>OX374626.1:15240000-16490000 GCA_947347705.1 Nymphula nitidulata | reverse complement strand
CCCCCGTCTCCCGATGTCCGGCCAGACGCGATTACCAGACGACGCCACCGGAGCACTAGGTGGCGTCGTCTGGTAATATCTACTAATTCTATCGGATCACTGAAGGTGTTAACGTTAATGAGTGGTGAGATAAAGGATGCTATAAAAACGTTAAAAAGGGTAGAAAGCGGTGAAGAAATTAGTAGGCTCCGGTGGCGTAGGGGTACAGTGTACCTCTAGTACGAACATTTTTAAATTTCGAATCGTAGTCCTATAGTTCACGCAATCACGCACGCTTAAAATTTCAAACTAAAGCTAGACAAAAGCTAACGTAACTACTCGATAGAAATTTGAAAGAGTTCATGCTAGGGGTACTGTTTATAAAGTTGATTAACCCACAACGTAATCATCTTCGTAAACAAACTGAGTTTACGGTGCGGTCAATTATCAAAGTTCCGAAGGTTCCCTAGTTTTACGTTTTGATTGATTACGTTCCCGTGAAATATTAACACTGTGTCGCGTTAACGACCACGGATCATTTTCGAGAAGGGAAATTTGAAACGCTGACTGTCTTGCCGATGGGTATCTGTCTCACGGTAGGTAAGTATTTCTTAATTTTTTGAAACGACTCCTTAAAAGAAGGTTATCTCGACACGTAATTCTTGTACTATTATTGGAACTTCAAAATATTCATATATATCTATTAGTGCTTCAATGGGGCTTTGAAACAAAATTAAATATACAACATTTTATTGGTAAAAGTTAAAAAAAGTTTTTCGATCACCTACTTTAGGATTTCCATAGGAAGTTTTGAAAATTTATTAATCTGTCAGCCGCCTTATTCTTCTGGGGGTCTATGACAATAGAAAAATCAACTGTGTCTAGAATATGATGCTAGACGAGTTTAAAAAACTTTTGAACGATTTGAATCTACTAAAACAAAAATACGAATTACGGAAGTGCATCAGTAGGTAATGAAATAACTATCTGTTTTACGCGTTAACAGTTCATTTGGTTTGCTCCACAAACCGGTGGGGTTTCGACTACCTTGTCTGCCTACGTAAATGAAAATGACGGCAGCGTATTTGAAACTAACTTTTTAACCAACTTCAAAAACGAGGAGGTTCTCAATTCAACCGAATTATGTTTTCTTAGGTATGTTTTCTTTTCTTTCTATGTACGTACACCGATTACGCCAAGATTTCTGATCCGATTTACGTGATTATTTTTTGTTCGATGCGGAATAGTTGCCATTTGGTCCCATAATTTTTTTTCAAAATCAGTTGGGTGGTTTGGTTCTTAAATAATAAAAACTGAAACGAGAAAGTCATCTACGTATGCGAAATTGTGGATTTTTGCTTTCCTATTACTTTTTCGTGATACGATACGATAGCAGGAAACTATTTAAGCCGATGGTCGATCTAGCTTTGACCTTAGAAAATTATCACTAAAATATGTGAAAAAAATATGACTGGCTGACTAGCCGTGTGGTCAGTACCAATCTAATAGCTACAGGCTAATCAGCCAGGGGACCCGGGTGCGAGTCCCGACCGGAGCAGATGTTTGTGTGATAAACTATAATTATTATGTGCTCTGGTAAACTTGTTTTATTTATAAATGTACAGTCGACAGCACATCAAGCGTAACAGTTAGACCTTGAGACCGCCCTTACTGCGTTCGTAATAGAGGCGGCTTTCGTAGTGCAACTGTTACACTTGATATGCAGTCGTCTGTATGTTTCTAATGGTCTAATATAAAAAATACTAAACATGCTATGTGAACCTTACCTTAGTCTTTGTGTATTTTGATGATTATGATACTATAGATAGGTAGTAGGTAGATAGGTAAAAATAATAAAAAATACGGATTATTTATATATTTTTTTTAATGCGCAACAGAACATAGATAGTATTACAAATATTGTACTTAGGTAAGTTTCGTTTCAACATTTGAAAAATTAAGTAAATTATCTAATAAGTTCATTCGATTCACATGATACTGGATTTGATATAAAACTCATTTTGAAAATTTTGGAAATCATGAGGAATTGCTAACACATTTTAGCACGTCATCAAGAAAGCGCTGAAATATGTCTTGCAGCAAGACTCTTGCTTGATTTATGATATGCACATACAATAATTTGAGTTGTTGAAGACCGGATGACCGCTTTAACGATAAACTCTTATTTCTCAACGTGAAACATGAGAAGTAAAGCTTGTATATCGCCGGCGGAACAATCCCATCTTGTTAATACTTTTGGTCCAGCAAAAAGTTTAGTCAGAGTTCATAATATTATATTTATTTCAGCTGTACAATTTGCCGGAAATCACTAATCCGAGGTTTAATAAAAAGATTCAAGATCCAATAAAGAAGTCACTGAATGCTTTATTTCTTATCATCAAATTTTTCGATTTATATCATTTTCAATGAAAGCCTTGTTTCTTTTTAGTTTTCATTATTGACAAACGAATGACAGAAGGTTAGTATTTTTTAATTTAGTATCTATTATTTTATTTTTTTACTATAAAATAATAGATACTAAATTCATTCAGGATTTTTTCACAATCAGGATTTTTTACTATAAATCCTGAATGATACAAATTCCCCCTCCTACCTTCGTTCCCGGTTCCAGTTCGCTACACCTCCTTCTCGCTCTACGCGGCCTTGTCTCACTAGGAGGCTCGAGCTTCCTAGATGTAATACCAATTTTCTTCTTCACTCTTTTACTTTTCGAGCTGCTCAATTGTGGAACAATCTTCCTATAGCTATCCAAGAGAGTCCTTCCATTGCGTCTTTCAAGGTTAGGTTAAAAAATCATTTTTTATCCCAA
Organism: Nymphula nitidulata; assembly: GCA_947347705.1. NCBI lineage: Eukaryota > Metazoa > Arthropoda > Insecta > Lepidoptera > Crambidae > Nymphula > Nymphula nitidulata. The sequence continues at coordinate 16,487,191 of OX374626.1, read as the reverse complement.
ATTGTAGTATAATTCTAGGAAACTTATCTACGTACTATTATTTAATTTATGTATTTAGTATAGTATTTAAATGTAAGTATATATTTATTTATATATTTATGTTGTATATTTACATATCTATTTTTATGGTTTATTATAGGTAAATTGTTGTAAGTAGTTTGTTTTCCGCGCTTTGTGGTACCTGCTTGTCACACCTGAAATATCTCACTTATCCATGGGTTGGCTGGAAGAGATCTCTTTTAGAGATAAGTCCACCCTTGCAAACTTCCTATTACATGTAACTTACTGTGTATATTTAAAGTGCAATAAAGAGTATATAATAGTATTCCTTAATGTAGTATTAAAGTACATATTTATCTTAGTTTACTGCACCTAAAGATTAAGCAAGCAATGTTGTGTGATTGTGTGCAATTATAATTGAAATATGGATTTAACGTGTTTCGTGGTATAAGAAGTATCAGCTTTGTTTCCAATCTGTGTCTGCCTGATGTTATCTGGGTGCTCACAGATTAAAGATGTGTCGTCACTGGCTAATAGAGTTGCTCGATTTTGATAATTATCTCATAACTTTGTAGACACGATTTGCAATCTAATTATCGAGCTATCGAAACTTCTAATTAATTAGGGTGCGCGGTGGTGTCACTAAGTTATGTGCTCTGAACTTAAGGCCCGCTTTCTTGCCAACGTTAATGTCACTTTTTCGATTTCTCGACAAATATCAGCAGTACCTCTGTCGAACCGTATCAAAAAGGTTTTTTCTTGTATTGATTCCAGACGATCAACTGTTGTAGTGCGTTTGACATAAAACTGACTCTCGGCGAACTGAAAAATAGAGTCTGTTTCATTTTGACTAGCGAAGGCATTATAAGAATTTATTTCCCGTTCACCCCCTTGTGTTGTAGATGAGAATGGGATAGGATTGGTGTTAAGAAAAGAAAAAAGGGAAAATTGCATAAAACTTAGGATAAAAAATTATGACATGACATGACAAAAACAGAGTGTTCACTACAAAAGTCGCCGTCAAAAGGCGGTCTCCAGATCAAACTGTTACGCTTAATGTGCTGTCTACTGTACGTACTTAGATAGAAGGTAGAAATATCGATAAGAAACTTCATAATAATAAAAGAAATTTTTAGGAAAAATCCGGAATGCTGTCAGTCATATTTTTTTGTCTCGTAAGTATCGATAATTCCGTTTTTTTTTTCATATAGTAATTTTGAATAATGTTCGATGATCTCATCTCACGATATTACACCAATATGTTAAAATGGTTTTATTCTATTTTAATTACTAAGTAATTTTTCAAACATTTATAATAATGTTAAAATCAAAAATTAAGCATATGTTAAAATGGCTTACTCTAAGGTTAGTATCCTAATGACTATATTCTATGTTTTATGTTAAAGAGCTTATTAATACACCCTTTACGAGTGTGAAGAAAGTAAAGCTTTAGCAGTAATTTGACGAAAGTTTGGAGTTTTCTAAAAATATTTTAGCATCTGTTGTGTAATTCAAACTTGTATGAAGACTTAAAGGAGGATTGTTATCTGTTAGTAAATAACAAGAGATCTTCGAGTGGCGGCCGCGTACCGGAAGACGCAGCGTTGGTAGGCCCCCCACAAGGCGGATCGACGATCTGGTGGAATCACGAGAAGTCGATGGATGCGGGCAGCGCCGACCGATTTGGTTGTAGATTCCTGGAGAAAGCCCAGCAGTGGTCGTCTCTCGGCTGAAATGATGTTGATGAAAAAACAAAATCATTATTACTAAAACTCAAAATCAGAGGAGAAACTCATTCTAATTTACCTTTGGTAATGTTGAACATATTGTGTATTGTGAACATTTTTAAATATTCATAACCAAAGGTAAATTCCACTGTACTGACCTCACCTTTCCCTTTTAGGGTCAACTCAGACCGACGGAGTGGCAGAGTAGCGACTAATTCTTTAACAATATAAAGTCAACCATATTAGGTTTTCGTGCGATTGAAGATAGCCACCGTCAGTTTGCGCTTACCCTTATCCTACATCATGACGTAATTTTCCAAATAATCTAAATTGTTTAACGTCAACATGTTTACGTTTTCCAACAATACACGACGCGGTTGACACAAATCCGACTAGAGCCACAGAATAGCTAATAGTCTTACTCAAGCTGACTTATCAAAAGACCTGACAAACCGTGGATTAAAGGTAGACCTGGTTTAAATCGTCTCTAAATCTGCATTTATTAACAGAAATAATTAAGTTGTCTTACACCTACAAATGTTCTTCAAGACAACTCAGATTACCCATTCGTATGAGATTACTACTAATTACAACAGCCAATTCAATAACTGCTTCACTCGATTTCGTTTTGTGAGCAATTGACTTTCAGTAAATTTACACTAAGCATTTAAATTTTCATTCGAAAACTTATTGAGTCAAGTATCAAATACAGTATTATCGAACACATTCGTATTCATCGTTGTAAGCCGATTAAATCTATGTGAATTTCAATCTTATTTCTCGTATGCTTTGAATGGAACCAGTTTATGTGCAGACAATTTAGGCTAATTAAATTGATTAAGGTATTCTCAAAGCAATTTAATGATGAAAGTAATACCTACTTCTTTTTAAGTTTTTTAGTAGTATCGCATATTACATTACGTTCCTTATCAGGTGCAAGTGTAAGTGTTTATCTTATCTATGATGATAATATAAAGATATATGCATTTAAAGAAATAATAGAGTACGGAAAAGCCGCATAAGACTCCCGGGAGCGAAAGAAAATTCAAAACTAATGGCATCTGTAATGTGTGCGTTACCTCTGGAGGTCTACAACAATTGAAAAATCAATTGTGCCTGGATTAAAGACTTAATCACGAAAATCTGAAGTACGATATAAACAGTTTCAAACCTTATGAATTTATTGTGGCACTCGTATTAACTGTATACATTAAGAACACCCTTAATGCTAATGATTTTGCTTCCCGAAAGCGGCAAATAGGCGGGCCCGCGAATTAGTCGGCTCTTTAAACAAATTTCAAGTTGATTATGCGAATGGTGTATGTAGGAAATCACGGCATTTAATTAGCATAAGAATTCGTAAGAGTTCACTTCCTTAGGAGCTAGATTTTTTGTGGATAATGCCGTATCCTGCTGCTGTGCTACTTTTTCATTACATTCTGACCAGAAAAGGACAGGTGGCTGCGGTGACTCCATAAAGTTATATCCGTACCTATTTTAATGCACATCCGCAACATCTCGATTAAAATAAATCAGAAGTATATGCAGGGTACTAGTATTTAATTTATTATTTACTACAGGTATATTGAGGAGCTCGTGGCGTAGTTGGTTTGAACGCTCTGGGGCCTTACCACCATCTTTATAAAAGCGATTCATATTCCGCTCGGTTCTGTATTGGTTCCTAAACTGCATCGCTGTCATAGTCATAGATAGCGTCGTAGTACGAATTACGGATCCTACTCAGTTTCGGTCCCAAACTGGATCGCGATATAAGATGGTGGTACGGGTGCAGGTTTCGATTACGGAAACAAAGCAACTTTCGCCATGGTCGATCCCGGGGTGGGTCAAACAAAATTTGTTATCTCTAGCTCCTCCGTGCTTCGGAAGGCACGTGAAGCCATTGGTCACGTTTGTTTCTGCAACCGGTTCAACCCACGAACCCGCATTGGGCCAGCGTGGTGGTGTTATGGCCCAAATTCCTCATGTGTTTCTCCCATGTAGGAGGGCTAGTGCCCAGCAGTGGAACGTATAAAGGCTGGTGATGATTATTGTATTGGTTAAAATTTATGGGAAATTTCAAAATTAACTTTAATATTATGAGTTTCATATAGCACTTTAGTATTAATATGGCTTTGTTAACATGCATATGTGCCCGCTTATTATAATGTATGATTCCTCTCATATTGGAGTAGAACGAAAAAGAATATACAAACTTAATTTGAGGTTCAGAGAATGATCACAGAATAAACACCAAAGAAACGCGCACAAATCCAGAAGACATTTTATGATAAGGAAAGTTTATCGTTTTACTTTGTCATTATGAAATTATTACTTTTAATGAGATTAGTAAGAGCGATAATTCTACAAAGACACAAATCGAATTAATTACTCGTATCTTAGTAGGAAAATTTTTCTGACAATTTGGCGTTGTGGCTTAGGGCGACGATTTCTCGCCAGCATCACCAGGCTTTTTATAATAGGGTTCTTTTCAACAGGAAAACGTAGTCACAAATGCAAAATTAATTTAAACAGATATTTAGCTGAAAATGATTTCCAATATAGTCTGTTCTTAGAGCTACGACAATGGTTGTATAAATTGTCAATTTAGAAACAAAATTAATATTGAAGCTAGGGTCGAGTTCGTCAATTTTGTAATTATAAGTCAAGGAACTCTTACAAACATTTACTTAAATCTTCAAATTCTGAAATATCATTTTCAGCCACAATTTTAGCAGCCACGTTAACATTCATATTATCTTATTCAAGATTTATTTCAATACATGTTCTGCTTTGATACAATTCCAATAATTGCTGGAATCTTAGCTCTTTCAAAATTATTGAAATCCATACAAATCATTAAAATTTCCAAAGCGAGTGAACTTGTTTCCCAAAAATTCAATTGTTTATAGGCATTGGAAATATAAACAATCGATAAGCACGTTACATTTTATTCCTTGAAAACATTTTTATCGTTAATAAACATTAAAACTTCAGAAGACAAAGTGATTCGGGTGTAACTCTATAACGAAAATCAAAATTCTTTCTTAATTTTAATAAAATTAGGGTTTAGTTTGCTAAGCTAGAGATTGTGTTAAAGACATGCCCTGTCAGTTTTGTGGTATGGATACTAACAGGTGTTTTTTTTTAGAATTGATCATAATACACCCTAATTACAGTGAAGATCTTGTTTCATTACGAGTATAATTAACTCATTTAACGCCACCTCATACCTTCGTTTACGTGAAATGAATAAATAAATAATTGTTAGAGTTTGTTCTTAATGAGGCCGGTGGTATTAATTTACATACGATCTATTTTTATGTTTGTTCGACTCCAAATACAAGATAGGAGATTTGTATTTTATTTGAATACCTACCTTCAAAAAGTATTCATCATCATCAGCCTATATAGGCCATTAAATACGGTCCCACTGCTGGGCTCAGGCCGTCAGGCATGGGAGAAACACATGAAGAGCTTGGGCCATAACACCACCACGCTGGCCCAATGTGGGTTGGTGAATTAAAGAGGTTGCAATATCAACCGCGACCAACGGCTTAACGTGCCTTCCGAAGCACGGAGGAGCTGTACATTATAAATTTGGCCGGGACCGAGCATGGCGAAAGTTGCTTAGTTTTCGTAATCGAAACCAGAGCGCTCAAACCACTGCGTCACCGAGTTACTCGAAATGTTTTCAACTAATTTTACTAAGGTTACGTCGGCCGGCGGCGTCACACCTAGCATTTTTATTATAATTTCATCATTATTATTTCCCATCATCTATCTTTCATTCAATACGTTACCTTGATATAAATAGCAATTTAGATTACGACGAAAACAAACCTAATTTGCATTGAATATATTAAAGAATTTCGATGCGTGATTACAATAGTTAGTTTGGTGTCACAGAGTTGTTCAGCTGCTTTGGTAATGAGGGCATTGAACGCGATGATAACCTAATTGCTAGCCTAAATTCAATATATGTACACACGACAGCACATGAAGTGTAATAGTTGCATTACGAAAGCCGCCTCTATTACGAACGCAGTAAGCGCGATCTCAAGGTCAAACTGTTACGCTTGACGTGCTGTCGACTGTACCTAGTTAGAAAAAAAAGATGTATGATGTATATTACTCCAAACTAATTTTTTAAAAAAAGCGAAAGTAACTATGTCTTTCAGTCTGTTTGTTACCTTTTCACGATTAAATAGGTTAACCGATTTAAATGAAATTTGGTATGACAATAGTACGAGACTCTGGGAAGGACACTAGCCGCTAATGGTTCTGTGTATTTTGTTGTCATATCAAGGCCTGGTTTATCAGTTTTTTTTTATATTGTAATTTAGCTTATTGCCTTTCATGATTATATCTGGGCAAAGATTCTGATACGTTCTATATTCTACGTTTACTTGACTTAATATAAGTGACTGTCTAATAGACATTAAGTCTACATTTGTAGTGTATTAACGGTCAATGACAGCAAAACCGCAAGGGGCTAATGAAGTATCGCATTGCTAGCGACTTTCTTGTCTTAGAAATATTATTATAATATTTCAGTCTGGGGATTTTCTTTTTTAAGCCAATAAGACTTTATCTAGTGAACATAAAGACATTTATCTTATTAATTGTGTTGTAGAAAAGCTATATTCTATTTTTGGAGAAGTCCAATTCAAACATCTTTTGCCGGGGTGGGTTATCGATCTTTAATCAACACGAACCAAATTCAACAATTACTGAATCCAATTATGTAAAATTTAATAAAAGAAGGTATCTGTTAATTGGTGACCTTTTTGTTAATTAACCCTGGCTTTGTACTAATTACGAATAGGTAGTTACTATTACGTAGCTTTATTATTACAAAAATATTGTTTCTACGGTAATATCGCAATTTAAAAAAATACTCTATCATATGAAGGTAGGTACTCAATAGCACACATTATCAAAATCAAATACGGTCTAGCTATCTGAAAGTATGATTACTTAACTGATAGTTTTTTCCAATTTTCTAAGTAAGTCGTTTGATTGTTTATTTTTAACAATTTCATACGTCATAAGCTTAAGAATTTAAGTTCAATAAACCCCAAATATATCACATTCTAATCTATTTCTATAATATGCTGTAAATTGAACTCCAGTTCCAATGAGTAGTGAGTTCAGCAAAAGGGAAAAGATTGGGCGAAATTCGCCGCTCTAGCGTTCCGTCCTGCCCACAGTAATTATCAAAATTCGGTATTTCAGTATTGCACAGGTGGCCTTTATCTCAATTCAGGAAATTGTGTGATCGACCTTTTTGGTTTCTGAGTTTTACTCTAATCTTTGATAATTACCGTTAAATCTTAATAAATCTATGTCCAATTGTCCATTTTGCAGACTTTGCAAAAAAAGCTATAACCTAAACTAAATGTGATTTTCCATCAAAAGGACTTTAATTCCATGGAAAGTTAATACTAAAAAACAGGTCCTTTTTCTCATATTAAGTAATACAATACTCTCAACCTTATTAATATTATTTAACAATAGTCAAACAATACAATAGGCGGCATTTTAGGTCGGGTATTCGGACCTACGTTGTTAACATAAATTGCTGTTCGTCGAGTTCCTTGAGGAATAATAAAGATGATGGTTCCCCCCCCCCATTCCAACATCATGGCATTTGTTAATATAAACCTTTGCGTTCCTGTGTATTGTTAATGGATGAATATCATTAAGAGATCCGGGAATCCGTATTCCCAGTGATTTAAAAATGGACTTGATCTTTAATAATAACGTATCGCATTCAAACAACCATACATATTTTTATAGAGTTATTTAAATAATTAGGACGCTGATGTGGTTATTGATTACTTCATTAATTTGTTGTGAATCGGAGTTTGGAATGTATTTTTTATATTTTTGCATTTAATTACCTGTGGGGTGATCTTTATTGGTACGATGAGCATCGGTATTGTTCACGACATTTTCATTAATGGTTATCGCCCCGCCGATGTAGGTATATATTGAATTTTACTGGCTATGGCATGCAGTGTCCCACAGGGTTCGGTCCTTGGGCCGACTCTGTGGTGCGTTAGGTACAATAGTCAATAGGGCATTGAGGAGAGCCCTGCTAAAAGGTTTGATTGTCTGCTACGCGGATGAAAATATCGAGGAGGCAGCGAGACTATCCGAAGTGGAAACCGAATTCCTCATTGACCGCATCGATCAGCTTGGTCTCAGGTGTGCAGTGGAGAGAAGTGAGTATGCGGGTAAATGAGAGCCTCACATAACCCAGCTGTACCCGCCTATCATAATTGAGTAGTTTTAAAACTTTTCTATTAAAAAATAACTCAAAAATACCTAGATCAGGTAATTAAATCCCCCTGTAATGGGAAATATTTTGACTAAAAATAAAGCTTCAAACTATTCGAGACAGTGACAAATACTGAAAATGACAATGGGAGACAGCCAACTATAGGAAAGTTTTCAAGTAAACAAAGAGTTCAATAACAAACAATATTGAAATACATATTTAATCAATCATGATTCAGCAATGTGATATGAAAAACGTCTAGACGCATCCAAACAGCGTAAGTTAACCAAAGATGAAAGAAGCACGTTTTAATTAAAGAAAACAAACTTGGAAGATTTATATCATTAACTATGAACTAACTTTTCACTTCACCACTTGAATAACTGTTTTATTCTTGATGACTTATGATCAAAATGATCTCGCTTCTAATAACTGCTATTAAAGTGAAGAAAAACAATGCTCCTAGTATTTACACTCGCATCTTAACATTTCTCAAGCTTTTAGTTCTAAAGTAGAAGTTTTGTAACATTTCTTTTCCAATAGCTTGGCAATTACCCAACGCATTCTCCTTATCTTATAATTAAATCATCGTCAAGTCGTGAAAAGTGTCTACCAGTTTTGTAATTTGTAAATATTGTGAATTCCGTTTACAATAAGAATCACGAACAGCGACTAGTGTACACACGACAGCACATCAAGTGTTACAGTTGCACTTCGAAAGCCGCCTCTATTAAAAAACGCAGTAAGGGCGGTCTCAAGGTCAAACTGTTCCGCTTGATGAGCTGTCGACTGTACATAATTTAAATGAAAATGATGTTCACTGTTTTTTGTCTCGTTCACTACGGCGCGGCATACGTGCAAGATCAACAAAATTGCGAGTTTCCTACTCAACAACAAGTGAAAAGAAGGTTGGAATGGAAATTATAAGTTTGTGAGTAATAAATAACAAGCCAAAATTCGATGCCTGATAAGAATACAAAAGTTATCTCAACGACAGGCGGAAATTTTGTAACTGAGTAACCTTATAATCAAAATACATAGGTAATATATCTTATCAAAATGTATATCATGCATAAAATTTGTTAATTTGCTGATATCCGGAAATATCGGCAACGTATCTAATTGACTTATTGATTGAAATAATGGATTGATTCCTTTTCGTCGTATTCCGGATTGGACATATTCTTGTTTCGGCACATTCCTGTTTGGACGTATTCCGTTTTCGGCACATTCTTGTTTCGCCACATTTTAGTAAATAAATTATACTATTAAATACTTGTGACTTTGCTTGCGCAATAAAATGAAATCATTTTTTTAGTAAAATATTTAAATTTAATCAATTAAAAGAAAAGACAAATTTTGCTATTTTTAAAGATAAGTCCATCTTCAAGCCTGTTGGCATCCATTGCTTAGATTAAAAAATAAAACCGTTTTTTAAGCAAATCATATTACATTGCACATGGTTTTACCACAGTGTAACTACAACTAGAGGGCAAACCCCTTTGAATTTGCGATTCATGCCGCTTATTTCACATTGCCGCAGGGTTGTCACATTTCTTATTTTTGGAGTTTACTCCTTATAAATTGATCTTTATAAGAGAGTATAATTTTCGCGGCATTCGGGGGTTTCCGATTCCGATTACGCCTATTTCGGGATCCAAAATGGCGGACGCAACTTTTTATATACATTCTAAATGGCTAACATTTTTGTGGGTTTCGGGGGTCTTCATTCTGAATAGGTACTTTATTTGGAAATCCAAGATGGCGGACGCGACTTTTCTATAATAAATGAATATGAGTATCATTTTCATGGTTGTCAGGGGTGCCGATTCTGAAAACAGTATCAATTTCAAGACCCAAAATGGTGGACGCAATGTTTTTATAAAAATTTCAAATGGGTATCATTTTTGTGGTTTTTGGGGGTTCCGATTTTAAATAAAACATCAATTTCCAGAATCAATATGGCGGACGTGACTTTTTAATACAAAATCAATATAGGTATTTTTTTGTGGTTTTTGGGGGTTCCGATTCCAAATAAAACATCTGTTTCGAGTCCAAGGTGGCCGAATATTGATTTTTATGAAAAATTTGTGTCCGCCATCTTGGATTTGAACATTGATGTTGTATAAAAAATCGGGACCCCCGAAAACCAATAAAATTATACCCATATTGATATTAAAAAAAAGTTGCGTGCGCCATCTTGGATCTGAAAATTGATGTTGTATTTATAATCGGGACCCCTAAAAACCACGAAAATGATACCCATATTGTTATTTTCTAAAAAAAGCTGCGTCTGCCATCTTGGATCTTGAAATTGATATGGTATTCACAATAAGAACCCTGAAAACCACAAAATGATTGATTGTTTATAAAAAAGGTCGCGTCCGCCATCTTGGATCGCGAAAATGATACGAGACGAGATGAGATGATGGGTGTGGTGATTAATGTTTTCATATCATTTTTGTTGGGAAAGTTTATTTATTCATTTATTCTTTATTGTACACAAAACAACTTACAACAAAATTTACAATATAAAACATGATGTACACAGGCGAGCTTAACACAAAACTAATAATAATAATAATAATAATAATATTTATACACTCACACCTATTATCTAGCCCAAACTAAGCATCATTAAGAGCTTGTGTTATGGATACTAGATAACGAAGAAATAATGATAATAATATGTATATAAATATTAGAAATATACTAAATAAACATATAAACATCCATGACTCGTAAACAAATGCTAGTACTCATCATACAAACATTTGTTCCTACCGGGATTCGAACCCGGGACCTCTTGACCGAGTAGCCTGGGGTACAGGCCACTCGGCCAGGCGGTCGTCCTATAAAACTGTGTACAAAGTTCGTATTTATCTTGTTCTTTCTATAATTTCAAGCAAAGCGAGAGAACGAGATCACATGAATTTTGACATCAAAATACGATGTCAAAACATTATTTACTACATCTGTAGAATATAGCAATATTTATTCAATTAGGTACCTTTTAAAATTAAGTTTAAATTAAGGAAAATTTTATGTTGTGTTTCTTTCTTGCATGCTATTTATTGTTTTAGTAACTAAGTATGTCTTGAAAATAAAAAATAACCTAGGACTGATTTCATTTTTTATATAATTGATTTATGTCGAAAACGGAATGTGCCGAAACAAGAATGTGCCGAAAACGGAATACGTCCAAACAGGAATGTGCCGAAACAAGAATATGTCCAATCAGGAATACGACGAAAAAGGAATCAATCAAATAATGTACTTAATAAGGATGATTCAAATCTGACCTAAAGCCTGGTTTTAAGTGCGTTGGATGTAAGCATAAATATTCATAGAATAATGACGGCTGAAGACAGTAAATGTGTGATTTAAAATAATTATGTGTTGATTACGTAGCCATGGATAAATTACCTCAAATTAAATAAGTATCAAATACTGTCATTCTATTCGGTGGCCTATTCGAAATCAAACTTCAACTGATTTGGGCAATCTTACAGGGTAAGATGTCGCTATAGAAAAATATGCATAGCTACCCAAACAAAAATGTGAACCTAAAATCAGATTTCTTTGATGAACTTAGTAATTCTTATATTGTTTGATTCCGGATACCACAGATATACAAATTTTAGATTAAACTTACATCAATGAAAGTAGTCATTTTAAAATTGTAGAAATTCTGAGACCTTGAGGAGTTTGTAACTTGGAAGCTTTGCTGGGAGTGCTTGATATTTTCAATTTACAAGCGTATGGCCCGCCAGATGGTAAAGGTTACTGTACCCTATACTTAGACGCTCGTAGCTCCTTTGGCACTACTCATTTTGTAAAAGTCAAGTTAAAGCGTTACGATGATAGCAAGAGACGAGTCTCCATACTCTCAATGTCGTTGAGCGACAGTGCGATCATAGATAGTACTAAATCAAGCACTTAATTAGTACTAAAGAAGCACCTAGCCCTTCCCTACAGCACTGAAATTATTAATGAGAGGAGGAAGGATATAGTTTGCTCTCAAACACAAACAAAACACTCATTTACAGCTAAATTCTACATGTTCTTGGGGCCATTTCTCTACAATAGATTAAATGCAATAGCAAGCAAACATTTATCCCCTCAATTACAATAATTGTAAAAAGGTTATCAAAGATGCTCTTCAAAGTTTTTCCTGCGAAGATACAGAGAAACTGATAACCGTATTGAAATCATTTTTGCTTGTAATTAAATATGTGTGTAATGTAATTTACTGTCAGTAATAAGTTAAGTTTTATTCTTTAAGGACTTTTTATTTGGGTTTTTTTAAAACTTTAGTATTCTTTATTTAAAATGTTTGGTCTACCTATAACTACTATAAGTTAATTTTAAAGTCCTATTATTATTAAAGTCCTTCAGCCTGAAACACAGGATTTCCTAGTTCAGGCACATTGTTGTTTATAGTACCTAAGTAATGTTGTTACTATTTTAAACTATTTGTTATAAATTAACTGAATTAACTATTATTATTATTAAACTATCATTTTTAGAGGAAAATATATTATTGCGGTCTTCCGTAGAGCTACACCCCATCATAGTCGGTCACTCTTTCGTGTGGAGAATACCAATATCGTACCTTAAATCTGAAGACAGAAGCTATTGTTGCTATAAAATCTGGATTGCATAATGTCGGCATTCGGCATGCAGTGTGTTTATTTATTTGTTTATTTAATTTTTAGTGTATTAAATTTGTATACTTATTAGTGTACAAATAAGTACATTGGGTGCACTTGATGCCAAAGACATTCTTTACCAGTCAACTGGTAAAAGGTGTTGGCGAAAATAAAATGGCGGTGCTAAAAGAACGTGATAAATTACCTGAATAGTCTAGTTTTAAATACCATATACTTAATATACTTGAAATACGGGTATACTACATACATTATTATAATACACATACGAGTGCAATAATGAATATTAAATAATTATTTTTTGATTATTACCTACATACATATAAATATTTATAAATACTATTTAAGATAATAGTTCACGTACCAGTCTCCTAAATTGTATTTTTGTATTTTTTTTATTTTTTTATTACACCTATTATCTAGCCCAAAGTAAGCATCATTAAGAGTTTGTGTTATGGATACTAGAATTAGAAGTCAATATGATAATCGTTTATTCAATATGTCAATATGATAATCTTTTATTAGAAGTCAATATGATAATCGTGTTAGCCGCCATGGTTTCCAATGGCATTTTTAATTACAAATTGGCTCCGGCTATTTCGTTTAGTTACAACGCACACCTTAATAAATTATTACTGTTTAGTTATTAATATTTAATGACGGTTTGCTCTTTATCGGTGACGATCATTACTTGAACGGATATCATTCAAATTGTATGCTAATAAATTTTAAAGTTAACAGAAACAATTACGTAATATTGTTAAGCTTATGAATAGTTCCCAGTTAGACCTATATAGTGACGAATAAATAATTCTAAAATTACATGAATGACGTGACTTATCACTGTAAACACTTTTGGTACGAAATGAATCATTACATTGTTGGTAGGTATAAAACGTAAACTTAGTTATGTAGCGTCGTGAAGATCTTTTAGTTCAAATATATTGTTTACATGTTTTAAACATGTTATCGTAAATTGTATACACTTGACATAGTGGTTCTCTTTACTTCACTAGTCAACTATCAATGTTGTTCAGTGCCGCCCGAATTGTGTTGTGACGTCGCATTTTTTAACTGACTTATATAAACAGTTGTACACCAAAACATAACAATCAAGTTTTTAAGTTTGTCCAAGATCGGAAAAAGAATAAATCCCCAATAGCCATTTTGCTGCTCGCATGTAAATTTTGATAACGTGCTTAATAATATAAGGCATATGTAAAAGTAGGACGGATGAAATCAATATTTCTTGCCAGGTACTAGGTTACCAAACATGTGAGAAGAATTTATTGATGCCGATGCCTTGAGACGTGAACGTAAGCCAATTGATAATGTTTGTACAATGCAAAATACATATTTTTCGATCGCAAATTCTTTTTTATTGCAACAGACCTAAATTGTAGCCCTGAGGGATCCGAAAGGAATATGTATTCCACTAGAAATTGTACCGAGATTTGAATGGACTTTTCTTTTCCCAATTCAAGAATATTTTCCTTCGTTTCCTCTTATACTGGTAGATATACCTAATCTACTGCTTGTAATTTATTATATTCACCAAAGATTTTGACGATAAATGTGTTGAGTGAATTGATATTATGATTCTTTAAATGGATACACTATCTAGATATCAGAAGTATCCACTATAGAAAATATTCAGTATCAATTGAGCCAAACAAAACTCTCGACAATCTTATTGCATTGAAATACTGTCTTCACATAAATGCCCGGGAAAGCATCCACATTGAAATACAAGCCAAGATTTTCGGGGTGAGAATTCAGTGTTGTTGCCACAAAATGTTAAATATCCGTATCGTGTTCTTTTTATTGTATGCGAATATTCGGTTGTGCATTGCGGGCAACTGTACTACTTATGATACTGATAGAAGTAACACGGATTCACCTGCGAGTAATAAAAATAAACTTTCTTGATGATAGGTACTAGATCAATAATTAAAATTATTGCTTTAATGATTTGAACTATTCCAAACACTGCAAATGATCATATTATGCCTACCATTCTACAATCACGTTCATATTGTAACGTTAAACAAACCACTATTAATTATAAACTTGGCTCTAACTGTTATCCAGAACTAGGGTAGGAATTAATATAATTACTTAGTGGTACTTAGTGGTATATCATTATAAGACTTATTTAACTCTCGTATAAGTCGTATCCGTGATGCAAAATAATTGTAAATGTTCACAAATACAACACTAGCTCGTACATCGTAGTAATCCCAGTGGCAGCTGGCGTAACGCCAAAGAAAGCTCTGCGATAAGAAATTATGAATTTAGGATGTTTTACGCGATTGCCTGTTTTTTCTGCACTCATTCTGCTTCTGAATCTATGGTGACAATTTAGCGGTTCAAAGATTCCTTCATGCTTAGGACTTTTGAGTATAAAATATGTCCGCAGTGGTAAAAAAGGCTCCTTTATTCTGAACACAGTGTACGCGAAGTGGAGACATTAAACGCGCAGTTGACCAGACATGTTCTCTTTTTATGATGTGGCTTTGCTTGGGTATAGTATTTATTCTTCTGTTTAAACGAAACTCATTTCTGATACAGCCAACGAAATCTCATCATCAATGAAATTAAGGGCTAATAAATTTACTCAAAACATGATATTTTTTACGAATGATGATCATAAAAAGGAACATAAAAACTTATCATTATCTGTCTTTATTATACGTAAAATCTATGTCTGCAGAATTTGTTTTTCCTATATAGATCATTCTCCTTGGTCGCAGATAATACAATGAACCTTATTCTATTAAACACGCTAAATCTTATTTAAATTCGGTACATCTCGTTGTGTCAACATTGATGCAATAAGGACGGCTGTCGTTTATTTTAACATTTAGGAAAGTGTGTTGAAGCACCCCACTACACAGCTTGGAAAATTGTCTATCATGTCTAAGCTTTCTAAATTTAAGATATTTGACTGGTTTTATTCTTGTTATCTTTTCTCTGTATATTTTGTGAGAGAGAGATATACCTACTGTAGGTACTTAAATGGTACAGACAGTAACACATTCAATTTAGCAAGCTAAATCACTACATGTAGTAATATCTAATAGCTCAAATACATTTAGGGGCCGTGCCGCATAAACCTACTCCGGTAATATACAGCCGCGAATTCAAAGTCAGGAAACTAGGAATCTAATTAGGTCCCTTATTCACTTCAGCAACATACTTGGTTTCGTCAATGATTTCCTTTATGAAATATGACTCTTGCTTTAGTAGTCCAATTTATCGTTCGCAAGCTTCGTCTACTAATCTTGTAAGATGTACTGAGCTTTGTGATGTAATTTTTGTTTTTGATTAGACAAAATTACGAGGAATGTATGTAGAGTGACATGTCAGTGTATGAAAAAAGTTTTGGAAATATTTTCTGGATAATACTTACCTGTCGTTTTAAAACGGTACACCAGAAGTTTTTGATATTTAGATTTATGTAGTACTTACCTTTCATTCCCGACTTCGTCCGCGTGAATGTCGGTTCTACTTTCCCACGGAAACCGTACATTTTCCGGGATAAATGTGGCCATGTGCCAAATTCCAACAAGATCCGTCTGGCCATTCTAGCGTGATTGGGTAAAACTTTCATCCATCGAAACTATCACATTTATGATATTAGTAAGTAGTATTTAACAGCAATTCATACTGAGATCTTACAATCAAATAAAAATGCTAACGCTGGAGTGCCTTTAATACAGTCAGCGACAAAATGATGTATAGATTGTATCTCTTATGTCAATACAATAGGAATCGAAATCGTTAACATCAATTTCGAAGCTACTTCACATTTTCTAAAACAAGATTTATATTCAATCTATTCATTTAATTCATCAGGATGACAGATAAAGTCATTTAATGTTTTAAATTGCTAATTCCGTTAAATCCACAACGTTGCTTTAATTAAATCCACCTTTAAAGTTGAGTCGGAGATCGAAAATTATGACACAATTGTAAGAATTGATTAACTGTCTGTCAACTTACTTGATATTTCTTAAAATCATTCTGAATCTGTTTTTATACAAGCACACGGTCCGTCGTAAGTATGTAATAGGTTATCGTAGCCTAAACACACAATGATACTCAGCGTCACCCACACTGTTAAATGGAGGAGCTCAGCAGTACACATGTAGGCTGCTATCTATATAGATGACAGATGTGTGAATAACATTAGTTATGCCGACGACATGGTGCCTAAGCCCCTCGATGGGCCAAAGACAACTGTTGAAAATATGTGAAAAATATGCTGCAAATCATGGTTTAAGATACAATTCTGAAAAAATTCAATCTATGTTATTTAAAGGTAGGATGCAGGGGCCTAGGAGTGTCCCACCTATTGCACTTAATGGAATTAAATTTCAATCTTTATTGCATACAATATAATAGACAGTTGGATAAAATATAACAATTAGATCATTATGGACCCTGTCGGGCACAGCAAAAGTAGAAGAGAGGACGATTTTATTATATAAGGAATCCAGGGATTCCTATATATAGGTTCCATTAATTATATGTTACAAAGTTTAAATATTTAGGACATATTGTGACTGAAAACTTTAGTGATGACTTAGGCCCGTATTACAGAACATTTCTCAGTAACGAATCTAGTTTTAAAACAAATTTTAATACGAGATTAAAATTAAGAACTTTATATGAAACGTTATACATTGATCAACTCTCAGCTGAGTAATTGCCTACTATTTTAGAACGATACCTACTTACGTCAAAATCTGCGCTCAAGTAAAGATTTGATCTTTGTTTATGGTCGACACCATTCTTGAGAACGGATCACGTACTATACTCCCAAATAAAGTTGTAATGTTAGTTCAATATGCTTGACATAACGCTATATTATTTTATAATCTGACGGGTTATATTCGCCCATGTTTTGACAGTTTCGCTTTTATGTACTTGTCATTGTTGCTTTGTCAATTATTGATTCTAGTTTCAGCTGATTGAGTCTTAAAACGCAACCTGTAATAAGCTGGGCAATTAAGTAGTGATCTACACTTAAAACTAGTTTTGAGTGATTCGAGTTCAAACGATGCTTGAGCCGCGTTCTGTAATACGGGCCTTAGACATTGAAAGAGGGCACAGAACATTGGAGGTGCAGTTGTTGGAGGGTAATATGTTGGCACATAGGATTGCACGTTGTACAGCACCAGTTAAACTGACACTTTTTAATGCATACTGTCAGAATTTTTATACATGCAGTCTGTGGGCTAATTTTAAACTAACTAAGCTTACCAAAAGTGCCTACAATGCGCTGAGGGTGGTGTAAAATAACATGTTCAGGGCTATATTCAGACTTCCACGTTATTGCAGTGCGTCTGATATGTTCGCAGATGCGAGCACCAATGACTTTTATTGTATTATGCGTAGAAGTGAGGCGTCAACGGTTCATCGGTTGCGGGAAAGTCTCAACGGAGTCCTCAGTATGATAGGAGATAGGATGGACTCTGCTCTGCTCTGTCGGATCATCAAACTAAATGTTTTGGTGAGGACGCCGATTAGAGGAGTGTTATGGGAGTCGTACTTCTTAATTATTTAAAACTTACAAATAGTAATAACTAATCATAGGTTAAGAATAATTTTGTTACTAACAACTATGAGGCATATACCTTAAAATAAATGACTTGGAATGAGTATAGTGTCCATAAGAAATTCAATACCAATAACCACCAAACTAGAGTCAATAACTATAGAAAACCAAAGTATCAAAAGTACACAAGAAATTACTTACCAGATATCATAACGATGGAAATCCCAGCAACTTCCCGCTGACCTTTTACATTCCTCATTAAGAATTCCCGTTGAATATACAGAAGCACACTCTGATACGAAATTCTAGAGCAAATAGAGGAAAACACTTACCAAATATATACGGATAGTAGCAAACACGAGGCCGTAGTTGGATCATCAACTGTTATCCAATCACCCATAGGTAACACAATAATTGAACAATATAAACTTCATAACGTATTCTCAGTATATCAAGTTGAACAATTAGCTATATCCCGAGCATGCGATTGGGTTGACACACATCGCATACCTTCATTAGTAATAGTATTAGACAGTCTTTCTAGCCTTCTCGAACTCACAAACACCAATTCTCATAATATTAATGCAAATTTCTAAAGATTTATTTTGCAAACACAGGTGAAAATCATTCAACCATATTAATAGTATCAGATAAAAAGGAAATGATTAAGTTTTTACGGATTTAGTTTTTTGGTATTCGGTACGCAAATTTCTTGCTCTTAACACAACGCATGCTCGACAAACCCTGTTGGACTCACCGCAGGTTTTCAAAATTGCAAAATCGTGTTATTTGGCTGCGAACTTCTGTATGTCATGTTTCCCAGATGAGCGCCCTTGATTGGAGTGGAAAACATCACTGTGCCCTAGGAGAAGCAAAGTATAGACGATAGCACATCAAGTGAAGCAGTTGCATTATGAAAGCTACCTCTTTTACGAACGGATTAAGGTCTTAAGGTCAAACTTTACTATTGGTGTCGACTATATTGCTGAGTCGATTCGTTTCACTTTGATTTTAAATTCCTAAATGTCTAAAATATTTACAAAAAGGTAATCAAATTGGATTCTATTAAGCCCTTCTGTATCAATTTGTCGCCTGTTTTCGACATCGCTTTATATGGAGATACGCAATATGTCTGTACAATTAGAACCAGATGCACATTATCCTTGAATCGAGTAATTGGCTTCACGAGGGCTGTTTAGTCATTCGCGTCGATTTAATCTGGTTTACTCGGCGTATAAACTAAACTCTTCGTTATGAATGGTCTCCTTGTTTAGTGGATGAATGACTGAGCAATAAGCGTATTTG
Source organism: Nymphula nitidulata (assembly GCA_947347705.1). Classification (NCBI taxonomy): domain Eukaryota; kingdom Metazoa; phylum Arthropoda; class Insecta; order Lepidoptera; family Crambidae; genus Nymphula; species Nymphula nitidulata. The sequence continues at coordinate 16,467,643 of OX374626.1, read as the reverse complement.
TTTTTAATTGAATTAGTTGTTATGCTCAATGTGACGTTCAATTTTCGTTTAGTACTGTTCTATTCGGCTTAAGGGCTATAATGAATGGTTATTTCATAGTACTTGAATTCAAAGGTTCTGTAAAAATAGATTTGGAGCTCCGTCTGATAAAAGCATACGAGCTTAAATGAGAGCTTACGATAAAAGTGTGCAATGATTGTAAAATCATTAGGAAGTAGAAAACTTTTGCAAGATCACAAATAGCTGTCAAGTAGGTAGATAGTCGTAGCATTTGTAGAAATAAAGTAGCATTATAGGTATTGATAAAATATTCAGATAAAAATCTTACGCTTCTGTAGGTATCGGTTGACGAGCTTAATAATAGCTAAGTATTCAACTGTGACATACCGACGGACGGTTCCATTTATGCCAATGCAGCTGCGGAACCCTGAAAAGGACGCCATAGTTTTTAATACATAAGAGGAGATTTATGACACAGAATTGTAGGTTTTATTCGGAATAATGTCTTGTCTACAATTTAAAATAAAATGCAAATGGCCACCATGGAAAGTAACATGCACCAATTAGATTGCATGTCACAATGTAACCGTTTTAGAATGAAAGAGATGGAATGAATTTACATTTTTATTTGGTACAATCATCTGCGGAAGTAGGCAGATACTTTTGTAAGTTACTGGTTAAACTGATCACGATTTTTTTGATAACTTAAGGTAGTACTACATTATGGTGGTTAATTTGTGTAGTAACCACAAACACAAAGATAATAATTAGTTTTCTGTTGTAGAGGAGAGGGACACAATGAATTTTTATAAATATTTTCTATTCTACCTTCATACCTTAGTAAATTATTCAATCAATACTACTTCAATTCAAATAAAGATGCGTCTTTTACAGACAGTCTCATTCCCTCATTGATAAGTTAGTAATAAAGTTCCATCGAGGCGCCAGGAGTGATTTAAATTGACGTTCTGAGCCCGATCACTTCAGAACAATGCAAATGACCACTTGACCCTAAAACGTGTCGAGTTACTATAACGTTATACAGAAATTGTTATGAATATTCATTTACTTATGTTTATTTGGTTAGAATGGTAACTCTTTTTCAACAGTCATTGAGGTTGATATATATTGTGAAGTATCACAAACCAGAGCTAAAAGATATTCTATTGTAATATTAGAATGTAATCTATCACAGTTTTGTCTTATATCAATAAATCTAATGTCGTTTGTTAAAAAAAAAAATTGCAAATTACAAAAAAATGGCGTGGCTCCAATATGACAGAATAGTAAACTAAATTATCATTTTTCTTTAAAAAGAACTCTCTCTGGTACGCTCTGTTATAGATTCATCTTAACTTATAAGATTTATGATCGCGTAATAACATGATCTAAATAATATTTAGGTACAAACGGGATTTTATTGTATTTTGTCTAAATCGCTATCAAAAGTGACCTTTAACTTTAACCACGCATGTATTAGATATAGATATTAAGGTACCCTTATCTATATAAATTGGCGCATCATATTATTATCGATGAGACATTAAGTACTACGCTTGCGAATCGCTGATGATTGATTCATTGGTGTCAACTCAAATTGAACCTTATTACAGAGATATATGTAGATGTTCAGTTTTTTAAGTTAATTTAGAATTACCTATGAGTTTCAGATAAGTGACCCCTCTTGTGTACTTATCTATTATTAACAGCAGCCAAGCTTTAATTATATTTAGAACTTTAACCCTCCTGGTTTGAACGAATAACAACATTTATTATATTTTTGGCATTTCAACTCGTATAATTTGATTAATATCTTCTTGCTTGTTAAGCCTTGGCATGTTAAGCCGTTGAGCCCAGTGGTTAACTACAACCGTTTTAATCTACTAACACGCATTGGGCCAGCGTGGTAGCGTCCATAACTCCTCATGTTTTTCCTAGATCTATGATGATGATGAATACTGGTCCGAAAACAAACTCATCTCCTCTAGTAAACAAAAGATATTTATTCTATGAGGAGAACCCAGCACCCCAGCGTACTGATAAGAGGCAAAAGGTTTAATGAAATGACATAGTTTAACTTAGATAAAAGAAGTCAAGTTTTCTAAAAGTTGTAGATACTCTTATCCTCTTATTCATAAAGGGAAAAGGTAAGCAATGCTTACATTGCGACGCAAGCGGCATGAAAATCAGCGGCACAAACCTTTGGGTCACGAAAAAACTACATGCTATTCCTATCGTTTCAAAATGGAACTTGACTTTTGTATGTGATAACTTGTCTTTAATTTTTATCTTGGGATGCCTATAGGTGTTGTGTTTTTTCAATGACGAAGCCAAAATATGTCATAAGTAGTTTCCTATTGCAGTGTTATGAATAAATAAGACAATTATGTATGAGACCGTTAGTATTTCAATCACAGAATAGAACAAGTATACAATTTTAATAGCGTTTTGCAATTCGCAGTTACTCGTAAATCTCAGCAGGTTTAATACCCACCTTTGAACGTAGGAGTTATTCTAAATAATTAATCCAAGACCACATTTGCGAGATTGATCAAGTCTTAAGCTGAGTTTTACCTACAAGATTTTTAGGTGGAAAATAAAGCAGCATTAGTTAAATAAAATATACATTATTTTAAAAGCTTTTTTTTGTAATCGGAGTTAATCGAAATTAAGGCCCCATTTAATGCACGATTGATCAATTCTTAATCTGAGATTTATCAAACATAGCCGCATTAGTCATATAAATATATTTGACAAAGCTTTTTCTATTATCTGCAATCTGCATTAACATCTAGATTGTATTAATATCGAATTTTAAAAAGGGGTTTTAATTTTAACTATCTAGTTAACAACTTGTCGCCTAGTAAAACAAATGTAATTTGTGTTCTCGAATTCCGCTAAACTATTTTATATTTTGCTAGCAAACACTCCGAGATAAAATGTAAGCTCCACTTTAAGCTGTGTGCTCACCGTTCACTTGTTTAACGTTTTATAATTATTCATGCATTTGTAAACCAAATGAGCGAAGTTGCATTTTATCGCGTGTCTCATTGTCCACAATGAGACGATTCAACAAAAATTATTCCCTTATTCCACATCTGAGATGGAACAAAATGAATATGTAAAATATTAACTAGGTACTGAGAAACTTTGTTTTCACAGAATTTCAAGATTAGGACTGAAAGTAGTTTATTAATTAAATCTCTTACAACTTACAACAACTCTTTCAAGACAGTCGGAGTTTGTTTTCAGTGTTGTTTTAGTTTTTAGTTTACTTTGATTTTAATTTCTATACATCTAAGTACTTGCAAAGAGTTAATAATCGATATAGTAAATGTTTTCAACTTGGGTCTTTTATTACAGTGATAATAACAGTGTGGTCCCGAATATCTGTAATGTAAATTTCAGTACCTAGGTGATTCTCATAGTCGTGTCCTTCGTTCAAGCAGCAAGCTTACTCTATATATTCCTTCTCACCGCACTGGCTTTTTTGTCCAACTCATTTCAATGTCATGCAATACGGCTCTGGAACGCACTACCTCCCCATATCTAAGAGTCCAAAAACAAACTGTCTTTCAAGCGGTCAGTTCGCAGTCTTTTTTTGGAGTCTCCACCTTTATCCAATTGATATACCTATCCTTACTGTTTCTGTATTTATTTAATATGTATTTATCCATATTAATATATCTTAACATATTTATTCGCATTAATATGTATATCTGTATTCACATGTTATTGTATATGTAGATTTGAAAACAGTTGCTTTTCATCATCACCAGCCTATATACGTCCCACTGCTGGGCACAGGCCTTCCTACATGGCAGAAACACATGAGGAGTTTGGGCCATAACACCACCACGCTGGCCCAATGCGGGTTGGTGGGTTCAAGCGGTTGCAGTAGCAACCGGGACCAACGGCTTAACATGCCTTCCGAAGCACGGAGGAGCTCAAGATTATAAATTTGATTGACCCATCCAAGGACCGACCATGGCGAAAGTTGCTTTGTTTTCGTGATCGAAACCAGAGCGCTCAATCCACTACGCCACCGAGCTCCTCAAGCTCCTCAGTTGCTTTTCACTACCTAATTAATCATTTTGGACTCAGCTTTCCGGTTGGCTGGTAGAGAATGCCTAAATGCATTAAGTCCGCCAAATTATAACTTATTTTGTGCAATTAAAGAAAGAAAGAAAGAAATATTTATTGCTTTGCACATTACACATTTTCAATAAAATAATAATAATTACAAGAGTGCAACGCCAATAGGTCCCTGTCTCAGCACTTAGCTTCTACGACATTCGCAGAATGCCGCAGAAGCGCCGATATTATGACAGGGCCCAGCCGATGACGCGAAGTAATATAAAAATATATATAAAACAAAGAAGACAATACAAGTGATATTTTAAAACTAAAGTATGGGCTACCAAAACAAACCGAAAAACAGATACCTTCTGAATAAATAAATATATAAATATACTTATACATACACACATAAACGGCGAGTACATGACTCACCTTCGTTTTGCGGATGATATCGTAGTCATGGCTAAAAACCTGGAAGACTTGGGCACAATGCTCGACGACCTCGGCAGAGTCTCCCAACAAGTGGGTCTTAAAATGAACATGGATAAGACGAAAATAATGTCGAATTCCCATGTCGTACCCACTCCTGTAAAGGTTGGAAGCTCTACACTGGAAGTTGTTGACGAATATGTTTACCTGGGACAAATAGTCCAACTTGGTAAGTCCAACTTCCAGAAAGAGGTCAATCGACGGATCCAACTCGGCTGGGCAGCGTTCGGGAAGCTTCGCAGCATATTCTCGGCCCAACTGCCGCAGTGTCTCAAGACGAAAGTCTTTAATTCGTGTGTGTTGCCAGTGATGACTTACGGAACTGAGACGTGGCCGCTTACAATGGGCCTTGTAAGAAGGCTCAACGTCACCCAAAGGGCAATGGAGAGGGCTATGCTCGGGGTTTCTCTGCGTGATCGAATCAGAAATGATGAGATCCGCAGGAGAACTAAGGTCGCCGACATATCCCGAAGAATTGCGAGCCTCAAGTGGCAGTGGGCAGGCCACATTGCAAGGAGGACTGACGGCCGTTGGGGCGGAAAAGTCTTCGAGTGGCGGCCGCGTACCGGGAGACGCAGCTTTGGTAGGCCTCCCACAAGGTGGACCGACGATCTGGTGAGGGCCGCGGGAAGCCGATGGATGCGGACAGCGCAGAACCGATCGGTATGGAGATCTTTGGGGGAGGCCTATGCCCAGCAGTGGGCGTCTCTCGGCTGAAATGATGATGATGATGATACATACACACATACATATACACATATAACATTAGACATAAGATTAGATTTTGCGGCGTCTCAGTCAATATTTTTATCACAATAATAAAAAAATAAAAAAAATGTGCCGGAGCGAACCATGCGTTACAAAATTGGTGTAGTTTTATAAATCATGTGTTTGTGCTGACGTGCAACTAGAAGATCATTAGAATAAAAGTGATTATGGTGTGAAATACGATGATATTTTTTTTGTGTTTATTCTCCTCATCAAGTAGCATCATATGGATGCCGTCATCATACACTTCGCGTCAAATACTCCCAAGGTGCATTAAAATGAAGAAAAAAAGAGACACTGAAGACATGGCTGTATGGGCACTAGCACCCTCTGCCAAATCTCTCTCTAAAGATTAAATAAATAAATAATAAATAACTATTACATGTCATATATTTAAAACAGATGAGTACAATATTTGTTGGGTACAGACCATCCATCATAAGATAAGTCTCATGCAAGAAACACATGGGAAGTTTCAGCCATCATATTTACACTTGGGTTTTACGAGTATGATCGATAGGGACAGTAAAAAACAAAACACATGAATATAAATTGAAATTTATCTTAATTAATTATTTAGAAAATGAATTATTATGAGCTCATCAAAGAGGAGTTGAGGATGAGATCTTCAAGAGCTGGAGTCGGCAGATTAGTTTTTAAAGGCTACTTACTTGAGAAATATATAAAAAAATTAAGTAGTCAATCGATAGACGATATGACATGAAGTGACGAGAAGCGCAAGACAGCAGCAAATCACAATATCCATAATGACATTAGGTGTGATTAGGTGATTAGAATACTAAAATATACAACCAGTTTCATTGAGACTAGAAAGGAAATCTTCGTCGTCAACAAAATAGTGCTAATCTAAGTTAGCTCAAAGATAGGGCCCCTGTAGGGCCCTCATTACGTAAATGAAATGGTAGGCCTAGTGAATTGTCTTTCTAAATATAATACAATCATTGTTATTCATCTATTAAATGATCAAGCATAGACAAAGGTACTTTACTGTCAAAATGAAATCCATTAGGATTCCAAGGTCATGTCATAAAAGCGTTAATGTAAGTATTAACGATGCTAGTCTTAATATGTTCTGTAATATTCAAAAGGCCATTAACAGATAGCCTTTTGAAACTGTGACCCGCTCCTCAATTAATCCTGCTAACGCTAACTCTACGCTATGTGCGAAGCCGCAGCCACCGTGTGAACGTAAGTCAAATTGCCTACGTCGTTATGACAAATTGAAGGACTTACTGCAATAGCTCTCAACGCTTTCCGAGCCGCTTGCCGTTCTCGGGTTCTATCTATCAACAATTCTGACGTCGACTATACGTAACTGACCTTAGAAATCAAATAGCGGAAAATTCTCGAAGGTGGACTTGTAAAAGGAAACCGTTTTTTATGAGTGGATATTCGGTGTAGTACTTATATGCAATAGAACAACGTTATACTTATAGATAGTGATTGGAATATAAATATAATTATTTATACCAAGCAGAACAATAGAAAGAGAGAGAAAAAGATAAAAAAAAAAATATACGGCAGTCAGCCGCTGCAAACATTTTTAGTAATTAGAAATAAGGCATTGAAGCCAAATTTTATCAAAATGTGTTTCTTGTTTATGAAACTGCAGACAACGCATACGGCTTGCCGATGATTAGTGACTCTCTATCATAGCCATTAGACGCCGTATATGAAAAATGAACGCATTCTTTAGAAGCTCCGCTAAACGGTACCACAACATGAGGAAGAGAATATAGTACAGAATATAATTTACATAAATTGACATCACATTAAGAGACACTTGCACTGCTAGAATCGCACTTGCTACGGAAAGTATTACGAGTATTATAACGAACTGTTGCTTTCACAATCAAATTCTGTTACAGTTTTGGCTCATAATAAAGTTCTGGGTAAACAGAGCACTGTATGTAGCAATTTAACAGCGGTATGCAAGGCAAGATGTGCCTGACACCGTTTGATAAGGATCGTAAAAATACTGAAACTCCCGCGGCATCTTAGGAGATGTTGGATGGACGAAATAGTGTTATGATCTTACAAAATATTATACTACATGTAGCATGTTACATAAATGTTTATGACGTTCTATATTCAACAAGAACACAAGTAATCTAACAGTAGTATCTTAGTAAACCTTATAGTTTTTAGTGTTTAACGTCTTGCAGGAACTCCTCAGAATTCAATCAGTATTTCTGCCCAAATTATAAACAATGTCTTCTTCATCATAATTGTTCTTAAAAACTAAAGATTCGTAGATTTTGATGCAGTTCCCCCATCCAAGCCACCAAAGGAGCGCAGCGGCGTTAAACATTTAACTTCATCATGGTCATAATTCTTTTGATCGAGAATTTCGTCATTTCTAACCTGAGAGTCATTTACATCTCCATTTGCGAAGATTGCATTGCCTGTCTGGACGGTCACTTATCATCAAATTATATCGAACATACCTAGTTTCCGTTTAGGAACTCACACTCTGTGTCACTCTGGTGCACTGTAATAAAAAGAAAATAGATGTAGAATATTTGTCAAACGAGTTTTTTCAAAATAAGGCGCCGAAACGAAATTACATCCGAGCTCAGCATTTGCTGACAATTACTATCCTTTAATATTTATGTTTTTACGAATAGCGTTATCGTATGTAGATAGGCTTTAACAGGTAACCGTTCAATATTAAACCAATGACTGCGGATTCAGTCCGATTAACATTCCTTCGAAGTGTTAAGTAAGACTTAGTCGGTATTTAGGCAAAGCGGTTTTCTACCTCAGTGGTTTCCAAACGGAAACATAATTTCACCAAACGTGTTACTTATACAAGTAAAATAAAAACTCTGTATAGGTGTTAGGTGGTTTGGGCGTGAGCGTGCGTGATCGTATGTCCGCTCCTGTAATGTGTCAGAAAAACTATAAAAAAGTCACGGCACGCATAAGGAAAATAAGCTATGATTCCTATAGTAAAAACCATGTCATCTTGAGATATGGGGTAATGTAAGTATTTGTTTCTTCCCCAGATCAGAAAATAATATCTGTGTTTTTTTCGGTAACATGAGTTACTTACATTGCTAAAAAAGCTGAAAAAGCAAGAAGCTGAAGCTCCAAAGTTAAGAGAGGGCTGAGTTGCTTTTCTCTTGAAATTCTGTAGAGATTTTAATAAGCATGTACAAAAGTGTTATTTATCCGTCGAGTTACATTATTTTCATGTTACCCTAATAATACAGAATGATGGAAAATTTTTATCAGGAATTTGATAAGGTTATTTTGCAATACACCGTTCCGAGTAAATTTTTATTCGTTTTTTATCTAATTGAATCCTAATAGTACTAGCAAGAGGTTACGAAAGCCTAGGTATAGACTAGTATATAACAACTTTTACTTAGATATAGACGATTGTAATCTTTTGTTTTACAATCGTCTATATCTAAGTAAAAGTTGTTCCACTTTTCTATATTTTAAAAGTGCGCAGTGAATCGACTGGACCTTTCATACTTTACCCACCCTGTGAAAAAAACAAGAGGTAAATAAAATCAATGATGTTCACATCATAAGAGAAAAGTCCAACAGAGTTTCCTAACCTTATTCACCGTAGGAACATACCACAACACTACAAAGATTTTTTTTAATGGTAAGCGGTATCTTAGCATACTGATTATTGCATGGGACGTTTATTTTTTGATGTTTGTTATTTTTATTTTACATTAGCTACAACCGGCATGCTTTGCAGTGCCCGTAAAGGAAAACTGTTAAATTTGAAAAGTTTTCGAGGAACTTTCGCCCCGAAAACACCGTACCAAAATTTCATGATCAATGGTGACAACGCACCTGCAATATCAAGTGACTTACTTGTTATTGCAGGTGTCTATAGGTGGCGGTAACCGCTTACCACCAGGTGGACCGTCAGTTTGTTTGTCGTCTAGTTGTATAAAAAATTTCATATTCCAAAGGTGAGAGTTAACATTTATATAGTGAATTTTATATTTTTACGAAAATAAGTGTCTTTTATTTCAACTAAAGATATTCGTTTAAAGTTTATTGATTCAAAATTCTTATCACAAACAATGACGTTTAAAAAGATCTTCGATCACAAAGCTTAATTTAGTTTTCGCTGTTCTGTTTACTGCTTAATGATTTTTGTCGCGAATCGTTATTTGGAATTAAATTCTGAAGTGGAAAGCGTAAAATTGTCACCGTAATACTCTTTCATCTCAATTAATATGGTCATCGACGGAAATGAAAAGTTTGACAAGGACCATTACAAAAATTGATGGCTCTGGTACGTATCCATTCAGAGAGGATTGTTAATTTAATTGAGAAAAGTTTGGGCCGGAATTCTGTTTATAGATTTTAATTCACAACCAGGATAAAGATGCAAAAACAAGAATTTATTTTGATACTAGGGTATTTCAATGCTATACCTACTATGGGTTTGTGCGTGTTCATGCGTGCGTGCGTGTGAATAACCATAAAGCCTCTAGGACAAAGTCATTGGTCTCTTTGGGTAGGTTTTTTGTTGTATAGAAGTTACCACACAAAAGAATAATACTGTGAATAGGTGCTGCGGTTTTCACAAAGCACTTATTCACAGTTTAAGTAGACTTATACATATGTAACCTGTCCGTTTTTTTTTTACCTTTTCCTTTATTATTTGTCTTATTTATTTAACCCGCCAAGCATCAGATTCCAGACCCAATTGATTATTCAATCAATTGTCATAGACCTCCAGAGGTATAACGCCGCTTGACAGATTACACTGATATTACTGCTTTGTAGAGATCTATCTCTCTCTAGAAGATAACTCGGAGGCGTGGTTAGAGTGACGACGAGCGACCACTAATTTTGATGTTACTAACACTCATTGAAAATATAATCATTGCAGTTTATTTAATAAAAAAAAATATGTTTGTATATTTGTCTCATATACGCTCGAAGCAATTGACCAAATTGTGATGAACCTTTGGTAGGGTGTTCTGGGGACGCCCGCGATGGTTCCTGGATTATAAAAACTTTTTTTATTTTTTTATTATAAAACCTAACAGTTTTAACTTTATGGGCATTGCAAAGCATGCCGGTACAGTCAGTTAAATATTAAGTAGAAGCTAAGCTTAGAATAAAAATTATTACAATCCATAATGTTAGAGTAGGAGTTTCTTATATCAATAGGGTCTATTTTGATTTAAAAAGCAAATTGTTTTTTTCATGACCTATTTATTCCTCATCGAATACCGTTTAGTGCAACTTCCAAAATATCGGTATTTTTTATACAAAGCACGGAAAATGACTCAAAGCTACCTGATGTGTAGCAGTAAGAAGAGCCCATGTACGGAGTCAGCTAGTGCAGCTTAAAACATATATTCTGCGCCTAGAATATATGTTTTAAGCTTCCACCTTGCCGGCCTATAAGATGAGTTTTAAACTTATCTTAAGTAGGCCCTCCTGACCACTTCGCAACTCTTGATCAGAAGTCCTCAAAATTAACTGCGAATCTAATCCTGAGTTGATAAATCACAAGAGTCTAAAGTAGCGCCCTTCGGAGCTTGACAGACACTCAAGAAAACTCGATATCAACTAAGTGCTTTGCGCTATTATGTTCTTATTAGAGAAACACTTTCCTCTTAGGAATCTTTCGGTAATCGCTTAGCTACTGAAAAGCCAGAGCAATACGATATCTTTTAACTTAAAAATAAAGTGACGGTCTCACGATAGTTGTCAATGTTATGTTTTTTGTAAACTCTTCAAAAATAAGTTTTTAGACGTAAAAGATGAAGAAAAGGAACAAGAAGTTGGTACGAAAAATGTATGTGACGTGGTTGTGTCTTGGGTTGGTATAAATAAATTAGAAACCCGTAAGTCAAAATTTAAACGGATTAGGGAGGACCCTTTACTTAATGAAGAATGCTATATTATTCAAACAGTCATTCTGTAACTAATATTGTACAGAACTAGAAAATCTAAAACACATATAGGTAATCTAATCACACATTATGTGTATAATAATTTGATACACGATAACAAAAAAATGAAATGAGTTTTTTCAAAGTAATAATTCGCTTTCGGATACTGATTTTGGAAAGATGCATAAGAAGAATGAACAATATAGTTATTTGATAGATAACGTCAAAGAAATAATTGATTTTGCCGCTCTTCTTTATAATATAAAGTTTCGGATAGATAAATATTTTCTTATTAAAATGCGAACATGATGGAAATATAACATTATATGACAAGGAAATATCTTTTTAAAAGTATGACTCAGACATATGTATATAATAGTCTTCCCCCTAAATTTAAGTGGCAGAGAGTCTAGTGGCCAGCAACTGATCTAAGTGCCTTCCACATCTCACCATAGTCAGTCTCTAGCTCATAATGGAGTCTGCCCATTCTCAGGCGAACAGAGGCGAATACACATTTCGTCTTATTTTAAGTTTTGGTAATTCTGTAATTATTTTCTCGTGGCCAGTTTCGTATTTTCATATTGAATTGCGACCATAATGGAAATATAACATTTAATGCAAGACAAGAGACAGTAAACATTCATATAAGGCTTCTTGTAATAATTTATCTTTGGATGCAAGAGGGATAGTTTATAGGAGTTAATAATGGAAATCAATAAGTGAGCTATAGTTTTACGTTATTTAATTTTCTAAAATAATATTATACTTTAATATTCATCCAATCTCATTGTAGATTTTCTTATCAAAGCTGCATTACCTACTTTAAAAACAGAATCCAGTTTGCTGCTCATTTCCATTAGACCACTCCGTAATATTAAATGCATCATGAATTAACTAGGACTCTGTACACATCCCAAGGGTTTCCATCACATTACTAAGGCTAGGATTTGCTACTTTCAATAGTTAACTTTCAGTCATCAGCATAGAGTCTTAATTAATTCGATACTCTAATATTAAAGACGGTTATCATGGTAATAAATTACGTGCATTTTCCGTATTATTTTTTTCTTGGGTAAATCCGCTCAAAGAATTAATCTGAATTAAGGTTGTATTCTGTTTGTTGACTTTTGAATACGAAGTTTCTTTAGAAGACTTTATTGTTTAAGAATACATAGTGCTTTTTAGAGAGCCGCAGTTAGTCAGCTCAAATCTGTAGCCGAAATAATCCTATCTTACAGAAACTACACAGTTACTTCTTTTTGCTAGTCCAAGCTATCAGGTGGTCATTTTATCTCATCAATGAACATCCTAGTTATCGGGTTAAATAAATCGGTTCAGTTTTATTGATAAATCTTAACTTTTTGTAGATCTTACCTACGCCACTTTAGTCCGTTTGGGGCCTTTGTGCTTTAACCTCACCTTCGTCTTCAGATGTTTGGCATGCGCTGTGGGAATCTAGTCTTTTTAGATAGGTAAATCCCAAAAATATCGTTGTTCTAAAAATGGAATCACACAGATAAAACATTTTTTTATCGTCGTTGGTAAAATTGTATTGATGTGAATATAATTCTGAAGTGAACCTTAGTACAATTTAGAAGATGGACTAAATTGTTATATGGTTCACTACATAAAGTATTGAAACATTGTATGTTTATCGAGATTACGTGCTAGGCACTAGGTTAGTATAACATTGTAATGGTAATTGAAAAGGCGACATACAAATTCTTATACACATGCTTCAACATATAACAGCGTATGTGTAATTTGAATAAACATAAAAATATACCTTACGGCCTGTAGTTATAGTAACTTTTAATATTCATTTTGTTTCAGGTAAGGGAGTTAATTTTTCATTATGCAACAATGAAGCGAAGGTAACAGCCAAACAAGCAATTCTTAAAAGTAACAATGACGCAGTCCTACCTTATTTGGTTTTGCGACTTTCGAAAACATAATATGGTGAGTGTACCAACTGTTGAGTAAAATCTGGCGTCACTGTGTACTTGTGTATATGTCGCAGGATAACAGAAAGCCCGCTTTTTGACTAAGATCCCAGAATTGTTGCTCAGATTTGGACTTTTTACGAGCAATAGATAATTTTTACGTTACCTTGTAAAAAATCTAATAGTCCAGTACCCCTTTCAAATCCATATCATAAAGTGGTTTCCAATAATTCACAATAGAAGGCTGCTACTGTTTTCATACGATTTGCAATTATCACGATGACGAATGTTTTTGTTTCAATTAGATTGAAACTTACACAAGGGTGTCACTGATTAAAAACGCGGGCTCTCACCCAATAGTACTACTGGTCTAGAATCATTCCGACCTGTGTCGTGAGAAGCTTAAAAACTAGAGATTTATAAACTAGGAGATTAAAAACGCGAGCTCTCACCCAATAGTACTATTGGTCTAGAATCATTCCGACCATGTCGTGAGTAGCTTAAACATTAGAGATTTATAAACTAGGAGATTAAAAACGCGGGCTCTCACCCAATAGTACTACTGGTCTAGAATCATTTCGACCTATGTCGTGAGTAGCTTTAAAACTAGAGATTTATAAACTAGGAGATTTAAATTGCGCACTCTTACCCAATAGTACTACTGGTCATAAGTGGTGAATCATTCCGACCTGTGACGTAAGAAGCTTAAAAACTAGGAGATTCAATTTTAAAAACACTGGCTCCCACTCAATAATAGTACTACTGATCTAGAATCATTCCGGCCTGTGTCGTGAGTAGCTTCAGTAGACATGCTAGCTACCATCATCGCAGTAGATCCTATACTTCAAATTGCTATAAAATAAATAAAGAGCCCCCTAAGAGCTGTTTTGAATTAGCAACGTACTAAGTACAGCTAGCTTCAAAATGATTTATAAATTCTTGTCAATGCGATAAAGATCAAAATCTTTTACATTTTGGACTATCATCTTTGGTCATATAAATACTACACGTTTTACAAATAGTACGGCCAGTTAAACAAAATGTGTAGGAAATTTTTATATCAATTTTAGAAGTTTGAACTTTTGATAACACCTTAGTATTTATACAGTACTATCTTACAATTCTGAAATAAAATTTAAGGAGGTGTTCCTTGTCAAAAGTTATATTTGAAAGGTTTACACCTTTAAGACCACTTTTATTTTCCGATTGAATTAACAAAAACTATGCGTAGTAAGTAAGTATTGCGTATCGTACGACACACTATAGTTGTACCACTTATACCACACACACACACACACTCACACACACAAACAAAACCCGCGTACATCGCGTATATCGACCCCCTACAACCCCCGAATTCCAAATGCTATTCCGAACCTCTGTAACACCTGGTAATTTTTCTAGTTTTATTCTATTTTAATTACTAAGTAATTTTTCAAATATTTATAATAATGTTAAAATCAAAAATTAAGAATATTTGAAAGCACTGCCCCAACTTAACCGAATCGTCGGTATTTGTAAAAATACTCGTTTCGGATGTTGAAATAGAATATTTCGACATTGTAGGGTGGACGTTAGCTCATGAACGCAAATACAGATAGGCTAGAAGAATTTCACAGGGATATCCCAAGTCCTGGGTGGCTCAGTGGTCAGAGCAGTCGCCCGGATTGCGAAAGGTCGCGGGTTCGATTCCTGCCTCAGGACGTGAAATTTTTCTAGTTTTATTCTATTTTAATTACTAAGTAATTTTTCAAACATTTATAATAATGTTAAAATCTAAAATTAAAAATATGACTATGTTAATAGGTTAATTAATCTTATTACATTTTAAATACTTAAATATTTAGCAAAAATTTTTCCGAATGAGTTGATGTTCTCTGGTTATGGTTACTTTGTTGGCTTCAAAAACACTTTTATTACTATCGGTGTTATACTAACATTTTTTGTACCATTGAACTTCTTCGTTTACGGTTACGCTTTTTAAGAACAAAAGTAACCTGTAAATAGATCTACAGAAATAGTTTGGACGTCAGCAAATTTGAACTCATCCGTTTTACGATCTATCGGAAACTCAAAAGTATGTAGGGCAACGATTAAAGATTAAGAAACAGCGGTTACTATCAAGGAAGCTGTAACTCCGTAAGTGATTCGAAATCAATATAGTGATAATAACTAAACAACGGTATTAATTCAGGTTAATGTACCGGCGCGTGCGGCATGGTGTGGTGCAGATTACTACCATAGTGTATAAATTTATGGATCCGGTTGTAATTATTTTCAGATAGTTACGGCAGTAAAATCTGCCGTCACTATCTGAAAATATAGTTTATTGATAATTCCCCTGTGCAAATAGTCGTTTTAATAGTTATTTAAAGTGCCGCAAATGCGAATAAAGTTAAAAAATGCCTATACCAAGGATGTAGTGTTAAATAGGTTTCAAGCAATAAAATTAATGCAGAGAAACCCGTAGGCTATGATAGAAGATAATGCCAACAGCATTTCAATAAGACAACCCCGTATTTCCATAATATTCAGATAATTCAATTCTAGCCACCACGTCGATTGCATTTCCAATAACATATTATCTGTCGCTTGGAATCCGATAGTTCACGTTTGCGTCTCACGCGTTGCTGTCTAAGTTCGACTCCTTTATATTATTTTATTATCGACTCTAGATTTTCATTAGAATACAGGAGATAGTAAAGTTTTGGGCCAGCTCATGACGACCATTTCGGATAATAGACAAAACTTCTTAATTTTAGTGCAAAAGGGTAGTTTTATGTTATTACTAAATAAAATAATTATTGTATAAAAATGGTAACACAGAACTCATAAAAATACGCAATAGTAAACTGTCCACAGACATAACGACGCCGTTAAAAGTTGAATTTAATGTCATATTCACATTAAATTAAAATTATCATTCCGTATTTCAAGCGTGAATGTTGACCCTGGCCATGAAGCAATAAAACGAAAATATTCAAAACGTTTGAAGTCGTGAAAAATAAAATTGTATTTGGACATTGACATTTTATTTTCTTTAAAATGACTACTACTAAAATGACTAATCAAAATATTTTTTGTCACTTAAATTAGTCAAGGTTTATGAAAATGATAAGATAAGATAGTTTCTTGCAAAACGAACTGTAAGAGAAAATGGTGCTCATAAGGTGGCCCAAATCCCATACAAACCTTTACTATCTCCTTAAATGAAAAAGGATACTACTACTGCGAATATATTCTAGGTTGATGAGTACCTACATCATATGATTCGTTGTTAGCAAATCTGTTTTTTTTATATTTTGCAATAGTCTGTGCTGATTCTAGCATCATTGCTCTGCGCAGTTTTACAGAAAATTTTGCGGTGCAGTATAAATTTCATTCTTGCGTAGATTTCCTAAATTTAAAAATATTGACCAACAGAAGAAGTCCACGTAGTTGATTTGTTACCATAACTCTTATTTCTTAATTTATTTGTTTGCTCAAACTCTATAAAATGATTGAAGAATTTGTGGACACTTTATCAGTTTATTTTATTCTGTGTATCTATTACTTCCATTGTGATTGTTTGTGTTCCAAATAAAAATAATATATAAGTAAGTATTACCTTTTTTTATACTACTAGATGACAAACAAGCTGACGGCCCACCTGATGGTAAACGGTTACCGCCGCCTATAGACACCTGCAATAACAAGGGAAAATCACTTAATATTGCAGGTGCATTGTCATCCTGGGGCCTAAGATAAAATGCCGCCGATGCCCTGTAATTACACTGGCTACCTTTCCCTTCAATCCGAAACACAGCGAACTGTTTCACGGCTGAAATAAGAAAGGCGGTGGTACCTACCCAGACGACCCTACATACGGGCCTGCCACCTAAAAGAAATTTGGTAGGTAAACTATTTTCATTAGATCTTAATTAGTCTTGATTAAAAATACAAATAAATAAATAAATATCATAGGAAAATGTAGACATGTTTCTAAAAATCGGCTCAATATAGACGGTATCTGTTCTGAAAGTCGTATATTTTGTTATGAAATAACAAATTAATTGAATGACTGAGTGCGGTATGCCCGCCAATACGCACAGAGGACAGCACACATTATTTCGAGTATATTACAAAACTTCTCAACAGAGAGTATTGCTTCTATGGCAGACAGATAATAACTGTTGCAATAAATGTAACATTATACGAAACTGCACCTATAAAACTGTAAGTAACTGTTACTTATTGCTATTTTTGTCTGATTCAATTAGAATATCATTATCTAACTCTCTGAACTTGTATAGAACATTAATATCACAAAGAAGCAGACATAACGTGTCAGAAAGTACCTGAGGCAGATATACATAATAAATTAACAACAGAGACGAACGAAAGCATGACAAAAAGATGACAAAAGCACGGGAAGATGGACCTTATTAAATTACTCACATTCGGCTTAGCGAATATACATAATGATAATCGTCCTGGTTGCGAAGTATGACGAGATGAATATTGCGAAATTATGCGGAGCTGCCGTATATCCAGCCGTGGAATATATTCGTGAAATAACGAGTGCTGGCTCTCAGAATCACCAACCTTTGTAACGTCACGCCATATATACAATGCGAAAGATAAATGTTTACAAACGAGCAAATTGTAGCATAAAGGGCCTATGCGTTGGCACCCATTTTCAGTCACTTCCATATAACTGTTAACGTTACGAATATTTTATTATTTGCACTTTACCTTCCATCAAAAGACGAAATTTTCGATAAGAAATCAGTATACATTGAGCTGTTTGAAGGCGAAAATAGATGTTTAATATTGCACTTGGTCTGCGGTTGTGATGACGTGGACTCGTTCGTTTTTCGTTTAAAAAATTTTTTACTTCTGCATTATGTAGAGTTCTTATATTCTATAAGGTAATAAACCTATCGGAGAAGTGAGTATAACAAGTATTTATAGAGTCATGTAAAATAATTAAGATTTTAGAACAAACACGGGGTTATGCTTATGATGCTTTTACCTTCTTTTTGGCACGTAAAAGTTACATCATCATCATCATCATCACCAACCTATATACGTCCCACTGCTGGGCACAGGCCTTC
This sequence comes from Nymphula nitidulata, assembly GCA_947347705.1. Taxonomy (NCBI): domain Eukaryota; kingdom Metazoa; phylum Arthropoda; class Insecta; order Lepidoptera; family Crambidae; genus Nymphula; species Nymphula nitidulata. Next base: position 16,449,361 of record OX374626.1, on the reverse strand, counting down.
CTACATGGCAGAAACACATGAGGAGTTTGGGCCATAACACCACCACGCTGGTCCAATGCGGGTTGGTGGGTTAAAGCGGTTGCAGTAACAACCGGGACCAACGGCTTAACGTGCCTTCCGAAGCACGGAGGAGCTCAAGATTATAAATTTGATTGACCCATCCAGGGATCAACCATGGTGAAAGTTGCTTTGTTTTCGTGATCGAAACCAGAGCGCTTAAACCACTATGCCACCGAGCTCCTCAGCAGCATAAAAGTTTATTGTACCAAAACTATTTTCATCCTTGATATGTAAAACAGAAAGTCGTCTGCAAGTACTCAAAGATCGATCGTAAACTAGGGGTCGCTTGTAAACTAGGATCATCAAAAATGGAGTGAAACTTTCAATTTAGCCTTGTTTTGTTCGACAACAATCTCCTAAAACACAAGATCAATATTCATGTCTCTGATTCTATTGAAGACATTGTTTGTGGTAAAAATATTAATTAATTTCAGATTTGTATGTAACATTTTTAATCAACATATTGGTATTTTACAACGCAATAAATTCATTAGAGTGCACATCAATTTAATAAGCTTTCTGGTTCAGTCGGTAAGTCGGCTGTTCAATCCATTTATCTTTGACTGATGGGGCTATGATAGAATTATTGAATTAAAACATCACCATTTGGTTTAGTGTTGATACAACGATTTGTTTTGATTTTATAAGTCTTACCCATATTTTTGGTAGGTAATAGAAATCTGTACTCCATTCACCCTCATTTTAGAAATTTATTATCTTGTTGGAACTTTTGAAGAAACACAAAATGAGTTTGAGTCATAACATCACAACGCTGGCCCAATGCGGGTTAGTGGACTGCAGTGCTAAAGCGGTTAAAGCCGGGGTTTTACAACCGGGACCAACGGCTTAACGCGACTTCCGAAGCACAGAGGAGCTTGAGATTATAAAAGTTGACCCATCCCGGCATCGACTATGGCGAAAGTTGCTAAGTTTTCGTATTCGAAACCAGATCGCTCAAACTAATACGCCACAAAGCTCCTACTACGCCACCGAGCTCCTTCTAGAGGAAATGATAAAAAGGTGTCATAGAAAATTATGAATAAAATTTTAAATATTTCTGGATATTATATTATAATGTAATTTTTATAAAAAAGAATTGTTAGTGTTATTGTGTTGTTATCCCTTATAAACAAACAAATAAATAAACACAACGGGTTATTATTTGACTGTCGGCCTATTTGATGATACTCAATAAATAAGCTTGTTGTAAATTCTAATAAAGTATTAGAATGTATTGTTTCTTAACTTTTAACCTAATTAACGACTATACTGACTTGAGGTAATAAAAACTCCTTTATTTCATTATAATTATATCTATTCACTTAAAACGTCTTTACATTAAATTGTCGTAAAAATTATACTAACGGCCTCATCATGTCTATTTTAAACTCAATATTAAAAAATATGCACGTATTTTAATCACCTGTGGTACCTTTAGAGAATTCCCTAAATTCTAAACACTTCCCTTTCACTGAGGCATTAATAGACTGCGTGCAGGAATTCGTTGACCTGCAGTATCGGTTCAAAATCCACTACATAATGGCTGTATCCATGTTTATTACTCGTCCCGCATCACAAATATGAGTTCATGTGGGTCGTTCGAGTTAGAATATTGTTATTTTTAATAAAATTTGTCCTCTCTATGTAGCATGTGTTGATGTACATCAATACACACGTTACGATTGGTGTAATATTGCATTAAGCAATAAATAAATCTTCGAAAACACAGGAATATGATACTTTGTTTCGAATAAATTATCTTGTCATTGAAAACATAAAATATTATTACTAGTACGTTAGGTTGAAAAATAACTTTGTGAAAAATTCTAAAATAAAATAAAATTACTCGGGAGTATTTTTGTAACATATTCAAATGTACTGTTTTATAGCCGTCTAGTAGAGTGGTCATTAATCCTGTTTAAAAAGCATAGGTCCCCGGTTCGAATTCAGGTACGGACAGAAGTTTGTATGATGAGAGCAAGAATGATGAGAACGAGTTGTGTTCCAACAGTTGGAGGTAAGACAGCCAGTTCCACCGTGGTTGAGGATTCACTTTCATCTTCGACTTTATCCTCACTTACCACGAGCTGAGATAAAGAGCAACCCCGTTAACGATTTTAAAAAAAGATAATAAATAATTATTATTGATGTGACACCTCGTCAAGTGTAAAAGTTGCACTATGAAACCCTTCTCTATTTCGAACGCAGTAAGGGCGGTTTCACGGTCAAACTGTTACGCTTGATGTTCTGTCGACTGTACATACCTAATCGAGCAAAATTATTAATATCACTTAATTATTATTTTACATAATTCGTTAAATCCTTCAACACGGTAATTTACCGTGCCTTATAATAACAAGGTTAAGGGGTTAAATCTGTCATGCCACAGAATACCCTCGGGGGCATTACGACAGTTAAAAACAATTGTGTCTGGAATTCTGGAATTTGCGGAAAATTAACTTGTAATAGGGTTACTGATCTAATTCCTTGAAGATACACATGCACAGGGAGCTTGGTTTTATGTGCACGTAATCCTACAAGCTTTTCGCCCGTGTTTTCTCAAAAGGTAGTAGGTACTTTAACTCTTCGATTCTTTATAGTATATGTTTACAGCAATTTCTTTTTATTGAAATGGTAGTTCTATAAATAAATGATATTTATAGAACTACCATTTCAATAAAAAGAAGTTCGTGTACTGTCGTGTGTAATACGTTTTTTTCGACCTCATGGAAGTTACCAGGCGAGGATTGGTAATCCTAATTATCCAATTGTGAGAATTTACGCTTGACTTGTATTCTTAATTTATAACGTTTGTTACCAACAACAACAGAATACTGAAAAGTCTAATATGGCTGAGGGCACGTGCCAGTGCGCATGCTTTTTGCTCTTAACTACAAATATAACGCCTCTCTTTCTTTCTATTTTCACAAGAAAGAGAGAGTATTACTTAGAACAAGAAAGAGAAAGAATTACTATGCCAAACATCAAGTTAGTTGATTTAGCCGAACCATACCTAGATTTCTGAATTATTGAATCGTCATGTTTTTAACGGACTTCAAAAAAGGAGGAGGTTCTCAATTCGACTGTATTTTTTTATGTTTGTTACCTCAGAACTTGCGACTGGGTGAACCGATATTGATGATTCTTTTTTTGTTCGATGCGGAATAGTTATCATTTGGTACCTTAATTTTTTTATAGAAAATTGATTGGGTAGTTTGGGTCTTAAATCAAAATAACTGGAATGAGTAAGTCGTCTATGTATGCGAAATTGTGGATTTTTGCTTTCCTATGCCATTTTAGTGAAACGATACGATAGTAGGAAACAATATAAGCAGACAGTCACCCATCTAGCTTTGACCATAGAAAATAATCACTAAAAATTGTGAAAAAAAAATTTGATGTGCGTTACAAATTCAAATCTAGAAATGACAAATTAAGTATTCTGCCATCTTTCCTTTTCTGTCGGATTGTAATGAAAGAGTTGAATCTAAATTTAATTTTAGTCCTTGCACAGCAGATAAAATTCAAAATAGGAAGTTAATATTTGATGCTTAGCATGTTGAACTTAACTATCTTATTATTAGTCTGAATAACACATTACTCAGTTGTGATGAGAAAATCTCGCAAAACGACACGATCAGTATCTACGGGAATCTTAAAAGATCGCTATCCGTTACGCTGTTGCCTTACTTATCTATATAATAAATTTTATTGCCCTACTTTTCGCTAAATAGACGGAAAACGTAGATAAATCTATGTAAGCTTACTAAATGACTTGCGAAACAACAGATCACTCTTCTTCTACCGAGCATTGCTCGACCACTTTGACCAGACTTCCTACAGTCAAGCTGTTCTTTGTGATCTTAAGTTTTTTCTCTAAAATTTCTTCCTTCCTATTGGTATGTGATATATTAGATATTAATATTATTACAATTTCAAATACGACATCATTTATACGATATAGACTTATCTAAGTTGACGTCCAAAATAATAATACTAAGCTAACATTATAATTAAGTACTTCATGAAATAAGTGTAATAAATAAGTGGCATTTCTGCTGGTTTAGATATGAAAACATACAACGATCAATCCAATAAAGAGCGGCTATAAAAGATATAAAAAAGTAAATGTGTCAGCATAATATTGCTTACATTTGTTAAATCACTAGGTATCTGGTTCTGGGGAAAATATTCCAATTCTAGTTTTTAAGGTAATAAGTTTGGAAATATTTCGCTCTATTCAGTATCTAGTATATCTGAAGAATAAATATTCCAACATGTTCCAGCTTTAGTACAAATAACCGTATATTTATCATTTGTTTATCAACAAGCAGATGCAACAATAGTTCTATAACGCTTTCAGTTTTTCGGTTTTGTAGTAAATGTGGATCGACCACGTATTCATTTAAACTCAAAATTCAATTACGCTATTTTTTTTGAGGAGCTTGGCGGCATTCATTTAAACTCAAAATTCAATTACGCTATTTTTTTTGAGGAGCTAGGCGGCATAGTGATTTCAGCGCTTTGGTTTCGATTACGAAAAGAAAGTGGGCCATGGTTGATCCTGGGATGGGTCGACCAAAATTTGTTATCTCAAGCTCCTCCGTGCTTCGGAAGGCACGTTAAGCCGTTGGTCCCGGTTGTTACTGTAACCGCTTGAACCCACCAACCCGCATTGGGGAGCGTGGTGGTGCTATGGCCTAAGATAGGCCGGTGACGATGATTTTTTTTTATATAATTAGAAACAGTATGGATAGATTTATGAGACCAGCCTGAATTTGGGTAACTAATGTTCCTTAACAAGTATCTAATCTAAACTCTATGCATGTTCATTTGATAATGTAGAAGTCAATATACAGCTAAATGATGTATAGGTAAATATGACCTATATTCAGTAGTACAACATTGAAAGCTATAATTTCTGACTCCACAGAGACCAAGTAACGATTAACAGACGCTCTTAATAAGAACAAAATTTTGGGACCTCAAGGGTTACATACCTACGTCTTCAATCTTAATTAATGGTTTATTCTTTAGGTCAACCAACGCCCATCCATTTAAGTGGAGATGAGAGGAGCGATTCTCGATGTGTGAAGTGATGTAGGGACAATGTGCTAGTACGATGCGAATAGCGTCGATTTTAGTTTAATCGCCAAATTCTTTCACTATTCACTTCTATCATCTCGTTATTAAATTCTTACCTAGACGGGGAGTGAGGTGCAGCACAGGAACGCACGTATTCTTCAGTGATTCACTAACAGTAATATTCGACGTGGAGCTTGACGACTGACAAGACGACGAGCCGCCATTGATTTTGACGTGTGAGTACAGCGCTGCGCGTACTCACACGCGTCACAAAAGGGTATTCACTAATCTCTACGTCGATCTCTTGGCTGTGTATGCTTGTCGCCGTTTTGGATATAAGACATATCAATATTTTTCGATTTTGTTTATCTTGTGTTTAAAATCTATCGCAATGACTTTATTTGATATTTGATTGACTTTTACATAAAGATATAAAATAAGCATCTTTTTAGTTCAGGCTCACACCGTGCTCGTCGCGGGCGCTAGTGTCACTAACGGTTGTCAAATGGTTGTCAAACATACGCCAAAAGGTATGACAGCGCTGCCGACAGCCACGAATTCAGGGCTTCTCAGTGTAGAGAATCGTATAGCTGATCTGCTTACATACGAATGTGACAAACAACAACTTCTTTATTACAATATAAATACAATCGGAGACAGTAATAAATAATTCTATCAGTAATATAAAACTTAAGAATACGACTTATAATAGTATTAAAAACCTAGTAACCATTAAATAAATAGATAAAATAGATGGACCTTTTATCAGGCTTTGGGTGGACAGGTTGGTTCAAAGAGGGGTACACATACCTAATTAGTTAATATTAGTTATATTAAAATTAAACAAAAAAAAATAAGATGACTGTAATTTTAATTTAAAATGAATAAAATTGTATTTAAATGAATTAAAATAATTTCAAGTAATGTTTGCAATTAGTGTTAATATTCTAAAATTAATTTCAATTAATGTTTACAATTCAAATCAAAATTGTTTATTGTTTCATGTGGTAATTATTGTCAATATTCTGTTAAATCACTAACATTAGGCATGTAAGTAAAACCGTGTATATACTAACTACTATGGATCCAATTGTGGTCTAAAATAAAGATTTATTATTATTATTATTATTAAAGTAAAATAGTGTTATGATTCAGGTAAAATTTATATTCGTGTTAAGAGGTTTTCATGTAAATATTCGCATACATGCTGATTAGGTACCTATATTATCTTTAGATTAAATTAAGTGTATTTGATGGAATAACGGATGGAAAGATTGCAGCTTAAAACTAGTAAGTTCTAGTAAGTTTCTATATTAATTAAGTTATATTGGCAGTGCCAAAGCTATTCTAGAAAACGAAGTATTTAGCTCCAAATTAACTTGTTATTCTGTTTGCGCAAAGGTTAGATGAACTTGGCAACTCTTTTTATTGTACCGATTACAAATTCAGTGGAAAACTACTATAACGTACAGACGACAGCACATCAAGCGTAACAGTTGCACTACGAATGCCGCCTCCATTACGAAGGGAATAAGGTCTCAAGGTCAAACTGTGACGCTTGATATGCTGTCAAATATATCACAATATTACAGCAATATTATGTATCCACTTTTTATAATTAAGTAAGTAAGTAAGAGTCACGTATGTTCTTTGTCCTAAAAGTGTATACACATTTTGTTTGTGATTGTATTCACTTTATGACTGACTGACGTACCCATTATTCTCGCTTCTTCTAATGGAACGTAGCGAATATCTAATTTACACTAATTAGTTGATACAAAGAAAAACGGTCACAGTTTGTAAAGGACTGTTTAAAATTAATTACGCCCTTTGAAATGATGCCAGCGCCTAAGTAAACTGCCTTCTGTATTTAATACAATCTTAAGGTGTTATAATAATGCGCGTGAGACTGAATATTTTTGCAAGTCCGTTTATTTAGGAGAGGGTTAATCTCTTCCATTTTGATTTGAATTGGCTCTGCTAAATTAATATTACAGTACACATATTAACTTTGTATCAAAAGGTAAACAAGGAAGTAAACAACAAATTTCAAGATAACATACCCTAGTATCGGTTTTCTTTAAGTAATAAATTCAAATGTATGTTTTGAATCTTTTTCATCTACCAAGTTGAGTGTTTCTGAACTTGGAAAAGTTGTTAAAAAGTTTTTATTGCTTTAAGAAATCGCTTGATTTTTAACGATGTTTATGAAGATGGAGTTAGGAGTGTGGTGAAGTTAATACTGATTTTATATTTGTTTATTATTCATAAGTATTTTTATGCCAACTAGCTAAAGAAAGTAAAATATTTAAATGTTTACTAAATCAATGATTTATTGATTTTTCGCGGATTCGCTGACTGTTTCATTATTTTGGTGAGCACGTACAGAGTATCATAATAAATACACTAAAAAAGTTTTAAGCATATTTATTATGATATTCGGTACAAAAAACTCCCTAGTGGACATATTTCTAAATATATAAAAGAAAAATTGACTGGTTCACTGACTGACGTATCAACGCACAGCCCAAACCGCTGGGTCTAGAGATTCCAAATCTGGCACACAGGTTCCTTGTGAGGTCTAAGGGTGCACAAAGAAAGGATTTTTAATTCAAAATTCACGCTCTGAGGTGGTTAAAGGGGGGTCCAAAGTTTGTATTCCCCATACAAAGTTTTTATCCCCTTTTCACCTTCTACATGATTATTTAGGCTATTTTATTCGGAACTTTATAGGAGTACCCCTGACAATAAATATCAGGGTTTTAACCGACTTTAAAAAAGAAATTTTCCACTGTAAGTATTTTTTTGTATGTATGTTCACCGATTTCTCTGTCAATTGTGATCCGATTTTCCAAATTCTTTTTTTATTCGATAGAGTATACGCCTGAGGTGGCCCCATTGTCACCAAGTCAGGATCTGATGATGAGATCCCAGGTAAATCGAGGGCAAACCTGAAATTTTATAGGCACGTACGGCATGTTTTACTTTTTTCTAAGCTATTCAAGTATTTGCTTCTGTTAGTCATAATCTCATATTGATGAGCTGGTGATCGAAAGTACAACTCCTTAACGGTTAGGAGTTAGAAGATAATTCTTTCACTATGTATTTCAACCAAAGACTGGGAGATAGACAAGTCGATAGTGCTGACGGTCACCCATCTTGCTTTACCTTAGGAAATCACTAAAAATGTGAAAAAAGATTTTTTTGCAAAAATAAAACCGACTTCAAAACACTTCAAAACTTTCTTAGTCTAATTAACTTAACAATGTGATCATCGTTAAGTAATTTTTTCACCCGCCATAGTACTTCCATCCATAGACAATAATTGAAATTTTTATTTAACAAGTACTTCTGCAAATCCTCTGTTCTGCTCTGAAACCTACCAATTAATGAGCAAAGTCTGGAAAAATAATATATCTTCAAATTTAAGCTGGATCTTGAATTGTACTCAATGTTTTGCGCAGCGAAATTCCCGCTTTTTTATTTTAAATTCCCGAATGAATATGTAGCGAGCGAAGCCACGGCAAATCAGATACATACGGGTCGAATTGGTAACCTCCTTTTTCAAGACGGTTAATAATAACGAAATGTAAACAAAACCATTCCCATTTAAATGAACAATAGAACACTGAATTGTAAAGCTCCACCAGGCCTCTCAAAAACCAGGGTTATCCTACTTCGTTTCAGTAAAGATACCATTTCATTTTCTTTCAGCTGCGTGTGGTACAATCACCAGTAAAAGTAATACACACTTTTGACAGTTCATGAGTCTTATTCTGTTGGAATAAAGGCTATAAGCTGCCAAAAGTTACCATTATCATTTGCTATTGACTGTACTACGGTTTGCTTTTTGTTAAACAAGTATCGCACCTAATTGGAAAGTAGAGACACACAATAAGCCGCATTCCATTGATGAGTTTCACACAATGTGTTCATTGTGCTTTTAAGGGTCGCAGAATATGAGAGCAACAACTGCCGAAAATAAAAAACAAAATAGAATGTGCAATATTCATCTTTATGATGTTGAGTTTGTATGATTTTTGTTAGTATAAAATGGTGTAACTTGATTCATTAGTGCCTTTGCGCACATTTTTTAGAAACGAATTTGAAAATAGTAAATCGTAACAATGTAATTTAATTTACGATATTTGGTAAACTTTGTGAGCAATGAGTTGATTTTAAGATCCAACTGAATTTTACGTGGGCGAGACTGAAAGTTTTCAGAACTGGTTACTTGTAAACAATACAATAGAAAATAAGTTTAAGTTTGTGCTCCGTGCTCCCGTGCTGGGTCATGTCTCAAAATGAGAAAAATTTACCCTTGAATAATGGTATTTCACATCATTATTATATGGTCACAAGCGACCGACCAAAAATAATCGTGTTGATTTTCAGATTGCGTTTCCTCTTTAAAGGATTGAACTCGGTAATTTTTTTTTAACAAAAATAAAATCGACTTCTAAGCACTAAAAAGGAAAAAATAATTCGTGCTAAGCTGTTTCCAGAGACAATAAAAAGTAAACCGATAAAATATATAGAATTAAAAGATTTTTCAGTCTATATTTTTTACCAGTTTCAATGCGTTACGATTTTCACATCTATGAACATACGGACTTTCAATGTCGCTTTCAATAATTTCACTATGCCCACTTGAGAAGTGATAGCTAAGTATTTTTATTTTTATTGGACAATATTTTATCGATTTCAGGTTTTATTGTGCTATAAAACAAGACTATCGGACCGGAATATTAACCGATTTGTTTACAATTCTATGTTATCTACGGGTTCGTCAACAAAAATATAGACCTAACCGACCTGACCGTAAAAACTTCACATGGCATCGGTATTTTTAATAAATGTAGTGTCGTGCTTAGAACAGTGTGAAGAAATGTTATATGCACCTGCTTATAAAAACAATACATTTATATTCAAATTAGGTTTATAAAAGTGGGTCTTTAGGCTGGACCTATTGGGCATACTTATCACTATCTAAACGGCCGTGTCCAGAGTTACTTAACATCCGAAATTACCCCACTCTCCCCCACTTACTGGTAATTTTTAAGCTGAAAGCTTTCTAATCAAATATTTATATACTTAATTAGACTAAATATCACCCAAACGTGTTGTAGGAAGTAAAATCAAACCGCTTCCTACAACATTTTTGGGTGACATTAAAGCGAACGTACATTTACCCTTAAGTCTCTGGCAAAATTTTTGATATAAATGGTTCGGAGATTGTGCGTGACAGGTGGACGGTGGGAAAATTGCTTCGTGTGGAACCAATATAAACTTGAAAGCGTCACATAATAATAAATCATTCATACCTTAATTAAAAGCTGTTTGGTTAAAACAACAAACCTTTTTTATGATACTGGGGTACCCGATTCTACTGAATAAATCCTCTACTACATTTTTACTAGTTGGAGGCAAATTTCTTTCCTTTCTTTTGAAAGTAGGTAATATTTATATTAATGAAACTGATGAGGGCGAGACATTATTATTATTCTTTGATTTGGTGGATAGTTATACATCTAAATAAATAAAAATCAATGTTTTTATACTTGACCCTTATGCCCTTCGAAACAAGGAACTTTAACGGTAGCCGGAAATTTAGATATCACTAATCCATTATTCAAAAATTTTCATAATTTAAACGGTACCTTAATCTTTAGGTCTGGTACCCGTATTTTAAAACGGTTTTACAAGTAATGTTGCCTTTTTGTGGGATCGGTACCTATCCGATTAAATACAGATACCCTAACTTTAAGTCATAGGTACCCGTTCTGTGTTACTGGTTTGATAGCGGTTTTTTTATCTTGTCCGACACCATTGATCAGATATTGTGACGAAGCTTTGCCGCAAAGGCTCCTAGATTATAAAAACTTTATAATTTATGTTTTATTATAAAACCTACCTAATAAGTAGTTTTCTATTTTCGGGCATTGCAAATTAAGCCGGGTGCAACTAGTTATCTATAAAAACAATTACAATTATCAATTGTATATGAAATAAAACACGAGGAAAATCTATAATTTCTACTTTAATGTACAGCTTCCAAGTTGTAACTCAACTCCGTTATCTTCATACTTACTTAAGTAAAATAGGTATTCTTATTACGAGTAAATTTACCTCTTCAATCTGTTCAGGAAAATATATATTTAGACGATGTTTCGTTGAGCGGATTGTAGGTAAGTTGCAACAGAAAAAAATTGAAATTTATTGTTGTGGACGTATAAGCTTGCAGAGATTGTATGAATAGAACCAATATAAACATCAAAAGCCGGCCATAATAAATCAATCTGAGCCACAATTACTCGTGCTTGTAATTTTACTACCTACGTAGTGCTACGAACAGAACGTGGGTTTCATTCAATAAAGTCAATAAAACACTAGCTGTAATGAATGGAATCTTTTCTGTTACTCTCAATTGAGTTTTATTGAATGAGTCTTTTTGTTTTTATTTTAAAACACTGTTAGAAGTTTAGACAATTGTTTCTCTATTTGAGTTCACGCAGGTGTTACATTAATCTTAGGAAGGTTAATGAATCTAACACATTTGGAAAGTTATTGATTGAAAAGGTGTGATCTGGCAGTCAGTGCACTTAAACTTGACAACTGTTGAGATTGAGACTGGTTTTGTTTGTACCTATATCTGTAGATCGCAAGTAATTAGGAATTTATGTTGTCTATTAGTATATAAAAATGCAACGTTACGCGTTACAGGACTATATTACAATGCCTTTATAGGAAAGTAGCAGTGGATTTGCAATTTGGATCATCAGTTTCAGCTGTCAAAATAAGTTAGCGAATAAGCCCTCAGATACGTAGTAAATTGTTCGTGTCGAACCACAAGCTCTCTTTGACGGGCTTAAGGCTCGTGACGGGCTCGCGCTATATCATCGAGTATCGATTTTTTACGGTTGTTTGGACAGCATTCATAAAAATATCTAAAGCGTCCGTTTTGTGTCGTTTACGCTATTCCTTCCTTACATTACAGCCTGGACGCGCGGTTTTGTATGGAAGCTGGCAGCGGCTAACGAAACGCCAGATCAGAATCTATATGAGACCCTCCTTTGTGATACACACACCACGCCATCTTCTGTAATGGGTTTTCTTTTACGGGCAACTTGGAGTATTTTGCGCGGATCTTCAACGACAATCCACTACGTTTAAACTTCACCTATTATCTAGTTCAAATGAAGCAATAATGAACTTGTGTTATGACGTTATGAGAGAAATATACATCATCGCCATTTTAGCCGAAAGACGTTCACAGCTGGACAAAGGCCTCCCCCAAAATTTCCATTCCAAGATGATCGGTCATGCACTGCACAGTACACATCCACTCACATAGACTTAAATATTATTGCTACGTAGACTTTTTTTTTTATACAACTAGATGACAAACAAGCTGACGCCCACCTGACGGTACGTACTTAAGTGGTTACCGCCACCACAAGCTCGCAATAACAAGGAAAAATCACTTGATATTGCAGGTGCGTTGTCATCCTGAGGCCTAAGATGAAATGCCGTCCATGCCCAGTAATTACACTGGCTACCTTTCCCTTCAATCCGAAACACAGCGAACTGTTTCACGGCTGAAATAAGAAAGGCGGTGGTACCTACCCAGACGACCCTACATACGGGCCTACACCTAGTAAAAGTATAGTATTTAATTGTAAGTATTTAATTGTAGACCTCAATATTATTTTTATTTTATTTATAACATAATAATAAATATTTGAAAGATATTTTAAAAAATACAATCCGTGAGACTGCTCTGAACATTGAGCTAGCGAGGACTTGGGATAACCCTATGATCTGAGATCTAAAGTCCTAACACAGATGGACAGTCTGTCTGGTAGGCCGGCTGTCCATCTGTGGGTAGGGCTCCGGGTATTGTTAGGGGACCACGTAGTCTTGCACAGCCCCTGGTCTGTTTGTTAGTGCACCGACATGTGGACCAACCAAAGGTATTCTTCCAGAAGAAGACACTGATAGTGGTTGGTCATAATGGTATAGCGGATGTCTTGATCCTACAGTGCCCACAACACTGTCGTTCAGCAGTAAGGGTATGTGGTTGAAGGTTTTAGTAGCTGAGACCCTTCCCGTTAGTTGCCTTTTTTTTTCTCTCCCGCTGAGGCGAAGCTCTACCAGCCTAATTCCCATCTCCCGGGGGAGGAGATGGAGGTGTGGGGCTCTCACCCACTAAACCCCTCAGCGATGTACCCAGCTTGCTGCGGAATGATGGTACTGCGGGGGACGCTAAGAGCATGACATCTACTATACCGTCACAAGCAGACGACCAACTACTGTCAGTCCCCTCTCGTGGGGGCTCGCCCCCTAAACTTCGGTTGATCCGCACGCCGATACATTGACGCACGGACCGGGCTGTGCAAGCTGCACATAGTCTCCCGTTAGTTCCCTGGGCCAAGGTGAGTCTCATGATCAAGGCTATTCAGTACTACCACAGAAAACATAACAAGGGTGATACTACGAGTACTAATAGAGCTCGTTAATTTCCATTTGACAAGGAATTGTTAGTATTTCCACATAAACTTGTTTACTTATTTGTGCGAAACATTTGATGTCAATTGCGACTGCTCCAAGTTTTAATTATTAAACTACGTATCTGATCACACACTGATTGTACTCTACGTGTTTTGAAATATTCTATTCAAGATAAGTATACTATTAAGGTTGTCTGGCAGAGTTCGCTTTTAGCGATATGTTTTTTTATGCGAAAAGGGCACTCGGGGCATTAATCACGCGTTCCCTAACTGTAAAAATCAAGGGATAAGTATTCCTTTGTTGACAGTATAGGCGCCCAGTTCCTCTACTGCCAACATAACTTTCTCAGTGGGTTCTGGTAACCTTACTGTCCGTTACAACACATAACTAAAAATATTTTTATTAGCTGCGATCTTCTGTAAAGGTGTCAGGCGTTTATAACACCACCATAAAAATATATATACACCAATTTTTTTCAGTGTCAAACTAAATAAAATCTTTCTGTTTTTTGTACTAAATAAAAATATTCTTTTTATGACTCAGCAAGTGAGACCTCACAGAAGTAGGTCATTATTTTTCTTAAGCACCGTACCCAAGTTGTTAGTTGGTTAGGCTTCTAACATCAATTACAAAAAGCTGTATCCCGAACGTATTATCTCATGTTCATTTCATATTGTTACACAAGCGTTTTTGGGAATTTCACTAAATGGCTTCTCAAGATATGTTTCATTTATTTGCTCTGTTTTCACTTTGTGGTGTGCTATAATATTTGTGGTAATTATACGGTTTACAATTTTTAATAAGTACTACTACTATACTATACTATTTTTAAATACTCATTGGCAAAGCTGCAGAGACAGCCTGTATAAAATAGGCAATGACTATTATAAGCTGGCATCCCCCAATTTCATCTGTTCGAAGGTCCGTCTTTTCATTTGAGTCCTACATTGCTTGTTCCAGTCCATAATCACCTTTCAGAAACATCTTTGCTACTGAAACCAATTTTAATGTTTTGGCCGTTTCCTCTTTTAGTAATTTGTTTCCTTGTAATTCTACAGGTGTTGGCAAATTTGGTGTTGTGCTAAAACTATAAAAGCGGCTTCATATACTATGGTCTACAGTTTAGAAGGGACTAGAGATTTATTTATGTAGCGTCTTTGCGTTAATTCTAGAACATTTATAAGCATGAATACTCCACGAGCAGATCATACATTTTCATGTTTCAGCTAAAGCCGTTGTCTATTCACTAATTGCAAGTTAGATCTAGACGTATACCGACAGAGACGTCCAGAGCTATCTACTGATGCTAATTGAAGTGTGGGACTACGTTTATTTCCTCAAACGTCTAGCACTAACTCCATTGATGTGCTACCATTATCTAAATCGATTTTATGTGAACTAAGTAGCCTTTCCATTTGTCTCTTTGTATTTGTTAAACATTATTTTCTACAACTAAATAAAGGCTTTTTTTAGAGCGTTGCTTACTTTCATAGCATGCTGTGTTCACATCTAGAAGGGTACAAGGTACAATTGACTGAATGTATTTATTTAGAAGTATGTTCATAGTAGAATATAATTAATGTAACCAGTTTTGTGAACTAATAAATTAAAAAAAAAATAGCTTACGACCGGCTGACCGAGTGGTCGGTACCCCTTGCTATACAGGATACTCGGTCAGGGATCCCGGGTTCGAATGCCGGTAGAAGCAAATGTTTCTATGATGAGCACGAGCATTTCTTCACGAGTCATGGATGTTTATGTGTTCATTTAGTATTATTTCTAATATTTCGTTATCTAGTAGGTATCCATAACACAAGCTCTTAATAAAGATTACTTTGGGATAAATAACAGGTGAGCGGTGAGTTTATGATTGTTATTATTATTGTTATTATGATACCAAATACACTCAATATAATATTTAATGAGTACCTAATATTTTCTCGACAAAGCTTAATTTTTATTTGCTTATAGCAATCAGCGTTACGATATTAACTTTTGAGGAAGAAAGCATACAGCTATATTTCTTATTTAATTGTAGGTCTTTAAAGTCTTCATAGTTAAAATTGCCATAATACATCCCTGTGAAAGATTTCGGATGGTGATATTTGAAACCATAAAAATGACGATATTGGAGAATATGATCCCTTTCATTCGAATTCCAACCGCGAAGATTTTACATACCAAAGTTATATCACCTAACTGAAATATACAAGTTGTTACAAAAAAGTGTAGCCATATTTAAAAGCTTATTCGACCCATCAATACAAACAACTTTTACTATGAGGACAACTACGAAATCGCGAAAAACAAACAACTGTTTCGTGTATTACCTACTCGATGCAATATATTTACGCAAAAAAATTTGGCATGTAGTTCTAACAATGTGCGAAACTATCATGAGGATAAGTAGAAGTATGTTGTGATAAATTATGCCATTAAATTGTATGCGAAACCTGAAGGATTTGTTAGGAATGATGAATACCTAGAATAAGAAAAGGCGAGTTGAATAGGTATTTTCTATACCCTGCCTAAGAAATCAGAAGGTCACATAAAAGCCTCACACAATAAGGCTGTTTTTATCGAAAAAGCCACGTTAAACGTGATTGACTATTCGCCATTGTCTGCAAGTCCTTATCCCTCTGACGTCTCGTGTGCCTGGTATCCTTTTCTGTTTTAATGACCCAAATATTTTTTGGATATCGTGGTTCGAGTAAGTAAACAAAGGGGGCAACGTTGTAACTTGTGCTTTACTACCGAACTGATTCTTTCGCTACTGCGTCACCTACTTTATGGGAGATTGGCGGATTGCCAAGACGAGATGCGTAAAAAAATCGTTTTTACTACGCTCAGATGAAGTTTTGTCTTGTTTACTAAATATTATCTGCATTCATCAGTTTTTAACTAAATTAAAAAGTAGAAGGTTCGCAAGCCAACATTGTAGTAGGTAATGTTTCTATCAAAGGATCGTTGAAAAACATATGACACAATTTTTTTAACGCTTATTTTCATTTCTTTTTTTTTTACTCCACCGCTTATAGGTTCTGCGACTTTAGCTTACAACACATCTGGATGATGTCAACCATTTTGCTTTCTGCCGAATAACTTCGATACATTTCTGTTTCGTTTGTTGGAATGAAGGTGCTTCACCGGCAGAGATTGAATGAAAAATTCCGAAAAATACATGATACTGTAAATAGTGAATGTGAACAACAATCGGCACTTATCAGACACTATAAGAGTATCAAAGGTGTCTGATGTTTTGATATTATTTTATTTCACGAGTCAAACTTATCAATATACCAAGAATAACACACACCCACCCGTTCCAAGATCCATGCTGGCTTGATAAAGTAAATATCAACAAAGTAAGTAAGAAATATTGTGTTTAGATCAATATACGCTTTCGTTCAAAGATACGAATTACATTCAATAAATAAAATATATGTATCTCATCAAAGGATATTGTGTAATAAAAATACTAATGTTAAAGGGTAAATGTCGAGAAAAGTGGGATCATAAATTGACAAATTAAGAGCAGAATCAAAAAGTACAGCATTGATTTAATGTTACATCAACATCCCTTAAAATCTAGAAGATTCTAACTTCTTACTTCCATCTAGCCGAGTAGTTAGTGCCTCTGTCTTCTAATCCCGATCCAGGTTCGAATCCTGGTATTAATGTGGTCCTTGGAATCACCGTCTTAAGTAGATATGAGACCACCTTTTAATATGCCATTTCTGTTTTTTCTTTTGTCTCCATAATGTCAACGATCCTACTATTGTAGAACTGTACGATCCTACTATTGTATCTTATATTTCTATTGATTATAAGCAATTGATACCACATAGCATCAAGTGGACTACTCCGATCTGTTCTTCAACAAACAAAAGTAATCAATAATCGAATTAGAATTGAATGAACATATCACTAACATCTCCCACGTTTGTGTAGGAAGTATCGCAGAGCGCGTGCTGCGTCTGACGTCTTGTTATTCAAAATAAAATAGTTTGTCTTAATATTTAATAGACACGTTACTAAGTTTGCTGCTGGTTGTACATACCGTTACACATTGTAAAATTGAAAACAAAACGATGGAAAATGGTATGAACATCAATTTTAAAGCGAACAACAAAACAAAGGAAATAATTACTGGCGTGAGCATTTAAGACTTGCTTTTGTCGTGCAGATTCGTTGTCATTGTACTAGATAGTTAACAATGAAAGCAAATTAAAGTAATCGTTAAATCGTTTAATTTATAGCAGAGAAACAAAGGTCACGTAAAGTTTTGGTATCAAGGTTCATATGCATATCGTTAGTAATGCTTTTCAATCAGTATTCAAATTGAATTTTTCTAACTATACAGAATTGTGATTCAGTTGTATTATCTTGTTTTTGTACCTATTTTAATTTGTATAAGGATTTAGGATTTCTAGGAAACTTATGGTAATGCGATTCTTACTCACAATTTTTATACTAGTAATGTCAATGCTGTATTGAAAGTAATTCAAATTGTAAGTATGTAAATTTGATCATTATCCTCGTTCAAACCACTTTTCGTAATAAAAGCATTTTACTGAAGTATTATCAATATCTTGACCTAAGATTATTGGTTATTAGAAGGGGTATAGTCCTCCTAATTCCCTGGATACTTTCGCCTCGTTGTTGTAACGAAACTTAGTTTACGAAGTTATTATCTTACACCACGCACTTCGAAAGATGGAATTCTTTTCACCCGATTATGGCGGAGCCAAAAGTAATGGTAATGTATTTGACCTAAATGTATTTGTCTCATATCTGTTGAGTGAGCTGAAATTAACTAATGAGGTCCTTTGGTGTACCTACTATATGATTTTTTTTCTTAAAACCATATTAACATCAATATAAAGTAAGGTTTTGATGATGCGATTTCAAATATGAATCAATATAAATACTGGAATGAATGAAGTAAAAATGAAAAATGTCCAAACTAGAAAACAATAATGCCATGCGGCAGCTATAATGTCAAAAAAATCATTATTTAAAAAAAAATAAACTTAATAAAATTACATTATTATTTCTAGTTGACTGTTTCAAAGGAAATTGTACTTTTATTTCGAACACAACTTTATTTATTACTGCCGCAAAGTGTTAAATGACTACCCAAATTTTGTGGGGCTTAAAAACAATTAACATTCTGATTTAACAGCGCTAAAATACAAATGAAAATTCTTTTAGGAAGAAATGTAATATTGGTAAAGGCAGCTAGGTTTAATGCTGCTACACATTTGGACTACTTACCGTTTGTGTCTATCGTAAGACAACACCATCTTTATAAAAAAAAACGTAATTTTAGCCAAATCCATGGGTTATCGATATACAGATATCGATAGCCCTTGAAAAATGATTCCCACGTGGTGGAAAGCATATTTTCCTATCTTATTTCATAAAAAGTATATTCGGAATATTTACCATGCAATTTGTTCGTTTGTGAAGTTGATTTCTACCCGTTTCTGCAGTCTACCCGTAATAATGGTGTATGCAACTGCTATATTATTATATCGGAAACTCATCATCATCATTTCATTAGAAAGACGTCCACTGCTGAACAAAGGCCTCCCCTAATGATTTCCACGAGGTGCTGCGATACACGCATCTAGTGGCTATACCTGTGATCTTCACCTGATCGTCGGCCCACCTGGTTGGAGGCCTGTCCACGCTGCGTCTTCTAGTTCGTTGTCGCCACTGTAGAACCTATATCGGGAACTCGATCCGAACAAATTAAATATGAAAATCCGGAATATAATTCTCGTCTTACAATAAAATATACTCACATAGTTTATCGGCGCACCTGCCCCCTTATTCTCAACTGTCGGATCACGGATTTGATTCGTAAAGTCACATGCCGTCTCGCTTTGACGCCGCGCGGTAAAAAGTGACAGGTATAGAGTTTCCGAAATTCGAATTCTTTCCGACAGTTGAGAATAAGGGGGCTGGTAGTAAGTGGTTACCGACGCCTATAGACACCTGCAATAACTAGGAAAAATCTCTTGGTATTGCAGATGCTTTATCATTATGAGGCCTATGATGCCTTCTATACCCAGTACTTACCTACACTAGACCGATTGCGGCCGAAATAAGAATAGAATTATTACCCACTAAGTATTACCTTCCCATACGATCTACCACCTTTTTTAACGTTGGAAAGTTCCTTTCCTTAGGCCCGTAGCAAAACATACAGTCATTTCTGTTTTTCTAATAATCAATATTGATGATATTCAATATTGTTGGTTTCCTTTTTGTACAAGTAATCGTGCTCTCGTAACATATAAAAACTGTATACAAATAACAGAGAATGTGGGTCATACTACCTCCCCCTCCAGTCCAAAGCGAATCCGTGGGTAATTAAGATAGTGATAACTACAAAAACAACATAGTTCCAATAATATTATATAAATATCTATAAATACCAATTTTCTTTATCGTGCATCAATAGCAAATGTACAGACGGTAAATTAAATATATCAGTTTCACCAAGAAAGTCGCCTCTATTACAAAGGATGTAACGGTCAAGGTCAAGCTTTTAGTTTTGACGGGCTGTTGTACATACGAGCTTAGAATAAGTATATGGTTTTTATTGTAATTGTAAATTAATATGTTTTTATGACAAGTACAGTCAACAAGAGAAGAGGATCACATTTTAATGTTTTTGATGCGTTCAAACGCCCACTTTATTGTAACAATTACAAATCAAGAAAGAAAACTTTGAAAAAATATATGCTTCAGGCGGGAATCGAACCAGCACCAGGTGTAACTTGGTAATTACTTCACCGCGTTCTGTCCTTCCCTTTTAACGTTTTAATAGCAACGTTTATCTCATCACTCCTTGAAGTTAACACCTCTAGTGATCCGAAAGAAAACTTTCAGAAGCACGCGGGATCGATTCTCTCCTGGAGCATAATTTTTTCATCGTTTTCTTTCTATATTTTGTAATTATTGCAATAAGAGAAAAGGATTTAAATACAATCAGAACTTCCAAATTCGTAAAAATAATTGGTGGTTGATCATTTCTCGTTTTTGCTAAGTTTTCTTCCAATTTTTTACTATGGTACTTATCTGCCTTGTCATCAATGGTCATAATGTGTAATTAATATCATTCATTTTATTTGTAAGCGTACAACTAGTTGTAGAGTTACTCGTAGCATCGAAATTATATACATATATTGACGTTTTGTCTCTTATGTCAATGCGATAGGGATCAAAATCGTTTGCATCCTTACAATGCTGTCAGCATTGTTAGGATGCAAACAATTTTGATCCCTATCGCATCCTATTTCTTTTGGTAAAAATTTAAATCCTAAAAACATTATGCCTTGCTTGAGTAACATTTTCGTCAGTAGTATAAGTTTTCGTTATTACCTACGTCAAGAAGCGTAAGCGCAAACCTATGTCAAATCATTGTTTCTGCATGTTAAGAATAGAATATTAATGTAAATAAAGGCATAACATACTGAGCAACGTCACAAAACTGCCAATCACATGGCGTTAAAGTACAAAGGCGGCCTGCGGCTCTATCGTGATCTATTATATGCTGCATTCCGATGTGTAATTACACTCAGTCGAACATGAGAAACACATCTGCGTAGTATTTTAGGCTGCGAGTTTAGTGTTAGACGTCGCGACTCGGAAATGTAGCAATCACAGTACAAATAAGTACTTGTTACATCACTTTGTTGTTTGTTTGGAAATATTGGAAATATTTATAATAATAAAAGCAATTTCGCTGTAAAAGAAAGTGGTCAGATGCAGAAAATGTCTTTAGGCACGTAGCAGAAATTCAGCCTTATAGCAGTTCATTTAAGATTAATTTTAGATAATTAGAAAAAATCACTCATAGTTAGATACGTTTAATGCATGTGTTAACAATATTCTGAAATCAGTCTCCTATTTGTAAAAACAGACACTTAAAAGTTGCAATCGGCGGTGGATTAGTAAGGGATGAAAAGTTAATCTTACCAGCCTGCCGGATGCCGCTGGCGGAACTCATCGAAAGAGGTCCTTCAATCGGAAAAGACAGTCATATCTCATTAATAAATGACAACTACGAAAATAACTGAAAAACGTTTAAATTGTATTACTAAATATCTGCCTTTCCCGTTTATTGAATAAAAAGAACAAAAATGCAGAAGGTGGCCCCTCAATCGATCAGAAGTGGTACCACGTAAGCCATTTACCTTTACATCACACGTGACCCATTCAGAAACTCTAAATTCCAATGTGGTCCGTCAATGGAATGCGCATGTCTTTGGCTTCTAAGGGATCACAACCCTTTGTATATCCCTACATCTGAATATCTGAGGAGTGGTTCGCTATGCTTCCACCCTCTTTCCTCTAATTGGAACTTTTACTAGATAACCTGTTTAACCAGTTTCTTATCATAAATCTATTGGTTTTGAGAGAAATCGCTATCGCTTGTACTTGGCTCATACCTTATGCGGCTTTATTGATGAAGTTTTACTACCGAATGATTTGCAGATGTGAAGCTAGTGATGTATGTCCTGACGCTTGTAATCAGTGAACTCTTCTTTAAGGACTCAAGCGTGTGGGCGAAATTTACTAAGTCTTTGCACCAAATTTATTCAGCAAATGTTGTATATAAGCAGTTCAGCGAACACTGGCGAAGTGGTTTGAACGCTTTCATTTTGATTAAGTAGTTTCTGCAAGCAGGTTGATCATGATTTTGGATAAACGAGGAGGAGCTGCATCATAGTCCTCCTCTGTCTGAAAACACTCTCAAGCTTAACCTTCTGGAATCTGTTCTAGAGACTGCCGAAGAAATATATGCATGAAAAGCTTATGTAATATTTTTACATTCAATACATTCAATAGATCGGTGCTTAGAAAGAAGGTCGACTATCATAATAAGGCACTCTTTTATTTATTACTCTACCATCAGCAGCAAAATGATGATCATACATTCTCTCTCTTTCGTCAATACTATAGGAACCAAAATCGCTTATGTCATTTTGATACTAACTGTACTGACGATAGTTATCTCTGTTCTTTGATATGTCAAGGTCGGAGCTTTTTCATTTAGATATACGAGAAGAGAACCTTTGTAGGTACCTACTATGTTTACCTATGTTAATAAATGTTTGTTTAGGTATATTACTCAAATATGTCTGTGATTTAAAATTGGTAAACAGTATATCAATAAGCAAAAATAATAATTTGTGATCATGCTAATTAAGTATGTTTATTTACAATGAAGGATGATTATGCCTTTCATGAAGGATGATGGTAATTACAATGCCTTTCGCCCGGACTTTAATTCGTCCCAACCAACTTAGCGGGAAAATTTTCAGAAGCAAAAAGAGCATTAATCACCAAAAAGTTTTTTACTATCGCTAATCCAAATCACGTCAGAATGTTTTGAAAAAAAACCACAATGCTCTAAAAATGTTAAAGAGTGATAACTACAACAATTTATGTCAACATAATTTTAGTTTTAACGTAACGGGCCACGTCCTCGACATTTACAGAGCGGTGTAATAATGTCCAAAACTAATGAAGTCCAACATGAAAATTGCCAAAACTTAATGAAGTGGAAGACGAAGTAAATAAAGTTTATTATTAAAAAAAATAATAATAATAGACTATTTGTTTCGTAATGAAGTGGAGCTTAAGGCAATTTTCATGTTGGACTTCATTAGTTTTGAACATTATTCACATTGGAAAAATTTCATAATACAGATATTTTGGGTGTAAGTAGGTATGTCATACGCCACGAGAAGGATAAGCGCATGTTTCTAGAGCATCCATTGCATGCTCCCTAAAATTGTCTATGGTTGAGGTCATTTTTATTTAAAATCAATCTTTTGAGTAACGTGAATATTTTTTGTCCTTTTTGTATATGAAATGTAGAATTTAGAATTTTTGTTAACACTTCAGTATTTATATCACTATGTTAAGATGTGTAGGTGCTCACTTGTTATGGTAAGGACCAAACGCCCTATATATTAAAATAAACTTAAAGGAGGTGGTTGTGTTCCTTGTGAAAAGTTACCTCTAAATGTTTGACACTTACCACCTAGTAGGCCGTCAGCTGGTTTGTCATCTAGTTGTATAAAAAACAAACTTTTATTTTCCATTTAAATTAATAAAAACATTGTCTTGCTCGTGACAACCCTAAAATGTGTATTATTGTGTATCGTCTCGACACACTACAGTTATACCACACAAACACGCACACTCACAACCCGCGCACATTCTACGATGTCGACCCCCGCAACCCCATAATTCTAAATTTTATTTCGGAATTCTGGTATATTTAAATTTGGATTTAGCCATTGTATAGTCGACAGCACATCAAGCGTAACAGTTTGACCTTGAGACCGCCCTTACTCAGTTCCTAATAGAGGCGGCTTTCGCAGCGCTACTGTTATACTTGACGTGCTGTCGTCTGTACCAGAATTTGACCCAGCAGACGTTGGGTCTTATTCTGGTAATTGTTATTATGGACGTGGCGACTACTTGTCATAATACCAATGTGGCGCCTACTTGTCATAATACGGCCATCCTGGTCACGTTGCAATATCTTTAATATAATATACCTACATGTTCCTAATTAGCAAGATACGAAAAATGTGTCTCCATTATGTCATTAAATTAACATTTTACTTATTACCCGAGCAAATGTAATTTTTGTACATTATTTTGCTTTTAATTTTAATTTTAATTTTAATGGGTTAATGTGGGTTTAAATTACTTTTTTGCTTTAACATGGTGTTGTATTATTAAAACTGCCATAATAATAATTTAATTTGTGTAACTTCAACAGTTTTTTATAATATATTGAATGAAGTACCTACTTAACTTAGAAAACTTAAAGAGAGAATTCCCCCAACAAATTGTGCACTCAATTTTTGGGCAGAATCAATATTTTTCTACTTTCTATTTTTCTTACGTATTGAGAATTTGAGAATTTAACTGAATTTAAAAGCTTTTTTAAACAGTAGGCTGTTATTATATTTCGTTTCTATACTCGCGTTTCTATCAGTTTTGATCCCAAATACTTCCAAGCACAGATATTCAATAGCTAAATTGATAGGCTGCATTTCGTTGTAATTTAAAATTATTCGTCTAGACTGATCATGGCAGATAAGATATGGCATGATGCTTCTAGACGGATTATAACAAGGTTTTTATTGCAGCCGCTTTCATTCACCAACTTGCTTTAGGGTAGCGTGGTATGAGTCAAATAGTTTTACACCAGTAAGTAATGGTATCAGACACTTGCGCGAAAGACATTTGAGCCCCGCAGCGCCGGAGCCGTGACAGAAGCCATTTCTGTACGTAATCTAAATTCACCCATAACTATAAATCCATTCTTTCGCGCAAACGTCTTTTCGCGCAAGTGTCCATTCACGCAAACGTCTTTTCGCGCAAATGTCGTTTCGCGCAAATGTCCTTTCGCGCAAATGGCTTCGCGCAAGTGTCTTTCGTGCAAATGTCTTTCGCGCAAGTGTTCCAGATCCGTAAGTAATGGTTCAAAACCATTTGACTCATGTAGGTATCTGCAAAGAACAGTTCCCACCAGAGTGGTGAGTATGTATTTATGCTGTTGATGTGCCTAAATGATCACCAACAGGTGATGATGATGGCAGATACAAAGTTCTACGCTCGCTTCGCTGTAAGTATATACAAGCCTAAAACTGTAACCAGAGTGGCGCCTATCCAGATTAATTGTAAATTCACATTGAAGAACTGGGATTTATTGAGAAACTAAGATTAATTAAGAAAACGTCACTCTTTTTCTTATAAGCTTAGAGTGTTTGGCCCGTTTTACCTTTACAATTGATTTATGGAGTGCTTTTGCAAAGTTTTTCTTACCTACCCACCATAGAGATCGCCATAGAGACCTAATTTGGTTGCCAAACAATAATGTTGCCTGTTTAATAAATAGCGGTTATTATTATTTAAAGGCACATGCCGCACATGTAATAGCATCGGCTTGTGATCCAACTTCACATCAACTCGTTGAAGACTCGGACTGCTAAATAGTCTTCCGCATACTCGGGTTGCAGCGACTGCCGCGTTTTACATCAGAACGTGTAAAACTATGATACATAGTTTTATGTATAGATACACGACTTCACCACTCGAGATCCGATTACCCACTAGACGCAACATATAGACCTTTCTACGCCAGCTCCAAGCCCCGAGGCAAGGTTGGTACCACTAAGACATTAATCACCTGATGGTAATTGGTTACCGCAGCTCAAGGATACTTGCGGCATCAGGGGTAGCAGTCCCGCGCTGCCCACCCAATTTCTCTTCTTCGACTCTTCCATCAAAAGATACTGATTTTTCTTAACAAGTAGAGATGAATCTGTTATTTTCATGATGCTAAGGTTATTTTTCAAATTCCAAGCCATTTTTATATCCCTTAAATCGTTCAGCTACAGAAAGAGATATCTCGTATTGAATAAAAGTTGCCGAAGCTTTAGGAGTTCTTTCTAAGAACCTGAAAGTCAAGATAAAATCTGCAAAAGCAGATTCAACTTTAAATATATTTGCTTTGCTATTATTTTGTATTATATTTCGTATGCAAAAAGCTGTAACGTTGTCAAACTTTGTCACGTAGATCATAATTCAGAGAACAATGTCCTAAAGTGTCTTTTTATGTGCTGTATTTTAGGAACATTGCGGGATTTGGGCGTAATATCGCTAAAACAATTTTGTTTTACATACAAAGTGAATTTGGGTGGTGAACCTTTATTCATTTCATTAAAAACAGAAATTATCACGCTAATTACGTTTATTAATTATTTTACACTTATATTCAAGTTTTATTGTAATCTATGAAGTACCCTATATCGGAAGAAATCTGCTTTATAACTAGTTTGAAACTGAAACTGTTTCATTTTTGTTTAAAATGACAGACAGAGACAAAAGAGGCGTGAAAAGGCCTTATGAGCCGACAAGGCGACGGCTAGAGTAGAGTGTTCAACCTACTCTAGCTGTCTTCGCATATGAAGAAAGATAGAAATATGTATTAACTGACTTACATAACAAAATTTAACGGTATAATAAAAAGAAAGAAATAATAATTAATAAATAGCTTTAAATTAACAATATTGAGCAAAGTTATCATAATAATATGGATTATTCCGCTTCACATCAGGTGTTGTTGAGTCGTTTGTAGAGCCAGCCAGGCTTACGCGAGCCACAAGTAGTTTTAGACCAGGTTTTTAATAAGGAGGAAGATGTTATTATAAAGGGAAAGGTTATAAAGTGAAAGGTAGTGAATCCTTAACTATTCTTACCAAGATTTATGCCACAATAAACAGCAGACGCAATGTCATACAATAATAAGCCCTCTCGTACAGTTTGTAACAGAACGTCGTCATGCTTTAACATGGTGGACACATAAATGGACCAGACATCGTAGCTTCAACAACAGACCCTGAAATGCGCAGCAGGCTGAAATGACAAGAAGCTTAAATGTCATCAATATCCAATATCTTGCGAAGATGCCAGCAGTATTTAAACTTCATCGCCTTTGCGCAGAGTAGCTTATTACAGAACGATTATATCACGTTTCAATATTCGAACTCATTTTCTAAAATTCGAACAACTCATCAACTTTTGATTATTTTCTCGTTTCCATCGCATACTCTATGCAGCGGCAATTACACTACGATTAGCAGATTATGGATGAGAACAGAGTCGTAATTGTTTAATGTCTTTATCTGATAATCACGTCTTCACTTCCATTAATTAACTTCTATGAAATGGAGTGTTGTTCGAAAACGAGATAACATCACACAAATTTTATCCGAGCAGAAAAGTGCACCGGTAACATAAAACGTTCGACAATATTATTATGATAAACACGATTTCATTTATTCTTTTATTATATCGTAAAATCCTGATTATGAATTCAATAACAGTGTTTTTTGACATATTCTTAATACTTCGTCTCGTCTTAACTCGCCTTTAATTTAAAAAAATGTAATTTCCTAACAAAATTTATCCTAGGAAAAACTGTGCTTTGAACATATAATGCGGTTTGAATTGAATGCTGGCGCGGGCTTTGAGCATGGAGGTTTTGATTCTTTTAATTTTCAGAACAGCGTGGTAACTCTGCTGTTGTATTTTGATTTGAAACGAATCAGAAACGCTCAGTAACAATGTTTATGTATTCCCATTTTTTCAACTTTTAAAAGTTTCAGTCATTAACAACGTTTTTGTTGACAAATAGTTCAACCAACCGAGAGCGTTTATTAGCGTTCTAGCTTTATAAGCAATGTTAATGAAATACTATTTTTATATCAAAACTAAAATAGTAACGATACATCATCGCCGCCGATCCGTTTAGCTAAATAAATAGGAGAATTGACCCTCTGTCTGGACTCTGGAGGGGACGCGCGTTAGGACGCAAGCATCATGATCGCACGGTGGAATGTTGGCATCTTTTGGCGCCATTGCATAGTTATAGATGCGTTGGTAAATTTTCAAATTCCCATTATAATACTGCCTAGTTATTGCATGAATGTAGATAAAGAAGATGAAACTTCACGAAAACCAGGTCCTTACAACACTCGTGTGATCTGGATGAGTTGGATTATTTTCTTAGAAAACCCTTTTAACTTTGATCGAAAATATGAACTTAGAGCATAAAGAGTAGATCTGTTAACCTTTAGAATGGGCGTCTTTTTAAAAGCAAATTCAGCGGTGTATTTGAAAATGTGGATGATGTTAGAGCCAATACCAACCTAACATTGAAAACCGTACTCGCGACAGAAGTTGCTGACGACGGCTATCTTGAGAAATACATTTTATATTTTTCGTATTCCTTGCTAGTCTTGCTAAAGTTGAAAAGACAGGCCGGACGGAAGTTTTACGTAAACGGCAACAGCGAGGTCATTAGTTTAAACTGACAGTGTTCTTTGTGATTTATTAAAGAGGTTTGTTGTCGCTGTTTATGTTTGGTTGTTTAGACTTCTCTATTTTCAATTTAGACTGACCTCTACATGTCTTACCATGAAACATTTACCGAAGTTTCCCTAGAGGCCAGTCCTAACGTTTTCACTAGGAGCTTTGGCAACATTAGTCACCGCTGGAACACAATACTACTAAAAAGAGTTATAGATATCGAACAACAAGCAAGCTTCGAAGAACAAGCCGTGCTTTCCCATTTGGGCGCCTTGAACTCATCAAAAAATATCCCCTTGCCGTATTTTCTTAGAAATTTCTTTACGGATGTTTTTTGCGTCCACTAGCCCAGAAAACACACAAACTAATACACCACCGACCTTCTCGTTATTTTGACTTTACTGGTATTTCCTTACTTAATTAAAATCATACTTAAATCTTTGTAACATTTTTTTATTACTGCTCAGAGACGTAAAGTGGTAACGAGAAAGCAGCTCCTACTACTACCTACAGTACCAATATGATTTAGAAACTAATATTATTTTTAGAACATAATAGACGCGGCTTTATTATAGAGGTGTTTCCTACACGTAAAAACATACAATGTAGCCTTTTGAAATAAATTTTGAAAAATTTATTATTATTATTACTAAATAATTCTTTGCAAAGTATATTTTGTTTGTATGGTATCGAACTTTGTGACTTAGGAATTTTCAAAAAATGGCGAAATACATATTAAAGAATTCATTAAAAGATTAAATTTTGTTTTATTTATTAGTTTGCTCGTATTAACATCTTTTTTTATATACCAACTTTGCGTGTAAACGCACAAATTACAAAGATATGATTAATTTTGCCATACGCCCATTGTATGTGTATCAATGATATTATAAACTATCTTCTTGTTTATTATAATTTCATTGATGTATATTCGGTGACCGCTAATATATAATAAGGCCCTATTGTAAATGATATGCTATTGCACATCATTTATAATAGAGCGTTTTTTGACCACTTGTAAACACACCTATCGCTTTATCTAAGAAACCATGCAGTTAAACTATTGCTACTGTAATATTTATCAACTACTGACATACTAATACTTATGATATAAAAAAGTTGTTAACTACCCTATTGTTACACTCGACGTGCTGTCATCTGTAGGTATGTACTTCAAACTCAATAATGAAATGATAAGCAATATTTTAACAGCTATAGTGAAGTGCCAACACAAAGTTTCTTGCTTATACATACGCAGGTGCGAATCCTTTTTAAATTGTGTTTAAATAAAGAAAAATAAAATTGGATCGGCAACATACGCTAATAAATATTCTATCAGATTGTATACCTACATCTCAGACTTATTTCAGCTGCGTATGAAAGGTTGATTTGTTCGTAGGAAATAGGAGCATTTGTTTGTGGTTTCATTTGCATTATTAAGTAGCAATTCTTACCAAGAAATCTTTTATGCGAAGAGCGTTCCAAAACCAAGGAACTAGTGGTATAGTAATCGTACTCGTAACAATATAAATGTATTCAAATGTTTCCTATATATCTTATTCGACTTACATAAAATTCCTATTCTTTTCTTTGTATGGTTACAAAATAAAAACATATATTAATCAATATCGTTTTGCCACGCACGCAACACTAAAACCGACAAATAACACTTTATGTTTTAGTGTTTGGGTATTGACTTCTGGATTAACCCTTTAGATACCTAAGTTATGCCAAATACAGATACCTAATATTTAATGTAACTCCGAATGTGTCTTGTTATACTATAATGTTCATAAGGTCTTGTGGTGGAAAAGAATCGTACAAATATTTAAGCCCTCTTTATATGTATATTCTTGCTACAAATAATTTTGTGTATGAATTATTATCTCAATACAGACGAAACTACTAATGATTTATAAACGTTACTGCCATATCGTCGGTATTGAAAGAACAATATTATTTAACTTCTGATTATCTTAAACATAACTTTATTCATACGGAAAAACTCTATTCCGCAGATGTATGTTCATTCAAGTAAAGCAGTTTCTCCAATGGATTCTCGAATTAAAAACGAAACAACAGAAATATGAAAACAAAGCCTTCATTACGAGATGGTGTCACGAAGTCTAGGAAAAAGCGCAAGCGAGCGAATCCGCGGTCAAAGTGGGTAGAAACTGGCAATTTGCCAGGCCGGGTTCAGTGTGCCTCTCATATTTTACGACATCCTATCTGTAAGATACTCCTTAGAGGCCTTTCTAACAGGCGTTTTTAACGTGCGCATTGACCGAAAGAAATCGCTATGATGCTAATTGAAATAATGAAGGAATTCTTATATTATACTTACCTACACAATTATTAATTCTTCGAGAAATTGCTTCGCTGTAAGCAGTTTCATCTTGTCTGCGACAAGCCGCGACTGCACGGTGTTGCTGTTCCAATTCTGCGGCAGTGCAGTTTTATTACGGTGCAGCAGCAGTTATACAGGATGCCACATTTAGATCGGTCAGTATGGGAAAGTCTGAAACTATAAGACATGCGAAATTTTTTTTCAATACAACATTCAACTCGTTTAGGTGCGGAAAATTAACGTTCCATTTTCAAATGAGGTTTATTACGGCTCTGTTAAAACCAAGACGTTCCATTTTTAAATCAGGTTTATCACGTCTTTGTATCTACTTACTTATTCTAAGTGGGTTTAATTGATTATTAGGAAAACAATGCATTTTATTCATATTAGACATCATGTTTCATAGTAACGTTTACTGCTTAAGACCTACACAATCGATATGTAAAAATAAATAATGTTAATTTAATTTTTTAAAACGTCCGGGTTCGATTCCCGAGCCGAGTACACTTTTTTTAATGTATGAATGCAGTTTTTCTTCTTACTAAAATCGATGACATGGTTCATAAGAAGAGATTTACGCATGTCTTATAGTTTCAGACTTTCCCATACTGACCGATCTAAATGTGCCACCCTGTATATTTGAGATTTTTGTCAGCGCATTCGTAACATTTCCTATCTTTCGTGCAGTAGCTCTTTTAGAATAACGTTCACATAACGCCGTAATTGCCTAATTGAATTCTGTGTTTCTGCTTTCATCCTGAAATGGTTTTATTGCTATTACCATGATCCAAGGTCAAAAACTATTGCTTCAGTTCACTAATGCGAAATATTTAGTGTAAGATTAGCTAATTAGACTGACTTGTGCTCTCCACGCTGTCTATTAAATATCGCACTCGTAGGTCGAAACCGAGACCAAAATCGTGATCTCCAATTGTGAAATGTGATCATATAGAGAATACCGGAATAGACCGACTAGTACGAAAGCTAGTACAGTGTGAAACATACCAGCTGTAGCTGCTTCCACCAAGCCCATAAGTTGCATCATCACTCTTTTTTTAACCTGTCAAGCCAAACATTCCAGAACCAATGTGTTTTTAATTGTTGTAATCTGCTCCCGGGAGTCTTACGAGGCTTAATACATTAAACCCGCTGAAAAAAACCACAACAAAACAGTCCTAACAAATTAAAGAAACTAATGTCGCACATACAAAACGTCACCCAAATATCTCAGTAGCTTTCTGTTGCGGCGCAGATATTTTCACCCTCTCATTTATATTTTTGTTTATTGACATTAACAACACTCTTGACGTATCTCGATTCTTTCCGTATCTCATACAAACCGTTCGCTTCCTAGGTAAACTCAATATTTAGATCAATTTGAGACATTTCGAGACACTATTATTCCGTTTGCATTTATTGGCATTGTGTATTCAGTATCCGAAGGAACCTCGACGTTTGTACGGCTTGTGCCATAGAATGCTAAATAGAACTCGAATTAAGCTTGTTCAAATCATGGCTGTTGTATTTGAGGCAATTATTAAGTCCTAGAAATCCTGTGCACACTGGAAGTGTAAATATCTTCATAATTTCAACCTTCACCCAACTTTGTATACTTATACTTAGAAAGTTATTGTGGAAAGTCGTTAAATTAGAACTAAATTTAATTCTGGTTTAAAAATTAAAACTCAAACAGCGGAGGTTCTAATCTCACACCTTTATAATGAGACTATTCTTACGAGTATGAGCCCAATTACGCTATTCTGCTGTATGTTTCTTAGGAATTGAGCATCCTGCAGACTTGATGCATCAGCTCAAGGTTAGTAAAAAATAACTGTTTTTATCTAACAGGAAAACACGTCTATTTCGACCAAAATACTACACGTACTCAATATTAGTCAAACATCGAACAAATTACCAGGAAACAAAAACACTTTGTCAAAAAAAACTCCTACAACATGAAGAACATCATATATAATTTGTGAACCATTTCGCTTAAGTATCAAGTGCGTCTCGAGAAAGAAATCGTTAATATATTGACCTGACCTTGAGTTTTCTCTTCGCTAGTCAACGGGGAGTGGTGTAAAAGCATTGGGATACGTAAAGAGACCACGATAAGACGGTAATAAAGCAATTTATGTGACCGCTACCCACATATACTCACAAATGTTATGGTCGCAGTGGATCCTCCCTTGCCTAGAAACCTTATCTTCATTATGTTCTCTTGAACGAATTTACAACGGGCGATTCTTAAGTGATATTTATCTAGTCGTTAACGTCATAAAACTCACACTAAACCCATTAATAGTATTAAATGATTAAAGCGTAATCACTTTAATCAAATTAACAGAGAATTAACCTTAAATGAAAGCAAACAAAAACTTCAAAGATGGTAATGAATTTCTTGTGAACCCTCCAACTTTATACAAAGACGTGAACCTATCAGAAGAACTCGTAGTTCAATGCTATTTTAATACAATAGCTGTGATCCTCCATGGCATGGAATGAACTCTGGACTTTTGAATTTTAGTTTAGATATACTTAACTAGTTACACAACTTTTAAATCTTTTTTTTAGAAACCGTTCATAATAAGACATTTGGTACACATATTATTTACGTAAATTTACTAAATACTTACTTCTGACTTTGGCTTCATTTAAAAGTATCCTATGTGCTATTCTAGACTTAATCTAACATGGTGCCAAATTTTATCTAGATCCATTTAGCTGTTCTGTCTCCCGATAATTTAACGTTTCATATCGACAGAACCGTTTTCGAGTTCTAATTTCAAAATTAATTGTGTGAAGGAATCTGATAAGTCTAACTTAAATGTCTAATTTTGTCGGTCGATAGATCCGTGCTCGTGGGCTCGTGTGCATCAGTTCAAACTTTAGAATTTATCATATTAATAAGACTGAGATAATAATAATAATATCCATGTACTCACACCCGTTATCTAGCCCAAAGTAAGCATCTGCAAGAGCTTGTGTTCTGGATACTAGATTACGGAGAAATATTAACAATAATGTCTAATTAATATTTGAAATATACTAAATAAATATACATTGTTCGGAGTCACTAAAAATGTGGCAAAAGGCTCACTGTGAATTGACTTTATCAAAAACACATGCTTATGAGTGGTACAAAGCGTTCAAAAGCGCTCGTCTAGTCCCAAAAGACCTGAATTTTCTCCAAAAACTCTGTAATGGAGTGACGTAGGTAAATTAGAGACAACTGTTCGATTCCATAATTCGTGTAATAATGTCTAAAATATATGCGTGCAGTTACATATATTAGGTAAGGCGAGCTGCACACTACACCTCCCCTTTTTAAAAAAATATGATTTATTCTTTAATTATTTTACACAAATATAACAAAATTAAAATAGGTATCAAACGATACAAATTTTACATACATAGGTAACATAGTAATTATGTAAGATACAATTTAACTCATTTTATGTTACAAATAACTTGGTATTGTTTTTATGGATAACATAATCTTTACCATCTTTCAAAATTTTAACATTTGGTGGTACATCCTCTAGTACTTTGTAAGGTCCTAAATATAACCTATCTAACTTATTTCTTACTTGATTCTTAACTAAAACTAAATCTCCATACTTATAATTGCATGCATTCATGTTTCTATCATAGTTTATTTTCCTTATCTCTTTACTTTTTAATAAATTAAATCTAGCTTCAGTTTGCGCTCTCTGAAGTCTATACTTTAGTTCCAAAGGGTAAGAGTCTGGATTGTATAGTGGATCTACGTGCATATTTTGTGTTAAATTAGTTGGTAAATTACAATTTTTACCAAAAACCAACTCGAATGGAGTATATTTGGTCTCAGTATGAACTGTGGTATTGAAAGAAAAACACCAGAATGGAACCCAAGTGCTCCAGTCTGTTTTGTTGTTTTCACACTGAATTCGCAGATAACTTCCAAGAACTTTATGAGTATTTTCTAAGCCTCCCAGAGTTTCATGGTGATAGGCTGTAGAATGGAGTTTATTTATGTGCAATAAAGTGCATATCTCAGTAAAAACTGATGACATAAACTCCGTACCCTGGTCTGTTATTATCTCCTTCGGGATACCGTACCTTAAAATAAAATTATTTACAAATAACCTAGCTACTGAAACAGTGTCCTTCCTTTCTAAGGGATAAGCTTCAACATATTTTGTTAAATCACACTGTAACGTTAGAATGTATTTATAGTTATAATTATCTACATCTAATGGACCCATTATGTCTAAACTAACTCGCTCAAATGATGTGGATGCTGTGGATGTGATGACCATCGGCTCCTTGGTATGCCTGTTGGAATGCTTTTGAACTTGGCAACTTTTACACTTTTTGACGTACTCTATGACGTCATTATTCATTCCTGGCCAATAATAATATTTCCTGATATTATTTAGCATCCTATTCACACCCGCGTGTCCACTGGTGGGCAATAGATGGAAGTCATTTAAGATCACAGTCTTTGTATCTCTGTCGTCGATTCTTGTCACGTCTTTGATAACAAGTAACTTAGGAATGTCACCTAAAGAACTCATTTCTTTTAAAACCTCGTTTATAAAACTTTTATAGCGCTTATTATTTATTATGACGAGCTCTTTTATCTTTATTTGCTTACAAAAGCGTTGTAATTCTCTCGCTAACACACTTACGGTCGATAACGATCGAGATATTACGTAAATTGCTGATTTTTCAGCAACAAATATGCAATTACCATTGTCACTAATTAAATAGTCTAACTTCTTAATTTGATTTAACGTATTCTTACAACAATTTAAAACTAATTCAACGCTGTCAATTGGTCGTTTGAGAATTTCCACTACCTTAGGCTGATCAGACCTTGGGGCAGAAGATATCTCAGAAGTCGTGTCAGTATTGACACAGTCAGTTTGTAACCTACGAGCTTGAGCTCTTGTCATGACCAATACTGCATGCTTATACATATCTTTTAAACTGGTGGATGTAACGGGAATCCGGCTCAATGCATCTGCAGCTGCGTTGTACCGTCCCGGGATATAACTAATCTCAAAATCGTACTCTTCTAGATATAGTCTAAATTTTGTAAGTCGGCTTGAAGGATCGGTCATGTTAAACAAATAAATTAAAGGTTTATGGTCTGTTGTTATATAAAACTTCTTGCCATACAAATAAGGTCTAAAATGTCGTACCGCCCATACGATAGCAAGTAGTTCTAACTCAATCACTGGGTATCGTGTTTCCGCAGGTTTTAAGTTACGGCTAGCATACGCGACAACCTTTCCATTGCTATTAGACAGTACGGCACCTAAGCCTTGTTTTGATGCGTCAGTCTGTAGAGTAAAACGGTTGCTCTCGGTAAAGTCAGGATAGTCAAGTACAGTCGGACTCACGAGAATTTCTTTCAACCTAATGAATGCTCGCTCACATTCATCACTCCACACAAACGCTACATCTTTCTTGCATAACGCATTCAAAGGGTAAGCTATTGACGCAAAATTCTGGATAAAACGCCTATAATAATTAGCAAATGCCACGAATCTTTTTACTTCGTCAGCATTCTGTGGTTTAGGATAGTTCTGAAGACACTCTATTTTTGATGGATCAGGGAATATACCTTTGGAAGTAATCTTGTGCCCTAAATAGACTATTTCCTTACGCAAGAACTCGCACTTAGATGGATTTAATTTTAAATTAACCTTACGCAAACATTCTAAGACTTGTATTAGGTTCTTGTTATGGGTTTCAAGACAATTTCCTACAACTGTACAATCGTCCTGATACAAAAAACATGCTTTATAATTTAACCCTGACATTGCCACCGTCATGAGACGTGCGAAAGCGTTAGGTGACGTCTTTAAACCCATTGGGCAGCGCTTCATCTGATATTGTTTATCAGTAGTAAAAGCAGTAAACTTTCTTGAGTGTTCCTCTAAGGAAAGTTGATAAAAACTTTGACTGAGATCTAATTTCGAAAAATAGATATTATTCGACAATGAATCTAATATCTCAGTAATGTTGGGTAATGGAAATTTATCGTCTTGTATTCTGGTATTAAGTTGACGATAGTCCACTACAAGTCTCCATTTCTTTTCTCCTGACCTATCGGATTTCTTGGGGACTAAAAGGACTGGACTAGACCATTCTGAAACTGTCTCTTCTATGATATCGTTTTTCAACATATCATTTACTTGCCTTTGTACCTCGCCTTTCAAGGCATTCGGTAACCGATAAGGCTTAACGTACACGGGGGACGTATTTTCCTTTAATTTAATAGAATGTTCTAATAAATTTGTAGTAGTCAGTGTATCTCCCGGTAAGTGGAAAACATCGGCGTACTTCGCACATATGCTTTCAATACTTCTTTGTTCCTCCTTATTTAAATATGAATGTAATTCTAAAGTACTAAGCAAAGTTTTAACTCTATTCGTAGTAATCTTATTATCGTCATAGTTACAAACAAAAAAATTATCTAAACAACTAGTACTTATATCCGAAAAACGTATATTTACCGAACTATCTGTAGTATTTAAAATCCTAACAGGAATGAAACCATTGCGTGGCTTCGATATAACACCCGCTGTGTACACACCTTTATAAATTTCTTTAGACAAAATAACGCAATCGCTAACTTGTGACGTCGGAAAGTGTTTCATTACTTCGCAACGAGGCGGGATTGTAAACATATTACTACTACTCCTATTAACTTGAATAATAATGGATTGGTCATGGTTTTCCAAACTCAAAGTACCATCTTTATAATTTAATATTCCATTATATCTCATAAAAAAATCCTGACCGAGAATACCTTCTGCGGTACAAGATAAGTTCTCAAAAATATAGAACTTTTGATTAAACTCTATGCCGTTAATAATAATATCTAAATAAATATATCCTAGAGATTCTAAATTACCACTAATTCCCTTAATAGTTATATTATCCTGTTGTATTGTACTTAACAAACTCTCGTATCGCGATAACCATTCATACTTCAGCACACACAAGCTTGCTCCGCTATCTATTAATAAATTAAAATTACTATTATTTTTAAGTTGACAATCAACGACACAAAAATTACCAAAACTAAAAATAGAATGAGTGCATTCCTTAGGGACGAAAAAATTCTCCGTTATTAGCAATGGTTGCATCACCTCGAAAATTGGAGTCTTGCGCACTATGCTGGACATGAGCATGACCACGTGCCGTCCGCGCGCTGCTATTCTGCTGACGCTGCTGAACGTTCCTGTTACTACCTCGATATACGACCCACGAAGGTCTTTGACCTGAGTTCATGCCATTGTCATATGTGCGATTTATTTTATTGGCATTATAATTATTAGAAAAGCGATTATTACCTCGGCCACGAAAACCTCGTGTATAAGTAAAATGACGCCTATTATTTTGGGTAGCCCTATAGTGCATGACCTGATCTTGATGTTGGACAGACATGGACTGTTCGTCTACCGCAGCCCTAATGGCTTCAGGCAAGGACGTAAAGTCTCTCGATGCAATGATAGTACCGAGACGATGGTCAGCCAAACCATCACTAAACCTCTTGATTGCAGTCTTCTCATTGAGAGGACGCAATATCTCGTAGGCATCACTGTTATCGTTCGCTTGCGCTATCGTGAGCTGCACGAACAACTCCTCGAGCTCTGTACCGAACTTCTCGATACTCCTACGACCTTGAGAAGACCTAAATAATTGTGTTTGCAAAGCAACCGTAGAGTTTTTTGGCAATAAATATTTTCGAATGTCCTGTACCAAAGTTTCAACATCCTTATATGTAGACTTAAGGCGAAGTTTCACGCTTGGAGACAAACGAGTTTTTAAAATAAATTCAATTAATTGCTTTTTACTTGCCTCGTTTAACATAGAACTATAAAACAAAATACCATCTACGAGCTGTTTAGTCACCTGCTCCTGGCCATTCATTACCGGCAACAGGGTAATGGCAGTTTTAATATCAAATGAATCAGCCATTTTGGAAGTATCCAATAAATCTAAAGAACTAGTTTGACTACTATTATCTATCTTACGAAATAAACCCTTTATATATTTAAAAGTTGAATAAATATCATCAGCTAATGCTTGAAAATAGTCACAAGATTCTTTGCTTATCTTGCTATCAGTAACTTCTTGGTTCAACTGAGACAAAATATATTCCAGCTTTTCATATTCTTTTTCGGCTTCATCTAATTTTTTTAAACCTATTTCTTTATTACGCCTATCTGGACCAAGTTTTACTAAAGATTCTTTTATATATTTTAGTTTCGAATGCAATTCTCTTAATTGTTGGGACATACCTTAATTATAATATTAAAATAAAGTAAAATAATACATCTAGTATTCAAATAAAAAATAATGAAATCAATAATTGATAGACATCGCAAAAATATGCATGGAATTGGATGCGCTTACCAACACGGACATGTAAGTAGGTCACGAATGACGTCAAAAGTGGTGTGATTGATTATTGCGACATTTGACTGCTTATTGAGCTGGAACTGACTCCCGGCTGCTCCACATCGGACCCGTACTATTGTCTCCCGGCAGCCTGCACATCCTCGCATCATGGGCTTGAGCATACGCCACGCACCCGGCACCATAACACACAACAGCATCAAAGGATTGATTTCTCGAACCAGATTTGTTTCCGATCTTTACGGTATTCTTCTGTAAAGGTTTTCTTCTGTTTTCTTTCTTCTCTGGAATTCTTCTATAAGTAGACTTCATCTTCTTTCTTAAAAACTATTTTTTCTTCCACATTTTCCATTCTTCTAGCGATCTTCAATGTTCATTCTTCAATAATCTTCTAGTCTTCTAATCTTGCAAGCAACTGAACGCCTTCTTTTTTCATAGTCGTCAATCATTTAATAAAATATCCATTTAAAAAATTGCTGGCTAAGGGTCGCCATGTAATGGAGTGACGTAGGTAAATTAGAGACAACTGTTCGATTCCATAATTCGTGTAATAATGTCTAAAATATATGCGTGCAGTTACATATATTAGGTAAGGCGAGCTGCACACTACAACTCAATCGCATGAGAGTCGCTGAGGGCATGCTAGAACGAGTCAATTCCGACCCAACATTTATGAAACCCATTGTTACTAGTGACGAGACGTGGGTTTACAAGTTTTACATGCAAACTAGTCAACAAGCTTCAGAGTGGCGCCTTCCAACTGAACCGAAACCAAAAAAACCACGCCCAAGTCGATCAAAAGTCAAAGATATGTTGACTGTTTTCTTTGACTCTCGCAGTATTGTGCACTCGGAATTCTTGCCAGAAGGTCAAACGGTAAATTAAGAATAATATTTGAGCGTACGCGGCGTTTAAGGGAGCAAATTTGTCGAAAAAGGTCAGATTAGTGGAAATAAAATTCTGGGATTTTGCACCACGATAATACGCCTTCGCACAAGACCATCATTGTGAACGAATTTTTGACCATCGAGCAACCACCATATTCACCAGATATGACTCCAGACGACCTCTTTTTCCTTAACTCAAATTACCACTTCGTGGCGTGGCACCCGTTTTCAATCGGTAGAAAACATAAAGGAGAATTCGTGGCGAGTTTAAAAAATGTTTTGATGAAGGAGCATACTTTGAAAGTGATAAAATAAATTTGGATGAATAACTAACTTTTGTGTATTATTGATCTTTTCCTGGTACTTTCTTGACACAGTAGTATATGATTGCTCATAACTTTAATAATAATAATAACATTTATGTTAAAAAAATTATATTTTTACTCAATGAGATAGTTTAAATATCAACAGCATTAGAAAAGCTAGAGGAAATATTCACCCTTTTACAATTTATCTTGTTGATGTCTAAATCAACTAATTGTCAATTATCTATTCTTAAGCTAATATAAGTACGATGATCCTTCATCCTATATCAGCTATTATCAGGTATTTCATTTACTAACCAATAGAAGCTCAAACATTGGTATATAGTTGAGAAAGTTTAACCTTCACTACCTAAAGGGAAGTTGAATTACTTGGTGGACAGTAATCCTATAAAGCCGGTGGTATTACATGAATATTGACTCATCCTTTTGAAGTGTATATTTAGTTGTAATATTAATGGGTAATCATTGGTGGGCTATATTTAAAGTGAAGATTTAGATGTTTTATTTAGACTAATCAGACTAATAAACATAAACATGGCCGGAGCTAATAGGGCAGAAGAGGTTATCAAGCTATTCCTATCTTTAGACTTCGATTAACCCCTTTAAAGGACTCGATAGTTAACGTAATGTCGTTTTAGTTTACATCACTAGAGCAAGTTATAGATAATAAACCTTATCATAATCTATATTTTAATAACATTTACATAGAGAGCAATGTATCTATAATTTTTATTTTTTAAACCCAATTGAGACAATATCGTCCTTACTTTTAAACGCTCATTGAACCGTCTTAAGATAAAAGACTCAAACATGTTTTTTTATATACAACTAGATGACAAACAGGCACCAGCAATAACAAGGAAAAATCACTTGACATTACAGGTGCGTTGTCATACTGAGGCCTAAGTTGAAATGCCGTCCATGCCCAGTAATTACACTGGCTACCTTTTCCTTAAATCCGAAACACAGCAAACTGTTTCACGGTTGAAATAAGAAAGGCGGTGGTACCTACCCAGACGACCCTACATCGGGCCTGCTACCTAGTAAAAAATAATTTCCTTCGCTCTTATGAGACCACGCTTACCAGTGTTTCAACTAAGCTTAGATTAATCAGCGTTTAACTGTCAATGAACGTCAATAAAACTACTTGAAAAAAATTTTATATTTTTTTCAAAAGGTCTTGACCTAAAGTAACATTGAGAATTTCACCCGAATTTCACAATTGTCACAATTCACAATCGTCCACGGAAGACCAGCGTCGTGAGCTGAGTTCAGTACCGTAATACAACTTATATAAGTTAAGGTTTTTTTTGGTTTGTATCGCACTTTGTAACATTGTATTCTTGTATCGTGTGTGTTAAAAAAAATTTTTTCTTTTGTATTCTAATTTGAAACATTTTATATTTATTTATCAAACCCCAATTACAAAGGTCCGTTTTTATGGCATGATCTGTCTTTATTAATAAGAACCATAATCCCGTATCTGCCTCCAGAAAGACCCCCCTTTGCATTTATGTCATACAGTATAAATGAATTAAGGATTATTATAGTTTATCAATAGTTCACTCTCCATGTGTGTTATGTGGAAAATTATTATTACTAAGGGTAAACATGATAATACCCCCGGATTACGCAAGACT
Organism: Nymphula nitidulata; assembly: GCA_947347705.1. NCBI lineage: Eukaryota > Metazoa > Arthropoda > Insecta > Lepidoptera > Crambidae > Nymphula > Nymphula nitidulata. The sequence continues at coordinate 16,407,168 of OX374626.1, read as the reverse complement.
TTGACATTAAGAATTGATTAATTAACGAAGCGTCTGAGGGCTGGAATATTTACTTGGTTCCTTAAATAATTTATTATGTAATGAAAACAGAAATTCAAAACATACAGTATTTGTATTGTAAAGAATCAATTCAATAACTTTTTATTTACGTTTTATAGAACTTTTACGAAGCGTTGAAACAATAACTAATTTTGCCTAGAGTTATCTGTTAATTTAATACCAGACATTGACCGCGCAAAAGCATTTTTAAACTTTTGTGATCTCGCAAGATAAATAATAACCCAATACAAACTCAAAGACTTGATTTGAACTCTTGTTTAACTTCAGGATTAGAAAACCAATCAGCTTTTGATAAAGTGTTAGACGCCCATTACGTTGATTAAGCCCACTTTAATAATACACCAGGTTAGTAGAATCCATTTTGGGTTTATACCCAAATACGACGCGGGATCCTCGAGGAGCTTTGTTATAGCTTTTAATTTTACACTGTCTTGTTTTAGTCACACCTCGGAGAGAGTATTATCATTGTAAGCCTTTAATTAACATATTTTGTCCGGACTTTCACCTATTTTGTGACAGTTTCGTGGCCTGAATTTAGTTTCAACGGTCTTTTGTTGAGATTATAATTCATAGAGCATTCATTTAACAAATTTAATACAACTTTAATTTATTTTGTTATATTTTGAGAACAATATGTAAGGCATTTATAACTTTAAAATTATTGTGGATTATTATTATTCAACACTAAATCGTGATGTCGTGAACTATCCGAAATAAATGATTTTGTCAAGCTGCGTAAGACTTCCGGACGTCTATGTGCCAATTAAGTCTTTATGCCAATTAAAAACAAATGTGTCAGGAATCTAAGGGTTACTTATTAACAGTTTAAAGTAACAGGTTAAAGAGGTATTTCTTTATAATGATAAAATGAGCATATTTTCAGAATAATAATTATCTGTCTAGAGAAAGAAACTCTAAATACACAAAGAATATTAAATTTCCGTTGCGAAATTGTCTGTTAGTAGCAGAATAGTTGGTAATAAGCACAGAATCTATTCATAAGATATCGTGCATATTATTCCGCCTGTAACAGACCAAGAAATATACAACATTATAAAGTCGCTTTTTTTGTATTAAAAGTTTTGCATTTAAATTCTCACTCTTAATTTTGTACCCATGTAGATAATAACACTGGTAATAATGATATTCATATTTATTTTGTGAGCTTTTCAAGTATTTTTTGTTATTTTCTGTATTTTTCGCAAGGGTAGCAAACAAGCATACGGCCCGCCTGATGGTAAGCGGTACCGTAGCCTATAGACAGACGCTCATAGCACAAACAAGCATACGGCCCGCCTGATGGTAAGCGGTAACCTTAGCCTAAAGACAGACGCTCATAGCACTTTGCCACGCGTTACCTAATTTGGAAATAATTATACATATAAATCAAGAGAAATAGCTACCCCTGGCGACCTTACTCACTGTAAGAACACAAGTGCTATCTAGCTGCGATCTTCTGTTAGGTCTTCCACCTCCCTACTAAGGTGTTCCAATATTTCCACATTATGCACCTGGGTTATATCACCTAGGTGCACAATGGGGAAATATTAGTATCCCTTGTTTACCTTGGTATCAAATCACCTGGATACTATAATGTTATATTCTTACAAACATAATTTCAACATCCTTTTACAGTTTGACGTCAGAGAGTTTGTTGTTTCCTCACATACCTGCATTGTGATACACTCCTGAAGTTGCCCTGTATCAGTAAAGAGAGATTCAAAGAATAACTTTTTGTAACAAAACTCGACGAAATATGTGATATAACAACGATTACTTATAAATTTCACAGTCAAATAGCTTTACAGAACTTTAAATAGGAAACTATCCTCATTAATTTAGCCTTACAGGATCGCTGTACGATTCCTTTTATAGTGAAAGCAGGTTACATTTCTGAGATTCCGGAAGATTTATCTTCATTACAAATGTTCTAGCACCATACTTCACAGTTCTCCAACCATTTAATTTACCGGTGAATTGAGCTATCCGACGCGACAGGGATATTTATTTTAGTACCCCCCATAATGACTACCATATCTTTTCTGTTTCTACCTTCAATTTTAGTTGTTGTTTTTAGTATTATCCTCTTTTTTAATACATTAAGGCGATAGACTCAATTCAGTTGTCCTTGTCGGCAATTTAAATTTTCAGACATACTTTTGTCTCTGTTGATGTTGGGTCATTAGGTTCAAAGGAATTGTATTAACATTGTTTTTCTTTTTTAAATTGGTCTTGGTTCGGGTTGTATTTGCATTTACTTCGAAACTTTTAAGATAGGATGAGGTGATATAATAGAAATACGAGCCGCTCGTTTGGAGTTTAAAGCTTTAGTTAATAACACAAACTCTATTTTTTTATACTACTAGATGACAAACAAGCTGACGGCCCAACTGATGGTAAGCAGTTACCGCCGCCTATAGACACCTGCAATAACAAGGAAAAATCACTTGATATTGCAGGTGCGTTGTCATCCTGGGGCCTAAGATGAAATGCCGTCCATGCCCAGTAATTACACTCTACTTAGTATGTGCATCATAGAGTAAACAAACTAGAGTAGTATACTTTAATATTATATGTACCTACTCCTTGCTATACATACTACTCGGTCAGGAGTCCCGGGTCCGACTCCCGGTAGGAGCGAGTTCGAGCATTTGTTCACTAGCAATGGATGTTTATATGTTATGTTTATTTAGTATATTTCTAATATGTATATGCATATTATTATCAATATTTCTCCGTTATCTAGTATCCCTAACACTCTTAAAGTTGGTTACTTTTGGCTAGATAGTAGGTGTGACAGTGTATTCATATTATTATTATGATTATTATAGTGTATATCGGATCTCTCTCATTAACCATAGCAAAGTGGGTAACGGGCGGGCGATACCTCGGGTCTTAAATGCGGTTATAGGCTTTCAATAAATATTTATTATCAGTTTATTCGTATATTTATAGAAAAATTCTTTTTATAGATTTTTCTGTGCGTTTTTTAAAATGTATTGACACATGCTCATTGCACTCAATTGGCATGTGCTTCTAAGTGAAAACATGATAAAATATAGCAACAATGTACACAGCCATCTCGCTCGAAAAAAATATTAAAAATAAGACGTAACAAGTATTAAGACTGCTCATGTTATAAAGTTGTTTGGTTTCAGAATGAAAGCGTTCTATTTCTACTTGAATAGATATTAAAAAAGATACTAAATCTCCAAGTACCAGTATTACAGGTTATAAGTTGTAAAAATTCTTAAATCTCATGCGTTTCATAGATTTTTCATTGATTTAAATAGAAACTTGATTCGCAATATGCTCTAAAAGTAGGTCTCAAGAAGGGCTGGGTCTTTGAAATCAACTTGTAACACTCAGCGATCTCATCTATACAAAGACTCTCACAGTTAAAATAGTCAAGGTCTTTCTGTGCGTGCTTGTTTGATTGATCAGTAGTCCAATGTTCTATTTCGGATCAATAAGATAATGCTTCTTCAATAGTTTGAAGTATTCACCTTGACTTGTCTAATAATCCGGATGATGGTACTTGTACTAATGACGATACTTGCTAAATTGTGGTAATTGCTAATGACATTCCAGTAACATTCAAAGTGCTTACAGAAATAGGTACATTAGATTTGGTACTTAAGTATGTAGAATAGATGTAGTGCTTTTTATTTTTAGCTAAATTTGTAATTTATTTTACGTTAAGCATAGAGCTTTTACGTTTCTTGTATGATAAATTTATCGTAGCTTATGTTAATTACACTTCATTGCCATGTTCACTATTAACATTAAAATTGAGGCAATAAATATTTGAGTATGTGGTTGTAAGATGAAGTAATAAGTCCCTATTTAAAAAAAATACTCTTAATGTTCCTTTGTTTATAAATGTGAGGTTCCGTGTCTGGTTTTATTTAAAAATACACAATTTTTTACTCTTATCGCGAACAAAGTTCTGTTCCGCTCATTTTGCACTGATCACGGAAAATTCTGAGCGTCGAGACTCGAGACACCCGTGAGGTGAACGCAAATAAGTGCACGAATTTCCCTAAGCTGCCCACAAAAGTTTGTCTCTTAGGGGTAAAATGTACCCTTAATTTTTAAATTCCAATGTTTTTCGGGACCAGAATTAATGTCAAGCTTAACGCGTGACGCTTTAATGTGGCATCGTTACCTAAAGAGATTAAGTATAACATTTTCAAAAATATTTCCAGTATATTATTTATATTACCATATTTTATTTACTATTCTTGCTCAACTGTATTGAAATGGATAGCACTTTTAGCGAAGCACTTTTGGTGTCTCCCATTATTTTGTGAATAAATCTGGCTAGGCTGATATTGAAAACAACACAATAGATGATATGAGTTTTTTTTACTTCCGTTGTTGTTTTGTTGCTTGGGCTAGGACAGTGACGAATGTTGAATTTCCTTTCAAACTCTTAAATCAAATTTAAGAATTCTCTGTTCAATTACTTAGTGCCTATAGGTTATTGAAAAGGTTTTTGAGTTTTGAACGTCTTTGATATATCGCTGGTTCACGAATTTCCACGCAGAGGCGGAAATGTGTATAGAACTTTTTTTTATCAGTGATTTATGGTATAATCGAAGAATGTTTTCAATGGAAAAAGTTGCATTAGTTGAAGTAATATTTTTCCAGATATCTAACGACGGAAACACAGTTTCCTCAATTAAAGTCTGATATTGTTATATATTTTATACTGCCTCAACATTTTTCAATACATTTGGCTCGTTTGTTCGCAGGACTCGTGGCCACGTTCACCGATCTGATTGTGTGAGTACAACAACCGTTATAAATGTTATTGACAGTAAGTCTATTTAGAAAAATAAGGAATCGTGTCGTTTAGGAGAGTTTAACTTAATAATTGTTCAGTCTTGTATGATTCAGGATTGCTTTGGCTGTGTTGTCAATTTCTTTGAGGGTGTGTTCAGTACCCCTAGTACGAACGCTTTTAAATTTCGAATCAGTAAGCTTTTGTCAGGCTTTTGTTTGAAATTTTAAGCGTGCGTGAACGATTACGATTCGAAATTTAAAAATGTTCGTGCTAAGGGTACAGGTGTTGTCGTCAGTTTGACACTATTTACAAATATACAAATAGGGGTTTAACGAACTTCACCGTAAACAAATAATAAATTAAATTTACTGGACACCATTATATGACTGAATTGTTGAAAACGTCACAAGACTTGCTTAGTCGAAGAAAAAAGACAATCAATAAATAAATTTCTACAAAAGTATTTTATAATATTGCAATGTTTCATATTACAATTTTGTTTCATAATTTTTTTATCCATAGTCGAAAATGCCATATTTTTTTACCTTAATTATCATGTGTCCGAATGATAACTTGCCCTAACTTAATGTCACATAATATCACATGCCATAAAATAGCAATTCCTAAATACAATGTGCCTGATTTTTTTTGTTAGAAATATTACAAACAATAATTTACAAAACACATAAAATCTTTATCTACAACATTTATAAGTCCTATATTAGAATTATGTAATTTTTATTTTCCATAACAATGATTTTCGGACAAACAACTTTCGGAGACAAAATGGAGTACCCATTGTAACCCACTAACATAGCCTCATCTTTTTATGAAAGTATGATACTACAAATGTATGTAGAAAGAACGGAATAGTAAATTATTACTAAACATCCGAACTCTAATACGACAAAGTGTTGCAATTAAGATTTACAGTAGTATTCATAAAAATCCTAATTGAAGGTTTATAGAGGTCATTGATTAAAACGTCCAATAGCACTATTTGACGTTTAAACGTTAAAATAAATATGTTATAGTATTCGCTTAAATTTTGTTTGACGGAGAATTTATATAAATTGACCTAAGATACCGCTCTATGAAGCTTAGCATGACCATTCGGTAAACGAATAAAGATCGCTTGTTTGCGTTTCGTGATCCGATGTTTTTGGCTGTGAATGCTTGATGAGTGGTTAGTTGACCTGATTGGCTACCAAATCACGATTGGATTAAATACGTTTACGGAAATAAAATAGGACTCTCAATAATTTTTGGGGTAAGTCTGGATTAATCTTTCCTCAACTAATTCTTTAATCTGATTCCTGGAATGAAAGACCTACACAGACAAAACAAAATTCAAAAACAACCGTTGTGAAAGTTCTGATAGTCAATTTAATTAGTTTTTCAAGGAGAGAAGATGCAAAAAAAAAAATTATACTGTTGAACAAATGTGCAAATGTACAAATTTAAACAGATAATGAATTCTGTACTTATTGTAGATCAAAACCTAACATAAATTATGTATTTAGTAGTTATTTAAATTAAGGCACATACTACAAGCTTAAAATTTAACCATTTCGCCGAATTCAACTTGGCTTAGTTAGATATAACATTATTTCAAGCTCGATTACACACTGCCAAACCAACAGACACCGTGAGTTCCGTATACACACAAAATACAATACAAAGTGACTGTAATTAACTTATACACCTAACAAAGATACATAACTGACAACCTCAGACTTACCGTGCCCACAATCGCTATTAAGTAATTGAAAATTATAATTTATTTATTTCAAATCATGTAAATAAACTCTAAAATATGAACGTAAAAATGAATAAATATGAAATAATAATACAGAAGAAAAGCACAACAATATATCGACTACTTCATTCCAAAACGTTAAAAAATATCTGCCACTATCAGACTCACTTTTCAGCGTACCTGTACAAATGTAACAAATCCGAAGTTAGAATTTATTTTTATGATTTCCCAAGGAATCATCATCATCATCTGCAGAACAGCTAAAAATTTCCATAACGATTAGTCATGCGCTGCACGCATCCAAAACACTAAAAGGGCAAAAAATAATTTAAATTTAAGCACCTAATTATTTAGTACAATTTTTTTTTTGGAGTTGCAAACAATAGAAAGTGAAGCACCCACACCAAAAAAAACTAGAAAAGTAGGCGGGTAGAATATAATAATATTTTTTTGCCTTTTTAATAATATTTTGATGACGGTTTTTATTTAGCGTTAACCAAGTGTAGTAAGCTCCTCTCTTATTTTTCCAAATAGTTTCTCTTTCACTTTCAATCCGTCGTTTTGGGACAGTCCTTTGATATTTGACCTTACGTTTTCTATCCTCGGTATCCAGTTTCGCGGTTCTTTGGAAAGTAAGGTCAAGCTGACCTCTAATAGGCTGTTCAGTAAATCGATACTGTACTTCACAGCCCGTCAACTTCAACGTACAGCTTTTGAAATACAACCTCTTTACTGGATTAACGGTGGTCACTTTAATTTTAATTTTAATTTTTTGTGCCTATTAGGTATTTACTACTAGTATTTGTCACAAAATGTACTGAGTAGGTGTTGTATTTATAATAATATATTGATGTATATATGTATTTAATATGCGTTAATATGTATATTGTAGTTGTTGTAAGTACTTTGTAGAGTTTCTAGTATTTTTTTAATGCACTTTCTGTTCCCTGTGCCACTATATCTTACTTATTCACGAGATAGCTGAAGTTATGCCTTTCAGGTATAAAGTCCTGTTAGGGGTAAAGTTACAAACTTCATATTACATGTAACTTGCTGTGTATGCTTATAGTAAAATAAATATTGTAAAATGTCGTTATATAATTAAATTGTTAGGCACAAAAATATTGCGATCAAGTCTTTCGATAATTCTCAAAATATTCATGAATGTTGTTATAATAAGCAGTAGGTACCTACTTAGTCTTTTTTTAAAGCTTTAATAAATGTATGGTCTAGAAGACCTTTCAAAGCGACTTGTAGATTATTGCAAATTCGTATAGGAGACACGTAGCAAATACTTTTATATATACTAGAATAAATTCTTGTTAGATACAAGTTCTTATAAAACATTTTCGCTTATTATTATAATTTTAATCTACTGAACAATTTAGATTATCTTATAAGTGCTATACTTGTGAAGGTTTGCCCAAAGATGATTACGAGTTGTTTGTTCTGAGCCCCTAAAATATTTAGGTAAGAATTTCAAGAATTTCGACGTCTCAAAAGAATCGTTAAGTGGTCCGTTGAACATAATGAAACAGTTTAACTTTTTAAATTCTCCGGGGTACGTGCACCGTTTAAATTTGCGTAATGGTTGCAGTTTTATTTTAATTTTTTAATTAAAATACTAGAATTGTATGTCTTGTATTAGCATAAGGTAAAAAATAATTTTTAAAAATTATTTCATAAATAGCACTGGTTTGGCTGAATCTAAGCGCACCTCAAACGATTTACACCACAGACAATCATACAACTTCTTTTTCCGTCCCTCCTGTCTATCTGTCAGAAATATCTCACCTCGTTGACGTTTTCGCCTCTCGAGTCTAAGCGCTATAGCCCGGGAAAACCCGTTGATTCTCTCCCGCGTGTGTTACAAACAGCTCAAGAGAATGAAGAAACTCTCCGCGAAGACCGACGTGAAGAGACAGAGAACCTGTAGCAGGTCAGGGTATTTTCCATACAGACCACTTACATCAAAATTGCTCACCAAACACCAAGATAAATTAATCTCAGTTTTTATTGTGTTTTTATACAAACACGGTAAATGACTCAACACCACCTGATGTGAAGCAGTTAGAAGAGTCCATATGCGTAAACAGCTAGGGCAGCCTGAACCACTTTGTTCTAGCCGCCTCCGCCTTACCAGCTTAAAAGGTTCACGCCTCTTCATATGAAAGAACAGAACCCAGCAAAGAATTCAAAGTTTTGGAAGCACGATAAAGAAACGAGTTACTAAACTTCTTTGTGCGTGATACTGAGGCGGAGACAGTGAGACCCCTGGATTAGGTCAAAGTGCTGCTCAGAGCACTCCATGATAAAGCACAAAAGAAGCCGCTAAGCGACGCAATGACTCGACGTTCGAGGTTGTACGTGACCTCTACATCACGACCAGCACGATGCTGCAATCTGTCTAATGCCTACTGGGCAGAGCCATCCTACAGGTGCGAGCATCCACGCAAGATCAGACTTGAGTTTTGTAGAGCAGGCATTATTCGTCAGACGTGAAAAATCGAAGCAACCTTGTTCAGAACACCGAGCTTTCGTGAGTAATTCTTTGGATTCAGTTCGCAGCATATCTCCATACCGATCAAGTTGATGGAGCCCTGTTTCTAAAAAGTAGTTCCATGAAGAGAATAGGGAGACGCTAGTGATTATATTCTGTTGAAATATTTGTATTTTGTGATATAGAAGGAAAACTCTGAAAAACGTTAGATCATGACACCATATATTTTTGAAGTAAAATCAATTATAGCTCTATTTAAATATTTAAATTTGACACACAGTTTTGATTACCAACGAGTATTTATAGTAAATACAACATTCCCCCTTAATCAAAACTAAAATTCCCCCTTAATATAAAGCTAAAATTAACAAATAAAATGCACAAGATAAATATAGAAATAACAGTAAATAAACCCCCGATTAAATTCTAAAAACGTAATATAACCAAAACAGAATAAAATTAGGTAAAACATATTAATATAGGCTAAGAATAGTATATTAACAAACATCAAGTTATTCCAATAGTTGTTAGACACTTATTATGAGCTACACGACCTAATGGTTTTGTCAATACATCTGCTGACATTTCGCTACTCTTAATGTATTTTAAACCTATAACGTTTTCCGATACTTTTTCTCTTATAAAGTGGTATTTCGTATCGATATGTTTTGTTCTGTTGTGGTGAACGGGATTATTTGCTATACTCTGTGCACTTTGACTGTCGCTATAAATAGTTACAGAGTCATATTTACGACCACATACCTCACTTATGAAGCGGCGTAAGTATATGGCTTCTTTAGCAGCGTCTGTAAGGGCCATATACTCAGCTTCAGCTGATGATAAAGCAACGGTAGGTTGCTTTCTTGATGCCCACGAAACAGGACCATTCGCTAACTTGAAGTAAAATCCTGTGTATGAGCGTCGATCTCGAGTGCAATTCGCCCAATCTGCGTCTGCATATCCTATTAAAGGATTTCCCGTGCTCCTATAAACAATACTATAGTCTATAGTCTGCTTTAAATATTGGAGTACTCGCTTTGCAGCTTCCCAATGAATCTTAGTAAAACACGTATTAAATTGACTAAGATAACTTGTGGCAAATGCTATATCAGGGCGTGTGTTAACAGCCAAAAACATCAAAGATCCTATTAGATTTTGATATGGATATAATTGCTCACCGTTATCAGTACAACTTTCCAACTTAATATTATTTAAAGGTGTGGAATAGCCTTTACACGATTCCAAACCAAATTTCTTCAGTAAGTTTTCAATGTACGTTTTTTGATTAATACATATTTCATTGTCCTTTTGCGAAATATTTATACCTAAATAATAACTTAGTTTACCCAAATCTTTTATCACAAAATATTTGTCTAAGTCACTTATGACAGTGTCAAATAATTTGTCACTTTTATAAAAGACAATTATGTCATCCACATATACGGCCAGTATAACCATTTCTGAACCAAAAAGTTTTTTATAAACACATGGTTCCGATGGTAATTTATTGAAACCTATTTGTGTAAGAGTTTCATTCAACTTACAGTACCAAGCTCTGGGTGCTTGTTTAAGCCCGTATAATGACCTTTGCAGTAAACAAACTTTGTCTTCTTGTCCCTTTTTCACAAACCCTTGTGGTTGAGTCATATATACTTCTTCTAAGAGATCGCCATTTAAAAAGGCAGTTTCAACGTCTAAGTGACGCATTTTGAGGTCATATTCTGAGGCTAAAGCAATAAGCGTCCGTAAAGAAGAATTTCTTACAACCGGAGCAAACGTTTCATGGTAGTCAATGCCTTCAACTTGACTATATCCTTTTATGACAAGTCTGGCCTTGTACTTTATAATATTCCCATGAGCATCCGTTTTAACTCTATAAATCCATCTACATGGAATTACTTTCTTATCTGGTTTGTCCACTAACTTCCATGTATTTAACTTAAGAAGAGATTGATATTCACTTTCCATTGCTGCCTGCCATTTATCTGCAGAATCAGATTTTAAAGCCTGAATATAGTTCTGAGGTTCAAAGAACTCGTTCGGCAAAACACTGTAAGAATAATAATCAGGTGGTTTACGAACTCTAGAAGGATATCTTCTCTTTGAGTTTTCTGAAGAACTAATATCTTGCACAATGGGAGAATCAATATCTGGTATAATATCTGATTCAAGCTCTGAACCAATCCCAACTTCCCCCTTTAGTGGACACGAACTAGATGGTTCCATGTTTTCATTCTCAATAGTAGAAGATTCAGATGTTGCAGTTCTATTGGCATCCTCTGGAATGTCAACGACATCCTCAGTTTCCAATATATTTGTCAAGGTTAAAATAGAATTATTTTGACCTGTATCTGACTTATCATTATTCTTCAGACTTTTAAAACAATCCTCAAAAAAGGTAACATCTCTAGCTTTTATATTTTTTCCAGGATACGCGGTATTTCTGAAATAATAACTATGTACATTATCAGAATATCCTACAAAAATAAATTCCTCCGCTTTCACGTCAAATTTCTTTCTTTGACATGATGGAATATGTACAAGAGCACGACAACCAAACACTTTTAGGTGTGACAAATCTGGTTTCTTTCCATACCATATTTCAAATGGTGTTTGAGAACCTACCAGACTACGATGTGGGGAACAGTTTTTCAAATAAACAGCCGTCTGTACAGCGTCCTCCCAATATGCCATAGGAAGTGAACTACCTGCTAACATAGAACGTGCTTTTTCAGTAACAGAACGTATAGTACGCTCAGCTACGCCATTCTGTTGAGGAGAATAAGGCACCGTAGTTTCGTGTACTATCCCGTTCATAGAAAAATAATGCAACAATTCTGTGTTAACAAATTCTGTCCCATTATCGGTCCTAACAGTTTTTATTTTCTTATCAGTTTGTCGCTCTACAAGTAAATGAAAAATCTTAAATTTTTCTTTTACTTCAGACTTTGCAGCTAGAAAATAAACAAAAATCTTACGCGAATAATCATCAATAAATAATAAAGCATATCTATTGCCTTGAAAAGAATTGGTTGATATTGGTCCAAATAGATCACAATGTATCAATTCAAGCAAAGAAGTTGCTTTTTTGTAAATTATTCTTTTAAAAGGTTTACGCGCTTGCTTACCTTCTACACAAGCGACACAACTACTTTTATCTACAACCTTATAATCTACACCTACTTGACTATTTCTTAAAAGGTTCATCCCAAAACGGCATAAATGGCCAAGACGTCTATGCCACAACTGGTATGTATTAGACAATGATTCGGCCATAGCCACATCACGAGTTCCATTGTACGGAGTATTGACAGTACAATTTAACTTGTACAGCCCGTTATATACAGAACCACGTAAAATTGGATTACCTGAAAAAGAAAAAGTATCGCTTCCAAAAAAGGTGCAACCATTTTTATCAAATAAAATAGTAAAACCACTTTGTACAGCCTTATATACAGATATCAAATTGGTTTTTAAATTAGGTACAAATACAACATCAGAAATTCTATTTACATCAGAATCACTACAGATCGCAACATCACCTATACCACCACTATTTATCTTATCTCCATTTGCTACAGTTACAGTACCAGTATCTAATTTCTCCATATTTACGAACCAGTCTCGCCGCGATGACATATGTTTGGTTGCTCCAGAATCAATAAACCAATTGTCCGAAGAGTTATCATCACTAATGCCTAAAGCATACAAAGATTTCTCCTCTTTAGATTTCTTTTTCTTCAAAGGACATTCTGGTCTCTTGTGTCCGGGCTCCTTACAGTCATAACAGATTATGGGCTTCTGTTTCTTTGATTTCTTCTTTCTATGGGTTTCATTAGAAGTACGTAATGCAGATTCTGATGGCATATTATCGCATTTAGACATTTCGTTTAATAACTTAGCCTTTACTAACTCAGTAGTAACTTCGATATTGCTGTTCTCTAATGCCATAATCAGTGGGTCATATTTAGAAGATAAGCCTCCTAATAAAATAGCAGCTAGTGAGGAATCTTCAATGACTTTGCCAATGTCTGCTAAGTCCTGAGCAGTACTCACAACATCATTAATATAAGCCTCAATATCATTAAAGTTGTCTAATGTCAATCTGTATAACTTCCTTTCTAATGCTAGTCTACGTCCCATACCTCTATCTTCGTAAGCATTTTGAAGGGATCTCCATGCTTCAGAAGAAGTCTTAGCATTTCTAACATGGGTAATAGCAGAATCTTCCAACGTTAAACAAATTTTAGTGAGAGCTATTCGGTCATTCCTTACCTTTATAGGATCTAGGGTGTTGTTACCACTTGGGTAACCATCTACTGCTTCCCATAGATCTTCATGCATCAAATAGTTACGCATTTTGAATTTCCAAACGCTATAGCCATCTCTATTACGAAGAGAAAAAGAAGGGAGTGAAGAAGAACATCTTCTTGAAGAATCTCCACAATCATTCGGCATTTCACTAAAAAATCTCACGTACCTGTCGACTTCAAAAAATATATACCACTCTAATATATTTTTCACAGCTTTTCACGACTATCTCGTGCTGATAACGTGTTGAAATATTTGTATTTTGTGATATAGAAGGAAAACTCTGAAAAACGTTAGATCATGACACCATATATTTTTGAAGTAAAATCAATTATAGCTCTATTTAAATATTTAAATTTGACACACAGTTTTGATTACCAACGAGTATTTATAGTAAATACAACATATTCTTTTTGAGGAAAACAAAGAAACGGCGAAATTTTGGCTGTAAATGCCTCACCTATGTTTTTTTAGCACTGACCTGAGCAAGGTTGTTCAGATATATAATTTTAATTAGTATTCACCAAATAAGGCGTAGGTATTTTATTTTTTATACGACTAATAAACCATATATTATATACGCTTTTTTCAAATAATTTTGTTTCTATCTACAGTCAAAATAATAAATAGCGCTAAAACTTTAATATTATTTGAGGGATCGTCAAACTCCCATAACTTTTTACTGACAGGAATTCAGCTTCGGTATCATACAATAAATTGTGCTTCTAAATATTACCTATAAAATATAATATAACTCAAAATGCTACAATACTGGGGCATTTACAGTGCTCAACGTCTGATATATCACGACACGAATCATAATAAACAAAATGATCGAGAAAAGCTAAGCTCACTAAAGTGCCAGCTTCAAGTGGTTCTCATTAAACTATAGCCTCAATTTTAAGGATCTCTCAATACCTCTTAAGAGTCCTTCAGTTCTTAAGGTGCTTTTATAAGGACGAGAAACCCACGAGGACGTTTCTTCATCGTCTTTGACTTGACGTTAAAAGATGGCGAATATAAGAGATTTTATGCTACTAGCGTAAACCTTACGATGTCAAAGGGAATTTTATTGTGACAGGAAACAATTGTATTTTTCACTGTGCCAATAAAAATCTGCGAATGCAGAGACTTTGCCCCATTTTATTTTTTATTTCTATTGGTGATTTCAGAGTTTCCTTAGCATTTTTTAGTAAATATACAATTTGGAACAATTTTATAATCACAACATGCGAATGCTTAACAAATTTTTGAAGTAGAAAAAAATCATGCCAGGAATTATTGTGGGGCTGGAATCGAGTCATTCCTCCATAGCTCAGTAATCAGAGCACTCACAAGATTGTGATAGGTTGCGAGTTCTGTTACCGCCCCGGACATTTTTTGTTTCTAGTATCATTATTATTATTATTTCATTTATTTTAGCACAATACGGTCATTACATTGTAGCAGTAATAACTAAATATACTTTATTTAATAGACAACGAGTGCCTAAAAATACAAATATTGTAACTTAAATTTAGCTTGATTTGATGAGACGTAAAATAAACGTTGGTTTGGAGCTACAAATCATTTCTTACTGTGTGCTGTGTAAATAACAAAAGTACTTGAAATTTGTAATTAACAAAGAGTAAAAAAAAATTAGGCCTAATAGCAAAATCTATGATATGATTAGTTTTTCAAATATTTTTGATTTAATGCTTCTGAGAGAATTATGAAACAAGTCAATACCAGAGAATTCAGAATTATACATACGCAGAGAACAAGCAAAGTAACCATTACGTGTAATTCTTATGACGAAGAGGCGGCACAACAATGTTTATGGAACGTGAGGAACGTGCTTTAGATGTACAGCCAAAAATTATAATTTCTTATTGTTTTAGTTAATGTCAAAAGTCTAAGATAATTTTCTTACAATGACAGTATGATCCTTATTGCCTTTGTACTAGGGCCTTTATGAACAAACGTTACTCTAAACTGATTTATAGAATTTGTTAATATCATTTCATTCTAAAAGTCACTTCAACTTGAGGCCTTTACCAGTTCGCCGCCGGCGACCTCTCCTCGACAGAAAAATATAATATAATATTTTGTCTTGTTATGTTACTTTACAAAATTTATTTTTCATTAAAGCTGAGTCACTTCAGGCAGTAACGAGTTTCAATGCCAGAGAGTTCGAGGCTAGATAGTTCGAAATAATAGTTAGGTCTTTAAAAAAATGCTAAGGTTTTGTTAGAACTTAGGTCGCAGTTCTTCGCAATTATAATAAAATAAGTTGACAAATCCATTGATGCTCGATTTTACCTATTACCGATCGTTCCCTAGCTTTCAGTGTCTCTTACCGGTTTATTTCTGTAAATCTTAAAGAAGCAGAGAGGATTAAATGTCGTTAAGTGTTACCTAAGCCTAGAGACGAGGTGAAAACAGGGTTGGCTAAGTCACGAATTTAGTTGACTAATATTGTCGCCGCAAAACATAACGTTAAATTGACTTTAATTATTTCCTATATCATTAAAAACAATAGTATGGTAGCAGACAGACTTACTAGTAACACTATATTGGAAAGTACTTTATAAACTGTAGCAGTACCTACCTTTGTTGTAATATTTAAAAGACTGCTTAGCAACAATGTACAATAAAGTTGCACCAGGGTCTTAGGTAATCCTTTTAAAAATAGTTTGGTACTATTAAAAATGCGCTGGATGAGAGAAATTTTGTATTTAAATAATGAGATTGGTTAGGTCGACGTGACATTGCCGCTTCCGATCGCATCTCCCGTGTGGATGACATAATGTCACACAGGCAGGTGATAAGATAGGCCATAACGATACTAAAAAGTAACAATGTTTCTCTGGTTGTTACTGTTATTTCGGAAAGTAATTCTGTTGATTTTATATCGTTAACAAATATAACAAAAATACCTTAAATAACGATACAAGAAATGTTTGCTTTGGTAGGTAAACTTGAATTGAAGTTGCACGAAGTTTCGCAAATACCTTTCATAATCCAAGTAAGGCTTAGCTAGGACTACTGAACAAAAAAAATGGGATTGCAAGAAAACGACATAGTATGTACAAATGACAGCACATCAACTGTATTAGTTGCACTACGAAGGCCGCCTTTATTATGAACGCAGTAAGGGCGGTCTCAAGGTCAAACTGTTACACTTGATATTCTGTCGACTGTACTAACTACTAATGTTGCTATTTCGAAAACTTTACTGTATCCCCACTTTTAGTTAAAGAAATACCAAAATTAAAACGGTATATTATGTAAAGATATTTTTACTGATATTTTTGGCTATCCATATCAATATTATACCAGTATATTGGTTCCTGAATATAGGAATAAAGTTCCGAGAAGGCGCTACTAGTTAACCTACAATATCTAATGTTATATTGAAGTATAATCATTCAAATAAACGATTTTCATTTAGTATTATTACAACATCTCGTTTACGGCACTTAATTTTTAGAAGTACTTATATTACATTTTCTGCAATCTTAACAAGTTCGGATTCGGATCCAACCATATTTTATTGGGTACTTTTTTAAGAATTTAAAATAAGCCGGTTGTTTTTATGACTATTTTTATAATTCTCTTATTTACTTATGTTTCGGGGCAATTCCCGCAAAAGGATCGTTAATAGGTCGACTGGATTATCAACATCGAAACGGGTCGAGTTGAAATCGTAATAAAATATTCAGAACGCATATGGTGGATTATCTCCGACAGACGTTGCGATGGTTACGACGAGTGACGTTTTAAGGTAACACGAGCTTATTATCGACAGTTCAGCCGAACTGTGATTGTGTGAGAGGTGTGGAAATAAACCTTCATTTGCATCATTTGCATGACATCGTGTATGGATGAAAGCTGGATGATGAATGGATGAAAGCTGTTTACATACATTTAAATCATTAAAAATATTAATAGTGCCATGTTTGTATATATTAGAGTTATCACTATTTGTCAAGAAAAATCCTGAACTGTTTGCGAAATTATCAGAGTACCGAAGAAATCAATCTCGTTGCTATCATGTTAACAAATTATCTGCAATGTCATCTAAAACAGCTTTGGTCAATAAAAGTATACTAGGTATGGCCCCAAGAGTGTATAATAAGCTACCTAATGGCATTAAATTACTTAACATTATACAATTTAAAAAAAAATGACTAATCTTTTATTACTAAAATGTTACTACACAATCAATGAATTTTTTAATGATAACTTAATTTAATATTTTGTATAATTGACCAATTATTATGACATTTTTGCTAATTTTATTATTGCTTCTAAATTTATTTATGGACATCATTGTATTATATTGATAATTGATAAAATAAATAATGATAAATATTTGTATGCTTAACAGCAAAACATAGTGAATCCAATAAATAAGCTATAACACCTTTATGTATACCACCTATGTTTAACAAATAAATAATATTCTATTCTATTCTATCGTTTGTTCCGTTAACGTAGCTGTTTTCAAATAATATCCCTAATATTATGGATGGATTATAGTTTATCATATGGCAACACAAAGCAGTCAAAAATCAGACTGTCGTGTACGCACTACTAACAAGAATATCGAAGCTTCATACTGGGGGTACACGGACAGACGTTTCTCGACCACCGTACCGAGCACACCAAAACCGTCCAAATTCACCTGATTCTTACCGTCGCGAGTGTCATAAAAACCCTCGTCCTTGTTCAGAACCACTACTTATCTACTGTAACCAGCTGGCTTGTGAATATTTTATTCGTGGTGGAAGATCAGCGAGTGTAGCAGCAGTCCGAAGGTACGTGCGTGCATTCTATTGTTGTTGCCTATCAAGTTGTGAACCATCATATTTTTATCGTGTAAGCGAGACCTCATGGTCTACCCTGTGTAGCAGAAAGCCTCTGTGATTTCGGTTAGTGCGTATGCTACATCGTTTCTTTTGTACGTAGCATCAACATATTTTGGGAAATGTAAATAAATATGGAGACGAGAAGTTCGTTCCGAAATTGACGTAATGTCTGAAACTAAAACATACACATACTGTCGATTATTTATGACTCATTAACTTTTTCTCTATAATCTAATTAAGGTGTAATAATAACAAGCCAAAACACAAATTACACCGGTATAAAAATCGGAATCTTCGAACTAGATATCCCCTTACTTGATTGTTATTGTACCAAAATATTATCCTTGACATGGTTTCTCCGCGGATATGTAAGCTCGGCTTGCGCTTTGTTAACTTGACGCTTCGCGGGAACCAACGGAAATCCATAATTGTAACGAGACACTGTTGTTGCTTAACCTTACCAGTGTTTCAGCCAAATTACTTCTATTTTTTTATGTTTCTGCAAACAACAACTATCTTTCTTACACTTTTCAGCATCAAAATAAAAAATTAAGAATACTTATACCAGGTAGGTTATTGCTATTAACTTGCTCGTTAATATAAAATTGCAACCACCTAAGTAATTACTTTGTTTTCAAAATCATTCATCATCAATTTATTTCAAAATTTCCACACTGAATAAAAAAGAAATAATTGCTTCAAAGGGAGGCTATGACATGATAGAATAATTTTATTATAATTTTAATAAATGGAACGAAACAAAAAAGGTGTAGTATCGCATATGCACTAACCAATGAACTAAGATGAGACTACTTCCATAACAGTAGATGTACATATAGAATAACTAAGCGAAAAAGTTATGAACTAGGAACGTGCCACAAAATTCATATTCACCGAAAATACTACAGATATTTTAGCACGGAAAGTTTCAAAAAGTTTTGTGAAGGACCTATAGAACACCTCGATAAAGATGCTATATTAACAAATACCGTGAATGTCGGATTTTTATTAAAATCGTGCCTCGAATATTTGCTTGATTTAATAATCTCAGAACTTGTTATGCAGTGCCTTTCGAAATTAAGAAGTATAACTGAAGCAATAACAACATTTTGTTAATAGCTAAAGCAGATTTGTCACATTCTTCTGTTTGAATACAATATAAAATATTTCTTTTCTTTTAGGTACTTACTTAATTTTATGATTCTGTGTCTTTTTTTTTTCGACGACCATCTGGTTGAGCGGTCTGTACCCCTTGCTATACAGGCTACTCGGTCAAGTGGTCCCGGGTTCGAATCCCAGTATGAGCAAATGTTTGTATGATGAGTACGAGCATTTGTTTACGAGCCATGGATGTTTATATGTTTATTTAGTTTATTTCTAATATGTATTTTATTGTCATAATTTCTCCGTTAGGTATCTAGTATCCATAACACAAGCTCTTAATGATTCTTAGGTACTTTGGGGTAGATATTAGGTGTGAGTGTATGAATATTATTATTTATTTTTAGATTTAATGCATCCAAGAGCTTAGTAACTAAATTCTTGTTTGTTTTTATAATATCATTAGAAATAGCGTTAATGAATTATATTTAATTTGATCAATTTACCATTGTTTATCTACAATCTGCATCTTTGACCCTTTCTGTTTGTATTTAGTTAAGTGATATGTGCTGGAGCTTAATAATAATAATGTAATTCTGGTTTATATTTCGCTAAGTGAAGTAGGCATCATTAATTCTGGATACTGTTCCGCATTCAAGCGTAGTCTCAGGAGAATGCTAATCAGTCGGTATGGGTGTAACTTGCAATGAGCATTCGGCAGAGTTGAAAGCTCAATCAAAGTTTTAGTGGTTGGAAGTTTGTTCTTGCGGTTAACCAATCCAATATACCTTAATTATAATATCTACCTTGATTGATACAAGTTTTAAAAAATTTGTTACAATAGAATCAGTGCAAACGGGCCAAAGCAGGTCAGTGTTTTTTCACGTAGAATTTTGACTTATCAAAATCGTTTTTTAAACTGATATGTTTAAAGAAATATGAAATTATGTGTGGGATATAGCTTCATAAGTATTCAAGAATAATAATGCGAAATACGGATAATTATTCTGTCTTGTCATCCCATCTCAGTTACATGTGTGACATGAATACCACAGCGAGAAAAACATTTATAAATATCATATTATTTGAATTTCAAAGCTTTAGGTCTGCCGATGGTTATCTATGAATCTGATATCGAAGAGATTCAATTCTATGAATTCAATTCAGAGAAAATAATAAATTAATAACTTCTTATTAATTAATAATAAATCTAATAAATTAATAATCGATAAAACCTAATACTAAGAGCCAATAGAGAACAACAAACTAATAGTTGCAGTTCGTTACATACTTATTATCATCAACTTATAACAGGACCTCATAATGTTATAATATATGTGAGAGTGTAACAATATTATTATCATTGTTTCAAGTGAAGCTCGACTCTAAAGCAACATTATCAATGGAAATAATATTATATTATATTTAATCAAAATAAAGCTGCCTTCAAATCTATAAGCGTAGAGAAACGTCTAAACGCCAGCCATCTAGATTGAAGTATTAATATGGTTTCTTAAGGCGTCACGCAAGGAATTTCATATGGCCGAGCGGGGGACGGTAATGAGACACCCATTCGTCTTCTTTAAGGTTTCACCAAAATATTCCTATGGCAACATGTTTTCTCTGTGTAATGCAGAGATAATACATGTTATGTGATAGCAGTCAGCGGTAAGTGTAACGTACCGCAAGCTTCTTCACCCTTCATTTGCATTAAGATAAATTGCGGTATTTATTGCGCACTTTTGTAGAAGCTTCGTAATATCTTCATTCTTTGTTAGGTTAAAATAATGTTTTTAAGGCAGCGATGGGTATTGTCACTTGGATAAGCTCGGTATTTTGGGGTTCTTTATTGCTAATGTGGTTTTAGATAGAGGACTTTAGCTCGGTATTTTTTTTAACTGCTTATTTATCAAAATTAGACTTGATAAACTTGAATAAAGCGTCTAGTTTATGAGTTTACTTCCTGAAAGCTTTTGATTATGGTTGGTTACTTACTTAGAGTACTTATATTCATGCCACAGAGTAAAGATCTGACTTACCTATCCCGCAAATCAAAAGGAAGCATAGCTTGACAGCATAGGTGACAAGTCCCTCTTCGCTCACAACATCGGGCTTCCTCAATACTAGAAAATGATTGTACCACTTGTTAATGCATTTATTTTCTAGAATACTCTAGACTAAAGTGGATGATACCAATGTGCCCTACTTACTTCTAAAAATTACATGGTTTGATTGAATGATTTCAAAAATGCTTCCTGGACTACTAAAGTATTTACGACTTGAAATGCGCGAAATCAAGTAATAAGTTTTAACTCTGCCAACTCTTTAGCGTAAAGTATCGAATTTAACGTAGTGGCTTCTTTGTTTATTAATTAACAGCGTAATGAGCACATACCGTGTAATTGATCGTCCCGAATTCATTAAACGTAATTAAATACTGTTATTTTCACGTGTCTGCCTTTTTCGATGTTAAGGTTCAATATTTAATTTTGTATTTGGTAGTACAACATGTAAATACTATTGGTTTATTTTCTTTTTACACATACTGCAGCTTTGTTTAATTTAAGTATTACTCTTTATTAGGTAGAGCTTTATAGGATAAAATATGTCTAGTGCAGTGCAATCTAAGTAGATTGTTAGTTCCGTACCAAAATCAATTCATAACTCATAATATACTACAAGGGCACAATGAATCTTTTATCATAGTTAATGACATAAAGTTCATTAATACAGAGGATAATATCAAACATCCGAACAAAATTAGAGTAGGTAGTTATCTTTTTTAAACTTCCCCCACGATAATATTTCTCTAACATTATGGATTAAAATATATATATAGTAATATAGTAAGTAATACGATGGAATTAACCTAAAAATATGCACTTCCCAACCCTCGGAAGGTAATCAACGTAAACAAAGGATAAAATTATTAAAATATTTCATGTAAGAACAATAAATGCCATCTGGATAGTAATAACATTGACGAAACTAAAGCTGTACCTATAACATAACATACAGAGAGGGATATTCATAAAAATAGCTTTCAGTATACGGCGCGGCAGACATATTTCGTTGGTTGTTTTGAGGGGATTACTGCGGTTCCTGTATGTAGCCCTTTGCTCATTCAAATTTATGACAGGCTGTAATTGATATAGCTACATTTAAATATTAAATCGTACTCATCTCAGCTCTTAACTAAGTGATCTAAAAGGTCAGCACTGTTTCAAAAAACAGATCTAATACTGCAATGATAGAATCGTAAGATGTTTGTAGCATCACCTAAATATTTAATAAGTGAAAGAAGATTCTAATGACGTAGCAGTAATACGGTTGTTTTCCTAAAAAATCATAGCTATTTATGAGAACTCTGAAATCTTTGATAATTTTGATGCGGTCTGTACCTATTTCTTTAATATTTATTCGGTTAAAATTCAAAATATCCGTCGTCATTTCCAAAACAAGATGTTTATTATGGTACGCTTAGTTAATTAGAAAGTTCTTTGAGTTACATAGGAGAATCCAATTAACGGAATGTTATTTGGAAAAATAAAACAAGTAATCAATCATACTCCCAACATCCATAGTCCATTTCGTTTAACAGCATGTTTTGTGCTACCTTTCTCATCGCTCAATTTTAATCCACTTGGGGAGTCTGTGTAACGATCTATAATTAATAATCTAAACTAATATTTGCTTTATTCGTGAACCCCAAAATATTATGATTATATGGTTAGCTCATCGATCACAAAAGGCATCAACGAAGTTGTAGTATATATTAAATTTCGCTGAATAGCTCGCTTGTAACTTTCAAGTCGTCTAAATTGGAGTTACGAAGGTTGTTGTTAGTTGATACGAAGTGGAGAGTTCGAATTTTCAAAGTGATACTTTGTACGCTATTAAGGTAGGCAAATTTATTAAAGTTCCCTGCAAGCTGCAAGGTAGCGAACACACGTGCGAGGAGCATTGCCGAACAATAAAGAAGTAATAAAGACGAAACGATTAATTAGCTTCTGCTCTTAATTTTCGTCACAGCTCGGGTATTCAATAAATTCTACAGCTGCACGTGCTTCGAAACTAAATCGCGTTTTCAGATTTTACGTCATTCACCTTTTAACTGACGAATTTATTAACATCGTAATACAATTGAGGGCAATGTTCATATAGAATTTTAAGCCTACAAGACTTTGATTAGAGTATAAAATCGCAGGTGAGCTAAGAAATTATTGTACCGTGCTAATTACGATTAATAAGTTCTACCACTTTATGATTTAGTGTGTTAAGCACGAAGGTAAACGCGACCTACTTTCTGATTTCTCAATCACAAAGGAATTGGCTATCTCACTTCCAACTGCTGGAACACAAAAATTTCATCCCTTACCAGGCCACTAGCGCGAGCACTCACACAAAATAGAAAAATATTGTGGCTGGTTCGTGGCTACTTCCGGGGAAGTACAGGAAAAAGAACCCTTTTTCCTGTACTTCCCCTACTACTACTTTTCAGGAAGAGCAAGAGAGATATATTTGGCGCTCGATTGAGCAAGTACCGACACCTTAATCGGTATAAGGGTGAAGTTGCTTTCGTACTTAGTTGCGGATCTATTTACACCATAGCTGTGAGCTTATAGTCGTTTCAATTTCAAGGGACGTGGTGACTGGCTCAGATTTTTGTCTTGTCAGTTTGTAGACGGACTTGAGACTTTATAATCCTCACGATGGAAGCTTAAGGTGATATACTATTAGAAATTTCATACTGCATCACATGTTGAGGTTTCCGATGTGTTTTTTAACAAGAAAGAACATTTAAATGCAGCATTACAAAACATTATTTTTGCTTGCTTTGCCCAAATAACTCGAATTGCAGTTACGAAAATCTACTAACCATTATTTCTCCTTTTGTATTGGGTTGCCGTACGATTTATACGGGGACAAATCTATAAAATTTACGCTGTTGCAATGTTTTCCGATGCAGTTGTAATCTAGGAGAGACTTAACCAAACAAGTCGTGGTGATACGGTGAATCCATCCATCCAAATCTAGGACAATACCTCGATAGTCACGCTTTACCACATACCTACCACTAATTGAAAACCTTTTCATTGGCGTATGTAGTTTCATTGTTTTTCGTCATACTAGAGCAAATATAAAATAATTATTTGTTTGCATAAGAATGCTAGGATGTTAAGTGATTTAGTAGAATTGATGTTGAAGATGTATTGCACTGGCCACAAAGAGGTAGATAGAGGCCAGCGACTCTACCGCCTAAATGTTATTGGTTTTAAATTTGATATGGTTAACGTCTTAATTTATCATTTCGTACGACACAATCTTATAGCAATACAATTTTTGCACGTACTTCAGGGATGAAGACAATTTTAAATGAAATGAATAAAAGCGAATATCGCTTTCGAAGATGACACGAAATGACAATACAATGTCATAAACTATTGCAATTTTGAAAGAAATGCATTTAGCCGGTAAGGCCACTGAGCAATAATGATGATCATATTGGCAATTGACGACCAGCTTGTTGAGTGGTCAGACTCTCTGATAAACCAGAGATCACGGGTTCAAATTCCGTTAGGGCAGATATTTGTATGAAGAATGCGAAGATTTCAAGAGTATACGAGTAATGGCTGATTACCTTAAATTACCATTTATTACAAACTAAGTGTTAAACAAGTTTTGCAAAATAGTCATTGTTAGTATGAACAGTATACTGTTTGAATTCTTATTTCAAGAGATGAATAAGTATTAAAACAGCAGCATGTGCTTACCTTTATCTTCTAAAATTCAAACGCTGTAAAAGCAAAATTACTTATTACATCTCTTGAGTTGACGTTTTACTTACGGAATGCAAACAAACAAATTGGACAATTTATCGCTTCACTAATCCGAGAAAAGACATCTTGTACGAAATAAGAGGTAGGTAAGTACACATTTGTTTACGGTTGGCTAGTAAAATTAAATTAAAAGGGTGTTAATGCCAAAAAATGCGGAAGTTAAAACACTGCTTTTGTTATATGGATGAGATAATTTATTCTTTTCGATTGTCGTTTTTGTCTAAGTATTTACATTTTGTTCTGAAATACTTTGACCTAACGTTTTTACATATTATTAAGCGTAAATCAAAATGTTTTGAAATTACCATAAAAGATTACCATATGAAATCAAAGCATTTATTTCACCAGTATGGTTGCAGGCTGCAAAGAACCGTTCCGTATCGAAATTGATGGGAAATAAGTTTGTTTAGCAGTAATGTATGCGGATTTGAATTTCAATGGCAAGGAAGTTTTTGAGATGTTGTTTTTAGATAGTACTCTTCAAAACTCGTACTCTGTATTTACAGAGGGTTACCTACTCTACAGAAACTCATTAAACAAGATTTCTCTGTATTAAGGATTTTAGCGAAAACAGATCCTAAGATATATAGGGCCAATCTGTAAGAATATCACAGCTAATTTAAGCGAACATTTTTGCACTTGCTGAGCTGCAATTTCGCACCAAAAAGAAAACAGGTCAATTTAAACCAAAATGACGAACCAAATATAATTCCAATTCGGTTTCTACGAATCGCTGCTGTTGAAGAGGTAAATTAAGGTTTTTATGGTAGAAACAGAGATGGAATAAAGAAAGACAGAAAATACATTCTTAGGGTTCTCCCAGTTAGGGAACCCGGATTGTGAAAGGTCGCGGGATCGCCCCAGGACGTTTGTTTTCTAGTCTTCACAATTTATTTCTATATTCATCTAGAAGTTTAGTGACAGAGACATTAAGAAAAATCCTACTGTCTTATTAAGATATACGACATGCAAGTCACGAGGAAGTAAGGCGAGTATATTTATAGTTGAGTTAAAAATACAAAAGAGGTTAGATTTTATGAAATTTTGAGAAGGCGTCAAAGATATGATTGCGATTCGAAATTCGAAAATGTGCATGCTAGGGGCAAAGAATTATAATACACTAATGCTAGGAGTACACATGGCAAATTACGTTCATCAGACTTTTCTAACGTAAATATTGAAATGAAAATTATGCATGTGTTTTTATTATAAATTACTGCTTTCATATTTCCTGATTATGCTTTTGTTTATTTATTAAATACCGTTTCGGCCTATCAATGCCAAGCCAATAAAATAGTTTTGAATGATGCCAGTACATCTTTTTCTTTTTCGATGTTATTTAACTGTCATTGACCTATTTGGCATCCGCACTGTAATCCGTAATGCGTGTCCCAGTTAGAAAAAAAAATGTTATGTCACGGACAACGTTGTTACACGTTTGTGTAGATTAAAGGCGGAATGACAACACGTGTCTCTTGTAGACCTAAATACTGAGTCTAATTAATGTGTGATTGAGTGTTATAACGATCTAATTTATAACCTCAGTCACAAACCTAATAGAGAAGTTGAAATTTGGACCAGACTGCTTCGAAACCCCAGAAAGAGGTTAATATCAAGAGGCCGTCTGATATTTTAGACCCTTACCAACAACTCGCCAGCGTACACACAACATGAAATATATTGTGTCTAATATGTGGGTACTTCACATATTTTTTAAATATACAACTAGATAAAAAGCTAGCTGATGAGTACTTTGTAGTAAGTGGCTGCGGTCGCCAAAACACCTGCAATAACAAGGAAAAATTCACTTCGTAATGCAGTTACGTTGTAATCCAGAGGCTTAAAATGGAATGCCTGCCATGCCCATTAATTACACTGGCTTTCTTTCCTTTCCCTGCAGTCCGAACACAGAAAAGAGCTCACGGCCGAACTAAGAAAAGCGGTGGTACCTACCTAGACGACCCTGTCTGCATACGGGCTTGCCACCAAGAGTAACGTCAAAATATCTGTACAAAAAATGCTTGAACCGAATTTGAGCGACACTCACACCGTAATACGTCAAACGGCACAAATCGTTTTTGCAGCTAGTGTCGCATTTTTTCCATTTCTGCCATTGAATTTTACCACTCACTATTTTAGAGCAGGTAATACTCCAAACTTTTTACACATCGCGCTCGTGCTGTCAACAAAGTTTCATACGCATCGGGTATGATTCTCATGAGAGCCTTAGTAAAACCATGCAAAGTTCGGCTATCTTAAGTAAGTACATACTGCAAGTGTGGAAACTTGCTTTTCCCAGGAGGCTTAACTTGTCCAACGCCAATATCTACACCTGTGTATAAAATGTATTTGTAAACACGGAAGTAAAACAAGCTTGCCATTCTTAATTTGATTTGCATATTATTAAAAATGTGTGAAAAATATAAAATAAAGTATTGCTGTAAATAGAAAACTGCAGAGCCCAACGTTGTTTTTGGTTGATTAAGCAATTAAGAGAACCTTCTGGACTGCCAGTTTACATAACACATTAAAGGAAACAAAATGTCGTGTTCTTATTTATTTTTGTTTCAGTGTTTCTTTTACCATATCGTCTACAATAACATAAGTATATTGTAATGAATTCGATATCTCATACTAACACTTTTTTCTGTCTGAGTTCAGCCTTAACTTATCCGCTTTGTACTTATTTATTATTAAGAACTAAGATAGTCATTTTTAAAGGGTTTAACATTCTCAGCAGGATGTTGCCCATTAAGCCGTCAAAGCACACAGCTATCAAGTTAATCCAGTGAAATAAAAAAATATATTAAAATGCAAGCTCACTTCGGGCACCATTTTCCAAAGTAGGTAGCATAAATGCCAGCGTATTATTAATTTCCACCTGAAGTATCCTGTCCACTACATTATTATCGCAGCCAGTTTCACCGGCTATAAATCTCGCTTCGTTTTCGAGCGCTGTTACCGTCTTAAAAGACCTGTTAAGATCTCTTAAGTCTAGCAACTTATTACAGCGAAATTCAACATACCCTTTTCTAGCATTTTCTCTAAAACACGACTTTTAGGTATCTATATATAAGTAGATAAGTTAGGTACTCTATATAAGTAGATAGCACTTCTTATTTCTGTAGCTATTTCTTTGTTTTTGAATATTATTTATATATGTACACGATCCTTATCTAAAGTAGTTCTTTTCTTGACTCGCTGTTTTAATTATATGTCGCTATCACATCAAAGAGGTCTCTTTGACGTGATCATCCAACCATAATAATATATCGATTCAATTTTCCTGAACTGTCTGTAGATAATAATTCGTGAGTCCGAATTTTTTGGTAATAAAACTTTGAAGCTGGATCACCATTCTTATAATGCTGGCAGTTTATTTTAAAAAAGCCAACTTAGGATCCAAGGTTTTCATTTACGTTACTAAACATTAATTTGGGGACTAGTCTAATCATGCATAGTTATTACTCCCCAATGTAAGTTACATAATTATAGGGCAACCCTTAAACCCTCTGTATTGCACGTAATACTCTTAATATACATAAACATTTCCGCTACAAGTGAACTAGACAGTTAACCCTCCAAATTGACTTAATACAAACCATTTTGTTGACTTGTATCTTGTTTTGTTATAACATTTATAACGCGTTCATAACCAATAAGTAAAATGAATGAGTAATGCTTTATTTTTGACAGAAATTGATTATATTATTTTTTTGTAATTTTAAAGTGCAATAATGAGTGTATAATAATATTTTTTAGAGTAATTGTTAACAAATAATTTGCGAAATACCCGCAGAACAAGCACAATTATCTATTGTGCCTCTTATCTGTTCTTAGGGTATTTTTTGTTGTTGAAAAGACGCCGCCGCAGGCCGGTGGCTGGTATGGGACCAAACCTCCAAAGACTTTAGCATTAAAATGTATTGAAGTAACACATTACAAGTATGTTGTTTGCATCTTCAATCGTTCATCGCTCGTGCGTAATAGGGTAGTTGACTTTTTTTTATACCTAGATGACAAACAAGCTGATGGCCCACCTGATGGTAAGCGGTTACCGCCGCCTATAGACACCTGCAATAACAAGGAAAAATCACTTGATATTGCAGGTGCGTTGTCATCCTGGGGCCTAAGATGAAATGCCGTCCATGCCCAGTAATTACACTGGCTACCTTTCCCTTCAATCCGAAACACAGCGACTTTTTTTATTTCATGAATAAGAAGTTTAAAACCCAGAAAGAAATATTGAAATAGAAATAGTATATTTAAGATCAATAGTTTCACAGATACTGTGATATGTTTGATGTAGGTATAGTGGTGCATCGTCCCAAAACGCTCCATAGAAAATCTACGAAACAACTAGGTGAAGTCACTTAATGTTCCTATAAGTTTCAATAAAAAATGTATGGGCATATTGACAAAATTAACAATAACTACATAATACGTATGTTTTTATGAAAACTTGTCATAATAATAGTTGTTTTAATTTGATGTGAGCAATCTTATACCGGTAACATTTTAATAGATTTTGGGGGAAAAAAATACCATTTTTAGAAAATTTGTAAACCGTACAACCTAAACAATATTCCATAACTTTTAAGTTTTAATTTATTTTATAGGTAAAAATAGCGTATATTTTCGGAAATTGTGAAAAATAGCGCTATTCCAACGTAGGCAACATCCCTATTCCAGAAACATTTTTCATAATAAAGAACCTATTATTTTTTATTTGTCACACAAAACCATCAATATCACTTGATATTAAATTACATAGAAATTGACATTTACGGCAACATCGCAACCTACGATAACTCACGCGATTCCTTCCGGCTTCGCATTTGTGGTAAATGCTATAATGTTTCAACAGTGGCAGTGTAGAGAGTATCGCACTTTATACCCTCACTTATTCCCTTGTATTAAGTTTCAATTTGCTTTGGGATTGTGATGTTTATGTCGTGTTCCTAGTACTTGGAATGGGAGACATAAAATGAACGATGAACAATCAATGTTGAATAGATTGAGTTGCAATCTCGGCTTGCCGTAAAACATGGGAAGGTAGGGAAAACAAAATTAATAGTTTAAGTTGATAGTTTTATATAAAAGAATTCTACTGATAGTGCTATTGAGTATTTAGTACTCTTGCAATTACTTGAAGATTTTAGTTTTCGCATTGAAGTGATAGATGATATTATGCTCAAGGATTTGTCATCCGTATAAACAAGTAGTGATCTGATTAACATTGCATTATTTTGACTAAAATGTGAAAAACATAAATCTTAAAAGTTTCTTTTGGCATTTCTCCAGAACATTATCCAAGTTACAAAAATTACAATTCCCCAGATTGTGCCAACTAGTACGTAGTTGGCATAATCTGGGGATATATAGCCTAATCGGGACGTGCCGCATGTTTCTTTTACATATAAAGCACGGAAAGTGATTCAACACCACATAATTTCCACCTGATGTGCACAAGCGCGCGTAAGAAGAGTCCATATGCAAAGACACCTTACCTCTAGCACGAACATTTTTAAATTTCGAATCGCCATCGTATCGAGTTGTTACGTTATTTTTTGTCTGTCTTTTGTTTGAAATTTCAAGCATGCGCGGACGATTCGACTACGATTCGAAATTTAAAAATGTTTGTGCTAGGGGTACCAGTGTCACTTTGTTGGCCCACAGGATGTCATTACTAATAAAAATTACAATTTTCAGACCACATAAAAATAGAGTCTTAGTTCCTTAGATCCTCCCATACAATCGTAATAGGAGTTCATTGACCTTTTTCAGCTCTTAAAATTGTTCAGTTGGAAACAGTAAATACCACGAAAGCCGGATATTATTTGGTTAAACTAGAAATAAGAATGTGTGCTTCGCAATCGTTTTAGGATAATCTGTAATTGTAGCTATTGTAAATTGAGTTGATCAAATAAATAAACAACTTACTAAAGCTTTTGTACGTATGAATAATGTCGATAGGTATCAATGAGGCGAGGCATTAATATTATTAGGTGTTTTTTGATTAATTGAATACAATTGAATGTGCATTTAACTGTATTCAATTTGATTATGTATCATTGATTGACCGATCCCTGTTAATTAATAGACAGGATATTAGCTTCACATCTACAACAATATAGGTATGTTATTTTTCAATTATTAATAATTTCATTTCATTTCATAACAAATTTTAGAGTAGGTAGGTATAAAAAATAATAATATAAAATATATTGAACACTAAGTTTGGTGAACTAAAACCTGGTTAAAAGCACAAGATTTTTTTATAACTCCAATATTAGCCAAGAAAACAGTTTGTCTTTATGACTGCACACTGTTTCCGCAAATCGTGCTTATTTCGCTCATTGCTTGTACTGAGCATAATATGTAAGACTAATAAAACCCAGCTGCTGCCTGTTTTCGTGTAAATGAGATCGCGTTTGTATAATATGGTCGATAACCGTATGCGGTACGAAACAGTATATCTGAATTATCAACGGGAATCTACTCCTGATTATCGATATAATTCTTAGGAAATAGATTCCACAAGGTCAAGTATTATCGCTTGGGTAATAATCTGAAAACGGTCCTTAAATTATTCGTTTAGGGATTAAAATTTTAGCGACGATACCTTCAAATATTAGTGGACAGAGTGGACTTATTATGAAAACCTTGACTGCGAAGGCGATGTTTAATGCTTGCAAGATATTCATATTTCGAGGTCATATCGAGTACAATAACATTAGTATTTTAAGAAAGGTAGGGCCTAATGGTACTTATTATTTATTTATTTATAAATTCACGTAAACACTCAATATTAAAAAGAAGAAACCATTTCAAAGCAAAGGCACTGCTTATTTCTGCGATGCAGGCCAGCGAGAAGGATATATTATATTAAATTAAGGTAGACACTGTTCGGGAACAGAATAACTAGACTAAAAATATATTTTAAAATAAATAATTGAATAGATGCTTCTTTATCATAGATGTAAATAATAGCATTAACCACTCGAGTCTTGACAGCAAGACTAGGGTAGCAGTGTGGAAGGAAGAAGCTACCTTCAAGAAAATAAATGAGAAATCGCTCATTAATAAGACGTTATGGTACGACTTTGTAAAGAAACATATCTTATATCCTATCAACAAAACGCTTTTTTTCGTTTTTATACGGTAGGCAGCGCGTAAGTAGTACGCAAGATGCTACGAGCGTTAATACAGTGTGTTGGGGATCGGACTACCGATACTTTACCAACGTATTGTATGTTAAATTTTATCGACAAAAAACTATACAAAGGGGGGTCGCAACCTTCACCCCTATGAATTGGAGCCATTTTAAAATTTAATTTCTCGTACTTTTACGATTTTATTGAAACTCGTTATTAACCGACTTCAAAAACGAGGAGGTTCTAAATTCGGCCTGTATGTTTTTTTTTTTTTTTTTCTATGTATGTACACCGATTACGCCGAGATTACTTATCCGATTTACGTGATTCTTTTTTTGTTCGATGCGGAATAGCTGCCATTTGGTCCCATAAAAATTTTTTCAAAAACAGTTGGGTACTTTAGTTTTAAATGTAAAAAAACTGAAATTATGAAGTCGTCTACATATGCGTAATTGCGAATTTTTGCTTTTCCAATGACTTTTTAGTGAAACGATACGATAGTAGGAAACAATATAAGTTGACGGTCACCCATATAGCTTTGAACGTAGAAAGTTATCACTAAAAATTGTGAAAAAAAAATTTTAAACAAAAATTAAAACCGTCTTCAAAAAACTGAAAAGGATAAAATAATTAAATTTAAGTAGGTATTCATCCCCTAGAAACATATTTTGGAGTTGGTGCTAAGTGCTTCACTTTCTATTGTTTTTGGAAACCACTTAGCACCAACTCCAAAAATATGTTTCTAGGGGATGAATACCTACTTAAATTTAATTATTTTATCCTTTTCAGTTTTTTGAAGTCGGTTTTAATTTTTGTTTTAAATTTTTTTTTTTAAGATTTTATGTTGTCTACGTACACAAAAGTGACCTTATTTTAAAGATATTGAAATGTACTAGCATTTAAAACGGTATTTGTTAAGAAGTTACTGAAAATAATAAACAAAACCCTAGTATTTAAAATATAATAAAACTAGAAAAATTTCACGTCCTGAGGCAGGAATCGAACCCGCGACCTTTCGCAATCCGGGCGACTGCTCTGACCACTGAGCCACCCAGGACTTGCGATATCCCTGTGAAATTCTTCTAGTCTATCTGTATTTGTGTTTATGAGCTAACGTCCACCCTACAATGCCGAAATATTCTATTTCAACATCCGAAACGAGTACTTTTACAAATACCTACGATTCGGTTAAGTCGGGGCAGTGCTTTCAAATATTCTTAATTTTTGATTTTAACATTATAAATGTTTGAAAAATTACTTAGTAATTAAAATATAATACGGCCTTTCGCAATCCGCGCAAAGGTCGCGGGTTCGATTCCTGCCTCAGGACGTGAAATTTTTCTAGTTTTATTATATTTTAATAATTAAAATGTTAAAATCAAAAATTAAGAAACAAAACCCTTTGATTTAGACGAAAAACTTGGTAAAATTTTGTGTTTTTTTTTTGTTCATATTTTTATATTTTTGAGAATATAAAAATATGTTTATTAGACATTCATCATTTCATGTCGATTTATATAGTATTCGACACATCTACAGCACTTGAATCTCTTACTTTAAATATTCTAGTAAGAAAAATAAAAACTAAAGAATATAACAAATACACTCGCATCAAGTACCCATTTCAAGCCACGTTTAACTGGTAACCCAAGGGTCGAATTTTCATCACTTGATTTATTTTATTTCGCTTCATAACTCGATCTTACTTTCAACTCAATGTAAACTTTCTTTTAAAACTATTTCAAATTATTGTAATTCATTTTTCTATGAGTATTTGAAAATAAATTTTGACAGCTAAAATATTTATGATCAAAGTTAAAGATGAATTGATAGAAAAAGAAAGAATATTTTTAAGAAATATCAATATTACAGGTCTACATCTTTTAATGCATGTTTTTTGGATGTGCTGCATTGTTGTAAAAATACATGATCTATCAAAATTTCATTCAAGAGCTGATGTCAAATGAACCTATTCTAATTATAATTTAAGACTGTTCGAAAAATCATTTGGATTTTAAAACTTGAAATGGTGCTATCTGATGGTGTTGTTAAACGTAATATATTTTCCATTTCTGCCTCGAAGGTAGACTTTTCTCTTTATTTAGAAGAATTTTATACAAAATTTAGTTCTGTTATTCTAGCTCTCTCAGTTAATAATACTTCAAAATTGGTTGTTATCACAGTTGAATAAGGAACATATAAATTAAAGTATTTAGCTTGATCTGCATTAGTTTATGTTTAGTAAACTTTATCTTGCTTAAGCTTAGAACCACCAGCTAATCTGCTACCAGTGCTATTGTTTATTGTTTTCATTATAAGCATCTGATTAATTAATACAGTATTAGTTTCTAATTAATATTACTCTGATGTTATCGTTATCTGTGATGTTATATTGATAAACAATCAATCCATTCAGGACTCAAGGTACTGGTTATACTCTTCCATGATTCAGGAGCTGGCAATAAAACTGAATTGCATAGTACCTATATTTGGAGTGTCGATCTTATCTAAAAACGTCGAGCGCACTGTAGCTTTAAGATACCCACTGCTGACAAAATGCGAAGAGCCCAAGCATTCCCGTGCTAAAACTAAACAAGAACATAGTTTAGTCTACGGGTTAAAATAATGTATATCCAGCTAAGCCTAGGACAAACAACCACATATCACACTTTACCCGTACGTAACATGGGCACGACCTCAAACCCCGGAGATTGTCGCCGCCCGTCTACTTATAAATATAGGCTAAGATATGTTATACAGGAAGATTAATATGCAAGATGAATTTATCGCACTCATACCATCTCAATATTTCCAATCCCAGGGGATTGTGATGAACTGAAGCAGGTTTATATGGATAAACTTCATATTGCTTAAGTTTAATAAAGCGGAGTTGTTTTTTTATGCCAACGCATCAGGTGGGCCGTATGCTTGATTGCAACCTTAGTGGTATAAAAAAGGGGTGTTATAAGATTGACATGTCTATCTGTGTATCTGTCTGTGGCATGATAGCTACTAAAAGAATGGACCGATATCTATTATGTTTTTTGTTTCAAAGCTGACGTGATCGAGATAGTTCTTATGTTTAATTTGTGAAGATCTGTTGAGGCGTTTGATGATTATCAGTTCATTTCCTACTTGACAAAAAGGTCGTACTAAGTTTCACAGATCTGACTGATTTGAAATTTGGTGTACGGTTACTTCAGTGGTATTTCTAAAACTTGCCAACCTTTAGCTGATGCTGTAGCATCAAATAGTCTGCGCATACCTTCATTTTTCAGAAACTTGCAGCGGATAAAACATTTTGGTATAAGAATGGTCTCAATGAGAAGGTGTCAGATAGATCATGTTTAAGTTCGGAGGCTACTTTAATTTTTAGTTGATACAAATAGTCACAAAAGGAGTTAAACCATCTTTAGTATTGAATTTTTCTTTCATTTTCTGCAAAAAAGTTCTTAGTTCAAAGTCTTAATTGATTTCAATTAGTAAGCCATTTAATTTAACCATTACCGTAGTTAAACAACTTATTGAAAGTAGGTAAGTCTTTATTTGTATCTTCGTAATAATGAGTCAAGCAGTGCTAAACTAAAATTTAATTTATTTATGCATACTAAATTCAAATTTTCTGAATCGGCACATTCATAACAAAATCTTGCATTATTGATAATGTAGTAGTAGTAGTATATAAAAAAAAAATCCGCAAAATAGGTCTGAGACTTTTATTCTGGTATGCTAATTAACCTTCCCATTTAATTTTACTTCTTCATCGGAATTTGTTGTTAAGGCAACTAATATCTTATTTCAAGTTTTCAAATTAAGCTGGTTACTATGAAAACAAAATAGAAAGTTCAAATCTTATCCTTGTTCACTCATAATAATCGTATTATAAAAATTGCTTGCGTTTACATGATGAAACTAGTTTTCTTTTTCAAGTTAAATACAGAGACAATGACTCAATATATAAGAACAGCGAGGCGATGGAAACTTGTTACCGATAAATTATATGGAACAAAAACAACAGCGATACCACAGTAAAACAAATTGTTGTTGCGCGGAATTTGAACATCAAAAAGACAAATCAAATAGACGAATTTAGTAAAGGTTACTAGAGACAAATATCGTATTACTCGGGGAAGTGCTTTTGAGATAAATATTATTAAACTTTATCAAATTCCAATCCTATATAAAGTTGCTCTTACAGGTACTTTCTGACGTAGATACTTTATTAATGTATGTCTCATGATATAAGAGGCTGCGAATATCAGTACTAAGAATATCAGTCCGAAGAGTAATTATACGGAGTACCACAGGGAAGTATTCTCGGCCTCCTGACCTTTTCTAAACATTAATAATTTAAATACTCAGTGTACAGTAGAAAAGTAATAAGATAAGCAGTGCTTAATTTGACATTTTCCAATAAAAAATTGGAGAAGGTTTATTTCGAAGTACGTAGAGCGTGTTCATGATATTTTCCATTTTTTTTAAAGCAAGATGTATAGTCAGGGAATTAAATTTTTAGGTAGCAAGTGAAATAATTTTTGATTTTGTCGTACTTGCATTATAATGGCAAATGTGACCACAGATATTGTCAATTATAGACTTTCTTTGAGTTCGTGTTTCTATTATACTATTAACTTAAACCGCTCAACATTTAAAAACCTCAAATGTACATTTATTTTCTGATTACTTCTTATTAATTTTACCTACTGAGTAAGTAATTAAAAATATTTTTAGTTCAGTATAACAGTGTAGGGTATTATTATATACCATTACTACGGTATCGCCATAGACTTGTTGAAAATAGCACGAACTATAATTTTGAGTAGCCATTCTATTTGCACCTTTTTCGCTACTTGACTATTCTAGAGACATTAGAATTTTACAATACGAGAGAAGTAACATAATAGCACTCCAAGATTATGCATAGAATACTTGAATAAACAGTGAACAACCAATTCCAGTGCTTCTTTCTTTATGCAAACGAAAATGCTGATTACAAGATCCACCAGTAGGTGTAACCAAATTAGCTTGGGAGTAAACTTCAACGTTCAGCTTTTGTTTTCTGTCTAGTGTAAGTCAGTCCACGGGGAGTTACTTAGCTTACTATCTAAACACATGAAACTATAATAATAAATTGCATGTTTGTTATGAAAACAGCGGCTGTGATTATAAAAAGCATTTTAAATAGTACGAGTAAGTAGCAGAAATACGGAGCTGATATTCAAAAATGAATGATGGGCATAAAATTAAATGTTTTGCCCATTATTCATTATTAATTTGAGTTTTTTTATCCGAGATCAATATTAAAATTTAAAATATGTAGAACTACGACTACTTGACGTATTCATTTTATCACGTCGTTTTAAAACCGTCACTTTTCTGGTCGGATTGTAATGAGCGAGGACCACGTAGAACTAAACTTGAACTTAAATTTATTCGAATACTGACTTTGAAATTTAATTTAATTTTAATTTAATATTGGACGTGATGTCGTTAACAACAGATATTCTTAATAACTCTTTATTGCACCAAACATAAAAACAAAATAAATGTATACAGTAGTATGCAAGGGAAGACTTATCTCTATAAGAGATCTCTTCAAGCCAACCCGTCGTGGGTGTGTGATTATAATGTCCAAATCGGAAGTGACACCAGTGTATTTAATTATAAGTAATCCTTCAATAACAAAATACATTCTTATGAATATTTGAATGTAAACTAGATTTTTTTTCTACTTAAGACATTTTTCTAAGTGAAATTTATGTCTTTCTTAGCCCACGTGTTCCTTAATTAACCCTTTTATCCGTGTTCTGTCATCAGTATGTGAGGTGTGTGTGCAAAAAAAGTTAATTTAGGAACAAGTGCAACATTCATCACAACCTTCATTAATACTTAACTTTTAGGTTTAGATTCTATCCGGATCGACATTATTGTATTATTCTTTGGCATAATTAGCCACAGTAGTGGTCTCCAGTTTTATTACTCAGATATGGCAATCAATTTTTATTGCCGACTGTGCCCACACGAAATAGCCACTGTTTGATAAATTGTGTGTCTGTAATGATCTATTCTCCTTTATTTGTATATGAACAGAGCTAAGCTGTCAAAACTAATGCCAACTCAGCATAACTGCTTTCTGGTCATACATCCAAACTAGCCTGTTGGCATTCGGCCAAACGATGTAATTCTTGGATTTGTTATGTAAACATGTTTTATTGCGTAGAATATTGGCCTGATTGCTTTTGAGGCGATAGTGTTTAAATGTATTTTAATACGACATTGATGGCAAACAAGCGCTTTTTAAAATTAAAATTAAAAATATTAAAAGCGATGCTTAAATAAACCGAATCGTAGGCATTGGAAAAGAAACGCTCGTTCTAGTTTTGAATCAGAATATTTTGACTTTGTAGTGTAGACGTTAGCTTATGACGCAAATACAGATAGACTAGAAGAAATCCATAGGGTTGTACAGACGACAGCACATCAAGTGTAACAGTTGCACTACGAAAGCCGCCTCTATTACGAACGCAGTAAGGGCGGTCTCAAGCTCAAACTGTTACGCTTGATGTCTTGTTGAATGTACCAAGTCCTTGGGAGCTCGGTGCTCAGAACATTTACCCACATTGTAAAAGGTCGCGGGAGCGTGTTGCTGTATAAATATTTATCAGGCATTTAAATGTTAAAAATAAAATTAAGAATGTTACTTTACACTTTTGGAATATGACTTAAGGATTTTCATTTAAAAAAAAAAGAATTCAGAAGGTACATTAATTATCATCGCACTAACAATAATTTATTAAGTTAATTGTAGTGCTTTGATTTTAATTTTTTTACAGCAAGCGTCTAATATAAAAATTACCTTTGAAGCAAAATAACATACATATTTTATATTTTATTAGCAGATCCTTTCTTTGTACATACTGTGATGTTTATTTTATCTTAAATTATTGTCTACAAGAGATAATTAAAGTGCCTTCTCGAAATCCTCTGAGAACAACAAACCATGTTGGACTATAAAAACGCAATATGCCTAATAGAACCTATTTGATAGTAAATGGTTACCCTAGTAGACTATTAACGCTTTTATCTGGCGTTTAACTTCCATGTCCGCAACCCTTTAAAGATAAGGAATCGTTGTATCGCCTCGAAAGGGGATTCTAAAATGCGAAACAGGCATACTTACATGTATAAAATAAAATAAGATTTTATTTGTGTTTGGGGAGATTACTGGGTTAATAATAGGTACTTTGTTATATCGTCTAAGTACTTACCCTCTTGCTGGTTCAGGTGCGTTACACTAGCTAGGCACAACACTGATGGCACTAGGTTAAGTACTAATGGGTACAGAATACGGCATAATATAGTAACGCAGCACTCTTCATGGGCACCTTCTGTCAAGCGTATCAAGACTAACAAATTAGTGTGAGGTAGAATCATAATGAGAGAGGGTGGGTAGGTAGTTAGATAAGAACATATAGGCATAGACATCTTCAATAATCAGAATATAGAAAATTCAAAATCCTAACTGACTGCACTGAAAAACATGACAACTGAACTTTCGACTACGTGTAAGTAGCTAAAAATGGTAACACTTTTGGTAACACTTAGCCAAAACTAAAGTTGCTTAAAGTTGCATTTTGTTAAATCAAATAAACTTTAACTACACCTTGCTAAATTTAATTTAATTTAAGTAAGTTTCGTGTATTGGACGATTGGTGTGAGTTTATGCTTATTATTATTACTATACAGGGTGGTGTCGTCAATACGACAATGAATTAAAACATGGGCTATATTAGTTCATATAAATGGTTTGCACTTTTCAAAAACATCTTATCAATTTGATAATTTTATGACATTTCTATAAAATAATGCAGCCAATGTTACATTATTTGATAGAAGTGTTATGAAATTATCAAACAATAATATGATGTTTTTTTAAAAATTGCAAACCATTTCTATGAACTAATTTAATCCATGTTTTAATTTATTGTCGTAGTGACGGCAACACTCTGTATATCAGTCAGTGAAGAGTTTGAATTTTTGTCCCAGAGACATAAAATTTGTGGGGTGCGTTCTTTCTGAAGTGTAGGTACCAATCCACTAAGAAAGGCTTTTTTGAAATTCCACTCCAAAGAAGGTGAATGGGCGATTGTATGTTTTGTGAAACTGTTTTATTCTCCGTCTCGGTTGACTCGAAAATTGGCACACATACTGTAAAATCAAAATTAGGAGACACGTTTATTACAGTTTTCCAAAATCATAACCTAACAGATTCATATAGGGCTTCTATAATTATGAACGGCATGGTAGGCGCATGGCGCGCAGGCCGGCGCAGGCCGTGCGGGAGACGGCGGGGCACGGGAGAAGTGACAGAGCGTATACCCAATGTTTGTTTCTGAAATAAAAATGAGTCAAAGTCAAAGTTAGACATTTATTTTGCGCACTAACGGCCTGGCCACGAACTCACCGCACGCGCGTCCTGCGTCTCTCGTCTAGGCAACCACTGCGCGCTGTCTCGGTGTCGGCCACGGAGCGCGTCGTCTCGTCGTGACCGCGCAGTGGTTGCCGAGACGCCGCTGCCGCCGCCGGCGCCGCCCGTTCCCGTGGCCAGGCCGTAATGTACATAGGTACAGTTAGTAGGTGTTATACTAATTTACAATAAGGATTGCACTTAAAACTAAGCAACCTTTCATGACAGGTACTGCAACAAAGAAAAAAACTTCAGTAAAAGGGCTGTGAGATAAGAAAACTTATTAATTTTATAATTAACTTAAGTATTTACCTGAGCATCTCTCAATATTGATATAAGTACTAAATGATTTATTTTACATACCGAAGAATATGTAATAGAATTCTAGTTATTGTAGGTACCATTTTTTATTCAATTTTTAAATTCAAATATTCATCTAGTTTGAAACAGCACTTATTTATTAAATATTGTTTCAATGCTTTATTAGAATAAACATACATATTTTGAGTCTTGTCAACGAATGACATTAAACAAGACAAAACATTAATGTTTAGTCTGTGTTCGTTTCCTGTTAGTAACACGGGCGAAGCCGCGGGCAGAAGCTAGTATTATATAATCATTCGTACAAAGGGACGTAGATACTGTGGAATCACAATTTACTAAAGTTCTAACTAAAACCGACTGGTTGACGTCGTACTTAATTGTATCGCTAAATCCGATTTCGACACTGGATTTTCAACGCTCAACTGATCGCACTTTGCAGTGGTGCGACACAAAATTTCAGTTTTGCCTCGAAACGTGACGGAAATGTTACAATATCGTTTGAATATATTTTAGCTTTGTTAAATGTGACTCATTTAGAAATTTGTTGTTGAAAATTCGTTAAAACGCATTTATTTCTTAATTAGGTACATGAGTTTGTATTTACGCCATTATACGCTTGTGTTGCGCAATATACCCACTTTGGCAGTTCCACGGCCAAATACTCAAACACTTCTTGACTTGACACCTTATATTTATGATTTCAAGTATTGTCAATCTTGAAAATTGGTATTAGAAGACCGCAAATTAAGCAGTCCCTAAAAAGTTGAGCAGGACCTAAAATTTAAGAGGGACCTAAATTGTCAAAAGTCTGTCATGCATGACATCGCATACAAACGTAATTTTGAAAAAGTTCCATTTTGAAAAGGTTGTAAGCGCCGCCGTGATTTTTATGGCCCGTACGGCCTAGCTACGACTATTGGCTTAGCGGCGACTAACGGCACCCATGCCACGACCGCTCAGTAGCGTTTAGCGGCAACGACTGAGGTGGACGTATTTAGACAATTTTTAAAATTCACGAGCGATTAACTCAACGATACTTATAATATCCGCCGCGCGGAGAGATTATATGCCTATATCATTTGTACTCCGACAAAATTAATCTTTCGTACACTAACATCAGGAACAATTTAGTGGTACATACTGTCAACTGCCACACACACGGACACCCGTGTGTGTGGCAGTTGAGTGTCTGTCATGAAATACGATTTGGCGAGTCGAAAATGTCTTATTTCTGATATTTAACACCTTAATTAGGTAATTTTTCCTTGTTTTTGCAGGTGTGTATAGGCGGCGGCCACCGCTTACCATCAGGTGGGCCGTCAGTTTGGTTGTCATCTAGTTATATAAAATAAAAACCTTATCGGAGTATTTGTTTACAATAGTGTAGGTGACACGATAAATTTGTTTTTGTATTGGCGTTTTAGTTAAAATACTTTGCAATTATTAGTATTATAATTACAATACAAATTTATAGACCGCACATCAAGCAAAACACGTCCGTTGCAGAGCTAAAACAGTGAGCTAGAGTCGATCTGAAAGCTAATTAGGTACAGACGACAGCACATCAAGTGTAACAGTTGCATTACGAAAGCAGCCTCTATTACGAACGCAGTACGGGTGGTCTCAAGGTCAAACTGTCACCTATCACTGTGTTCTTCTCATTGAATTTAATCAGCGCTACAAAACTGCTCATTGAAAACCGCTGCCACTG
The DNA here is from genome assembly GCA_947347705.1 of Nymphula nitidulata. Taxonomy (NCBI): domain Eukaryota; kingdom Metazoa; phylum Arthropoda; class Insecta; order Lepidoptera; family Crambidae; genus Nymphula; species Nymphula nitidulata. The sequence continues at coordinate 16,364,296 of OX374626.1, read as the reverse complement.
CAGCTGACGTGACGTCGTCGTGTCGTACTCCTAACATTTTAGTACATTTGTTTTTGGCAAGGGTTCATTCAATTCTAGGTGCGCATTAAACAGACTAGTTCTACAATTTATTTCTTTATTTAATTTAAACTGCTCTTAATTTTTTATAGAATTATTTATCTGTGCATGGATTCTTATGCAATTCGTGTACTTACTCCACATTCTCTTCCAAATATAATGTCTTGGGCTACTTTCGAAACAACGTTGATCAATGCATTCCAGCTATAGTTCTATACCGTTCGCGGTGACTATCGCCACTGCGCGTGGCGTGAAATTCGCGTCGACTATCGCCACTGCGCGTGGCGTGAAATTCGCTTCGACTATCGCCACTGCGCGTGGCGTGAAATTCGCGTCGGGAGAAAATTGGACTCGCCAGTCGCGCCTCCCGCCATCGCCGCCGCCCGTTCCTTTGGCCAGGCCGTAAGTTGCCGCTGCTAGCGGCACGGCCGTGGCCGGAACGATACGCATTTCATTCTAGCGACGCTAACAAGCGACTAAATGAAATGTAGCGCGTTAGCCATACTTGAACGGAACATAGTGGTAATGGGTGGTGTCTTCTCTACACTATAAATCTCAATGCTGAGAACAATAATTTTACTGCATATTTAAGAGAGGAGCTCCGGTGGCGTTGTGGTTTGAGCGCTCTGGTTTCGATTACGAAAACAAAGCAACTTTCGCCATGGTCGATCCCGGGATGGGTCAACCAAAATTTTTAATCTTTGAACTCCTCCGTGCTTCGTAAGACACCTTAAGCCTTTGGTCCCGGTTGTTACTGCAACCGCTTTAACCCACCAACCCGCACCTCACGTGTTTCTCCCATGTAGGAAGGCCAGTGCCCAACAGTGGGACGTATATATAGGCTAGTGATGTCAATATTTAGAATAATAGCTTTAATATATTATTTTAAGAGATTATAGTGTAATTGGCGTAAAGAAAGATAATTATAATGTAATGGCTGCAAAGAAATATATTTTCACGATGTAATTTTTTATAGACCAGGTTTTATGATTGTGCCTGCCGAGAGCCTGTCAATTATGCAATAAAGTTCTCTAAAAATTTAAGAACAACAAAAAACCTTGGTAGGTTCAAGGATTTTTTTCAAGCATAAAAATAAACTTGAACCTACCAATCACGCAAAAGTCTTCAGTACTAGACAATCTGCCGCTAAAGAAGAATTTAGTTTTTTTTTGTGTTGTAATAATACATTTCCAGGTTAGCAGTTTATGTCTCTATGCCAAAATTAAGATTCATAGATGCAAATATGATGGAATAAATCTGATCTGACATACAGACCGAAGAATGAATGAACACAGGCATACTTATCGTTATCATAAGTTTTCAACTTCAGCTATGTAACAATGGAAATCAAATGCAAATTCAAAACGGGAAAAACAATAAATAAGGACCGAAAAGTTTTTAGTTTGTAGATAGTAATAGTTCTAGCTTAAATGCCTATATATGTATACCTACATGTCTAGATTAATCCATCAAAGCCCGATAAACCAGACACAATTAAATTTTAGTCGCCGTCTGGGCATTGAAGCTAAACTCGACTGTATCGACATTTCAGTTTCTAATAGTATGTTCAAACTAAAGTAGCTAGGTCTCCGGCTTAGTTGTATCTTTCCATAAATTCGCCTGTCCACATTCTATTTGACTTTATATTGTTTTCAATAGTCCTACTTTAGGAACTGCTACGAAACTTGGACTTTTGTAACAGAACAGAGCTTGGAATTTCGATTTCCCAATATCTGTCCAGTGCCCGCCATTGGTGTTTAGAAAATTAAAGTTAGGCGAATTTATTCGGTAATACTCTTTCGTTCATCATCATCATCACTAGCCTATTACACGTCCCACTGCTGGGCACATGCCTTCCTACATGAATATTTCGTAAATCTTGAATAATAAAAGTTGTCAGTACACATAATGCTTTCGTTCAGAAATTTTTGTATCATTCAACACCTTTGACGGAAATAATGATGCCACAGTGTATTCATTATGAGGACAAAATCCGATCTGCAGACGACAAGTTTCTCTTTGATGTTAACAGACTTCAGTGAGTTCCTGTGGATGTTTTACTTTTATTCTGATTCAGTTCATTTGCAATAATTTTTTTCGCATCTGAGCACAAGAGAGCTATCTAAGTGATGGCAGGAACATAATTTAAATTTACAAAAAAAAATATAGCTTGGTAAGCTAGTTAAAGTAAAATGGACTGCAGAATAAAAGCATCAATCAAGCATTTCTGTTTGCTAATCTATTGCAAACTTGAATGGGACAAATTACAAAAATAACGCAATTGGTTCATACTAGGTTGGTATACTAATTCTAAATTCATATTTATAATGGGGTCATTTAAAAAAGGATAGCTTCCAGGGTATTAAATAATATTGAACTCCCGTAACCTTTCTAGAAAGCATGGCTATAAAATACGCAGACATTTTGCAGTCTCTATCTCCGATTCTATCGAAGTAAAATCCGTAAATGTACGATTATGTTGTGGAGGTAGGTAGTGAACAAACATAAAAGAATACTTAAAAAGTTCCACGCAAATGCATTGACGTCGCTTCGGTGCTTGAAGTAGAAGTGTGTAGTTCCAAAACTTGTATCTACGCTGGTGGGCAAAAATCCGGCCAGATTTCTGCACGGATCGGGGCCTTTGCCCTGGGGACTGAATAGGAGGATTCGAGTATTGGCAACCTTTCCGTGGGATCTCTCTAAACATTGTCGGCGTGAATTTTGCGCTTCGAGTTCCTGGCTCCTAACTTTCATCTTTGTTGCTTAGAAATCTTTGTTTGAATTTAATCCTGTCATGACAATAACAATGATAAGTGGGATTTAGTTCATGTTTGTTGCAAATAGTTATTTTTAACAACAAATGTGGCAAATACGTGATTGAGCTCTGTTGTTGTCTGTTGTTTATTACGGCAGTAACAAAACACTACAAGGAAGTGTTATTTTAACTTACTTCCATAATTTAGTTATTAGTATTGTTGAGGTGACGTCCGCTATCCTTATAACAACGGGTTCATGCTGCACTAGCTGTCTTCGCATATTTATAGACTCTTCTCATCAGGTGTTGAGTCATTTGCCGAGCTAAGTATAAAAATGTTTAGTTAGAGAGAACGTATACAAGCATTCATATAACTGTCTGCTCAGGTCAGCGAACGGATTATAATGTAAAGAATGATACGCGTAGCTTAATACGGGTTGCTTCCTGACAGAGTGATGAGTACCAAAAAACTCCAAGTATTATCTCAAGTCCATTCATAGAACTTCCTTGGGCCTTAAAGGAAACTCTTTATCTGTTATGTCAACATAAACTTTGCGCTAAAGCTCTTAGAGATTACACTCTTCAGATTTTTTAAGAAAAACATTTTCACACTGGAGTGTTTGGAGCGCTACATAAAATTCTGTTAAATAAATTTGTAGATAGCATAAATTATGTAAGAAACCAACGGTAGCGGTGAGAGGATTTTCCCTTTGTCCATTTCAGAATAATTCCCAATTTTATTGTAATTTTCACTAGTTGATCAATATACTTGATCTGCTTCTTTCTGGGCCTACCGATTGATACAGTCACTATAAGCAATTAATCAATACTTAAGTATCATCGTTCACTGTATTCATGCCAATTGTAGATACTTCCAGTATGTTATTATTAAAAGCTACTAAACTTTTGATCGATAGTAGTACACGACTAGTAGACCACGGGAAGTGTACTTCCTCGTAATCCTATTATTATTAATCCACCTGCTGTGGGTAAAAGTACCAATGCACTAAATATTATGAAAATCGAAGAGTACCTAATACTCATTGCTAGAGCAGATTTTTTTATATTTATTACAGATCAAGATTCTCAAGATCTACAGATCCTAGAGACTGAATGTCAAGCTAAATGGGCATTATGAGTAATTTGCGGAAACAGTATTGTAGAGTTAAAATCTTACTCACCTAAGTTATTATCAATACTGTTATTATTATTTAACGCGATAACTGGTAACTGCCAAATGCCAATATACAAAAGAAATGTAAAACTTTATTCAACCACAGCCTTATTGAATATAATTACCGGAAAAGCTTTGAAAGAAATATTTTATGGAAGGCTATTCAATAAGATTCCATGAATATCGAGAGGCCTTTTGGTCCACAATTTAATTTACTCGTTTTATGAATATTTTACGAATATTCAATTTTAGGCAAAATGGTTACTACAGCTTGCGTCTGTTGGTTGGGTATTAGAAATAACAAAGTTTATATACCTTAAGGAGGTAGTCTTGCACAGCAAAAGTTAATTAATTGTGAGAAATTAATGACCTCAAATTCTTCCATTAACTCTGAATGAAAGCCAACCTGAGATTCTAACTACCTAATCAATGAAAATTTTAGCTCTTGGATCATCCCCGGCTATTCTGTTTTGCTGTCTTATTCTCACGCAATAAGTCATCAATATCAAATAGATCTTCAGGAGCGACATAAATTTTAAAAACTCCCTGGACAACAGATTGTTCCTCTCTTCGTCCGAAAGAAAAAAAGAGATAAAACACAGTGTCTTTTAATAAGTGGACATAAGCGGTGAAGAGAGATCTTGTCCACGGCCTCTGCTACGGGTGCAGGACCGAAATTTTAGGGACTTCCCCTCGCGCCGGAATCGAATAAAAATATCCATACCACATTGAGACCACGTGGTGGTGTTATGGCCCAAACTCGTCATGTGTTTCTCCCACGTAGGAAGGTCTGTGCCAGCAGTGAGAAGTTATAGGCTGCTGATGATGATAAACGGAATAAAGAGAAACATGCTGAATATTGTGGGGTCATGATGCTTTTCCAGTACAATCGGTTTCGCAAAGCATCAGCTCAATGTCATAAGACGGTAAACAAACACAGCTCTGTTTAATTTTGTATACCATAATTAGTACAATAAGCAAGCTTTAATACCTGTGGTGACTGGAACACCTATTCTATTCTCTTTCGTAACAGCGAAACTGTGTTTAATCTTTCCACAATTAATACGATCCAAGATTAATCGTGTAGGACTAGCGAAGTAATTATCTAGCGAGTTATAAATATTATATTTCTTTTGTTCAAAAATACTTAATCTAAGTACCTATTCTATTGGGCTAAAATAACCTACCAAATTTACTAAAATAAAATAAAATAATAATTATCCTGTTTTCGCCTTCGAAATTTATTTTATTTACTAAGTACGTTGTCAGTACGTTGTCCAATCAATCTGCACACAGTTTTCAGATTAAGAAGTAGAAAAAGTGGGTAGTTACACACTGATCCGTCGCCGCCGCCTGTCTCATTCCTTTGTGCGCAAGCGCCACGATCGCACGCAGTACAAAAAAAGTACAAGATGACTAGGAAAATATTTATAATAAATAAACTCGTGGCCTCCCGCAGCTCTGCGCGCGTGGATGTCGGTTATAATACCAGTGCCCTTTTGTCAGGTTTTAATCTATTTCCATGTCAAGTTTTATCTAAATCGATATAGCAACTTAGCCGTGAAAACGTATAGCAGACTGAAAGCGCTAATTTCGCATTCACAAGATTCATACGGAAGTATAGATTAGAAATGTAGGGTCACCTGGGTAGGTACCACCGCCTTTCTTATTTCAGCCGTGAAACAGTTCGCTGTGTTTCGGATTGAAGGAAAAGGTAGCCAGTGTAATTACTGGGCATGGACGGCATTTCATCTTAGGCCTCAGGATGACAACGCACCTGCAATATAAAGAGTTTTTCCTTATTATTGCAGGTGTCTATAGGCGGCGGTAACCGCTTACCACCAGGTGGCCCGTCAGCTTGTTTGTCATCTGGTTGTATAAAAAAAACAAATTCTTTTTATATTGCTATCTATCTTATAAATCAGTTAACTAATCGATTTATGTGATAGACAGCAACCCCTAGGGTCGCAGATTGCCATTAAAATCGATTGGCGATTTGTCCTGCGACTTCAGGGCGGAACTAAATCATAGCAAGCACGTGGTGAGCCGAAGTGTAGGTACGCCGTGACATTGTCGCTTTTTATCAATTGCTGCAGTGCACGTGGTAACTGCGAGTACGGTGCGATCTTACAGTGACCGTGACCGGCATTCTTCATTTACAAACTGTAGTAAATGTAATCATCAAACGCCTGAACTGATCTTCATAAACTATAGCAATAAGCCATCCTAATAACGTCAGCTATCAAACAAAAAAAAACATTCAAAATCGGTCCATTCTTTTTGGTGCTACGATGCCACAGACAGACACAGAGATACTCAGACAGACACGTCAAACTTATAACACCCCTCTTTTTTCGTCGGGAGTTTCTGTCAAACAAAGTTCTGTCGCCGCCCGTTCCACGTCAGTAACGCCTTACCGGATTCAAAAATGAGAGGAAATCATCGCCGCGATTTACGTCAAGTTCACTCCTCAGCCTCACTCAGCCGTGAAATCGCCATACTACTTACCAGTGTGAAAACACTTAGGATGACGATAAGAAAATAGCAAACATTTTTAATCTTCTTCTGGTGCCTCTTCATCACTGAAGGTCTGCCGCTGGCTTTGCAAATTTTCTCTTATCGCAAGACGAAACAGCTGCTCGATGGATGTATGTATATCCTGTCTATTCTCGTATATTCTCGTATATTACGAACGGTATCGTGTCATTTGCCGTTTTAATACGAGAAAATAAAAAAATCTTTCACTCGCTAAACAATTGAATTCCCTGACTATACCTATCGTGTCTAAGTACATGCCCAAAATATTATAATCTTGCGCTTTTTGATGTGCGCGACATTTGATAAATTGTCAGGTTGCTTTTCGATCTATGTAAAATTAAAAGTTTGCAACCCGAAAGTTGCAACCTTGTTACAAACATCACACCCTCAAGACTTTAACAGGTACCGAATACTGAAGTATCTGTTAACAGTTACTAGCAAACTTCTAATTAATTCAACTCTGACTATTGTAACGTCGCTGAACGTCGGATTACATTTGATAATGGTGTCGATTCTGTTGTGACTTAATTCGAGTTAGCTGCGTCTCTTTCAATAAGAGAAAAATTTGGAAAGGCTTCGAAGTTGGTTGTTTCTATAATCTTAGGTTAAGTCACATATGTAAGTACATTGAAGCAAATTCAAGTATTAATTTCAGTACCTTGGGTATACTGAAAGTATTTAAATTGTTTTTAAGCTATTGCATAGCTTCTATCGCGGGCCTTGAGCGCGGGGACCGAATCCAGAAATTCCGTAACGAAAAAACCTCACGCTCCCCACTCCGATGCGCAAGGAGGTGTGGCTTGAAGGCCGTGCATCGTCTAACGTCGTTTCAGTTCGGCAGTCTTCGACACGGCGTTGTGTGCGTGCGATTAGACGTATTGTACGACTCTACGAAACTCGCACGAATCGAGACGAGCTGCTCCGAAATCGGACGAATACATAAGCAGCTGTTTATGAGAAAGTATATAGGTGTATAGGTATTTGTACATTATTATCACAAATGCAGTATTAATTTTGAATTGAAAATATAATACTGCTATAAAGATAACCTAAACTTTTGATATTAAAATGAGCGATATTAAAAGTAGCCCTCTTTTATACACACAAACACACACACGCGTATAGTTTAAATTCTCAAATTTAGATTCTCAATATAAATAAATAAAAAAATTCAAATAACAAAATAAATTAAAAAAAAAAACATTTTTCATTATGTATATAACAGAAACCATCAAACCAAGCACGTGTACTATTCAGTACCTTTGTTTTTGGTGTATAGATAATGCACATGAATGCCGCGCAGAGAAAGTATATATGATATTATATCTATATAAATGTACATCGCGCGAAATTCGATAATCATTTTTATTTATTTAATAATAGAAAAATTAGTTTTCCTATCGGTCACCACGCTCAAAAAGTGTAACTTGAATTAATATCAAAGAAAAAGAAATACTGCATGAATAAAATAAATAAATAAAATTATAATTGCATAAGTTGATACAAAATGCTATGCAATAGCTTTACCGCGGCAGTCCCCGAGTGCCACACGTCTTTTTTTTTAATAAAGCAGGTAAGCATTCACCTGTCAAGCCTCACATTCCAGACAACATATTTTAATTAAGAATACTTATATGCTTCTAGGCGTTTTACGCGTTTAACAAATTAATAATCTAACTCACCATTCCTTAAATGGGAGTTGCACGTCAAACATAACTATCGTAGTTAAGCTGTATTAAAATATGGTTTGCAACACATCATAAAAGAGGCAATCTTTTTCATTCTATAGTAGGTCTTTTGTATTAATCACTGTAAAATAATAATAATATAATAAATTAACTTTATTTTTTCATCACAAACTCGCATAGAGAATTTTAATTACAATTGTAGTAAAGAGCTACTTAAATATAGTTTGTGTGAGACTGTCGCCTGTGATAGATATTTATATGTCTGTAGTATAACAGGTCATCAGGCTCCCACCACCTCAGTGATAAGCAAGGTACATCTATACAGTAGGAGAGCGAACAGTAGGTATAAAACCTAAGCAGATTAGAAAAGACTGGTTAGTGACAAGAGTAGTACCCAAGTGTAGGAGTATTGATAAGATACTTCTATTTACATAATGTAAATACATCAGGTACAGATTTTTATTAAATAAAATTTAAAATATATGTACATACAATTATGATAACAGTTAAATTTAGTAGTGGTGTAAGTAAAGGTAATCTTTTCAGACGTAGAATTGTTAAAGGTGGGACTATATATGTCCTTGTATGAGCGTGTGACAGGTGTGGGGTTATGGTTTATATAGAGATGCTGTTTCCCGTTTCTACTAAAACTAGGTGACTACGCGACTTTGATCTCTCTCTATCTCCTTTAGATATAGTGGTAAATACCGGTAAAAGGTGCCTAAAAGGTATATTTTTTTAACTTAATATTCAAAGTCCCTACTCCAAACATAATTAGGTATGCTTTACTACTTTATATTCAAAGTGCCGATGGTTAAAAGCAATTATTTTAGGCAATACTACATTTGTGACCCGTTTAAATTTTTAGTAGCCCATTAAACAGACAATTTTGCCGCAATCCCGCCGTTCAGTACTGGGACATTGTTGCGAGATATCGTGCGTGACCACGTCGATCGGTCAACGCCCAAATTGGTAAATCGCTTGAGTGATCGGTCCCCGGTGTTTCAAATCGGGAGCAAATGATAAATTCAGTAGGTGTAGCTGTAGTCACTAACTTTGCTAAAGAGGACAGTCGACATTTATTTATTTGAAAGCCTGTGTCCAGCATTCGGACGTGTATAATGTCGCAGCCGTCTGGTTAAATTAGCCACCTAACTGGACGCCTAGGCCGTTGTTAAACGCCGGCATCCAATAAAACGGGCGAAGGAGAACTACTTAGCTAAGTCATTAAACGCAACGTTTAACTAAATGACTGAACGTCATATCATCTGTCTGGTTAAATTAGCCATTCAATTGGACGCCTAGGCAGGTCGTTTAAATCGTGGAGCCTATTTTTGTGATTGGTCGGTTCAAGTTTATTTTTTATAAACACTTAGCACCGAAATCGTTTTGGTTATAAGTGGTCATCAGTAACCTACCAATCACACTAAAACTCTTTAATACGGTTGACACACCGATCTTGTGTACGTAATTTATAGTTGCTACCGTACCATATTGACACTAGAGTCGTTGTGATATAAAAAAGTGTTAAGCCACTTCTGTGGTTGACTGTACAAGTCGATCTGCCTAGGCATCTAATTGAACGGGCTACCAATACGCCATGACGTTAAACGTTGAGTTGAGATGGCGGCAACGTATTTACGCAGTTGATATACCGATGACGGATCGTAGCCCACCTGTAGATAAGGACTTTAAGGATAGTAGTAATTATAAAAAAAACAGGAGATAGCTGAGGTATTTACATATCCTGTGATATTTGGAAAGTGTATTAAGCTTTCGATCTTGATTGTTACTGCATCTATCCAACAACTTACAGGTCAAGGTGGTGTTTTTATGGTCCGAATTCTTCAGATGATTTTTTATTCATATAATAGGAGGAAGGCGTGTGTCTTGCATTGTGACTTGTATTATGAAAACGACAAATTTTATGGTTTACTTACTGTATTCTCTACCTACCATAAACGTTTAACCACATTCAATTTAGGGCCTAGGTACTTATACTATAGTCATAGAGTCAATGCAGTAGCAAAAGTAACCGTAATATCAATCATATGGAAGTAAGACTTCATAATAGACTTCCAGAACTTAATTGAACTGAACTGTACCTAGTATTAGTAGATTCGTAATAAACACAAGATATCTACTAAATTTAACTCCCAACGCTAGTAAAGCATTGGTAAAACAGAGCTAGAAGGCAAACATTTCGTCTGCAGTCCGCTGCAAGGTACTGACATCCGTTGGGGTGAATTCAAATTGGGCTTCCAGATGTTTAATTAGTCTGGAGACGCAGTCAGGTGATTTATTGCCGCCAATGACTATCCAAATAATACTGAGTAAACTCTTGATACTGAATGTTGGTGTTACGTTGTAGTTAAGGTTGTAAAAAATAATAGTCTTGAAATTTTAAAGTAGCTCACGTATTTTATGGCTTTCTGCTTTTACTTCCAACATTGAAAAGCTTCTACAAATAATAACAATGTGCACAAAATAAAACACAAGAACAATAATTATCATCGAAAGGTTGCTTTTCTTGCTAAGAATATTTTGTTTCTTTTTATTAATGTAGGTATGGCTTAAAATTATAATATTGAATATATATAATTTTGGACAATATTTTTTCACAAAGAAATCATTATGTTATGTTTGTATGATGAGTACAAGCATTTGTTTACGAGTCATGGATGTTTACATGTTTATTTTGTATATTTCTAATATTTATATACAAATTGTTATCAATATTTATCCGGTATCTAGTATCCATAACACAAGCTCTTAATGATGCTTACTTTTAGATAATAGGTGCGAGTGTATAAATATTATTATTATTATTTATTATTTTATTATCATTATAAAAAATGAAATATCCTAAATCCCCGACTTCGTCGACGCAGTTGATCATTATGAGTAACCTGTACTTGCGACTTCGTTCGCGTGGATGTCGGAAAATAACAAAATGTCGTACTTAGGTGAGTAGGTTACATGATTTAATTTCGTTTAGGATTTAAATCATGTTTATAAAAACACCTTCGCGACGCTTTCTTATTGAGCTCTGCAGTGTCATTTAGCTGCGATCTTCTGTAAAACGGACGTGCTATCCCAACCAGGTCCCGAGAATTTGATTGGTGACCTACCTACCTCTCCGCAATAGCTTATTGCACAGAATAAAAATATCACTACGTTCAATATACTATGTACAACGTAGCCAGTTTAAGCCTTTTAACAACAATCTTTGTTCACGTCATTTTACTGTGGCTTTACAGGCTTCTATGAATCATTTATGTCGAGGGGTGGTGAAGTGGGATCTCTAGTAAATCATTCATAAGGTTCAGTACACGTCTGCCCGCTAAAGGGCAAGTGAGGGTTTCAATTGCTAACTTTGTTATTAAACATCTTGTTGATCTCTTTAAAGTTAATTAGGCATATTTTATTTTAGATGAGGTATTACAAAACATTGTTATTGCTAAACAAATCAATGCTCAAGTTCGTTTCAAGTTAGAAAGTTGTAAACAATCTAAGTATCAAGTTCTTAATTACTTAAATAAATGAATGAATGATTTTAAATTAGGATGACGACAACACGTAGAACTGGTAGCATTAGGAACAAGACTCTTTGCCGCAAATAAAGTGCTTCAGCTTAATCTTCCAGAAATTGTACACTAGAATTATAAGCTAAAATCGCTACAACCTGTATGAGTAGCGAAACATTTTAAAATTTAGAATCGTTATCGCATGAGAAATGTATGTTAGATTTTGTATGAAATTTTGAGTTGGCCTCAACGACATGATTTGAAATGTTACTGGTAGAACTACTTAGGCAGCTTAAAGTAAAGCGGAATATTAAACATAATTACCCTATCCCATCGAAGAGATTTATATAACTTTGACCAGGGTCCGTCCACGCCTCCTTTTGTAACAAGAAGTGAGCAACTCGGGTTATCACCTTTGTTCCCTATGTTGTCTTATGTATGCTTTAATAACAAGGGATTAGGTGGCCTTCTCCGGAAATTGCTTTTTGCTTCTAAGCTGCTCCGTAAGCGGCTCCTGTAAGGGTCTTAATACTGGGAAATGTTTATGAGGAATTTTAAGATTTGCTGAGTCATTAATTTATATTTCGCAAAGTGCTGCTGGTCATTACGAAGTAGTTTATATTTAACGACGTTTTTTTTCTTATTTTGTTTTATTTATGCGTGTTACTTTACTTCAAATTGTTGTTATTGTGGTGTTGTGTATGAAATATAATATTACCTACTTATATTTTACTGTGTACAGATAAATCCACTCCATAACTTCCTTGGAAGGAAACAAAACATGTCTCGGTTGACAAACAAGTCCCAAGACAGGGTAAAAATATATCCGAACTTATTATAATCAAATCTGGCGTTTTGTCACGCTGAAAGAACTTACAAATTCAACCGAAACTTTCTGGAACTTTCCTTTGAAAAAATATAAAGAACGTTACCTGTTAGAAGCAGGGTTTTCTCCCCAATGACAAATGGTCTAACGTTAAAAGAGAAATCGCGACCTAAGTAGAACTTTCAACTAAGTACTACTATAGAGTATGCGGTCACAAATCACAATAAGTGAACTGATAATGTTTTATAAATCACTCATGTAATAATAATACTTAACTCACAGTTCAAGTGAGTGGTAGCAGTAGATACTTATTGAAAATACAAAGAGTTTGCAGATGTTCAGTGACAGTAAACATACAACAATATCACAAGAAAAACAGACGGCGGGAAAACCAATTTTTAGACTTTTTTTACATTATTTCTCCTCTCTTATTTTCTCTTTTCCTTCACTTTCTTTTTTCTTTTTTCCCACTATCCTCTTTATTTTGTTTTCTTTTTTAAATAATTCTTTTTATTATTGTTCATTCGTATTTGGAATTTTTAAATCAGTCGACTAGCCAGTATTAAAAATTGAAAATGACTTCGTAAAGATTTGGATTTGTTTTGTACCCGGCAAGGTATGAGACAACCGCACTGTCAAAGACAAGTAAGTTATTTTCTGTTATTATTCTTGATGGTTAAAATATTTTCATCTACAAGAATGTCAGTGAAAGTCATCTCTAACAACCACGAAAAAAGGTATCGTTTCCTTTTACAAAAGGAGTTGTTAATCTAGTTTTATAACTATTTGGTTTTAAAAGCACGGAGGTTGAATTATGATAAAAAACAATATTACAAGACTGTGCTGTCATTTGCAAGATATGTGTTGGAACCACAAGTTCCTTACTATATTTTGACATTCATATTTAATTAAAATCCAAATTGTTGTTATTCAATAGAATAAAAACTTTAAATGATGATAAAGGGTGTAATGGCTAATTGCTTGAATGGAACCGAATGAATTACACTAATGGCACTTATTAAGTCGAGATAAAACTTTAGCCGGGCATAATCCAAAAATTTACTGCTTCAACTAAAACTAATTAAATGTCATAAAACTGCTCAAACTTTAGTCGCGCGATATTTATATTCTGCACAGTACGTGCGTCCCAGCGAAATTTCCGTCACCGTTGCGCGGAAAACGTCAAGGTTGATGGATAGTTTGTGTGAAAAATAAAAATGTGGAAATAACCTCATTAGGAGGATACGTGTAGTGAAAGGATATTTTACTGTCCGCAACGAAATTAGATGAAAATATTCTAAATTTACGAAACACCATTGCATGTAAGATAAGTGTCGCCTACTTTACTAACTGTAAAAAATATTCTCCTGTGACAGGGGGCACGAACTGACAAACTTAAAAGCAAATCCAAATTTTATCACGAAAAGCTCCCGTTCGGATCCTATTTTGAGCATATAAATAAATTTAAAAAGCTTAAAATTAAAACTAACTTATTCCTAAAAATAAATGTACTATCAAAATACCAATATTCATCACTTAAAACTTTCTAATGTATATCTAGTTTGGTAATATTTAAAAAAAACTTAGTCTTAAAAGCCTTAAGACGCCGAAACAGGGGACACTTATCTTAGATGAGTATTGCCCGTTTTCACTAAAATGTAACTAAGCGTTGCCTTACTAGGCAATTTCTAGTTTATGCAAAGGTCTAAGTAACAGCCTTAAATGATCACTAACCTAAGATAATAAAAATCCATACCTAGATTTTTCCTTAGGTTGGCTGAAAACTGTAAAGATAGCTATATTAATTACTGTATTCTAACTAATACCTATTCTTTGACATGTTGTAATAATATAAATTTATTTATAACAGAATACAACATCATAAATGTCTAAAAAACGTGCACGAACTCCTAATTTTAGTACTGACAAAAACATAAAAATGGGTCTTTTATATTATGTTACATTTTATAAAAAAGATTGCCTTTCTTTTGTGAGAAAGTCAATTTTTTGATAAGGTTTCTTCTTTACTAAAATTATCACAGGACCTTACAACGGCATTGGTCTTGTATCATTGATCGTATCTATGTCATAATACCTCATTTGTCGGTACTCATTGTTGATAAAAATTATTTGAGATAAATGAACGAAAAAATGATTAACCAAAATAAGTAAAAACTGAGAGTATCCAACTGAGCGCTAACCTCTGCTTTATGGTATCGTAACTTAAGATGATGTTAGGTGTCGTTAAGTGTCGTGTTGTGCTTGGTGAAACGTTTTTATACACTAGGCTATTCCTTATTTAATAGGCGTCTCCTATGGTTAGTGAAAACGGGCGCATGTCAAAGGCAACAACATCGACATTATAAATCGATTAGACTTTATACAGAAGATACAAAATTTTTGATAATGTAACGTTTGTTTTTATTTGATGCAAACGCAGTAGTTGTAGGTACCTTAGAAAATGGAACATAATAGAGATGAGGACCAATTAATATACGTCATCAATACTAAATTAATGACAGTAGTAGTTCTCGTCAGTCTCTTCATGCTAGGCATATTTTATCACGTTCTTTTAGGTGGGAAATTGAAACCTATAGCTAACTAAAATAAATATACTTTACTCCATAACAATTATTCTTCCATCACTATTTCTAGAAAGAGATATTTAGTGAGTACTTAAATTTAGGCTTAGTATACGATGATTAAAAAATTCAAACCTAAATCAAGGTCGGCCGGTTGCAAAAGTTTCGGTACTTAAATGATGCAATGACGGTCCTAAAATACAGAGAGTTCCCATGCCGTTTTATTTTATAACACGAGTACAACATGCTGGCAATCAAGTATAATACCGTAGCCTCCGGCATCCAATTAAAACCAGGGGTTTCACTCGTTGCTATTCATACGAAATAAGTATTGGAACTTTATTTTTAGAAGGATCGAAGTTGCCCTTACTTTTATTATATATCTACGAGATTAGGTATAATAATATTAATCTCACACCAATACAATTTTAGCCTTTTTGGTGTTTTGATGGCCGATTTTAGCATTATTTTAATATGTTTAACGTTTTAAGGAATAAATTTTCTACGTATTTGAGCCGCTTAGGATCGAGACCTGGATCTCAAAGTAGACTTTGAGATCCAGGAGCACAAGACTGTCCAGGGACACTGAAAATCGTTCTGTAAAACTCTAAGAGAGCTGGTAAATATTTCTCACAAAGAGTAATCAACTTTCTAAGTTATAAATAAAAACCAACGCGTTATTCTTGTGAAACAGAAAGTGTACCAATAATGATGGTCTATTCTCTACGTTTTTTTGTTTACTGTTATTAAATTTTCATTTATTTTAGCTTATCTAAGTAGTAAACACATAATATCATTATGAAATATCGAATTCAATAATAAAAGCAAAGTGATCTAATTTATAATATTTCTTCAGTATCTATTTCTGCTTTATCTTGTGTACTGATGACAGTACATCAAGTGTAACAGTTGCACTGCGAAACCCGCCTCTATTACGAACGGAGTAAGAGCGTTCTCAAGGTCAAACTGCTACGCTTGATTTGCTATCGGCATAACTGAAGCTCTTCATGATGCTTGATTTGGGCTAAATGCAGGTGTTTGTGTGAGAATATTAAGATTCGGTATTACTAGTTGACATCATCGTTACACCTATCTGTATATTAGACACAATATATTTTCTATTGCTTATGAGGCCAACGGCGGGCTGTTATGGGACGAAAGGTTAAAAACAGCGATTGAGTTTGTTACGTAAGCACCCAAGCCACTGGCCAGAGCTTCTCAAAAAAGTTTTGATTGCATTTATTCTCAAACAACAACTCCTTCAAAACTATATTAATTTTATTTCATATCCTTAATTGTTGGAAACTGTAGAAATTGAAGCAGACGTAGGATTATTTAAGCAATAACCCAATTACGTACCCACTATTCTGACTGCTTCTCTAATCTAGACTTATTAACTTAGACTTAGTTTTATTGTTTCATAACTGTATTTACAAAGCCTTGTACCAGTTACCAATAAATACATAAAGTATGACCGAAAGACTACACAGTTTCCTAATCCCAAATTGTTATTATACTATTCAAGAGTTTATGTCTGATACAACCATTATGGTGATGAATTGCGAGTCCGATGTATTATCAGGTTACTTTGATTTTCAATATGGATTTAATTAATTAATTATTATTAGGTATTGTAAGCCCAGTGGTAGTATGATATAAATTTTATGTAATTTACAAATAAAAGTAATACGATTTTGAAAGATGACATGATTTTCAACTTTATGAGAATCTAAAAGTTATCAATAAGTTATTACAAGTGCTTGAAATGAAAACAACACAAATCCAAAATAAATTTTAAACATATTTTCTGACTACAAGAAAGTGACACTTTCAGGTGGTTGAGCGTTGATTTTTTTTTCATATTTGTTCAAGAGAAATCGGCGTTTATAACGAATTATAACTCTACAATGCTCTACAAGATCACCCCAAAAGAAATTTAATCGAAAAATCATAATTAAAATGTCACAACTCTAGTGATCGGCTGTCAATGTCATTCTTTTATCTGCGATTTCTATAGTAATCTTTTAATATATCTGCAGTGTGATTCACAAACAAATATTTTCGACATCGAGCTTGACGCCTGACAAATACGACGAGTTGCCATTGGGTTTGACGTTTGCGCACTGCGCTGCGCAACAGCGTATTCACTAATCTCTACGTCGGTCTCATGGCTGTGTATGATTGTCTATGTTTTGGGTATACAACATGAAGTAAAATCGATATTTTTCGATTTCGTTTTTGTTGTGTTAAAATTGTATCGCAATGACTTCATTCAAAATTTGATTGATTCTGCCATAAAGGTAATAAAAATCAACAACTTTTTAGTTACGATTCATGCCGTGCTTGTCGTCGGAACGCTGGTGTCGCCAACAGTTGTCAAACAAACGACAAAAGATATGACAGCGCTGCCGACAGCCACGAATTCATGGCTGCTGACTTAGAGAATCGCATAGCAGTACATCAATTTTCGTTTATTTTATAAAAAAATAATAATTACAAAATTATAATGTAATACTACGGTTGTCATCTTTTGGCAATGAACTATATTCAAGAAACCCTTACACCCTTTCTGTTTTATAGATATTTTTGTAACACCATCTATATACAATACATACGCCACAAAATTCAGACACAATGGGTTATAAATTGTCATACAGAAGTCTTAGCAAATTTAAATATAAATAGAATTGAAGTTATTTTCTAACGAACACCTATTTGATGCAAGTGTTGGTCAAATATTATCCAACTTCAAATGTAGTTTGCAAAGCATCGAAATGTACGTATGTAAATTGTGATTCACTGCCGAGAACCGCAACGCAGCGGTTATATTTTCATACGCCTGTAATTCTGTTTAGTAATGTTCGCGTATCTACATTAGCACACGTAATAACTGAAACGGAAAGGCCTTCGTGAACATGTGTAAAAATTAATTATATAAAACTATACTTTAAAAAATCAGTTTCAATATGCTAAATAAGTGACGTAAAAAAATCAATTGCTTCTCTGAAATTCAAGTAAAGCTTCAAAGATACGTCTTGCAATTTAGTTAAAGAACGGAAAACAAATACGAAATTGGTTATAAAGTATTCTATAAGCGTAGGAACAAATTTACTTTTCATACATCACGCCTTTCTGAAATTGTCTAGTCAAATTTGAAATTGGAATGAAGTTATATTAGATTCTAAGCTGCATTCAACGTGACTATTTTAAGATATTCTTTAGAAAATATTTTACAGTAAACAGTAGAACAAAAGAGATTTATTAGGTCTTACAACTTTGAAAATAAATGGGCGTAATTTTAAAAACTTAGACGTACTAAGTAAAAACTGGATGCCTGTCATTATTGTCCTTTTTATTGATAAATTGTTTTTAAAATATAAACTTCATTTGTTTTTATCTATAAACGTCTATCAATCTTTCTAAGTCTGGCAACACTGGCGGACTACTTTTATGCTTAAGTTATTTAAACTTAATTTACCTTACCTTCGTACGAGACCGAGATCCTTTTCTATTATAGAACTAAAAGTAGTTTTTTTTTAAAGGACAGTAGATGACTCAAACCACCTTATGTGAAGCGGTAAGAAGAGTTCCTAAGCGAAGACAGCTTGTGCAGCTTGAAACACCTCGACGGACCAAAAGGTTCTTTTTCACGCCTCTCTTGAATGAACCCATGTTAAAGGAAGAAGGGAACACGTGTGCTGGCAAAGAATTCTAAGTTCTGGAAGGGTTCTGGGTTCTATTTTACTGTAACTGTCAAGTCATTTTTTTTAAATTCAAATAATGTTCCTGCCATCACTTTGATAGCTCTGATGTCACTAAATGCGAAAATGGTACAGTCCTGTCCCTTTTTGAAGGAACCCATGTTATAGGGAGGAAGTAAAGAATTGCAAATATTAGAAGTACGACAAAGAAACGAGTTACTTAATATCTTTGTGCGTCATGTTGATATGGAGACAGTGAATTGATGACTCCGAAGACCGAATCGCGTGTTGCTGGGTGAGAAGTGGAAACTCACTCGCCGTGATACAACCGATAGAAGGTGCTAAACAAGGCACTGTCTCGACGCAATGGCAGAGGCTCAAGGTTTTTCGTCAAATGTAACAAAAGCAACCAGTCTACGCGAAATAGAAAAAACCGGCCAAGTGCGAGTCGTACTCGCGCGCGAAGGGTTCCGTACCATTATATATAAACACGCGTCTACCTGTTGCCGTTATCAATATTGAGCAAAAACAAGCAAAATAAAGGTTGGTGTATGGGAGCCCCCTTAAATATTTGTTCTATGCTGTTTATTAAAAAAAAATATAGCGACAACAGAAATACATCATCTGTGAAAAATTCAACTGTCTCACTATCACGGTTCATGAGATACAGCCTGGTGACAGACGGACGGACAGACGGATGGACAGGATAGCGGAGTCTTAGTAATAGGGTCCCGTTTTACCCTTTAGGTACGGAACCCTAAAAAATACGTTTTTTGATACTCTCAGAGGTTTTGATCTACTTTATGCGACCTAGTTTAAAGTTTTAAGTTTTAACCCATTCCTTATAACATGACATGAGTAATAAATACGACAGTTACTTAATATTATTTTTGCTAATATATCTACTATGAGGACAGGGAACTTGTTAGGGCAAATTCTATTATGTTTTTTCATAAGACAAGGGTTGCAAACAAGCGGAGTACGGTCCTCTTAACGGTAAACGGTTACCGTAACTTATAGACGCTCGTAACCTTGAGCTTACGTTGCTTTATCTTGTTTTCGGGAGAAGTCGTTTGTGGGGTCGCTCAGCGCTAATGACACTGGTAATACTAACTGGTAATACGACACTAAAACTCCCGGTAATTCCACTACTCTTCGTGGGAGTAGCCTAAGTTCTGCCGAAGCAACTCCACCCCTAGACACGTGGATCGTAAAAATCAAAAGAAAGCATTTTATGTTGACAACTCCTATGATGAGTCTTACTGCATCCAACGTAACGTTTTCTCGAATGACGTCTAGTGACGTTACTCACTGTAGAATGAGTAACGTCACTAGACGTCACATAGTCAAGTATTGTTACTGTACGATGTTAAATATCAAAACTCGCACCTAAATCGTACCCATTCTTTAGCCAACTTAGATAAAGAATGAATTTAAAGAAACTAAATGCTATTTTGTATAGGTAACTCATACAAAAATTACAGTGGTTTCTTTAAATTTATTCCATATCTTAATTGGATGTAAAGTATAGTTTTATTTGATATGCAAATATTAGTGTGAACTATGAAGTAGTCATGTTATACATACAAGTTGTTGTACGTACAATTTGGCAGCGCTTTCGACTTGATGCACAAAGGAAAACTATTCCCTGTGTAATAGTCATAGGTTAGTTACGTAGTGAAGATGAGCATAAAGCTTGTCCGTCTTAACAAATATGAGTATATTTGTTCGGCTCTTCGTAGTATCGACATTGTAATGTAGTATCCACCAAATTTTATGACGTCATCTGCCAATAATCTGACGATAGAAATGCTTTAGATTATTTTGAGATGCCAGCAATGGTTTGGATGTTGGTTTTATTGAGTGGCAGACCGTCATGAGTAAAAAACGGTGGTAATACATTTTTTAGTACTTAATTTACTAGGTTTATGTTAAGTGACATTATTAAAACAAGACATACAGAAAAGTCGAATGTCAATAACAAGTTGCCACACATTAAGAGATTTCTTTGTGTTGCTAACAATAAACTTATCACTTAAAGGTGTTGCTAGGTGTGCCTGCGGCTTCGTTCGCGTGGATGTCCAAAAATAACATGTGCACCTGTCCGTCTTCGATATCATAAATGAGTACGTCGTACTTGATCATTATTTTGTGGTGAAGTTGTTTCAAAATATGATGTCTCATAAAATGTTCATTGAAATCAAAGAACAATTAAGTTCAAAATTAAATACTTGTGATGAATAATGTATTTATTTTGACAAGGAGTAATATCATGTTTACACAAACACCTTCGCAGATATAGTTTTATTTTAGAACAAAATGTGATTACCAAAAAAAAAAGTTATTGTAAGTCAACCTGAAAATATAGACATATGCTGTCGCTGCTTTTTTTAGAACTTTTAAAGGAAAACAATTCCGGTATTCATGATTTTTTCGTAACATTGACCGTTTACGCAGCGCACGCAACAAAAGCTCTGAAAAATATTTTCTTTTCCGTTTTTGCAACTTTTTTCATTGATGCTCAGTGTCTATTGATTGTAGCGTGATGTTTTAAGTATAGCCTATAGTGTTACTTACTTAATGGACTATCCAACAAAACAATAACTTTCATTTTAAATCAGTAGTTCTTATAATAAGCGCGTTAAACCAACCAAACAAACAAACTCTTCAGCTTTATAATATAAGTATATAACTATTGATTTGACTTCGAGGACTAGAAGGCTTCTCTAGTTGAGAGACTGGAAACTTACATTTGGTAATAGCTTCAGAACTATTATTATGATTATTCTATTACATAGGTATCTAGTTAGTAACCTGACCATTGTGTATTGGATCATTTGATAATTTCATGAAATTTGTATGAAATAATACAACATTGGCTGCATAATTTCATACATGTCATGAAATTATCAAATGAATACGATATTTTTGAAAGTGGCAAACCATTTCTATGGGCTAATATAGCCCATGTTTAAACTTATTGTCGCATTGACGGCACCACCCTGTATAAATTTCGTAAACTAGCATAATATTAAGTTTATAATGTCTATTCTTAATTTTTGATTTTAACATTATTATAAATGTTTGAAAAATTACTTATACGCAAAATACAGATAGACTAGAAGAATTTCACAGGGATATCCCAATTCCTGGGTGGCTCAGTGGTCAGAGCAGTCGCCCGGATTGCGAAAGGTCGCGGGTTTTCGATTCCTGCCTCAGGACGTAAAATTTTTCTAGTTTTATTACATTTTAATTACTTTATAATGTCTGTTACTGTAATCAAAATCAATAATATCAAAAGTGTTCTTATTTATGTTTGATTTGGGAGTTTATAACGCCTAGTTTAATGTAACAATTACAAATAAAGAAAGAAAACAATGAAAATCAATATAATTTTCAGACGGTGAAGAAATTAATAGGTTACACTTAGTGCTCCGGTGACTTAGTGGTAAATCGCATCTGGCTGAACCCCAGGAGACGCGTATTCAATTTCCACCTGGAGCATATAATTTTCCATCGTTTTCCTAATTTATTTGTAATTGTATCAAAATTGTTTCTTATCTAATATCGCATACAGGTCTTCTAATTCGTATTATCACTTCAAAAACATTCCTGCAAAGACTCGGGAAAGTTAAGATATAATTTAATAATAACAGATGACCGTAAAATACATCTGCCAAAAACCTATAGTAAACTTTCCATCCTGTTTCATAAGAAGAATTGATAGAACTTTCTAGAATGATTAGACGTTAAACTTGTTAAGAAATTGGGAATTTGAGCAGTGTTGTTCTTTAAGAATTGATTAATTCATTTTCAAAGGTTTCCCTTTGTCGGGATCATTTACGGCGAGAGGCCAAGTCAAAGCTTTATTGGGCTCTTGAAGTTTCGAGCCTAAATGTTAATTATTGGGTGAATGGGACTAGAAATTTGCTAGTACAGACTAAAGCACATCAAATGTTAAGGTAGCTGCTACGAAAGCCGTCTCTATTACGAACGCAGTAGGGGCGGTTTCAAGATCAATCGGTTCCACTTGATTTGCTGTAAACGGTACCTAGCTACAACAGTATCGCAAATTATTATCACTTTTGTTGAAGAGACGCAGACAGGCTGGTAACAGACAAAAGGTTTAAATCGCATTAAGACTTGTGAAGATTCCTTTAGTTTTAAGCTAGGTTGCTCGAACTTTGAGCACTTGGCTGGGGTAGCACTTCCAGGTTACAGAAGTATACAGTAACTGAATCTTTGTCTTGTTGTATTCCAGCGGTAAATAAGGGCCGCCAAAGTTTCCGATATAGGGTTATGTTATTATGTTTCTATTGATTTTCAAAGGATGGCAACGCGTGTCGTCCAAAGTGCTACGAACGTCCACTCTGTAGACACTCGTAGCACAGTAGCAGTTACCGTAGCATCTAAACACTACAAATGACCATATGATGAATACCATCAGACAGCCTTCCGCTTATTTGCAGGTACAAAAAGTTCGGGGTGGGTTTTTAATAGTTTTAAAAGTTTTAATTGTCGAATAGTCCTTTACACTTTTGCCCACAGCCGACTCCGGTCAACTACCCTCCGATGACCGACGCGGCGAACGTTAGAAATGTCTTCGGATTACTCCGTTAAGTCGGTAGGGAGCAGCAAAAAAGTGAATCGCTGAGGGGCTTTATAGGCTGGTCGAATTTACATTGAGCGTCGGAAAAAAAGGTGATAAATAGCACTTCACCTATTTCCAGAGATAGCTGGTTGGGAACTACATTTGGTTTATTTTCAAACTTTATAAGGCATTTACTTATAAATGAGCATTTTTATTTACGAACATTTTTACGATTCCAGAAGCGTCGCTTGAGTAAGCCACAGTGCATTTCCGATGAACTGTAAGAACGTAGATATTATACAAAATTTACTACACGTCGTTTCGTTATATCAGATGCACCAATCGCGGATGGAAATGGCTTTGCGTCGAACGTTCTCAATGCATATTTCATAGCCTAGGTGACCTGGTAGAAGAGTTCGAAAACCGAATTATGTACAGCTACTGAAGCGGAATGTTTGTTAAAAATATAGATATTTCATTGAAACGTACGATTTGGTAAGATATTATCGACTATTGACTGTAGATATAAGACGACCGGCTGACTGAGTGGTCAATACCTCTTGCTACGGGCTACTTGTTTGTGCACGAATATTTGCTCTTGAGCCATGGTTGTTTATATATGTATAGTGTGTAAATAAAAATAAAATATTTATTATATTAATTATGCTTACTGTTACCTAGTATCCTTCTTTTGTAAAAAAAAGGCTTTTACGCCTATCCTGCATCGTTAGGAAAAGGCAAAACGCAGGCTTATGTGGGATTTTCCGGTCAGAGGTAGTATCGGCCGAACCTACCCACTAAAATAACCCCCGTACTCCTTTTCTCTCGCATGTAAACAGGTACCAGGTAACAGTCACCGCGTTATCCTGTGCGTCTCTGTGGTGTCACGAGGGGTGCCCAGTAGAACCGCTACTTCTCCCGGGCCTCTAGTTATCAAGTATCCCTTTTTTCGCTCCACCACCCACTCTCTAAGGGGAGTTGGGGGGGGGGGGGGGGGGCTCTCGCCCACTAAAACCCCTCAGCGATCTACCACCGTTCTGAGAGTATGCCTGAAACCCCCCCCCCCCCCCCTCTCAATCCTACTATGTTATTTAAAGTCACAGTACCAGGGCTTCAACTGGGCTGTGGAATTTGGGCACGCTCCACAGCCGCACCCAGAGCCAAAAAGATTTTTTTTCACGGTTGCGTTGCGCAACACTAGTGCTTACATTGGGTAAGACAATAGGTGTAAGTGTATATGAATTTTAACTATTATTATATTTGATTCTGCAATGACAAAAAAACTATTCATTTACCAAGTCTATTTAACATAGTCTATTCAAAACTTTTCCATATAAATTTCAGGCTTTCCCCCGTTTTTGATACTCATAAAGACGGAACCCAACTACGCTCATATATCTGTCGTACTTAAGCATACAAAACTCCGAAGGACTACAAACTGTGTTCTATTTTATTTCTCGGTGGTTCGCCGTACAAAGTTTATTTTGCTTGTTTTGATATTTATGAAATGGCTGCATTATCTGTATTTATTTAATGATGCTTCCGAAGCGCGAAGGACCTTGAGCTTAAACATGGTGAAAAGAGAGTGTCCATTTTGTTGGGGAAGTTGGGCCCCTATGAAAAATTGTTGTGCCTCAATGATTTTTGTTTTATATCAGAAAACGGTTGAATTTTTTTTCCAAGTTTACCAGATATTGAATCTTATCTTTTGTTTTAATTTAGGTTGTATTATCTAACAACTGAGCTGTTTAGCGCCTTCTAGGGACGAGTATAGAAACTAAATAATATAGGTGGAATCACTTTTCTTACAAATGGTTATTTAAAATCCTAGTGTTCGAAAAATTGTACAATTTATCAAATGGAACTAAGAAATTTCTGACAATTTCATTGGATTTTATTTCATTGGGGCACATTGCCCAAAGGGGGTCTAAGTTTGGGCAATCTCCTTTGCTTTGCTTCTGTAATCGAAACTGAACAGCTCAAAACTGCATCTTCTACTGCAAAAGTTTCGATAATTTGTTGTCTAACGCAAGCTGCTTCAATGGCCAGCGTAATATAAGCTACCGTTCTAAGCAGTATTCAATGCCTTCATGTTTCAACAAAAGGGCATTCTAGTTGTAGTAGCCTTGTTTGTGATATGACACATTAAATAGGTAAATCTACTACCATGTTTGAAAAATTTTACTTATAATTTTGTCTTTTTGGTTTGAAATTCTTCTAAATACGTAGTTTGTAACAGTCTTCAAAAAAGGGGTACCTACTTATGTATGTAATATTATTATAACTGCAAAATATTCACAAGATGCGCTTGAGTGCTCGGCCGTTAGTAATACGATTGTCAATTTAAAATCAGTCTGTGTTTTCTTCCCAGGAATAAAACTAGATTACGAAGATACCGGTGTCTGATTGTGGTGCAAGCACAGAATACATAATAGTTAGCGCAATTGCATGTCACAGTACTGTACAGGGCAGCAAATTTAATTTCACACTCAGTCATTAATGTTAATACTTATTTATAATTTATACGCCGATTTACATCAATAAATTATGTCGTGGTGATATAGCTTTTGTAATATCTTTTTGAACCATATTTTAGAAAATAAAGATTATGATTATGATAACACCGTGTTACGGAAAACGAAATGATAATTTGTAACGTTGTACTTAAAAGCAACCTATAAAATAAATATTAAATAAAGAAAAACATGAAAATAGATAAAATTATATTTAAAAATTGAAATAAAAAAGGTAATTAAACTAATTTTAAACTAAATAAATAAATATTGCTTATACCTACATTTAAACTTTAACAAAAACAATAATAATTAAAATCTAGATTTATACAGAACCTCAAGTAATATTTATAATCAAGGTAATTAAGGTTCTCGTGTCTATTGCGCTCGCGCACTCCTAAAAGGCTTGATGTCATAGATTGAACCGACGGGACGCGACGATCTCCGAGCGGACATTCGGTTGGCTTCGGAAATCTCTGCTTCATACCATTTTAAATCATTGGACGTGACGGCTGTGTCACTCGCTCCAAGAATTTATAAAATTAATTTTACGTAAATTCAGTGAAATCCCGCTGGGGTAAGTTTTCACGTATTTATTAGAAGTATTCCATTGTAAGGTGTTTCTAATAGTTTTCACAAACTCTTTAACGCTAGCACTGCCTTATTTCCTATTTTTTGACACTGTGACCTTTGAACCGTGCGACGCGACGTGGCTAACGATCACCTCTTAAGCTTCCTCTTTTCTCTGGGCTTCCAGGATTTCATACTACGAAGATTTTTTACACTACGAGGATTTAAATGATGTTAATAAGAAGAATTCCCTAACTAAACTACCCTGAAGATCGACCGAGGGTTGATAGCAGACTGAGGGACTACTGTGTTGTGTGTTGTACCGGACTGGACTGTACTAAAGGAGTAAAGAGGAGCTGCTGAAGCCATCTATAGTTCAGGCCAGTGTCTTTCCCTACCTACCTCTCATCTAGACGTGAGGCGGCCACAGAATTTTAGGCAGAATAAACGATTGACGGTTCTTAGTCGTTTCATTCCGAACCCTAGCTTCTACCTGTGGCGAGCTGGTCATCCAAGTGCCGCAGTGGCGCCTACAACGTGTGTTTCTAGTGGCCTAATCACGTCTTGATTTTTTTCCCCAAGTCTAGCTGTTAGTCGAATCTACTTATTGACGCTGTGAACGTGAAGGTGACTCAAAAAACATTTGCGAACTGGTACGTACCTACCTGCTTATGATTATATTTTGTAACTGCCTATTTAAATGCTTAATATAACCTTTCTGCCGCCTTTTGTTAACTGTTACGTATTTAATTCTATAATTGTGATTAAAATAGTAAATTAATTTTTAAAAATTTGTTAGTGATGAAAACTTTCATAATAGTAATTACTTAATTGAAGCAAGTAATTAAAATTTTTACCAGTTGCATATAATATAAGTTCTCGTTTACTATAATTAAACTTATAATTGAGTAGGATATATGTAAGATAAGGTCGTGTTGTGTTACAAATTATTATTTTCTAAGAACTGATTGTTATTTATTACAACAAAAAATATTTTAATTGTAATACGTAACAGTTCGCATTTTAGTAATTCCTGCTTATTACGTATTTAATTATATTTTGCGCACTACCTGCTTATTTTTTCAAAAAAAAAAATTTATTCCTTAATATCATTAATTTTTTACCACGCTTTTATCACCTATGCGTAGTTAGTAAAAGTAGTTACTTGTAGTACTTTTGATTGTAAAGAACACCATATTTTGAATAACTAATAGTCATTATTCCATACTTCATCACTTATTGTTTTAATTTTCATTTTTATACTTCTAATAAACATGGGAACTCACCCTATTAAATTCTTTTTGCTAAACAAAAACGAATTAACCTACGAGGTGCTCATTAGAGGCGAGGAACCTGCGTCAACCGTACTTGGTCTCCGCAAACAAATAAACAAGCTGACTCCTATCATACCTACTACTGATATTTGTGAGTCGGGCATAGAACCAGACGATGATATTGCGGGCGTTGTTGTGTCTTTAGGTGAACTGGTATCACGTATAAAATCTTTAGAGGATAAATATGACACTAATCTTTTTGAGCGTACTAGAGCTTTGTGTAATCACTTGTACCATCGCATAAAACGTATCGATTGTTCTGATTCCAAACATACAGAAAAAGTTAAAACTACATCAAAAAATTTAGTGACTTTGATGAATAAATTAAACATTATTAATAAATCAACAAATCCGAGCTGTGAGCCTGTCGCTGACGTTGTGCAAGCTTCTTCATCACTAGACACGATTACTAACCTATCGGTAAATTGTGACCACTTGCATATTAATGAACTACAAAAGATTAAGTACAATGGTACGTCTTGCGTACACGCTTTTGTACAGAGAATGGATGAGTATCGTACTGCTAGAAACATAAAATCCACTAGGTTACTTTCTTATGCTACGGAAATATTTACAGGGGATGCGTTGTACTGGTATCGTAGTATCAAGAATACTGTTGGTACTTGGGAGGAGTTGATTGAGATGCTTATTGAAGAATTTACTCATTTCGATCACGAATATCGGCTAATGACAGAGATTCGTAATAGAACCCAAGGAGATACGGAAAATATTACTATCTACTTGGCTAAAATGTCCGAGATGTTCTCGAGACTTACTAATAAGATCTCAGAACAGGAAAAAATAAGTATTCTTATACATAATATACGGCCATGTTACTCAGGTGTATTAGCTTCCAACTCTTCATCTATTGAGACTATAGAAAATCTAAAAAAAGTCTG
Source organism: Nymphula nitidulata (assembly GCA_947347705.1). Classification (NCBI taxonomy): domain Eukaryota; kingdom Metazoa; phylum Arthropoda; class Insecta; order Lepidoptera; family Crambidae; genus Nymphula; species Nymphula nitidulata. The sequence goes on along the minus strand of OX374626.1, from coordinate 16,335,541 downwards.
TAAAAACTATGAGAAAATACAATCTCTCACATCTCAATTTAAAGAACCACCAAGAATTTCTAATGCCACTTTAGCTCCAGACCTAGCCTTTTCAAAATTTACTGAACCTAGTACTAGCCGTCCTAAAATTTATAATCACTATGGATATAATAATAATAACTTAAAAAATAACTATAATAACCCATTAAACTCTAAATTTAACTACAAAAATCAACATAGTAATTATCCTAATAATTCTATAGATAATAATAAACTAAAAATAGGTGCAGTAGCTTCTTTAGCTACAAACTCAAAGAAAATATACTGTCCGCGGTGCCGAAATTCTGAACACCCTTTGAGTCAGTGTAAAGCTAATAGGTTTCCCATTTGCTTTAAGTGTGGAACGAAGAACGTTAAATACCCAGATTGCCCTAAATGTCACACAAAAGCTGACCCAAAAAACTAATAAGTGAAGATTGCTGTGATGAAAATGCTGTCATGTCTATAACTAAAAATTCTAAAAATTTTGATGAAAGTGATTGGAAAGATTGGCTTTTTACTATAAAAACATTCTTTTCTAGCTATTTCATTACAACAGTCTTCAATAATAAATCTACAGATGATGTGCGTCCGTACGCTTCTATCCAAGTAGGTGCAGCTAATCTGTGTGGTCTATTAGACTCTGGCTCCACAGTAACTATCCTAGGGAACAATTCCCATGAACATCTGAAGTCATTAGGTCTCACACTGCATAAAGATGTTACTAAAACATTTACAGCTGCTGGAGGGGAACACTTACCATCTATTGGTTATATTTATCTACCAATCAATTTTGAAAAACAATTCTACATACTAAAGGCTTATGTTGTACCTTCTGTAAAATCAAACTTAATACTAGGCGTTGACTTTTGGACTAAATTTAATCTTTTTCCTAAATTTCATAATTCTATTTCGCTGCGTACTAATTCAAATGAAGTTAGTGAGTTATCAACTTTAAAAGAACCTACTGGTGTTCTACATTCCTACCATGAACTTACTGAGACTCAACGTGTAACTGCTGATAATGTCATTGAGCAATTTAGGAACATTTCAACCGAAAAACGAGGCTTAGGTAGAACGAATTTAATAACACACTACATTGATACTGGCGATTCATTACCTATCAGGCAAAGATATTACCGTATTTCTCCTGAAAAACAGCGTATTCTATCTGAGGAACTAGACGAAATGTTGGCCTTAGGCGTTGTCGAGGAATGTGAAAGCCCATGGTCTTCACCTGTTTTACTTACACCTAAAAAAGATGGCAAACTCAGATTCTGTCTTGACAGTCGAAAACTGAACTCTGTTACCAAAAAAGACGCATATAAGCTACCTTATATATCAGAGATCTTAGATAACCTAAAGAATGCTAAATATTTAAGCAGTATAGACCTTTCTAAGGCTTTTTGGCAAATACCTATAGCTGAAAATGACCGAAACAAGACTGCCTTCTACATACCTCGTCGCGGAACCTTTAGATTTGTCACTATGCCATTTGGGTTAACAAACTCACCCGCTACTCAACAGAGACTGGTTGATACATTATTCTACGGGCCTGAATTTGAGAACTCAGTTTTTGTCTACATCGACGATATCGTAATTGCGAGCTCTGATTTTGAACACTACATTTCTCTTCTTTTAAAAGTACATAAAAAATTGACCATGGCTAACTTAACTATAAATTTTGAAAAATCAGTATTTTTTCGTAATGAACTAAAATATTTAGGTTATGTAATTGATTCTAAAGGACTACATGTCGATCCTACTAAAGTTGACACCATAGTAAATTATCCTACACCAACTAATAAAAAAGAGGTAAAAAGATTTTTGGGTATAGCGTCTTGGTACCGTAAATTTGTCCCACAGTTTAGCTCAATAGCTGGTCCATTAAATAAACTTACCTCTACTAATAAAAAATCTAACCCTTTTATTTGGACTACTGAAGCTGATAAATCTTTCACGAAACTAAAAGAATTACTAGTGTCAGCCCCTATTCTTTCGTGTCCTAACTTTGACCTGCCATTTGAGGTTCACACCGATGCTAGCGATTATGGTGTTGGAGGACTGTTAACTCAGACCATAAACGGAGTTAAGCATCCTGTAGCCTATACAAGTCGAACTTTGACCGGGCCAGAGAAAAACTACAGCATTACTGAACGTGAGGCTCTCGCTGTCTTGGTGGCCTTGGAACACTGGAGATGCTACTTAGATTATGGTAAAAAATTTATTGTCTACACAGACCATTCAGCTCTCAAGTGGTTCCTCAATCTCAACAATCCTACCGGACGTTTAGCTCGTTGGGGTGTTAGGCTATCTGCCTTTAATTTTGACGTCAAACACCGCCGTGGCGTTGACAATGTAATCCCGGATGCATTGTCTCGTGCTTGCCAAATTTTTGCCATAGATGCTGGACCCATTGATACATCTACAACTACACCTACTACTAATGATCAGTGGTACCTGAACCTATGGCATGGCTGTCAAAATTCACCTACATCTTTCCCTAACTATATTGTCAAAAATGGGCGCTTATTTCGCTTTATGCAAACAAAACATCCTTTGCATAAGGAGTTTGAGTGGAAAGAAGTGATTCCCACAGAATCTAGACAGGAAACAATTCTCAAAAACCACTCAGAACCAACTGCTGGTCATTTCGGCATTTTCAAGACCTATAAGCATTTAAGTCTTAGGTACTATTGGCCTGGTATGCATTCTGATGTCGTGAAAACTATTACCTCATGCGACATTTGCATTGCGCATAAGCACCAGAATCACGCTCCTTTAGGTGAAATGGGAAGGCCTAAACACTGCTCGAGGCCATTTCAAACAATTAGCGTAGACTTAGTAGGACCTCTACCGCCTACTAGGAAACAAAATTGCTACATCCTTGTTGTGACTTGTTGTTTTAGTAAGTACTGCTTACTATTCCCAATCAAGCGCGCGACTGCAGAAATCGTTACTAAAATTTTAGAGGAACATGTATTTCTAATACATGGGATTCCTTCTACTGTCATACTCGACAATGGTAAACAATTTGTTAGTGCTACGCTAAAGCAATTGCTCGAAAGATATAAAGTCCCTAAAATGCATTTCACTCCTAAATATTCTCCGCACGTTAACACTGTCGAGAGATACAACAAAACTATTATGACAGCTATATCAACGTTTATCTCTAGCGATCAACGAGTTTGGGATCTACTTGTGCCTAAAATTCAATTCGCTGTAAATAGTTCCGTAAACGAAGTTACAGGCTACACTCCTTCCTTTCTTGTATACGGGCGTGAGTTGGTCACTTGCGGTTCTTATTATGTCGATACCGCAGATGACGTTGACATTATATTTCAACCCCGCGATTCCTACGCTGAGAACATAGGTACATTATCTAATATTTTCAATAAAGTTCAAGCACTGCTGCTACAAGCTCACAGTAGGAATTGTCAACAATATAATTTGCGTAGGAAACCTGCTGAGTTTAATGTTGGTGATGTTGTTTGGAGAAGAACATTTTATCAAAGTGATAAAGACAAATACTTTAACAAAAAATTAGCACCTAAATTTGTAAAATGTAAAATTATCCATAAAAAGTCGCCACTCGTTTATGACCTAGCTGATATGTCTGGAAAACCACTAGGATCCTATCATATCAAGGATATTAAACTAAATAACTATAAAATTTAAATAAAATAGAACTTAGTGTATTTATCATAGTCAGTACCTAATTAAAAGTAATCAACACCTACTATTTGCGTATTAAATAATTGTTTCTTATAAATTTAATACGATAAACTTTGCTATTTGAGAACAATTATAATCAACAAGATTGTTACTCTGTATGTAAGGGTCTTGAATCTTGATTAATATAAGATTTAATGACGTTATATTCTAGATTAATGTAAGTGTGAAGAATGAAAGTGTGTAGTATGAATGTAATAATAGTAAGTTGTTTCAGTAGTTTCAGCGGATTTTGCATTTAAGCACGCAAAATCCTTCGCTTTGTGACGGGGTACTGTAACGTTGTACTTAAAAGCAACCTATAAAATAAATATTAAATAAAGAAAAACATGAAAATAGATAAAATTATATTTAAAAATTGAAATAAAAAAGGTAATTAAACTAATTTTAAACTAAATAAATAAATATTGCTTATACCTACATTTAAACTTTAACAAAAACAATAATAATTAAAATCTAGATTTATACAGAACCTCAAGTAATATTTATAATCAAGGTAATTAAGGTTCTCGTGTCTATTGCGCTCGCGCACTCCTAAAAGGCTTGATGTCATAGATTGAACCGACGGGACGCGACGATCTCCGAGCGGACATTCGGTTGGCTTCGGAAATCTCTGCTTCATACCATTTTAAATCATTGGACGTGACGGCTGTGTCACTCGCTCCAAGAATTTATAAAATTAATTTTACGTAAATTCAGTGAAATCCCGCTGGGGTAAGTTTTCACGTATTTATTAGAAGTATTCCATTGTAAGGTGTTTCTAATAGTTTTCACAAACTCTTTAACGCTAGCACTGCCTTATTTCCTATTTTTTGACACTGTGACCTTTGAACCGTGCGACGCGACGTGGCTAACGATCACCTCTTAAGCTTCCTCTTTTCTCTGGGCTTCCAGGATTTCATACTACGAAGATTTTTTACACTACGAGGATTTAAATGATGTTAATAAGAAGAATTCCCTAACTAAACTACCCTGAAGATCGACCGAGGGTTGATAGCAGACTGAGGGACTACTGTGTTGTGTGTTGTACCGGACTGGACTGTACTAAAGGAGTAGAGAGGAGCTGCTGAAGCCATCTATAGTTCAGGCCAGTGTCTTTCCCTACCTACCTCTCATCTAGACGTGAGGCGGCCACAGAATTTTAGGCAGAATAAACGATTGACGGTTCTTAGTCGTTTCATTCCGAACCCTAGCTTCTACCTGTGGCGAGCTGGTCACCCAAGTGCCGCAAATTATTTTCATCAATGTTTTCAGAGCAATTAAAGTCTGGTTTGTATTAAAAATAGTTTTAGCCGCCGCGCCGCTACGGTCTTCCTTTCCGGAATCCCATTTGTTTTTCCATAGCTGTAGGCTTAGAATAATTTTAAAACTATGGGTTGATTTCTGACATTAATTTGAAAAATAAGTGTTTATAAACCAGACACAATAGATATTCTATTGTGGACAAGCGATAAATGTTTCGAAAAGATTTGTCGATTTTTGTTGAAATACTTAATGTTCAATTCAATGCCGTGTGAAATTTATGGTTAAGCTTAAATTAATATTTAAAAAGGCATGATAAGTATGTTCGAATATTTCCCGCTTTCCTCGTAATATGCTTGTGGTTGTATTTGAAATGCTATTTCCAATAGTATATTCCTTTACGATGGGCCCACATGATTTTTTATACTACTAGATGACAAACAAGCTGACGGCCCACCTGGTGCAATGGTAAGTGGTTACCGTCGCATATAGACACCTGTAATAACAAGCAAAACATCACATGGTATTGCAGATGCGTAGTCATCCTGAGCCCAGTAATAAAATTACACTGGCTACCTTTTCTTTCAATACTAAACACAGACAACTGTTTCACGGCTGAAATAAGAAAGGCGGTGGTACCTACGACGACCCTACATATGGGCCTACTACCTAGCAAACACACTTGATGATCTAGTAGCTTTATATTTTCCTGTTTTCAATTTTAACATAGAAACCTAAAATATATCAGCCGAATAAAGTAAATGATAATAAAATCTCGAAGGACCGTCGATTACAGTAAAGAAAAAAACCTGTAAAAATTCCCAAAATGATTCTAAGCGCGAAAATGGACCACAATGCTGAATAATATTTTTCTTTATTCTTTGCAGAGAGGAGCACTTAAGGGCTACATTGTAATATTTATAAAAGCTATTGTCAAGCTTTTATTTCATTATTTGTTTAGATCCAACAGTAAGAAAATTTGTTTATTTAAAGATATCTCATCGAAGTAACATCACGGAGAAGTCTCCATGATGTTACTTCGATGACATATTAAGACGAGCTATATATTTACCAACGATTAAATTCTCAACAATTTTCAAACCAAGCAAACGTTTATATTGTTGTAGTTGTCCATATTGTCAAATCATTGTAATAAAAACCTTGTTAGTCTTTAAACGGTGGCAAAACTCACCCAAGCGTCTTATTCTAGACTTAATTTCCCACCATAGGCTCAGTCAGTTGACGACCGGCTAGCTAAGTGGTCTGTACCCCTTGCTATTCAGGCTTCTCGGTCAGGAGTCCTGGGTTCGAATCCCGGTAGGAGCTAATGCTTGTGTGATGAGTACGAGCATTTGTTCACGAGTCATGAATGTTTATTTGGTATATTTCTAGTATCCATAACACGCTTGTGTTTTGGATACTAGATAACAAAGAAATATTGATAATGATATGCATATAAATATTAGAAATATACTAAATAAACATATACACATCCATGACTCGTGAACAAATGCTCGTACTCATCACACAAGCATTTGATCCTAACGGGATTCAAACCCGGGACGGTGTAAGAGCTTTTTTAATGATACTTACTTAAGGCTAGAAAATAGGTGTAAGCGTAAGAATATTATTATTATTATATGCCACCTACCGAGGAGCGTAAAATGTCAAAATTCCCTCAACTATTTAGTATATTGTTGATCAAAAATATATTTGTCTATGTTTAATCGTTACAACATTATTTCCATTAAATTCTTTTAAAAATATGTATATGTCGCAGCCTTCTGGTTAAATCAGCCGCTCAACTGGGTGCCCAGCCCGTTGATTGAACGCCGGCATCCAATTAAACGTATACGTGAAGTACAACTAGCCAAGTCATTGAGCGCAACGTTTAACTAGATGGAATTTGACGCCTAGGCAGGTCGTTTAAATCGAAGTGAAGTGAATTGTGTGACTGCTTGAGTAATTATAACAAAAAGTGTGTGAAATTAAAGCAGTAGGTATTTAAGAAACTTGCATCGTTAGCAAGGGATTTGGTGCTTTAAGCGATAAAAACTTACAAGTACAGACGGCCGAATATAATGTTATTACTAACGTATCATGTCAGTTAGAAATTGTTTCAAATTACAAGGGATTAAGATACTGCCATGTATTTCGCATGATCTGCAGGCGTGAGCACAGGAGATAGTTGAACAGTATTGAAAAATTAAAACCCTTAAATAATCAGATTCACTAGCATCATCAGGGTATAAACGTCCCACTGCTGGGCACAGGCTTTCCTCGTGGGAGGGATACATAAGGAGTTTAAGCCAGAACACCACCACACAGGCCCAATGCGGGCGCCCACCAAGGGTTGAAGCGATTGGAGTATCAACCGGGACCAACGGATTAACGTGCCTTTCTAAGCATTCAAGATTTTTTTTTATAGAACCATCCGTAATCAACCATTGCGAAATTTGCTTTGTTTTCGAAATCGAAATCAAAGCGCTCTGACCGCTCCACGGAGTTCCTCAGATTCACTATTATTAGACAGATATCGATTATAATTTTACAAAGGTCGTCTGGGTAGGTACCACCGACTTACTTATTTCAGCCGTGAAACAGTTAAAGTGAAAGGTAGCCAGTGTAATTACTGGGCATTGATGGTATTTCATCTTAGGCCTCGGGATGACAACGCACCTGCAATATCAAATGATTTTGCCTTGTTATTGTGGTTGTCTATAGGCGGCAGTAATCGTTTACCAGTTGGTGGGCCGTCAGCTTGTTTGTCATCTAGTTGTATAAAAAATATATGCATCGATTAGCTCTGCCTACACGTCCCTTTAAAATTACTCCAATGTAAGACGTGTGTCAAGCAAAGATTAACGAGTATCTTTACAAGCTAATTATTCTGTCCCTGTTGAATTTAGCTTTCTAAGATTGAAGACTTCTAGTAAGTAAGTATATTCTAACGTAATATCTTCCTACGTTGAACATATGGTAGAAAGTAAAGCGAAATTAATTTGATTTTATATTATTATAATTAGGTATTAGCGTTGTATCTAAAGTATCATGTTTTATGTTACTTACACGTTAGAGTCTAGAACACAATACAGAGCTTTTAATGATTATGTAAATAATTATTAATTATAATAATTACAAGTTAAGCTGAAAGTACCTATCTCAAACTGTGACATAATTTGTGAAGCAACTTTATACTAGGAATTAATTAGTAGTGGAAGAATTTGAGATATAAAGGTAAATCAATTATTTCTTAACGTTAGGCTAGTCACGTGATCATTATTATAAGTTTATCACCCTTTAAAAAAAATTTTAACTAGACGCCCGCGGATTCACTCGCATGGATGTCGGTTATCGCGACAAATAGTATCTAATGTTCTTCCCAAAGCCCCAATCTATGTATGTGTGAGAGACAGATAGAGAAATTTAATTATGATGCCAATTAAATAAGATTAAGTAAGCAGTTCGGTTTTACTAAATCAAAATAATAATACCAACAGACGATTTTTACTATCTATTTGGCAACGGATACAAATATGATTGTATGAATAATAAGGAGTCAAAAAAATTGTCAACAGAAGTCGGTTTAAATTTCTTAAACAACAATGTCACTCAACATAATGTTAAACGAAATGGAAATGGATAAATTAGTGAAATAAGTTTTCGAAATACTTAGGTGTGATTCTTTATTTCAAGTCTTTAAAATTTTAAGCGAATTTATTTGTATGTTGTTATAGATGTATGAATAAATAAAAATAATTACGTCAACAATGATTTTGTTCAGATATTGTCATTGATTTTTTAGAGTAGATATATCAAACGCAACCAATTATTTGTTAATTTTTAGACTACCATTTCATTTGATACTGAGTGCATGTATGTATCTGTATATGTATGCATACTTCATTCATACTTGTGAAATACGAATTTTGTATGCACGCCGTTATAATCGAGATATAAATCGGTATTTTATAACCCTTTGTCGGCCATTTATACGCAGGAAGCGTTGTTTCGACCATCGAGATGCATACTATCGATGGTCTGAATTCTTGGAAGCTCTTCCCGTATTCAATATACTACTTACTAAATAGTCAGCAGTAAAAATAAATGACAATCGTACAAGATACAAAATAAAGGTCGTAATAGATTTCCTATAGTTTTAAAGATTTTTCAGAAATACAAAACATTAACAGATTTTACTTCTTGGATCAATCGCGGAATAGCAAGTACTTGTTCTCACATAATACATGTCGAATTTAGCATTTAAAAATATATATGACAAAACATCGAAACATAAAATAGTTTTGGTATATTCAATATTCTATTTGGTATATAATATTCGTAAATATTTTCATCTAGGAGTTGTTCCAGGAATATTGTCCAGGTTGTAAAAGTTTTACAGACTTTAACAGTTTTTGTAATGAATATTATGTTATACCTACGTAAGTATTATATTCATTACAAATCAGTCCTAAATTATATTTTTAACATCACCATGAATGTATGAGAAAAAAATCAAGTCCTGGGACGATGATTAACGATTGCTCTAACCATCTGAGCTACTAAGGACTTGGGACAACCATAAGAACAAAATTTCTTCTAGTATACAGGGTGTAAGAGGACCCTCTCGAAAACGAAGGCAGATGGCAATGCTGGTCACCCTTAACACGACGTAAAAAAAATTAATTAGAAATCGACTAAAAAAAATCAGTTGTTTCATACAAATTGTAATATTCACACGACCAGTGTTTATGAAACAGCTGGTTTTTTTTTCTCGCGATTTTAAAATTATTTTTCAGCAAATCATGTTTAGGGTGACGAGCACTGCCACCTGCCTTCATTTTCGAGAGCGTCACCCTTAAACCTGTATAACTGTATCTGTGTCTGTGTATTTTCAAAGTATTTTTTGTTTTACTTTATCATTATGAATAGTAGATACTTACGCTGCCACTTAAAAATAAAGTTATTCTGATATTTTAAAGTGCTTAAAATTAGATACTTAATAATTAGAACAACTTATTAGTGATATTGATCATAGCGTTCTGTTCTATAAATATTAATTAATAGCCGTCGTTTATCTTATATTGACATAATTCCTTATGGTCATGTTGATATTCGAGCTTCTTGCACAATAAAACAAATACTGGAGGGCTTCCAAAGTACAAGAATTATTGCTACGACTATTTTATATATGGAAATGTTACTTGGCGCAAAACCAAAGATAATGAAAAGAACTGAAATTGTCACCACAAAATCGATTGGTCACTTTTATTCTGAGATTCGATGTAGATTTTAGATTAGAGATACTTAAAAAATACTGAAACTAATTCTGTAGTAGGAAAAATAAAGCTGAATTTAGGGTGTATCCCTTTCGTCCTAAATCAACCAGAAAAGATTAGCTGATTATCTTAGATAATAAAATTGTGTTAAGTAACAGTGAACTGATCCAGAGAATTTTGATTTTATAAAGTAATTTAATGTTTTTATTTTAAAAACATCAGGTGACGTCACACGTGATCTATCCCTATCTTGTTAGATTGGATTGAAAGTGGAGCGCTTATCCAAATTTTTGACTTATTTAATTGCTATAACTACTTTACCTTCTAATACTTATCAGGTAGGGCATAGAAAAACGAGCAGACAGACTGAAATGAACAAAAACTTATAGTAAGTATGAAATTTTCTTACTAAATTTACTGACATTGCTCATGGGATTAGCAAGTTGAAGTGGCAGTGGGCAGGGCATATAGCACGCAAAACAGACGGCTGATGGGGCGTTAAAGTTCGAGTTGCCATGCTAGACGACCGGCTGGCCGAGTGGTCCCCCTTACTATACAGGCTATCTGGTCAAGAGGTCCCTGGTTCAAATCCAGCTAGGAGCAAATGTTTGTATGATGAGTACGAGAATTTGTTTGTTATCTAGTATCCATATCACAAGCTTAAGAGCTTGCTTTGGGCTAGATAATAGGTGCGACTGTATGAAAATAAAACTAGAACGTACCGGAAAGCGCAAAGTAGGACAACCTCCCACTAGATGGATGGACGGACTTTCACTAGATGGAAAATTAAAACCGAGTCCAAAAAACTGAAAAGGATAAAATATATAATTTTAGTAAGTACTGATCCCCTAGAAACATATTTTTGGAGTTGGTGGTAAGTTGTTTCCAGAAACAGTAAATTAAAAAGCTAAGCACCTTTTTCAAGCAGCAAAAATCTGCAATTTCGCATACGTAGATGACTTACTTATTCCACTTGTTACTTTGATTTAAAAACCAAACTACCCAATGGATTTTCAAAAAACTTTTATGGGACCAAAAGGAAACTATTCCGCATCGAACAAAAAAAGAATCATCAATATCGGTTTACCCAACCGAAAGTTCTGAGCTAACAAACATAAAAAAAAACAGTCGAATTGATAACCTCCTCCTTTGTATGAAGTCGCTTAACAAAGTCGCGGGGAGCTGTTGGATGCAGACTGCTCAAAACCGTTCCGTTTGGAAATAGATGGGGGATGATGAAATTTTCAACTAAAGTTAGAAACGAAAAACATTTATCACTGCAGTATCAGAGCTCTCTACGTGTGCGTGCCTAGTTTTGAAATTATGTTAAAATAATTTTTTTTCGTAATTTAAACTGTGCCCCAACTTGACTCATCTCAACTTATATTGATTGTAGTTTCCATTTGATTTCTTTTATCCGTTTTTTTACGTACGTCGCCGTAAATACATGTGACTTTATTTTGTACACTGACCCCCGTATTCATAAAAACAAGTGAACTTATATGAGGCTTATAAAGTGTTCTGTTTCTCTCACTCGTATGAGAAAGAAAAAAGATACAATATATTTTAGCAGTGTTTTATCTAAAATAGGTTTATTGAGCGTTTATGAATATGAGAGTATGTATTTAACCTATAATTTGCTAATGCTACGCTCGTCCAAAAGTTATTTTTCGACGCAGCTACAACTTTAGCTTACCTGAAAAAAACTGTTTCCAAACATGGCTACCCTTGTTTAACACTTTGTTTTCGTTTAGCCATTTATGTTGACCAACCTTTCAGTATTTTTTTGGATTCCCAATTCGCAAATTACCGATTGAATAACACTATTAGAGTTTATAAAAGTTCCCAATTTGAAAATTACAGTTTGAATATCTATTAGAGTTTATAAAAGTTTTTATCACTGTTTTATAATTTACTTAAACTTTCATCTAAGCGACCTGCTATAGGCGTGCTTGATCAAAATTGACGTCCCATGTACTGATAATTAAGAATCATTCAATACTTATACCATAAGCAAAATAAATATAGTTGCATTAAACTCAAAATATGACCAAAAAAGAAATTCAACATAAAATATGATTATGAATACAATAAGCAAATGTAAAAGTCCTCGTTCATTAAAGGGTTTTTTATCTGATCTCAATATTTAGTTAAGTAAACCTACTTAAAATGTTTAAAAACCTTTTAAAATCCAACTGAAGTAACAATATAAATATATTTATTAATCAATAATATATCTTAGGTAGGTACACTAAAAATCTTTATTTCTTGCCTTACCTTTATTCATTTCAGTTGCAAGAAGCTTCTCAAGCTTTATAACGTCAGAAATATAATTTACAAATTATTACATTTATACAATTATATTACATATAATTATATCCTATTATTGATTCACAAGTCTAAATTGTGTCGTATTCGAGCAACTCGAATCATGTTCAAGTCAGTGTTTCCAATTCGTTTCCTGTTGATTTCGCGCAAAGCGTGGATTTGAGGGCGGCAATCACAACCGACTTTAATTAAATCCATTGCCGCTTTACAAAACTGTTGTATCTAACCTTGTAACGCAGCAATGAGTGGGTAATCAACTCAACAATATTTATTTTAGTTTAAAATAAAACCAATTTACCGGATTTAACTCGCGTTTCGCGTTGATAAATTGTTCCTTTCCATTTTTATAAAAAGAAATCGTAAATAGCCACGAGTTTGTATAAAGTTGACAGTGCTGTTATAATAGCCCAAGTTCACAATCTGTCTTCTTTAATGGATGTCTTAGGGGAGCTATAATAACCTTAACTTTGTAGCGACCTTAATCAGACGTAATAGGATGGATTTTTCAAAGTCAACTGTTGCATTTAATGTCATATTTATTACTTATATGTTATATAGATGGGAGTTTTTAATAACACCAACGACTACCTCCGCGTGGTGGACGACATTATCAGACATTATGACCATTTTTGCAGCTGCGTACTGAATCAATCTGAAGCGGTACGTCCGGGTTTACTCAACCAGTATGCGAAAAAACACTGTTTCTCCCTAATCAGATCCAGTTAAAAAAGTGGCCAATATGTTACGGCATTTAGGGCTGGGATTTCAAACATCCCTTCTTAGTTCAATACCTTCTCTTTATGTAGTGCTACGAGCGTCTAGAGGCTCCGTAGCCGGTAGAGGCTCGTAGCACCTTGGCCACGACACTCGCATGCCTACCCTATATTTTTTTTTTAACAAAAAATAAACTGACTTTAAAACTAAAAATGCAGAGATAACTAAATTTACGTACTATTTATCTAATGTAAAGATATTTTTGGAGTTAGAGCTTCACTTTGTAGCATCCCTTTTTAGTTCAGTCCCTTCTCTTTATGTAACCTTTGTGCATTTCAACCAATCAATCAATCAATCAATCATTTTTGTCAAACCATAATGTACATTCGATGATACATAGAATGAGATACCAGTATTATGGACCTTGACGGGCACGCAATATAAGGGCTAGGAGAGATGAAACGTACTATGTAATTAATTACATTTCCTACTTCTAAGCCCAGTGATTTTTTCGGTACATAAATAAATTATTTCTTTTATGAACAGATAACTTACTAAAGATTAATAATAATAAAGAGTTTTCCATCTATCTTCTTTCTTTTCTGTAGTAAATGTTGTTCCTTTTAATTACTGATACTTTTGCATTGTCCTGATTTAATAACTCTTCGGATGGCGTCCCTATTTATCCGTTTTTGTGACTAAGCCCCACAAAGCCGCCGGTTAGTAGACTGCGAAGAAAGTAATTGAAGATGATACGTGTTCGGGATACGGACGGTCTATTGTATGGAGCTAAATAAGACTTTGCTATAGATTAAATACGAAGCACAAAATAGAGGCGAGGACATTTGTGGGGGCACAATTTTCTGGGCAGGTATTCGAAAAAATTCGCGTTGCTAGAAATTTTACACTTTTCTCCATAACTTCAAGATTTAACAATGATAATATATTTTAAATACTTACTACTTATGTTCTTAGGTAGGAGCTCGGTGGCGTAGTGGTTTGAGCGCTCTGGTTGAGATTACGAAAACAAAGCAACATTCGCCATGGTCGGTCCCGGGATGGGTCAATCAAATTTATAATCTCGAGCTTCTCCGTGCTTCGGAAGGCACGTCAAGCCGTTGGTCCCGGTTGTTACTGCAACCGCTTTAGCCCACCAACCCGCATTGGGCCAGCGTGGTGGTGTTATGGCCCAATCTCCTAATGTATTTCTCCCATGTAGGAAGGCCTGTGCCCAGCAGTGGGACGTATATAGGCTGGTGATGAGATGAGTATGTTCTTAGCATCAAAAACTGATACTTTCCTTAAAACAAATGAAGTCATCGGAGTTTTCAAAAAAATATCTAATATTGAATGCACATGTAGGTATTACTGATACTTATTATTTCTCTCAGATTAACTATAAGACAAAAATATTTTATGCACAGGTAACTTTTAGTTTGATCCAAGTTTTTTAAGTGTCCATGTAATACTTATAAGTAAGCACTTATAAGTAAGCACTTATAAGTATTACATTGAATAACCCTAAGATCTTTGAAGTAAGAACACTTTGATATAAAATAATGTTTTAGTTTTATGTTTGAAGTAATCTAGTATTGAGGAGACGCCGACGACGACGGGCTGGTATAGGTTAAAAGGTTTTTTTATTATTATTATTTTCATAAGGTCAACCAACAGTTTTTTCTGCTAAAATCAAACAATTTTTTTTACAAGTAAAATGTAGTTGAACGTAACAACCACTCGCAGGTCTAACACCGCATGCTTATAAGTAAGAAAACTTAAACAATTTAAGGATAAGTCTTATAAAATTAGCTTATCTGCTATGAGCCAGAACAAGGCAGCAACTTTGTTGATTTTTTTGACAAGACTGAAGACCCACAGAAGCAGGAGCGGCGCGTTCCGGGCGGCATGATTCTGTAATATTAGGATTCTTAGGTTACGTATTTTACTGATTCGACATCAAATATTTCATATTGAAACCTTATACTGGGTGGTGCCGTCAATTCGAATTTTATGACATTTCTATGAAATAATTCAGCCAATGTTATCCGAATGTTATATTATTTCATACAAATGTCATGAAATTATCAAATGAATGTGATGTTTTTGACAGTGGAAAACCACTTCTATGAACTAATATAGCCCATATTTAAATTTATTGTCGTATTGACGGCAACACTCTGTATGAAAATTTGAAAAACATGACCACTGTTATTTCATACACTAAATAATTGTATATACCTACAGTATATAGTGCTACGAGCTTCTTTATACGATAACCGCTCACAACCAGGGCCGTATGCCGGTTTGTCACTTTTGTCGTATATAAATAGTGGTCTAAAAGAAAAATACAATACACAAAGTCCATTTACTTGGTCAAGACATCAAACGTCAGGAATCCTGGGGTGGAAACTATTACGGCAAACCCTCGACAATTTCGAGTGCTCAATTGATCTGACAATCACCGAAGACGGTTGCCCCAGCTTGATATAGGTCGAGACATGGAAATACCCATTGACGTTTGGAGAAATCTGTAATAGCATAAATTTTCTATACACGTAAAATGTAATTGAATTTGTTTTATACAAAAGATACATTATTATACTCTCTCCTTGTCCGAGAGGGTTTAACGTGTAGTAACGCTGATTGTACCAGCGCCGATCACAATTTTCAAAGCTATAAAAAAAAAAATTGTTTCTCTCATATGGTAACTCTAAATGTATGTCATTACGTTTTTTGTGCACAGCGCTGTCACTTGGTTCTCTCATTAAAATTATTAATTTAACAATTTAAACCAATAAAAAGTACGATCTGTGATCCAAATTTTAAAGAATTATTAATCTAGTGTTATTATGTGTTCACTAATAACAGGATATCGATGCAGTATTTTATTCCCAAACACGGTCAGGTATTCCGTTAGCAAACAAGGTCAAGGTTTGTTGTGAAAACGTTAATATTATTTGGAGATTGAAGGTATGTATTTAATATTACATTATCGTTACGTTATCCGGTGAGAAATAATTCTCACCGGATAACTGGTAATATGAAACGTCACAGAATTAATCTGTTAGAATATTATGACATAACCTAAAAATATCAAAATAATACTACTAAAATCTAGAAAATCTAGCTAAACTACTTACCTAGCAATATAACCCTCCAGATATTATTGTAAGAATTTTTACAAGGCTTATGATTTCCGATATTTTATAGGTTTTATCAATTTACACACTATTTTTTCTTGTATTGCCAATATTTGCCAATGGCATGTAAAATATTAAAAACATAAATAATAGCTCATTTTGAGCGATAGACAAAAATGTATACCTATTTAAAGTGCTTATGCAGTGTTTTATTAGTGTTTCTAATTAGATTTTTGGAAATAAAAGGGAAAAAGAAAAGGAGTAAGTAAATCACCTACTTTGGACAGAAAGAAGATTACAAAAAGTGAAAATAATATGACTTTTTGGATAACTTTAACTGTTCTGTGGTAACTACAAGTGTCATATACCTATCTATTACCTAAATCTTTAACACCCAGATGTCATAAGTGACAATTATAACATAACAAAGACAATTAAAATTATGTCTGGCATATAGGGTTTAGAGAGGAAATTACAAGAAGTAAATTTTTATGATGAGAAATACCTACTCAAGGCAGGAAACAGAAGACTCATATTAAGTGCCTTCATTAATAGGTGAATGAACAGTAAGATTATGCCTTAATTTAAAACTTCTACCGTCAAGTACATATAATGGTTACCACATTATTTACCGGAGCATGCGCTATCACATTGCGGTTAGACAACGCTCTAAATGGTATGAAATTACATGAAATAGATTATAACATTTATCTGAGTATGCGCTATCACATTGCGGTTAGACAACGCTCTAATTGATATGAAATTAAATAAAAAAGGTTATCACATTATTTACCAGAGCATGCGCTATCACATTGCGGTTAGACAACGCTCTAATTGATATGAAATTAAATAAAAAAGGTTATCACATTATTTACCAGAGCATGCGCTATCACATTGCGGTTAGACAACGCTCTAAATGGTATGAAATTATATGAAAAAGGTTATCACAATATTTACCCGAGCAAGCGCTATCACATTGAGGTTAGACAACGCTCAAATGGGTATGAAATTATATGAAAAAGGTTATCACAATATTTACCAGAGCAAGCGCTATCACATTGCGGTTAGACAACGCTCAAATTGGTATGAAATTAAATGGAAAAGGTTATCACACTATTTACCTAAGCATTTGCTATCACATTGAGGTTAAACAACACAGTGAAATGAAAATGTTTATCACATTACTTGCCTGAGCAAGCGCTATCACATTGCGGTTAGACAATGCTCTAATTTAAATGAAAAAGAAATGAATGCTAATAGATAACCTGGGCAAATGCTATTACATTGTGTTAAGACAATGCCCGTACTCTTGTTTTAAAACTTCTACAGTGAAGTAGAAATGAATTTATTGATAACCTGGGCAAGTGCTATCACATTGCAGTTAGACAATGCCTGTAATCTTCTTTAAAACTACTATCACACTGCGGTTAGACAACCAACTATTTAGCTGAACAAGCATTATCACACTAGAGATATACACTGGAAATGAAATGCAATATACACTGAAAGAAACAGTATAACTAATACCATAAAGTAGATTTAAAGGCAATCACTTGAACAGGTCTAGCTACTATGGCTAGACCCTTGCACTGAAATAGAAACTTCTACTAACTTCCATCAAGTAGATATACAAAGGTACAGAGATAAAACAAACACAATATGCCAAAAAGGCAATCTTATTGCTAGAAGCGATCTCTACCAGACAACTATAAGGCAGAGAGATTACTCAATATGAATAATTGTGATAGCTACAAAAATGTAAAAATAGCCATTAATCATATTTAAAATATGTAACAAAGTACCAACCCGCATTGGGCCAGCGTGGTGGTGTTATGGCCCAAACTCCTCATGTGTTTCTCCCATGTAGGAAGGCCTGTGCCCAGCAGTGGGACGTATATAGGCTAGTGATGATGAACATAAAGTAGCTGTACATGTAATTTAATAATCAGAACAAGCCCCATCACCTTGCGGACTGACTGACAAATAATTCTACAATAAAGTACCGGTAAAGTTTACTTATTAACTTGGGCCAATGTTTGTCACATGGGGGCTAGATAATGCTGCCGCATTTAATTAATAATTTTAACATCAAGATATATATTATGTTATTCTATAACCTGAATAAATGTTATTCTATAACCTGAAAATTGCTGTAAGTTATATAAATGTTTATCAATAGCCTGAGGAAGTGCTATAAAATTTAGCTACACAATGCTTTTATGGTTCATCAAAACTTTACCCTCTAGCATACCGAAATGATATTCAATGACCTGAAAAATTGCTATCACTGTATGAATGATCAGCCATTGATAAATACTTAATAAGATTATACTATCTGTCAAGCCGCGATATACCTCCGGGTGGCTATGATAATTGAAAAATCAATTGTGTCTGGAATCTCATGCTTGACAGGTTAAAGCTACACAGTGTATTCAAAAATCAAACAGCTATTCAAACATAAAGAAAATTTATAAACCTTCAGTGACCATGACCAACAGATCATTGGTTGCAACAACCAGTTACACACAGCAAATACCATAACTTTCCTACTTTATTTAATCAACAAAACCACCAGAAGATTCAGAAACAAGCTTTCAGATATTGTTTTAATAATTCCAAATAAAAACATTACTTTAGAAAAAAAATTAGTTACACAGATAAACTAGTAACCCAATTGTAATAAAATGATGGGATTTTTTTTCATTGAAATGTCACCTTATGAAGTACCTCATTGCACAGATTTTATGAAATGAATAAATGAGATAAGACAGAGAAAATAAGAAATGATTATTATAACTAATCATTATTTCAATTCCATTGCAATATTTTCTTACAATACAGACCTAATAAAGTGATATAAATGATGCCCTATATTTTTAAAAGAACTTGAAAATTAAGAGTATTTTCACAATTCTACTTGTACAGAATTATATAAAATAGCTAAGTTGAAATTAATAACTGTTGAAATAAACTTGTCTATTAGAAATGGAAATGGGTCTTAATAAAAAGACCATTAGGTATAATAACTACTCAGAATTAACAACTATATTTTATGAGTAAAAATAATTGTTATGATAAAATAAGAAACATTATCGAGAGTACATAATACCACAGTTGTTGGATACATGAAAATCGAGGGGGGGGGGGCATAGATTGAATCCCCACAACAATAATAAATATTAGACATTGTTGTACTTAATGATAGTACCGATTGAATTTTTACAAATTTTATTTGTGGTATTTTTATAAAAAAGTCATCTTGCTTGACACAATACGAGAAATTGATTTATTGCTATGTACTTAATATATAAAAGTGTCCATATGAAGTACCTACTACCGGGTGCAATTCACACAAGGTTTTTTATTTTTAGTTCTTTTTTAGATACTGAGCTTAAATCAATGATTTATGTTATTAAATTTATATCCAGCTTATCCTAGCTGCAAATCAACTATCGGTCAAGTATAAAAACAAGGAATTGCAATATTGACAATTATTAATGTTGAAAAATGACAATATGATTTATTATTAGAAATATAATGGCCATTTGGTACAATGTACCTATACATAATATAAGCATCATAGTTATTTATCCTGTACATATGGTGCGCATGCAGGCATAATGAATAATCATGCACATAGGTATCGAGTAGTGGCCTTTCTGCAATTATGAAATAAAAAATTTCACATTAAATTTCATCAATAAGAAGTGAAATATTGGGACAAAATAATAATATGTCCATGACATGCCAGCAAAAGTTTTTTGTATGTACTAAAATAAAAGTCAAATAATTAAAATATAATACATCAATAATCAACCTGATCATGGTAAATACCTACCTACTTAAATATATATATATATATATATTAGCTCTAAATTTCAATATCATAACACCTGTAGGTATAGTAGAGCATTGTGCTTTATATAACAAATAAAAATGCCTAAGTCAATGTTTTGTAAAAACAATATCATTACTTATATGGTACCTAAACTATATAAAATGAATAATACCAGGTCAACATTACAATGACCTAAAATTGAATTGATTTAAAGATGAAAAACATTTTAATCGAAGGAGCCTCTTCAGTTTACTGACATACATATATGATTTGGAATCCAGAACTGGTATTAAAAATATTTAATGCAATAATAAGGCAATGATAAATCAAAAATGTTATTAAAGGACCTCATCAACTGATATAATACAATTCATGACTTGAAAGCAGAAAGACTTCATTAAACATCAAGTAAAATCATTTAAAAGTGACAATCAGTAGTGACCACTATCGAAGTAATAAAAACCTATGTAACTAGGTACTTTACAGCCATATTGTATCTAAAAATCTTTTTAAATGAGGATAGAAATGTATCCTATCTTGTCACTTTCATTAAATCATAATAAGACAAGTACTTTATGAATACACTTATATCATAAATAAATCAATAGAAACAATTATAAAAAACACAAGATTTCATCAATTCAATCTAAAATTCATTTGGATCAAACAAATGTTGCAGGAAATGAGTATTAGTGGTTTTAACTGTCTTCTCTACTCTTATCACAAGATATGCTTCGGTGTCGACCGCAAGCCGATTTGGTTTAAATATTGATTGAGTCAAAAAGCCAACAGGAGTGTTTACATACAAAATTCAGTTTAAAATTCTGAGTCAAAATTCTGAAACATTTCCTGCAATAAGCATATAAATGTCCCATTCGGCATTGCTAAAAATTTTAAGCGATAGTTAAAATAACAATTGTGTTTTTTATTTTTTTATAGGGTTTTGTATAAAAATCTAATTATTTTGTAAATTAATTAGTAAGGTGTTGGACTAAACATCTATACTAATATAATATAGATATCTAAATTCTATTTTTTCACAACCCCATCTTCAAACATCTACACGTTAAACCCTCTCGGACAAGGAGAGAGTATAATTATAAGATTAAACGAACTTACCTTAAGTGAAGTTCTATCTTAATTATACGAAGCTCCTTGTCCGAGAGGGCAGTCCCAAAACCCGCCCACTAATACAAGTATTATCCCAATTGTAGGGTTGTTCCAAAAATAATCTTCGAACGTAATGACATACATTTAGAGTTACCATATGAGAGAAACAATTTTTTTTTTTATAGCTTTGAAAATTGTGATCGGCGCTGGTACAATCAGCGTTACTACACGTTAAACCCTCTCGGACAAGGAGCTTCGTATAATTAAGATAGAACTTCACTTAAGGTAAGTTCGTTTAATCTTATAATAATAGCGGATCTTAAAATGATAATTTACTACCAGAGAGACAATAACGATTGTTAATATTAAACTGAAAATAAATTGATCTTGATCTAAAAGACACACAAAATTACATACCTACCTCTACAAATGTTCGAAATAAAAACATTAAAACTTTATGCGATGTATTTGCTTTACAAAAAGGCTTTATTATTCATAAACAAAACATGACATCCAACTTGGACTCGGATGGGCAACGTTCGGGAAATTGCGTAAAAAAATTCTCGCTAAAATTACTCAGTCATTATAATAAAAACAGATATTTTTATAAATAAATGAAATAAATAATAAAAACTTTATTTCAAAAAGTGTTTAATATTTCATCGCAGCTGCTATAAAAATAGACAAATCTCTCATAATAAATTAACCACAAAGGGCATACGATTACAACATTGAAATAAAATTATATTTTTACACTGACACCAAACATCATCTAGAGCCTATCATCATATAAAACAGGCTCTTGTAATGTCTACTCTACATAATCATTATCTATAACAGACTATAACTATAATTATGTCCCACTGCTGGACGCAGATCTTCCTACATGTAACAATCGCATGAGGAGTGTCTACATCATTTTATGGTGTTGATAAGAACAAGTTAAGTTGTTTAGCTAAAGTGCCCCTAATTTTATAAAGCTTAAAATAAATCTAAAATCATCATATTTTTTATGAATAAAAAACATATTTAATGTCTGTGAGAGTATTAAAAAAATATTGAAAGCGACCTGCACAACGAAGGTCAATAGCACATCTAGTGTAACAGCTGCACTACGAAAGCCGCCTCTATTACAAACAGCGTAAGGGCGGTCTCAAGGTCAAACTGTTACACTTGATGTGCCTTCGACTGTACCTGTGGTAAAGACAGTTGTATGAGCTATTGTCCATGTCGAGTGGTCGTACGCTTCGGCCCCTCCCTCGCCGCCCTTTGTCGCCGCGGCTCGCGGACCGCTCGCGACTCACTGGCGCAAGCAGGCGCTGTTAGGGTCCTGTGGGAGGTCGTGATCAGCAAGATAAACACCTTCGATATTATAAAAAATAGTTTTATTGTAAGACACTAATTGCACTTATCCGCCATAGCAAGAGAGCGTTGCCAGAAACAATTTTTAACATAATAAAAAAACATTTTGTTGGTGTTGCCAAGCAGGCGCTAGCACGTATGGCAGGCTGCTCTGGGTCTGGAGCCTGGATAAAGCGGGCTTGGCATAACGCGCGCCTCAATGTCGAGTCGGTCACTGTTTACGTCAGCCTCGGTTCGCGTAGGTCGATTATCTCTTTTACCTCTTTCCGATTTTTATCGGATTTTTTTAATGTCCTGTTAATAAATGATTGTAATAAAGAAGTCAATTTTAAAATAGTTTCTAAGTTAGTGTGAGTCCGCCAGCAGTAAAAGATACTGACGGTGTTTACTATTTTAGGTTTCTCACACAATTTATTTAACTTCTTGATGAAGCGTTTATCTCTACTTCATCGTGGCTTAGGAGTCAAGTCAAAGTTTTATAACTTTGGACAGAGTTAGGTATTCTAAGAAAAGGATTTTATTTTTCTCATTTTTAAGTCCATAAGTAAGTCTTTATGTAGTATCCTCATGATATCCTCCGAAAGCGTTGTGGAGTTCCAGGTCAAAGTCATCATCTTAGCAGCGGTGTCAGCGGATGACCATTGTTAAAATAACAATAGTGAAAAATAGCTATTAATCAAAGTCGTAATTAAGGTATATACTCTTAAATATCTTTAAATTATATTTTGTGTGGAATCGCCAAAGATTATTTTGTTAAATTTCTTATGCAAAGTGAATTTAGTCGGTGTCGCGTCACATTTTTATTTTGATCGCGTATATTTTGACTAAGACGATACGCAGAGGCTTCGTTTTTGTCTGCGATGATTTATAAAATTTAAGTTTAAACGTTAAGTTTAAGTTAGGTTCCGGAGTTGGAGAGTAAGTACGTACCTATTCCTAAGCAAGTGGGAAAAAATACTTCTCATATTTCCAAATAATGCAAGCGATAATTTAATCGTCTATTAAGACAAAATTATTGCACTTGAAGACCAAAATAATTTATAGGTAGCTATGGTCATATAAAAATTGCTTGCGCATTCCCATTTCGTAAGGTCGTCCCTTAAAATTAATGTATGTGACCCGCCATGTGCTTAGAAATTATGTAAACAAGCCGCCCTTTATTGCCACAACTGCCAGCCAATTTACATAGGCGGAACTAACTACGCCAGTATCTATTAACATGCGAACATTTTAACTGGCGTACTTAAAAGGATTATCACTGGCGCTTAAATTATTTGTACCGGAATACTTTCAGTCGACATCATATTAAGGGATACTTTAATGACAAGGTCAGTCAAAAGTGGTTGATAAAGTTTACGCTATTATTATGATCAACGCGTCACAATTTAAATACTTAAGGCATAATATTTCGTAAGACAAAGCAAGATAAATCGAAGATAACATCTGGTAAACATATTCAGATACCAACATAATAAACCCGTTTCGTATAGAAGACTGTAACGTGGTACTATAACATTGCGATGTAATAGCACCTCGTTTCCTCCTTCCAATTTTCCTGACAATATTTAAATAAACATAAATTAAAAATTTAAATTCATACTTTGGCGTTTCATTCGGGTTTATCTATACAAATCATTATTTTGCTGACCACCAGAGGAGACGTATCTCCGTTCTTATGCCAGTGGGCCTGATTCTGGGAACACACTTTAATTCTAAATTTAAGTAAAGAATCAAGAAGCAATGCAAGATGAAAGAATCTGTTTAGAGCTGTCACTTAAATTTAGATAGATTTCTAAGAAACCATAGACAATTTTAGACGGCATGTACGGAGGTGCCTCCTAAACACTGCATTTTATCACGTTCAATAAGGTCGAAAATTGAAGGCACTTTTCTAAATGTCAAATTATATGACAGCCATCCTTTTCTTTTTCATTTTGATAGAAAGAAATGCACTGAACTTAAATTTAGACTTAGCATGTGTCTACCAGAGTTACGGCCATTGTCTCGCTCTCGGCGATATTATATTAAATATTACAGTAACTTATTATTTTGGATTGGATAATAAACTAATATTTGTGTACTTTTAAATATCAAGAAAGTTTTGTAAGTACTCCTTATTTTTATAAACCTATTCTAGTGTTTCAGTGTTTAAGTGTTCAGTTTTATAATGTATTTTATATTGTTCCAGAGTGCCTTATTTTCCTACCTTAACTTTACAATTTTAATATACCATAAGTGACGTATTCGGGTGCGTTTATTATTCGGACCTTCCCAACCTTACCACCATACGTTACACTGTTGCCGAACCCGTGGCTTTCAAACCAAAAACGTGTACGGGAAAACATATTTGTATTCACCTCAAAATACCTAAGATACGTGTTGCTACTAAAATGTCCTAACGGGTAATCAAGTATATGTGACGTGTAGCTTCTGAAGGCGTCAGCAGCATAAGTTGCTGACAACCTTTTTTTATCTCGAACCACTGTAATTTTGTTATTTCTGCTTTCTTGGTTTATTTTCCTCAATTTATGTAACTATTCAACTTCATTCTATTTTTCTCCCCGTTGAAATTGTACGACTGTTTTTTATCAGGCATAGAGTATCTCTCTGAAGGGACGTATCTCCATCATCTGAGCTCTCAGAGTGAATAAAAATATCTGCACAGTATCAGAAAAGCAATAATAAATCTAGGACTGCAACGATAGAATCGTGTGTTGTTTCTAGCGTCACTTAAATCTTAATTATTTATTTATTTCGAAAATTAAACGCCTTTACATATACTATTATCAAATATCGTATATTATCAAGTAACGTAAAACATATACTACATAAAAATGGCTACTGAGTCCACCATGGTCCAGTGTAGTCGCGATGCCTCTAACCGGCAGAAATGGAAGCACATCGCTAAGAGAGCAGTCAAATCAAATCAAATTATTTATTGCATGTCATATTACATATACATGAGGTGGTACATTAGAAAAGGTTTACATGTGTCGCCCTGCAAGGGCATGGCAGTCCAGGGGAAAGTCTGCGATCCAGTGAACATCTCTTTATGTACCTCATCTGCCCAACTACGACCACTCTGACAACAGTGTCCGACTGAGAAGAAGATATGTATAATGTTAACAAAAACAAACAAAGCCATTCACTGATTTGTTCAGAGATGTTTCAAACTAAAAAAAAAAATTTTTTTTGTTAACAAATGGAAGGCGATTCTAATGCTGAGCAAAACGGTCTGTTTTTTAAAATCATCATTATTATTTTAACAGTATCTAAATTATTTAAGCTTTTAGAGTGCACAACTCTAAAATCTCAAATAATTTAGATACTGTTTGTACCTATGCGTAAGTCAGCGATTTGTAGTAAGCTCAAACTGATAATCTCGTAATGAAGAAGGCCCGCATAGCTCAACTCACGCGAGAAATAGCTCAATCACGAATACCTGCTCCGGGAAAAGTGTGGTTCATTTGCACTTGTAGGGCGAATTCCTTTTTTTTATGAAGAATCTAAGCAGATTAAAATGCGTAGCTAGGTAGGTAATGTTTGAACCACCAGAAACTTTTATATGTGAACTGAAAACAATTATTATTGGATAATAAGGTTTACCGCTTTATTTTTCGCTAATTCCTGTCGAATTTGGTGAAACGCCTAAATCGGTGACTTACGTTTTAAGTTGCTCAGAACCACTAGTGTCGAATCGAAACGAAAACGTCATCGTCGTGTTCACCTCTCAGATCCATATTTAAAAAGTGGATTCCCATAATTCACAACGAAGGCGCTGCTGACGTATTCATACAATTTGTCCGATATCCAGACGATGAGCGTTTACGTTTTAATTATTATTGAACTTACACTAGGGGCGACGATTGCTTCAGTTACTCAAGCTAATAATTATAATACCTCCGCTTTTAATTTTCTCTGTCCAGGGATTTGAAGTTTTGATTGGTTTTTTCGTCTGCTTACAACATTTATTCCTTGTCTGCTGGGCAATAATTGTCAGTTCCGCCCCTCAATCGATACATGGCATATGCCGCATAGGCATTGTTTGATCGTGGTAAACCACTTAAACCGCTGTTGTATGTCCGGTGTTGATAATGCTTCAACTGTTGGTTCAGTAAAGGTTTAAGGCTCTTCAACCTGTTGTCTCGGGGGAGGAATGGGCCTGGTCATGTACTCTGATTAAATGGACTATCCATTATTGAATTATTATCAACTCATGTTTATCACAATAATAACATTGATTCAAATCTGAAATGATGACTTTTTTTTTTTAAAGGTTTCCCTCAGATTCTAAGTTATGTGAGGCAACCTTATTCTTTCGTTTCGTATTATTTCATGAAATGTCATCGAAACAAACTTTGTAGCTTCGTGTTTCGTATTTTATAACTTCGTTCGTCTCCAAAGTTTCTGATACGTTTTTTTATACTGAAACAAACTGACGACCCACCTGGTGGTAAGTGGTTACCGCCGCCTATAGACATCTGCAATAACAAGGAGGAATTTACGTGTTTGATTTTTTGCGTTTATGACGCCTACTTTATTGTAAGAAATACAAATGAAGAAAGAAAACGATAAAAAAAATTGTATGCTCCAGGCGGGAATCGAACCCGTGTCTCCGTCGCGCGTCGTTTTCTTTCTTTATTTCTTTTTCTTACAATAAGGAAGAATCACTTGGTATTGCAGTTTTGTTGTCATCCCGAGGCCTAAGCTGAAATGCCTTCCATGCCCAGCAATTACACTCGCTACCTTTCTCGTCAATCCGATACACAGTGAACTTTTTCACGGCTGAATAAATAAGGCGGTGGTACCTATCCAGACGACCCTACATACAAGCCTACCACCTGGTATACCTACATTTTTTAATGGCAGGGGTGCAGCTTTAAATTTCAAAATAGAGATAGAAAAACGATAGCTGTCCTTTTATATGTTTTGTGAATAAGATTTGCGTGCTTATTTTACTAAATTTATTCTGAAATGAAGCCCTATAACTAAGCATAATAATAAAAGCACTGAGTACGCACATCATGCTCAAAGAACTAAAATGTTATTATTATTCACAAACCCGAAAATTTCGGTGCCATCCTAGCAAAAATGAAGAATCATTCTTTTTAATTATTACACCAATTAACTAAAGGTCGGAGTTCTTTTGTTAAAAAACCTTATCCATAATCAAGATTGTGAAATTTGCATAGAAAAATCTTTCGCTTTCTCACTTGATGTAGTTTTAATATTGCGTTGAAAGACGTTGAACAGATGAAAGCAACAATCGTTTTATGACTGCTTCCTCTTTTAATATTCTTTTCATCGCTGACCCTTTCAGGGGTTTAACGAATGAATGACGTCGTCGTTACTGCGAATGCAATGTAAAAAACTCACTTTTGACTGCCTCGTATAGTGCCCAATTGGTAAATAATGTGTTTGGGTTGAATTCAATTATAAATAGAAAATGGCTGACTTTCGTCCAAATATTATTTCAGTTTTCTGCTCAAAGTAACTCTCTAAAACGTGCGTGAATGTACTCGTGTTTATATTTGAATACGTAAGCTATATTTTACGTATTTTGTACACATGAATAATGATGTAAATGTAAACTTAACATTCCATTAAATGTTTAGCTTATTTGGTGTTAACAAGCAATATATCAAATATAACTTTTCTAGATTAAATAATGAGTATCTCGTCAGGACAATAAGGCAAAGGTGAGTTTAAAAAAAATTGGCCTATAAATGACTTTTTTGTGATTCTCCATGCAAATCTGCCGAAAAATTTTAAGATTTTACCCCTATTTCATCAAAGAATCTTTTATTGTAGTAGGTTTTAGAGGAGAACCTAACGTTTATTACAGCTGCACTATTTTCAATATTTTATATTGAATAATTTATGACAGAAATAACGGTAGTTCTTTGAAGTCTTAAGGATACTAAGAAATGTTTCATTCGTTGTCCACAGATCAAAATGAGGACCCTATTATCGATAGTATGGGTCTATTACTTCACGTTACTACTCAGCGCGACATCTTCAGTCGGAGAAGACAGGATGTGGCTGAACTCAGTTGTGAACTTGGTTGAGTTGGACTACGTCGACCATTGCGCAGAAAGAGCATCCGCCACGTGGGAAGAGCTCATGGGCAGCAAGATGGGACTGTCTAAAAAGGTAACATTTTAGATTACATCGCCACTTTCTACTCGAAGAGAAGCGCTTTGCCGACGATTTCGATTTTTTGTCGATGAACTTTTCGTCGTAGTTACTACCGCCTTTCTTATTTCATTCGTGAAACAGTTCGCTGTGTTTCGGATTGAAGGGAAAGGTAGCCAGTGGAATTACTGGGCATGGACGGCATTTCATCTTAGAGCTACCGCACATATACAATTTCAAATCGTACAACTAAATCGCAGAATGTCTAATAGGCATAGAATCTTATGATAGCCCGCACATTATATCAACTAAGTCGTTCAACTAAATAATTGGCCAACTATCGGCCGATAGCCCGCACACTATAACAACTTAGTTGGTCAGTCGCACGATAAGATGCAGTGTGACCAGACCCGTGCGCGTGATTTCCCCACGCTTGGATTTTTGCCGACGGGCACGCAGCCGCCGCAGCTAGTCGATCTCTGCATTCTCTTCTTGTAACAAATGAAAAAATAGAACTGCTGATCGACGAAGTCCAAAAAAGGCAAGCCCTTAAAAAACTTATCTGGGTAACATCTCAGTTTAGAATGTAAGGTATGATGTTTCCCACGCTCTAATCTGTCACTTAATATCGGATGCACCCTAAACGTTTTGTTCTGTTTTCGTCTTCTTTTTATTAAGTTAAGAAGTACGTTGTTTTTCCGCATTTTATCGCAGACTTCACCGCGCTAGCAACACTGTCCACCAACTAAGTCGACGAAGTGTGCGGCCTATGAAAGCACGCAATTTAGTTGTTCGATTTAAAATTGTATATGTACGGTGGCTCTTAGGCGTCAGGATGACAACG
This sequence comes from Nymphula nitidulata, assembly GCA_947347705.1. NCBI lineage: Eukaryota > Metazoa > Arthropoda > Insecta > Lepidoptera > Crambidae > Nymphula > Nymphula nitidulata. The sequence continues at coordinate 16,305,799 of OX374626.1, read as the reverse complement.
CACCTGCAATATCAAATGATTTTTCCTAGTTATTGCAGGTGTCTATAGGCGGCAGGAAGTGCTTACCATCAGGAGGACCGTCAGCTTCTTTGTCATCTAGTTGTATAAAATAAAATAAAAAATGACTAAGCGGAGTCGGATGTTTATTTATTTCTATTATTATTTATTAATTTCATTAATTTTATACACATGCACTACTTATTTCTACTGAATAAAGGAAAATCAGTGTGTTAATTTAATAAAATAGTAGAATGGAATTATCAGCGAAACGTTTCTTTCTATTCTTCAATTGTACTAATCGCTTAATCACTGTAACCTCAAAAACTCCCAAGTTACAAAGTTTACGGAACAAATTAGCAGGTTTGCGAGAGTTAACCTAACACTTTACCGACAGTTCGAATTAGGTCTTAACTGTCAATAAACTAACTTGGAAACAAACTATGGAACTAATTCATTTCTTTCAATAACTATGTCGGTACTCAAATGTTCATTTATTCTTTGGTGGATTACGTTACATTAGCGATTTATTCTTTGTAACAGATTTTCCTATAAAATATTTCTGCGTTTAAGGTTTTGTTTTTAACCACCTCATTTTTAAACCTATTCAATTTTGTATGGAGGACCATACTAAATTAATGTTCGCAGAGTAAATGTACCTACCAGGAAAACAAATTCGGAAAATGTCATGACTGACAAATTAAATATAGCAACAAAACAAACTTGATTACTTTCTTACTGAAGTATTCTGTAGGAGTAAAATAAAATCCTTTGTTTTATATAAAGTTAGTACTCACACATAAAACCACACTTTTTACTTCAGATGATCTACTTTGTTTTCTTATTTTGTATTACGTCTGATTGTACAATTAATGCTTTGTTTGAAGTACACAGATTCATACGGCCACAATCTCAGCGCTCGGGCGACCGATAGTCTATTTAATCGCGGAAAGAAGCAATAGGTAGGTCGCGTCCTTCCTGTTGCGTCCTTCCGTGACTAAATAGACAAATAAGAAATTGTTAGAGCGTGCCATGCATCACGAAGAGGCGCAACTTGAAGAGGCGTTTTATCTATCCTGTGAATACTAATGCATTTTGAATCATGTAAATTCAATCCCGTTCTGATGTTTCAAATTCGCTTTTATTGGCATCAAAAAGTTTTAAGACAATAATAATTACAACATAATGTTGTAATACCTAATACTAACTACTCTGCCGCGCTAACGAAGAGTACAATAACTCGAATTTGCCGCTTTCGAGAAAAACGCGCTCAAAGTTTTGAACTTTGTTTTTCTTGTATCTCATAAACTACTAAACATATCTCCATGAAACTTGTACCAATTAAAAGAACAACAAATAAAGAGCAGCTTCAAAATATACTTAAAGTGAAAATATAAAGATTATGGCCTTAAATCGTTGAAATAGTGCTAATAATTAGGAATGTTTAAATGACCAACCTATCATCACTAGTCATAAATACAATAACTCTATTACTTAATGTATTTATCTTTAGCAAAAGTATATATTGCAAACACTTACATTAATAATTTCAATATTTAGTAACGATAAATACAATAACTGTTGTAGTTATTGCATTTATCGTTAGAAAACTCTGTGACCTAGTCGGTAATCCATTGAAAATGAAATATTTAACTTTGTTCATTAATTAATTAATTTAAAATAATTATAAATTTTTGATAACTTACATACAAACGTACAAATGCGAGTACCTTCATAAAGCAAAAGTGCTATAGCTTAATTAGAATAAATGATGTCGATAATAGGGAATATCCAAAATTTCCAGCGTTATTAAAATTATTTAAACAAATAATAAATTGAGACAACATCACATACATTGTTCTGATCCCAAACTAAGAACAACGAAGGTAGGTACCATAAACAACGAGACCGTACACAAATACCCTGTCTCATCAACAAATATTTGTGTCTGTGCGGGAATGGAACCCGCGACCCTTACGTCTCAACTGGCGCTCTAAGCCACTGCGCTAAACGGGTCGTCAAATATTTTACATCTTGGTCAACATCAACTTGGTCAATATCTTTAAGACACCGCCATTTTCTGGGCTTGGCGACTACTTAATTAAAAACCTTTTTTTTTAAATATAACTTGAAGGACCGAATCAATCAATATTAAAAAGAAAAAAACACGGAGTCGCGTCTTGATTATAGAAATATTGAGATTTAAAAGCATTCGACAACTGTGAAGGACGGCGCATGAGGCGAGGCATGCGGACGCGAGGGAAGATGCTCCTGCTCTTAGCCTCACTTTTGCCCCGACTGCATTCAACTCGCGGACTATCTGCACTTCAAATTATTGTAAAAAAATCAAGCCGATATGTAAAGCTCTCATTGTAAAGAGTTAAATTTAATGTGTCTTTTAAGAAAAGACATGCTGAATAGATAGTATCAAAAGAACGCTTACTTACCACCTCAATCACGACCGCTGCAAACACAAAAGACGCAACTGGCAAAACACAGTAAACTGGGGCCTTACCACCATCTTTATAAAAGCGATTCATATTCCGCTCGGTTCAGTATTGGTTCCTAAACTGCATCGCTGTCATAGTCATAGATAGCGTCGTAGTACGGATATAACGATTCTACACAGTTTAGGTCCTAAACTGGATCGCGATAAAAGATGGTGGTACGGCAGCTGTTGTGTTTTACTTCCCCTTACACCCCGCAACGCCCCCGCTAAGCCCCGCGTTGCATAGTCTTACGAATAATAAACTCGTGATGATATTTTAGTTTTGATTGTAGACATAGATTTATTTTAAATGACTTTGCTAATCATTAATACAATAACAGTATTTATTCGTGAACCCTGAGTATTTAGCTTAGTAAGTGATTGGGATACACTAATCATAAGTACAATAACTAAAACATATTGTATTTATGACTAGTGAACAAATATTTAAAATCCAAGTCCTACTACTAAATATGTGGAACAACTAACAGTTATTGTATTTAGGACTAGTAATGTATACATAGTTTAAAACTGATGACACCACAAGTATGATTATTGTATTTTTAATTAGTAAAATTGTAATAAAGTCTTAGTTATTGCATTCTTGCTTACTGATAACTCAGGTTCCTGAAGGAATCATGAAAAGTTACTTAGAGAGAGTTATAGATCTCGATTCCCTGATTCCGAATATATATATAACTCAAAATCGGCCAAAATCGAGTTATTGTACTTTTAGTTAGCACGGCAGTACTACTACTTATACTTGTGTGTATAATTATTGTCTTAAAACTTTTTGATTAGTTTCTGGATAATATTAAATATTGGAGTTCACTATCTTGGTCTATATTTGCCGGTTTTGAGATGTTCTTAGATTTTATCTACATCTTATCGTACATCATTCAACTGTCATTTGAACTAAAAGAACTAGTCTAGAACAAACGAATTGATCTTCTGAATTAAGAGTTATTTTACAAACTGTAAAAATATTAGGTGCGAGGCTGAATAGCAGGCAGGGGTCGTTTGATTGTTTTAACTAGTTTTCTTGATGTTTATACTAAAAATTTTATAAACTATATTTCTGAAAATCTTTTGAAGAAATATTCATTGAAAAAAAGTTTGCATAAACACTCATTCAGGTATAGTTTAAGTGGTATAGTTTAAGCTTGTGTCTATTTATTTCAAAGAGTAATAACCATCGCTTATAGGATCTGATATATATAATAGGGAAATAATCGACCAGCCTTGTTGCTACACTTCCTTTTTCGCAAGATTTAGGTGGTGTTTATTATTTGTAAGTTCTTTTTTTTTATTGCCACGTTTTAAGCTTTCTAAATATTAGGTTAATTCTAGTTAAGTTATCTTAATTTTGTCAATTTACTTATTATAAAGTGTTTCAAATGACACAAATTTCAAATCATAAATATTTACTACATAGGGAAATCTAGATATTGAAGTTGCTTGATATTGTATAGACCAGCCCGCCTAGCATGACCACCGAAACGCGATATGATAAAGCTATTTATCGCTTCGAACTGTCAAAAATCATTGGATATAACCGCCATCTTGAAATTTTATCGAAACTGCGAACTTGTATTGTATATATACATGTTCGCAGTTTCGATAAAATTTATTAATATTTATTTCGATAAAACTGCGAACTTGTATTGTATATATACATGTTCGCAGTTTCGATAAAATTTCAAGATAGCGGTTATATCCAATGATTTTTGACAGTTCGAAGCGATAAATAGCTTTATCATATCGTATCATATCGCGTTTCGGTGGTCATGCTAGGCGGGCAGAGATGTTAAATCTTTCCATGCCCTAGTTATCTTTTCCTTCACACCAAATCACAGCGAACTGTTTCGCGGTTTAAATAAGAAAGGCGGTGGTACCTAGTACATACTCAGACGACCCTGCAAGAGGGGTTACCACCTAGTACAGTCTTGTCGCGGTTTGTCTACAAAAAGTAAAAATTTTAAAAGGTTTAAAGGCAGTTGAATTTTGGCACCACCAAGCCGAAACTTCGGCTACGTACGAAATTTGTTTAGCTTCAGAATCTTTCATTTGAACTGATGGGAACATTCGCTAGTTTTACAAAACCTACGATAAAACGTTTTCCGAGGTTTTGGACTTTCATTCAGCGAGTTTCGTGATATTTTAGAAGTTTATTAGGGAACTAATAAATAACACAAAAAAAAAGTTGTTAACTTCATCTGTGTCATTTATTAGTTTATATGTACAAACCTTATAGGTATATTAGTTTCCTGTTTCGTTTTTCACTATTTCGTCCGTGTACGAAGTTACGGATAAAATTTTCCTCAGTAGCCCCTCGGGTTTCATGACAAGCATCTATCGTGGCACGAAATACGCATATTTTTTGTCCGAAGCATCGAAAAACATCTAATGGTAGACCTGCAGATGCTACAAATGAAATCAAACGAATTCGCCACATGTTAATTCGTGTCGTCATAGCAAACATTTCGGCAATTTTTACATCCATCTATTCCTTAACACTGTCGTCCGAAGCTTACATTGATAAAAATCTATTTGGAGGTCGTCGGTTCTTAAAAGTAAAATTGAACTTGAGTTTTACTATCTGATAGAGTAGATATATTTAATCATATAGGTATCTGTTGTATATCGAAATTAGAACTACGTGATTCAAAGCTACTAAATTCTAAATCACATGCACGATTCTCTCATGAAAAGCGATGTGATTGCTGTTATAGCCGATACACTGCGTCACTATTATTCGTCAATCCCAAAGCATATTGCAATATTGATGTTTCAGATTAGACGCCTGTTTAATAGTAAATACTGTCAGGTGCAATTAAAGCGTTTATATGAATAAAATTTAGTGCAGTTTTTTGCGAGCAATTACGTTGAGGCATTATAGGAAAATAGAATAAAAATATATGTTGATTCGAATTGATTGGTTAAGTTCATTATATACAAAGACAGTTTGGCGGCCGTCTACTAAACCAGAAGAACCTGGCTTGAATCCCGGCAGGCAGGGGTAAATATTTGAATCATCCGTACGAGCATTTGTTCACAAGTCTTAGATGTTTGTTTGTCTATTTAGTATATTTTTAAAAATTGTCCTTTATCAGGATGTTATATACTTCCATGCCGAATTTCATCTAAATGCGGTCAGCGATTTAGGAGTCTAAACGACACAGTCAGTGTTTACTTTCGCATTTATAATATTACTGTGAAGTAATTATCCAATATCTGGTATTCATGACTCAGGCTCTTAATAATAATAATAAAAATAATATTCATATACTCACATTTATTACTTATCTAGCCCAAAGTAATAAGCATCATTAAGAGCTTGTGTTATGGATACGATATAACGGAGTAATAATGATAATAATATGTAGTTTAGATACATTTTTATTAGTAAATAATTTTTCAAACATTTACAATAATGTTAAAATCAAAATTAAGGATAATATGTTCATAAATGAACAAATAAACATCCATGACTCGTGCACAAGTGCTCGTACTCACCATACAAACATTTGCTCCTACCGGGATTCGAACCCGGGACCCCTGACCGAGCAGCCAGTATAGCAAGGAGCATAGACCACTCGACCAGCGGGTCGTCAAATCAAAACAATGAATAATTTGTGCCAGATGAATAGGTGTGAGTGTGAGTATTTTATTATAATTACAGTAGAAGATACTTAGCCTGCATATCACATCACACTATTTTTGTAGTGTTTTCCGAGTCAAAGATTTCTGTGGCTATTTGGGGAAGGTATCGTTTAAGGATGGGAAATCTCGAGTGTTTGCGTAACACGGCCTCTTTATCTTCACTGTCAGTGTTTGCTATCTCAGTAGGTGGTTACAATTAATTAATCTGTCAAGTGGCGTTATACCTATGGAGATCTATGGCAATTGAAAAATCAATTGTATCTGTAATCTAATGCTTGGCGGCTTAAAACTAGACAATAGGTCAATGTCTATGTGTTCATTTACTACAAGTGTGAATTACAGATGTAATTAGCTTCCTACTATTATATGTTTCATCTAAGTATCTGTCTATGTCAGCTGAAGATTACCCAATAAAAATAAAAAGGTCTTAAAAATATCAACCGAAATCCTCAGCCGGGATAAGTACAACACCACGTAACCACTTTCCTTTTAAATGTAACAAGTTGAAGGTAGATAAAGAGGTTTAGGAATAAAGCGTTTCATGTCATATCAGTCGTGTAAGAAATAGCGATGGAGCAAAATTACGAGTAGAGGAAGTAACATGGCGTGTTATTTGTCGACCGGCTTTTGTTTAGAAGGCGTTGGGGTTGTGATTTTTTCGTTCAGCTTCATTTACTTTCCGCCTATTATGTTTAAGGTCTTCAACAATAGGTGCCTACTTTGTAAGACCGATGTTATTCTGAATTTTTTTAAAGAGTTTGAGTAAAAAGTAACTAAACTAGGAAAAAGTCATATCCTGGGCGGGAAGAGAATCCGCGACCTTTCACAATCCCGGTTAAGTTGAATTGTGAGCTAAGGTCTACCCTCACAATGTTGAAACTATGCTATTTTAACGCAAAAACGATATACAGATAGACTAGAAGAAATTCGTAGGGTTATCCTCATTCCTTGGTAGCTCATTTGTCAGAGCAGTAATTGGATGCAGATATTTTCTGAAAAGATAATAATATTTTTTTACAATCATGATTTTCCGTGCAAAATATTCTAGACGCTATTCGTACTCTACGTCGAAAAGTATAAATAATTTTTTATTAGATCATCGACATGATTACAATAATATACGTCATTCGCATATATCAGACGAATTCTAATGAATACAATTTTTGTCCTCGCAGTTGGAACGCGACAAGGCTTACGGACTTTTCGCTCAAAGCATCAGAGATGAGGTGAAGAGTGCGTTCACAGAGCATGCGCTTGGGCAAGACGACGACATTCTCAGGCGGAAAGTGAAGCTGCTGCTACACCCTGGAGACGTTCTTCTGGATACTGAACAGTGGATTAAGGTATGCCATCAAGAATAGAAAAAAAAATAGTTTATTTAGTGTAACAAATAGAATTAATACATATTTCTGACCTTCAAATACTAATTAGTGGCAGTAGTAGCACTAAATAGGCGTCCACTCAGCATATTTTCAGGGCCCCCAAAGGTAACCAGATGCTGGTCTTCCGTGAATACTTTGAACGGGGGAGAGCAGCTGTACACAAAGACTGTATTGACTTATCTATCAAATTAAAAAGTTAAACGATATCAATAATACATGGCAGCAAAATAATAAAAAACATAAGTACCTAGTCTCAGCCATCACATTAGTTTACATAGATATATAGCACTGAAATACTTACAGAACAAAACAATAAAACACTAGTATCTAGTAATTAAATTAATATAAAACTAAAAAAAAATTACGTCCTGAGGCTGAGGCTATATTATTTTAATTACTAAGTAATTTTTCAAACATTTATAATAATGTTACAATCAAAAATTAAGAACACTAGTATCTAATTAACTGATTTAAAAATATAAATGATGAAATCAAATTAAAATTATTTAGTCACATAACAACATGACCGCTGTTATTCGCGTAGTGAAATTAATGTAATCCAAGTCTTAATTAAAACCCAAATTGCTATTACGCTTTCGATATAAATAAACAATAACTTTTAATTAAATGTTACTAAATGTACGGTTAAAACTAGTTTTTAAAGTTGATCTAAAAGTTACAAAATCCACTATGAACTAACTTTAACTTTCCCGTGAGTTTTCTAACAATACAATTCAATTAATTTCACCACAAGCGATAAATTTTATGTGTTGTGTAATAAATTAATTTTGGTTTTTTTATTGCTATAGATGGCAATACGTAATTGCATATAAATCTTCTCTTATATTCATCACAAAACTCGGTCAAGCAAGATTGCTTTCTTTATTACTTTTGCATTCTGCAGATACGTGAAAAAGCAGGCGAAAGAAGTGTAACAAATTGTGAATCACTTTTGTCACTTTTAACGTGTGGTCGGGTGTAATAATGAATGGAAGGAGTACTTAGTTTTATTTTAGACTGTTATTTCCAGACTAATTTTTTTTAATGACAAACAAGCTGACGGCCCGCCTGGTGGTCAACGGTTACTGCCGCCGATAGACACCTGCAATGACAAGGAAAATACCTTGATATTGCAGGTGCGTTGTCATCCAGTGCACTAAGATGAAATGCCGTCCAAGTAATTACACTGGCTACCTTTCCCTTCAGTCCGAAACACAGTGAACTGTTTCACGGTTGAACTAGGAAAGGCGGTGGTACAGTCGACCACTGAAGTAGCTGAACACTTTAGTAATGGTACTACGTAGCAGAGGTGTGACCCATGGGTCACACCTCTGTTGCGAACATAATTAACAGTTGCTACCTTACTAAATAGACACCATCTTTATTGTGACATGGCACTAAAGTGTTCAGCTACTTCTGTGTTCGACTGTACCTACCCTACACGATCCTACATACGGCCCTAACACTTACTAAAAGTTAAGTTGTCTAGTAAAAAAGAGACTTTTAAAAGCATCAAGTTTATACTTAGCTGATCCATATAAAATTTTGACTGAAGGCTGAAATGGTTTTAATTGTCATTTTCAGAAAATTAGCCAGTGAAATTACTGGGCATGGAAGGCATTTCATCTAAGGCCTCAGGATGACAACGCACCTGCAATAACTAATGATTTTTTCTTAGTTATTGCAGGTGTCTTTATGCGGCGGTTACCACTTACCACCCGGCGGGCCGTCAGCTTGCTTGTCATCTAGTTGTATAAAAAAAGTCTAATGACGGACGCCAAGACCTGCTACATCAGTTTGTCAGTTGTAAAAGACGTAAATAGTTTTAATTTCTTTAGTTTTCTTTATTGCTGGCTTTAGAGTGCAATTAAATATTGTAAGTATACTAATAAAAATTGATAATCGTGACTAGCTTTTATCAGCCCATTAGAGCCTCACGTTGTCTTATGGCAACGCAAGTAGGCGATTTAGTTTACCATAGACTACATTCAACAACATTATCAACACAAATACACATAGGTACTTTTAAAATTATCTAAATTAATTCATCTGGTTCATCTGGTAATATAATTCAATGCGATATTCTGCCACGATTTAAGGGGTCCACGCGACAAATTATTCTCATTATCTAGCAAAGCTGTTAGTGTGTAAGGAGCTTAAGCAATTATAATAACACTAATAAAATTAATTTGCCGCAGCTGGTCACATTCGCCGACACAGCCCAGAACAAGTTGCGTTTCGCGACAAACTACGACTGCGGCTCCAGCGTTAACTGCTCTTTGAGGGGTAAGTTGTGCCAGCAATTAAACTGTTTAGATTAGACCGCCTGTCTTAACTTTGCTAAAATTAATCATCATCAGCATATACAGGATGGTTCCGTCAATACGACAATAAATTGAAAGATGGGCTATATTAGTTCATAGAAATGGTTTGCCAGTTAAAAAAACATCTTATTCATTGGATAATTTCATGAAATTTGTATGAAAAATTATAATAGTGGCTGCATTATTTCATAGAAATGTCATAAAATTATAAAATAATAAGATGTTTTTGAAAGTGGCAAACCATTTCTATGAACTAGTATAGCCCATGTTTCAATTTATTATCGTATTGAAGGCACCACTCTGTATACGTCCCACTGCAGGGCACAGGCCTTCGTACGTGGGAGAAACACATGAGAATTTTGGGCCATAAAACTACCACGCTGGCCCAATGCGCGTTGGTACCTAACAACCGAGATTAACGGTTAAACGTGCCTTCCGAGGCACTAAGGAGGTCCAGGTTACAAATTTTGATTGACCCATCCCGGGATCGGCCATGGCGATAGTTGCTTTGTTTTCGTAATCGAATCCATATCGCTCAAATCACTACGCCACCGAGATCTTCAGTTAATATCTTTTGTTAATGCATAATAGTCATTGAGCTATTGTGCAGCTACCACGTTCAAAATTTGCAACAATCTCCTTGTTTAAAGTCAATTATTGGAGTGTCAAAAGCGCTTTCCAACATTATAAAAGTACACACGACAGCACATCAAGTATACATTTGCACTACTAAAGCCGTCTCTATTACGAACTGAGTAAGGATGGTCATAAGCTGTATAACTGTTACGCTTGATGTGCTGTCTAATATGTAATGTCTGTACATTTCATTTGTTTACTGTGGCGATGAAGTCTAATAATAAATATGGTGGCTGTTCTTTTCGCTATATTGTAGTTCAAGCTGTACTAAATAAAAAGTCAATTTTAAAAATGAAGTCTAACAAAATATTTTTTTTACTAACTAAAACCATTATTATTCGATTGCTCATGGTTAAAACATATCTATTAGTTTAAACGTCTTTTGCATATATTTACCGGTAGGCTAAATATAATTATGATTATTTAATCTAATAAGTAAAGTTATTCTGTAATAACACAGTCCTGTCGGTTTTCTAAATTTGAATATACCTGTCTCAAAAGAAGAAAAAGATTCGTATAGTGACCGAACAATTAAAATACTTCACTATACAACTAATTCTAGGTAAACTAATAAGTTTAAAAGCCATACGAATTTCTCAATCAATCTCTTTTATGAAACAGAGTTCCACAGCAGTTTCGCAAGGCAGCAAGATGAAGAAACATTAAGTCGTATGAAGATGACGTGGGAGAATAATCTACCAGAAATGACTGAGTACTTAGAGCTAATTCTTCCGCTGTTAAGAAATTCTTCAAAAGGTTAGTACAGAAGTTATTACTGTTTTAAGTTGCCTCTCCTTTTACTTAACTATTTGGGCATTATCTCTGTATTTCTCTTTTCTACAGTCTTAAACAGATCCTTTTCCCATCTTTGGGGCTGATCAAATCTGATGTAGTGATTGGGTCCTTCAATCCTTCAAGAGCGTGTTCACACACTGCCGACTTCGTTTCGCGCCTGTGGTTTACGTCAACTATGTGTTTACACCCGGGAGCAAATGCTTATCTTTAACTTATCAAAGACAACTGACATCAGTCTTCCAGTGACCACGATCATCGTAAAGTAATCGGAACGTCGGGTGTATAATAATAATGTAACATCTCATTTAACGCAAGTTGAAGCCGGTTAAGTGGTTTTAATTCAAAATTGTGTAGTACTCGCGAAAATATAAGACAATACATACCTAACTGAGTTTATAAGAATACTAAGTATAATAATTTATAGTGTCTAAGGCCGATTGTTGAATACGGTTCAGTGGTTTTTTATAACCACTTAAAACTGAAATCATTTTCGTTCAATATGACATTGAACCTAGCAACCAGACAAAAACTCTTCAGTAGGTATTGGACGATCTGCCTAAGCAGAAAACTGTCTGTCGGATACAGCCATCGGCCTTCGACATAGATAACTCATAATAAATAATGGAAGCCGTCATTATGTATGTCGAATTGCCAATGTCAAATATCTAGGTATAACTACCTCAACTACCATCAAATAACTTTGATTTGCCATTTTATATGAATACTATGACGAGGCACCCTTAAAAGCAGCTAATGTTCGTATGGAAAAGTAAACCTTTAATTTTTATTATTATTCACAAAAGTATCTAATTTGATAATTCGCTAAATACCAAACATATTATACAATTGCCATAAACTTTCACAGTAAATTAACATGGTTTGTGATCCGAGCACGATAACTGTGCCACTATGCCATATTTTAACTTGCATGAACACAATCAACATAATTTGTAAAACTGTTCTCTTTAGAGGTAATTTGGTACATTAAAGTGACAATTAAAGTACTACCACTGAATAGTGTCTGCCATTGGAGAGTTCTCATTAATGGAATTTAATTAAAAGTTCTGAAGTGGAAGGTTACGACAGAGCCTCCTAGAAAAGCGTTCTAATATTAAAACAACACCTAAAGATATTAGACGTTCGATAGCTGTTTTATTCGATATTACAACTGTTCATGGATAAATGAATTCAATTTTTTCTTTCTATTCATTTTACGATCATTACTGACTTTCCACTTCGTCAAGTGTAGGAACACATAATGTGTACGCTATGCTCATATACAGTGTAGCACTTCTGCTTGGAGAGAATACACGTAGCATGTATTAAATGATTATTAGGAATAACACACTTTAATCATACACATATTGTGTATATTAAGTAATACACAAAAAAACGTAACCCGTCAAGCATCAGATTCCAGACACAATTGATTATGTAGTTGCCATAGCTCTCCGGAGGGACAACACTGCTTAAGGGATTAAAATATGTACATTAAATCAACAGAATTAAAAATATATAAATAATTAGTAACATAAATTAATGTCGGTACCTAGATATTTTTGAAAATTGGATTTAGATGGAAAAATAAAATAGGCATTACTTAAGATGGGGAGAAAAAGCTCTTAAAATGAAATAAAATAAAATTGAATAACAATATTAGTATTATTACTAAAAACAGACTAATGTCCGTTTTTACTAATCATTCTACCCATTCTACCGGCTTGGGTGACTTATCTACAAAATGCATTTATTAAATACAGAAAAGAAAGAAACACAGGCTTCATATTACTTGAGGCAACATAACATTCCAGGTACCTATTCTAAGTTATCTCATAATAAATTCTTTTGCAGATTATAGAACCGTGGAGGAGTATTGGGATTCCCTTGTGGAATATGAGGGGGCGATCTTAAAGGCGCGCGAGCTATGGGATAGCGTGCGACCGCTTTACACGAAGCTTCATAAATACATAGCTCTCCGTCTGAAGGGAACAGACGCTGTCGGGAAGCCTTTGCCTGTTCAATTATTGAGTAAGTTAATTAATTTAAACATATTCTACAATTTTGTGGTGGTAGTCTTACGACTAAATTGTTTCAATACGCCTGATGCTAATATCTAATATCGAAATGTGTTATATTATATATTGCAAAGATAAATAGCCGAGTTGAAAGTCAGGAATATTTTCAATTTGGTCAGAAACAGTCAGCTATTTATTAAATGCACTACCAAATATAACATTAGTACGAGTGTCTTTACGCCCTTTTTATGCGAACCATGTTTTTATATAACAGATTTCAACCTATGTTATCCCATCGCTGGGCAACAGCCCCTCTCAATTCTTTCCACCCATCTCTCTTTTGCGCCACCTGAAACCATCAAAAAATAAATAATGTATTATTGATTTATGAAAAACTGGAGGTTTGATGATGGATGCTGAGTGCACTGATGTCATTCAACGGAAAGCTGTTATCGGTGCCTTTATTCAATAAATTTATTAAAATCCTCTAAATGTTTCTTAGAAAACGGGCGGAAGTTTTGGTAAACACATACATAAATAAATACTTTTCACCTGAAATTGCGTTAGCAACCTTCAAAATGAGTTTTACGCAGTACCCGATATTGATAGTAAAATTAATAAAAACAATCAGTTTAATTGAAAGAAAAAGATGAAATAGGTAGTATTTGCAATAAACTTTATGCTCGCTACTTTAGACAGTTCGCTTTAGTCTAAATATTTGAGGTTCGGTAAAACTACAGGAAACAAATGCAATATATTGGATAGAGCTATTAAATTTACGTTTTGAAGATTGTAAGCTCAACAGGTTTTAGATTAAGATAGTCATTTAAGTCAATAGACTTAAGGCTTACACTGCTATTAAACAGACAGATAATATTTTCTTTTTTTTTACTGTCTGAACCTATAGGGGTCAGCGTAATTGCACATCCAACACTGCTGCATACTATAAAGGCATTGCAATATTGCAATATCTTGGCCTTGTAATGCGGCAGTGAATAGGAAATCAACTCATCGTCACTTTAAACTGTAAAAAAAGTAAAAAATCTGCAAATTATTCCGCTGGAGCCAGCGAGCAATGTGGAATCTTAGAAAAGGTTCCTAAATACTGATTCCCTGATATCGGCAAGCCTTTGAAGTTCATTTAGGTAATGTTAACAATACTTTGGTATAGGAAATTGGATATCGATTCTACACGTAATAAATCATATATAAGTTTAGAAGAAGGTTCTCTATGTCATAGTAACGAATGAAAATTAATTGTTTTATTCATTTAAAGAGGCTATTAAGTTTTTGGAATCAGTATTTCACAGAAAACATTATACCATTGTATCTGTAATATTGAAAATATATTTAAAATTGAATTCCTTATCGTATTCGTGCATGCCGACTTAATTGCAATTCAAAATTAAAAAATTTAAATACTTTTAAAGTAAAATTAAAATATTATGACGAATGGAAATTGATTCATCCACGTAAAACAAACTGCAAAAAAATGGAGTTAAGGGACCTTAGCCGTACCTACTACAAATTCCACCACAATAGTACCAAATGCATTCACGTTGTTTTAACTGTAAATAAGAATTAAGTACACACAGATAGACTTCGGTATTACTCGTACTACAAACGCTTCAAAAGTTCAATTCTCCTTATAATACGGATAAGGGGTTCTTGTATATGGGTTTTAGGGAAAAGATTTTGAAAACAATGCAGATGTAAGGTACTTAAAAGCATCTCTGGAGAGTTTGACAGTAAATCAGATTTCGAGATGCTATACTAATTATCCTCAAAGTCTTTCTCACCAAAACAGTTTTACAAAATGTCCTATATCAATACTGACACTTGTTCCTAAAATTGGTGTACAATTTTACAACACGAAATCCATAAAGATACTGTTTTGTGATCATTTTTGGTGATAAAACAAGAGACGGACGCCATTAAATACCACAAAAAAACTCGTTATAATAGACTAATAACTTGTATCCCCTAAAATAGATGACCAAGTAACAAGAATCAGCACTGAATACTATGGAAGCTTCACAGAAATCGTAAAATATGTGGTGTGCGATTACCCTTGGGAAAGCCCCTAGCCCACAAGTCGTTTTCTTATACCCAAAGTTCTCACAATATCGGATCTCTAATTTCCATAAATTCCAAATAAAATCCAATAAAACTGGAATATAATATGGGTGCATAAGAGTATGTGGAAATATCTCAAGTTTCAGCAGTGACATAAATTGTACCCGTTTGGTTTTATAAACTGGAGCCTTTTAAAACTCCGGATAGTTTCAGAGGTATTCTGAAGCTCTGCGATTCTAAATATATTCATAATCATCATTCTCAGAATATTAGTTCAATTAATTCCACTTCTGAGATAGGTCTACTGTGATGCGTCAATCATCAGGATCTTGCGCCAATGACCGCTCTTTCTACCTGTGCTATTTAACGTTGGCTGGACCTCACTGGATGCGTCTATTGAGGTCCTCGGGTTTGTAGACCATGAACGTGCTTGCTCTTCGTTATATTTTTAACATTCATGATATCTATTACAAACAGTCGTATTCCTCAGTGACTTTTGCTATGTAGTATTATGTCACTAAAAACTATACGCAAACACTATAGTAAAGTACCAATATTCCTATCTTCACGGTGTTGGTAACTGTCATCCTTTAAACAGGCGACGAGTGACGAGTGAATCTGAATTCTAAACCCCTTAATGAATTTTGCGATTTACTAGTTTGAGTAACTTACAATTGTAAACTTCACTCCCCGAAGTCAGTATTGTGGATCAAATTTTTAGGTTTAGTATAGTAAAGTAACTATTTAATTTTCATACATTATAAGACTATGGGAAACAAAATAAACTGTTTAACATAAAATACCCAAGTTGATTGATAAAAAGGTTAAAAGTGCCTTTGCCATCTTTTGTTCGTATGGATAGAAATATCATTTTTCAAAAGTAAAATTTACTAGATTAACAGTATCGTTGCATTTGACACAAAACTAACACTTGGGGCATTGCCAAACTTATTCAGTACAGAAACACAAAGTTATAAATAAGTTTTGTTATATGGCTGGGATCAGCTGAAGGGATAAAAAGAAAAGAAGGATCCAGTACGTCACCACTTTGCTCTTGATGCCAGCTTGGCTTGCCCATACTAACTTAGTAATTATTTGCAGGGTCCCTAAACGGAGATGACTGGTCGAATGTAATTGAAAGCCTTTTGCCCAAACATCCTGCTATTTACCAAAAAGTTCATGCAAATCTACAATTGAAGGTGAGTATTAAGAATTACTTAAAATACGTGTTAAACATTTATCTGTATCTCTTATCTAATAATATTTATCATATATGTCTGTAAATCTGAGCCTTTATACGAATTCAGTTTTTAAAAAATGCTCTTGATGATTAAATACAAATTATTTAGCTATTTATTAAGAATAATTTTTCATTCACACTAGAATCTTGGCGGCATCGAAGCTTTTAAAACAGCCGCTGCTCTAATCCTCGACTTAAAACTTGGTGAAATAAAACCAGAAGTATGGACCGAATCAGTATTTAATAGTACATGCCCGTCTACTCTCGTGGATTGGTGCAAACCAAATAAAGTCAGGATAGTGACCTGCAAAGATGTCAGCATAGGGAATTATCTGGAAGCCCACGAGACTGCTACAAAGATATTATATAAACAAACCACTGCCTTGTACAGTAACAATACCTACATCCTTCGTGAGGCTCCACGCTACTCCGGTGAGAATACACTTTAAGCACAATGAATCTATTCCATTGTTCAATTCTTCCAGTGCGATAATAGTTCGGTTCGTTTCAGCGATATACGAAGCTGTTCCAGGATTTATATCACTTCTAGCGTTGAGTCCGCACGCTATAGATAGAAATGGTTTGTTTCCGCTCGAAACATTTAATTATAACGCCAACCACCACCGTCTCATTCTACAGCTTATAATGGCATTGAGAGATTTACCGAAGTAAGATTTTCATTATTAACTAGAAAATGTTAATCAAGAATATTTCGTTTCAACTTTTTGGGTACTTAAACCTTAAATCTTTTCATTTTAGGTTGAATTATTATTTGGCAGCTGATGAATGGAGATTAAAAGTGTTGAGGGGTACAATACCCCCTTCAGCGGCTGCCAACAGCTGGAGTGAATTCAGAAAAGAATTTTCGCTATTAGAAACGTCAGATAGAGATTTACTAGCGGATCCCTATGTACTATTCAACAAACCTTTCATCGGGTAAGAATTAATAAAAAAAATATTTTAAAAGGTACAATAAATCAATATGTAGTACTGACATTACCACGTGTAACAAATAATATTTTCTATTGCAGAAAGTTCATGGGCCTCATTCTAAAATATCAAGTATACCAATCGTTTGCTGAAGAGCTAATGTCCGATGAGTCTGATTTACTAACACATGTTGCTTCCAACAACGATCGCATAAGGTAATATTTCTAGCAAAATACCTACTTTCTTAGTTTTTGTACACTCACATTAAGAATGAATAATATCAAATTATTTTTTTACAGCGATACAATGATGCAAGGATTTAGTATACAGTGGCCGGAGTTAGTTAGTGACTTATTAACTAAAAAAGAAAATGGCCTAGAATATACTGGACTCACAGATTATTATCGCCTTTTAGATGAATACTTAGATGGACAATTCGACCCATCCGTGAATGAGGTTGATGATATGGATGATTATTTAGATCCTCCCGAACCGGAAATAAAACAGGAAGTCGATGAAAACTTGGACTTGTCAAACACGATTGCCGAGGAACCTGAATCGGAATCACCAATGTCTAATAATATTGATACAGGAGATGAATTTAATTCGAGATTTGGTACTGAAACCTCTACTGTAGCCGTTTTAGAAATAAAGAAACCTATTGAAGCTGGGGACCAGAAAAAGGAACCTGAAATA
The DNA here is from genome assembly GCA_947347705.1 of Nymphula nitidulata. Lineage (NCBI taxonomy): Eukaryota > Metazoa > Arthropoda > Insecta > Lepidoptera > Crambidae > Nymphula > Nymphula nitidulata. Next base: position 16,287,557 of record OX374626.1, on the reverse strand, counting down.
CAAGAAGCATCGTATAATGTGTATTGGTGGATAGGAATAGGTGTTGCTTTAGCAGTGGTTGTAATACTTATAGCAATAATTGCGAGAAAGCGGCACAACCACAGAAAACAACTAGAAAAACAAAGGAGAGAAAATTCGCGTGCATGATTTGAGGAGTATCGGTTTTAGGAACCGATCAGAGACAAGTTTTGTGTTTGTGTGCCAAACTGTCTTAAGAGTGTGAAAAGACTTATATCTGTGTAAGTTTTGTGTATTCGGCTAATTTAAGAATTCGGTTTTGTGTAGCATGTTATTATTTTTATTTACTAAGGAGGTGCTGCATTTTAAAAACACATCACAAAAGGCATTTATGTTGGTACCTAAATGATTTAACAATTGTGCGTATATTCATCAGTTTTATTTGATTTTTTGTAGTTTATTTGTATTTATATAAACTTAAAAACATTAGATAGTAAAGATGAAATAAATATTTTTGTACATATCACGATTTGCAAGATAGTTATTAAAAAATGTTACCAAGAGTGTCTATAATAGTTGTAACATGTAAAATATAGTTAGATGTAATTTCGCCGTGCCTTACGCGTCTCAATTTCTAATGTATAAGATCCATAAATAGGAAGGAGACAAAAATTGTAAAAAAGATTACTATGTAATTTTATAAATTATCTATTTACTCTGCTATAAAAAAACAATTACTTTCATATTACTATGTCTACATTTCAAATATTATGTTTTACGAATCTTACAACTTTTATAAATTTGGATAGTTTACTTCAATAATCAAATTTAGAATATTTTAATTTGATGTTTATAAATTTTAATAATGAATTTTTTTTGTTACTGAAATCAGAAACTTTACATTTGGTAAAGTGAATTAGTAAACTTTATGTTAGAATTGAAGTCAGGAATAAATGTTTTAAACATTGGAATTGTTTTTTTTTCTTTCTACTAACCTGTAAATAAATTTGGCAAAAACGGTGTAAGTACACAAAGAAAACAAGTTTTTGAGCAGTAGACCTTAGATAGTTTTTGACTCTCTTAAGTGCAAACGTTTCTACTGGACGCCAACACTGAAACACGGATAAGTATAAAACGGAAATTTTCTGCAAGACATTAAGCTGGCTACTTAGGTAATAAAATACGATTACAATTTCTTAAACACAAGGGTGTAAAACAAGCAGACGGCCCACTTGATGGTAAGCGGTTATAAAAGTTCCTTCATGGTTTGGAGACTTACGACAGCGGGGCATCTCTCCCCGAGGTGATGCCTGTCGATTAGACCTCCTGAGGCGATTCCCCTCCTCACCCACTCCACGGTACCAAGGTTCTCGCCTCCCTATAGACTTGGTAACGCCATAAAGGTCTTCTATTGCTTACAGCTATTGACAATCCAAAAAAAGGTTACCATAGCCTATAGACGCTTGTAGCACCTTGGACACTAGGTACGAAGGTACTCACGCGCTGCTGCTAACCTCATAAGAATCAGGAGAAGGATCGCTTTCTCGGTAAACTCGGTCGCCCTTAATCAGAAGGAACACAACGCAACTGCATTGTGTCAGACGGTCAAAATTCGAGTGGTACTAGATAAATACCATCAAGCCATACCTGTCTAAAATATAATTGGCACTTATCAAGTTAAGTTAGCTCGCAGCTTTTATGCTGAGCATGTGCAACGAAGCCCGTACAATATAGAAGTCTACAAAGATTCCCAATGTGCAGGTCTAGCCAATTACGGCATAACAGCCACAAATGTTTGGCTTCTGACATGCCAAGTACAATCGCGACATGCTCGTTCAACAATTTAGGAACTATTCATATATTTTTATAATAATTTTAAATATAGACATAAAGAGATAAGCGGTAGAGAAGCCATGGAAAACAAGTTACTTTAGCGGTATGGGCACTCTTAGTTGTTGGACCCACATAATGTGCACAGTTTGATATAATGGGTACTTAGGTTGGATTAAGAATTCAGAGGATGAAATTATTTTGCCAGCTGATTTCCTAAATAAAATAATCGTTGATAACGATTAAAGTACTCTTGGACCATTCTAGATTATATGTCAATAAATCATCATATTTAAACATTTAGGTTTATTTCATCTATCATCATCATTCATATCATCATCACGACCGGCTGGTCGAGTGGTCTGTACCCCTTGCTATACGGGCTGCTCGATCAAGAGGTCCCGGGTTCGAATCCCGGTAGGGGCAAATATTTGTATGATGAATACGAGCATTTGTTCACGAGTCATGGATGTTTGTATGTTTATTCAGTATATTTCTTATATTTATATACATATTATTATCAATATTTATCCATTATCTAGAATCCATAACGCAAGCTCTTAATGATGCTTACTTTGGGCTAGATAATAGGTGTGAGTGTATGAGTATTATTATTATTATTCGTATAGTGTTATAAAATAAAATGAATATGTCAATAAATAACTATATTATAATAAAAATATAGCATTGAAACATCGTTACGAAGTATTCAGAGTATTTTATATACGATACAAAAAGTAATAATTCCTCTTAAAAATCGTGAATTTTAAAATAAAGTCAACATAGATAACTTTTTATCAAGAAAATTACAGAAAAAAAAAAATTTACTTAATATTGTAGGTATACATAATCACCTACTAAAAATACTTTATCAGGTACAAAACATTTTCTATTGTCTGCGTGTGAGCACTAGCAGGCTTGGTAAGGTTGTAGTATTATCGAAAAACTGTTTTTAGTTTTCTTTAGTTCTACATACCTAATTTAAATCGAATTCCATGGAAATTCAACTTCATAGCAAATATTAAAAGCTTTTTATGTTATATCAAAACAAAACTAAATAGATACAAAGAAATTTCAAATTTAACCAAGTAAATAAGTATTCTTCTTCTAAATAAAACACTAGGGACAGAAGTTACCTATAGTTGATTACACGCTTAGGATTAGGACTCCAGTATCGAGATAGCTCACCTAAAGCGTTCCAGTAAAGTTTAATTTATGGGAATTACCTGTATTAGCTAAGGTAATGTATATCTACTTACTTGACATAAATATGACAGGATACAGGAAGTGTTGGAATCGGATAAGTTCCAATTATAATACTTCCCGTAGTTCACGTATCCTGTCAAGGAAGAGGAAATAATGCCTAATATAGTATTAGGTCCGCCAAATTATCTGTTATAGTTGTTCAATACATGAACATAATAGTTTTAATAATTATTTTATTAATGTTATTTGTTTCCATTAATGGCAACAATTGCCATATTTTTGCCTTCTGGCAAGTTTGTACTTTTGAAAATCTTCTTTCTCTCTCTGTTGTGCTGCTGCTATGGGCAGCACTAAATTATACAATTTTAATTTCTCCAGCCAGACCAGACATTTTCTCATTGGAATACAAGCAGTTATGTTTAAATCTTAATATAAGAGCAATGATTCTTTGAAGTTGATTGAAAATTAAATATTTTCAAAAATATCACATAAAAATTTCTGTTGTAAATTACACAATTTGCTATCTTCATTCAAAGGCTCATACTCTGTAGAAACCTTTATTGGGACTTGGTATTCACAAGGTGTAATATTGTGCTGTATGTAATCATAGATCATAAATGTCAATAGAATCAAATAAATGATAGTATAAAAATTAATTAAAATAAACGTCAGTCTATAAAAATCTTAATATCATGAAATTTCATAATAATATGTATATTCAGTAGGTCTGAGAATCGGCTATTATTTTTTGACAATTTTTTTTAAATTTTTTTATGGCAATACAACGTTTGCGGGGTCAGCTAGTCTTTATTATAAAATTCTCGTGTCACAAATTTAGTTACCATACTCCTCCGAAACGGCTTGACCGATTTTCGTGAAATTTTATATGTTTATATGAGAATCGGCAACGTGAAATATTATACGTATATTCAGTAGGTCTGAGAATCGGCAACTATCTATTTTTTTTGGACATTTTTTTTAAGGCATAACGTTTGCCGGGACAGCTAGGAATTTTATATGTATATTCAGTAGGTCTGAGAATCGGCTACTATTTTTCTTTTGGAGATTTTTTTTTATGGCAAAATAATGTTTGCGGGGTCAGATAGTAAATTTATAATATAATAAAGCGTGAAGACAAGTAAAAATTTTGCCATCATCATCACCAGCCTATATACGTCCCACTGCTGGGCTCAGGCTTTCCTATTTCGGAGAACCTCATAAGGAGTTTGGGCCATAGCACCACCATGCTGGCCCAATGTGGGGTGGTGGGTTACAGCTGTTGCAGCAACAATGGGAACCAACGGCTTATGAGCGTTCGTAGCTCGGTTTTTCGTTCAAAGAAAGTCTTAAAAATATTTTAAACGAACAAACCGCTTACAACAAGACCTTCCATGCATAAGCAAGTAAGGCTGCTCTAAAAAGTTGTGAGAGGGTTTCCCGAAAAGTCTAATAAAAAAGTAATTTTTGGCAGTGAATATGAATAGTTAAGAATTGTGATGGAAATTATAACGTCGAAATATATAAAATTACATACTTTTTATTAATTGTTATGATATTGTAAATAAAATTAAATAAAAACAGGGTGCGTTCAGACACTTCCCATTCACTTATCAGGTTATTACCTTTCTACTCACAAGGCTTCCTGATAAGTATACTGAATGCGAGGTGTGCGGAACAATTGAAGATGTCCAACATTTACTGTCGGAATGTGTCCGGAATGAAAGCCAGCGACAGATACTGTTGACTACCTATAAACTAAACCTAAGAGATGTGGGTACATTCCAGGGCATCTTGGCAGAACCTTTGTCGGAGTCAGCTAAAATGCTCTGTAATTTAGTAACCAGTAAATGTAATGATAGAATAAATAATAATAGTTAAGATAGAATTAATACAATAATAGTAACATAACTAGGTTAGGTTATGATAGGACTGTCATGTCTCTTATAGACAAAAGTCCTTAAAAAAAAAGAAAAAAAAAAGTATACTGAATGGTTGACATCACAAAAGTAGGTATTATGAATTTACTCCTGTGCCGAATCAATATTTCAATTTCAATAACTACTTTTAAAAAACGGTGGTCCAAGTACCATATAAGATTCAATAATAAGTAGCTCTTAATCTGTCAAGCAGCGCTATACCTCTGGAGGTTTATGACAATTAAAATATCAATTGTGTCTGGAATCTGATGGTTGACAGGTTAAGTAATGAATTAAAAAATTAAGCAGCTCTTATAAAAAGGTATTTTTTGAAGTTGGTGCTAGGCTGTTTTCAGAAACAAGAGAAAGTGTAGCGCAGACTCCAAAAAATACATTCCATCATCATCTGATGATGATGATGGATATATAGGCTGGTGAATCATCACCAGCCTATATACGTCCTAATGCGGGGCACAGGCCTTCCTATGGGAGGAACGCATGAGGAGTTTGGGCCATAACACCACCACGCTGGCTAAATGCACCCGCATTGTGCCAGGTGGGTTAAAGCGGTTGCAGGAACAACCGAAACCAACGGCTTAACGTACCTTCCGAAGCACGGAGCTAAGCTCGAGATAACGAACTTTGGTTGACCCATCCCAGGATCGACCATGGCGAAAGTTGCTTTGTTTTTCGTATCGAAACCAGAGCGCTCAAATCAGAGCTCCTCAAAAATACATTTTCTTTATATAAAAGAGAAGTAAATATGTAATTTAAGTAGGTAATCACTTTTCAGTGTTCAAGTCGCTTTAATTTTTGTCACATTTTTCCCCCCAATTCTTAGTGATAAGTTTTCAAGTTCATAGCTTTACAGACTTGTCTGTCTTACAGGTTCCATATGCCATCTCCAAAAATTGTTATCAGATCCAGGCAAATTTTGTATGGGATCAACCAAGCAGTAACTGCAGGTACTTATTCGAACACAAAAATTAAAGTAGACATTAATTTTACAGATATATTATGAGCTAACAGATCTAAAAAGAAATCTCTTTATATTGAGAATTTCCTCCTTTTTGAATTCGGCAGCAATAACATATTAGAATCAAATGTTATTCTGAAAAATATTGCTGGAAAGAGATACGCAACACCCTTTCCCTTTGTGCAAAATGCTTTATTCGAAATACATTATGTATACATTATGTACAATGTTCGCGCTTCCTCATTCATAGGGATTCAGTTTCTATTACTATCCGCTCTTTCAAACTTTGTCTGTGTTTATTTTATGAGCGGATGAGAAGAACTTCCTGCATTGGGTAGCATTGTTATTCTTAAAATTGTTCTCGTATTAATATAAAAATAATGTAACCTTAAAATTTTGAGTTACCCCGGCTTCAATCATCATCTATCTAACACCTTCTCATTGAGACTATTCTGAGCCCAAACATATCTACTGTAAGTTTCGGAAGAATGAAGCATCCCGAGGACTATTTGATGCTACAGCATCAGCTAAAGGTAAGCATGTATTGGAAATGCCACCGAAGTAACAGTACATCAAATCAATTGGATCTGTGAAAGTCAGTAAGACCCTTTTGTCAAGTAGGAAATGATCTGATGATCATCAGACGCCTGAACAAATCTTCATAATATAGCTAAGGATCATCTCGACGGTAAAAAGCAAACAAAATAAGATGAATAAAAATCGGTCTTTTAGAGAAACAATACGATAGTAGGAAACAATATATGCCGATGACCACCCATGATGTAGCTTTGAGCTTCGAAAGTTATCATTAAAAATTGTGATAAAAAATGCTTTAAACAAAAATAGAAACCGATTTCAAAACACTAAAAAGGATGAAATAATTAAATTTAACTAGGTACCTACTAGAAAATATTTTTTTTGGAGTTCAATGCTTTACTTTTTATTGTTCACGCAAATAATAGTTAAAAATAAGATGGACCAAAATCAGCCTGATCGTTTGGGAGCTACGATGCCTCAGAATGACTCTCTTTTTTTAACGTTTGACACGTCAAACGTTATTAAGAGAGGCGGGGCATAGCAGAATCTTAAGCTTTCAGCAGTGGAATACAGCACTAAAAAGTAGGGAAATTTTTAGTGCTGTGTTCCTGCACTGCTTAGGGTCGCCAGAGCTCATTGTTAAAGTGATAAGTTGTAAGCGGACTCGTCTCTTTTACGGCCTGGCCACGGGAACAGGCGGCGGCGGCAAGCGGCGGCGACTCGGCAACCACTGCGCGGTCACGTCGACGCGCTGCGTGGCAGACATCGAGGTAGCGCGCAGTGGATGCCGATTCGCGAGACGCAAGACGCGCGTGCGGTGAGTTCGTGGCCAGGCCGTTACAGTCACCACAACGTTTTTTCTTGTATAGTACAGGGTAGTAGTAGCACCTTGAGCACTATTCGAACGTAGCCCACGTTCGAATAGTGCTCAAGGTGCTACGAGCTTCTATATAGACTACGCCGTAGCCTATACCGTAGTAAGCGATTATCGTAGCCACTACGGTATTCGCTTGCCACTCTTTTTATAATATACTAGGCTGAAGGCCCGTATGCAGGGTCGTCTGGGTAGGTACCACCGCTTTTCTTATTTCAGCCGTGGAAAAGTTCGCTGTGTTTCGGATTGAAGGGAAAGGTAGCCAGTGTAATTACTGGGCATGGACGGCATTTCATCTTAGGCCTAAGGATGACAACGCACCTGCAATATCAAGTGATTTTTCCTTGTTATAGGCGGCGGTAACCGATTACCATCAGGTGGGCCGTCAGCTTGTTTGTCATTTAGTTTGTTTGCAGTCTAAAATAGCAGAAGTCTTCTTAAAGAAAATGTCCCTCGCCAATTTCAACTTTTTCTTCCCCTGTTTCATTTTATTGGTCACAATCGTACATTCACTCCACCGTTCTATTGTTACTAATGCTTTCTTTATCTTGAAATAGCGGAAAAATAGATTTCAATTTTCAAACGAATACAATATAAATTGGAGCTTTATCCCCTACCAATGTTTACAAATGATAAAATTACAGCTGATAAGTATCGTGTATGGTATGATAGGTAATAAATCAAACAGTTAAAAACTTTAACTTAAGTATAAGTTGGGCCAGCAAGGAGATCATATTTTCAAACAAAAAATTTGAATCTTTCTCTTGTTATCGTTTTTAAGTGTTAATTAATGTTAACTCTTACTGGCTCACCGCCGGATCAATTCTATATCCATTTGCCTGTTGTCCTACGTAGAATAAAATTTGTATAAGAACTGGGAATGGACGGCATTTCATGCTAGGCCTCAGGATGACAACGCAATTGCTATATCAAGTGATGGTTACCACCAAGTGAGCCGTCAGCTTTGTTTGTCATAATCTAGTTGTATAAAAAATAAAATAAATAATAAAATTTATTTAGAAAAAATGTACAATGATTTAGATATTATTCCTTACCACTAAATAATAAAGAGTGTGCCTGTACAATATAATACAATTTGCCTGAACTACAAATAAACAGTATCGGAGTCTTTTTTCAAATACCAATCACGTAAATGACACGGCATTAGGTACTTGATGTGAAACAGTAACAAGAGTTCATAATACGAAGACAGCTACTGCAGTTTAAACAAAAACAAAATACTTGTAAATTCATTTGTGCGTTAAAATTCTTCATTTATCTGTCAAGCGGCGTTATCCCTCCGGAGGGCTGTGACAATAGAATAATCAATTGTGTCTGGAATCTGCTGCTTGACGGGTTAAAAGTTTAGGAGTACGTAAATAAATTCTGGCTTATAGTGTGACGGAGATCAACAATGTTTAATTGAACAAGCACAATCTGATCTTGACGCGCTTTGCGAATGGTTCCAGTATCATTTACTGACAGTAAATGTAGCTAAAACCAACTATATGATCTTTCATGCAAAAAATAAAAAAAAAATCCTGACTTTCCACCACTTACTGTAAACCATGAGCAGCTCTCTAGAGTATATTCCGAAAAGTATCTGGGCCTGGTTCTTGATCCTCAACTAACCTGGAAAATCCATGTTGAGAAGATTCGGTCTAAGTTGTCATCATTAATGGCAGTTCTACATGGCAACGTTCGCTGTTTTCCCGAATCGGTGCGACACACCATTTATAACACGCTGGTAAAAAGTCACTTGGACTACCTTATTGAGGTATGGGGTTGTGCTGCAAAGAGTAACATCATCCCTTTACAAAGGGCACAAAACAAAATAGTCAAGCTGCTCTTTCACTACGACTATCTTGCCACAACTTCGAAAGTCTATAAAGAAACCCGTATTATGACAATCTCACAAACATATAAATATAACACATGCATACTGGTACGAAAAATCCTAGACAGCAAAATTACTACAAAAATTCAATTTACCAAAAGAGTTGAAATTTAAAATAAAGTGAGCAGACGAGCCAACAATATCATCCTTCAGATGCCACGTATTAACTACGGAAAGAAAAATTTAATGTTCGAGGGACCTCAATCGTACAACAAACTACTAAATAACATAAAAATAATCACATCTTTCATTTTATATAAGACAACTCTAAAAACACATTTTGAGTGACTATTCTGAATTCAAATAAACCAAAGCAAGTCTTTACCTTTAATCTCCATCACACTTAACGCAATAGAAAATGTGAGTCGTTACTTATTAGGAGCCATATTTATAATTTAATGTCTACCTACATACAGGTTTGTTTCGCGCCCTGCACTTGTTTATTTTTAGATGCAATCTTGTATTTCTCTGTTATGTGAATGTATAATATATTCTTTATGAGAAATAAATATCTATATTATAAATATATTTGTGAACTCTGCTTCATAATCGGACCATGTCACAACGACTCTAGCGTCAATAACGAACGGTAGCAACTATAAAGTACGTGCACACGATTGGTTTGACATAGTACTAAAGTTTTCAGCTACTTCTGTGGTTGACTGTACATATACAATGATTTATAGATGTAGCGTATGTGTCTATACATGTCTTTGTTAAATATATTAATATGCATGTTTATAAGTATGTACTTTATGTAAATTATAAAGTTAGAACATTTTTATTTTTGTAGTCATCGTCATACATTGCAAACTTCCTTACCTTATTAGTTTATATCCCCTCAATCTTAAGGTTGCCTCGAAGATATTGCTCTTAGAGATAATGCCGACCATTGTGCAAGCATATTTTGTTATTTCTTTCTGTTTCTTTATATCTGTGATGTGTGTTGTGCAATAAAGTGTTAAATAAATATTGTTTTTTTTTTGTAAAAAACTCGACAAATGATTCCACTTCACCTAATGAAAACGGTAAGAGGAGTACTGAAGAGCTCGGAGGCGTAGTAGGAGGAGCTCAGTTGCGTAGCGGTTTGAGCGCTCTGGTTGCGATTAAGAAATGCAAGCAACTTTCGCCATGGTCGCCGCCGAGATGGGTCAATAAAAATTTGTAATATCGAGGCCCTCCGTGCTTCGGAAAGCATAGTAAACCGTTTGTCCTGGTTGTAACTGTCCCTTTTTTCTATAATCCATGTTATAGAAAAAAGGGACGTGTGCGGTACTATTCATTCCCTGTGCGTGAATTGGAAAGTAAAAACATAGAATATATTTTTTATACGGGTATAGAGACATCACTACTTACGTACGTACTTAGCGACATCTGGTGATCTGAACCGGTAAACTACAGGTATTTATTTACGATTAACGGTTTAACCGCTTACCATCAGATGGGCCATTAGCTTGTTTGTCATCTAGTAGTATAAAAAAATGAGAAAAAAACCTCCACAATAAAACTCTTATTTTCGCTTGAAAACTAATTGATCCTATCTTATTCTTAATAATAATATTATAAGCAATTTTAAATAATTATTGAATAGCAAAGGTTTAGTTATTTTTCTATTTTGATATGATTACAGCGCCATATATCGATCTGGACCTGAATTTCTAGCCCATCACAAGCCGACCAATTTAAATATCAGATTAACTAATGGTCCTTATTGATATTTCAATGTTTACTGCACTTGGTCGAATATGATATGGTTACCTAACTTAAAGTGATAACACCGAGAGTGATTGGACTCCGAAGGTACGCGCTTCGGAAAAAGTCAAAACTCGCATTTAGGGAGAAGAAAAATAACGCCAATTAATTTAATAAATTAAGAAACTTTATTAGCGTGTGATCAGGAAGTTTCTTAGTAGGGGTCAGGGTTTGATTAACGACGAGCATTTGAACGACTTAATACCCTCTGAGTACAGCTTTAAGTTTCTCATTAGTCTTTATTATTTTTCCGTTTCAGAAAGGGACTAAGTGAACTATATTTTTATCTTTCATCTTGTGAAATTTTAGTCTTAGTTTGATGTCCTAAGAAATAGATTTAAAAATAAATGTTTGAAGTAGTTTTGAAGCCAGCAAGGTATAAGCAGATAAAGCAGTGTACTTGAACTGCACTAGCTGTCCTCGCCTTCGCATATGGACGCTTCTTACCGCTTTACATCAGGTGGTGTTGAATAAAAACTTATCAGAGTTATTTATCACGTTTCAAAATAAATAAATAAGTATAATAAACATTAAATCATTTTTTATTTTATGATACTCACACACTCCAAAATCTGGCCTACTTACCTTTGATGTTACAATTAAGTATGTTTTAATTTATGTGGAGGCAATATTAGACGATGTTTAATATTAAATATTTGGAACTGAAAGACACTTCTCAAAACTCTACAACGGGAATGATAGTAATAATATATTTTTGCTTGAATTCTTTTGGAAGAGGACTGTAATCCCATATTTAAAGCGCTTGGCTGGGGAAGTAATTCTCCTACTTTTCTTCTGGCGTGACCCTCCGGCGAGTAAGGCTGCCAGACCCCATAGAGGAAAAGTTTTGCTACCGCTAAGGAACTCGTCACCTATGTCGTTATCAAAACCTTTCCTAATGATTTAAAGGTCGTCAAAAGCGTCAGACGAAATTATGCTTGATTAGCACCATAAGAATAAAATTCAATACTACTGTCACAGCCTGTACATGTTCCACTGCTGGGAACAGACTATCTTATGTGTAAGAGAAACATAACATGAAGTTTTTACGGGACAAGCGGATCCTGAGTACTGACGCGCTCCTAGTGTCGAACGTTTCTTTTAAAACATATGGACTAGCAAATGGTAACAGTCTTACCTGGTGTTAAGATTGAGCTGTCGACGGAGTATGCTTGCCTAAAAGGTGCCGATTCACATCATTCGAGCCTTGCAGGAATCCAAATCGAAATGTTTGTGGAACACACAGACAGGTAAAGGTTTCAATTCCTTGGCTTTCCGCATTACAAAGGAGTTAGAGAAATGTTTTGTGCGGATTTAAGAAATTATTAATCGCTGAAGGGTGGAAAGCCAATTTCAATGCGTGCTATAGGTATTACGAAATGGACGGCTTATTGCAAAATAGTAGGTGTACAAATTAAATGAACTAACGCTAATGGTGCGGCAAATGCAAGGGTCTCCCGGCATTTTTTTATACAAAGCACGACAAAGGACTCAACGCCACCTGATGTGAAGCGGTAAGAAGAGCTAGTGCAGTTTAGACACTGCTCTAGCAGCCACCACCTTGCCGGCCCAAAAGGTGTTTTTTCACGCCTCTTTTGAAGGAACCCATGTCATAGAAAGGAGGGAACACATGTGATGGCAAAATTCTAAGTTCTGGAAGTACGACAAAGAAACGAGTTACTAAATTTCTTTGTACGTGATATGGAGGTGGAGACGGTGAAATGTAGCAATTTCTGTCTCGCGCCGCGATGTTACAAAAAAAATTAAGAGCCGTGCGCTGGCTTTAAGGACTGAAGTACTGAACCCACAGAGCGCGGAGCGGAATGATTTTGTAATGTTAAAATTCTTATCAACGCACAAGCAGAAGCCCCACCTCATCGCGACCATTCTTTGTGTAACAAAGTACATAAGAATTCTAACATTACAAAATCATCTCGCCCCGCACCGCATCCACACCGCTCACTACCGCACCGCACTCTGTGGGTTCAGTCCTTTATCCAGGTTGATAGAGGAAGTCATGATCCTTATAACTTGTTCTGTGAATATTTACTTAGTAACAATTTTGGCTGTTAGGTAGATACTATTCTAAGAAATAACGCATTAGTTACATAATTTGCTTCCACTCTACGAAAACTGAAAATGTAATTGCTCTGTTTTATCGAACTACTGAGAAAAGAAAGACTTTCAAAGCAACGGTTTCGGTTGAGTATTCAACAAACTTAAAAAATGCTTTTTTCCTAAAAAAAACCATCATAACATTTATAATTAGTAATTTATTTCTACAATAAGGCTAAATTATGTCACCGTGTTTTAACTGTAACGGTCTCATTAATAATCATTAAAAATTACAAAGTGTTTTATTTCTTTTGATTGAATTCAAAATATTATTGGAACGAACGTGACAAATAATGTATAACTTTATAATTATTTATAAGACCTGTAGTACACTAATCATAAAATGACGGTCCTGAAGAAGTTCTATAAAGAGAAATATTGTAGACAGAAATGGAGTCGGCGCAGCAGGGAGAGGGAGAAGTCTTCTCGAATCTCCGCTGTAAACTTTCGTTGACATCATATTCATCTTTTTTTCCTGATAGAGCTTCCCAGCAGGCTATCCACCCGAGGGGCCTTTGAGGCTCTCACCCACTTAACCCCTCAGCAATGCACCCCTTTCCTGCCTTCTTAAAGGTTGTGAACATTACGTGCGCTTGTAGGCAGGGCAGTATAACCCAATAAGGTGTGTCTTCTGGAGACATCCCATTCACCAAGCCTAGACAAAATACTAGCTGCGTATTATCTAAAACATCTGGGTTATTATTCTATTAAAACACCGAGGATATGGTGTGCAGTCAGTAATTTTGGTGTGCGAATACCTACCAATTTTGTTGTGCAAGTATTTTTAGCTGCTCCTTTAAATATTTACCTTTTTATTTTATTGATTGGAATTTTAACTAAAACTAAACTGTGAGCTATGAGATAAATTACTTTAAATAGACTTTTGACGTAATTATTAAGCCTACTGCCTAAAGCTTCTGTCATAAAAGAGACGGCCACCGATCGAGCCAATTTAGAAAATAATATTAACAATTTTCCTATATCTGTACTTACCAAGTCTTTGTACTCTGAACACAATGAAAATATGAAAGGTTAAGCGTGAACATATCGCAGACGTTTTAGAAAGGAAGTCGCTTTTGTCCGATTTAGTTGACAAGGGTGACATCTCTGTGATGTGATTTGATCAATGGGAATTATTTATTATTAGCAATTTTTCTGAGAAATATCTTTCAAATTTAACAAAAAGAAACCATTATATTCCTTTGAAATAGATAATTATTAATATTCAAAGTTCGGTCGCTTTGCTTTCGATAACGAAAACAAAGTAACTTTCGCCATGGTCGACCCTGGGATGAGTTAATAAAAATTTGTAATCTTTAGCTCCTCCGTGTTCCGTAACGCACGTTAAGCCCACCGGCTTGGTTCTCGGTTGGTACTGCAACTGCTTTAAGACACCAACCCACAATGGGCTAGTGTGGTGGTGTTATGGAATAGGTGAATATTGGAAGGTCTGTGTCTAGCAGTGAGACATATATGGGCTGGTGATGATGATGGTGCTCTTTTTTTAAATGCAAAGAATGGCAAATGACTTACCACCACCTGATGAGATGCGGTAAGAGTCCATACTTCCTATAGATAAGTATTTATCAAAAGCTTTTCGGAGTGATATAAAACATTACAGAGCTTCGTCTTCTTATCACTCTCCTGAGCTTCCTTTGGTTAATGAGCCGTTGCAATAGAGGCGAAGAATAGCCTCTCACGTCCGAACACAGGGAGGCTGAAAGCCCTCCGAGAATAAGCCCAACCAAAGCCACAGTTCGGTGTCCAATAATTATGACGAAAATTATCATACATAATTGTGCCATGGATTTTAGTAGCGAAATTCAAACTTACCAATACAGAACCAGACACAAAACCTCACGTCCACTTCAACATTTTTATTGCGGCCTCCCATGACCAAACAAAAGGAGGCGACATAATACCTACAGAGAAAAGTTTACTTTTAATTTCGGCTTATAAAGATTTAGACTCCGGACCGGTAATTAAAATAAAAGCAGCATCTGGCCGGTATGGGTCAGGGTTTGGGATTTTCCTGATTTCCTTATTTCACTTTGTAAGCAATAATTTTTCTCACTATAATTTTTGGGTTGGTCAAAATATATTTTTATATAATTAGATGAGGCTAAACTATTGGTAAGTGGCTTCCGTCCCCTATAAATACCTGCAATAACAAGGAAAAATCACTTGGTGTTGCAAGAACGTTGACATCCTGAGGCCTAAGATGAAAAGCTGTCCAGGCCCAGTAATTAAACTGGCTGGTACCTTTCCCTTCAATCCGAAACACAGCAAACTTATCTACTTCTATGAAATAAGAAAGGTAGTGGTGCCTACCCAGACGATCCTACGGGTCTGCCACCTAATAGCTTGAGGGCTTTTTCAACAATTTAGAAGAGCAGTAGATAATTAAGTTTCTTCTGCTAACCACGCTCTTTCGTCAAAGGCTTGACACAAAGTAATTAATTTACTACAAAATGGGTACTCTCGTCATCATTGTGACGAAAGTTGACGTATAGAAAATTCGATCAAGAGGCAATATTTGTTTAAATCATCTCTGTTGTCTAGTGATTACCCACCTCCGACCTGGAGGTCCAGGGTTCAACTCCAGTTGGAAGCAGAAATTTTTTGATTGGTGATAGGACTTTCTAAGTAGGCCTAGCTGTCTACTACCATCTTACCTAAGTCTGCTGCCATAAAAATAATGTTAACAGCAATGTTGTGCTGCGGTAGTTGTAGGTAAGATAGCCCAGTTCCTCTGTTGTTGAGGAATCCAAGTGTAGCTTGCTTCTGTCTTCGGCCTCATCATCAGTTAACATCAGGTGAGATGAAGCTGGAGAGCAACCCCGTTAAGAATTTTTTAAAAAATGATCGTATTACAGACCGTTATTAAGGGGTCTAGAGGAAGTTTAAGAATAAATAGCAATAGCAATAATGACACTTGCAAAACTAGACATAAAGTCGTTAATAGAATGACTAGGAAAGGCTATCCGCAAACTCTCGATAAAATGGTATGTAACGCACACAATTTCCGAAGAATCTCTGTGATAACTGAAGCCCACGCGTAAAGTTTGCACAATTGTAAATTGCAAAAGCCACAGAGTAGGTCCAAGTTTGCACAATGAATTACAAAGTTTTGTGCGGAGCTTTCGGGTGGCAAATGCTTTACTCAAACAAGGTGGCCAACCAACTGCTTCACATACTGGAATAAATGACCAATCACTAGTAAGAGGCTTATGAAACATTAAGCCTAGGCAATTGCTACGCTCTATATAACTGTATGAACTTAACTAAGTTTTCTTCTTCAGATATCTGATGACATGCATACCTACAACATGGTGCAAATATCTTGTTTATTATTTTATATCTTAAATTAAAAACAGCAATTTAAAAGAAAGTTGAATTAGTAAGTACAATAACAACCAACCTGGGGGTGGAGCACTGGTACGGGTTTTTTCAAAACCTATCTCAGGCACCAGTCTCTCACACACGAGGTCAGAAAATAAAATCATATAATAAACTTAATAGTAATAAAAGGATACCTTTGTGAGAGGAAAAATGATTGTTGTATTATATTATTGTAATTGTGATTTCAATAATTAAGGAATTTGCAGTAACGTATCCGTCTTATATTGGAAGTCACTATGTATCTATATAAGTGTATTCGAAATAATACGGGAGTATTCGAAATCAGCGTACTTATTTATTCAGAGAAACTTATGATCCATGTCATATCATCACAATCATCTTCTTGTAAGTTGAATTCGTAATTCACAATGAAAAAACAAATCGTAACTTTTGACAAATTAAAAATATATATATAATTCATATTTAATATAAATCAAAAGCAATAAAAAAAGTAGATATTATAATTCATTATCAACAAATGCTATTTCATTCATTTAAATTATTAGTTTTCATTCTCAAATACAGAACCCGTCGATTCGGAACATTGAATATTTCTCTTTTATCCAGTATCTATTATTTAGTATCACACGAGCTCTTATTAATGCTTCGTGTGGGCTTGATGTGACTGTATGAATATTATTACTTAGTTTTCCATCCACGAAATATTGCTGCAAAGTTTATAATTAAACATGTTTCGAAGGACCGTTATTGTTTTATCTATAGCACCCGATTCCCAAGGCGGAGTTGAACACAGCCTACATTATAAAATCCATTTCTATTTATGAATTGAGTTACGGTATTATCTGTAATATAAAATAAAAAAGGTTATGAAGATATTTTAGATTTATCTAGTTCTAAACTTCTACTACTAAAAATATAAGACATGTGTAAGCAATCGAACAAGCGTTGATAGATCGATGCAAGCATGCCTAGCTACAGTGCCATCATGTAACGTCTTTCTCAGAACTAAGAATACTATAAATGAAAACGGAGCGTTACCTAGCGAAGTAGTTATGTATACTCTTTCGGATCCGGGAAACAACAGGTCTGAGAGGAACGCTGAACACGCATTGGAGGTTTACCCTGCGTTGTATGACTTCAGCGACGCGCCCGATACACTTCGGTATCAATGACCTCTCCCTTTCTACATTCTTTTGTAAGATGATCGAGAGCGACAGATCGTGGATTTCAGTTCACACCTTCTTCGAAAACGTGATGCAGCAGTAGGGGGCAGAACGAAACTTGGAACCCACGGGTACGTCCGTCTTCATCCGTCGCAGGAGAGTAAATAGCGGCGTACAGCCTGAAGATGGTTGTACGCCGCTATTCTACGTTCCTACCTTCCTATACTACCTCTGTAGTGATTGACTTTGAGAGGCGATTATCAACTGAAATACGCAACGCAACCCTGTATTTTTTCGCTGGATGCATGCGGGATAGAAACGATCTTCGTAGAAATAGCCTTTGTCCAGTAGTGAACATCTTTCGGCTAAATTGATGATCATAATCTAATAATGGTCATCGCGTCATTTTTACAATCACCACAAAAAAAATGTCTCCTGTTTCAATTATATAGATATCAAAATTATTTACGTTTTTTAAGTTGACTGTACTGGAACATCAACCCTTATTAGCAAATAAATTAGCTTAAGCAATCAAAGTGTCCGACTTTAGAATAAACGAGGATATTTGTCCAAAAATCTGTCAGAAGTTTCAGAATTTGTTAGAGAATAGCTGTACCACCCTTCCAGTTCCTTGTTCATTTTATTTGATGATTGTCAAATGGTGACGTGCACAGATAAAATTTAATGTCTTCTCTAGTACATTATAGCTCTATGGCTTGTACTAAATTATACGAAACCACAGCCAATCACTTAAGGCGAAATATTCTAGATATATATTTTATCTAGTTAGTACTAGAATTAATAGATCTATCGCTAAAATTCGTTAGAGAATAGCTGTACCCTCCCAGTTCATTGTTCATTTATTTGATAATTGTCTTGGTGGCGTGCACAGATTTAATTTGAAATGTCTTCTCTAGAACATTATAGCTCTATGGCTTGTACTAAATTATATTAAGCCACAGCCAATTACTTTAGGCGAAATATTCTACAGATATATTTTATCTAGTTAGTACTAGAATTAATAGTTCCATCGCAAAAATCGTAGTCAAGGAAAATAGACTCATTAATAATGCTCTGATAGATTACGAGTAGGTGGGCGTTAAGGATCATCTCATCTTAGGCTCTAGACGCCGCAACGTAAACGGCTTAGAAAAATCTAAGAGCCGCTATAACAAATCTTATTCGTACTAAAATCCAGATGTTTCTTTTTCGGAGAGAAATGGATCTTTGGTTCCAATAAATTATTAGTGTGATTTTCTGGCGATTCTTATCTGTTGATACGAACCCGTAAATAAAACTTTTAATTCAGTATACTGCTCTTAGATAACCCTAAATAGATGGAGGCCTTGATTTAAGAGGAAAGAATATATTGCCTGTTTGTTCATTCTGCATAATGCAATCAGCATTATCAGTTTCAAAATGTCATAAGACACAAAACCAGCATAGTCGATGGATGGAACTCTTCCAACACAAACTTCAAAAATGTATTAGTACGATACAAAAAGATTTTCTTTTAAACTTCACAACGCTTGCTTTAGCAATTTTTATTATCATGAAATTATACATTTTATGAACCCAACTATAGCGTAGATGACAGAGTTTGAGGTAAGTTAATAAATAATGTCTTTAAAATTATTTGTTCTTTTGTTTCCGTATTGAAATAGTGTAAGGACGTGAATCCGGTAACATTTGTTTTTTTGACTGAGGTCAATAATGTTACAGTTCAGAAAATAATACCCATCGTTGCTTACCTTAGCATTATTGAGAAACTCTTTTTTTCTACAATATCTCGTGAAATATAATCGTATATAGCTTCGCAAAAAAATGGAATTAAAATATTTAATATGATGCTTTTGGGCCCAATAATATAGCATTTCTGAATACATTTTCAATTACCGGCATTTTAAGCTGACGTATTAAAAAGTATACAGTTGTATATATTAATAACAAATTTTCATCATAAACAGAAGCGTAACATATTTAAAGGCCCGTAAAACTTTTACTACGAACGTTACGAAATAAATTAATTGCTACACCGGCGCAATAAAAAATCAGAGAATAGGCCCATTCAATAGATCACCGGCGTGCTCATATTATTTACGACATTATTTGTTGGATAAATGACGGCTATATTTTACGATAACCCGATTACATTCGACCCAAGCAGATTGTGGGGAATTAGAGATGTGCGAGAAGACATTGCGCCCTTTTTGTTGTGAGTAATTGCAATGTTAGATTTTGTCTATGGGATTCGATTTCCGATCTTAGATAAATGTATGTCACTAAGAAAAATAAAACATATTACAGATAAAAATCTTCATGACCTTCCGTAATTCTTTCAGTAAGAGAGGGATAGAGATATTACTTCTTAGTGTGCGGAATAAAGACAACAATAGCGTACGCGTGCGTAAAATGTTGATTTAGTTACAACACACATACATACATACATTAACTGATTTAAAAAAAAATCTTATGAGAATAATTCCAATTAGAAGGAAATTAACTTTCCTTCTAATAAAGATTTCAGTATTTTATAGTCCGCTGCATAAAAAACGGAAAAAAGGAATGATTTGATTTTTATTCCATTCATTTTAAAACTTTATATATTTTTTTTATACAACTAGATGACAAACAAGCTGACGGCCCACCTGATGGTAAGCGGTTACCGCCGCCTATAGACACCTGCATTGACAAGGGGAAATCTAAAGATAAGATGAAATGTCGTCCATGCCCAGTAATATTATTATGACTCCTTCTCATAGCTTCATATTTTCTTTAGTATAGACAAATTTGAACAGGGACGTCCTAAACCTAAGCGTTAATTATTCACAGCTATCCGCCACACTTAAGATTTTACGAACTAAATAGTTGTGTACAGTTGATGTACTGTCACGTATTAATTTACAACGGAACGTGTACAGTAGTGCACTTTTTATGTATAATATTGTGGTCTCCCAATGTCAACAAAGCTGCTCGTAGGTAAAGTCTTTTATGTATTATAAAACCCAAGCACAACATGGACATACCCTAAACTTCGCTTATTAGAGGCTACTCTCATTCTTGGGCTCTATGTCGGAACCTTCTGTCCAAAGTCGGATACGTAAAATCTAGTGAACAATTCAGAACAAAACGCTACAAACACTTTTGGTAGAGTACCGTCAGCAGCAAAGGATATAATTTTGCTGTGAAAATGGTAAATATATAGATATCTGTATCCTAACCCTTATTGCTTTCCTAATAAACGCCAATAACTGTCAATAATAAACTGGACTTGTCTGCATAACGCTTTCTCTTGAGTTTTATAGGGTAAGCAGCGTGATAGTCTTTGGTGTGAGTAGTACTTTTGGTTTTAGAAGCGCGGCAAGCAGGTAAGTAACAGCTAGGAGTAAGGAGGCAGGTGGATGGAATAAATACATTAAAACAACGGTAGAACACTAGCTCGCTTCTAAATTGGGGCGCTCACAGGGCATTTCGCTACCAACCACATGCTACACAAATGCAACACTCCCCAACATAATCTTGTCCAGTATGTGATGAATGCCAGGAATCAATGATGCGTCTCTTGTGTCATTGTGATGCTCTGGCTAGAACTAGAATAAATCTTCTGGAAGTGGCATATCCAAAGCCAGAGGACTACAGGCTCTTTCCGATCAAAGATATAGTGACGCTTATGGCAACTATATTCTGGACACAGGAGTAAAAGCAGAGGAGACACAAAAGATCCCAATGGGTCGAAGTGCACTATGACTTAGTCATGTCCCACAACAAGATAATATAAGATAAGTAACAGCTTACCATGAAGCAGCCGTTAGCTTTTTGCTACCTTTGAGGTATATAAAAAGGACTGATTCTGATAACTGTACACGAATGATTTTCCGACACTGCTATTCACAATTCATTGATTCGATCACGAGTCCCATCCGCTTGATAATGTAAAGCGATTGTTTCGAGATTGATTTGTTACATTTTATTTGTGTAATTTTAATGGAAAATTTTATCTTGCAATACCTTTGTTTCGGAGTTCTTTTGTGAAAATAAGATTCCTCGTTTAAAGATTGTGAGATCGGGTGTTTAGTACATAGTAGATATAGCAAGCCGGCACCTAGTCACCTAGCCATGTTAACGTAGCTGTATGTATGGGAAATTTAAATTACGTTAACATGGGCTACCCGCTTATTATACTATGTATCTTGTAAATTATATAACTTTTTACACTTACCGTTATCAGCCCGCCGGTTTCACCTGTAAATAAAATATCTATTGTGTCTTCTTTGTGGGTACTTCTTAAAATACGGAAAAGAAACCGAAGTTTTATTAGTGACATATATTTTCTGTGGAATTCTCCTTATAAAAGGGAACAAGCTCATACAACACTGTCTGATGTATTTTATTATTTCCTCAGTAGCTGTTATTGGGTGAAATGGGGTTCCGCGGAATTGGGGTCTGAAACATTTCAGTGCATTTAAGGAGAGCTTGGTGCCAAATATACGAAGACAGACACCACGATGACTTCAATAAAGAAAAAATCGTTTTTCTCATCAATGTTTATTTCAATTATTACTATTCGCCATTATTGCTCTTCAATAAACTTGTTTTACAAAACTACATCAATTTTATAAGAGCCGAACTATATTATATAAAATAATTGTTTTTAAAAGTCTTTACCGAACGACAACAAGAGCTAATATTGTTGTTGTAAATATTATTGTAACGGTAGTTTGGAATATAGGCAAAGGGACCTAGATCACATGGACCCATGCCTCATAAGATTACTTTTCTACGCTTTATCAAAAGTTTGGTGAGATACTACACTTATTTTGTAGTCAACAACTGGCGACTACCCTTTATTTAAAACTAAAAGACACCTAAGGTTTAACTTATTTACGTCAGGACATTAAAAAATCTTGTAATTTCTAATGGAATAAAATAAACTAAGCAACTAAAAAATACTAAGTTAGCGACTGAAAATCTGTTTTGGTCGACTATTCAACGATTTGTCGCCGAAATCAGATTTATTTTTAATCGCTCACTCAGTATTTTCGTTGGTTAGGTTAGTAAGGGCTGCCGCAACCACTGTGACTTGCGGGCACCGGGGTATGCGTAAAGCATTTTCAGTCCATTAAAAAAATAGTTAGTATGATGCTCAGTTAAAAACAAGCCTTTTCAAATCCAAAATAGATTCAATTTGTTGCTGATGAGTTTTCCACAAAATTGGTCAATACCCCAAGTGACCGACCATGCATGAATTTTAAATTGTTTTTGTTAAGTTAATGAACGAAAATAGTTTTTGCCAGTAGACTGACTGTTCGTTGTTTGTTTATTTACGCTTAGTTGAGCGGAACAGTTGGTTAGTTTAATACGTTCTGCAAACGGCGTTTGTAGAGATCAAGACTAAATTGCATACTGCAAAAATGCATCTAACTTTTGAAAATTAACATCAAAGATAAGACGATTATTACAGCTATGAACCTTCATGACTAGTATTATTACAACAAGGTGCTATACATATTATGTTACAGTCATAGTCAACAAGTCAATTAAAATGATTAAACTTTTGGTTTATGTTAAATAATTAAAATGGCAAAAGTCGGCATAAGACGGCTTAAGTACGGCGTAAGACGTCAAATGTCGATCAAACCATTATAGGTAGGCTCGTAGTTACATTAAGCACTAATTTGTGAGGCAGGCGGTCGCTCCGCGGTTATACAAGGAACGGTTATTTTTCACACGTACTTTACAATTTTTTTAGTATTTTTCAAAAAGTTTAAAAATTGATTAAAAGCAATACTTATTTAGGTATTTCTTACAAACCGGTAATCGTCAATAAGATCTTTATTATTAGACTTTTTGGAAAATCCTCTTACAATCTTAATAAGACTGGCCTGACTTTCTTATGCATCTAAAGTCTTATTAGATTCGGTTTGTTCGTTTCAATATTTTCGACTTGGAAGTTTGTATGAAAAACCACGAGGCGTAAACTCCCGTAACTAGAAAAAAATCATATCAAGTCCGAGCGAATGCTCTAATCATCTGACACCCCTAGCACGAACATTTTTAAATTTCGAATTGTAATCTGACTAAGCTCCCGTGTATCATTTATATCGCAGTATCGTTGACGCACGTTTGAAAATTCAAACAAAAGCCAGACAGAAGCTAACGTAACTACTCGATACGATGGTGATTAGAAATTTAAAAGTGTTCTTGCTAGAGGTACTGAGCTATTTAACCAAGGCCTTGGGGTAACCGTGTGAATTTCTTCTGCTTTATTCTTTATTTGCGTCGTAAGATAACCTCTACCCTCACAGTGTCGAAATATTATCTTCCAGCTAAAAATTCTTGATAGTGAGTCACCTTCTTAAAATGGTACTATCGTATGAACAAAAGACTTCCTGGCTTTAAGTACAGTGCCTGAAACTAACACAAAGAGAGACACCTTACTAGAGCGTTCGTAAATTTTTACCTAATTGAACTAACGCTGGTGTGGCTTAGATTCTGGGTTTCGGAAATTTCCTTTACCAATTCTGGTTATAAGGACTAAAATAAAATAAAAACAGTGGCATCTCTTTCCTCAACATAATTAAGAAAAGGATAAAATAAAATATTGAAAATGTCAAATTACTTAAATTTTAGTGCCTAATGTACAAAGGTGTTTCCTTAAACATACATTGCATCTCTATAAATAAGAATCAATGTTTGTATGTTTGTCCCCTATGCGCTTCGAAACCATTGATCAGATTGTGATGAAACTCTAGTAGGGTGTTCTGAGGACGCCCGCAGATGTCTCTGGATTATAAAAACTTTATTTTTATTTATTTTTTATAACACCACTATGTCGGCCTAATTCGGGTTGGTGAGTAAAAGCGTTTGAAGTAACAACCAGGACCAACGGCTTAACATGCCTCCCGAAGCACGGAGGAGCTTGAGATTGAGAAATTTTGGTTCACCCATCCCGTGATCGACCATGGTGAAAGTTGCTTTGTTTTTGTAATCGAAACCAGAGCGCTCAAACCACTACGCCACTGAGCTCCTCAGTTTTAGTTTCATCAATAACTAAACATATTTATTGAATCGTAATCCTAAAAAAAACCTTCGAATCCCTCTGAGATTTATGGTGAAATCATTTTTTTTTTCATAATCCATCTTGTTATATAAATGCTAGGATTTCATTCGAAATCCTGCGTAAAGTAATTTAGGTATTGATCTAAAATCTTTAAAGTAGACATTCTCTAACGATTAAACTTTAGCAAAATACTGTAAAAAACTCCAAAAATATCGCTGGAACATAATATCTGTAATCAAAGGTTATAACTTTTGTTTACTCCTGATTTCGTTTAACCTTTCCCGCAGGCGACGCGTATCAAATTTTCTGGAAGATGTAAAACCAGCTTTGCTTTTACATGCTTTTGCTTTGTAAAACAAATCAACATAAAATTTACAAATATGAAATTTACAAGCAGCAACTTTAATAAATAAATTTAAAAACACGCTGTAGCGCGTGAAGGTAGAGACGGCGGACATATCAAGCGTAACAGTAGGAAAACGACTCCTATTACAAAGGATTAAAGTATTGAATGTAAAAGTTTGAACGTGATCTGCAGGCACCTGTTGTTTCTAATTTTTACCAATCAAATACCTACTCTGTCGCTTCTACCTGCTGTCGCTTACTGTATATTTTAATTTTTAAAACAGTTGTTTTCGCACTACCTATTTAATCATTTTGGACTCAACTTTCCGGTTGAGAATGCCTAATGGCATTAAGTCCGCCAAATTGTAACTCATTTTGTGCAATTAAAGTTGATTTATTTATTTATTCATTTATGTACACACAAAAGACTTAAAAATAAAACACATAAAACAGTTGAGTACAAAGGCACTGCTTATTTCTACAGAAATCACTACCAGCAGACCTGCGACAGGAACACCGGAAAATAAAAGTAGACACAGTATGTAGTTTAAAATACCTAACAAGAAAATGTAACAATACTATATACCACATACTATATATACTAAAATACTATAATAATAATAATAATACACTATACTAAACAAATTATAAATTATAAAATAAAAAATCAATTAAACTATTTAAAAAAAAACATCTAGAACTTAAAAGAAATATAGTTATAAATATAGTTTAAATAGCCGTTAAAGAAATATAGTTTAAATTAAAAAAATATTACAATTATCTAGTTGTATAAAAAATTATAAACCCATTGTGCCTGGAATGCATGGCATGACAGGTTGATTTGGTCTACGCAATTGGTGTCTGTAAGTATTCGTTGATTTAATTTTTATTTTCGCAGTCAATCATAAAGAATATAATAAAAAGAAAGAAAATATTTATTTAGTGGTACACTATTGTTTACTTTACAATAAAAATCTTAAGACTAAAGTAATAGCTGTGACACTAAAAGGACAGACACTCAGCATATGTCGGTTGTCACAGACATCCGACGCTGGTCTTCCGTGGTCGCCTAAATTTTTGTTTTGAGAGCAGTACTACGCTGTGTTAAAACTACTAAGCTCCGACTCATTTGGCAAATTAAGTGTAAAAGTATACGTTTTTAATAATAATATTCATATAATTATAGGAAGCATTACACACACACAGACAGTACATACACGGCACAATACCTACGCATGACAGATCAGCAAGCTATCTTTATCTACCTAATACCTATCCACCTACTATCCAAGTCCCTGTTGTACACCTAATAGATAATTTCTACACTTATTTCTAAAAAGAATACTTTTAACCTTTTTTACTTCATATACAGGTTGACGGGTAGAAAATTTCTCTGGTTTCTGTCGAAACTAAATGAAAACAAATAATATAAGAAATTGAAATTATATAGGTACAAGAAAAAGTTGAATACTAAACCGTCGATCCTGTTCATTGGTTCGACACATTCGGAGATTGGACATGGCTTCTAGGCCGACCATTTTGTCCGTGATGACGTCACAATGTTGCGGACGGCACTCTTGTATTGGGTGTAACAATCAGATAAGAAATGTTACACAGTCAAGTATTTTCATACAAATGTTGCGAACATAATAATATTATGATTCTCTGCAAATTCAAATTTCTATAAGATTTTCTCATCCCATCACAGATCAATTATTTCTAGTAACTAAATTTATACAGGATAGTGAGGACAATACGACATTAAATTACAACATGGGCTATATTAGTTGTGCATTTATAATGCCTAAAGTAGGCGTTATATATACACAACTAATATATAATTGCAATAAATACAAATAAAGAAAAAAAAACAATGAAAAAAACCCTCCTGCAGTGTGATTCACAAATAAAAATATTCGACATCGAGCTTGACGTCTGACAAGACGACGAGCTGCCATTGATTTTGACGTTTGCGCACTGCGCTGCGCGTAAGCGTATTCACTAATATCTACGTCGATCTCATGGCTGTGTATCATTTTCTCTGTTTTGGATATCGATATTTTTGATTTCGTTTTTAGTGTGTTTAAAATGTATCGCAATAACTTCATTCAATATTGGATTGATTTTTATACAAAGATATAAAAATAAACAACTTATTAGTTCCGGCTCACGCCATGCTCGTCATCGGAACGCTAGTGTCAAATGGTTGTCGAACAAACGCCTAAAGGCATCACAGCGCCGCCCACAGCCACGAACTCGAAGTTGCTGACTTTAGAGAATTGCATAGCTGGGGCCAGCCACACGTGATAACCGCTATGCCACCGGAGCACTAGGTGTAACCTACCAATTTCTTCATCGCTTTCTACCCTTTTTTAAACGTTTTTATTTTTTCATCGTTTTCTTTCTTTATTTGTATTTCATAAAAATGATTTGTAACTTTCAAACACATCTTAGTTATTTGATTATTTCATGACATGAAGTTTCGTGATAACGTAAGTCGCACTGCCCGCCTAGCATGACCACCGAAACGCGATATGATAAAGCCATTTATCGCTTTGAATTGTCAAAAATCATTAGATATAACCGCCATCTTGAAATGTTATCGAAACTGCGAACATATATATATATACAATACATGTTCGCAGTTACGATAAAATTTCAAGATTGCGGTTATATCCCATGATTTTTGACAGTTGAAAGCGATAAATGGCTTTATCATATCGCGTTTCGGTGGTCATGCTAGGCGGGCTGGTAAGCTTTCGCAGTAACGTAGGTACTATGTAGTAATATACTTTCGCCACAACGTACGTCGTGATGGTAAACTTGCGCAGTAACGTACATCGCAGTGATGTACTTCCGCCAAAACGTGCGTCGTGATGGTAACCTTACGCAGTAACGTACACCGCAGTAATATACTTCCGCCACAACGTACCTACGTCGTGATAGTAAACTTACGCAGTATTCTACATCGCAGTGATGTACTTCCGCCAAAACGTGCTTCGTGATGGTAACCTTACACAGTAACGTACACCGCAGTAATATACTTCCGCCACAACGTACCTACGTCGTGATAGTAAACTTACGCAGTATTCTACATCGCAGTGATGTACTTCCGCCAAAACGTGCGTCGTGATGGTAACCTTACACAGTAACGTACACCGCAGTAATATATAATACTTCCG
This sequence comes from Nymphula nitidulata, assembly GCA_947347705.1. Classification (NCBI taxonomy): domain Eukaryota; kingdom Metazoa; phylum Arthropoda; class Insecta; order Lepidoptera; family Crambidae; genus Nymphula; species Nymphula nitidulata. The sequence continues at coordinate 16,259,383 of OX374626.1, read as the reverse complement.
CCACAACTTACGTCGTGATAGTAAACTTACGCAGTATTCTACATCGCAGTGATGTACTTCCGCCAAAACGTGCGTCGTGATGGTAACCTTACGCAGTAACGTACACCGCAGTAATATACTTCCGCCACAACGTACCTACGTCGTGATGGTAAACTTACGCAGTATTGTACATCGCAGTGATGTACTTCCGCCAAAACGTGCGTCGTGATGGTAACCTTACACAGTAACGTACACCGCAGTAATATATAATACTTCCGCCAAAACGTGCGTCGTGATGGTAAACTTACGCAGTAACGGACATCGCAGTAATACTTTCGCAACAACGGTCGCAATGGTAAACTTATGCAGGAACGTACAATCGTACATTGCGGTGATAAACTTCGCAACTATGATTGATACCCGGTAAATAACGTGCTTTATTTGACGTTGTTAATGTTCACTGATTTATTTATTGATAAAAAGTCAAATTATTTTAAAGTTATTAATTAGTGAAGACGCTGGTGGGCTGGTAATACTCAAAACGTTAAATTTTAAAATCTTTTAAATGGGTACGAGCCTAGGAATTTCCACGAAAGCCTATTGTACCTTTAGAGGGAACACAAAATACGTTCAAAGTTCAGAAGTCAATATTCCGGTTACGCTTTGGTGTGAAAAGGGCCGTTTAAAAGGTTCCCTTATAAATCCCGCTTAAGTACAGACCTTTTCGGATAAATTGAATGGCGACACCTATGTGTGGTTCGTACAACGCAGTAGTCACTTTTGTCGGAATTACCTACTCTTGTGAACCTTGACCCCTTCGATACTTTCGTACCTTTTATAGCATTAATCTGTGGAGTACTTTCATGCACCAGACACGATACATACATATTCTGTTGTGGAGGGTACGCCGGCGGGCTAGTCAAGATTATTCAGAATATTTTTGTTATAGAAGAGATACGTTTTAGTATACCGTCTGCTTAGATGTGTTCTAAGACCGTCGCACAGTGCTATAAGAAGCCAATTTTTGTAACATCCTCTTTTTATTCTTAATTTTTGATTTTAACATTATTATAAATGTTTGAAAAATTACTTAGTAATTAAAATAGAATAAAACTAGAAAAATTTCACGTTCTGAGGCAGGAAACGAACCCGCGACCTTTCGCAATCCGGGCGACTGCTCTGACCACTGAGCCACCCAGGACTTGGGATATCCCTGTGAAATTCTTCTTCCTGCCTCAGGACGTGAAATTTTTCTAGTTTTATTCTATTTTAATTACTAAGTAATTTTTCAAACATTTATAATAATGTTAAAATCAAAAATTAAGAATATTTGAAAGCACTGCCCCAACTTAACCGAATCGTCGGTATTTGTAAAAATACTCGTTTCGGATGTTGAAATAGAATATTTCGACATTGTAGGGTGGACGTTAGCTCATAAACGCAAATACAAGATAGACTAGAAGAATTTCACAGGGATATCCCAAGTCCTGGGTGGCTCAGTGGTCAGAGCAGTCGCCCGGATTGCGAAAGGTCGCGGGTTCGTTTCCTGCCTCAGGACGTGAAATTTTTCTAGTTTTATTCTATTTTAATTACTAAGTAATCCTCTTTTTATTTATTTTCTTATAGATTAAGTCGAATTTTAACAGTAAAATTCCCGTAATTCCTAATGATTGGGGGATGGTAAATAGGTACTGATGGAATTGAGCAAGACCTACTGGGTATGTTTTGTAATTTTTGACTAGAGTTTAGCTTTAGGTGTGCCATGGGGCCAGGGACAAATTTTCAATGGACTTCAAATGTTTTTGCCTTTTGCTTAATGAAAATGATGATGTTAAGATCGGAAAATACTAAGATGTAAAACGTCTAGCCTTGTTAAAGTTTTAGGTTCTCATGAACCTTAACACTATACTTCTCCTGATCTATTTGCGGATGCTCCCGGAGAATAAAAAGCACCGGTTGTGGCCCTATCCAGAGCTTTGTTTGGTGACCAACATGAGGGTTGGCACCCTCATGCCCTCCTGATCATAAGGCAGCCCGGACAGACATCACTCAGCTGGGTGGGTCAGGTCCTGCTGAGACAAAGTGGCATTATGGGTCTGGGGCTGCTCCATAATACCTCACCCCATTATCCACCAGATTATGTGTGTTGGTATGGGGTTTTAGCGTTAGCCTGATGAGGGTGGACCGCCTATCATCCTTCATTGTACAATCATTACAGTGATCATAATGATTGCAGGTCAAATAAAATTGATAAGGTAGTAAAAGTTAGATAAAATTAATAAGGCGATAAGAAGCAAAAAATATATTATTTCGGAATTCATTACAGAGTACGTCCTTAAACTTCTTTAATGGTAATCCTTAGAAGTTTAGCTAATGCCACAGAACCAATTACCATGACAGATAAATGAATGATAAAGATTTAAGGTAACTGTATGCGAGTAATGTAACCGACGTCGGTTGCCCACGAGAACAATCCTCTCCCGCCTACACTAAGACGTGTTCGGGATAAAATGTGCTCAGGATAATATTAACGCAAATAGAACTAGCAAACTGACAATGTGGTAGAAAATATTCCCAGTATTTTTGAATTCACAGGAATACACTAGCTTAGAACAAAAATATTTCTCGCTGCATTCTGAATTTCGGATCGGAATAAAATTTCTATTTCCTACTACTACCGGTGTGGCTGTTACGAGATTATTTACTTACTCACCTCAGGAAAGCGGTCTTATTCTTAGTAGTAATGTAACGTTTCGAGTTTCTTTACTAAACAATTGGCTATTTGTCAATTAAGACAATTAAAAGCATTGTGGTATGGAGCACCTCCACCCTACACTACTGTATAGACCATAAGCGATACCAGGAAGTAAGATCTCCTGCGGCTCTACCGCCTAAAATTAAATGCATTAAAAATTGCTATTGTTTATGATATCATAATATGGTCATTTCTTACCAACTACGAAAACGATATCGCTTTCTCACGTACTATTTAAACTAAGACCATCTTGAATGCAATTAACAAAAGCGATATTGCTTTCGTAGATGGTGCGAAATCGCAATTGATTTTATAAGCCATAGCAATTTTAACGACATTGTCAAGTGGTAAAGCCGCTAAGCTCATCAGGGAACCGTTGCGTTTTGCTAGAAACAGGGAGACTTACCTCATTTGTTTTGAACATAATGATTCTTTTAGATTTTGAAACTGTACTGGTTTTACTAAGTACTTAAATCTTTTACGTTGTGAAAACAATATGATTATGGAAAAGAAAATAGAAATAGTTTTCCGGTGTAAGTATAAGTTTCTATAACTAGTTTTAGTTAATTATTTAGAGGTTCAATATTAATTTAAATTTGTAATTTGTTAAAATAACACAACATTGTCTAAGATAGAATATAAAATATTAAAGTGACAACATCAATCATATAAAATCCACAGCATAGACCAAAGATACCAAAGAGTTTATAACTATCGTCCCTTCCTAAAAAGCTACTACTCATACTCCTCAATAAGTCGACGGGGTGGTTTAATTAAGCGACGACTACGCCGCAGCCAACCAGTCGGTTCCCCGGGCGAAGGAGTGAGTGCGGGTCCAGCGACCAAAGGTATAGATGACGGAGTGTTCTCTTTAACAGGCTGCACGTCTGGTGTCAGCAACTCCTTAGCAGGCTGTGTGTCTACCGTCGGCACTTGCTCGTCAGTCGTCGTTAATCTTTCCCCGAGCTCCTCGTTAGGAAACCGGGGTCGGATGTGGTCAGCATGCCGTCGTTTCTCCTCACCTGAAGCTGTAGCTACAACATATGAATACCTATGCTTCCGTGCAGCTATTGTCGCAGGTTGCCACTTTTTCTCCAGTCGTGTCCGAATGAAAACTTGTTCACCTGGGGCGTAATTAGGTGTAAAGCTTTGAGCGTTAATATTATCTTCAACTTGTTTAAATTGAAGCTCTCTTCTTGCGTTTGGTCTGATATTTGACAACATACAATTCAAACGCCGTCCAAACATTACCTCCGCAGGTGTCTTCCCAGTTGATGTGTGTGGGGAATTCCTATAAGAAAACAGAAACTCGCGAAGCCGCCGTTTGAGGTCACCGCCTTCTGCCTTTTGGGGTGTCATCCTTGACTTGAAAGTTCTCACAAGTCGTTCAGCTAACCCATTTGTACGGGGGTGATACGGTGACGCCCTGATATGAATGATTCCTTGACTCTTACAATAGTTCCGAAAATAATGTGAGGTAAACTGTGGTCCATTATCTGAAACTATCATCTGGGGAATGCCAAATACACAAAAGATATCATCAAATACTGTACATAGCTGCTTTGTCATGGTTTGTTTCATCGGTCTGACTTCAACCCATTTGGACAACGCATCGCACAGAACAAGCCAGTAGGTTCCCTCAAATGGCCCTGCAAAGTCAACGTGCACTCTTTCCCATACTTGCTCAGGAATGGACCACGAAAAAACCGGTAGCTCTGAATTGCAAGGTCGGTTTTCTTGACATCTGTAACATCTTCTAACAAAACTATCAATATCTTCTTCAATTGACGGCCACCAAACGTAGAAACGAGCAAGAGCCCTCATAGCCGATATCCCCGGATGACCCCGATGAAGGTGTGCTAGTACTGACGCCCGCAGACGGCTCGGAATGACCATCCTCCCTTGCCACATAAGTACATTGCTTTCGACCGACAGGTCATTCCTTTTACGATAGAAATGTTTCAGATCGCCATTATATTCTGCTTCTCTCCAGCCAGTCTTAAGGCACAGCATCACTTTGGACAATACATGGTCCTTAGAAGTCATGTGTCTAAGGTTGTCTGCCAAATTAAGGTCCTCCATTTCCACATCCAGATACCGTGCGGCAACTTTGTGAACAGCAATTTCGACTGCGGATGGCTTCCCTTCTTTATTAGGCAACCTTGACAGGCAATCAGCTAGAATGTTATTTTGCCCTTTTCTATAAACAATATCGTAATTATAGCTCCCTATTAATAACGCCCATCTGATTAAGCGATTGTTAACCAACTTTGGAAGATTGCGTTGCTGCCCTAAGATATATATTAGCGGTTTATGATCTGTTACTAAAGTGAATTTGGTGCCTCGTAAGTATTGATCAAATTTCTTAATACCGAATAATATCGCGAGAGCTTCACGATCTATCACAGAATATTTGCTTTCAGCAGGACGTAACTTCCTTGAAGCAAAAGAGATAGGTTGTTCGACATTCCCGCTCTTATGGTACAAAACCGCTCCTAAGCTTTTTTCCGATGCATCACAAGCTAAAAACAAATGCTTCCCCTCTTCAAACGCCACCAACGGCTTTGAAGATGAGATACAATTCTTCGTAGTTTCGAAAACTGCTTTCTCTCTTTCCGTCCACTGCCAAGGCTTCCTGCTGCTAGTGAGATTGTGAAGATCAGCACATATACTATGTAAATAAGGAATAAAACGTTCATAAAAGTTTACTAAGCCAAGAAAAGATCTTATCTCTTTCATGTTTGTAGGCTCTGCAGCTTTAGATATAGCGTCAATCTTTGCTTTCGTAGGTAGTATGCCTTCCTTGCTAATAACATGACCCAAGTACTCAATGCTTTTCACCAAGAACGTACTTTTATTCAGATTGACCTTCAATCCCGCTTCTTCAAGACGGCTTAACACTGTGTTCAGCGTGTTTAGATGTTCATTCATGTTTTTGCCCGTCACGGCTATGCCATCGAAGTACACCGCTACATTTGGTATGTCGCTAAGCAACCTGTCAAGGTAATGTTGAAAAATTGACGGGGCTGTTGATATGCCGAATGGCATCCTATTATACTGAAAGTACCCTTTGTGTGTTGCTAAGGTTAAATACTTTTTAGACCCAGGAGCTATTTCGAATTGCAAATACGCATCCTTAAGATCTATTTTTGAATAAATTTCTCCGTTAGCCAACTTTTGTCGCAACTGGTCAAATACTGGTACCGGATGAAGGTGTTTGACAAGGGCTGCGTTAATAGTGCTCCGATAATCACCACATATTCTAATTTGTCCGTTAGGTTTCACAACGTTAACCGTGGGCGTAGCCCACTCCACAGGAACTAAGTTAGGGTCCACTTGTTCAATGATACCCTCCGCAACAAGTCTGTCTAACTCTACTTCAATATTCTTCTTCATGCTGAATTTAATAGGTCTCGCAGGTAGGTGCACAGGCTGGGAGTCAGGTTTAATGTGTATGTTAACTTGATAGTGTTTTACTCTTCCTAATTTCCCATCGAATAATTTACCGTGTCTTTCGATAATTTGTTTGAGCGTCATAGGAGAGTCACCAGATTTGATTGAGTATACCGGTCGTGGGAATTCCATGTTAAACATCTCGCTCCACTGTAATCCAAAGAGCATTGGGTCAGCGTCTTTCATGACAATCACAGGTAGTATCTTCTGGATTCCGTCTACTTCGACCGTCACGTGTGTAAGCCCCTTAGTTCTAAGTTTGTTATTGCAGTAGGCCTTAAGTTTTGGCGCAGTCGTGAGTGCTGGCGCACCTATCTGCCGCCAGAATTTCGTGTTTATAATTGAGTATGAAGACCCAGAATCCCAATCCATTGTACATTTCTTGCCGTTGATAAGCACATCAATTTGTTTACACCGTTTAACTCGTCTTTCAGCTATATTACAACAAACTCCATCATCTTCCCCTTCAACGTCTGTTTGGTCATATGACGAAGATGAGGTTTCACTGTATGTAATTTTTTGTAACTTACCTCTTCGTGCGTTACCTTTCCGGGGAGGTGCGAACCAGGCTTTACCGGATTTAATGCAACATGACTCAAAGTGTTCAACGTTACATTGCTTACACACATTATTTTTAGCTGGGCAATTTGTTATTTCATGCTTATCATCCTTTCCGCAGCGGAAACATTGGTCGTGATATATTTTGCGCGGAACGTTCCGTCTCGTATTGTTACGCACGTTAAGCCTGTTCCCAATTTTGTTTACGCTGGAAGTGGGCGTGTCATGTTCTGCTTGCTCTCTGGATTGAGCGACAGCGAATATTTGGTTAAAGGTGACTTCATTAGCTTGACCTTCATAAGTATCCAGCAAGTCGGGCCATTTTTGTTTTAGATCGGTTTCTAATTCAGGGTGGTTTAGACCAGTTGCGAAACGATCACGTAGCTGCCGTTCTAAAAATTCATGATCATATCCACAGTCCTTACTGAGATCCTTAAGTCTATTAGCGTAATGTTCCATTGTCTCACTGGTCTCTCTGACACAACTCCAAAACTCTGTTAGTGCTCTGTATCTCGTTTTCTTGATTCTGTGTAGGTTCAAGAGTTTTGCCCGAAGATCTGTATATTTGCTTGAGTCAAAAGCTGGCGTTAACGCTACTTTTACCTCTCGAAAAATTTCTGGAGTTAGGCAGTTGAGTAGTAAATCTTTTTTGAATTCGTCATCGATGTCATATATTCTACATTTCGTTTCAAAGTGATCTATAAAATCTTCCACCCTACAACAGTCGGGATTGAATTTGTCCATGTTAAAATTCTTGAAGATCGTCATTTTGTTGTTCCCGGCGCTCGTCACGCTCGATGTGCTTGGTTTGTTGTCGTCGGTATCACTCCTTGTTGCGAGTGTAGTTGCGGATGCCAACATTTTTAAAATTTGTAACATTTGTTCTTGCTGCGCTTGTTGAACGCGTAAGAACTGTTCGAATTGTTCCTTCTCCATTAAAATGTTTTTATTTTTTCACCTCGTCGCCAAATAAAATAACACAACATTGTCTAAGATAGAACATAAAATATTAAAGTGACAACATCAATCATATAAAATCCACAGCATATACCAAAGATACCAAAGAGTTTATAACATTTGTATTGCCGCTAAAGCTGTGATAAATGCAACATTTCCGTTGAATGGTCAATAAATAGTAGTTTTATGATACTGCAGATATACTTTCTGGTCCTGACACTCATGATTAAATGATCATAAATTAGTTTTTTTGTTTAAATTACAATATACGTTTGTGAAACCCAATTGTGGTTATACATATATTTAACAACAAAGCGTAAATAAATAAACTTGAAAGCCCATGTCAAATCCATTTAACCGTTTATAATATGATGTGGGTGAGTTTTTTGCTGATTAAGTTATGACAATGATTCCTGAATACTTAACGATGTTAATAATAATATAATTGATTCAACCACCGAAGCAGTGATGAGGAACACGATTGGTAGTCCATAACATATCCTCATGTCCATCCTTTGTAATACAAACATTGAACTGCATATTTTACTGATCAAAATGGAAATAAAGGCTGGACATATATTTCCAATAATTAGTGACGCAACGTGGAGGAGACTTCGGTAAGGGACTAAAGCACAGCCGAAAACCATCAATCATCATACAATCGCAGCGGTTTTACTTTATTGTGTGCGCAGACGAACTGTAAGTGTAATCACACACTGCGACTAAATACCTACGAGTACCTCCACAAGATCTTTTAAATCGGTTACCTATTGAAACGCATAACGTTTTTCGCCATAAACTGACAATTCATAATATAACTGGCCATAATAGTCACTTTTCATAAGCCATTATAGCATAACTTCATGACGCATAATATCATATGGCTGAAACCTGTAAGGCATAATCATAGAAAAGCATAATTTTGATAAGCATAAGTAATGAAAGGCATAATTTTTGTTGGCCATAATATTCAAAAAGCATATATTTAATAAGAGTAACCGGCAAAATCCCTAAACTCCCAAGGAATGACACTTATTTACCACAATTTCACAAAAAGAATAAATTTCTATGCATATAAGTTTTTTTATATAATTGATTTGATTTTGATTGTATGCATGCATGCAAGCAAGCAGCATGCATGCAAGCATAATACCTAAACTCTTCTGCATGCATACAAGCATAATACCTAAACTCTTCTGCATACATACAAATATGCAAGCATGCATGCATGCATGCAAGCATAATACCTAAACTCTTCTGCATACATACAAAAATGCAAGCAGGCATGCATGCATGCAAGCAGGCATGCAGTGTGCAATAGGTTCTGCTCTTCTCCGGCGCTGCGGGAAGTTCAGCCCTTCCGCCCTTACGTAACGAGTCTCATGCGCCCAGGCGAGCTTCCGCAGCTTCGGCTTTTAGGATCGCCATCGGCGCCTTCGGCGTTCAGCGTTTCAAAGTGTCACCTTCGAATCCTGTAGGGCAGGGATGGCGAACCTTTACGTATCAGCGTACCATTTTTCTAAGGAAATGTTTAATGAGGTCATAGACGTGCCATCAAAACAATTTTTACATTGTGATTATTGGTAAAATAATACTAATAAATACTATCAATTAACGTATGGAGAGATCACTCGCGTTCGCCCGTCATATTATACCTACTTCACACTGTTTTTCTTAGTGAATAATGATTTTTATGATCAGTGACGTGCCCAAAATATTGTGTTGCGTGCCATTGCTTCGCCATCCCTGCTGTAGGGGGTGCGAAAACTGAGATTGGTGCAAGGCGAAAAATGGTCGCTCTATGTCTGTTTATTACATATTTTATAGCTAAAGGTTATTAGATTATCACAGCACCGCAGCTCAAAATACGCTGGCGGATTGTGTTTCTTATTTTCTATATAAAATCCTGAGCGACAAGTTCTCATTCCTACATTTGCGACCAGTTTCAAGCAAATCTTCTATTGACACTGACTGTCGGCTGAGACACGAGCCAATATTTACATGATTTTTTTAATATTTCATGCAGATATTCATGAAGTTGTCCAGGTTATATTCGCGAGCAATAATTATCTAATCTCTTGTGACTCTTGTAGCAAAGGTATTATAAGGACGCTTATTTGTCAAAAGCTATAATACCTGTCTGGCGTTATCATCTGCGTCATAATGTCTACCATACCCTTAAATTACTAGTTTTCTTCAAGAAACTTCTGTGTTTGTAGAACAGCTTTGTCATTTTCTGTTAATTTGGTAATTATCTTTAATCACTTCACATTCCAAGTTAGCACCGGTAATGAAAGCAGATAGTTCTCTTCCGAAAGTTCTCTGACAGTTAACCACAATGTCGAAGTCGTGTTGTTATTTAGTTGGCTAATGAAGAAGTTTTGTGTTTTCCAACAATTCCAGCGAATAGGGGGAATTACATAGGATATTTAAATTGCCTCTATGGCTCAAAGTTTATAACAATTATTGGAGAAAATTAAAAAAAGAGTCTTTAATACTGGTAGTTAAATTCTGATGATACATATCTACAGACTTTTCGATGGTAAAATGTTCGCTATAATCTTTTAGCATTTGACTGGATTTCTGAGATTAAAAGGTATGCGAAAAATATTGCGAGCATATGAAAAAGTCCTTAAAGTTCCATATTTGTGAAGTTCCCTCAAAGCTGTTAGAATAGGTTTTCTATTGTTGAGGCGACGCCGGTGTGCTGGTAAGGAACTTTTGGTTAACGAAGGCAGTTCAGAAAGACTACTTTGCTTAGAGAAGTTCATCGATTAATTTCAAATATTGTGTCTCTGAGGAGCTCGGTGGCGTATTGGTTTGAGCGCTCTAGTTTCGATAACGAAAATAAAGCAACTTTCGCCATGGTCGATCCCGGGATGGGTCAATCAAATTTATAATCTCGAGCTCCTCCGTGCTTCGGAAGGCACGTTAAGCCGTTGGTCTCGGTTGTTATTGCAACCGCTTTAACCCACCAACCCGCATGGGGCCAGCGTGGTGGTATTATGGCCCAAGCTCCTCATGTGTTTCTCCCATGTAGGAAGGCCTGTGCCCAGCAGTGGGACGTATATGGGCTGATGCTGATGATGCTGATTGTGTCTCTTCTAACGTGATGGGAAAGTAACACTGTCAAGATCTGTTACGTTTTCACTCCTAAACTGAATTAGATAAGACTTTGCATGGATGTATATACGGAAGGAAGGATATACACACCACCCTTTTGGCGCGATAGCCGACATCCACAGGGTCGCAGCCGCGAGTGACCACTACTAATAAATAAAGTGGGTGAGAGCATCAAAGTAATTAAGTCATGTCTCCTCTCCGTACCTATAACTTCAAGTCCAGATTTCATGATATACCTACCTACACACTTTGACGTGCTCCAAAGATGCGCTATGAGAATTGTCGACGATCCTGAGCACACAAGCGGTATTGAACCTTTAAGCCTAAGGAGAGATTTTGCCTCCTTGTGTGTGTTCTACCGTTTGTATAACGGGGCGTGTTCTGAGGAATTATTTGACATGATGCCCACGGCTTCTTTTTACCATCGCACCGCTCGCCACCGGCAGGGAGTTCATCCTCACAAATTGGAACCAAAGTGGTCGCGTACTGTACGGTTTCAGACAAAATTTCTCCCGCGTACGATCAAGTTGTGGAATGAGCTCCCTGCAGAGGTTTTCTCGAACGAGTACAGCATGGGGTTCTTCAAAAAAGGCGTGAAAAGGTTTTAACAGGGTCGGCAACGCGCAAGTGATACCCCTGGTGTTGCAAGCGTCCATAGGCTACGGTAACCGCTTACCATCAGGTGGGCCGTATGCTTGATTGCCACCTTAGTGGTATAAAACACTTAATAGCATTTTAATTATTAATAAGTTTTAAAAGATAAAAAAACCCCCACATATAGTAGAATCTCTTGTGGGGTGCGACTGGATACCCACCGCTTTTTCTATTTTGGCCGTGAAGCATTGTGTTTCGGTTTGAAGGTGAAAGTAACTAGAGGGCTCATTTTTGCATCAGGATATTCATTTTCTAATCTGCGTCCCAGGTCTCCCAGGAGCATAAATATGACAGTCAAAAACCCAAACCTGGCTTAAAACTGATGCTGTCGACTTTTTTTTATACAAAACATTGGCAAATGACTCAACACCACCTGATGTGAAGCGGTAAGAAGAGTCCATATGCGGAGACAGCTAGTGCAGTTAAAACACACTGTTCTAGCCGCCTCCACCTGGCCAGCTCATAAGGTGCCTTTTCACGCCTCTTTTGAAGGAACCCTTCTTACAGGAAGGAGAAAACACATAAGCTGGAGAAGAATTCCATATTTTGGAAGTCCGACAAAGAAACGAGTTACTAAACATCTTTGTGCGTGATGTTAGGGTGGAAACAGTAAATTGACCTTTTTTATGTATGATATGCGGGGCGTTTGGCCACAATCTCACCTGATGTGAAGCGAAGATGAGGCCTAAGATGGTACACGCTCGCCTAGAAGATGCTTGTTTACTCTGGCCTTAAAGATATCCAGATTATATTGATCCAGGAAAACAGACCTTGGCAACGAGTTCCACTCCTTAGCTGTTCGCATTATGAAAGAGGTAGCAGAGCGCTTCGTGCGGATGGGAGGTATATCCACAACGTAAGGGTGAAAGCCTTCGCCGCGTCTGGTCGTCCGGTGATGGAAAGGGGCTGGGGGGATCAAACTATGAAGAACCTCCGCACACTCACTTCGAAATGCAACCGATAAAAGACCGAGATTATTTGTCTAAAGAAAGACAGTGACGGCATCAGTTTTAAGCCAGGACCAACTTTAGTCCGCGTCTTGTATTAAAGGGGTGTGTGACTGGGATGTGAGGCTTGACAGGTTCAAGAATTAACATCACTTGTACTGGAATTTCATTGAACCTGGAATATAGTGATTTGATTTCCATCACCACCAGATGCAATAATTCTCTGACGTATAGAAATGCCACCATCTGTTTCTGTGTAGGTATAAACTTTATGTCGGGTTTGAAGACATTTCAATTATTATTATCGTCTCTTTCAGTTTACGGAGTCGCGTTTCAATTAGGAATTTATTTTAATTAATTTTCTCACCATCCTACATATTATTCTATATTATTAAGATAGGAAAATAATTAATTTTATAGGGGTCGCCGACATTTACTAATCTGTCTAACGAGTCTACACAATACATAAAGTTCTATAGTGAAGTTAAAACTAAGTACAAGTAATATTTTTTCATAGAAACTTAAAATGATTACAATTTTTAAAGGAAATGTTACAAGTTTGTATGGAACTTCAACTAGCTCCAAATCCCACAATTTACTAATGATAAAAGTCGTAAAAAATTGTAAATTCAGTAAATTTTCTTCTTACTTGTTTGATTAAAGCTTAAAAGTATGTAAATACTTTCCATAAAACCACTCCAAAGAAGCCATTTCGAAAAAAATACCACGTTGATGGCTTTATATAGCAACTTGCGTTTGGCTTGCGGATGCCGTTTAAGCATGTTTGTAAGCATGGTTTGAGGAAAATGATGATTTAAGCAATGCTTATTGCGCTGTTATGATTTATTAATTGACTTTACATTGGTTTAACAATTTATTATAATTTGTTGCGTGCGAAAACATATCGTACGGCAAAATAGTGTCAAGTTACACCAATAAAATCAATAAGAAAAATAGCAGATTTGTTAGACGGTTGCCTTTATATTTTATTTGGTTATATAATAATCAAGGGGATGCGTGTTTCTTGTTAATTACTTCTTGCAAAATAAGCGATTTTGCTAAACGACAGAAAAAATTACAATCGTTATAATTTTTATCAAAATAGATCACCTATTTTAGCGGCTACCCGATTTGACCATATCCTTTAACGTTTCAATTTCGTTTTTAAGAATTAAACTGAATATCCAAACAATAGTCATCCACTCATTATTAATAACTTATAAAATATAGTAATTAAAATAGAATAAAACTAGAAAAAATTTACGTCCTGAGGCAGGAATCGAACCTGCGACCTTTCGCTATCCGGGCGACTGCTCTGACCACTGAGCCACCCAGGACTTGGGAAATCCCTGTAAAAATACTCGTTTCGGATGTTGAAATAGAATATTTCGACATTGTAGGGTGGACGTTAGCTCATAAACGCAAATACAAGATAGACTAGAAGAATTTCACAGGGATTTCCCAAGTCCTGGGTGGCTCAGTGGTCAGAGCAGTCGCCCGGATAGCGAAAGGTCGCAGGTTCGATTCCTGCCTCAGGACGTAAAATTTATCTAGTTTTATTCTATTTTAATTACTAAGTAATTTTTCAAACATTTATAATAATGTTAAAATCAAAAATTAAGATTATAAAATATATTTAAGGTTAAGGGTACAAAATTTAATTTACGGTCGTAATAGAACAAACAGGAACTTTGAAACAAGATTTGATAATTTCGGTTGATTATTAACTGTCAGAAGGTACCTTGGTTTTAAGACTTTAAAGTTTGTTTTGCCATTAATAAGTTATTTCCTGTCTCTCTCTCTCTTTATTACGTGGAGGCGAAGCGATAGCGCGTGACTTCTGTTTTGACAGTGAGAACCAATTAATTAAGTCAAAATCATGGAAGTTTTAATTGGTACCGTCATTTGTTTGGATTAGAGTTGTCGCGATTTTAGCATTTGGTCAAAAGTGATAAGTAATTCAAAATAATGTTGCCTAAGTTTGAAAATGGCTGTATTTTTCACAAATTCAAAAAATATACGCTCCTTTTACCCATAAAAACAATGCAAACTTAAAAGATAGGGAATATGGTTGAAGTTGTGCTGTTTAAAAAATTCATAAATATGGAATGTTTTTATCCAAAATTTACCAAAAATTTTAATGATATTTAATTGCTGACATCAATCAAAACAACTATTATTATGACGACTATAAATAAAAACATACATATTACATAGTTATTATTAATTTTGTCAGTATGCCCATACATTTATTAGTAATTTAGGAACGTGTGACGTCACCTGTTCCGTAGATTTTCTATGGAGCGTTTTCAGACGATGCGCCGCAACACATCAAACATACCGCTACATCTGTGATAGTAGGCATACGGTTTCTTTTGCAATATTTCATATTGAGTTATATACTTCCTTTTTATGAAATGAAAAAGTTGTCAACTACCTAATTAAATTCTATTAAATATCATATAATAAGTGTAGACTGACCAAATAATTTGTCAAGTCAAAAAAGGGTCGCGGGTTCAGTCTGTTTGGTCCCTGTTTTTTTTTGTTGGAAGAGCTTTTATTGCTACCCTGCCAGGATAGGGCCCCAGCAGGGTTATGTGAGACTCACCTTGAGACCGGCATACTCACTAAAAACCAACAGTATACCTCTGACTGCCTGATTCGACGCGACGTGGGGAAAACTTAGTAGGCGTCCGCTGTCACGCCAAGAGCAGTGGCCGTCAACCACCACGCCGAAGGAAAGGCGGAATATCCGAGGTATACACGGGATATTCCGCCGACAACACGGGGACGTTGCATGCCGACGCCGGAGCCCCATTCCGACGCCTGCTGCCCCACTTATGGCGGTTGAATGGCGGCGAAAACAGGCCGCCTCCACCCGACACGCCGTCTGCGGTTGTATGGGTCCTCCTCCCGGGCTCGCTCCGCGGCCTCCTTTTGGAGCAAGACTCGCTCGCAAAAGGAGGCGGCCGCCTCCCATGACGTCGCACTGCCAACCATGTGTTGGATCACAGTCTCTGTACCAATGACCGCCACCAGGTCACGGCGCTCGTCAGCCGACGCCGGGCAGAATTCCAGCGTGTGCTGCGCCGTGTCCTCGCTACAGCCGTACTCGTGGCACCGAGGGCACGGCTCCCTCGTCGCAATTTTGTGCATATAACCGCGGAAACAACCATGCCCCAACAGCACCTGCACGAGCCGGTATGAGAGAGAGCCGTGTCTCCGGCCCACCGACTTAACCGAATTCGGCTGGATACCTCCGATTTTCCAGTGACCGGCAGTTGGCACCAAAAGTCGGCGCCCCCACACGGCTAGCGACACCTTCTGTGCTCGCTCACGCCACCTCATCACCAATTCAGGCGACGGTCTAGCACCTTCAGTCTGTTCGGTCCCTGCCCCAATACATATTTTTTTTCTATATAAACTAAACACAGTTGAGTAGCACTGCTTAGTAGTGTAGATAATTTTTGATCAATTTTAAATAAGTTCTTGCGGAATAATATCATCTTAATCATTGGAGTTGCAAATAAACTTGTTCTACAGGGTGGGGACGACAATACGACACTAAATTAGACAGTTTTAATTAATACTCAGCTCCTATTGGTGGTAGCGTGATGTTATATAGTCTATATAATACCTCGATAAATGGACTATCCAACACTAAAATATATTTTCAATTTAAAAAAGTAGTTCCTGAGATTAGCGCGTTCAACCAAACAAACAAACAAACAAACTCTTCAGCTTTATAATATACT
Organism: Nymphula nitidulata; assembly: GCA_947347705.1. NCBI lineage: Eukaryota > Metazoa > Arthropoda > Insecta > Lepidoptera > Crambidae > Nymphula > Nymphula nitidulata. The sequence goes on along the minus strand of OX374626.1, from coordinate 16,243,202 downwards.
TAGTCCATGTTTTAATTTATTGTCGTACGTCGTCACCACCCTGTATAGTACTATTGGGTTGAATAATCGAAATGTAAAGGTGCATTGTCCTTTTAATTCTTAGGACAAAGAACTATGAAATCCGACAGATTTTATTAGTCTGTCTAGGCAAGTGCCACAAAATTTTATATTCGTTTTGGGTTTAATTTAAAATATATAAATAACTTTTACGAAGTGAGTAGACTGTCAGTTAAATAATTACATATTGTAACTAAAATCACACTTCTATACAAAATGGAAGACTAGAGCGAATATTGACATGTTTTTAGAAAACTATTAACTAAATTAACAGCGAAAATATATGTAGAAAAGAATGTTTATATGATATTACAATAGTAACGCGATTGGGCTACAAAACCATCGCGCTGGCCCAATGCGGATTACTGGGTGTTGACTATGCTTAGCTGGCAACCCATAATTTATATGTTTTTAATACGATTTTGAAAATGTTCCATTTTTATACTTTGATATTCTGTTATTCTTTTATCTTTATTATACGTCTTTGATAGAAAACGGACGTTTCATTCTTTACAAAAGTGGTACTTTACAGAACGTCTCGCTCAGCTCGCAAGATTAAACTCTGCTAGTCGTACCGTATCTAGCCGTCACACTCATAGTTCGAGTAACGTTAGCCGTACACAAGCGTAGGTAAAAGCTCACGGCAGTACGCAGTCGGTGCCCTCTGTGCATGGAGCACTTTGCGAGGGCCCGGCCGCGGTTCCCTCAGCGCTGGACGCGCATTTTGAGGGCCTGCCCGTGGAGCCCTTAGAGCGTATAGCGCCCTCTATGGGGCCAGCGGTATCCGCACCGACTGCCGTGCAGCCTACGCCTTTTTGTGTTTCGGTACCTTGTAGCTTTAGACCAACAGTTTCCTACCATCCCACTTTGGCCTCCTGCCACCCGTCAGTGGCCTCTTGTCACCCTAAGGCCCCTCATAGGCTGTGACAGCGGCTCCCGACTGCACGTCCGCGGCTCATTGCCGTCCGTCTGCGACACCCTGCCACACCCTACAAGTGGCCCCTTGTCGTCAGGCAGCTGCGGCTTGTTGTGCGTCGGCTGCCCTTTGTCACTTTTCACACTCTACATTAGGCACACTACCTCAAAATTATAACATTAATAAAGAAAATCATACAGACACATCACATTTATTACAATTGGCTGCAGCCATAGCCAATGTTGCTACTGGCGCTGCCGCTGCTGCTAAAAAGCTCTTCTCTCTGCTCTTCCTATTTTCAGTGGCCACCCGACAGAATGGCTCATTTTTAAAAGGCTCTATGATGCCTCTAGTTCTTCGTTTTCGGACACCGAAAATGTGGCGAGGATTAGCTCTGCGTTGCGCGGGGCTACGCGTGAATGTGTGAGCGTTCTAATCGATGTCGCCCGCGACCCCGCGGAGATCATTCAAGCTCTCGAAGCTGCGTTTGCTCGACCCGAACAAATTATTTTGTCCGAGCTTTCGATATTGCGCAGTTTGCCAAAATTACCTAAAACTTCTTCTTTTTCGGCCAATCATAAAGCTAGCGACTAAAAAACCAAAAAGTCTGAATATTGTTTTTATTGTAAATAAATCGGCCATATTATTTTAGACTGCAAGGAGTTCCGATCACTTTCAGTTGATAAGAGATGGGAATTTGTTGTAAATAAAAAGATTTGCTATAAGCGTCCGGGGAAAAAACACTCTTTTCGTTTATGCAAACGTTTTTATTGCGGAGAGAATTTATGTTCTTAAAAATTTACACATCATTCAGTTTTACATATGTCTGATTTTAATAATAATGATAAAGTTTATTGTGTACAGTCAGCACCAGAAACTTCAGTTGTCACCGGCAATAACTCGCCGGACGTAGTAGCTCATAGTGCTGAAACCTCACCTTCTCGCCCGGTCCTCAAAATGATTGCGGTGGCCGTGTCCGGCCCTAAGGGTGCAATTGATACCTTTGCCCTTTTAGACGACGGCTCCACCGCCACCTTTATAGACTCGTAATTAGCCGACTACACAGTACTACTACTACTACAGTTGAGGGAATTAGTAACATGTCCAGCACTATGAAAATTAATTTTGTAAATATTTCAGTCAAGGGTCGTCATAGATCAGAAGTGTTTGAACTCAAAAATGTTCGTGCTATACCCGACTTAGCAATAACTAAGCAGTCGGTCAAGCTAGGTGACGTTAAGCAATTTGATTATCTTTCGGACATCACAGAGTTTCTGAGCTATGACGATGCTAAGCCATCGTTACTTATCGGCGCAGATAATTGGCATCTTTTGCTACCACATTCTGTACGGCGTGGTACGCGTACTCAACCGGTGGCCACCTTGACCTCTCTCGGCTGGGTTTTGTTTGGTAGGTTAAAATATGCCAACTGTCGCTTGGATTTTGTCAACCATTGCCTTGTCAAAAGTGCTGCTTTCGGATGTGAGCCGCTCGATAATCTGTTGAGGGAGTACCATCGAGTTGAATCTATCAGCATCGTTAAGAAGCAGTATCTGTGCGCCAGCGATAAGCGGGCTGTTCAGATTTTAGAGGAGACAACGAGACGCCTTCCATCAGGACGGTTTGAAACTGGTCTGGTCTGGCGAGCTGGGATTAACAGGGTTCCAGACAGTCGCCCTTTAGCGATGTCTAGGTTACGGAACCTCGAGACCAGATTTTACCGTGACCCTGAGTACGCTGCATCGTATAAGAATAACATTCAGGCAACCATCAGTAAAGGCTATGCCGAGTTATGCGCTGGCCCACCAGAGGGTACAGTCACGTGGTATTTGCCTCATTTTGGTGTTGTCCACCCTCAAAAGTTAAAGGTGGTGCACGATGCAGCTGCCCAGGTTCACGGGGTAAGTCTGAACTCCCTATTACTTCCTGGACCCGACCTATTACAGCCGCTCCTTGCTCTTCCAATGCGATTTCGCGAAGGTAGGGAAGCTCTAAATGCCAACATTTGCGAAATGTTTCCTCAGACGAAGATTCGCGAGGTCGACCGTGATGCACAGAGGTTTTTGTGGCGCGACAACTCCTCTCAGCCGATTCAAGAGTACAGAACGTCGTCAATGATTTTCGGTGCCACTTCCAGCCCTTTTACGGCTCTATATTTAAAAAACCGAAATGCTGAGGAGCATAACCAGTCTTACCCAGCAGCTGCTTCCGCCATCATTCAGGACTCCTATATGGATGACTATTTAGGCAGTGTCGATACTCCTGAAGAGGCAACTACCTTGGCACGTGACATAGTTTTTGTTATCTCCCAGGCGTGCATTGAAATGCGCTCCTGTGTGTCTAATTTTAATTAAAGAGGCGTTATCATCTTTGTCTCCCGACTTATGTGCTCCTTATGCGTCTTCGGTGCCTGTTCGTATTCTCGGGGTGAACTGGAATGTCAGTGACGACACTCTGTGCTTCTCAAGAGCTAACTTGGGTGAATTTCCGACAAAATTTACCAAACGGTCAGTTTTGTCATATATAATGCGTGTTTATGACCCCTTAGGGCTATTAACCCCAATTGTTATTCGGAGACGTATGATTTTTCAACAGACTTGGAAATTAAGTTTAGACTGGGACCAACAGCTGCCTTTTTTTTATTGACAAATGGAACTCTTGGTTTCAGGAGTTATCAGTTATTTTCTCCGGATCTGTTCCTAGGCATTATTTTTCTTAACATATCATTCACGACGTTGAGCTTCACGTTTTCGCCGATGCAAGTGAACTCGCTTATGCTTGCGTCGCTTATTGGAGATTTGTGTGCCCCGGCCAGAAGGTGATGCTCAGCCTCATTGGTGGCAAGGCTCGGCTTGCTCCGCTGATATGTAATATTTATGTATTATTTACTACAATAAAGTAATTAGTATTGAAGCACACATAACTCACTCGAACGCTCGCACACACACACACACACACAGTTCTTAACCTGGTGTAAATGTTATGAAATAAAATAATTATTTCTTTAATTGGTTTCTCAAGATACAGGCTCTGCCTAGTTGGAGACAGGCCTTCCTACATGGGAAAAACACATGGGGAGTTTCCTTATTTACGGATTTGTAAGGTGTACCTGTAATTTCTGAAGGTTAAATAAAACATTTTTATTTTTAAATGCTTAAGTGAGTTTATTTGCTTGTTACGCTTTCATGCCGAAGCCACCCAACAGTTTTAGAACACAATTGAAAAAACATAGGATACTTTTTGGAACGATAGCCAACATTCACAAGGGCGGAGCCGTGGGCAAAAGCTAGTTTCATATAAAACACATTAAACCATAGCCATTTTTTTCTTTATAAAAATTACAGCCATACGTGAAACTACAAATATCACGAGTATTATGTTCCAATCAAAAATTTATTTCGGAATGTAGTAGTAATTATAAGTATGTGTAATACCTTTGACTGAGGTCTAATAGGAAACTATATATGTATCATTTTCTCGTGAGGTGGTCTATTACTTTGAGAAAGGGACTGCTGCTGTAATACTGATTCCAATTAGTTATCCGCTCTAGATAATTCCATTATCCCATCACTCCCAACAAACATTTTAGTGCTTACGGCAGCCTTTTTTTAGAGGTCTTAGTATTATATATGGTATATAAGAACTCTGATAGCAACATTCGACTCTACAGTGGGGTTAGTTATAAATAATTAAACCTTCCAGAGGAATAACAGTAATAAAGAAAAAAAATAAAACTTAGGAAGGTAGCATGGAGTTTATCGAAACCAATGTATAACTTATTCTTATAGCTTTAAGAGGCACAAACCAATAAAAGCAATTGTAAGGTGTTTACTAACACTTACTAACGGCTGATATTCTACTACTGAGGTAGTAAAATATCTTGTAACACCTTGAGTCTTACCCTAACAGCTTCAAGAAGTATTAAACGCTATGAGTGATTTTCAGGTGTGTACAAACACTTACTATCGACTGGTACTCTTAAAAAGAGTTAGATAAATAGTTTGTACCACCTAACAAGTTTTGTCGAACCTTAAGCGTTAGGAAGAAAGCTATAAGCATCTAAGAAGTGTTGATTATAAGTCCTATAGAGCTAGATTCTGCAAGAGTTAGAATGCACCTTTAAATCATTGCAGGCTACATAATGGAGTTTATTGGTAGTAATATTGTGGTATTTATAAAACAAAATTATATAGCAAGAAACATTATGCAAATTTAATAACTCTTCATTATCACTATAAGTTGAGTAATAGGATTTAAGTGACTTAACCTTTTTTTTTAAGTGACTTAACCTTACCTAAAAAATACTATAGTTTGCAACGCGACGTTTATTAGGAAATATTTAATTGTTTAAAATTAAACCATGGATAGTTAGAAAACAAATGCGTGGAGTCAAAAGAAAGGCTTTGAGAGAATATAAGAATATCATTAGATTATCGCAAATCCAATGCGACGAGCCTACATCAGTTAAGGAAAAAAAATTATGACAAGTGACTAAAGAAGCATTGCATATAGTGGAGAAACAGTGTTTCCTAAATCAAAATTCAGAAAAAGACTTTGACTTTGATTTTATCCTAGGTAACAGTTCTGATATCAATAGAAGTACAAAATACAAATCCAGTGAACTCGATAACGATTCATATCAAGAGCAAGAAACTGAAATACAACAGGGTTCCGTATAACAACAAATTATCTCTGATGTTGAATATCCTCTAATCGGGTACCTATCAAAATACAGATTTCTTTGACATCGAATTTCACTTCACAGAAAACTATTCCACGATTTATAATATCTATTTTTCTTGATTAATCGAATAACTAATCATCGCTGTTTCATAATATCGAATAAACTTTCATAAAAAATATGTTTCAAAGTTGTTTTGGTTACTCGAATAACGATCTTTCGAAGTAACATTTCATCTCAACTATTAAGTTATCGATAAAACTATTTATAAAAACATGTTTCAATGTTTTACCGTACACATTATTATTACTTTCAATCGCAGCAACGTTTCATCGAACGATGCATTCCAACTTACATGATTTACTTGGTTCCCTATTTTGTCTCATAATTTTTTTATCCATAATCTAACGTGTCATAATAATGTTTTGTGACACAATCAAAATATCAATATTTTTTACACAATCACACCAATTATCTAGCCCAAGTAAGTATCATAAGAACTTGTGTAATTGATACCAGATAAACATGCATCCAAGCAAGCATGCAGCATGCAAGCAAGCATGCAGCATGCAAGCAAGCATGCAGCATGCAAGCAAGCATGCAGCATGCAAGCAAGCATGCACAGCATGCAAGCAAGCATGCAACATGCAAGCAAGCATGAAGTATGCTAGCAAAAATGCAGTATGCAAGCAAGCATGCAGCATGCAAGCAAGCCTAAAGCATGCAAGCAAGCAGTGTGCAAGCATGCAGCATGCATGGCTTCTGTCACGGCTCCGGCGCTGCGGGGCTCCGGCGGTCCCACGCGACCTTATCGTCGCAGATGGTTTTCGCCCACAGCCGCAGCTTCGGCTCCGCGCCTTCGCGGGCTTCAATTACACTCTAGGGGTAGGGCAGACAAGACTACGTGGTGTCGGTTTTACAGCGATACATTTCTGTCACTGAATTTTATAACGCAACGGTTGTTTAGGTTCATAAGACTAAAAATCTCACCTAACCCAACCCAGGTCTTCTTAACAGGGAAACAAAAATGATTAATTACATGAAAATCGTGTTTTCGATGAACACTGACTTTAGTGAAGTAAAAATTGATGTTTTAACTATTTTGCTAAATGAAACTTTAATGGTAACATAATTATGGGTTTTTACCCATAATTATGTTACACAACACAACGATGTAACATTATTTCGATAAAATACATAAAAATATGAAAATAAATAACGATGGACTGAGTTTGCAGATAATAACTATTCGAAGAAATGAAATTGCGATGTAAACTGATTCGAGCAGTTGTTGAATATTGTATAAAAAAAACTTCGAATAGTTTTATGGGGAATGAAAATCGATGAACTTAATTGCGCTAAAATTATGGGTTCTCCAAACTTCCATCTGAAATTCATAGATCAGTAAGAGGTCTAGATTGTCTTGCTCACTGGAAAGCAAGTGAATTTGGAAGTTTGTTCCAATACTTGAGCATAATTATATTGCCAGATGTCTTTGAGCCGGAAGCTTATAGTCATTTTGTGGCTCTATTTTGCGGTGTTACAATATGCTCTCCTCAAAATTACAATCAATTACTGCGACTTGCGAGGGAAATGTTTGATTATTTTGTTGACAATTATAAACAATTTTATGGCGCAGATTATATCACTAGTAATGTCCACAATTTGTTACACGTAGTCGATGAAGTGCAAAGGTCGGTAAATTAGTTTGTATTAAAAAAGTGGTTTTCTGTACTTCTTACCTCTTTTACACACAGTTTGAAAATAAAAGATTGTTATGTTAAGAAATTGTGTTTTATTTAAGATATCTTTCTTTAGTCATTTGATTCTTACTTGAATTAAATCTTTTTATTGGTATAGCTATAAATAAAGGAACTATAATAAAAGTAACCATACATAAGCAAAATGTTTTCAATCAATCACTGCTCGAAATTTGGTCGAACAAAACTTTGGTAAATAAATAATATGTCAATAGTAAAGAAATATTACAGAAGCATTAGTATGTCTGCAATCAATAGTTTCTAAGATATAGCGATATGTTTGAGGTAATGTTACAAGCTGCCGAAAAATGCTCCATAGACAACTATAGTAAAAAGTGACGTCACAAACTACAAATTGGCTACAAAATTGTGTGGGCGCATGGACAGATTTAATGATATCTTTGTAATTTGTGCGTTTACATGAATAGTTGTCATAGTTAATAAAAGTAATGAGTAAAGTAATGGGGCTCATTACTTTTATCCTTGTTTTTTGGTTCTTTTAATATATTTTCTTTATTTTTTTCAGAGTTAGTCACTTTCATTGTATCTCTTCTCATTTTCTTATCATCATTTTTTCTCTTTCTATTCCTTTGATTGCCGCATCGTCTTCTTCATTTTCTTTTGAATGTATTGTAATTTTCTCAATATTGTATACTTCATTGTTGGTTTCATTAGTCTCAAAAGAATTGTTTGATTCTATGACACTATTTTCATTGCCTTTATGTTCGTATTCGATGTTTTTATCTGCTATAACATTTTTTTCATTCATGACCCTTTCTTCATCACTGGAAGAATTGTTGAAGTGTACACACGACAGCACGTCAAGTGTAACAGTTACACTACGAAAGACGCCTCTATTACGAACGTAGTAAGGGTGGTCTCAAGGTCAAACTGTTACGCTTGATGTGCTGTTGACTGTACTTTATTCTCTTTGTCAATGTCTCTTTCTTTCTCCGCTTCTTGATCTTTTTCTTCAGGAATGTTTTCTGTAATTGGTTTTTACAAAATGTAAATTACTACTACAATGAATAATTCTTACATTAAATGCACTTAGTTTATTTTTAAATAGGTACTCAGTAATGGATGATATTAGGTTACTAGTAAGCTAACTGTTTCAGAATCTTTTCTAGAGGATTCATATTATGGGTGTAGATAAAGTCTTGTATGCAACTGTTGATGATTAGGTATTAAAACACTCATGACTATGATAATATTTTCACACTCGGCTTCGCCTCGTGTAATAAATCCACATTCGTGTTTTAATACCCTTTAATATACAACAGTTGCATAAATAAATACTATAATACTTTAAATGGTCCTTACTTGTAATCCGATGCGGCGCGCCGTTATCGAAGCTTCTCTCTGTCTGTCTGTATGCCGCGCGCGATTGATCTTAGCAGATTGATCTCTAATCTATGCTGCTGACTGACCGAGCGCCTACGCCTGAGTGACGCGAGCGCCGAGCGCCTCGCAGCCTACATAGGTACCCAGGCGGGCCGTAGAGCGCAAACGTGGTATCAAGTAGGTACCACCTACTTACAATATTGCCTTTTATTATGCGACTTATTTACTGAAATAACAGGAGAAGTTATGTAAATAACAAAAAAATACTTACACAATGTTCGTAAAATTAATTAATTTATTAAATAAAAGGTAAACAGGTAGGTATTAGTGCAAAGTATAAGAACTTTTCTCATATATAGGTAACAATACGTTTTATTTCAACATTACAAAGAAACTACTTCTCAAGTCAATTTTTGTATGCAATTGTTTTTAACTTTTTTGTATTTAGAAAATATGTTGACAGCTAATAATTATTATTACAAAATTATACATAATTCTTGGATTTTTTGTCATGCAGTCAGACGTGTGATATATGAAGGGTTTTCTTCAAACGATAACAGAACCCTAAAAATTATCAGCTTACAGTTCCACGTATAGAACTTTACTATTAAAGAAGTTAATCCTATAAACTCTTTGTTTTTTTCTCTTTTATTAACATGTTTTAGAACTTCTAGTGCAATGGAAGGGCTTACTTTCAGTATTTAATCACTACGGGAGGAATAACAGAGTTATCAGGATCCTTAAGTAATTAGAACTAAGACACCATTTGATAAAGATAACCTATAAAAATTTGTGAAAGAAAAAACTTATTTAAATGTTACTTGTCCACTTATTTACTTACATTGTTCATAATTTTCAATTAAAATGTCATAAGGTAGTACCAGGAATTGATAAATACGAAAAATGAAGGAAAAAAAATATCGGCCCGTATTTTATACATCATTTAATCATTAAAAGTAGTTTATTTTTAAGGCGTTTCAAAAATGAGTTGAAAACTAGTATATAATGTTACAGTAAAGTTACCGCCGCATGAGATTGAATACCTATAACACCCAGTAATCTTAAACACTTGACTTACCTTGATTATTTTATTAAGATATAACACGCGCGTCACTACCATGAAATGAATTGCGTACTGAAAAATATTATCACTATTGACTTTAACAAGAACGTAAAAATGTATGAAAACAGTTTAAATATTTAGCGCTTTCAGTGATATTTATTGCATCTAAATAAGTCTGATATATCCTTAAGTTATATATTGGTTACAAGACGTAACCATGTGTAACCAAAAAAGTCATTAAAGTGGTTTCCGTCACTTGTTTACTACTTTAACTTGCAGTTATAACCTGTGTATAGCTTATAAAACACTCGAAGTGGTAATTACTGATGCAATAGCACTGTTATAACTCTTTCTAATCACTCATTTATCACTACTCTATAACAATTAAGTCACTTCAAGCTCTAAAATCAACAGACCCAAATCAGGGTTATAAGAGAGATACAGAACGCTTTATCACCCAATTTTTAGGGCCTTTACAGAACCTTTGGTTCTTAAAATTCTCTTAAGCAGCTCATGTAGCACTTATTCTTATAACCAAAATGTTAGTTGGGCTGGCGGTAGACCGAGCAGTGATTATTGTAGCTAAATTAACTCGGCCAAGTTAATAAATCCCTAAAGAAAACACATCGGCTGTCGATTCGTAATGTTCCTGCTTAGTATCCGACAGTAATTTCATGGGTCGATAATCTTGTACGAAAAGCTTGAAGAAAATCAAATTGTAATTTATAGTCAAACAAATGATTTAATGATTTTTTAATGGTTTTTTTTTATACACTCACACCTATTATCTAGCCCAAAGTAAGCATCATTAGGAGCTTGTGTTATGGATTCTAGATAACGGATTAATAATGATAATAATATGTATATAAATATTAGAAATATACTAAATAAACATATAAACATCCATGACTCGTGAACAAATGCTCATATTCAACATACAAACATTTGCCCCTACCGGGATTTGAACCCGGAACCTCTTGATCGAGTAGCCCGTATAGCCTGGGGTACAGACCACTCGACCAGCCGGTCGTCAAATATACATTAGCTGACGATATTTATGAAGCATCATGACATTTATCAATCAAGTATAGGGTCCACCTGATGGTAAGTGGCTGCCATAGCATATGAATACTCCAGTGGCAATTCACCAGTAAAGCTTGAAGGCTCGCCAAGGTTCTCGCCTCCTTAGAACAAAGATTACGTTGTAACGTGACGCACCTCATGATTCCCTTACTTACGGTCTTTCAAGCGTCTAAAAACTTCTTTTCAAGTATTCTAATGGGATAAAATTGAAAACAATATGTAGTCACAAGAAATAGGTAAGTAAAATAATATGTCATATATATGTCGCAGCCATCTATATGTCATATTCAATTAGCCAGTTAATTGTATGCCTAGGCTGTTCATTAAACGCCGGTATTTAATTAAATAGCTGAAGGATAAATAGCCAAGTCATTAACCGCAACGTTTTAGCAGATGGCTGAACGTCGTATCAGCGTCATGTGACTGTTTGTGTGATTGGTAGGTTCAAGGTTATTTAACGTCGAACCGGGATCCTACCAATCGCACAAAAACTCTTCAGCACAATAAAATCCGCTATAGGCATCCAATTGAGCTGACTGTCAATACGCCAAATTTTTAAACGTTGAATCATTTTAGTTCTAATCAACTATTAGCCTAGGCATTTAATTGGATTCCGGCGTTTAATCAACGGCTTAGGCGTCCAATCAAGTGACTGGTTCAACCAGATGGCTGCGACATTAACAAAGCTAACTAACTGTACTAAGTAACGTTCATTTGTTATGTAGAAAATCATAAATGGATGAGCAGGTCCACTAGCCAATTTGAGCTTGTGCCAAATAAAAAAATACTCACTATCACTGTTATAAAATAGTAACAAAAGAATAGTTATGTTAAGAATAAACTTGTTTCAGCAACTACCAAAAAACGAAGCCTGCTCTCTTCCCGTCGCTTTCGAAGAAACATCACATAAACAATTCAGCCGCGTTTCAGTTCAACGGACCGACAAAATAACATTGAGGCAAAGTGCTCCACGGACCACTCTCGGTGCACGACAGAAAGCTGTGCGGGACCTCATATCCGCTGCTAGTTGAGGACTTCAGACATAGCAATATTTGTAGAGATTCTTCTCTTGCGGGAAAATAAAATAAAATCCTTACACAAAATGTGTTCCAATCCAAGTCACTTGTAAAACGTTCAGCTGATGCATGCATTTGACGAACCTTATTCCAAGGCGGTGTAGTTGATTTCATATCTTAATTTGAGTACGGTACGTTCCTTCGTAGTTCGGAGCAGTCGGGTTTAAAAACTACTCCGTTGCACTGTGTAAGGCAGCGTAGAGTATTCACGAAAGTGTATTGTATAGGTACCTTGTTTATTAATACACAAGATGCAAAGATAAACTAAAAATATTCATTCGGAAAAAGTGTCGCTATACATTGTCAAAAAACTCGTAAGAGATAAAAACAAAATACAAAATCCATTTAAAACTATTTAATACAATTACTTATAGTTTTATGGAACAAGACTTGCATGGATATATTCTAGACATAAAACCTCAACACATACCTATATGCGTTTTTATAATACAAAAACAAGAAACTTTGCTAAAATCACGTTACACTAGAATATTCTACTGAAAATATTATTTATATGAAGATGACAATTATCATTGAAATGAGTTTCATAAGTTTTGAAATTAAGGGCTTTTCCTAATCACACCGGAGCGGTGGTAAATTAACTGTCGTTAACACGAAAATCCTATGTTAGACCTTCAACAACAGAGATTGTCGGCTAAATATGCCATCAGGAGCATAATCAAACCTTAAAATAATATTATAATATTGATGATGCAATGATTATCAAAAAGTTTGAAGATAAATTGTCGATTTTAAACCTTGTTTGTACCTCAAGAGTTTTATTATCAAAGGGACTGCTCAAAAAAAAAAAAATTTTAATACTTCCTGCCCCGTAGCATGGCGAAATCCCTGGGGAGTGGACAAAAGTTTGTCTCTCTCTTCGTTTCAGAGAAAGGAAGCAATAAAAAAACATTTTGTCTCCTTACAATTGGACATAAGTGCTGAAAAAAGGTTTTGACAACAGCCCATGCTTTGGGGGCAGATGGGTTGCTGCTCTCGTATTTATCTAATCTGGCAGCTGAGCAATTTTTTCTAATAAAGGGTACGAAGAAAAAAAGGGATCGGTTTTAAGCTACAATTAGTTTCTGTAAAATAGAAAATGAAGACGAATTCCTGGGAGATGAGAATTGTAGTAATGTGATTATAGAATAACTAGAAAATTGAAATATTACATTTAAATTTTCCCAGAGCGTTATATTTCAATTTTCTAATTTCAATATTAACTTGATCAACAATTTTCTTTCTTTTGAAACCCTTAAGCATAATTGACGAATCAATTTCTGTACATAAACCAGACACGTGTAACTCATCATGTTATGACGAAAGTCCCATAATAAAATTGTAACCTTATATTACTAAGGATAAAAATCAAAATCGTATAAACATTTTCATGCATGTTTTATACCGTCATTATGTTTACTACGTAATAACCTTGCTGTGTGACGAGATGAGCAATATTGAGTATTGTCATTTACTTGGTGATAAAAGTTAGTATCACTAAGTTTATGTGTTATTTATTAAGATTAATCATTCATATCTTTAAAATTTGTTATGTGTAAATAATAAATATTTATGGCAGTTTATCTATCTCGAGCAATAGAATTAACAGCCCCTTTCATGAATGTCAGGATTAAGTTAAAAGCACTCTTGTTAATGCTACTTTATTGCGATAAAATAATAAGAAACCTTTTTTTTGCAAAATCGGTGGTGGTTTTAACAGGTATAAATCATACACCGTCTGTCATAAATTGCGGGCCTAAAACAACAAAGATTTAAGGTGTTTAATACGACAAGCGCATAATTTAAGGCGCTGAAGAAAATATAGTGTAGACAAATCAAATGGTATGAATTATAATAGGCAACTAACGTGCAGAAATGCACATCAGTCAGACAGGTGATGGTAGCCACTTACCACCATGTGGTCCATTATCAAATTGATGAGTATATTGGTTTATAAAAATGAATCGTATTTTTTTGTGAGAAATGCAAAATGGACCAAATTATGGATTATTATTTTAAAAACAGCTTGTGGGATAGTGCACAAGTACCTATACGTTGTGTTTAGCTATATAGAATGTGTTTTGCTTTATTAAAATATTTATTCAGCTGTGCTTTTAAGTTTTCTTATAGTAACATTGTTATTTTGTACTGATTTCCTTGACATTGCAAAGGGTCTAGGTAAGAGTATGACGTTTCTGAAACATTACTATAAGGTCAGCAATAGGCTGTTAAGTCTTTAGAAAACGCAGCAAATCCTAACGAAGTATTGGAGTGAGGAAAAAATGGTATAATTAACCAATAATAATGAGATGTATCATAATAAGCGGAAATGTGCATACTCAGACCAGTAGACACTTAAATTCATGAATTTATTGGTTCATAAGAATTAACGTTTAATATTATTCTGCCGGTGCTGCTGCTCCAGAACCATAGCATGTCTTTAATGCAAATATCAGGTGGATGGAATAGCTTGCTATTGACATTTAACCTGGGAATCTAATCTTATTTTATGCATATTCAGCTTATGGAGAGAAATTCCTTTAAAATCACAGCAGACATTTATTTGATCGGTCACTGTTTTTTGGGTTCTGAAATAAAATCTTATGTTTTCTCGTAACATAAGTGGAATCTAACGACCGTAACTGGAGGAAGCCTTATTATTAATTCAGTACACGATTTCCAGGAGAGCAACGGTCCATCTTCAAAATGCCCATTAATAAACTTTTTGAATTCATTTATGTCTTATGCGATCAGAATAAATTGTGTTCAAAATACATAAGCTTTACTTTATGACTCTTTGTAAGAAACTGTGATTTAGACGAGTCTTTTTGTATAGAAATCGCTTGATTATAAGTTATAAGGTTCCCATGAAAAGGCGAATCGATGAAATTTATGCAATCTATTAAAATCTCGGGCATAAAAATTGTGTTTTACCTACTAACGAATATTGACTGCGGATTATTAAAAAATAAAATCAGTACAGAAATTTTGGTTTACTTAAACTTAGTCAGGACAGTGACAAACTGGCTTGTCAGAACTATCATTCTCATAAAAGTGGAGGTAAATAAAATTGTATCCCTATGTATTGGTGGAACATTGCCAAGAAATTATTTTGGATGGGTAGCCTTTTCTGAAACTTTCTAGAAAGACATGAGTCCCGTTTATTAATTGGCTCACAGAAGATCGCCTCAAAATGAAACTATTTTAATAAGTTGTGTACCACGACTGTGTATGATCTTCTCGAAGAAGGCATTGGGCGCAATTAGGAAAAAAAGAACACGTGGGCCCAGTTCCATCTTTTTGTCACTATGTGATAAACAATGCCTAATGCCTACTAACTTTATGTATACTATACAGGTTGGTGCCGTCAATGCGACAATAATTTAAAAAATGGGCTATATTAGTCCATAGAAATGGTTTGCCACTTTCAAAAATATCGTGTTCATTTGATAAATTCATGACATTTGTATGGAATACACTATTCCATTACACATTGGCAGCATTATTTCATACAAATGTCATGAAATTATCAAATGAATACGATATTTTTGAAAGTGGCAAACCATTTCTATGGACTAATATAGCCCATGTTTAAATTTATTGTCGCATTGACGGCACCACCCTGTATATTTCAACATCCAAAACGAGTATTTTTACAAATACCTACGATTCGGTTAAGCTGGGGCATTGCTTACAAATATTCTTAATTTTGATCTTTAACATCATCGACATTGTAGGGTGGATGTTAGCTCATAACGCAAACACAGATAGACTATAAGAATTTCACAGGGATGTCCCAAGTTCTGGGTAGTTTAGATGGTCAAAGCATTCGCCCGGATTGCGAAAGGTCGCGGGTTCGATCCCCGCCTCAGGACGTAATTTTTTTCTAGTTTAGATAGATTTTACTAACAAAACTCCTATTAAGAGTTTCTTGAACTTGAACTGGCGCCGTATAGTCGGGAACGCCACAGTGTAGGTATTCAAGTCATGCGGTACAACAAAAGAGATACCGTTCAAAATGTTCGGATTAGGTTTCTTGTAAAATTTTATTTGAATAATGTAGCACATATTGTCATAACATTTTTTCAAAGATCCAAAACGATTCTAAAGGAGGTGTTTTATATCCGGCCAGGTATATGTACAGTATCTCAAAAAATCAGGAAAAATTTCATCAACGAAACACATACATCACACAACGTCATAAGTCCAAATCTTATTTCGGAATTTTGTAACACCCGGTCTAGTTGTCCTGAAATACTATTTGCATTTACACTAACAACCAAAGTAGTAATAGTATTGATAAAATTTATACCTTGACTTAAAATTATTCTTATATCCTTACCCGAACGCCTCACACGAAAGTGATAATACTGAATACTAAAACACAATACATTCCAGTTATCGAGTCAAGATTTTTTCGCAGTCTGACAGAATGAGATTTCATTGAATATTCATTATCATCATATCAGCCTATGATGTCCACTGCTGAACAAAGGCCACGCCCATAGATTTCCAAACGGAACGGTTCTGCGCAGCCTGCATCCAACGGCTCCCCGCGACCCCGACCAGGTCGTCTGTCCATCTAGTGGGAGGCCGTCCTACTTTCCGCTTTCCAATACGTGGTCGCCATTCTAGAACTTTAACGCCCCACCGGCCGTCTGCTCTGCGTGCTATGTGCCCTGCCCACTGCCACTTCAACTTACTAATCCTACTAGCTATGTCAGTGACTTTGATTCTCTTCCGGATGTCCTCATTTCTGATTCTATCTCGCGGAGAAACACCCAACTTAGTTCGTTCCATAGCTCGTTGTGCAACTGCGAACTTGCCCAGAAGGCCCATAACCTTTGTCTTGTCCATGTTTATTTTTAGACCCATCAGTCGGGAGGTTCTGTCGAGATCGTCGAGCATTGTGTTCAATTTCTCCAGGGATTCTGCCCTGACTACTATATCATCGGCAAATCGAAGATGAGTAATGTAATCGCCGTTGATGTTGATGCCGAGTCCTGTCCAGTCCAGTAGTTTTAAAACGTCTTTCAACGCAACTGTAAACAGTTTCGGAGATATCACATCTCTCTGTCTTACCCCTCTCTGCAGTTGGATAGGTTTCGTATACTGATTCTGTACACGGACCGACATGGTGGCGCTCTCGCACAAGGACCTCATCACCTCGATATACCGATAGTCAATGTGGCACCTCTGAAGAGACTGAATCACGGCCCATGTTTCGAATCGAAGGCCTTCTCGTAGTCCACAAACGCCAAGCAAAGTGGCCGGTTATACTCCTCGGTCTTCTGTATAACCTGCCGCAGCGTATGTATGTAGTCTACGGCACACTAAAGCCTTTAAGCTGGTTTGAACCTGCTTTTTTCAAAAAGGAGGGGTGTTATAAGTTTAACGTGTCTGTCTGTGTATTTGTGCATCTGTGTATCTGCCTGTGGCATCGTAGCTCCTAAACGGATCATTTTCTACTTGTCAATTTTTTTCCCAAGTTCCACAGTTCCGATTGATTTGTTTGTTACTTCGGTGGTATTTGTTGACGTTGAGCTGATCCTGCATCACCAAACAGATATAGCGAGTTTGGGCTCATAATAATAGTCTCAATGAGATGGTCTTAGAAAGATAATTAATGAGGGTTACTTAAAATTTTCCGATTTATATTATTAACCACATACACTTTGTGTATTTCGATTCACGCATACGGAGCTCAGGGTATCGTTTTGACGGACAGTGTGAAGACGGGTTTGAGACTTTACGATTTACGTGATGAGATCCCATGCTGGTTGTACACTCCAACCATCTTCTCAATTGAAATCAGTTTTTTTTTACGCGTAACATTTTGGTTGTTCTTGTTATTTTATTAATGCGCACAAATCAAAAAAAAACACTTAGGTACTGGACGATCTGCCTTGGCAGATAACATTTTCCGGATTCAACCATCTGTTTTCGATATGTGGGCACATAATGAAGTGTAGGTACAGCATAACAAAACAATGACTTTATAAAAGAAATAAGCAAAGGAAGGAACCATAAATAAAAGAAATAAAATTACTATCGGCTTTCATTCCCTAAGGGTTATGAGAAAAAAGCATTTATCAAGATATTGAATATGACTGTGTCCTGTTAACTGGAGCTTGTATTTAGCGGATAAGTAATATAGATATACAAGGATATTTGCTAATGCTATGACATTATTTATTACTCAGTGGTGGAATTCTATTACCGTATATACTAAACTTATAATAAATATGTTGCTTTCTTTTATTATTTTATACAGCAACATCTATACCTGACAAATGACTTAAAATATCAGTCTTGTCTGGTGTTTCATTTACTTTACTTACTTTATTTCCTTCGTGATCTCTTTCGATGACAAATTTAACGAATCATTCATCATTGTCATGACTGAATATGACAGTAACATACCGGATTAAGAAGGTATGCACAAATATTGACAAAACATGTAACCTTTGCTCGTTATCCTTTATTTCGTAAGGTTGAATCAAAATCTTTCTAAAGAGGCTCGTTATAATATTTTGAGTAAGAATTTAAAAAAAATGATTTTGCAAACGTCATATTAAAAACTCCTTAAAATTTAAGGGCTCCTTAAATGACTCTTGAATATTCAGTTGTTAGTCATGTGAAAAATTATCTCCTCATTTCTGAAATAATAATCATAATTTTGAGCCTCATTTATGGTACTTACAGTTTTACTAATATCATTCTTAGATTCATAAAAAATGTCAAGAAAGAATGTTAGAAGAAGAAGTTATTTATTTATTTAAAGTTTCTTACTAGTTTACAGTAAAAACCAAAACACCAGCAAGTTAATCATATATGTAGTAAGTGAAATGAAAAAGTCTGTCTATAGATCCCCCACCAAAAAAAAAAAATAAAAAAAAATATGTAGTAAGATTAATATATTCAGTCAGTCAGCAATGAAAGAACACAAATTGTCAATAAAAGAATTTGGAAGGCATGTCATAAATACAAATAGTCAATAGTAGAGATGAGCCGAATGTGGTTTGAACCGAATACGAACTACGGCCGAACATTCGGTAAAAAAACAAAATTCGGCCGAAGTTCGGTTCTTTTCACGGCGGTTTCTGTAGTTACGACACGTTCTTACTAGTTTACACGCGCCACCCCCTACGTACCCCCGCGACCCCCGGCCGGCCGGTCATTAGCAAATACGTTATCGCCGCGACAATTGCGTTATTGTTTACATTATTATCTACGTAATTTTAAGTGATTTAACGAGGTTTAAAGTAATTATTATACTTTTTTAATATTAAATACAATGAGTGTAAGAAAAAAATCGAGTGTTTGGGCATTTTATACAGAAATTGACGAACAAAAAAAAGGAAAATGTACCTTGTGTGGATCATTGATATCTCGTGGTAGTAGTGGCCGTACAGCGTCTACATCTGCTTTGACCAACCATATTAGGGTTAAGCATAACCGGGAGTTTGCACAAATGCAAGATCCTCCTCGTACGGCAAATCCAATACTGCCGTCTACTAGTGCCTCAACGTCCAACACAATCACGCCAACGGAGATCAACTGTTCGTCAAACTACTATTGAGGGATCAATTGAAATTAAGTGGAAAATAGGCGGCCCGAGGGCCCAAATTATTCACAAAACAATAGGAGAAATGATAGCTGTGGATAATCAACCTATTAAGCCTGTCTTAAAGCCTAAATACGAGTTGCCTAGCCGAAAATACTTAAGTGAAAATATTTTACCTCAACTATTTAAACTGTTGAAAAAAATTATTAGATTATTTTTCTTTAAAAAATAATCTGATACTTATTTGATTATTTATTTAATTTTTGTTATAAGTACATTTTCTTATCAATAAAGTAATGTTTAGAGGAATATCAATTAATTTTATTTTTGTTATTTTGTTACATCTAAGTACATTGTTTTATTTTGAATAAGTTAATGTTTGGTGGAATATCAGCTATGTTTCTTTTCTTTAAAAAATATGTCAAATAAGTACCACCAATAAAAATACTATGATTATGAATTGTTGGTCAATTATCTTTGACAAAATAGTTGAGTTATTTCAATAGTTTCTTGTACCGAATATTCGGCATTTGAAACGAATGTCAGCCGAATGCCGAAGTTCGGTTCAAGCTACCGAAATTCGGATAAACCGAATGTGAACCGAATTTTGGCCCATCCCTAGTCAACAAGGAAAAAAAAAGTCGACAAGGAATTAAATTAAGACAGTTGATTTAATAATTAAATACAATTGATGACGTCTAGATAATTGGTTAAGAGGGGAAGGGCATAGTGGAATTTTCTTAGATTTTAGATTTTACTGGTAGTAGAGATTGTTTAAATTTTAAGGAGTGTTATTACAAATATTTGAGTTTGATAATACTTAACATATTTGAGTGGGCTTTAAATTTAGGAAGCGCTTGAGGATTCAGCCGTTAGTCTTTTATAAAATACAATGGATACGAATAGGTAACGAATTGACTTTTTTATACACCTTTATCGTATTCTCTGTAGTTTTCATTAAATTTCTTTAAAAACTAAGTTCTGTCAGAATATAGAGTGAACTCCCAGTGTAACGAACCATTTTTATTGAAATCAGCGCAAATGAAATTTTAATTGTAGTTCGTTTTATATTGTAATGTTCATATTTTATCGCTTATTACGCATATCAGCAGCATCTACCTACCCGAAACGTGAAGCTCACCTGCGTTTTATGTTTAGGGACGGCACCCACATAGGCGCAATGTAAAGTAGATTAGACATCTGCTAGGGTTTCAGTAATCGGGTCTCGTAAAACAAGCGTAAAAATTATGAGGCAATACCCAAATAGATTACTTGTGCTTACGTCGACTTTCAGGAAACCTTTTTTATACAACTGGATGACAAGCAAGCTGAAGTCCCACCTGGTGATTAGTTGCTACTGTTGCCTATAGACACCAGCAATAATGAGGAAAAAATCTCTTGGTATTGCAGGTGCGTTATGATCCTGCGGGATAAGATGTTATGCCTTCCATACCCAGTACCTAATTACACTGGCTACCTTTCTATTCAATCTGGAACGCGCACTACTTTACGGCTGAATTAGAAAAGACGGTGATAGCTACCCAGATGAACCTACAAACGGGTCTACCACCAAGTACATATTAAAGAAAATGACAACGAAATAGGTGCAAGAATAAAGAGAAATAGATGGGTAAATAATATAAAATACATATAATTAGATAAAATTAAAATTAAAATAAAATATATACATATAAAATAGAGCTAAGGACGTAGGAAGTGACTCGTCTTTCATCTATTAATTGTCTTCTTTTTGATGGTATAAAAATAATACGTAAGCACTCAGAGTGTATTTACGTTTTGTACAACATGTCCTTTCGTCAATTTATAGCTCAGTCAACTTTTCCTTTTAAAATTAATTTGGTATTAAAGACAAAGTGTATTTTTCCCTTTGAATCTTATTTCAAAAAACGTTTGAAATTACATATTTTATTTATGTAATAATGCCCTAAATAAGTTGCTTCAAATAACTTCAGGTATTATTAAATATTCAAAAGTATTATTAAATATTCTTTCAACAAATTATTTGTATCAAATCAATGTTTGCTTGTTTGTCCTCTATGCGCTCCCAAACCATTAATTAGATTGTGATGAAACTTTGGTAGGGAGTTTTGGGGTCGCCCGCAAAGGTACAGTCGATCACAGAAGTAGCTGAACACTTTAGTACCATGTCACACCGATCTTGTGCACGTACTTTATAGTTGATACCGTACTATATTGATGCTTGGGTCGTTGTGACGTTGTACGTGTTTAGCTACTTCTGTGTTCGACCGTACCTGCATTATAGAACCTAACAATATTCTCTTTATATGCATTGCAATATTGTAAAGCATGCCGCATCTAGTTCAATATAACATTAATAATTAGTAATAGTAATAGTTGTACAAATAACAACACGAATTCGAAATATCGTTCCAAAACAAAATGAAAATTTACGAAATCTTAGCCAAACCTTAAAATGTAGGTACACGAAGAAGTATTAAAAAAGTTTATTCGCATGAGTAACAAAACAAATAGAATTAGCTAAAGGCTCATAAGTATAACTTACGGGTCAAACCTAAGCGTGCAAGGGCCCTAAATTCGCTTATCCAAGCTTAGGAAAGATTTATTTTGGTAGCTTGTCTTATTTTTGTTGGAGTTATGATATATCTGCCGGGCGGAGACTAGGAAAATAATTTCAGCGTTTATTTGCTATCTGCCCAATCAGTTATGCCTGTAAAAAAGGTAATGGCATTTTTTTATGCTTTTTATTGTATCTATCTTATGAACGGAGCCGAAATTTTGGTTTACTAAGATTATTGTACTTTTGTCTAAAAACAATACGAGTTTTTTGAAAGAAAGTAAGAAACAAAAAAATTTAAACAAAAATTAAAACTGACTTCAGAAAACTGAAAAGGATAAAATAATTAAATTTAAGTAGGTATTCATCCCCTAGAAACATATTTTTGGAGTCGGTGCTTCACTTTCTATTGTTTTTGGAAACCACTTAGCACCAACCCAAAAATATGTTTCTAGGGGAATACCTACTTAAATTTAATTATTTTATCCTTTTCAGTTTTATGAAGTCGGTTTTAATTTTTGTTTAAAATTTTTTTTTCACAATTTTTAGTTGTAACTTTCTACGGTCGAAGCTAGATGGGTGACCGTAAACTTATATTGTTTCCTACTATCGTATCGTTTCATTAAAAAGTCATTTGAAAAGCAAAATTTCGCAATTTCGCATTATGTAGACGACTTAATAATTTAAGTTTTTTTAAATTTAAAACCAAAGTACCCAACTGTTTTTGAAAAAATTTTTATGGGACCAAATGGCAGCTATTCCGCATCGAACAAAAAAAGAATCACGTAAATCGGATCAGTAATCTCGGCGTAATCGGTGTACATACATAGAAAAAAAAAACATACCGGCCGAATTGAGAACCTCCTCGTTTTTGAAGTCGGTTAAAAATACACAGCGTCACGATAAATAATATATGCCTATCTACCTACTTTTGATACTTTTACCCTTATTACCTTCAGAGGCACTAACTGTCAAGTATATCAATTTGGTGTTGCTCAAGACTGTTATCATCATTATCATATCAGTCTATTGCCTCCCCCATTGATTTTCAAATGGAACAGTTCTGCGCAGCCTGCATCCAACGGCTCCCCGCGACCCTGACCAGGTCGTCTGTCCATCTAGTGGGAGGCCGTCCCACTTTCCGCTTTTCGATACGAGGTCGCCATGCTAGAACTGAAATCTTATATACAAGCATACCAAAAAGTCACATTGGACATACTGACGAAGCTTATAGGATTCCGAATTTCCATTTTTATACAAATCACTTAAAAGTGAGTAATCTGAGCTGTTTTTGTGGATCTATATCGGGTCGCCTAATTTTTTATACTTATAATTGACAATAGCACACAAACGGTTAGCCTAAATTTTTTTCGCATAATTTCACTCTTCATAATCGTGTTTGGTCTAATTTCACTTCGCCTAACTTTTTGCCGCCATATTGTTATTTACCAAATGCGACATTTGGCGGAACAATTCGTAATCCCTAAAGTTTGCAATTACTAAATATTAATTTCCAAAAAATTAAAAATCATAAAGTATAAAACGCCTACTCATTATAATAAAGCAAAGTAACTTGACCAAAAATTTGTATTTGTTGCAAATTGATTTAATCAAATATATTATTATGTAGGTATTTTAACAAAAGTAGATGTTTTTCAGCAGGCATGCAGCATGCAAGCAAGCATGCAGCATGCAGCATGCATGGCTTCTGTCACGGCTCCGGCGCTGCGGCGCTCCGGCGGTCCCACGCGACCTGATCGCAACTCCTCAGCTCGCGGGCCGCCTCCACCCTCCGCGCCTTCGCGGGCTTAAATTACACTCTAGGGGTAGGGCAGACAAGACTACGTGGTGTCGGATTTTCAGCTATTTGCTTCTGTCAATTTATTTATTCAATAAAATTGATTTTGTCAAAAGATGATAAATTTTTGGCACATTTAATATTAGATATTCTAAAATTAGAGCTTTATTAAGCGAAATCGTCGTAATGCCAAAATAACGTTATGCCAATATATTTTAGGGTATTTCACATTATAGATCCAAAAATTAGGGTTTTCAATTCTTAGACCAAATTATAATGGTGGCAAAACAATTGTTAGGCGAAACAATAATTGTTCGCTTTAAGTTTAGGCCAATATGGTTTGGCCATGTAATATTAGGACTAAAATTTTTAGGCGAACCGAAGGGCACCCTGTTTTTGCACACATAAATCTTAATAGTAATTTAATTGAAGTTAGGCATTGTAAAATACTTAAAATTAATTGTTGTTCTTTAATTTAATAAATAACTTCACGTTATCTTTTAAAATAGCACCGCAGTGTCAATCAAACGAAGTTTAAAGAGACATAAATCTTATTATAATCGAAATAAAATTAGACGTACTTAGTAATATTTAAAATTAAAAAAATGCTTCACATCGTCTTTTTAAATACCCTTATTTCTAAATACCTTCAAAGTGTCAATCAAGCTAAGAAGTTGATTGATTTATAGATAAACTTTCCCGTAATTTGTATTGAAAATTGACAGATACAAAACCTGATGGAATAATCTGTGAATCTAGAATTACTTAATAAAAAACACACGGTAGACATTTCATGTAACATGTTTACATGTATAACTATTTTATGTAGCATGTTTATTTATTTATTTATTCATGGAAATGTTTGTATACCTATTATTATTATCTTGTATTTGGGGATTTTCGGTCTTGTTAAGACTGATTTGTCACTGCGACCTGAAAGATCTATTGTGACTTGCCACCTAACCCAGACGGTTTAAATGTATATGTTTGTATAACTAATCCAGACGACCCTACATACGACCCTACCAGTTATATGTAGGGTCGTCTGGGTAGGGACCATCGCCTTTTTTATTTCAGCCGTAAAACAATCGATGTGTTTGAGATTAAAGAGATAGGTAGCCAGTGTAATTACTGGGCATGGAAGGGATGTCGTCTTAGGCCTCAGGATGACAGCGCACGTGAAATAAGAAGTGAGTTTTTCCTTGTTATTGCAAGTGTCTAATAGGCGAGAGTAACCACTTACCACCAGGTAGACCGTCAGCTTGTTTGTCATCTAGTTGTATGAAATAATAATCATGTCTCAATCGTGTAGGCACAGTATAAAACTACTTAATATTGTAGATGCGTTACAAAACAGAAGTTATTTTAATATAATATTTATTTTCCGTAACTAGAATTCAGAGCGCCTCACTGGTGAAGCAATGATACTTTCTACATTTATGGTACGGTGAACCTGCAGTTATTTAGGTGTCACAGTTCATGGATGAAATGTCATGTTGAGAGCAGTAACCGCTTACTGATTTAAATAGTTGTTTTTTGGTTCAAAAGGATCTACTTCTGGATTAGTACCATTTTAATTTGATAGTTATGAAGATCTTTCGAGAAATAGGACGGAACTCTTCAACAGACGACAACAAAGCGATAGTATTACACTATTTATTTTCTTTTAACCAGTGACTTACAGACGGACAAGTAGATAATGCTAACGGACACCCATCTATCTATGGCCTTGGAAATTTCTCACTAATAAGAAAGAAACAATTTGACGATAAAACGTTCCATATCGGTTCTTATCTCAGTGAAGCATTAGCAAATCTTAGCTGAGCTGCAAAAAAGCACAATCGTACCATTTACTTAACTAAAATTTTATTTTCTCTCTAAAAGTATCTTTCTGCTCGAAGTTTATTCGTTCGTTGTTCAACGTCCTTTGTTAAGCTCAAGCCCCTTCTGCTTTCTTGAAAACTTTACGTCGTGCCGTCACTATGAATACATAAAAAAGATCGCGTGTAGAATAAACTGTCTCACAAAATGTTTACTGACCGAAGTGTTGTCGTGAAATGTACAGCCTTCGAAGTCTTATTTTCTGTCCTTATTTCGTATAAGAAAAGGCTGCGAGGAAAATGTATAGTAAAAAAAATGGTAACTTCGAGCAGGAAATCGCTAGAAGAGTTAGGCTGGGCAGCATTTGGGAAGCTGCGTCACATCTTCTCATCATCGTTGCCACAATGCTTGAAGAGGAGGGTTTTACAACCAGTGTGTTCTACCAGTTATGACGAAGCCGAGACATGGAAGATGACAGTGAAACTGGCCCACCGACTTCACTTCGCTAAGCGTATGGATAGGATTTTCGCTAAGGTTGAAATCCGGAACGAAGTTGTCCGGCAAAAGACCAAAGTGGTTGATATCATCCACAAGTGTAGCAAGCTGAAGTGGCAGTGGGCCGGTCACATCTGTCTCAGAAGCAATGACCGGTGGAGTAAAAGGTTCACTAATGGAGACCACGCCTCGGTTAACGTAGTGTATAGGGCGTCTCCCTGCTAGGAGGACCGACGACATGAAGAAGCTGGCAGGTGGTGACTGGGTGAGGGAAGGTGAAGATCGTGTATTGTGTAGCAGCCTTGGGGAAGCTAACGTCCAGCAATGGACTGCAATAGGCTGATATGATGAGAGGTATACGTTATCTTTTCATGGGACCATGATGACGTCACGGTGCACTTCAACACTTTAGGATATTTTGCCTTTACTCTTCCTCTGTCCTGAATAACTATAGCTGCCACTGCCAGAAGCCTCAATATGTCTTGAGCAAAAACAGCATGGATATGGCTCTGAACCGACTCAGATAAAATTTGGCGTCAAGATTTTTGCGTTTGTCGATGTATGCTTGAACAGCCTCCATCTGAAAAAACAGCGTCAGCAACATCCCTGCCGTGACGCGTTCAGCCGGTGAATTTTTCACTGCTGTGGCTTTGCTCACAATATTCAATTTTTATAATACTGCTTCTCCCTGTGTTGTTAAAGTGAGAATGTGAAAAAAATTTATTATTAATTTTTGATTTTAACATTATTATAAATGTTTGAAAAATTACTTAGTAATTAAAATATAAAACTAGAAAAATTTCACGTTCTGAGGCGGGAATCGAATCTGCGACCTTTCGCAATCGCAACCTTTCGCAATACGAGCGACTGCTCTTCGCAGTCGCCGAGCAGTCGCCCGGATTGAAATTCAAACATTTATAATAATGTTAAAATCAAAAATTAAGAATATTTGAAAGCACTGCCCCAACTTAACCGTACTCGTACTTGTAAAAATACTCGTTTCGGATGTTGAAATAGAACATTTCGACATTGTAGGGTGGACGTTAGCTCATAAACGCAAATACAGATAGACTAGAAGAATTTCACAGGGATATCCCAAGTCCTGGGTGGCTCAGTTGGCTAGAGCAGTCGCCCGGATTGCGAAAGGTCGCGGGTTCGATTCCCGCCTCAGGACGTGAAATTTTTCTAATTTTATATTTTAATTAATAAATTTATTACCTGTTGTAATTTCAATAACCGACATCTACATGGACGGAGAACGGTGGCATCCAATGAAATGGCTAAAAGACAACTAGCCAAGTCATTGAGCGCAACGTTTAAAGATGGCTGAACGACATGTCAGCCATCTGATGAATTAGCCATTGAATTGAACGTCTAGGCAGGTCATTAAAATCACAGAGCTTTTGTGTGACTGTTTGAATGATTGGTAGTTTCCACGTACAACCAAAATGACGTCGGTTATAAGTGGTCAGAAAAAACCTTGAACCTACCAATCAAAACAAAACTCTTCAGTTCTTGTACTGAAGATCCTTTCGATACGTTAAGTCGTTAAGTGTTAGGAGAGTCTATTTCAATTATATATTCAATTAAGTATCAGCCTAGGCATTCAATTGTATTTTAATCAACGAGCTAGGCATCTAATTCAGCGGCGAATTTAACTTGATAAAAGGTAATGCAGAAATAAATTATCCTAACTAGTCATCATGTTATAAATTGTGAAGTTCACATTCTCGTGTTGTTCAGAAATTGATTGCGTACTCTTGTTATTATACAATTAGCTACTTATAAAAATTTACATACCCAAGCAGTTTATGTCACGATCTAAACTAGACCTGAGTGTTCGACCTAATTCAATGCGAGCTTAATTATTCTGAATGTAACTGGCGTATAATTGCCAGATAGGAAACACGTAACAAGACAGGGAAACCAACCTCTGTGTCCACTTGCACTAATACTGTATGTTTAGGTCTTACTACCCTTCAAGTAGAGAGAAAGTCAGTTTAATAATAATAATAATAATATCCTACACTCACACCTATCGCCTATTTCAAAGTAAGCATCATTAAGAGCTTGTGTTATGGATACTAGAAAACGGAGAAATTTTAATAATAATTTGTATATAAATGTTAGAAACATACTAAATAACTAACATATAAACATCCATGACTCGTTAACAAATGCTCGTACTCATCATACAAATATTTGCTCCGGGATTCAAAACCGAGACTTCTTGACCGAGTAGCCTGAATAGCAAGGGGTACAGACCGCTCGACCAGCCGGTCGTCAAAAGTATTACCTAGGACTAAGTGTAGAACTTGAATACGTGGTATGCATTTTCTGTTACGTTTGGCTATGTAAAATTTAGTACATTGAAACTACAGCTTTGTAATACTGAAAACTTTTGGAACTATGAAAAATGTAATAAAGTTTTTTGTCTACTGAAATTGACGCGACAGAGCTGTCGGACACAGAATACAGTTATACAGAACATTAGCACCGTAGCACGAACATTTTTAAATTTCGAATCACCATCGCATCGAGTAGTTACGTTAGCTTTGTCTGGCTTTTGTTTGAAATTTTAAGCGTGCGTGAAAGATGCGATTAAGATTCTAAATTTAAAAATATTCGTGCTAGGGGTACAGGATAGTGTTACTACCATGGGTTTTCACCTCCTCGATAAGTACCGTTTAAAAACTCGTGTATATATCTCTTTAAAATGAGAAAAAAGAAAAAAAGAAAAATAATAGATAATAATTAAAACCATTTATTTGTAATCACAGCGAAATGAGCATTCAAATGTGGTCCTAAAGTCGTATTCTGTAGATATGATTTACAAAGACATGCCCACCTTACCGCACGCCGTTGCTGTTTTGTCATTACAAAGTGTATATAAACAACAGAACTTTAAGCCTATATTTTAATGCTCGTCCACTTGCTGTGTTGAAGTAATGTCGTCGTATAAGTTAACTATGAACTTATTCTATATTGTGTTTTTTCAACTCCAAAATTGCACTTCGGGTATTCGCTCGGAGTTGCCAACCTGACTGTACTAATGTAGCTCAGAAACTTCATAAGCGTGATTCAGGCTTTCATGCTCAGTAAAGTTTCGTTTCTATGTCAAGTTTCGGCATTGTAGTTACGTTTCGCTTACCAACCATAAAAACAATTTTTAGATATACTCTCAAATGCGTGCGTCGTAGGCTACCAGCCATTCTGACGCTAACCCGTTTATCAATAATTCGAGACATTGTCATACAACTATTATAAGTATTAACTAGCAAATAAACATTGTGAAATATACTAGCAAACGAACAATAGTAGGTACCTAACGTCCTAAATCTTGTGTGTTACTATGTAATACTCACTTCACTTCAGTGCAATGTACTCGAAAGTTTTATGGACACACGTTATTGAAAGCTTTGGACCACCTACTGAGTAGTTTTAGTGCACTCCAGCTTACACCAACTGTCTAATAGTTTTTGTAGATTTAGTTTCTCACGATAAAAATAAAACTATAGTGTACAGTCAATATAAAAGTAAAACATGTTTTTGAGAGTTCATGACTCGAATTACGAAGCAGTAAGAGCTACGAGCTTTCACAAGAGCAATCACATCGTCAGTGGAAAGGAAAAAATACTAAAGCGACATTGAGTCATATACATTGTTAGCTAACATTTCTTTTCTGCGTCGATCTGTTCAACACTTTTTTGGCGCTTTAGCTTTCAAAATATAAAAGATTTCCTCAATTCTCTGTATTTGTTGCGAGTGCGACTAATACGACGCGTTTTCAGTGTTTTTTAAACAGATGTGGGTCAAGATTTTTCTATCCCACTATTTTTATGATCATGACATAAGTGTTTTTTTATGTTAGGTTAAGCTCATTGAATTTCATGGTTTATTGGTATATTATTAATTATTCATTACTGTTGCTCAAAACTATTTGGCGTGTAAGTAAAAGTAATGGGATAAGATTTATTTCTTCTGGCGCATTAGGATTTTTTCTAATGCGGTTTGTTCGATTCGATTTAGTGATAGAACTAATGTCAGAAGAAAGTAGCCATATTTTTTTTTTATACAAAGCACGACAAATGACTCAACACCACCTGATGTGAAGCAGTAAGAAGAGTCCATATGCGAAGACAGCTAGTGCAGTTCAGACACTGCTCTAGCTGCCTCCACCTTGCCGGCCCAAAAGGTGCTTTTTCACGCCTCTTTTGAAGGAACCCATGTTATAGGAAGGAGGGAACACATGTGCTGGCAAAGAATTCCAAGTTCTGGAAGTTCGACAAAGAAAAGAGCTACTAAATTTCTTTGTACGTGATGTTGAGGTGGAGACAGTGAATTGATGACTCCGAAGACCGGCACGCGTGCTCCTGAGTAGGAAGGGGGAAGGTGGGATAAGGTCAAATAGCTCTTCAGAACACTCTCCGTGATATAGCCGATAGAAGGCGCTGAGCGACGCAATGTCTCAACGCAATTGCAGAGGCTCAAGGTTGTTGGTGACCTCTACATCGCCAACGATACGGACAGCACGACGCTGCAATCTGTCCAGGGCATCGAGTAGGTACTTGGCGGAGCCATCCCACAAGTGCGAGCAATATTCCACGCAAGACCGGACCTGAGTTTTATACAGCAGGCATAATTGGTCAGGCATGAAAAATCGACGCACCTTGTTCAGGACACCGAGCTTCCGTGAGGCTGTTTTTATCACGGTTTCGATGTAGTTCCTGGAATTCAGATCGCAACATATCTCCATACCTAGCAAGTTGAGGGAGCCCTGTGCCGAAAGAGTCGTGCCCTGAAGAGACGGAAGGGGAA
Source organism: Nymphula nitidulata (assembly GCA_947347705.1). Taxonomy (NCBI): domain Eukaryota; kingdom Metazoa; phylum Arthropoda; class Insecta; order Lepidoptera; family Crambidae; genus Nymphula; species Nymphula nitidulata. The sequence goes on along the minus strand of OX374626.1, from coordinate 16,212,166 downwards.
GGAACGGCGACATTTTGGCTGTAAAGGCGCACACCTGTGTTTTCTTAGCATTGAACTCAACAAGATTGTTAGATCCCCATTCAGATACGAGGTTCAACACCCTGTCGAGCTCAATGGTAAGATTCTCTCTCTCCCTCTCGGTTTCAGCGCGCCCAGCCCCTGGGCGACCGTAATATAGTTACCGTACCGTTATAAAGTTGTGTAATATTTTAGAGATAATAAAAGCTTTAATCAAGGTGGAATCTATGTGTTAATAACGAATACACTTTTTTATGCTTTACGTATGTCCCGGTGCTTATGGGCAGCTCCTGAGTTATGTGGGGCTCCTATCCTTAATGGGAGCCATACCCACCAAAGACCGTCGCTTTTACCGTCCGTAGGCTGCATAAGGGAATCAACCACGAGGTACTTATCGCGAACAGTCACATCCAACCCCGCAGCTCCGCCATTTCCAGCCGCTGCCCCTTCCCGGAGAGGCATTACATGGCAGGAGGCAGGACCCCACCCCCACCTTGAACTCCCGCAAGCCCTGAAGTTCTTCTTTGCCACGGACCGCCATACGAGAGGTGGGTCATATTATCCAGAAAAGGTAACGACGGCGAGGAGCAGATCTCAACCTTACATAGAGAAATAAGTAAAGCATCAATTTACGCCATATGATCGAAACACACAGGCATCTGACCTGCCCATGAGATTTGGGAATCCTAAGGCATAGGCATGAGTCAGATACAATCAGTCCTACAATAATAAATATAATTAATTTATTATTTGTCTGCCATTTATGTCTTTATAAATAAAGTTCTTACTCAAATCAGACTTACTTATATTGTTTCTACTCTTGTGAACTATTTTAATCATTACGTAGCGTAGGTAATACAAAATAAAAGTAAAGTTTGATGGTTAAGTAATGACAATATACTAATTCAAAGTGAATGGTTGGTCAATGTTTTCTATTCCTAACTAGCGGCGCGCGTACTGGCTTCAAAATAATATATTCAGTACTACACAAAATCAGTAACGAAGACAAATATAATAAACAAATTAACAATACTTGCATCATAAATCAATGATTTAATAAGAAACGCTTATAATAGCGTCTACTAAGGCAAAAGTATGTAGCGTCAAAAACGCTGAGCGCCAATAGACACTGCTTTTTTCTCTTTCTAGTGGCGATAATTTTTGCCTTTAACTTGAATATTCTAGATGTCAAAAAGAACGAAATTAAAAGCATTTAACCAAAGCTTCCGTACTTATTAAATGTCAATTTTCTAATATAATGATTTGTTTATAGTTTGGCGACTAAAATAATCACGAAAACCCGGTAGCAGATTAGGTTATCGGGATAATACTTGTTCCAGAATAAATAAACTACTTGACGATGAATATTAATAGAATGTCGTACCTAAATAAAAAGGAAGTATAGGTCGACTAACCAGAAATATGAAAAGAGATTGAATGAGATATGATTAAAGATAAACTGTCTATTAAGCAACAAAATTTATATTTACATGTTTTTGTGTACAAATAAACAAATAATAACTCAAACTTAATCATTTATTGCATACCATACCTAAGGTTATAAACAAGATTTTACAAGCCAAAATATATTTAGGCATCATTATATAAATTTAATTTATAACAATTAAGAATTATTAAAATTAAATTAAATTTCTTACCAAACAAAACGTGTTTAACGTTTTGAAATTGAAGTAAAAATGAAATCTTTTTTTTATATATTTTTAGTTTATGTATCTTAATCACATAGAATAAATAGTCAAAAATGAAAAACATGATTTGATTTAAATAATAATCATCATTATCACCAGCCTATATACTATATTAGCCCCAATGCTGGGCACAGGCCTTCATATACCTACATATAGAAAAAAACAGTATTTGTTATGTAAAGCAGTTTTTACTATACGGAGTTTAACACACGAGGAGCTTAGGCTATAAAACAACCACGCTGGCCCAAGCTTAAAGTGGTTGCTGTAACAACCATGACCAACGGCTTAATATGCCGTCCGAAGCACCGAGGAGCTCGAGATTATAAATTTTGATTGACCCATCCCGGAATAGACCATGGCTCTTCCTATAATAATAGGATTATGGCAATAACAATTAAATAATTTATCACGTTACCTATTTAATTTTAGACCTTAAGCACACTTGTTAAGAATTTGATATTCAGCCGGGTTATTGTCCTCAAGAAGATATTAGAAGGTGCCAAGCATTTACATTTGGCTCATCTAAATCTATGAATTCAGTTCATACTATCCGTATGAATCGCCAGTAGCAAGGCAGTCGTCAAACACTATCATAAAGCAGTGATAGAACAATACTGGAAGGTTTTACGGACGCTACAAAGTTTTATTACGGTACTCCGAAATATTCATGCGAGATAATAACGAAATCATCATTGTAAACAATGCGTTTTGAATGAAAGCTTTGTTGGAGTATAGAAAAAAAACACGAGTAGAGAAGAGAAGAGAACTAGAAGGATTAATCTAAACCAAACCCTTACATGGAATTAGTACATTACAACATGACTGCACTACAACATGACTGTCGTACAAAAGCTCGAACACGCTGAAGATACCTACGCTTGTGAAGTACCCCTAGCACAAACACTTTTAAATTTCGAATCACCATCATATCGAGTAGTTACGTTAGTTTTTGTCTGGCTTTTGTTGGAAATAAGCGTGCGTGAACGAAACCATTACGATTCGAATTTTAAAAATGTCCGTGCTAGAGGTACTGGTTATATATGAAATCAAGAACCCTCTTTGAAACATAAAAGGGACGGCGTTTCAATCAATGCCCCTACAGAGGTTATGATTAGATATTGTTTGCGCTTTTAAGGCAAGATGACCCACCTAAATTCTTTCTTTTTTACCGTAACCTTATTCTAGTTGAGGACCTCACTTTCAGGTAATTTGGCTCGTACTTATCTAAGCGGATGTATTCGAACAATACGGGAAATGTTTAATACACAAATTGAAAGGTGCACTGTGAGCTTTTGTTTTCCAAATGGTTGTTTTATTCCATATCAACTCACTCTTACAAGTGAACATGAAATGGATTTCTAGCACAATTCTGTAAAAACATAGCACAGTATTGTTATGTTAAATAATTTTTCCAGATTTTAGTCAATTATGAACGCAGAATGTAAGTGCAACGTGTTCGCTTCATTCATTGTATCGTATTTGTCGTGAAAGAACGCGATGCTCAATAAAAGGATGAGTAGAAATTAAACTCAAAACTTTAATATTCATTACTTTGGCTGTATGTTTAAAGCCCTTTGCTTATTTCTAACTTTTGCAGAATTTCAGTTGGAAACACAGTATTGACGTGGTAATAAATAAAATATATAGAGTTCTGAAGTAAACGGTGTATATTGATAAACAACAAAAAGGGATGTGACACACAGATGACTCACGTCATATTTAAATTAGTATAGCGTCAGGGTGTTCTTATTATATAAAAACCAAGAAGGTTTAACACCCCCCTGTAATAGGAGCACCCTGTATATACGCTATATACAATTAATGATTAAACGAACTTACCTGTCGTGAAGTTCTATCATAATTATACGAGCTGCTTCGTCCGAAGAGATTAGCATAAGATACATGTAGTAACACATACGGTGACGCCAGTTTATGCACTAATAGTTGAGATTTTTATTTTTTTATAAATATAAATATTTTGTGGGTAGTTAACTTATCTGTTACTATGACAGCGCTATCAATTACGTCATTTAGTTTAGAGCAATGAATTTTTTTACAATAGATATGGGGCTCGGGGATCTGGGAGGGATGCTAATCTCTTCGGACGAAGCAGCTCGTATAATTATGATAGAACTTCACGACAGGTAAGTTCGTTTAATCATTAATTATACTCGCTGCTTCGTCCTCGAGATTAGCATAAGATACATGTAGATATTGAGAGATAAATTATAAGTATTGTAAAAAAATGCAATATATTAGTTATTTATTTATTTATTTCATCATCATCATCATTTCAGGCGAGAGACGCCCACTGCTGAGCATAAGCCTCCATTTCTTTATTTATTGACTCATCATTTCAATTTATATCAATTTTAACAATTGTTAAATAACGTAAACAAATTTTAATGAGTACCTTAACTGTTGCAATCATTTATAATACTTTGAATCATTTAACTAGATCTGACAGAATTGTCCTGGCAAAGGAGCCCTTATCCCTTTCATTGATAATGATCCTATTATAAAACTTATAAAAAGCCTGCGAACTACCACTCCAGCTTGCTGTCTTTCGTATTCAGTCGAGGCTAACAAATAAACATTGTGAAATATACTAGCAAACGAACAATAGTAGGTACCTAACGTCCTAAATCTTGTGTGTTACTATGTAATACTCACTTCACTTCAGTGCAATGTACTCGAAAGTTTTATGGACACACGTTATTGAAAGCTTTGGACCACCTACTGAGTAGTTTTAGTGCACTCCAGCTTACACCAACTGTCTAATAGTTTTTGTAGATTTAGTTTCTCACGATAAAAATAAAACTATAGTGTACAGTCAATATAAAAGTAAAACATGTTTTTGAGAGTTCATGACTCGAATTACGAAGCAGTAAGAGCTACGAGCTTTCACAAGAGCAATCACATCGTCAGTGGAAAGGAAAAAATACTAAAGCGACATTGAGTCATATACATTGTTAGCTAACATTTCTTTTCTGCGTCGATCTGTTCAACACTTTTTTGGCGCTTTAGCTTTCAAAATATAAAAGATTTCCTCAATTCTCTGTATTTGTTGCGAGTGCGACTAATACGACGCGTTTTCAGTGTTTTTTAAACAGATGTGGGTCAAGATTTTTCTATCCCACTATTTTTATGATCATGACATAAGTGTTTTTTTATGTTAGGTTAAGCTCATTGAATTTCATGGTTTATTGGTATATTATTAATTATTCATTACTGTTGCTCAAAACTATTTGGCGTGTAAGTAAAAGTAATGGGATAAGATTTATTTCTTCTGGCGCATTAGGATTTTTTCTAATGCGGTTTGTTCGATTCGATTTAGTGATAGAACTAATGTCAGAAGAAAGTAGCCATATTTTTTTTTTATACAAAGCACGACAAATGACTCAACACCACCTGATGTGAAGCAGTAAGAAGAGTCCATATGCGAAGACAGCTAGTGCAGTTCAGACACTGCTCTAGCTGCCTCCACCTTGCCGGCCCAAAAGGTGCTTTTTCACGCCTCTTTTGAAGGAACCCATGTTATAGGAAGGAGGGAACACATGTGCTGGCAAAGAATTCCAAGTTCTGGAAGTTCGACAAAGAAAAGAGCTACTAAATTTCTTTGTACGTGATGTTGAGGTGGAGACAGTGAATTGATGACTCCGAAGACCGGCACGCGTGCTCCTGAGTAGGAAGGGGGAAGGTGGGATAAGGTCAAATAGCTCTTCAGAACACTCTCCGTGATATAGCCGATAGAAGGCGCTGAGCGACGCAATGTCTCAACGCAATTGCAGAGGCTCAAGGTTGTTGGTGACCTCTACATCGCCAACGATACGGACAGCACGACGCTGCAATCTGTCCAGGGCATCGAGTAGGTACTTGGCGGAGCCATCCCACAAGTGCGAGCAATATTCCACGCAAGACCGGACCTGAGTTTTATACAGCAGGCATAATTGGTCAGGCATGAAAAATCGACGCACCTTGTTCAGGACACCGAGCTTCCGTGAGGCTGTTTTTATCACGGTTTCGATGTAGTTCCTGGAATTCAGATCGCAACATATCTCCATACCTAGCAAGTTGAGGGAGCCCTGTGCCGAAAGAGTCGTGCCCTGAAGAGACGGAAGGGGAAGGAACGGCGACATTTTGGCTGTAAAGGCGCACACCTGTGTTTTCTTAGCATTGAACTCAACAAGATTGTTAGATCCCCATTCAGATACGAGGTTCAACACCCTGTCGAGCTCAATGGTAAGATTCTCTCTCTCCCTCTCGGTTTCAGCGCGCCCAGCCCCTGGGCGACCGTAATATAGTTACCGTACCGTTATAAAGTTGTGTAATATTTTAGAGATAATAAAAGCTTTAATCAAGGTGGAATCTATGTGTTAATAACGAATACACTTTTTTATGCTTTACGTATGTCCCGGTGCTTATGGGCAGCTCCTGAGTTATGTGGGGCTCCTATCCTTAATGGGAGCCATACCCACCAAAGACCGTCGCTTTTACCGTCCGTAGGCTGCATAAGGGAATCAACCACGAGGTACTTATCGCGAACAGTCACATCCAACCCCGCAGCTCCGCCATTTCCAGCCGCTGCCCCTTCCCGGAGAGGCATTACATGGCAGGAGGCAGGACCCCACCCCCACCTTGAACTCCCGCAAGCCCTGAAGTTCTTCTTTGCCACGGACCGCCATACGAGAGGTGGGTCATATTATCCAGAAAAGGTAACGACGGCGAGGAGCAGATCTCAACCTTACATAGAGAAATAAGTAAAGCATCAATTTACGCCATATGATCGAAACACACAGGCATCTGACCTGCCCATGAGATTTGGGAATCCTAAGGCATAGGCATGAGTCAGATACAATCAGTCCTACAATAATAAATATAATTAATTTATTATTTGTCTGCCATTTATGTCTTTATAAATAAAGTTCTTACTCAAATCAGACTTACTTATATTGTTTCTACTCTTGTGAACTATTTTAATCATTACGTAGCGTAGGTAATACAAAATAAAAGTAAAGTTTGATGGTTAAGTAATGACAATATACTAATTCAAAGTGAATGGTTGGTCAATGTTTTCTATTCCTAACTAGCGGCGCGCGTACTGGCTTCAAAATAATATATTCAGTACTACACAAAATCAGTAACGAAGACAAATATAATAAACAAATTAACAATACTTGCATCATAAATCAATGATTTAATAAGAAACGCTTATAATAGCGTCTACTAAGGCAAAAGTATGTAGCGTCAAAAACGCTGAGCGCCAATAGACACTGCTTTTTTCTCTTTCTAGTGGCGATAATTTTTGCCTTTAACTTGAATATTCTAGATGTCAAAAAGAACGAAATTAAAAGCATTTAACCAAAGCTTCCGTACTTATTAAATGTCAATTTTCTAATATAATGATTTGTTTATAGTTTGGCGACTAAAATAATCACGAAAACCCGGTAGCAGATTAGGTTATCGGGATAATACTTGTTCCAGAATAAATAAACTACTTGACGATGAATATTAATAGAATGTCGTACCTAAATAAAAAGGAAGTATAGGTCGACTAACCAGAAATATGAAAAGAGATTGAATGAGATATGATTAAAGATAAACTGTCTATTAAGCAACAAAATTTATATTTACATGTTTTTGTGTACAAATAAACAAATAATAACTCAAACTTAATCATTTATTGCATACCATACCTAAGGTTATAAACAAGATTTTACAAGCCAAAATATATTTAGGCATCATTATATAAATTTAATTTATAACAATTAAGAATTATTAAAATTAAATTAAATTTCTTACCAAACAAAACGTGTTTAACGTTTTGAAATTGAAGTAAAAATGAAATCTTTTTTTTATATATTTTTAGTTTATGTATCTTAATCACATAGAATAAATAGTCAAAAATGAAAAACATGATTTGATTTAAATAATAATCATCATTATCACCAGCCTATATACTATATTAGCCCCAATGCTGGGCACAGGCCTTCATATACCTACATATAGAAAAAAACAGTATTTGTTATGTAAAGCAGTTTTTACTATACGGAGTTTAACACACGAGGAGCTTAGGCTATAAAACAACCACGCTGGCCCAAGCTTAAAGTGGTTGCTGTAACAACCATGACCAACGGCTTAATATGCCGTCCGAAGCACCGAGGAGCTCGAGATTATAAATTTTGATTGACCCATCCCGGAATAGACCATGGCTCTTCCTATAATAATAGGATTATGGCAATAACAATTAAATAATTTATCACGTTACCTATTTAATTTTAGACCTTAAGCACACTTGTTAAGAATTTGATATTCAGCCGGGTTATTGTCCTCAAGAAGATATTAGAAGGTGCCAAGCATTTACATTTGGCTCATCTAAATCTATGAATTCAGTTCATACTATCCGTATGAATCGCCAGTAGCAAGGCAGTCGTCAAACACTATCATAAAGCAGTGATAGAACAATACTGGAAGGTTTTACGGACGCTACAAAGTTTTATTACGGTACTCCGAAATATTCATGCGAGATAATAACGAAATCATCATTGTAAACAATGCGTTTTGAATGAAAGCTTTGTTGGAGTATAGAAAAAAAACACGAGTAGAGAAGAGAAGAGAACTAGAAGGATTAATCTAAACCAAACCCTTACATGGAATTAGTACATTACAACATGACTGCACTACAACATGACTGTCGTACAAAAGCTCGAACACGCTGAAGATACCTACGCTTGTGAAGTACCCCTAGCACAAACACTTTTAAATTTCGAATCACCATCATATCGAGTAGTTACGTTAGTTTTTGTCTGGCTTTTGTTGGAAATAAGCGTGCGTGAACGAAACCATTACGATTCGAATTTTAAAAATGTCCGTGCTAGAGGTACTGGTTATATATGAAATCAAGAACCCTCTTTGAAACATAAAAGGGACGGCGTTTCAATCAATGCCCCTACAGAGGTTATGATTAGATATTGTTTGCGCTTTTAAGGCAAGATGACCCACCTAAATTCTTTCTTTTTTACCGTAACCTTATTCTAGTTGAGGACCTCACTTTCAGGTAATTTGGCTCGTACTTATCTAAGCGGATGTATTCGAACAATACGGGAAATGTTTAATACACAAATTGAAAGGTGCACTGTGAGCTTTTGTTTTCCAAATGGTTGTTTTATTCCATATCAACTCACTCTTACAAGTGAACATGAAATGGATTTCTAGCACAATTCTGTAAAAACATAGCACAGTATTGTTATGTTAAATAATTTTTCCAGATTTTAGTCAATTATGAACGCAGAATGTAAGTGCAACGTGTTCGCTTCATTCATTGTATCGTATTTGTCGTGAAAGAACGCGATGCTCAATAAAAGGATGAGTAGAAATTAAACTCAAAACTTTAATATTCATTACTTTGGCTGTATGTTTAAAGCCCTTTGCTTATTTCTAACTTTTGCAGAATTTCAGTTGGAAACACAGTATTGACGTGGTAATAAATAAAATATATAGAGTTCTGAAGTAAACGGTGTATATTGATAAACAACAAAAAGGGATGTGACACACAGATGACTCACGTCATATTTAAATTAGTATAGCGTCAGGGTGTTCTTATTATATAAAAACCAAGAAGGTTTAACACCCCCCTGTAATAGGAGCACCCTGTATATACGCTATATACAATTAATGATTAAACGAACTTACCTGTCGTGAAGTTCTATCATAATTATACGAGCTGCTTCGTCCGAAGAGATTAGCATAAGATACATGTAGTAACACATACGGTGACGCCAGTTTATGCACTAATAGTTGAGATTTTTATTTTTTTATAAATATAAATATTTTGTGGGTAGTTAACTTATCTGTTACTATGACAGCGCTATCAATTACGTCATTTAGTTTAGAGCAATGAATTTTTTTACAATAGATATGGGGCTCGGGGATCTGGGAGGGATGCTAATCTCTTCGGACGAAGCAGCTCGTATAATTATGATAGAACTTCACGACAGGTAAGTTCGTTTAATCATTAATTATACTCGCTGCTTCGTCCTCGAGATTAGCATAAGATACATGTAGATATTGAGAGATAAATTATAAGTATTGTAAAAAAATGCAATATATTAGTTATTTATTTATTTATTTCATCATCATCATCATTTCAGGCGAGAGACGCCCACTGCTGAGCATAAGCCTCCATTTCTTTATTTATTGACTCATCATTTCAATTTATATCAATTTTAACAATTGTTAAATAACGTAAACAAATTTTAATGAGTACCTTAACTGTTGCAATCATTTATAATACTTTGAATCATTTAACTAGATCTGACAGAATTGTCCTGGCAAAGGAGCCCTTATCCCTTTCATTGATAATGATCCTATTATAAAACTTATAAAAAGCCTGCGAACTACCACTCCAGCTTGCTGTCTTTCGTATTCAGTCGAGGCTAACACCTAGCTTATTAGCTTTTGAAGTAATGTCGTGCCTAGTACTCTAGTACTGTGTACAGTGAAGGTCGAGACATTTACACGGAACTCCTCGCTCGAGTGTACTTTTTACCCATCTGCTCAACGTCTGCGGCTTTACTTTATGATGAGGCTTTCTTAAACTTACAAAAAGGTAAACATGACCTTTACGTAAGGATTCTGTAACTTTTAAATAACATTTCAAGGTATATGTATATTACACAAATTTAAGGTTTTTTTTTTTTTATTATTATTATTGAAACAAGGTAAGATAAGGATAGGTTGTACAGATCCGACACGGGATGTCTTAATAAAATCTGAGATTTTTATATGTGTGTGTGTGTGTGTTTTTTTTATATTTTTTTATTTTTATTTTTAGGGAACCATTCTTTATTATTTACTTGTGTACGTAACAAGTTTTTTAGGAATTGTTAATATACTTAACGATTCATTGGGGTACATTTTGTGTACATGATTTAACACTAGAGAAGTATCCCAGTTTACATTATATTTTGGCGATGGAGGTCGTAACCGAAACACACCCTTAACAAACCTTTTAATTGTGACATCACTACTGAGATGAGGACCTATAATCAATGACTATGCAGATCTGCAACTATGCAGCGTTCTATATCGAGCTCTATTGTCAAAAGTATCAGTAAGGAATTTTAATATGCTAGAAATAGATGCCTCATAGAGGCTAAGATTGTTGTCTAAACAAAACTGGAACCAATTTTATAAACAAGAACTGCCTGACAATGAAGCTATCATTATTTGTATTGATGAATGCGAAACATTACTTCTTAACATTGACGTCCGGACAATACTCCGGCAACTAGGATAAGCCGCTCGATTGCTGGAACGAGATAAAATCAGATTCCGACTAGGTTTAAAAGACAAGGGGGGTGAGACTAAGAGTTATTTGTAAATTGGAAAGCATGGTTGTGTAGGCCACAAAGGGACTACAAATATAGCTGTGATCTTGTCACAAGTTTCCGTATACTTTCTAGTATCATAGTAAATGGAGGGAAGGCATAAAAGATAAAATTTGACCAAGGTACAGTGAATGCGTTTATGGCAAGGGCATCGTGATCCCTGTTCCAAGAGACCAAGTTCACCCAAGCGTTTTTTTTTTTTTTATTATTATTATTTTTTATAAAGCATAGTCCCTTTCAACCTCTGGGTAGTAATTGCGCCTAGATTGCGCATCTGCTACAGAATTCTCTGCAGAGCGAATATATGAAGCGAATACTATAATAGTATCACACCATTGCCACAGATCTCGTGTAATTTGCGTGAGGTGAGGAAACTGTACACGACCCATACGATTAACGTGTGAGATTGCAGTGGTATTGTCTATACGAAGTAATATTTGACAGTTTTGTAAATTTTTAGCAAAGACTTTAAGGCCTAAAAAGGCTGATGAAATTTCTAGACTATTAATGTGTTTAGAACTTTCATCATCTGTTCAAATACCACTAGCAGTTTCCGTACCACATGCGGCACACCACCCCGTAGTTGAAGCATCACTGAAAATTTCTTATACATAAGTATTCGGTATATTTTATAATGTTAGAAATAGATGTCTATGGCCCGAACCCACCATTATAAGTCGGGGAGTAAAGACTCAGACACGTTCCTATAACTATTATAATTATCTACATCATTTTTAAAATTTAAATACTTGCATCTTTCAAGTCCGACCAAACGAGCAAAGTCTCTTATCTTACATCTTTTTAATGTATGAAAATGACTCAGTTGATTTTTTTTTTTTTTTTTTTTTTTTTTTCGGTGCTAATGTAACAATAACATTTTTGGTATCTGTCATGTATCCTAGGAATTTACAAAAAGTAATAGGATAAAAATTACTTTTTTTTATTATTTATTATAAATTGTAATAATTTTAAGAGCATTACCGAAACATAATTAAAAATTATTTAAACACTCTCTTCAGCTATTATTGATTAACAGTAAATCATTTAAATATATAGTAGATATGTAGCCAAAGGATTTAATCAATTTCACTATCGGTTTCATACTTTTTGTAAACACAAAAGGCTGTACTAAGCCCAAACGGTAATACATTGAATTCAAATAATTAATTACTATCTCCAAATTGAAAACGTAAGTATTTTTTAAATTTATCATGAATTTTTAGTAAAAAATATGCAGCTTTTAAGTCTACGGTATACAAGAGTGCACAGAAACTAGTTTAATTGCTGTCCATAAGTCTTCTAATTTAAAATATTCCGTGTCAGTGAATTTATTAAGGTTTTTTAAATTAAGTATAAATTAAGTACTACCATAGTACTATTTTTAGCATTTGGTTTTTGTACAAGGAAAAAAACTTGTCAAAAATTGCCTTCCACTTTGTAAGCACTAAGCACTGAGAGAGCGCCCCTATAGATAATACATCATTAATACAGTGTTGTAACTGAGATTTCTCTGTCTACGCTTGTCATTTAGGAATATTTAATTGTATACCCGGTCTTGTAAAGGGTATTTTATAACCAGAAATCCATGACAATATTGTATGATCATTGGTTATATATGACTACTGATTATAAAATTGACAAAGCCTACCAGTATGTCTTATCTCCGGTTCTATGGACAATAGCGACTCTGTGGCGCTGAGTACGTCGCCGGTGGCGGGGGTGGTAGGGTCGGCCAATATGACGGCCTGGAGGATCTCGTGTACTGATTCCTCTGAGCTCACCTTGATCCTCTGGGTCCTCATCTTGAGCCTGCAACCAGGGGGATGAGCTTTCCAGTTTAAATTATGTTTCTTGTGAGTTTGAAACGGTTATGGTTTTATTAACCTGAGTTTTCTAGGCTGGTTCTTTTTTTTTTTTTTTTTTTATCAGTGCCGGATTTTGAAATCGACTTTGCTGTTTTCAGCTAAATCTAATCCAAAAATCAAGTTATCTATTTGAGTTTTTTGAATTTGTCCTTTCATGTCTTTTTTGACATTATAAAAGAAAATAATTTCGACGTGTAATCGAATCTGTGTGTTGACAATCTCAGACAAGGTGGCTCGCATCCATCAAAAGTTTTATAACAGTGGTATTTTTGTTCTCTTCATCTAGCAAGATGGTGATAGCTTCTCTAAGACCTGATATAGCCGAGCCTAACACTTTTTGATTGGCTCCTATTCCCTTATCTCTCTTCATGACAATTTCGATTACTGCCGCCTTTATCTCCGGGTTCAAAAGTGGAGCATCTATTTGAGTGAAATTATTAGGTGGTAGGTATTTTGATTGCAATTCTTTTCATTGGTCTTTTGGCAATCCTGTTGTAGCGATATGCTGAAGCCGTACAGCCAAATCGGCATCTTTGGCATAGGATTTAACTATAGACGGATCATTGCCTAACAGCTCGACAACGACGCTATCGACTTCTGGTATTACAGCCATTTCATCATCCTGAAATTGAATATTCACGGATGGATAGGACGGGATCGGATCTCCAGTAAGGCAAACAGGAGGTTCGGTACTATTACAACGCGTGGGCTCCACAATAACTTCGACATAATCTAGCATAATCGCATCATCAGTACTTCTGGCATGCGTCTTTGTAATATTAATCATACAAAAGCTAATAGTAATTCATTCATGAAGTCGTGAACAGTTCAAGCTGTGGCTCAAGATAAGGTAAGTAGGTAGGTCCTTATTTGAAAATGTTCAATTCATTATTATTCTGCCTACTGAAAACATAAAATAAGAAATGTATTCTTAATATCGCTCTTTATTTCTTCTGAATGAGCTAATGTAAAATAAAATAGCACGTATGACCTTCATACTAGGTGCAATTTCACATATTTTATTTATTTGAAAAAAATAATGGTGCTCAGCGGACCGAGACGGTGCGCGGGCGGTGACAGGCGCCAGCCTGGCGGGGCAATTGGTATCAATATACCCACCAAGTAGGTATCACCTTAATTACAATATTCTGTTTGACTCCATTTAGATAGCATGCTAGTTAGCGTAGTGACCAACTGACCACCGCAAAGCTAACTTTATACACGCATCTATTTCGTTACAGTATTGTCGTAGGACTTATAGGTATGCCTCCGACTTATCAGTAACATTGTTTATTAAAGATATACGTACATAATATAATATTTTTTATAGTATTGTCAGTAAAGCAGTTATTACTATACTGACTTATCATATAATTATACTTATACTTAGGTAATATAACTAAGTAACTAGCAAACCTTCATTGTTTGACGCTTATGCGTTGATAAATCCGAAGATGCGGCCGAGTCAAATCGTTTTTTACTGCTATTTTTAGATTATTTTCCAGATTTTTTAATTTTCTTGCAATATAATCGTAATGCTAAATTTTAGAATGTTTGGTTTTACCCATTTTAGCTGAAAAAAACTTATAAACACTAAGGAAACAAATACGTGTGCGAACTGGCGGAGCACTGTACTGTGAATGACGTAATTGATAGCGCTGTCATAGTAACAGATAAGTTAACTACCCACAAAATATTTATATTTATAAAAAAATAAAAATCTCAACTATTAGTGCATAAACTGGCGTCACCGTATGTGTTACTACATGTATCTTATGCTAATCTCGAGGACGAAGCAGCGAGTATAATTACGTATAAATGACATATCAAAAAAAAACAAAACTATACACTTGACTGACACTAACAACTAACAATGACCAACATCAATATAACATAATAGTACACACCTAATTATAAACTAACTTAATACACAACAAATATCTACAATTTAACAAAGACAAAAAAAATTTAACCTAACCCTAAAGAACTAGAACATTTAACATGTTTAATTTTCGCTAAAGGTTTGGTAAGTATGTCGGCAACCATGTCTTGTGTAGATATGAATTTGAGATGAATGTCATTGTGTGTAAGTGTGTCTCTAATGAAATGGTGTTTGATGTCGATATGTTTTGTGCGTGCGTGAAAGGTGTCATTATGTGCAAGTTTGATGGAGCTCTGACTGTCTGTGTGTAAAGTGATGGGATGAGTGATGGCGAACACTTCGGTAATGAGTGTTCTTAAATATATAGCCTCTTTGCAGGCTTCTGACAATGCCATATATTCGGCTTCAGTTGTCGAAAGTGCAACAGTGCGCTGCTTGCGAGATTCCCATGAGATGGGGGCTCCACTCATAACAAAAACGAAGCCGGTGAATGAGCGGCGGTCGACAAGATTGTTCCCATAGTCAGCATCAGCATAACCAATTGGATATGTTTGACTACTGTGCCTGAATTGAAGTCTCAAGTCCTTTGTGCCTTTTAGGTACCTCAGGACTCGCTTAGCGGCTTTCCAGTGCACCTCCCCGTAATGTACGTTGAACTGCGACAAGTATGAGACCGTGTGTGCTATGTCAGGTCTTGTACATATGGCAAGGTACATTAGAGAACCGATAAGCTCCTGATAAGGGACTTCAATATTCTCATCTTTAGGTAAGGTGAGTTTTAAGCCTGGTTCCAATGGCGTCGTCACTGATATTGCATCAGTCATTCCAAATTTTGAGATTAACTTCTCGATATATTTCGTCTGGTCAAGAGTTATCCTGTCTTCGGTCTGAGTTACTCTCATTCCGAGACAATCTTTGACAGGACCAAGATCTTTAACGATGAATTTCTTTTTTAATTCACTTTTAAAATTATCTCTCATGTTGACGTTGTTGCTCAGTATAAAAAAGTCGTCAACGAACACTGCAACTACGAGGAAATCTTTCCCTTCTCTTTTATAATAGAGGCAATGTTCTGTAGTAGCTTGCGTCAGTGTGAAGGAAGACATGGCTTCACATACCTTCTTATTCCACTGGCGCGGAGACTGTTTTAAGCCGTATAGAGATTTTTTTAGTAAACACACTTTGTTTTTAGAGTCAGTTGAAAAACCTTCAGGTTGCTCCATGTATATATCTTCATCAAGGTCTCCATTCAAGAATGCCGTTTCCACGTCAAGATGGTCTACCTTCAAATTATTTTGCACAGCAAACGCTAACAAAAGTCTTACGGAAGACAGTCTCGCAACTGGCGAAAAAGTTTCACCATAGTCCACTCCTGCAACTTGGGTGAACCCTTTGGCTACAAGTCTGGCCTTGTATTTAACTACGCATCCACTTGTGTCTTTTTTTATCTTGAAGACCCATTTACATTTGGTAGTCTTTCTAATGGTGGGCCGATCAACTAGTATCCAAGTACCATGTTTCAACAGGGAGTCGTATTCTGCTTTCATCGCATCTAACCATTTGTCTTTCTGTGGATGCTTAGTAACTTCATTGTAAGTCTCCGGTTCCAGATCAGATGTCATGTAGAGGTTCTCGTGGTACCGCTCTGGTGGACGTCTATCCCTTTGCGGGTAGCGAGGTACCTGAAGTACGTCTACAATCGGATCAGGTTGAGGAGCTCCAGAAATTTCGGAAGTTACGGAGTCATCACAGACAGGTTGTTCTGATGACGATGACACAGGCTCTGGCCGTAAGCATTCTTCTTCCTGTTGAATTTCTGGTTCAAATACCGGAAGTTCAGTATTTGAAATTGGTACTGAAATTTGGGTAGGGGGAGGTGTAGAGAGCATTTCACTATGTGAAGAGTTTAACCCCGAAGCGTATTATTTTCCAGGAAAACAACATCTCGAGCAATTATAATTGCGCGAGGATTTTGGGGGTCAATAAGGCGGTAGCATTTGGTTTCTGTTGAATAACCCACAAATATGCAAGTTTGTGTTTTAGATTCCAGTTTCGTTCGTTTTTCTTTTGGAATGAGGACATGAGCTTCACAGCCAAACACTCTCAAGTGAGAAAGATTAACTCTCTTACCTGTCCACAATTCCTCTGGAATTTGGTTATTCAAAGCTTGTGTAGGCGAACGGTTTTTTAGATAGATAGCCGTATTTATGGCTTCTTCCCAATACGCTTTCGGAAGGTTGGAGTCTTGCAGCATGGATCTCGCCTTTTCAATTATAGTTCTATTTGCGCGTTCAGAGACTCCGTTTTGCTGTGGAGTATACGGAACCGTAGTCTGATGAATAATTCCATTTTCCTTCAAAAATACAGACATTTCGTTATTAACATATTCACGGCCGTTATCTGAGCGCAGAACTTTAATTTTCTTACCCGTTTGATTTTCAACTAAATATTTAAATTCTAAAAATTTACTAAAAACTTCGGCCTTTGATTTCAAAAGATATCCAAAAGTTTTGCGACTAAAGTCGTCTGTATAAGTCAATAAATACAAAGCTCCGCCCCATGATTGTGTACTCATAGGTCCACATAAATCCGAATGGATTAATTGAAGAACGACGCTAGACTTACTTTTGGAATTAGGGAAAGGTTGTTTAGCTAATTTCCCTTGTAAACATGGTATACATTGGTCAATTGAATAACCTGTATAATCTATGCCGATAGAATTATTTTTAAGTAAATGCATACTCTTTGCATTAAGATGCCCTAAACGTCTGTGCCACAGCATTGCAGACTCTTTAGTTGTAGTATGCATATCATTTGACTCTTTTGTGTCAAGTTTGTACATGCCTTTATGGTTAGTGGCTGTAGCAATGACCGAACCTGTCACTTGACATTGTCCGCTCTGAAAAATGCTTGCACCATTCGATGTAAATAAAACTTCGAAACCCTTATTAACTATACTATTAACAGATAAAAGATTAGTGGCAAGGCCAGGAATATAAAGAACATCACTTATTTTATTTACACTATCGGATATATTTAAATTTACAGTACCTTTGCCTTGGCTAAGAACTTGAGCCTTGTTGGCAACAGTAACAGGTATAATGTGCGTAGAAAGAGATTCAAACCAATCTTTCCTGTTACTCATATGGGAAGTTGCACCAGAATCAATGAACCAATGGGAAGAATCTGTAGGAAGAATAGTATTAAAACAAGATGAAAGTGTAAATTGTGTTGTATAATTTGACATGGTAACCGAAATATGCTTGTCCGAAATATTATATTTTTTATTTTTAAGATTTTTACACTCTGAAATTAAATGTCCATTTTTCTTGCAATATCTACAGAATTTCTTTTTAGATTCACACTTTGTATGTAAAGCAGTGTTAGGTATGGTACTGGATGAAGTTGCAGTCGATCGAAAACGAGAATCTTCTTTGAGAAGCGCTGCAACCACGTTCTCCGATGTAATTTTTGTGTTGGAGTGTTCGAGAGCCATAACGAGTGGGTGGAATTTTTCTGGCAATCCAGTAAGCATTATAATGCCTAGGAATTCATCATCCACTTCAGCCCCAATTCCCTGTAGCTCTTGCTGTACAGTTAGCATGTTGTTGACATATTGTTGAATATCACCGCTGAACTTTAAAGAAAGTAAAGTCTTCATTAGGCCAAGTCTTCTAACTAATCCACTATCCGCGTAGGCCTTCTTTAACGCATTGAATGTTTCAAAAGCGGTTTTCGCTGACCTTATAACCGGATATACGGACTCGTCACACAGGAGGCAGATTTTAGCACGCGCCTTTTCGTCTTTGCGTTTGGCGATGGGATCGTTGAGGTTGACTGGAGAACAGACGACGTCCCATAGGTCGAAGTCCGTCAAAAGACATTGAACACTAAACGCCCATGTGTTAAAATTATTGCCTTTGAGTTTGTTGAAGCTTACACTTGATGTTGAGACATCTTGGTGACCTGAAGATAGTGCCGGCGTTGCCGATGGTTGATCCATAGCACTTTAGTTACTTTAATTTTTATCTTACTCACGCTGTCCACTGCTAGAAACTCTGGGCCCATAACCTTTTGCAGAATTTCAGTTGGAAACACAGTATTGACGTGGTAATAAATAAAATATATAGAGTTCTGAAGTAAACGGTGTATATTGATAAACAACAAAAAGGGATGTGACACACAGATGACTCACGTCATATTTAAATTAGTATAGCGTCAGGGTGTTCTTATTATATAAAAACCAAGAAGGTTTAACACTAACAGTAGTAGAGGAAGCTGGAAAAAAAAGCTTTATTTAATATGGCGGGAAGTGGACGCAGCTACGGACGAGACTTTTACGTAGAAAATAGAAACGGTGGAATATATGGCGCCTAATACGAGAACAACAAACATCTGGGTAAGTGATTCAAGATTATACTATATAATTTACTCAATAAGAATGTAGGTTCGTGGAAAAGCGTGAGAATTCATAGAAATTAGAATTATGTTTAGAATATAGAATGTTCTAATAATAACACAAGGACACACTCAAACTCAAACTTTTATTGCACCATAATGTTACAATTAGGTCATGCTAAACATGGTTCATCATGGACCCTGTCGGGCACAGCAAATGCAGCAAAAAGAGAGGAGAGGATATACAATACTATTCCTACTATACAATAATTTAAAAGGTGGTAATAGTATTTAAAAAAAAACTAAGTATAAAAATATTTGAAAATAATAATAATAATGATAAAAAAAAATACAAGTACAAATTTCAAAATGTTTGAAAGGGCTACTCATAAATTAATTTTTTTTTTAAATAAAATGAAAAATTTTATGATCTTAGTTTCATTTAATATGCTAGGTTATTTAGGAAAAAATAATGCTTATGAGTAGCCCTTTCAAACGCTATAATAAAATACATGTAATTTTTCTATCACATTTGGCGGGTTCGATTCCCGGTTGAGGTAGGCGATTTTTAAAAAATCTGTGAATGCAGTTCTACTTATTATTAAAAATAAAACGATGTCTTCTTTTAGTAAAATATCCTACGTTCAATATTTAATATACTTTCCCTCCGTGTGGCATGGCCGTGGGACGCCCTGTATTTGCAAATAAAATAACTTGAAGTTGAAATAAGGTTTAAACAATACACGATACACATAGTCGAAGCCAGATATCATGTTTTCTATGACGAATGACAACGACATGTGCGTTTTGCGCTTTTATTCGGGCATCTCTTTTCTGTAGTCATAATATACTTACATATACCTATTTATATATTTGACGTAAAATAACAAGAAAGCATACAAACTATTATGCAATAATTACACTGCAAAAATATATATTATTATGTTTGTAGATCAATCACATAACTATCCATGTCGCCCTAACATAAGAACAAAACACGTGCGAACTGTACCTACTGGTTTACCCCGCCTCCGTCATGGAAAATCGTATTATTAATCCTGTCAGATAAATACTGAGATGTATTATTATGATATGAACAGATAAGCGATTTCCCGAAAAAAATCTGGGTTTATGTGTATTGAATTCAATATAGGAAATACACATCATTTATCAAATCTCATCACATTGCCATCGCGAACTGAAATTTGTCTTATCTCTCTAAAAATGAACAGAATTTTAATTTTGCATGTAAGATCCTCCGCTGTTGTCAAAATTTCTATATGATTAATTAAGGTGTTATGATGCTAGTAGCTGTATTCCTACTTAATTCCTTGGCATAAATACCAAAAGTTGCAAAATCAACGATTAAAAGATTTTGTACATATAGAAGTAAACAGATTGAAATATAATACAACTAGAAATATTTCCAGTTTAAAAAAAAAAAAACTAAAAAAAGTCTAGAAAAGTAACCAAAGTAACTAAAAGTCTAGAAATTTTTCTAGTTTTATTATATTTTTATTATATTTTAATTACTAAGTAATTTTTTCAAACATTTATAATAATGTTAAAAATCAAAAATTAAGAATAAACAGATTGAGTTTATTTGTTTTTCTTTTGAAGCTTACTGCACAATTTACAACATAATATAAATTAAAGTTTGTATAAAAGCTAATTAAAAGCTTCCACACAAAGCAGTACATATAGGTCTATATCTATTAATGTCAATTTTCAATGTAACCAGACCGACGCGCTCAGTAACTCTCAGCTAAGAAGCACTGTTGTTTACTACCTTTGACGTGTACTACCGAGAAACAGGACAAGGTGGCTATCTTCATTAACCTTACGACTTAAACTTAGCAGAAAATTATTACTCCTATGATTGGTATTGACGATATAGATACAAAAGCGGACAGTTTACCACCAAATTAACAAGATACATGCTAAACAGGACCGCATTATGCCTGAGTAAGGTCTAAGTAACTACAAACGTGAACCATAATAATTATTCTGGTTTGTTAGTCTTCAAATATAGAATACGTCAGCTTATACATCACTGCAGATTGGATGTAAGTCTCTTACCTGGTAATAATTTTCTTTTTTTTTATTCTAAAAGTGGCAAAAAAAATTTTGACAGATTTGTAAATTTGGGAGATAACGGATAAGATACACCTTCCAATTTCATTTTAATTCGTTGAAATATTGAATAGGAATGACAGCTAGCAACTCGTTTACTAGCATAATTAACCAGGACGATTTAATGTTTTATCTTTTAGACTTATAAAAGTACATTAAGTAGATCTCGAATCATCGATTGGCACAAAATAGCCAGACACTTTTTGTAAACAAACTCTAAATTGAATACAATCTATGTTTTTAATTTTTACTGTTGACCAACCGGCATCGGAACCTTTTCCCTATCTATGAACTTTTTTTCCTCATCTCCAACTTTTTCAGGTGATTTTAGTTCAAATTGAGTTATATTAGTAATTAAGTATGTGAAAGTTTTCGTCTTGGTTTAGATTTCGATAACCGCAATGTCAATTTTCCATTCGTGATTAGGTAGGTACTAGTATTCAATACAAACAAACAGGTATAATCAAAAGTTAAGTGATTTGTTTTTAAACGTTTGGCTTTATCAATTACTATGTTTGCTTGCAAAGTCTCTGAACTTGCACAGAATTAAAAAAAGTCTTGTGTTGTATATAAATAATATATTTGTTTTCTGTTAAAAAAATCTTGCATTTCAAATTGTCATTTAAAGTAAATCAAAATTTAGTTGGGTCCTTTCAGAGTCTGTCATGTGTTTTGTAGAGTCCGTCCATAATGCGTATAAAAAAGATTTTGTTACAATTTTTTGAAAGGAGATATCCTAAAAATGTATCGAGACCTGGCCAGGTCTATTTACACTATACTAGAACATAGGCAAAAATGTGCAGAACAGTTTCTAATAGTCCATTATCTTTTTATTTGCTTTCAGAAAAAGCTGCAATACAGCCTAATATTCATCATGGCGCTTACGTCACTTTGATGACGTTTAGTTGACTTCTGTGTCGTCCGCCATATTATTGTTCTAATGATCATTACTCTAATCATTTAGAACTTTTTACTTCCAAAATAATATGACAACAAAATATTGGTTTTTTCCCGGATTCAGCTGATTTTCCCCCGATTTTTGAGATAGTGGTAGTTGAGCTTTAGGGACCGGTGTGAAAACAAATATGATAGACAGACGGACATTATGACAGTGTTAAGTATCATTGATTAGCAATTTTTTTTATTTTTATTATTCTTTTCAAGATACTCAAAGACAAACCTACATATGGGATTTTTGGCTAGTCGAAAGTACGTCTTAGAAGGCCTATAAATGATTATATTCATAAGTAAAATAGCAATGAATAGAATTAATTTTTAATTTGAGCTGATAATCTCTTTCTGCTGGCTGAAAGGGATATATCGTCATATAAACGTCATCGTTTGTAGTTACCTCGCGTTCGTAATCACCCCATTTACCCTGAGGATAGACTTTTTACTAATGAGACGTATCTTTCTGGAAGAAGTTTTTCTCTAAGAGATAGCTAACAGTAATATAAACTCTTCTTTACTGCTACAGTTAATTGACTTTAATAGCACTAGCAACCTCTCCCCGTTCTGAAATTGCTTTTTAATATTTTTGTCTCGTGCCACAAATTATGCCTGAAACACATTTATTAGGAGTTTGTGTAGATGAAAAATATAGATATTCCTTATCGTTGGACAAGTACAGTCGACAGCACATCAATCGTAACAGTTTGACCTTGAGACCGCCCTTACTGCGTTGGTAATAGAGTCGGCTTTCGTAGTGCAACTGTTACACTTGATGTCCTGTCGAGTGAACAAGCGAGGAGTGGCTAAATGTTACAAATGTTTAACTTCTTTGGTCTATATTTGGATTGTGCTGATGCAATTTCTTAATACTTATGTGTATGGATCCTTTGAAGAAAGACAGATTTGGATAATCTGATCTGCTGTTATATGTACCTACTCTTCACTAGATAAGTTTTGATATTATAAATAATATCCAGTTTTGATCCGTAAAGCGAAGGACAAACCTTGCTTAGTTTCTTGCTTCTTCTTCTAAGAATAAGATCAATAGTTACATTTACGAACCAATAGCTTTAGAATCTACGGCGACGTTAAATCAATATACTTACTTGTCGCAGCCATCAAGTTAAATTAGCCAACTAAATAGTTGGGCGCTGTTCATTAAGCACCGCCATTCAATTAAATGCCTAAGTTGATTGAACTCAGCAAAATTCAGCACAATTGGACGCCCAGGCGGACCGTAATGAAGTTTTTGTGTTTTTATTTGTCACCACCTTTATGCAAAATGAATTTGACTGTACGTGGTTCTATAAAAAGAACAATAAATCTACCAATCACACAGTCACGCAAAATTCTTCATTCTAGACGATGTCTAGGTGTCCAAATATAACCAGATGTGTGCGACAACGTTCAGCCATCTAGTTAAACATTACGCTGACTTGGATAGATATCCTTCATTGGATGCTGGCGTTTAATAAACGGCCTAGGCGTCTAATTCAGTGGGTACAAACCAGATAGCTGCCACATACATACTTTGATTTATCAAAGGCGAATAATTGTTTTTTAAATAGATTTATACACTTCGAGATACACTCTGTCTACATAGCATAAAAAGAGCATAACTTAAGCACCAGTAGTTTTTCATTCTACTTGTATTAGAATAAATAATATTAGTATAAGTTTCTATGATTGTCCAATCGGCTAATTATATGTGAAAGCTAGTAAATGGCTTTGGTTGTTATTTGGTTTGTTTTATATATAACACTAAGCTATCCTAAAAAGATAAATAAATAAACTATTATAGAAATACAAAGGTTAGTTAGTCCCCATGCCGTTGTCAATTATTGTCAAATATAAAAAACAAAATTAAAAATTTTCAGTAACCCCCGGCGGCATTAATCATCTATCTAACACTATATCGTTGAGACTATTCATTAGAGCCCAAACAAGCTATATCTGCTGTAAGTTTCTGATGAATTAAGCATTTCGCAGTCTTTTTGATGGTATTGGATCAGTTCAAAGATAGTATGTCATGGAAATGTCACCGAAGTGACAGTACACCAAATTTCAAATCAATCGGATCTGTAAAAGTTAGTAAAACCCTATTATCATGTAGAAAATGAGCTGATAGTCATCAAACGCCTGAACTGATCTTCATAAATTATAGCTAAGAACCATCGTAGTCATATTAGCTTTCAAACAAAAAAAAACGAATCAAAATCGGTTCATTCGTTTAGGCGCTACGATGCCACAGACAGATACACAGACAGACACGTCAAACCTATAACACCCCTCTTTTTTGTCGGGGGTTAAAAACAGCGACATCTCTTATGGACTATCGGACATGACATTGCTTTAATAAAGTGCCATGTTCTTTTTAGTACTTACAATACGAATTGAATTTGCATACTTATGTGTGAGTTCATTCTTGATACACTTTATTTACTGTATTAGGATGGCAGGTTTAATATTGAGATTTTGACGATGTAAGTTTTATTATCATTGGAGCTCATTAATCATTCTATTGCTATTGTCAATAGTGATACAGTCAGTATGTTGTTTTACAGTAGTAGAACACTACCAAAGTATAATTGAAAGATATTTAATGGTCCTACTAGACCGGGAGGTAGCGTTGCAATTTTTCTAGGAATTTTATACCGAGTGAATTTTATTTCAAACATTTGTTTAATGTTCGGAAATCAGTAAAGTGAGCGTCAGTCGTCGCACTAGTGGTTTTTTTTTTTTTATATACAAAGTACGGCAATTGACCCAACACCACCTGATGTGAAGCGGTAAGGAGAGTCCATATGCGAAGACAGCTAGTGCAGAAACGGACAATGCACTAGCTGCCTCCACCTTGCCGGCCCAAAAGGTGCTTTTTCACGCCTCTCTTGAAGGACCCCAGGAAGGAGGAAACACATGCGCTGGCAAAGAATTCCAAGTTCTGGAAGTACGACAAAGAAACGAAGAGATGGAGCTAAAGGTGGAGCTATAGGAGACAGCATGATAAAGTCATTGGAAAAAAATCTGCTCCGATGACTTTTATAGCGAAACTGTATTAAATGATTGTTTTAATCATATTTTTAAATAAAATAATCGTCAGCTGCATGGACGAGGTATTTTACTAATATTTTGCATGCCAATTTTGGTTAATGTGCTGAACTATTACTTATATGTATAGCTTGTAAGATCAATTATGTGCCATGTTTTCGCGAAATAAACTATTATATTCTATTCTATTCATTTATTGAATTTTAAGTATAAGACAATTTAAATGTTAATGATACAAAAAATCGTCGTTAGCTGATTGTTTGTGGGTATAAAGATCGTCAGTTTATTTTTCAAAGGGACTAAGTATGCAACGTTCGAATGCATTGAGCGACCGACATGTTTATCACGCTGACTGACGGTGTTACCCCGGTCAAAAATACAGCTGACACTTTTCTTTATTATTTTAAAAGTATAGAAATCGAAATATATAAATGTCATAAGGTATAAAATAAATTTATTTTTCAAATTTTAAATGAAGTTTATGCACGTGACTGACATGGAACCCCCCCTCGTCCATGCAGCTGACGATTATTTTATTTTAAAATGTGATTAAAACAATCATTTAATACAGTTTCGCTTGGTATAAAAATCATCTGAGCAGATTTTTTTCCAATGACTTTATCATGCTGTATCCTTTAGCTCCACCGCTATCGGAACAGCTGACGCTCGTCGCTGTTATGTGTTAGGGGAAAACTATTATTGCTATGTTTTTCAGCCGGTATAAAATGACTCGCTCAACTATAGCGCTACCTCCCGGACTCTACGTTTATTACGAGTATAGCAATGATGAAGCTATTATAAGAAATAAATACCCTAAGCGATAAATATTTAATGGTATCTTATTCTTTGCATTATTACGTTTACTGCTTATTTTACAAGAATTTCTTAGCTTAAAGACAAGCTGTATCACGTTCCGGCTTATCGTAAACCTCCTTTTACTATCGCATTTGTCATAAACTCAAAGAATCTTCAATTTACTTTAATTTAAAATTGAAAAAAATATGCAAACGTTATTAAAGTCATAACGTTCAATGATGCTGATGAAGTGATTTGAGGATTTTTATTTTTATGAAAAATATTTTTAAACCACATTAATATTAAAATGCCAAAAGTAGCTCTGTCTGTCCGTTAGCTTTTCACTCGTAAGCCGTTAAACTGATTTAGAAGAAATTTGGCAAGGGCAACTAGTTACGTGAGCTGTCTAGTTACAAATGTAAGCGTATTTATCGTTGGAGAATACCATCCCTAATGATATAGCACTTAAGCGTCCCGTATCAGTGCCGCGAGTTGATACTGTGAGTGTTGTGTGTCGTGCGTGAATCAGTTTGTCTAAGTAGTGAGACTGAGTCCAATGGTAGGGGCATCGATCGTAGCAAGCGTCAACGAAAGTGGGTAGGTCGATATATTTGCCCGCAATGAAGTTGACTTCTACTCGCAGCTTCAGCAGTCTACCCGTGATCATGGCGCATGCAACGGCGCCGAAATATCGGGAACTCCCAACAATGAAATTACATGGTAAATATCCCGTATTAACTCTAATCCCTAATGATATCACTTAATTGAGATCCTCTATGTCAACATCTCTGCAGCATGCATATTACATACTGTAACAAATATCCAACAGTGGGGCGGGGCCAAGTGGCAGCTTACTGTGACGTCGTATCGTATCATCGATGACGTAGCGTGGCGTGACCGGTGGAGCGGGGAGACCGGCCGGCGTCTACGTTGTTTGCGACGGAGCTCACTTGGTCGGCAACTCGCGAACGCACTGCATGTTTCTTTTTATTATTATCTGTAACTTTCCTTTTGATTAAAATGGTGGCTTAGTTGATTTGATATTAAGGCTGTGTCTGGTAAGGACTCCATTTTTTAAAAATACAATATACGACAGAAAGCCGAAAGGCGTCTTGGTAAGTTGTTAGTGTACAATAAGCACTACAGATTATGCACAATCTTTACTTTCAAAACTTTATATATTTCCACAGATTCTTTTTTAATCGGTAGGATAAATTAACAAAAAAATGAATTTATAGTACTACATTATCTATCTACATTATAAAGTCCACTGCTGACAAAAAGCCTCCCCCCATCGATTTACAAACGGATCGTATTAACGGATTAAGCCAATGTAGCCTAATAAATAAAATAAATAGCAATTGCTAACCTATTAAAAACAGGCAGTCTTCGAATTAAAATAATAAAAACATTTTTACGCTGTGGAATTCAGTGGGGTACCACCTTCAACAATCTCATATAAAATATTATTATTAGTCGTGTTGATTTTACTACACGACACAAGACAAGAACGAACACGAAGATGAAGAATATTAAATGTTAATTATCGAGATATACTACTTATAGTGTTGGTTACAGAGACTTACATAAATAGCAAAATTATCATATAATTGTTCCAAATAATGTTTTTTTTTTTTTTTTTTTTATACACTCACACCTATTATCTAGCCCAAAGTAAGCATCATTAAGAGCTTGTGTTATGGATACTAGATAACGGAAAAATAATGATAATAATATGTATATAAATATTAGAAATATACTAAATAAACATATAAACATCCATGACTCGTAAACAAATGTTCGTACTCATCATACAAATATTCGTTCCTACCGGGATTCGAACCCGGGACCTCTTGAACGAGTAGCCTGGGTTACAGACCACTCGGCCAGGCGGTCGTCTTTGTGTTTGTGATATGGACTGTATTTTTGCGATCTTTTTTATATTTAAAAAACATTAATCACAGTTCTAGACGTTGTAAGAGTGTTGCTGTTGTTAAATTTAGTGTTACCACTAAATAAACTTGCTTATTTTTGGGTAGTAATCGAAATAATCTTAATATAATTTATGATTTAGCATATACAAGGATAAATCACTTGGTATTGCAAGTGCCACGAAACCTACCAACGCTCACCCTCGACCCTCATCATATGGTGAGGGTCGAGGTTTCAAATCGACCCTCACCATCAAAGTTTGTTATCTCGAGCTCCTCCGTGCTTCGAAAGGCGGGTTGGCAACCCACCAACTCGCATTGGGCCAGCGTGGTGGTGTTATGAAGGCATGTGCCTATCAGTGGGACGTATATAGGCTGATGATGATGATGTAGTACCTAACAGTTGGCACTGTTATTCGTGCCTACCAACTTAGTACTTTTTTGAATTTTGAAATTTATCATAATCCTAGATACTCTCTTAACTGTCTTGTACCTAGTAGGATTATACAATAATACATGTTGTATTTAAATAGAACATCGAACAAACATAGGTCACATTCAGTGTGGTAGTTTAATAATTTGATACCTTTTAACCTCATGTTTTGTATGGAATCCTCGGTGGGCGAATCCGACTCGCACTTGTCCGTTTTTTTGAGAATTGGGAGGTTTTATGAGAAAAACAGAGTCATAAAATATAACATTCTACAATAAATTTTCAGAAAAACAAATCATTCTCCCCGTTGCTATGCCTACGAAGCCATACAAACTACAGCTCGCTTGCAAATCATAGCCGCTTATAACATCGCTTAGTCATTTATCAACGTCACATTGCGAGGAAAGCAAGGGAAGATTTCCCGTTGAATTCACGAGGCTTTTAGTGGGCTTCGGTATAAAGCTTGTATTATTGTCATAGTTGTCGGAAATATACCGTTGTGCGTAAGCAATTAGCGATACTTGCGGGATGGAAGAATTGGGATTTTATATCAGTCATGGATAGTACGGAATAGTTTTTCGCCTTTTAATGTTATGAAGATGGTTTTTGATCACAGTTATATATGATAGTATTTTAAATAGGTATTATAGTAGGTGTTATAAACGCATAAAAGCAAACATAAATGTGATTAAAAATAACTTTTCTTACATTAACTGGAAGCTTAAACATTCTTGTTTCCGTATCAATAGAGGTATTTATTTACTTCAATAAGTGGTGAGATAAACGTTGCTATAAAAACTTAAAAAAAACGGTAGAAAGCGGTGAAGAAATTGGTAGGTTACACCTAGTCCTCCGGTGGCTTAGTGGTCGCGTCTGGCCGGCCCCCAGGAGACGCGGGTTCGATTCCCGCCTGGAGCATATTATTATTTTATCGTTTTCTTTCTTTATTTGTAACTGTTACAATAAAGACAGTTTTTATTTAAGTTCACAAATAGTTTTTATATAACATGGTTGGAAATCGGCTTGCCTGATGGTAAGCGGTTACCGTAGCCAAAATATGCTCGTAGCTCCTTGAGCTAAGAGCATATTTTGGCTACTCACTACTCACGCGTTGACTACCTGTTAAAGCTAAGGAGAAACTATTTGTTGACAGCATATCAGACGAGACAACTCCAAACATAGCGGTTTTTAATAAACTCTGCCGTGAACTACCTTAACGCAAAAACACAACTCTAAAAATGTAGAGTAGTGTTATTTAGCTTAGAGGAACTAAGTGGCGTTTAAGCGCTCTGATTTAAATTACAGAAACAAAGCAACTTTCGCCATGATGGATCCCGGGATGAGTCAATCAAAATTGTAAGCTCGGGCTCCCCGTGCTTAAGATAATAATAATAATAATCAAACACCTATTATTTAGCCTAAAGTAAGCATCATTAAAAGCTTGTTATGGATACTAGATAACGGAGAAATATTGATAATGATATGTACCTATATAAGTATTAGAAATGTACTAAATAAACATATAAACATCCATGACTCGCAAACAAATGGTCGTACTCATCATAAAAATATTTGCTCCTACCGGGATTTGATTCCGGGACCCCTGACCGAATAGCCTGTATAGCAAGGACCGCTCGGCCAGCTGGTCGTCAAAAGAAGATGGCACGTTAAGCAATTGGGTCACCTTGGTGGTGTTATGGCCCAAACTCCTATGCCCAACAGTCGGATGTGTATAGGCTGGTGATGATGATGATAATTTTGCAGCGATTTGCTGTAAGGTGGAGGTACTACTACCTTAGTCGGGTGCTCAACATTTTAATGATATGTTACTGTAAGTGTGATTAATTAAAAAATATTAATAATTACCAATAATTATTAATAATTACCAAAATTGAAGGCAAAAGTAATGAATTATATAGCGATCGCCTTAGATTTCTAGCCTACCACGGCCGTGTCGGGCTTCCGTGGACAGCTCTGTCTGATCTTATATACCTAGGTACATAATTTTATAACTTTAATTGCTAATAAATATTAAACAACACAGATTGTTTCTTGTTTGTTTTATTACTTTTACTACACCACATAGTCAATTATTAATAAAACCCGGTAAAAGTGATGAATTTCACAGTATTCATCACATTTACTAGATCTCGTGGGAAGTATTAATAATTACTGGTTATTATTAATAATAACCATAGTAATCATATTTACCGTAACAGACATACCACTATGACATACTTCTTATTAATTTTAGTTTACCAGAAACTTAACTCTCACATAAGAAGTTTGTATGAGCTTTATCTCCTACCTTCATAATGTAATGATAGTTTTTTTTCATATTATAGGAAAACAAGTCCCCACTTAATTGGATTCTTTGTGTAAATAAATATTTTTACCTTTAACCGCCACTATTGGAAGGGGAAGAGATTGAAGTCCAAACAAAAACAAACCAATAACAGTTTGATAAAAAATAGTGTTGTTTTTACGAAAATGAGATGGCAATATTTTTCATTACTAATAAAATATTATCATAAATTATAAAGTTATTCATAAAAATGGCGTATAATTATAAGATTAAACGAACTTACCTTAAGTGAAGTTCTATCTTAATTATACGAAGCTCCTTGTCCGAGAGGGTTTAACGTGTAGTAACGCTGATTGTACCAGCGCCGATCACAATTTTCAAAGCTATAAAAAAAAAATTGTTTCTCTCATATGGTAACACTAAATGTATGTCATTACGTTCGAAGATTATTTTTGGAACAACCCTACAATTGGGATAATACTTGTATTAGTGGGCGGGTTTTGGGACTGCCCTCTCGGACAAGGAGCTTCGTATAATTAAGATAGAACTTCACTTAAGGTAAGTTCGTTTAATCTTATAATTATACTCTCTCCTTGTCCGAGAGGGTTTAACGTGTAGATGTTTGAAGATGGGGTTGTGAAAAAATAGAATTTAGATATCTATATTATATTAGTATAGATGTTTAGTCAAACACCTTACTAATTAATTTACAAAATAATTAGATCTTTATACAAAACCCTATAAAAAAATAAAAAACACAATTGTTATTTTAACTATCGCTTAAAATTTTTAGCAATGCCGAATGGGACATTTATATGCTTATTGCAGGAAATGTTTCAGAATAGACTGAATTTTGTATGTAAACACTCCTGTTGGCTTTTTGACTCAATCAATATTTAAACCAAATCGGCTTGCGGTCGCCACCGAAGCATATCTTGTGATAAGAGTAGAGAAGACAGTTAAAACCACTAATACTCATTTCCTGCAACATTAGTTTGATCCAAATGAATTTTAGATTGAATTGATGAAATCTTGTGTTTTTTATAATTGTTTCTATTGATTTATTTATGATATAAGTGTATTCATAAGGTACTTGTCTTATTATGATTTAATGAAAGTGACAAGATAGGATACATTTCTATCCTCATTTAAAAAGATTTTTAGATACAATATGGCTGTAAAGTACCTAGTTACATAGGTTTTTATTATTTCGATAGTGGTCACTACTGATTGTCACTTTTAAATGATTTTACTTGATGTTTAATGAAGTCTTTCTGCTTTCAAGTCATGAATTGTAATAAATCAGTTGATGAGGTCCTTTAATAACATTTTTGATTTATCATTGCCTTATTATTGCATTAAATATTTTTAATACCAGTTCTGGATTCCAAATCATATATGTATGTCACTAAACTGAAGAGGCTCCTTCGATTAAAATGTTTTTTATCTTTAAATCAATTCAATTTTAGGTCATTGTAATGTTGACCTGGTATTATTCATTTTATATAGTTTAGGTACCATATAAGTAATGATATTGTTTTTACAAAACATTGACTTAGGCATTTTTATTTGTTATATAAAGCACAATGCTCTACTATACCTACAGGTGTTATGATATTGAAATTTAGAGCTAATATATATATATATATATATATATATATATATATTTAAGTAGGTAGGTATTTACCATGATCAGGTTGATTATTGATGTATTATATTTTAATTATTTGACTTTTATTTTAGTACATACAAAAAACTTTTGCTGGCATGTCATGGACATATTATTATTTTGTCCCAATATTTCACTTCTTATTGATGAAATTTAATGTGAAATTTTTTATTTCATAATTGCAGAAAGGCCACTACTCGATACCTATGTGCATGATTATTTATTATGCCTGCATGCGCAACATACGTACAGGATAAATAACTATGATGCTTATATTATGTATAGGTACATTGTACCAAATGGCCATTATATTTCTAATAATAAATCATATTGTCATTTTTCAACATTAATAATTGTCAATATTGCAATTCCTTGTTTTTATACTTGACCGATAGTTGATTTGCAGCTAGGATAAGCTGGATATAAATTTAATAACATAAATCATTGATTTAAGCTCAGTATCTAAAAAAGAACTAAAAATAAAAAACCTTGTGTGAATTGCACCCGGTAGTTGGTACTTCATATGGACACTTTTATATATTAAGTACATAGCAATAAATCAATTTCTCGTATTGTGTCAAGCAAGATGACTTTTTATAAAAATACCACAAATAAAATTTGTAAAAATTCAATCGGTACTATCATTAAGTATAACAATGTCTAATATTTATTATTGTTGTGGGGATTCAATCTATGCCCCCCCCCCCTCGCTTTTCATGTATCCAACAACTGTGGTATTATGTACTCTCGATAATGTTTCTTATTTTATCATAACAATTATTTTTACTCATAAAATATAGTTGTTAATTCTGAGTAGTTATTATACCTAATGGTCTTTTTATTAAGACCCATTTCCATTTCTAATAGACAAGTTTATTTCAACAGTTATTAATTTCAACTTAGCTATTTTATATAATTCTGTACAAGTAGAATTGTGAAAATACTCTTAATTTTCAAGTTCTTTTAAAAATATAGGGCATCATTTATATCACTTTATTAGGTCTGTATTGTAAGAAAATATTGCAATGGAATTGAAATAATGATTAGTTATAATAATCATTTCATATTTTCTCTGTCTTATTTCATTTATTCATTTCATAAAATCTGTGCAATGAGGTACTTCATAAGGTGACATTTCAATGAAAAAAAATCCCATCATTTTATTACAATTGGGTTACTAGTTTATCTGTGTAACTGTAATTTTTTTTCTAAAGTAATGTTTTTATTTGGAATTATTAAAACAATATCTGAAAGCTTGTTTCTGAATCTTCTGGTGGTTTTGTTGATTAAATAAAGTAGGAAAGTTATGGTATTTGCTGTGTGTAACTGGTTGTTGCAACCAATGATCTGTTGGCCATGGTCACTGAAGGTTTATAAATTTTCTTTATGTTTGAACAGCTGTTTGATTTTTGAATACACTGTGTAGCTTTAACCTGTCAAGCATGAGATTCCAGACACAATTGATTTTTCAATTATCATAGCCACCCGGAGGTATATCGCGGCTTGACAGATAGTATAATCTTATTAAGTATTTATCAATGGCTGATCATTCATACAGTGATAGCAATTTTTCAGGTCATTGAATATCATTTCGGTATGCTAGAGGGTAAAGTTTTGATGAACCATAAAAGCATTGTGTAGCTTAATTTTATAGCACTTCCTCAGGCTATTGATAAACATTTATATAACTTACAGCAATTTTCAGGTTATAGAATAACATTTATTCAGGTTATAGAATAACATAATATATATCTTGATGTTAAAATTATTAATTAAATGCGGCAGCATTATCTAGCCCCCATGTGACAAACATTGGCCCAAGTTAATAAGTAAACTTTACCGGTACTTTATTGTAGAATTATTTGTCAGTCAGTCCGCAAGGTGATGGGGCTTGTTCTGATTATTAAATTACATGTACAGCTACTTTATGTTCATCATCACTAGCCTATATACGTCCCACTGCTGGGCACAGGCCTTCCTACATGGGAGAAACACATGAGGAGTTTGGGCCATAACACCACCACGCTGGCCCAATGCGGGTTGGTACTTTATGTTACATATTTTAAATATGATTAATGGCTATTTTTACATTTTTGTAGCTATCACAATTATTCATATTGAGTAATCTCTCTGCCTTATAGTTGTCTGGTAGAGATCGCTTCTAGCAATAAGATTGCCTTTTTGGCATATTGTGTTTGGTTTATCTCTGTACCTTTGTATATCTACTTGATGGAAGTTAGTAGAAGTTTCTATTTCAGTGCAAGGGTCTAGCCATAGTAGCTAGACCTGTTCAAGTGATTGCCTTTAAATCTACTTTATGGTATTAGTTATACTGTTTCTTTCAGTGTATATTGCATTTCATTTGCAGTGTATATCTCTAGTGTGATAATGCTTGTTCAGCTAAATAGTTGGTTGTCTAACCGCAGTGTGATAGTAGTTTTAAAGAAGATTACAGGCATTGTCTAACTGCAATGTGATAGCACTTGCCCAGGTTATCAATAAATTCATTTCTACTTCACTGTAGAAGTTTTAAAACAAGAGTACGGGCATTGTCTTAACACAATGTAATAGCATTTGCCCAGGTTATCTATTAGCATTCATTTCTTTTTCATTTAAATTAGAGCATTGTCTAACCGCAATGTGATAGCGCTTGCTCAGGCAAGTAATGTGATAATCATTTTCATTTCACTGTGTTGTTTAACCTCAATGTGATAGCAAATGCTTAGGTAAATAGTGTGATAACCTTTTCCATTTAATTTCATACCAATTTGAGCGTTGTCTAACCGCAATGTGATAGCGCTTGCTCTGGTAAATATTGTGATAACCTTTTTCATATAATTTCATACCCATTTGAGCGTTGTCTAACCGCAATGTGATAGCGCTTGCTCGGGTAAATATTGTGATAACCTTTTTCATATAATTTCATACCATTTAGAGCGTTGTCTAACCGCAATGTGATAGCGCATGCTCTGGTAAATAATGTGATAACCTTTTTTATTTAATTTCATATCAATTAGAGTGTTGTCTAACCGCAATGTGATTGCGCATACTCAGATAAATGTTATAATCTATTTCATGTAATTTCATACCATTTAGAGCGTTGTCTAACCGCAATGTGATAGCGCATGCTCCGGTAAATAATGTGGTAACCATTATATGTACTTGACGGTAGAAGTTTTAAATTAAGGCATAATCTTACTGTTCATTCACCTATTAATGAAGGCACTTAATATGAGTCTTCTGTTTCCTGCCTTGAGTAGGTATTTCTCATCATAAAAATTTACTTCTTGTAATTTCCTCTCTAAACCCTATATGCCAGACATAATTTTAATTGTCTTTGTTATGTTATAATTGTCACTTAAGACATCTGGGTGTTAAAGATTTAGGTAATAGATAGGTATATGACACTTGTAGTTACCACAGAACAGTTAAAGTTATCCAAAAAGTCATATCATTTTCACTTTTTGTAATCTTCTTTCTGTCCAAAGTAGGTGATTTACTTACTCCTTTTCTTTTTCCCTTTTATTTCCAAAAATCTAATTAGAAACACTAATAAAACACTGCATAAGCACTTTAAATAGGTATACATTTTTGTCTATCGCTCAAAATGAGCTATTATTTGTTTTTAATATTTTACATGCCATTGGCAAATATTGGCAATACAAGAAAAAATAGTGTGTAAATTGATAAAACCTATAAATGATCGGAAATCATAAGCCTTGTAAAAATTCTTACAATAATATCTGGAGGGTTATATTGCTAGGTAATTAGTTTAGCTAGATTTTCTAGATATTAGTAGTATTATTTTGATATTTTTAGGTTATGTCATAATATTCTAACAGATTAATTCTGTGACGTTTCATATTACCAGTTATCCGGTGAGAATTATTTCTCACCGGATAACGTAACGATAATGTAATATTAAATACATACCTTCAATCTCCAAATAATATTAACGTTTTCACAACAAACCTTGACCTTGTTTGCTAACCGAATACCTGACCGTGTTTGGGAATAAAATACTGCATCGATATCCTGTTATTAGTGAACACACAATAACACTAGATTAATAATTCTTTAAAATTTGATCACAGATCGTACTTTTTATTGGTTTAAATTGTTAAATTAATAATTTTAATGAGAGAACCAAGTGACAGCGCTGTGCACAAAAAACGTAATGACATACATTTAGTGTTACCATATGAGAGAAACAATTTTTTTTTTATAGCTTTGAAAATTGTGATCGGCGCTGGTACAATCAGCGTTACTACACGTTAAACCCTCTCGGACAAGGAGAGAGTATAATTGTGGGAACGCGATTAGTATGAGTAGGTAAGGAGTAGACATGCAAGCTAACGGAGAAATATAAATAGTTTAACATAAGAATAGAAGTTCCTCAGATGGTCTGAGCAGTGACCTGGATTGTAATATTTCATTAGCCAGGTAGTCAAGTTTCGGCAAAAACTACAGTCTTTTGCAATTTCCGAAAAGTGAGTGACGTGTGCTGGGAAATATCTGACTGCAACGTGAACAGTTACATAGTTTTTGGTTCTCCAAATCGAGGGAAGCGAACAAACGAAGGATTAATGTGCAAAGCGTTATTAATAATTGTAGTCTAACTTTAAGGAACTATTAAAATCTAGTTATAAGTTTGACGGTGACGCTACTGTTGCTCACTTCTGTGTTACATTTTGGAACTTTTACGGTATTAATATTTTTAATTTAATTTGGTTCAGTATTCGCTTCGAATATTAAGCAAGGGATCATAACTATCTTCTTCAATGCCTAGCTAATCTAAATCCAGTTTTGCTGCTTTAGATTTTATGTTTTAGAGCTTATTAGCCAAAACGGCTAGTTTGCAGTAGAAAAGAAATAATAATTAAAATAATGGTTTTCACCTTTTCACCTAAGCTGGAGTTGTACATAAAGATATAATCTGAGATGACCGAAGACCAGAAATAGAACAAGCTTCGTAGTCTGATCAGGCTTTGATTAAGACTCATTCAACAAGAAGGGGTTGGTTTAATTTTAAAATTTCTTGAAACGGTAATGAATAATCTTCCACCAATTAATATCAGCGTTAAAAAAATTTGGTGCAATCATGAAGAGTTGGGATTTTCAAAGTATAATATAAAAATGTCAAGACTATTTTGGTTAAAAAACCAACATAGTCATGACATTTTTATATTGGGACTTTACAACAACAAAGGCTACTTATTAGTGTAGGCAAAATTATGTCTATAATGGTCCGGATCATGTAGATGATGAAATATTGACCTCGAATTTATCTGTCGTTGGTTTTCGTTAAACTGTATACAGTTAGCTGGTCCAACAGAGTCGTAGTAACGTTAGTCTCTAAAGGTTAAGTAGTTAGGTAGTAATATAAATATTACTACTTAACTACTTATTGTGTGGGAAGAGAAAGGCCTTGTAAAGTTTACAAAAATGAAAGAAAGTTCCTTCGACCATTTTAAACTCAGAGTTCTGCTCATAGTTATCAAAATTTACTATTTTGGCCGGTTCGACTTACCAACAAGGCTACATTGACATGTCGCCTACCTGTTCACAAGACCTTTTTGATAATATTTTACTATTTCAAGTTTATTATTGAGTTTTTTATCTGTTACTGTATGATAGTATATTTGAATTCAATACTTTTCCTCCGAGTAACCGTTCGAATGCCGAAGATAATTATTTCTATGAATTACAAGACTTATAATTTTTGCGATTACAATAATTCTTATTCCGGGCTCAATTCCCAGCCAGAATGTGAGATCCACAACTCTGTACGTTTAATCTTTGTTTTAAATTTTAGAGGAAAGATAGGTCTCTCTTTGAAGATTCAGCGTACTGTGAATACAGCTTGACCACTATTTTGCTCATTATAGTTTTGGAGCTTCCAAAACCATAATGTTCCAAATAAAGGCGAAAGTTGCTTTGTTGTTGAAGTGGAATGCATTTACCATACCTACTCGTTATACTGATTATGCCCCTGATTTCCAACGTATATAAGAAGACAATCAGTCTTCTTAAGTAAGGAATTTTTTCATTAAATTAAATAAACTTGGATCATAGCTACACAAGTACGTAAAAACAATAATGATAACCTGAATAAGAGACAGAGTAAATGGAATTGAGAATATCCTGTTAAATTAATTTCTTTATCTTAAAGCCGTCGCCGTAAGTCCTCAGCCTACTGGAAATGGTTGAATAGAAATATCAAAATCGAAATGAGTTAATTACGTTTTATTATCTAAATGCAATGGACTAAATTATAAAAGATTCTAATTTCAATGGGGATTGCTCGAGGGTTCTGAGTCACAGCTCCCTCATTGTTTTAAAATCGATATTGTCATTTTTACTAAAATTTTAATTATTTATATTGAATTATTAAATTAAATAATCATAATATTCACACTAATCACCTAGTTATAGGTACGCTTCAGTTAGTAATTTCTTAAAATTTATTAGAAAATTATAATAAGTCTTATGATGAAAGACATGTCCTGAAGCGGGATGCAAACCCGCTACTTTACGCAATCAGAGCGACTGATCTAGTTTACTAAATGAGCTACCGAAGCCTTGGGAAAAGCCCTGTGAATTTCTTCCAGTCTTTTTGTTTTTACATTATGCTTAAGTCTACTTACCTTTACAATGTCGAAAATATTATACTTTAATATTCGGGTATTTTCACATAAACCGACGATAAGGTTAGGTAAATGATTGATTTCTTAATATTTTTTATAAAAAATTATTGACTTTATAGTAACTGTTCATCCGTGTTCTTCTAAAAATATTTAAACAGAAATTAAAACCAACTCTAAAAAACTGAAAAGGATAAAATAATTAAATTTTAGTAGGTCATCCCTTTTAGGAATGATCTCATCCCCTAGGAACATATTTTTGGAGTCGGTGCTTCACTATCTATGGTTTGTGTAAACAACTTAGCACTTAAAAAAAGAATCATCAATATCGATTCACCCAGTCAAAAGTTCTGAGGTAACAAACATAAAAAAACATACAGACATACGGTTAAAAAGGGTGTGAAGAGGTTTATCTATAGAGGATCGGCGACGCGCAAGTGATAGCCCTTGTTTTGTCCATTAACTACGGTAACCTCTTGCCATCAGGTGACCATATGCTTGATTGTCTCCTTTGTGTAATAATTTTTTCATAATCATAATCATTTATTCTGCTTCAAACATGGTAAATACAGATTTTGACACTAGACACAATGAGCATACATGTTTCGCCATCGTGGCATGCAAAAAATCGGTAGGTACCTACTAATAACATTCATTATATGACAATTATATTAAATTATGAAAATCAACCACAACATTAAAAATAGTCAAATATTAAACAAAAAAATGACAAATATAATAAGTTTTTACATATCATGTCAAGTCCATTCATTCATAATAATTATTTAAATTTAAAATCTAAATATTCCTTTACATTATAAAAAACATGTTGTCGTAACACATTCCCTAATCTATATTTAAACATGTGCAAAGAAAATGAGTCCTTTACTTCCTTAGGTAATTTATTATAAATCTTAACAGTCATCGCAAGGCATCTCTAACTGAATAATAATTACTTAATAATTTTTTTTAAAGATATCTAGAAAAAGCCTTAGTCTTCTAAGTCAAAGTCTTCCAGAGAAGAGTCGTTTCATAGTCTGCATGGTAAAACCAACGGAAGCAATCATGTAGAGCAGAACAGATTTTTTTCTTTATAAGTTCCTATAACCTTAAGCAGAATGCCTACTCAGATAATATATAAGATGTATCGAAAGTTCCAAGTGATTTATGTGTTACTTACTCAATGTATTCTCGGCTATACTAAAATTGATATGGCAAGAGATTTTCGTGTACCTACTCCGCTCATCGCATTATAAATCTTGTTTGACAAAAACGTAGTTACGCGAACTGTGTTGCACTGAAAAGTTTTTGGTTCATTGTTTGTTACTGCTTTTGTTTACTAATAAAGAAAAACGATCACTTTCACTTATGATGTTTTTATTTGCAAAGTTTTACTACTTGCACACTTTTTGTTTAATAGACTTTGCAGTTTTAAAATGTTTTGTACCTACAATAGTATCATTGGATCTAATTCTGAAGACTCTAATTCTAAATTTAAGTACAGTTTAACTATTTCTCTCAGTATCTATAAGAAAAGATAGCAATAATTTAAACAGTCAATTAACTTTATTTTTTTTAGGTAGCTTTAAAGAAACCATATACAATTAACAACTTGAGATCAGAAAGCTATCATAAATTTCAATAATTTATGCTTGCAACACGAATTACTTTTATGTCGACATTAGACTACTGCACGAACACTTATTTTAGAGAAATCACGGCAAATGATAAGTCATTGATTGCCGTGATTTCTCTTAAATAAGTGTGTGTGTAGGTGTGTTTGAAGGGCAGAGTCTCTGTGCGAGGTACTAGTCTAACCGCCTCCATCTTGCTGTCTCAAATGAGTGGTACCTTCAAAAGAAGCGTGAAAAGGCAATTATCTTTACACGACTCTCTTGAAAGAACCCATGTTATGGGAAATATGAAACATAGGGGCTGGCAAACTATTACGTACAAGTTTTGGAAGTTACGATAAAGAAACAAAGTAACTTTCACAGATGAAAATAGAAAACTAAAATAGCTTCAGGACATTGAATGAATTGTTTGTTTTATCTTTCATGAATCCTTTGGAGGGATTAAATCTCTTTAATTTCTTTCTCTTTAATTTTAATTCGCATTGGGCCTCTTAACTTTTTAAGATTATTCATTAGCAACATTCATTTCTTTATTCAAAACTTCATCTTTTATGCAGTATGCAGTATTGTCATTTGTCAGTCTACCGTCGTGTCTTAAGACGAAGTTCTTAATTCGTGTGTGTTGCCAGTGATGACTTATGGAACTTAGACGTGGCCGCTTACGACCGGCGAGCCTCACGTGGCAGTGGGTAGGCTACATTGCAAGGAATACTGACGGCCGTTGGAGCGGAAAGGTCTTCGAGTGGTAGCCGCATACCTTGACACGCAGCAGCGTCGGTAGGCCCCCATAAGGTGGACCAACGTTCTAGTGAGGGTCACGGGGAGCCGATGGATGCGGGCAGTGCAGGACCGATTGGTTTGGAGACCCTGGGGGAGGCCTATGCTCAGCAGTGGGCGTCTGTCTGCTAAAATTATAATTTAAAGGGATTTCAAAATTATATCATTATCCTAACATTTTGTAAACTTTCAGAACTTAATTTAACTGAGATAATTATGAAAGATCTCTTCTAGCAAGTATCAACAACCTAGATTACAAAAACTTTAATAGGACAATAAATAGAAAGCTGACTTGAGGGAGAAAACTTTCATTGCGTTCACATTTTGTTGAAAAGTTAATTAAGTACGCGTCGTAAAAACTACTAACAAGTAGGCTTCAACCACACTGAATTCGCGGGCGCGATTGCGATGGCGTTTCGCTTGCCACGTGAGTGCAGGCATATGCGACAATTCGGATGCGATAGATGTTCAAACATAGACACGGAATAAAGATGCTGATCAGAAATTCGGAACAAGATGTTTCTTCTACTTATCCTTGATTGCTTAGTATCTGTCTACAATAAATTTTGAAATAATGATGGTTTCAAACAATTGGAAATATAAATTGACATTATATGAAATGAGTAGCCAAATGTATAAAACACGCCATGTCCGCCCATACACCCATCAGTCTATCTGTATGCACGTCACAGCTTCTTTTTATCTTCTTTTTTTATCACACAGTTTGATATAAAAACTGACATACTGTCAAAAATAAAATAGATAAGCTAAAGATCCATCGCACCAGCCCTTTTCCGCGCTTCTTTGGAGGTAGAGCAGTAAGATCTAACCGTTGCTGTCGCTGACATAGCAAATCTAGAAGTTAAGAACAAACCGGGTGATAAAATAAAAAAGTGTGTAGCCTGAAATGGGTACAATTAACCATTATTCTAAGACTCGTTCCGCCCTTATCTGTTCAGAAGTGGTCGTTTGTCTGTGCAGTCGACTTTACATTTAGTGGTTGCCGGTTGTACACGGAAAGATTTATGAGGTGAATGTAGGTACCGTAAGGTTTTCAGTTTATTTCGATCGAGATCGGAAACCATTTGAATCTTACGAAGTAGTATTTTAAAACTTTTGATGTTTCTGGCTATTAGTATTATCTACTTGAAAGACTATTGTTTCAAATTATCATAGGCAACCGTGATCTCCTAATACAATTGACCGGCTAGCGTATTCTATTGACAGCAAATAAATGTGTCTTAATATCTTCTGGTAATCGATGTTTCTGTAGTTCCTTTGCTCGGCAGTGGACTTCATAGGCTGATATGATGGTGATGATCATGATGATGATGATGATCGTATGATTATTTATGCCATTGTAAAAGTGAATCGCCGTTTTCGGTTTTTGTTTCTATATTTATATTAATGTTTTAGTCATTAGTGTGATTAGTATCTTTCGGTAAAATATCGTCACTCACGTAGTGTGTATCTAGGTTTATATAATGTTGGTGACATTTTTGGAGAAGATTATTTGAATTAGTTCTATTAATAGCAAAATTAAAGACTGCATCAATCGGCATTCTTTGTGTAATTTTTCAAGGCGCATAACGCTCATTTTACTGTATTAAAGCAATTATCATTTATAAGACTAGGAGTATGATACAGTACAATTTATATCCATTTAATCTCCAATGCCAACATTTCAGAGTCCTAGATTGGACTGTTCCTATAGCAACCTCCAACTAAAGCTGTCATTGCAGAGTTCGCCTGTAGTTTGTTCTTTGTTCCATACGCGGTGTGAATGACTGTGCCAAACTTTTTAAAGTTATTTTAGAAGAAATTACATTAAAAAATTACGTAAACACTCCGACTATTTAATGTGACATTTGTTCACGAGTCATGGATGTTTGTATGTTTATTTATAGGTGTAAGTGTATGAATATTTTTGTTATTATTATAGTATCTATTAGACTGTGTGGTATCTACGAAAGTTTTCTGATTTTCAATCCCTTCAGAAACCAATTAAGACTCAATCGGTACCATTGCGTCAATATTAACTTTACAGGATGTTTAATGTTCGACTTTGGGTTGAAATTCTGTATATTTCCTGCCTGCTTTCATAAATAGGGTATCTGAGAATGAAAGAAATCAGTCCTTCCTATCTAGTAAATCAAATTATTATTACAAATAAAATTATTTGATGACAAACAAGGATCTTTGTAAGAGAATGTAAACCACTAGATATCTCTAACTATTTTATATTTATCCAAAGCTGACTCAATTAATAATAAGAAATAGGTATTTACCGCCTTTGTCTTATATCCAGTTAACATTCTACGGAGCGCACAAAATTAAACTATATTGAGATAGTCAACCCTCACGTGGCCAACAAAGAAACATCGCAAGGGTATTTTCGGTAAATCTAATTTCGTTCTAACAAATCGTTTGCGAGATAATCTAATACGCTGTTCGCAATAGTGAAAAGCTAACCGTGTAAAACGATAGCTTTCGGAGTATTATTTTAGACTAAGAATAAAAGGAGATACTGTCCTTTGTAATTCGTGGCTCGATATTTCAGAAGCGCTTTCGAGAAGTTGAGCTAACATTTCCATTTTGAACAACGGTTTGCTTGCGACTTAAGGTTTTATTTTTTCAAACAAACCTTTGTCTGTAATGCCAATACTATGGCAGAAATATTTTAAATATTATTATTATTATTGTTTAATATCTCAGCTTTTTACAGCTGGCTAAAACTGAACTTACGGGCTTTTGCCAAGTAATAGCCGTGTGTGGTGTGTTATAGCTGATATGAAATGTTTTGTGGAACTGGGATTATTTTATTATCATCAATGTTCCTGAATTTTTGGACGATTCTATAGGTGTTTAAAATAGCTGCTTTTTGTAGGGTTATATAAATGCTGTCTTTATTATTACTGTTAGTAGGTATTTATAGCAGATACCTACATTAAATTACGAATGACAATATTTTTTACTTGCCTACTGAACCGACAACCAAATCATGGAATCAATGAAATTATGTCTTGAATTCAGTACGTAGGATGATCTCTTTTTTAAAATGTAACTTAAACTTTTCGTCAAATGTTAATTATAGTCGCAATCAAATTATTTACAATATACAATAAACG
The DNA here is from genome assembly GCA_947347705.1 of Nymphula nitidulata. NCBI lineage: Eukaryota > Metazoa > Arthropoda > Insecta > Lepidoptera > Crambidae > Nymphula > Nymphula nitidulata. The sequence continues at coordinate 16,167,457 of OX374626.1, read as the reverse complement.
AAACCGAAGTTAAATAATAAAATGAAATATTGGCAGTGTCCAATTTTTGTATCGTATCGTTTTGTTTGATGATGAAATTAAAACGCTCTCCGTCATTGGCAGAATAGTATTCAGGAAATATAATTTGATTAATGGATAACATCATTATTGATCTGAATTCCAGGAACTACATCGATACCGTGTCCAAAACAGCCTCACGGAAGCTCGGTGTCCTGAACAAGGTGCGTCGATTTTTCACGCCTGACCAATTATGCCTGCTCTATAAAACTCAGGTCCGGTATTGCGTAGAATATTGCTCGCACTTGTGGGATGGCTCCGCCAAGTAACTACCACGGGTTTCTTCAAAAGAGGCGTGAAAAAGTACCTTTCGGGTCGGCAAGCTGGAGGCGGCTAGAGCAGTGTCTAAACTACAATAGCTGTCTTCGCATATGGACTCTTCTTACCGCTTCACATCTGGTGATGTCGAGTCATTTGTCGTGCTTTGTATAAAAAAAATATTCTTCATCCTTGAATTTAAATGTCCTTGTAATGATAATGAAATGTATATACGCTGAAATGTTCCTAATGTATTAACCCCATGTAGGAAGGCCTGTGTCCAGCAGTGGAGCTTATATAGATTATCAATTATTATTTGCGACCAGTAAATTTTGTTGCTATTGTAACATCTTATGGAATCCGGTCTGTATAAGTAAGTAAGTGATGACAAGACCGAAGATGAAAGCACTACAGTATACCTATTGGTTTCAAAACCTATTTTATAAACTGGTGGTAGGTTGCAATGTTGTCGAAGATAATTTATAATTATTATACTTCTGTCGTGGGCGTCGTCGGGTTGGCTTACATCGAAAATATTATGGCTTCTCCATTTCACATCGTTGGGGCGCGATCGACCTAAATGTCATCAATATCTATTTCCCCGGCACCTAAAAATGGGCCTTCTTAGCAAGTAAGTCTCACTTGATTTCATCGTAGAACAAAGCCTCTCATCTGTCAGCCTTAATCTGAACAAATTATAGGAGTTAAGTTTAAGACTATTCCGAGCTTTTACGGTGCCAAAGAAAACACTGAACATAGCTTCTTTCAGGATCCCCAATAAATGAGACTTCTTTATAATGACTAAACTAAATTGTCTCCAAGAAGATGTTGCGTACGCATTGGAAACGGTTTTTAAGTGGTGACGACAGTAATTTAAAACATGGGCTATATATACTTATCATAGAAGTGTTTTGCAACTTTCTAATACATCTCATCCATAATTTTATAACATTTCTATTAAATAATGCAGCCAATGTTATATTATTTCATATAAATGTCATTAAATTATCAAATGAAGCTAAATTTGAAAGTTGCAAAACATGGTTATGAACTAACATAGTTGATGTTTTAATTTATTGCCGTCATCAACCTCATCATCATTCTGTATATTTTTTAAATTGTTTAATTTAACTTTTCGAAACTTTGTTATTCTGTTTTAATGGCTATGCTTTCTGTTTTTCTTTGATTTCGTTTATAAACATATCCTTATTACCATTAATTTTGTTGTTTTTTTCATTATCAACTCCTCTTCATTTATTTTTTCCCCGCCAAAAACATTGCGTACATGCATTTAATGGCTTCGAAGAGATTTTGTACTAAATAAAGTTTTAGTACTGGTGAAATGGTGTAGCTTACAAACTATATTTGTAACTAGACCGCAAATACTCTCTAAGCCTCTCTACGTTTAGGTGTTTGTGATGTTGAAACAGCAAGATTCATAATTTAGATCCCCCAGAGCTGATGTCTTATGATAGTTTGTTATTATATCACCCGATTGATACTATTTTTTTAACGAAAGGCTTTGATTTTGCAAACTAAAGTCACTTCGACTTAGATATCTATAGCAAATTTATTCAAGACGGCTTGGTCTAGCTTATTTATTTATTGATTCAAGTGTGTACATGCTGACTTACAGTTACCCAAAACGCCAGTATGTCAAAATTATAACACATTTAACACATGTCAAGGAATTAATATTAACAATTGCAAAATATGTCAACTAGAAGTCAATTAAATTAATTAAGTCAAACGAATATAAATGAATACAAAATAATGTCAAATAAATGAATATGTCAATGGTAAACGAAACAAAACATAAAAAAAAATATAAAAGAAGTACAACTACAGTCAATAAATGTTATATAAATAGTGATCAGATTAAATTAGGAAATTATATGATATTCATTTGATAAAAAATATTGCTTACATATAATAGAGCTCTCATACGCAACAGTCCCAAGTGGTCAGCAAATACGTCAATACTATAGTCATGATCTCCAATAAGGCGTAAAGCACGGGTGGTGGGTGCATGAACGGCGTACGTGGTACGTGCCGGAGGCCGCCGCAGCAGACGCGGCCGCTGCCGCGGTGCCACCGTTCCCCCTTCGCCCCAGCCCAGACGATTTGGAGCTAATAATTCAAATTTACCTATTATGTTTGGGCTATCTACCTGGTTATGTAATATAGACAGATAGTACATTAGGAGCTGAATGACTCTCCTAAATTTGAGGGTAACCATACCTATCATGCCTGACACAAACAGAGATGGATACAAGAACGGATAATACCCAAACTTTTTCTTGTACAACCAACGACCATACTTCTTTTGCACTCTCTCCACCATAAGACAATACTTATCTTCGTATGGATTCCAGACAATAGCACCATACTCAAGTTTGCTGCGGACATAAGCGTTATAAAGCACCGTTGCAACTGACGGGTCGTCAAACTGTGCAGAAGTCCTCATTATAAAGCCTAATGTTTTATTAGCCGCCTTACAAATTGCTACCACGTGTTTGTGAAAGTCTAATTGAGAGTCCATTACTAATCCTAAATCACGAATGTCACTTACTCTTTCCATTGGTGCGTCATACAGATTATAAACGTTATTCAGAGGATAACGTTTTCGTGTAAAAGTTATTATTTTACATTTATCACCATTAAATGGAAGACGATTTAGCCTGCTCCATTCAGCCACAGCGTCGATATCAGTTTGTAGGGCTTTAGAATCTGATGCAGTAGCAACTCCCAAACAAAGTTTGAGGTCGTCCGCAAACAAAAGACACAATAGCTTATGGGGACCACGGGTTTGTATTAAACAGCTGATATTTTTTCGCGATTTCCAAATGGCTCATAGAGAATTCCGTTCATTTTTCAGTTCAAATATCTTTATTCTCAATAGGACATTTTTGGATTTAACATCATCACTAGCCTATATCCGTCCCACTGCTGGGCACAGGCCCTCCTACATGGGAGAAATACATGAGGAGATTGGGCCATAACACCAACACGCTGGCCCAATGCGGGTTGGTGGGTTAAAGCGGTTGCAGTAACAACCGGGTCCAACGGCTTAACGTGCCTTCCGAAGCACGGAGGAGCTCGAGATTATAAATTTGATTGACCCATCCTGGAACCAACCATGGCCAAAGTTGATTTGCTTTCGTAATCAAAACAGAGCGCTGAAACCACCATCGAGCGCGCCATCGAGCTTCTCAGCCATCAGCTTTTAGGCTTAAAAACCTCTAATTAGTGGAACTGGAAGATTAGATATCTACAAGGTTACTGTCAAAAAACCACTGTCCTCACCAATGTATAGCATTGATGAGTGATATAATCGTGGTGCATAGCGTAACCCAAGTTAATTATCTAAATGGTCGTACCGCCCTACGATGTCATTTTAGTGTGATCAAAGCTTTACATTGTTGAGAGTGGTGAGATGATGGTACCTTTTTTTTTTTTATACAAAGCACGACAAATGAGTCAACACCACCTGATGTGAAGCGGTAAGAAGAGTCCATATGCGAAGACAGCTAGTGCAGTTCAGACACTGCTCCAGCTGCCTCCACCTTGCCGGCCCGAAAAGTGCTTTTTCAGGCCTCTTTTGAAGGAACCCATGTTATACGAAGGAGGGAACACATGTGCTGGCAAAGAATTTCAAGTTCTGGAAGTTCGACAAAGAAAAGAGCTACTAAATTTCTTTGTACGTGATGTTGAGGTGGAGACAGTGAATTGATGACTCCGAAGACCGACTCGCGTGCTCCTGAGTAGGAAGGGGGAAGGTGGGATAAGGTCAAATAGCTCCTCAGAACACTCTCCGTGATATAGCCGATAGAAGGCGCTAAGCGACGCAATGTCTCGACGCAATTGCAGAGGCTCAAGGTTATTGGTGACCTCTACATCGCCAATGATACGGACAGCACGACGCTGCAATCTGTCCAGGGCATCGAGAAGGTACTTGGCGGAGCCATCTCACAAGTGCGAGCAATATTCCACGCAAGACCGGACCTGAGTTTTATAGAGCAGGCATAATTGGTCAGGCGTGAAAAATCGACGCACCTTGTTCAGGACACCGAGCTTCCGTGAGGCTGTTTTGATCACGGTTTCGACGTAGTTCCTAGAATTCAGATCGCAACATATCTCCATGCCTAGCAAATTTAGGGAGCCCTGTGCCGAAAGAGTCATGCCCTGAAGAGACGGAAGGGGAAGGAACGGCGACATTTTGGCTGTAAACGCGCACACCTGTGTTTTCTTAGCATTGAACTCAAAAAGTTTGTTAGATCCCCATTCAGATACGAGGTTCAACACCCTGTCGAGCTCAATGGTAAGATTCTCTCTCTCCCTCTCGGTTTCAGCGCGCCCAGCCCCTGGGCGACCGTAATATCCCCCATGCACTGTACTGTCATCTGCATAGCAATGAATGTTTCCTAACGGAATCATGTCATTGATATGAAGAAGAAAGAGTGTGGGGGATAGAACAGAGCTTTGTGGTACACCAGCATTCACTGACATGAACCGCGAAGCGTATCCATCTGCGAGGACACGGATTCTTCGCTCATGCAGGAAGCCGGCAATCCAGTTACAGAGCTGAGCGGGCAGACCGTATGCCGGAAGCTTGGAGAGAAGAGCCCTGTGCCAGACCCGATCGAACGCTTTGGCAATGTCAAGGCTAACTGCCAGTGACTCACCACGTTTGTCAATAGCTTCACCCCAGACATGCATTAAGTACGCTAGAAGATCACCCGTTGACCGTTTCGGCCGAAACCCGTACTGTCGATCATTAATTAATGAGTGATCTTCTAGGTATCGGATCAGCTGGTGGCTTAAGATCCGTTCCATGACCTTGCAAAGAACTGAGGTGACAGCTGATATCTTCTTAACTATTTTGAACACATTTTCTTCATCATTACCATGGACCAAATAATACATCATCCTTGACATTACTATCGTTTCTCTAGGTACATTAAACCCGTTTCTCTTTTTTAGGGTTTGATTTTTATTAATTTTTTTTTTACCACTAAGGTAGCAATCAAGCATACGGCCCACCTGATGGTAAGCGGTTACCGTAGCCTATGGACGCTTTCAACAACAGGGGTATCACTTGCGCGTTGCTTACCCTATAAAAACCTTTTCATGCCTTTAATACTTATTATTCTATTTAGTTAATTATGGGTTGGGATTTTTTCTGGGAGTGAAAACTTAATAGACACACTGTCAGACTGATAGACAGACATAATTACTTTCGCGTTCATAATATTAGTAGGGATTGAAACAACCAGCACCTATGATATGTAGTTACACAACAATATTTGCCTTTGACAGCAAACTGAAACACAAATCCTCACACAAATCAGACCAAAATTCAATTAAAACTTTGGGTTTTGTGTTACTAGTTTATAGCCGTGTGTCCAGCTTTGAATGTGTAAAACTGACGGAAATTGCCGGTGATATACGGCCAGACAGACATGTATAAAGCTATAGCGACAGTTTAAGCCCTTGCCCTACCTTGACCTTGAAGGAGAAGGCCTTTCATAACGCAAGTAGGTGAAAAGGGGAGTCCCATAATGTTGTAAAAATATGTCTGTAAGCAACAATGATATAAACACACCACACCACAGCTACATACACTACACAACCACCACAACTTTTGTTTCTGTTCTGTTAGATGTATCACTGTTTTCTAGTTTAGTTACTTTGACAAATATATACTTTGATATGTATATAGGGTGTTAGGGGGACGTTCCCGAAAACGAAGGCAAACGGCAGCACTGGTCACCCTAAAAACGATTTATTAGAAAATAAATTTTAATTCGCCAAAAAAAATCAGCTGTTTTATACAAATTGTAATATCTACATGACCCGTTTGTATGTAACGGTTGATTTTTTTTCGCGATTTGAAATTTGTTTTCGAAGAATTCGCCTTCGTTTTATTACAATTATGGTCTCGCTATTTTTTCATATGGTTTGATTACGATGCACTGATCCTTTCAAACTAAATATTCCAGAAACAATGGGTTTATATTTTTCATATTTTTCCGAGAGTCCTACACATAAAAGATAATATTTAATAAAAACTGATACTACTCCTTAGTATTATTTTGACCTTCAATACAAAGTAACTTGGACATAGTTCGAATGGTAACTTAATTAATTACAATCCCAAAGATCTGTTCTTCAAATGCCACGCTAACCCCTTAATCCCGGCTGTCATCGTATCGTTATCACTTACAAACCCGAATTGTGCTAGTTGTTACATTATGGCTAAACTAATGGATTATAGCATGTATTATGACCCGGATTCTGATAATAATATATATCGTTTATATATATATATATATATATATATATATATATATATATATATATATCGTTTCCAAATAAGTATTATTTAACATCCGGTGTCTTTCTTTTGTTCCTATTAAATAAGAAATGGTGAGAAAAATCAATTAAGTAGGTAATCAAATTAAGCAGATTCGAAATTTTACTATTCAAATTCGCGTACTAAAAACACCCGTGTACCTACATCATCATCATCATCATCATCATCATCATCATATCTAGCAGCCTATGATGTCCACTGCTGAACAAAGGCGCAGCCTGCATCCAACGGCTCCCCGCGACCCTGACCAGCTCGTCTGTCCATCTAGTGGGGGGCCGTCCTACTTTGCGCTTTCTGGTACGCGGTCGCCACTCCAGAACCTACATGCCCATATGTATCTCTCCGTCATGAAATTTTAGCCCCCGATGAAAAAAGAGAAGTGCTATAAGTTTGACGTGTCTGTCACACAGGTACACATCTCTGTATCTGTGTGTCTGTCTGTTTCATCGTAGCTCCTAAACGAAGGGACCGATTTTGATTCGGTGTTTTTTGTTTGAAAGCTGACGTAATTAGGATGGTTCTTAATTTATGAACATCAGTTCAGGCGTTTGATGACTATCAGCTCCTTTTTGATATAATAACTTTCACAGATCCGATTGATATAGAATTTGATATACTGTAACCAGAAGCTAGGGTCCAATAGGACCCAGCGAAAGCACATACCGCTATTTCTACTGAACTTCAAGCGCCAAACGCCCGACCTCCGAAATACCATACGACGTAATGAGATTACATAGAAGCACAGGCGTCTAGCTTAGTTCATTGAAAAATTAAGCTGACTTTTGGTCGTCCCTGGGTCCAAATGTAGCCACGATTCCGGTTAAGGGTCACACTGACTTCGAAAATGGAATCTGTACCTGTAATACATTATCACTGGTTAAAGACCTCTAATTGTCACCTTTAAATGTTTGATTCTGTGTGTTTATAACGCCTACTTTATTGTTCTTATTATTTTTCATCGTTTGGTGTTAGTATTGTTGCTGTCGATGTTGTTATTTTTCATCGTTTTCTTTATTTTTATTTTTTACCTCTAATTGTATTCATCGTTGGCAAACCTAACAAAATTTGTCTTTAAATTTATGCAAATCAAAGCAAAATATACCCTTACGCGTAAGCTATAGCGCTGCGCTAAAAATGGTGCCTCCAAATTGCGTTCTTTTTCATTTCCATTTTTGAGTTGATGTGTGTTTTTTTATTGATTCTGGAATTTTATTAATAGTCTCATTTTAATTTCTATGAACTAGTGTAGCTTATGTTTTACTTAATCGTCGTATTGTCGTCAGCACCTTGTATAATATAGATATTATCATTATTGCTTTATTTCTTGCACCCCTTTCATTCGTATCATTAAGCTTTGTTTTCTTTCCCTGCAAGTTGCCTAAAAGAGATTGCTGTTTAGCAATAACGCCACCTATTGTATAGTTTTTATATTTTTTATGTTATCTGTCACATTGTATACTTGTAAAATAAAGTGTATTTGATTAATTGGTTTGATATTCTTTGATGGTAATAGTTTTCAGATCTTAATTTGGTAACACTTGTAAGCTGCGTCGACTTTTTTCTACTCAGTTTCCTTCCCGAACTATAGCAAACCGAACCATCAATTGAAGCGGTCACATCTAGCCGTACACAGAGAGCCATGTTTTTAAATGGTTTTAAAGTTTTTTGTTCATTTCGTTATCGACACGACCGATGCCCAGTGGGCGAGTGTGACTGATAGAATGAACGTTAAAAGAGTCCATAGCAGCATGCGAACTTTCGATTCTATATTTTGCTATTAGAATTGAATAATGCTAAGTTTCTCGTAAATAATTATTGTTTCAATTAAAGCTAGATTCTATTAAACTGAGTTTAAAATCTCTGTAATAATTATACTTATGTTATATTTAATTGATTACTGAAATCATATACCTGCTAAGCGAGCGACCTGGAGAGCGAGGTCATTCTGAACGTGGGACGCTTCCGAAGGAGACCGCATGATAATAATAATAATATTCATACCCTTACACCTATTATCTAGCCCAAAAAGTAAGCATCATTACGAGCTTGTATTATGGATTCTAGATAACGGATAAATATAAAATATGTATGTAAATATTAGAAATATATTAAATAAACATATAAAAATCCATGACTCGTGAACAAATGTTCGTATTCATCATACAAAAATTTGCCTCTGACGTCTGACGTCTGACGACCTCTGACTGCCGGCACCTCTTGATCGAGCAGCCCGTATAGCAAGGGGTACAGACCATTTGACCAACCGGTCGTCAAATAACAAAAGATAAAAAGCATAAAGAGCCCACGCTTGGTGCCTGGCATTGAGCTTGGCCCACCTCTCAGCCAACAGAAATGGATTGTCAACTATCATTTACCCTACTCCTGCCTAACAACGAGTTACAATCGGGAAGCTAACCACATGTGATATACGTATTCGACAACGATGTTTGCTTTTCTTAATTCTTCGCTGCCTTAATACTTTTCATTTGTAATCTATCAGGTATTATGATAGTGTATAAAGGGAATGTTTTCGTTAACGAAATCAGCTAGTAGTGCTGGTGATCTTGAGCATGACATATTAAAAAAAATCGAGCAAAATCAACAAACAGTTATTCCATCCAAACATATCATGTTGGATGGCGTTGGTAATATAATATCGTATAAAGCAGTTTGTTTTAGATGACCATAAACCGTCAACAATTAGCGTCGAACGGATAATAAACAATTTTCAATTTATTGTTTTCAGGAAATCAATCACCTCGGTAGACCTATTTTTATTCCATAAACTAAAATGTATTAAGGTAGAACTTCTTCAAGGCGATAAAGCAATTGCCGTCAAGCCCTACGATATAACAGATAGTCAAAAACTCATTTACTTGCCTCCGGTCGTTGCGCGCGGATATTATGTAGGTACACACACGGGGCAATATCGGTAACAAATTACATTGTCTTCATGAATATTTCATGCCCTGAGCTTCGGCTGACGATATTTATCTGGAAATTAAACGTGACTCCGCCGTCAAGCTGTTTTAATCCAAAATCTGACAGCAAGTAAAGCTTATGATGCTTTTCGAGTTTAAGAAACTAGTGCAAACTTGTTCCTTGTCGCTGTAATGTTTGACAGGTATCTAGCATGAATATAGAGTAGAACACTACTTCCAGCAACTAAAGAGGCAAGTAAGTAAGTACCTATACGTGCTTCTTGAGAATAAGTGGTGATCATAGCCAAGCCCGAGAAACGCGAAAGCTACAGATTTAGAAAGAGTTCTTTGAGGATCATTGGAAATACAATCATTTATGTCCAAGCAGCATTTCTTGTAGAATCTAGCAATTGTAATACGACTTGTTGAATATTTTCGGCAATTATTGGATTTACATTGATAGTAAAAAATAAAGTTTAAGGCCCGTATTACAGAACATTTCTCAGTAACGAATCTAGTTTTAACACAAATTTTAATACGAGATTTCAATTTAGAACTTTACTTGAAACGATAAACATTGATCAACACTCAACTGAGCAATTGTCTATTTTAGAACGATACCTACTTACGTCAAAATCTGCGCTCATGTAAAGATTTGATCTTTTTTTAGCTACGACACCATTCATGAGAACGGATCACGTACTATACTCCCAAATAAAGTTGTAATGCTAGTTCAATATGCTTGACATAACGCTATATTGTTTTATAATCTGACGGGTACTTGTAAACTGTTGCTTTGTCAATTATTGATTCTAGTTTCAGCTGATTGAGTCTTAAAACGCAACCTGTATTAAGCTGGGCAATTAAGTAGTGATCTACACTTAAAACTAGTTTTGAGTGATTCGAGTTCAAACGATGCTTGACCCGCGTTCTGTAATACGGGCCTATGTATACTAAAAATTAAGTTTTTTTGTTAATTACGAACGTAGAGTGATTCTAGTTCAATTAACTACCGGCCTTGGCCTTTCATTGGATGCCGGCGTTTAATCAACGGCCTAGGCATCCAATTAAGTAGCTAACTCAACCAGACGGCAGCGACATACCCATTCTTTTGCAGTTAAGGCTTGACACAAGACATGTCGTGTGAATAATTTCAGTTTTGTTTGTATGTATAAATAACATATATATGAGAGATCCTGTATTCACCAACCAATCAAATGCAGATATGTATATTATCCATTTAACCAAACAATTAACACAAGGCTTGCCTGAACAATTCCTGTATAATTAATTACTCTAGTCTTACAATAGAATCTGGGTAATTGCTCACATATTCTCAAGCCATTTTACCGGGTCTGTGTAATCTATTTGTATCTACTGGGACTGTTGCTTAGAAACTAGTATTGCAGTTGACGCATTGTTAATTGACAAACTTTAAACGAAATGGACAGGATTCGCTCGAAATCTTACCAAAACAATGTTCAGGTTAAGAGGAGGCGTTATATTAGTAACATAACAGACTTATCTTATTGTAGTCTTCCTTTTAGAAAAGAAATGTTTCCTACAATACCTCTGGCAAGTTCACTTCAGGATATATACCATAATCATTTCCTACCCACGTTTTGTTTTCGGCTCTGATCATCTGAAAATGAAGGTTCTACCCCAGGCCGGTCTCAGTTCGAGTGAAAAATACAAGTATGATCAACGCCACATATCTATTTATTTAATTTTGATAGTAAGAACTTTTAAATTTAGTTTACAGCATTATTGATATAATTGCTAGCACTTAAGAAACTAATTTCAAGTTGGTGAGATCCAAATTCCAAATGAACTTCCTTCAAATTAACTCTGTAATTAATTTTCGCACCAGGGTCCCAATAGTTAATGTAACCAATGCTTCACTTATTTGAAACTAAACATTAAATTTAACAATATCGGTTTACCCTGCTAGCAACAAGCAATGGACATAATATACCTAATTGTGCTACAATTCGACAATATTTTGCTCCATAGTAGCTATCTAATTTGTCAAGCGTCAGGAACTATTTTCAAAGTAAAAAAAAACTTCCATAATTAGTTGTATAATAAACGCCATATATACAAAAAAGCTGTAGGAGGGTTTTTATTAGTCATTTCTAATTTCGAACAGTGCCTGTACCCCTAACACGAACATTTTTCAGCTTTGAATCGTAATCGCGTAATTGCGTATGCTTAAAATTTTAAACAAAAGCCAGACAAAAACTAACGTAACTACACGATACGATGGCGATTCGAAATTCAAAAGTGTTCGACCGTGCTGACAGCTTTTGTCTGGCTTTTGTTTGAAATTTTAACCTTCGGCATACAAGGTGAAAAAAAATCCTCACCCATAAAACGTGGGGTTAAAATTACCCTATAGTAAATATCTACCTATTGTGTATTATTTAAATATAAGGGCTTAGATAGGGCTTTTGGCTTACTAAGTTATTGAAGTAATAATTAAAACCCAAAAATATATTTTTTAAAAATTACTTTAATATAAAAAACACAAAATTAAAAGGTACCTCTAAAATTCAACAAATTTTCCTAACTTCTAAAAAAAATACATGGGATGGTTATTTTTACAGGAACATTGGGTCTGAGCCAATATTATAAAGCTAGTGATATTTAACGTTACAAAAAATATATAAAAAACTAACTTTGTCTATTCTAGCGAGATCATTCGTTATCTAAATTAGTACAATTTTGGCACATCAGATTTGCCAAATATTTATTTTATTAAAATACTTTATTTCTAGAGAAAAAAAAAACGTCTTTGCGACCTCCTTAATTGCTTTCGTGGCGGACCTGGAACCTCTTCATTCAAAATTTGGTGCACACGTTTTCTTATGAGAGAAACAACAAAGACACGTCATTTTTTTCCAGTAAACTCACCATAATATCAACATCTGACATCCTGTTTGACATCTTTATCAAATTATATCTGTAACAAAACATAATCTACATCAATATAATCAAAATTAAATTGAAAATAACCGAAAAACATAAGAATACATACTTACCTTTTTAGCACCGTCCCATACAACGTGGGCTTAAAAATACCCGGGACCAGCTAATCACACGTGCATACACGAGCACTGTCCATGCAGTACCGAGCCAAGGTCACGAATCGACCCAGCAACGTTCAACGCCTAGCTATCGGGAGAATCTATTTTATTGCTCGATTATTATACATAATTCGACGTCTTTTTCTCTAGCTGGGGTTGAAAATACCTCACCTTGTATGCCGAAGGTTCATGCCTGAACGATACGTGTACGATTTGAAATTTAAAAATGTTCGTGCTGGGGTTCTTACAGTAAGTAAGGTTTCTCACTCTAAGAAACGGCATTGTAGACATACGTTGACTTATTATATTTATATTCATAAAAAAGATTCACTCTCGATTACACTCTTGCTCAGAGAGAAGTTAAGAGTTGACTTTGCGCGATGTAGTGAGCTTACCTAGAAGGTGCCTATTTAATGCAGCTTTGAAGGAATTCAGGTTATTGCGGTAGGGAACACCAAAGCCGCAGAGCATTCCGCTCCCTAGCCTGGCGCATTAGAAAAGCGTTTATTGCGTATGTTTGGTATATCGACTGGTGTGGGTGATAGCTTGCCGAAAATCTAGTAGTCCTTTAGTAAAATGGGCTTGGAGGAATGAGCTCATGAAGCTCCTGAGTACACTCACCCAACACATTAATATGAAAACATTTACGAATAATACAAATATTAATTACAATACTAACACATTATTCCCTTCAACAAGGCAGACCTCTAAAAGACCTCCAGCTGGAATTACTAAAACAAAATGCAGCGTCGATTTAAAAAAATACTTACTTTATTTATTTGTGTCTTAAATTTCTGGAAGATTTTTCATTGTAGAATTGCAAACGCCACTCAATGTCAACTTTCACTTGCAGTATGAACTGAGTTAGCTGAATTTCAAGATTAATTGAATCTACTAGTCCTCAATCTTACGACTTCAGAGTCGTTGTTGATAGGCAATAAGTCTCAAACAAGAATATGACGTATTATCTATGTTAGATACGTTCCTGTGGGAAATCACGACTCCGAACTAACTACAAATGAAAGTTGTGACTATGATACTGCGATAGTGGATATACTGTTCAAGTTATATTATTTATGAAGTTCCTGATACGTCTGAGTCAGCTTTTACGGATGAAAAAGGATTTTGATGACCACACAATTTTTGCTACGTCAAATATAAAATTGGATGTTATTTTATCAGACTAAGTCTTGTTTTTTATTCACTAGTAATGATATCAATATCTACTAATAAGAACATTATTATACAGGTGCCGTCAACCGGAATAGTGTAACATTGGCAGCATTATTTCATACAAACGTCATGAAATTATTAAATGAATACGATATTTTTGAAAGTGGCAAACCATTTTTATGGACTAATATAGCCCACGTTTAAATTACTGTCGCATTGACGGCACCACCCTGTATAATGCAATGTGAAATATCACATTTGGCTTATGGTATGCTACACTGAAGTCACGGAACTGCAGAATACTATTTCGAGTTGTATAAAATAGCTTAGAATCATCGAGATGAATGTGAATGTTTGTCTTTGAAGTTTTTGGCAAGAACTTAAGGAAGTTATTTACTTGCCACAATTTCACGTTCGTACACATAGAAACAATACACGTACGTTTTCATGTATTGTTTCTATGTGTACAATAAATTATTAAATAAATAAATAAAATAAATAAAGCCTAAACTCAAACATGTCAATGCGAGTCCACATAAACAGGGATGATTGATTTCAGTTACGTATCTCGCTTTGGCGTGAATGTGATGTAATGGCTCTACCGGCTTGTTTTAAGCGGATTTTATACAATTCTCACTACCTCATTGATTTAATGTCAAAGGAAATGGTTATTAGAAACATTAATCCTATTAGTAAAATAAATTGGCATAAATTGGCATAATAGGTCACAATTTCAATGCACAATTCACTATAAGTAAAAATGAATATTGAAGTTAGATAATTTGTGTGTAGATTTTTGAATAAAATTACATGGTAATTTTATTCTTACCTATTTATATATTATTTATTCTTTAGTAAAGTATATTATTTATTCTTTAGTGTATTTTATATAATAAAACTAGAAAAATTTCACGTCCTGAGGCAGGAATCGATCCCCCGATTATTTGAAAGCACTGCCCCAACTTAACCGAATCGTCGGTATTTGAAAAAATACTCGTTTCGGATGTTGAAATAGAATATTTCGACATTGTAGGGTGGACGTTAGCTCATAAACGCAAATACAGATGGACTAGAAAATTTTCACAGGGACATCCCAAGTCCTGGGTGGCTCAGTGGTCAGAGCAGTCGCCCGGATTGCGAAAGGTCGCGGGTTCGATTCCTGCCTCAGGACGTGAAATTTTTCTAGTTTTAATTTATTTTAATTACTAAGTAATTTTTCAAACATTTATAATAATGTTAAAATCAAAAATTTAGAATATTTGAAAGCACTGCCCCAACTTAACCGAATCGTCGGTATTTGTAAAAATGCTCGTTTCGGATGTTGAAATAGAATATTTCGATAAACGCAAATACAGATAGACTAGAAGAATTTCACAGGAATATCCCAAGTCCTGGGTGGCTCAGTGGTCAGAGCAGTCGCCCGGATTGCGAAAGGTCGTGGGTTCGATTCCTGCCTCAGGACGTGAAATTTTTCTAGTTTTATTATATTTTAATTACTTAGTAATTTTTCAAACATTTATAATAATGTTAAAATTAAAAATTAAGAATAAAATTACATGAACACTTTTAAAATATTGTAAAGACCGTTTTGATTGATAATGTAGAATTTGATATGCGTTGTATACGCGCCATGACTACAAGAATAATTGGGAAGTGTATTACCAATTCGGCAAGATCTATGCTTTAGTATATTAATGATGATAATGTCGCAGGCATCTGACCGAAGCCCATGCACGTTGAATGAGCTATTTACAGATCCTTTGCGTTAAAGAGCACTACCTTTCTCTAAGTTAAGATTTCTTTCTTAATTTAGACTAATTTTTCCAGAACTCCTTATATGTTCATAATTAGTTTATGTATATATTGTATAGGCATATAACTATCATATTGTATTGTATAATTATTTAATATGTATCGTATCGTATAGTATATAGTTGGTACACACGACATCCTCATCTCGCAGCACTTCTTCTATTGTAGGTGGGTTGGAAGAGATTTCTTTTAGAAATAAGCCACACCTTTTGTACGTTTTCATGTATTGTTTCTATGTGTACAATAAATTATTAAATAAATAAATAAAGCCTAAACTCAAACATGTCAATGCGAGTCCACATAAACAGGGATGATTGATTTCAGTTACGTATCTCGCTTTGGCGTGAATGTGAGCCCTACCGGCTTGTTTTAAGCGGATTTTATACAATTCTCACTACCTCATTGATTTAATGTCAAAGGAAATGGTTATTAGAAACATTAATCTTATTAGTAGCATAAATTGGCATAATAGGTTACCGCCACCTATTGACACCTGCAATAACAAGAAAAATCACTTGATATTGCAGGTGCGTTGTCGTCCTGAGGCCTAAGATTAAATGCCGTCCATGTCCAGTAATTATTTTACCTTTCCCTTTAATCCGAAAACAGCGAACTGTTTCACGGCTGTAATAAGAAAGGCGGTGGTACCTACCCAGACGACCCTACACCTGGTCTAAGTAATGTTTTTAAATGATTTAACTATTTCCTTGTAACTCCTGCACACTTTATTAGTGAAGTTGTCATTTTCACAAAATTAATTTTAATATTACGTCGTACGGACGTAATCTATACTTTAAAACTTTTGATACTGAGCAAGGCATCAGAGATATTATCCATCAATGTAAAATATTTTTATCGAAGATTGATCTCTGTCTACGTTCTATCTAAATATATATTATTGGTTAACATTTAGGCCCGTATTACAAAACATTTCTCAGTAACGAATCTAGTTTCAAAACAAATTTTAATACGAGATTTAATTATAGAACTTAACTTGAAACGTTGCTTAACATTGATCAACTCTCAGCTGAGTAATTGCCTATTTTAGAACGATACCTACTTACGTCAAAATCTGCGCTCAAGTAAAGATTTGATCTTTGTTTATGGTCGACACCATTCTTGAGAACGGATCACGTACTATACTCCCAAATAAACTTGTAATACTAGTTCAATATGCTTGACATAACGCTATATTGTTCTATAATCTGACGGACTATATTCGCCCATGTTTTGACAGTTTCGTTTTTCTGTACTTGCCATTGTTGCTTTGTCAATTATTGATTCTGGTTTCAGCTGATTGAGTCTTAAAACGCAATCTGTAATAAGCTGGGCAATTAAGTAGTGATCTACCTACACTTAAAACTAGTTTTGAGTGATTCGAGTTCAAACGATGCTTGAGCCGCGTTCTGTAGATGCCGGGGACTACGACAAGGCCGTTAACATCAAGGCATGCATGTTGAGTACCATTAGGTTTAAGTTCTTTGAGGAGGACCCACCTCTAAATATCAAGGCAAAAATAGATTGTCATGTATTATTATTTATCATGAGTAAAGAGCCTTTACTGTACTTACCCCGCATCCGAAGCTTAAAAAAAAACTTAAAAAAACTTGAGGCATCAATTCAACGATTACCGTTTTATATTTCCGTTGCTTACTAAGTAATTTTTAGTGGCTCAAGTTATTATTTTCCATTGAAATTATAAACCTATTAAATATCGCACATTTCACTAAACAAGACGTTTTTAAGAAAACCCAATTGCGTTCACATAAAAATGAGTAATGAATAAAATAAATGCATAACGTAGCCATTAATGATTATGGCTACCTACGTTATTTCAACGAAGTCATATGAATACAAATTTTAATAGTTACGTACGTACATATTTATGTGGGGAAAATAAAGTTTTCATATGCACATAAACGTTTCTAGCGTGGCTTTTTTTACTAATAAAATTATAAACGTACGTAAAATATTTAAGAGAGAAGATATTTTTGTGATCCTAGTGAAAAGCGATACAAGCCGGAAAATCATTTTTATATAGAGAGAGTGAGAGAGAGAGAGAGAGAGAGAGAGAGATAAGATAATGTTCAATGCGTATGTAGGGTCGTCTGGGTAGGTACCACCGCCTTTCTTATTTTAGCCGTGAAACAGTTCGCTGTGTTTCAGATTGAAGGGAAAGGTAGCCAGTGTAATTACTGGGCATAGACGGCATTTCATCTTAGGCCTCAAGATGACGCGTCGGTCGGCACTACCATGGTCGTCCGGCGCATCCGCCTCCTAGGGCTGGAGGTGGCTCTCAGTAAAACGAGAGCCATGTTCTTCCACGCCCCGAGACGCAGACCCCCACCGGGGCTAGAGGTCCAAGTGGAGAGGGTTCATATCCCCGTCGAGGGACACTTCAAGTACCTCGGCCTGGTCCTGGACTCTCGGTGGAGCTTCCAGGAGCACTTCAAGCTCCTCGCTCCTCGGCTCTGTGCCACGGCAGCAGCACTTGGACGACTTCTCCCAAATGTGGGGGGACCCAGCTCGTCGTGCCGTCGGCTTTATCACGGGGTGATTAGGTCGATGGCACTGTACGGAGCACCGGTGTGGGCGGAGAGCCTCTCCCTCCGTACACGGGCCCTCTTGCGGCAGCCGCAGAGGGTCATCACGACTCGGGCTGTGCGGGCTTACCGCACGGTCAGTCACGGAGCTGCCTGCGTTTTAGCAGGCACGCTCCCGTAGGAGGTTGATGCACTTGTTTTCGCCAGGATGCATCAACACCGAGTCGCGGCTAGAGAACGGAGGGAGCGACCCAACCTCCACGAAGTCAGGCGAATCCGCACCCTGGCGCAGAGGGAGGCTCTACGCCAATGGGGCGAGGCACTCACCATCCCGGCAGCCGGCCACTGGACGATCGAAGCGATCCGTCCGGTGTTGGAGGAGTGGGTTGGGCGCCAGCAAGGCAGCCTCACCTTCCGCATGGTGCAGGTACTGACCGGACATGGTTGCTTCGGTCACTACCTGCACCGTATTGCCCGTCGGGAGGAGACGCCGCGGTGTCACCACTGCAACTCCCCCGACGATACAGCCGAGCGTACCCTTATGGAGTGCCCGGCCTGGCGACATGAGCGCCGCGAACTTCGAGCGGCGCTCGGTGGCGGTCACCTCTCCCTGTCAACCATGGTAAGAGCCATGGTTGGTAGCGAGAGGGTATGGGAGGCTGTGGCCTCTTTCTGCGAGACTGTGCTCACGCAAAAGGAGGCAGCGGAGAGGGAGCGGGAAGAGGATCCTCTGGCCGCCCCTATCCGGCGTAGGCGGGTGGGCGTGAGGAGGCGGGCGGTGATCGCTCGTCTTCCTGCGCCCTAGGCGCGGCCGCGTGCGTGGGTGGCCCCCACGCATGCACTGCACAGGCCGCCACGTCTGGGATTACCCAAGTGACTCTGGGTAATCTCCATTGGCGCAAAACCTGGCCGTAAGGCCGGGTTGCCTGGGGGTGGGTTGGTGAAATTGCTTTGGCAGAGCCCATGCTACCCCCGCGAAGGGCAGTGGAGTTACCGGGGAGTTTTAGTGGGTATTCCCAGTGCCTTGTAAGCGCTGGGCGACCCCCACACACGCCCGTCGTCCAGCGGCCAGCCAGCGGCGGGTAGGTCTGTAGTCGGATTTCTCCCCGAAAAAAAAAAAAAAGGCCTCAAGATGACAACGCACCTGCAATATTAAGTTATTTCCCTTTTTATTGCAGGTGTCTATAGGCGGCGGTAACCGCTTATCATCAGGTGGGCCATCAGCTTGTTTGTTATCTAGTTGTATAAAAAAAATCAACGAAACTTTTTTTTAAAATTCGGTGTCACGTTTTCTAGGGAGCTGTTTTTACACCCCACTAAAGATAATAGGTAAAAATAATGTTATTCCCAAAATTAAAGTAGTAAAACATCAAAATTAAAACTCGATTCCTTAGTAGTTCATCAAAAGCTCAAGTTTGCTTTAATTACGAGGGAATAAGTAACGTGGGAGTGAAACTAAACAAACAGTTTCGATAATTTACACAGTAAATACATTTCTTGTTGGTATTGTTTGATAATCTTGGGATACTTTATGTTTATAGAGCGAAAAGTATTCCTCTACTTTTTGTGATAAATAATACATAAGAATAAACCACGCAAGCAATCTAAACTGTCAGTTTCGATATCATACATCGAAATGCACATGCGACATATCGACACTGATAGTTTTATTATTTTACTGCGGAGTCTATATTTTGGTATTGAAACTATCAAATTGCAGGTGGTCGGCCCGTCTGTCGGGTTGTCTGGGTAGTTACCACCGCCTTCATTATTTCAACCGTGAAACGTTACGCTATGTTTTGGATTGAAGAGAAACCACTTACCACCAGGTGGGCTGTCAGCTTGTTTGTCATCTAGTCAAATAAAAAAAAACTTTATGTTGCGCTTTAACCCGTCAAGCATCAGATCCCTCCGGAGGGATAACGCCGCTTTACAGATTAAAATCATAAACCGTGATGTATTTAGATTTCTCCTATCACAAAATTATTAATTATTACACATTTTTTTCCAAACTAAGATTTTTTTGCTATGGTATAAAATCTTACTTTAAGACTTATTTATCTTTTCATTACGAGGTGTTTTCTTTTTTTTCATCAACTCTTTAAATTTTATTTTAAAATAGAGACATCTCCTAATTATATAGTGCAATTTATACTTGAGGGTCATTAAAAATATAACTGTTATGAATTAAAACAATATAAAATAATACTTTTTGTTTATTTGAAGTAATAATTATAGTGGTCACGTCTAATTACCATAGTCGTAATTCTTAGCTAAGTTTTTAAAATTAATTCAAATAACTAGAAATGAAATGACTAGCTACAACTTTCAGCAGCAATGGCTTCAAAAATCGAAGTGGTTGGCAATGTCTTGACATGTTTAATTTATACTTTGGCAAGAAACGTAACCATTAACGTACATAATATATAGTAGGTACTTACATTCGTGAAACACGGACTCCAGAAAGCACGTTGAGCCGTTGGCGTCAGCTGTTACTGATCTCGATGAGCGAGAACAGCTTGAAATCGAAGACAGTTTGTACTGAATAATAAAATTATTGGGAGGAAACACAAATGGTTGGAAGTTTGAAATAGGAAACAGGTACTTGAAGATGAAAAAGTGAATACTTACATGGTTAGAAATGATAGATAAGACGTTGGAAGTTTATCTTGCGACTCTGGACCATACGTCAATACAGGATTAGCAGGTATTTATTTAATTATTCACTAATGTTTGCAAAAAGGCGTATAGAAACTTAGGGTTGGTACTCAGTCAGTCACAGGGCTTTACTAACATTGTCACCTTAAGGGCCTTATACGATGCATTGGTACGGAGTCATTTAGATTTTAACGCGGTCATCTGGGCACCTCATGAAGCTAAATATAATATCATGACAGAGCGAGAACAAAATAAATTCACAAGGTTCTTGATTATGAAGTTTTATGGGGTGTATCCTTTCTATCCCCTCATGTATCCAACACTGTTCGTTCTTGGAATGGTTGGTTATTACCAACTAGGGGTGAGGAGAGATCTTACTCTTGCAGTATACGTGGTAAAGTTGTTGCGGGCCATGGCACACAATCCTACTGTATTGCAATACTTTAGCCTGTGTGTCCCAAATGGATACGTGTGGCGGAAGCGGCGTCCGCGGCTTCTGGCAATCTGGCACTGCCTTCACCCAGGACCAACTTGTTGGCCAAAACACCTCTCACTCGCATTACTGTACTGCTGAATAAAGTGCACGAAGCAGTAGATATATTAACATGTCCTTTGAGTGAGTTAGAAAAAATTGCCTTGAAATCATTATGTTTCATTAATATTCTTTAAGTGTAGGTTTATTTAAGAAATTTATAAATTAGATATATTATCGCAATGAGTCACTTCTAACCTGTCATGATGATTGTAAGAAATAATAAATAAATAAATAAAATTAAAAACAGTTTTTTTTTCAAGCTGGGCTAAGCTTGCGAGGACAATCGTTATTTATGATTTTTCATATAATATTCAAATCACAACATTAATGGAAAAGTAGTTACGAGTATATTATGAATGCTGCGATATTGAACTCTACCGATATGAATGGCTGTCAAGGGAGTAAAATACGAATAGGTATGTGAACATTACCTATTTCCCTATCTGATTCAGGTACAAAATTTATGTCTTTTCATACAAAATTATTACTCTGTTCTGGTTATTGTGTAAAGGGTAAATAGCATGAATACCTACCCGGGGAATCTGTCTTTATGATAAATTATACAATTTTATCCAAGATTATGTTTGGATCACTTTTGATTTGTGTTTCATTTATTATTAGGATAGAAAGTTTATCTCTCTGCAGATTTAACACGTATCACAATGCTAGCGAACTTTTGCGGTGGACTTACATATGCTGTGTTTAACATGAAATTAACAAGACAACACAAAGTTGCTTTATATTTATTAAAATTAACAAAGACGTGCCAAAGGGTTACTGGCATTTTCAGACGAATTTTGTAAGGTAATCAATTTACGTAATGTTTTATGCTACATCGGGGTACTAGTATTCTTAATTTTAACCAGCCAAGTCACAGATATGCTCCCGGGAGTCTTATGTTCCTTAACAGATCAAGCTATTTTGGCATCTAAGGTTATAGGTAGCACTACACTCATGCGAATGGGTTTGACCAGCAAAATGCCATTATGTCCTCTTATTTAACAACGCTCTGTGGATTCATGTCGGGGCTTCTTTCATAGTCTTCTATCTACACGAGATGTTATAAATTATTCTTAAAAGTTGGTTGACATTTGCTGGTACCATATGTTATCATCTGTCAAGCTGCAGAATAACCTCGGGGGTCTTATGACAATTAAAAAACTATTTTTGTTTTGGTAAAGGTAGCCTGTTAAATTACTGGGCATGGACGGCATTTCATCTAAGGCCTTATGATGACAACGCACCTGCAATATCAAGTGACTTATCCTTGTTATTGCAGATGTCTTTAGGCGGCAGTCACCGCTTACCGTCAGGTGGGCCGTCAGCTTGTCTGTCATCTAGGAATATAAAATAATCTGTGGCTTGACAATTATTCTGATAATATGTCGACTCAAAATTTCAAGAAACAATATTGACAATAAGTAATCGGTTTTATTTTCAAGACACAAAATTCGTAATGGGAGTGGATATTAGAACTTTTGGAATAATCTTCGAAGTGGGCCCACCCTTCTTGAGATATATGTCCAAGCAAATTCATTCATAGTGGTACAAAAGAGAAAGTTAAACAAGGGTCGTTGGATAAGTGCTGAATATTTCCCCTTCAAGCGCAGTCTTCAGAAGATTAAATGTTGCGTATAATTTTACGATCTTTACAAAACATCGTTTACTAGATGCCTCAGAAATTAGTATATATTTTTAGCCCAGCTCTCATTTATCAATCTTTCCAAATTAAATATCTCTGCCTTTATCAGATGGTTTGATGTCGTCCCCAATTTCTGTTGGTTTCAACAAAAATGTTTTTTCTACAAACTTGAATCGCAATGAAAACTTTTTAATAGGCACTAAATTTAATTTGATGAAAGGTTGTTTTTTGCCACAAATCTCATCTTTGTAGCCTTGTTTATTGTTTTCTTCCTTTTTGAATAGGTACTTACTTTACGAATTGGTATTTGCGTTAGGCTCTTTAGATGCCTATAAAATAATATAATTTTTTGTAAAATTTATTACTTTGAAAAGGAAGCGAGCACGGAGATAGATATTTAATGTTCATGATTCTGTATTTAAATTAAAGTCTTTTAAATCGATTTCCGTAAAATAAAAATATTTACTATCTCACCGGACTATCCTCCTAATGCTCTCGTGTTCAAAGTGCATAATAATATTACGATTTTATAAATCTCTGTATACTTATATGGCAAAGGTTCATCGATAATAAAAAATTATAGTCTTCTTGGATTATTCACAATTATTATACTCTCATAATAATTGGATTATTCCTGTGAGATTATTCACAATTATTATACTTTTAAAATAATAGTGAATAATCCAACAGGATTACAATCAATTTATCTGTGAATTTTTGCGGTAGCGAAAATTTTGGTACCAACTTGATTATGCTTTTTTATTTCGTCCTATCCCAGCACTTAAATTGCCCCAACAAATCTTAGCATTTAATTTCTTGAAATAGAAACACATTTATTCTGTTTAAAAATAAAAAGCCTGTCATATCCTTATGATCACTCTATCAATTAAAAGTCTGCTTTTTGGGCACAACAAGAGAGTATTTAACTATTTTGTAAAAGACGAGCACTCTAAATTACTGCTTGTAATAATAAGAACTTGTAATTATTAATGAGCCAAATAGCGGACTTAAGTGAAAAGGGTGTAATAATAATTACTTAACCCAAGGTAATGAGGTGAATTTGTAACAATTAGTGGACCTAATTTTGGTAACACTCGCTAATCTGTACTTAAATTTAGTTAAGTAGTAACAGTATATCTCTGTCTACACAATATGGTAGAAAACGGATAGCAATATCAGAACTGTCAATGTAGATTTCTCTGTATACTTTAATATACTTGTTACCCACAGGCATGCACCCGCAGGCAACAGATTTTCCCGTACTGAAGATCGAAAGGTAGTGGACTGTATACTTAAACGCGATTGCTTGAGTTAAAACAATACTTCTTCTTTATTCACATCTGGATGACCGACCGCGAGTTACATAAAATATATCGATACCGGAGAGCGTACGAAACCGCGTCCCGACGGTCGGTCTAATACACCAAAAATACATATCGCAACTCTTGGAGCCTCTGACGAGAAGGCGTGACCTGTCATAGCCCGGTCACCTGTCCCTTTCCCCCCGGTATTCTCCCTCTAATCAGATGACTCACCCTGTTTACAAAAATATTTCGGGTAAATAGAAAAAGTTTATATATTTATCTATTTCCCTATTCCTTAGGATAGACAAGGCATTTATCCCCTTAATCCTGTTTACCATAATCAATTGCACTTGCCTCCCCTAAGAACTAACATTATACATCTAGGTAGTACCTTTAGCCTATCTACCTAGCTTACATAAGACATATCACAAATCTAGGTAGTACATATAACCTATCTACCTAGCCTACATTGGACATCACATATCTAGGTAGTACATATAACCTATCTACCTAGCCCCTATGTACTGCACCGTAGTGCTTATGACATTCTAATAGATAGTTATCGGGGAATAAAACATAACGCTTACTCATCGTTTAATCCATAATGCATCACAACTTAACCAAATGCACATCCTAAGCATGTTATATACATAATAGTCTAACGACTTATCAACTTTATTTCCATATAAGTCTATCATAACATATCATTTTAATCAACTTAAGTATTTCATGTTACAAGCTTAACCAATAACTTATATATTTCATTCATTTACATAAGCTTATCGCTATAGCTTAAATATCTCATGTTAACAGCAATAACAAACACTTTAAACATTATTTACTTTATATCTAGGCATTAAAACCTTATGGAGCGCTAACTACGCTATCTATACATCATTTAGCAACCATTATATGCTTCTAACCGACATAGCTCATTACACAACGCGAACTAGACTATGTAAACATCCTTTAGCAATAACCATTTACTTTTAACCGATACAGTTATTACGATGCACATACTAATCACATAAGCCTTCTATAGCTTGTCTCTTTAACTTTATGCGATATAGATCGACACTTTAAAACATTACATAGCGCGCACTCACTTATTTACTTTACTTATTGACTTATTTCACTATATATCTACTTCACTATAATGTTTTTAAACACCGCACAGTCCATGTACGCACCTCGCACTATGTGCTACACGTCTTGCACCTCTTCAGGCAGGTCTGTCCGCAACAGTCTCCCCCCGGTGTCGCCCTGCGCCACCTCTTCTTCCACCGGGAGGACAGCCAGCCTCGTCGTCGGGCGTCGGAAGACGCCACCCCTCGTCCGTATCTCAACATTCCTCGTCTCGCCGTCAGGTCCGGGGAATGTCCGCGTGACCACACCACGCGGCCATACGTTGCGTGGTAGACTGGAGTCCACCACCACCACCAAGTCGCCTTCTTTGATCGCTCGCTCGCCAGCAGAGCGTGCGCCGCCCCGCGGCACCAGCTCGGGAAGGTACTCCCGCAGCCAGCGCCTCCAATACTCGTATGCCAGCGCCTGCGCCGTCCGCCACGTCTTCTTCGTCGCCTGCTGCTGCTCGCACGGCCCAGTGATAGGTAGGCCGCCCGAGCTGCCCAACAAGAAGTGGTTGGGTGTGAGCGCCTCTGGGGCGCCCTCGTCGACAGGAACATGTGTGAGAGGTCGAGCATTCATGGTGTACTCGACCTCCGCCAGCAGCGTTGCCAGCACCTCCTCGCGGGGGTGCTTCTCGTTCAATGTAACTTGCAATGCCCTCTTCACTGACTGGATCATGCGCTCCCACGCGCCACCCTGGTGGGGCGCGCCGGGACTGATGTATCGCCAGTCGATGCGGTGTGTGAGCGCCACGTCCTTCAGCGCCGGCTCCCACTCTTCCACCGCCCGCCTCAGCTCCTGGTCCGCTTCTCTGAAGTTGGTGGCGTTGTCGCTATAAACGACCGCCGGCCACCCCCTCCGTGCTGCCATTCTTCTAAACGCCATAATTGCTGAATCTGTGGACAAGCTAGTCACCAGCTCAATATGAATAGCTCTGGTGGTTAAACATGTGAACAGAGCCCCCCATCTCTTCTCATGTCGTCTGCCCCCGGTCACTGTTATAGGGCCGAAGTAATCGACGCCGCAGTTCGTAAACGGTCTGGTGTAAGGTTCGATTCTCGCCCGCGGCAGGTCTCCGATGACGGGTGTTCTTGGTCTAGCTCTTCTTAACCTGCACAGGGCGCACTTGTATGCCACTGTGCGTACGGCGGGTCGCAGCCTCAACATACATATGTACTGTCTGACGTCATTAACTACTCTTTCGTTGTGCGAGTGATGGGCGCGCCTGTGCTCCCTCTCTAGGAGCAGTCTCGCGTACGGGTGGCTGCCGTCCAGTATTACCGGGGTAGTAGCGGGGGCAGACACACCCGCCGCCCTTATTCTACCCCGCGCCCGTAGTACGCCGTCCTCGTCTACATAGGGGTCAAATTTCCATACTCTGCTTCCCCGTCGTAGATTGGTCCCATTCTTTAATCGATCTATGTCTTCTCCAAAACTGTCCCGTTGCGATTCAATTATCAGGCGTCGTTCAGCGTCGTTTATATGTCTTAAGTTCATTTCGTCGGCTCGGTGGCGACACCTATCGACGAAATATAACACTCTCCCCATCGTTCTTATTAGTCTTTCATATGATGAGAATCGTTTTACGTCGATTATCCTCGTATATGCTGCCGTATCTATTCCCGTGTGATACACCGCTTCTATAGCGTCATCCGTGACGTCACACGTCGGCCATTCCTTTTCGTCTTCATATAAGAATTCAGGGCCTACGAACCATCTGTCTTGGCTATCTTTAGTTTCTTTAAAGTCGCGTGTCGCGTCGTCGGCTACGTTAAGATGTGTAGGTACCCATCGCCACTGTGCTACTTCGGTGATTTCCGCCAGTTCACCTAGTCGATGTGCGACGTAAGGGTCGTATCGCACTCTGTCGTTTTTTAACCATTTTATTACAGTGAGCGAGTCTGTCCAGTATACGATGCGTTCAGCTTGCCATCTGTGTTCTCTTACTACTGTCGCCGTCAGTCTGGCGCCGATCAGGGCCCCTTGCAATTCCAATCGCGGTACGCTCTGGGTTTTTATTGGGGCTACTCTCGCCTTGGCCGCCACTAACGCCACGCGCACGCCGCCGTCGTCGCTCTGAGTTCGCCAGTACACCGCGGTAGCAAAAGCGACATTACTCGCGTCGCAAAAACAGTGCAATTCTTTACTTGCTGACGCTCCCCCCGTCTTCAGGTACACTCTTTGTATTCTTAAATGGCGCAACTTATTCATATCGCCCAACCAATCTTGGAAATCTATAGCCTCTTCTTCGGTCAGTGGGTCGTCCCATTCGACTTTCAACCTCCATATCTTTTGCAACATAATCTTCGCACGAATGGTGAAATAACTGAGCAGTCCCAGTGGGTCAAACACTGACATTACCGCACTCAGCGCTTCTCTTTTAGTTGCCGTTCGCTTGCATGTCTTTACATCATCGGGAACGCGCACCATATTTGTATTGAAGCTCAACTCGTCAGTGCCCGCGTTCCAGAGCAGGCCCAACGTCTTATCCCGGCCCTCACTGTTCGCTCCCAATAGCTTGAGCGAGGTGGCACGGTCCTCCGGTGGCAGTTCACTTATTACACTTGACATATTTGAATTGACGCCCGCTAGTGTGAACCCTGCTTTACTGTGCACCTTTATAACTTGATGCAGCGCCTCACGCGCATCCTTTTCATTCTCATAACAGTCCACGTAGTCGTCCATATAGTGACTGCGTGTTATTGCGTCATAGGCCAATGGATACTCCTCCCTATTGACGTACGCATTCTTATCTCGCACACTATGTGCCAAAAACGGCGAACACTTGGCTCCAAAAATCATCGACGTCATTTTGTATTGGACTGGTGGTTTCTTTCGGTCATCGCCGCGCCAGAGGAACATTTGCGCCGGTTGATCAGCCGCGCATATTTTTATCCTCAAAAACATCTCCCGGATGTCAGCAGTTACAGCCACTGGCCGCTCCCGGAATCTCAACAGCAGCCCCGCTAGGTCTCTCAGCTTGTCGGGCCCTTCTAGTAGCTCGTCGTTAAGGCAGACGCCATTTGATCGCGCCGCCGCGTCGAAGACTAGTCTTAGCTTCCCGGGCTTATTAACGTTTGTAACGGCGAAGTGAGGTAGGTACCACTGCTTGGGACTCTCCATGTCATCCTCTGTGGCCTTTTCTGCATATCCTTTCTCGAATAAGTTTTTTATCTGAGCGTTGTATTGCGATTTGAAATTTTCACTCTTGTCCATACGGAGCTCGAGCGACCTTAGTCGCTTCATAGCCGCCTCATAACTCGGTGGCATAGTGACGTCATCACGTTTCCATGGGAGCCTTACTTCATAACGTCCTTTCCTTAACCTGGACGTTTTCTCAAATAGCTCGATCGCGTATTCGTCCTCGGGATTTACTCTCTCTTTTTTACCTATCCCTAAGGAATCAATCTCGAAGTGTTCCCGGACTAGTTTGTTCAGCTCTTCGTCACGTGGGTGAGTGTGCATTATATCCGAGCACGTCGCCGTCGGTGTGTTCACATACATCACCGATTCACCCTTGTTCAGCCCCTTGCTCCTGGGTGCTGCACCGTGAATAATCCACCCGAGTTTAGTTAGGGATGCGACTGGCTCGTGCCGCTTTCCCGTCAATAACTTTCTCGTGACTATGAGATGCCAATTGTCGGCTCCGATTAAAACTCTCGGCCTCGCTTCCTTATGACACACGTCATTTTCTTTCAGCCCTCTGAGATGAGCATATTCTTTACATTTTATATCTGAAGTTTGCTTACTTAGTTGTAAGTCGGGAATCGTTCGCGCCGTTATAATATATCTTTTGTTTCCTTTCTTTGGCTTGATTCTCAGCGTTACCGTTCTACTGTCTGTCACAGTCGTCTGTGCACTCACACTATTTATTTTTAGCTCTTTCACGGGGCCGTCCGCGCCGATTTCTCTCGCCAAGTCCCGGTCGATTACTGTAATTGTCGATCCCTCGTCTAGTAGCGCGTATGTCTTTACGACGCCCCTAGGACCCTCTATGTGCACGGGACATACTTTAAGAAGTACCTCGGACGCATCGGCTGAGTGATTAACCGACGCGACCGTCTCGGTGTTGTCTTTCGGCGGTTGTTGTTGTTGTTTTGAACGGTCCTCGTGTAATAGTGCATGATGCGGGTACCTGCAGCCATCGATGCCGCATAGCTTCGCCTGACAGTACATACGCTTATGCCTATATTTCAGACACCGGAAGCATATCCGGTCGTTCCTGAGGTATTCCCATCGCTTAGGCAGTGACATATTTTTAAACTTTTTACATTGTGGCACGTCATGGTCGCCACCACAGCAGAAGCATCGCCTTATCTCTTGTTCAGTGTGATTTTTTACCACCCCGGTAGTGTTGTATACTGCGACCGCTCGCCTCTTATCTTGTCGCGTCTTTGTAAATGTTCTATTACGAGGTACACACTCGAACGCTTCTTTTCTAAGTTCACGTCGGTCATAACTGTAAGCGTGCCTAAGCGCTTTGTCGGCTTCTTTCATCATAAATCGCGACAATGTGACCACTTCCGGTTCCGAATAGGTTCCGTTTTCCTCTGCATAATCACACCAACGCGACCTCAAGTGTGGGCCTAGCTTTTCTACTATCTCTCTAGTGAGCATTGGGTTTCTCAGATAACCTCTATTGTCAATGTTGTCTAATATGCACACGATGTTTTGCAACTTTATTGCGAACGTGTTCAAATCACTTGCCGTGTTCCCGGGTCTCGGCAAACTTCGGATATCACTTAGTGCTCTGTCTATTATTACTTCCGGCCGCCCAAAACACTGTTCTAGTGTTGACATGATCACACCTGGGTCGGTCGCGGTATACAATAGTGCGGAAACTGCCTCTTTCGCATCACCTTTGAGGCTGGCTCTTAACCTGGCCAAGTTCTCCGCCCTTGTAAAACGACACACTTCCGTTGAATCTCGCATTGCGGCCTTAAACGGCAACCATTCTGCGGGTGCGCCACTGAAGCTGGGTAACTCTTGTGCCTGTCTCGGCACCGGCCTTTTCAACACCATCTTCTCTAAAACTCCGGCTAGCTTCATCATTCCCGAGTCCTCCGTCATAACCTTAGTAGGCTCTCGGTCTGCCGTCGCTCCTGCCATCTCCGCTTCCTTTTGCCCATTGTTCGGAGTATGGTAGGGAGAATCCGTTATATGTCGCCCTTTGTCCAGTTCGTTCGCACGCGCCTCCTGCCTGCGACGTGTCATTTCAGTTTTCTCTATTTCTTGAGGTAGGTCGAGGTGTGTTCCCTCCGTTAAAACCCGACGTCGAGGACCAGTGCTTCTCTCCATCCAATCTGCTACCCTCCCCTGTGTGTCCTCGACGGGTACGCTCTCTTCGTCGGTCTCCATTATGGTGGCTATCTCCCAGGCCAACCTTTTCTTGATTAATTCAGCTTCTAAATTCAATTCTTTTCTCCTTATCTCAGCCAAGCGTTCCTCTGCTTGCAATTCCGCCCGTTTTACCCTAGCGGCAACGCTTGAGCTTCTTGAACAAACGGAAGCCGGCCTAGTTCCAGGCTCTCTGACTTCCTGCTCCGTGCGTGTAGTCATCGGCTGAGCGCTTGATTGCTCGCCCTCGCCTTCCGTTGTGGGTGGTGCCATCGTCGACGGTGATGCAGGTGGGTCTTGAAATGTTCTTGCTTCTTCTCTTCTGCCTTCGTCTTCTTTTCCCGCTTGGCTTCGTGTCTTCGGCATGGTTGCCACCCTACTCCTATCAGCCCAGTTCGGTACACTAACGTAGGGGAACCGTTCCGGGAATGGAGGGTCGTGCAGGAAAGGAAGGTAGGAACTACCCAGCAGAGGGCATACACAGCGAACGGGGCGCTCGCCGACCGGCTGGAAGCTCCGGTCGCTTGGGCAGTGCCTTCCAGGAGGACCCCCGCCGCCGTGCACACCTTACCGGCGTAGTCGGGCTATTCAGTCCGTCTTGATACAGACGTCCTGGCAGCGTCACCCGGTACACTGCACCGCCTTGACCGGCGTTAACTGATACGAACGCTGTTGGCACCGTGAGGCAGCGTATCGCACCAGCCCGCGGTCCACCCGCGTACTTACGGTATGATGGCTTCGATCTTCAGTCTTAAGGCTTGATTCCCGATCTTCCGGCTTGATCCGAAGACTGTCCGGGCTCGATCAGCGAAGAATATCCGGCTCGAAGGACCACCTCGACTGTTACCCACAGGCATGCACCCGCAGGCAACAGATTTTCCCGTACTGAAGATCGAAAGGTAGTGGACTGTATACTTAAACGCGATTGCTTGAGTTAAAACAATACTTCTTCTTTATTCACATCTGGATGACCGACCGCGAGTTACATAAAATATATCGATACCGGAGAGCGTACGAAACCGCGTCCCGACGGTCGGTCTAATACACCAAAAATACATATCGCAACTCTTGGAGCCTCTGACGAGAAGGCGTGACCTGTCATAGCCCGGTCACCTGTCCCTTTCCCCCCGGTATTCTCCCTCTAATCAGATGACTCACCCTGTTTACAAAAATATTTCGGGTAAATAGAAAAAGTTTATATATTTATCTATTTCCCTATTCCTTAGGATAGACAAGGCATTTATCCCCTTAATCCTGTTTACCATAATCAATTGCACTTGCCTCCCCTAAGAACTAACATTATACATCTAGGTAGTACCTTTAGCCTATCTACCTAGCTTACATAAGACATATCACAAATCTAGGTAGTACATATAACCTATCTACCTAGCCTACATTGGACATCACATATCTAGGTAGTACATATAACCTATCTACCTAGCCCCTATGTACTGCACCGTAGTGCTTATGACATTCTAATAGATAGTTATCGGGGAATAAAACATAACGCTTACTCATCGTTTAATCCATAATGCATCACAACTTAACCAAATGCACATCCTAAGCATGTTATATACATAATAGTCTAACGACTTATCAACTTTATTTCCATATAAGTCTATCATAACATATCATTTTAATCAACTTAAGTATTTCATGTTACAAGCTTAACCAATAACTTATATATTTCATTCATTTACATAAGCTTATCGCTATAGCTTAAATATCTCATGTTAACAGCAATAACAAACACTTTAAACATTATTTACTTTATATCTAGGCATTAAAACCTTATGGAGCGCTAACTACGCTATCTATACATCATTTAGCAACCATTATATGCTTCTAACCGACATAGCTCATTACACAACGCGAACTAGACTATGTAAACATCCTTTAGCAATAACCATTTACTTTTAACCGATACAGTTATTACGATGCACATACTAATCACATAAGCCTTCTATAGCTTGTCTCTTTAACTTTATGCGATATAGATCGACACTTTAAAACATTACATAGCGCGCACTCACTTATTTACTTTACTTATTGACTTATTTCACTATATATCTACTTCACTATAATGTTTTTAAACACCGCACAGTCCATGTACGCACCTCGCACTATGTGCTACACGTCTTGCACCTCTTCAGGCAGGTCTGTCCGCAACAATACTATACTTGTAGATAATTATACAAAGCATGCATTTTATAACCATAAATGAACATCAAAAAGGACATGTTCTGAAAATGAATGGGGCCTGGTACTCAGCTACCCCTTAAGACAAAAGTTATATGAGAAGAAAGAGTATATTTTTAACATATAAATAAAAAATAACATTTCACTCTGATCAAAAAGCTGTTCTCCAGAGATGAAAAATTCCATTTCAAAAAAAGTGATACATATTGTTTAATTTCGATTTTAATATTATTATAAAATGTTTGAAAAATTATTTACTAATAAAAATCTAAACTAGAATAAGGTTGATTTGGTTAATAATAAGGATTTCATTTTATTTTTTACCATATTTCGTCACAGAAACTTGGATACAACAAAGCTTTGAATTCTTGCATACACTTTTCAAAATTACTCATAAATATGTAAAATATCAAAATCAAAATGAAAAAAGGGTATATTCAAGATCGTCTGAGCATAAGCTTTCGCATAATATATAATTTATCGTGGGGGGCTTTCGAGTACCAATATTAATTTAATAATAACACTAAAAATGCAAGGTCTGTATTTTTTTGTATTTATCAATAACAATATCTGTATTTTTTTGGTATTTCCTAATCATAATTTATAATAATTGAGGAAATAAATTTCAGGGGATATTCATGCCCTGGGGCAGGAGCCCAATCCACGACCTCTTACTAGCCGGCTCTGACCACTGAAATGATAACCCTATGAATTTCTTGTAGGCTGTCTGTTTTTGCGTCACAAGCTAACGTCTACCCTCACAATGGCGTAGTTTTTTCCCCTAACAATGTTAGTGTAGCCGTAGATATGTATATTGTTTGTGTGACTGTCTTGGATATACATATGTAAGAGAATGTCTGTGTGTATGTGTTTTGTGGGTGTGTGAATGTGTGCATGTGTGTTTATATGCATAAGTCTATTAATTTCATGTGTTGTGTGTGAACACATAATTGTGCTCGCTCTTGCTACTAATAATGAAAACGAGCTTAAAATCTAAGCTCAAGTTTAAATAAAGGACTAAATAATATCTGTATATCTGTACTAAATAGGCGTCACCAGCCTATATACGTCCCATTGCTGGGCATAGGCCTTCCTACATGGGAGGAACACATAAGGAGTTTGGGCCATAACACCACCACGCTGCGCTGGCCCAATGCAGGTTGTTGCGTTAAATCGGATGCGGTAACAGCCAGAACCGATGGTTTAACGTGCCTTCCGAAGGACGGAGGAGCTCGAGATCACAATTTTGATTGACCCATCCTGGGATCGACCACGGCGTAAGTTGCTTTGTTTTCGTAATCGCAACCGGAGGCCTTAAACCATTTTGCCACAGAGCTCCTCAAAAAAGCGAGCTCGTTAATTAGGTGTACTTAAATTATATTTAGAATTAGCAAATACAGCCCACTTTCTGTCCCTGTATCCAGGTAAGTTGAGAAATGCGTCTCGGAAATAATTTGTTAATTTATACATAATTAGCTTATTCACGAATAAACGACTATATTTAACGCAATGAGAATATTAAATGGTTTAATCACTTGCAAAAGTAAACCTGCACAAGGAGATATTCAAAGTCATAATTATTATATGAGTCCCCGAGTACCGCCGCTTTAGCCTGATTTGTTTCGCGTGATCAATGGAATTGAATTATTATGTAAAATACATGATAACTCAAACCGGTAAATGTTGATTATTCTGAAAATTCAAGAGAAAAATTCAGTTGAAACACAATGTGCAGAATCAGGACAAAGTTTGAAATTACATTCAGGAAATTACGACATAGGTACTTTAGTAACATTTGCGGACTTCAATAAAGTCTTAGCATACAGGCCTTGTTTTTGAGCGTTGCTTAAACAAAAAATACCAATGAAAATGAATAAATGTCATTATTGTACTAATTATGAAAATACTGAGGTTTTCCTGACAATATTTGACAGAAGCTTTCAAAACCACAGTCTTGTCAAATCCCTCTGATTTAACAAGACTATAATGTGGGTTTGTAAGCGTCTTGTGGGCACGCGCTTGTTAATACCAAAAGCTCTTGTCTGCAACCGCAGCAAATATTTATTATTAGATATGACGTAAAAGTGATTTTGTAGTACGATGCCTATTATCGCTCTTAGTTGACTTGTAAAAGCTATGCTTTCAAAGCTAGAGCCTATATGTTGATAGCTTAGGAGTCGAGTTTCTCTCTTGAGAACATAAAGCATTCTGATTGAGCACTGGCGACCTTAATCAAATCAGAAATCAACGTCAATAATGTAATGTTCAGCATTTTGAATACGGATCTAATCAAATTTTCCCAAATTGTTCTTGGTTAGAGTTGACTAATCATAAAGTATTTTGGAATAGCCATAACATTAACCATTTTCTCGATAGAAAAAAAAACAAGAGATGATCGTTTTCCATTTTATAAGCAAACGGACAAATATTAAAAACGAAAACTAAATTTATTAGAAATGTTATAAACATTAGAATTTTTTCTATAATTATTTCCTAATGCGAGCGCTATTGTTGTCCTGTTCTTTTCGCTGAGAAATCTTATCTCTTTCACTCTCTATCGTGGCAAAATTATTTTCCTTGAAGGATTTATAAAATCTGTGGTGAGTAATTATTTATAGGTATATAAACGAGATATAGTTTATAACTTACAAATTCCATTTCATAAATCTGTTCCGGTTTTATTTGAAACTTGCTATCGTAGATATCATCTGATGCTACTTTATTTAATAAATTTTATCAAACCACAGCAAAGTAGTCGAATATCTTTCAGCACCATAAAGATATTGCGCCATACACTCCTCCTGGCTTCGAGCCAAAACCAAAAAGTTTAATTTGCCAAAATCATTGAGAAGACATAGTGGTTTTCTAAGTTTACTCCCTTTTAAACGATATCTTGATTTTGGTTAGATATTAAGCCACACATCTTTATTTCGTTCGTTTATATTTCTATTAATTTTTATATTTCTATCTCAAATCTATTGTAATATTTATAACAGAAATCTGGGATTAAGTTGTAGAAAAAAAACTATATTATGATATTAGTCTACCGGAAAGCGTTGATTACCTATACAGGGTGGATTTTTGAGCCGGGGCAGTAAGGGCAGGTAGCGTAATCGTTATAGTTACAGGGCAATGGTCCCAGGTAACAATTGAAATACATGTACAGTCAGCTAAAAACAATCAATCCTATTTCATGTGGGGGATCGAAAGACTCTATTAGAACTAAAAGAAATTGAAATAACTTAAACACGTTTTTTTAAATATCAAACCAAAAAAAGGGATCTTACGAAACAAATTGCTCTAAGAACATTTGAGTTGGTTTATCGTTTTTTAATACAAAGTGTATGGGAAACTTTTTGGCAATTTCTGTAATTTCTAGTAGGTACCAAGAGTTTTTTAATCCTCACATGAAATAGGATCGATAGGTCTTTAGGTTTTTTTTTATTGAAATATTAATTACTACTGAGGGCATAGACTAGCATTATTTTTTCATTGATTTCACAGAAGTCCACATCACTTTAAACAGGTACAGTAGGCTTTAAAGCACTTCATGGTTTCCAAAATTGTCTATAATTTGTCTAAATTTACATAATCTGACAGTTCAGTATTTTCGCGATCCTAACATATAATACCTAAATTTGGGGTACGTTACCCCATAGGTAAACATACGTGTAGTAGAGTCAGCAGCAAAAATGACAATGCAATAAGGATCAAAATTTTTTGACTCTACTGCTTAAATTTAGAATTAGTTTCTATATTGAGAACCAGGTACAATATTTACTAGCGACTTGTGTAACGGTTCCAAAGAATTTAACGTATAAGTCCACTTACATGGTCGATATAATAAGACTAAGAATTTGCTAAGACGTAGTTGTTAAAATAAACTGTTTTAAATAAACTTACACCTTTCCTACCTTCTTTCCTTTCCTTCTTTTATTTCAGCCGCGAAACAATTCGCTGTGTGGACTGAAGGGAAAGGTAGCCAGTGTAATTACTGGGCATGGACGGCATTTCATCTTAGGTCCCAGGATGACAACGCACCTGCAATATCAAGTGATTTTTCCTTCTTATTGCAGGTGTCTATAAGCGGCGGTAACCGCTTACCATCAGGTAGGCCATCAGCTTGTTTGTCCTCTAATTGTATAAAAAAACACTTTCTGATTTTACGGTTTTTTACTACATAAAAATTTATGAATACCTACAATCATTTAGGAAGGCTCGTAAGTCTTTACGAATTCGAATGAAATTTTCACGTTGGCAGCATTAATTTAACCGTGCCTAAGCTGCTTTACAAACAGAGGTGAACCTACTTTTTAAACTTTGTTTTTTTTATACGTATTTTTTTGTAAATTACAAAACTGAAGATATTTCCTTTGAATAAACAGTAAACTTGTCTAGTATATTTTCATACCGAGCTAATAAAGGTTGTGCTGAAAAAATTCTTAATTCTGAAAGTTTCACTTTGACGGTGCTACAAAGGTATCAAGGTAGTTCATTTCTAAAGAATTTCAAAGCTTCTGACCAATTTCCTCGAGGAGCTCGGTGGTGTGACGAGGTGATTGGTACGTTGTACCTACTGGTTTCAGTGCTTTGGTTTCGATTACGGAAAGAAAGCAACTTTAGCCATGGTTGATCTCGGGATGGGTCAATCAAAAATTTGCAATCTCGAGCTCCTCCGTATAATGGCACGCTAAGCCGTGAGTCCCGGTTGCTACCGCAACCAAATTAACTCGTGGTGGTGTTATGGTAGTGTTATTTAAAAAAAAATGTCAGTAAAATTACCACGAGGACATTAGGTTGGAAAGGTATTGGCGTTGTGCGAATCGTCTTATGCTCGTTTTCACTAACACTCGCTTAGATTTTTATCTCAGTCTATCTAAATGAGATAGAAAGAGACAAATGTCGTCAAAAGTCTCCTAAGCCTAGGGAATGGTTCGTGAAAACGGACATTAATCCTTACCAAAGATACTCCGTAATCCTCACCTTACTAATGTTATAAATTCTAAAGTAACTCTACCTGTCTATCACAGCGGAGTTACAGGTGGCCACTAAAATTAAAATAAATTTAAATAAGCACATTATAACACCAAATACAATGAAATGAGTTTCGTTTATGAGTAATTTAAATAATGAATTTGAAATTTGGTCATTGGGATTAAATCATTTCCGTTTACTGTACTGTTTCTGCTGGCCGCACTAAATATTATATAGTATAAATATAGCAAAAGAGGGCTTATCATTTATTAAAATCATTCATTTCGAATTAAATGCGCCGGGTTAAAACGCAACAGATATTTTAATGGCAGTGAGTGGGCATTTTTATACTTACCAACTTTACCGGTGTTACTTTTGATTAAACAATATATCTTACTCACCCATGACGGGTTGGCTAGAAAGAGATCTCTAATAGAGATAAGAACTCGCTTGCATACTACTGTACACATTTGTCTTGCTCTGTATTTGGTGCAATAAAGAGTTTTTTTTAATTCCGATGACATTTTGTGTGGTTTCTGTTGGTCTTTAATCTCTTTGGTTTTGTTGTTTCTATTGGTTTCGTTTCTGTTGGTGTTAACGAGTAATTCCAAACGAAGAGTAATAAAATTTTAGACAGAATCGTGAACATCATTATTATAAAGGAAAGTTGATAATTATCAAGAGAACACACGGTCAGTCTAAATTTAAGTTCAGGACATTTCTTTCTCTCAATATGAAAAGGATGGCGGTCGGGTACCTATCATAAGCCCGAAAAATGTTTTACAGAATGCATGCAGTAAGCAAGCATGCAAGCCGAAGCTCCGCCTTCGCGGGCCGCCTCGCCCCTCCGCGCCTTCGCGGGCTTAAATTACATTCTAGGGGTAGGGCAGACAAGACTACGTGGAGTCGGTTTTGCAGCGATTCCTTACTGTCACTGACACTGTATATCAACAGATGTCAGATTTTGTACAGATTATGTTGTCAATTGATTGTTATACCAAGTGAAGATTATATCAATCAATCATTATTTGAAATGTAATTATCTTAAATAATAGTTAAATAAAATGACGCGTATATCAAATAAAATTATATGAAATGAACGATATACTAAATGAGTTTTATTTTAAATGGCATTATTCGTTACGAACGTTATACTAAATGGTATTATATAAAATGAAGATTATGTAAAGTAAACGTTATGATAAATAAAATTATATTAAGTGTTGGTATAACAAATGATTATTCTGTAAAATGAACGTTATTAAAGTTCAATCAAATCAAATGTTGGTTTATCAACTGAGACGCAAATTACGAAGGTACCTACATTGAACATAGCTTTAGCTAAATAATATTCAGAAAAATGGTGTGTTGGTGAAGTGAAAGTAAGCCAAATAAGTTATCTGGCAAATGAAAAAAGTTCAAAAGATACTTCTGTCAATACAAAATAGGTATTTGTAAACATCTGTGACACGTAGTTTGGTGAAGTGATACTTATGTCAAATAATATTTCGATAATTTAAAAATATGGCAAACAATACATATGGCAAAAGAGAAGTTGGTCAACCGTTTTCGGGGAAATGAAAATCGAACAAGTAAATTTCGGGAAAGTAATCGGTTCCCATGGCAGTCATATAGTTTGACATTTAGAAACAGGCGTTCAATTTTCAAGCTTATTGGACGTGATATAATGCATGGTTTAGCAAACACATCCGTACATGCCGCCTAAAATTGTTTGTGTTTTATTTGAAATCTATCTAAAGGACAAAGGAACCCCAATTGTAGCATTATGAACATTACTGATTCCTATTGTACCTACTCATCGAGAGCTTAACTTCATTATATCACAGCTTGTTGAAATAAACTGGGAGAAAAAAATATTCATGCTTAAAGTTTTAACAATTTTAACCGTTGTAAATTCTGTCATAACCTAGTTTAAGAATAATCTTGATATTCATAAAGATACAGGATGGTGCCGTCAATTTGTGTATTTATTTATTCGGAAGATCAACAGACAATAAATTGCAACATGGGCTATATTAGTCCATAGAAATGATTTGCCACTTTCAAAAACATCTGATTCATTCGGATATTTCATGACATTTGTATGAAATAATGTAATATTGGCTGCATTATTTCATAGAAATGTCATGAAATTATCAAATGAATACGATATTTTTGAAAGTGGCAAACCATTTCTATGAACTATTAGAGTCCATATTATAATTTACTGTCGTATTGACAGCACCACCCTGTATGTATTACGGACACACACTGAGAGAACACAGTTTTTTACGGAAGCCCAACGTGGCTGTGGTAGATGATGATGATGACATATAGCCTGCAAGATCGCCATCCTTTATAACCGACTTCAAAAACGAGGAGGTTCTCAATTCGGCCGGTATGTTGTTTTTTTTTCTTAGTATGTACACCGATTACGCCGAGGTTACTGATCCGATTTACGTGATTCTTTTTTTGTTCGATGCGGAATAGCTGCCATTTAGTCCTATAAATATTTTTACAAAATCAGTTAGGTAGTTTGGTTTTTATAAAAAAAATTAAACACAAATTAAAACCGACTTCAAAAAACTGAAAGAATAAAATAATTAAATTTCAGTAGGTATACTCATCCCCTAAAAACATATTTTTTGGAGTCGGTACTTCACTTTCTATTGTTTTTGAAATGAAAACAACTTATTGACGGGATGACCTACCTACTCAAATTTAATTATTTTATCCTTTTCAGTTTTTTGAAGTCGGTTTTAATTTTTGTTTTGAAACCGTTTCTGTTTGTTCGGATGGCTAGATATATTTTTGACTCTGTTTTATCATAGGATAATATTATAACTGATAACTGATGATGATAATTATATAACTGATATATGCAATAATAATTATTATTAGTTTTAAATAATTACGATAGACGACACAGGCGTGGAGCCTGGTGATTTTGTTCTTCAACAAAGGTGACAAAACCCTATTGAAGATTTACAGACCCATCAAGCTTCTGGGCCACAATTTCAAGTTATTTTCGAGGGTCATTACGAACACAAATCTCGCACGCTAGTTTGATGACTTTCAGCCTCCCTAACAAGCTGGTTTCCGTAAAGGCTTTAGTACCGTAGACCACACACATACGCTGCGGCAGGTTATCACAATACCGAGGAGTATAACAGGCCACTCTGCTTTGCGTTTGTGGACTACGAGAAGACGATCGAAATATGAGCCGTGTTTCAGTCCCTTCAGAAGTGCTACATTGATATGTAATACAAGAGCACCACTATGTCGGTCTGTGTACAGAATCAGTATACAGAACCTATCCAACTGCAGAGGGGGTTACAGCGTTAGCAGGTGCTTTCAAACTACTGAACTGGACATTACTCAGCAATTGTTTCAACATCAACGGAGAGTACATCAGTCATCTCCGATTTGCCGACGATATTGTAGTCATGGCAGAATCCCTGGAGGAATCAAATATAATGCTCGGTCACCTAAACAGAACTTCCTGACAGGTAGCTCTTATAATAAATATGGCTAATATTCTTAATTTTTGATTTTAACATTATTATAAATGTTTGAAAAATTACTTAGTAATTAAAATAATATAAAACTAGAAAAATTACACGTCCTGAGGCGGGAATCGAACCCACGACCTTTCGCAATCCGGGCGACTGCTCTGACCACTGAGCCACCCAGGACTTGGGATATCCCTGTGAAATTCTTCTAGTCTATCTGTATTTGCGTTTATGAGCTAACGTCCACCCTACAATGTCGAAATATTCTATTTCAACGTCCGAAACGAGTATTTTTACAAATACCGACATACGGTTAAGTTGGGGCATTCCCGCCTCAGGACGTGTAATTTTTCTAGTTTTATATTATTTTAATTACTAAATATGGCTAAGACAAAGATTATGTCGGATATCCATGTTGTACCAATAATTTTACCAATTATTTTTGAAGTTGTTGACGATCACGTATACCTCGGAGAAATGGTCCAGCTGGGTAAGTTCAACTTCGATAAAAAGGTAAATCGATGAATCCAACTCGGATGGGCAGCATTCGGGAAATTACGTAAAATCTTCTCGTCCAAAATTCCTCAGTGTATCAAGTCGAAAGTGTTATACCAGTGTGTATGGGTTGCCAGTGATGACAGACGGCTGTAAAGCGTGGTTGCTATAATGGGTCTTTTATGCAAGATCACAGTTACCCAATGATTTATAGAACGAGCCATGTTTAGAAATGAGAACATTCATAAGAGAACCAAATTCTTGATTCTTGATTCGACTGTATTTCATGTTTGTATGCTTTGCTATGCTATGTTACCGTCAAATTTTTAACCGATTAGAATAAGTAATTATTTTTGTTAAAAATAGTAAATCTACCACCACCGGCTTGGCCCCATTTTAATTTGGCAGTGATCTGAACAATTGTGAAAAAAATATTCTCGAATAAAAGTAAAAACTGTCGTCTTGATTAACAGCTGACCGAGAACGTGATTGAGATGTCTTGACCATGAATATACACATAAGGAGTACTGATGTGTATAAAGTAATAAATATCATTAAATAATATCGAAGATAAATGATATTTCAAAGCTGGCTGTATTTCATTTATTCCCTACTATAAATGCCGGCGGATCAGACTCATGCATCAACATTTTCTTTGCCTTTTAGAAAAGCGTTTGTAAAGCACGTATCTTCTGTTGTATTTTTCTAGAGCCATAAATAATAAATCTCTTTGGCGAGAACAGGAGTGCATTAAAATTCATCGAATGACGTTAACCTAAAAGCTATCACGCCATGTTTTAATCAAAAGCTTTTATTTTAAAATACCGATATTTAAAAACCAAACTTTTTTGTAAATTAGTCTCCTTTATACTGTCAATATAATACTTTCTCTTGCTTTTTACAGACTAGGCAATGCGTGAGTAGTAACCGCTTACCATGAGGAGGATTGTATGGTTATTTTTATAAAAAAAACTTGCAGATGGACACAAAACTGCTGAAGCCAATTCACACATTCGTATAAAATTCAAGAGGAAGCATTGTTGACAAAATAGTAACAAGATACCCTGGAGCCAACTCTTATAACATTGGCTATAACCTTCTGTAAGGTGAAATTTAGTTTCCCAATCACACCGTCTCTATTGAGTGGAAAAATCCGCTTTATTCTACTGCTACTACCATCTCTCCTAACTTCGGAACGAGACAATTTTATTCTGGGCCAACAATAGATGAACTTTTTGAAGAAAACGCTACTGCTCGCCTGGGGGCTGTTTCTAAAAACTTCCAAGTGAATGCTGCCGGAGGGTGGCCATGTTTCTAATGCATATATCCAGTTTTGTTATAAAAGAGTTGAGAAACAGTCCATTGTCGACGTCATCTTGACGTCAATAAGTCTTCAGTAAAAACTTCAGCATAATACCCCTATTATAGGTAGTAGCTAGTTTGTTCCGCCGCCTGCCAACTTGTTTTATACAACTAGATGACAAACAAGCAGACGGCCTACCTAGTGGTAAGCAGTTACCGTCGCCTATAGACACCTGTATAAGCAGGAAAAATCACTTGATATTGCAGGTGCGTTGCCATCCTGAGGTCTAAGATGAAATGCCGTCCATGCTCAGTAGTTACACTGGCTACCTTTACCTAGATTCAAGACACAAAGGACTTTTCAATTGTCATAAGACCCCCGAGAGTATTCTGCGGCTTGACAGATTATAGTTGGTACCTGCAAATATCAAACAACTCTTAAGAGTTATTTAAAATATCTCGTGTAGATAGAACCGTCTGAAAGAAGCCCCGATGAGAATCCATAGAGGCTAAAACTAATTACAGTGGCTAACTATTTGAAAATTTTATTTAGTTGAAATGAGAAGCAATTATTGCTAAGAAGAGAGTAGGACACGTCCCTCGTAGGACCAGTTGTATCGGAAAGGCTTTATAGTAACGACCACGGACCAGGAGACGCAGTGTAGGCAGCTATGCCTCCAGCGTCAATCTGATACAGGTCGCAGGGAGCCGCTGGATGTAGGACCGATCGTCGAAGAAATTTTTGGGAAATAGATGAAAAGATCACGATATTGACGATTGATAATAATATTATTAAATTTTGAGTAAAATGACATGTCTATAAGAACTAGAAATATGAAAACTAAAGAATAAGAACCAAAATAATTTGTATTTAGACTCTGACTTTTGAAAAATGACCGCCATGCTTGGAATGAGTTAATTTAAATCGTCTGAAAGTAACTTGGCCTAAAGCTCTTTAGGCACAACACATTACAAAACATGAAGTTCACTTTCCATATTTTGTGTTTGGCCTATAAGAATAGGCTATTATGTATTTATATTTGGTCTTTTAAAGTCATGCCCATTTAGGACATGACTTTGACTGTTAGATGACTTTAATTAGTTTTATCAGTAATTCCTGTTGTGTACTATTTATCTATTCTTATCAAATTAAAGTATGCTTGCGGCAGTAAACAAATATTTCTTTAACGTATAAGGATTTTTAAGTTAATATAAGAAAATATATTTCTAAAAATATTTTGTGAAATGTCGAAGGCATCAAACCCACCACCTTTCATAATCCGGGTGACTGCTCTAAAAACAATGCTGTTACATACAGGGTGATGCCGTCAATACGACAATAAATTGAGACATGGGCTATATT
Organism: Nymphula nitidulata; assembly: GCA_947347705.1. Taxonomy (NCBI): domain Eukaryota; kingdom Metazoa; phylum Arthropoda; class Insecta; order Lepidoptera; family Crambidae; genus Nymphula; species Nymphula nitidulata. The sequence continues at coordinate 16,122,782 of OX374626.1, read as the reverse complement.
AGTTGATAGAAATGTCATGATACTATCGAATTAATAAGATTTTTTTTTAAAGTGGCAAACCGTTTCTATGAACTAATATAGCCTATGTTTAAATTTATTGTCGTATTGACGACAATACCCCGTATACAAATATGAAGTAATGGGACGGTAGATTTTTCGTTAAAAAGTGTGAGAAGCTCGGCAATCTATCTGTTTTTTCTTTTCGGAGGTTTCGTGCAGATCCATGCTTAGAACGACACTTTGCCGGGTGCGAGTTGACTATTCCAAAATAAAACACAGATAACAACTTCCACTCCAACCAGAGCACGGAGGGACACGCTCCATACAAGGGCGGTCATAAATAGTTAAAGTCCTGTTACTATCAATACATTGTATTATTTTAGTGACTTATAGTTGTAAAAGTGTTTTAGGAACATTAAAATGAAAGAAGTACATGTATTTACGGAATAAAAAACGTTTACTTCAGTAAAAAACAAATATAAACAATAACATACTTTTACCTAAATTTATCATGAACAAACACTTAAAAATTGGAATGTAAAACATATATTTTAAATAAAATAAGAGTCAAAACATTGATAACATTATTTAATTATAATAAAATAATAGAAATAAATAAATTAAAATTAATTAAATACAAAAAAAACAAAACAACTAACAAAATACAAATAAATTATTCTTATTCTAACAATATTAAACATGTAACAATTCTATTACACTTTGTGACAGAGTATTTTTCTTTTTAGGGGGAAGTTTCCGAAGACTTGTAATATAAGGATCTGAATGTAATAATAGTCGTTGTATTAAATCTTGATTGGTAACTTCACGTGACATTTTTCGAGTGTGACTTCGTCTATAAATTTTGATATACTTATTTGTCGCTTCAGCAGCTTCTTCGGAAAGTTCTCCTATAGATAACAATGCATAACTTATAATATCTGATCCATGTACGAGCACCTTGTGGACAGAAGCAGGAAGACTATACCACGGATATTCCTCGACCAGGCTGTATGCTGTTTGTAATGCATAGTCTTTAAACTTGCATTCATTAATTTTATGTCCAGAAGATAACGTTTGTAATATTACACAACAACGATCTATGAGATCCTTATTCAAACCTGTAATTTCAGCAGATACAGCTGATTCCAAAAAAAACTTCCTGGCCGTGTTTCCGTCGTTAGACGTCCCGCTTCCACCACTACGCGGCTTGTCAACTATTAAACCTAATCGTTCCCTAAACTGGGACTGTACATATTGTTTTTTATTTGATAACAATTGTTTATCACTATCTAGCCTAACTTGCCATTTTTTTATGTCTAATCTATATGAAAGATGAATAAAATATTCGAAGAAACGTATCCAAGAATGTAGTGGTGATAATCCAAATTGGTATCTACTCTCTATTACAGGTTTTTGTAAACATTCGTCTATTTTATTCATCTCTTTAGGGGTAGCATTACATATATAACATCTACTTGTAGATGTTTCACTTAAAGCACTACAAATTTTACCATCTACCATTGAAAGCTGCAACTTATGAGAAACGACCAATTCACGATTGTCGATCTGAATAAAAGTAGGTTGCAAACTTTCAATTTTATCCTTAAAATAAGCTTCCTCTTGCAAAGACACTGCTGTGCTTTCTTTCAAAAATTGAAATCGAATAGGACGGCAGTACCTAGTGGAAGAGGGTCGAGGATTTTTCCATAAAATTTTACAATTATCTTCAGCTAATTTTACAATAATTTGAAGGGGTACATAAGATGTTACAAACAAACTACTATCTTCTAAAGTTGAATCTGAAAAAAATTGTTTGTATTCACTATGTCCAGTGCTGCCATCGAATCCCCATTTCCCAAGTAAAGAGATATTAGACAAACAATCATCAGGAATCTGATCTAAGACCTCTTTTTGAGATTCAAGGATTCGAGAAGCTGTGTGATCAAAAAGACTTTGTAATTCAACTTCAGCTGAAGACTCGGAAACAGTTATATTAGAAGGGTAACATCTCTGTTTCGCTTTAGTAATTTGTTGGTAACATGGTAATACATTAGGAGAAATCTTACTATTAACAAAGTTTTTAATTAATAAATACTGATGTTTTGTCAACTGAGCATCAGTCACAAGTGACAAGACATCATCAGTGCTAACTCTAGATATACACGAATCGAATGAACAGTCTGAAACATCAAGCAATGCACTCACAGTAGAATCATCAGACTTTGACAAATCAGCTACTCTCCGACGTTTAGTCCTTTTACTACATTGCGTAAAAGGTTTTCGAGGACGACCACGTGAATGACACGGCGACGTTTCAGACGGAGTACATTGCTTATTATTTTTCACAAGTTGAATTTTTTCAATAACATTAAACCAATCGGAATTCTTATATAAAAGCTTGGTTTTATCCCTATTACATTTTTTCCAGAATCGAGCAATAGCTTTACATAAATTATTAACAATTTTCTCTAAATAATGAATATCAATGTTCTCAGCATCGTTCAGAGTAGTCAACAAACTTTGTAGGACTTGACGACACTTTTCCGAGTCATTATCGGTATTGACAGTTAGCCATATTTCAAGAATATGCATTCTTGAAAACGAGCATATATATAAATTACCTAAAACAAAAAAAAAACGGTTAAAATTCAGTCACAAAACCTACACAAAGCACTAAGACTAAATAAACTAATTTCGTAGCAAATGCTACGAGATAATCTGGCAACCGTAGCACCCTTGTCATCGCCAAAAGGGCAGATAAGGGCAGCCAAGTTTTAATTTTCCTAAGATAAGAAAGTCTAAAGATTATGGTGCAATATACCTCCATAGTCGGAGCGAGTGGGAACATATTTAAAAGTTTATTCAAACTTTGAATATTAAAATATAATACTCCAAGAAAAGTCGCCTCGTAGCAATGACATACTAAAGAAAATATATACTAAGATACAATTAAAATAAAAATATTAATTATTACATACCCTGTTCTTGGATATCCATTTCAGAAAAAACTCACACAGCACTCACAGGTCCCGCAATGACAACAAATGACGTCACGCTTTTTAATGACTCACTGATAACAGTATTTACGATTGGCGATGCGCTCTCTTTGAATGCACAATAGATAATGAAGGCGCACTCTAATTACTGACCTATTTATAGTTTCAGAAGGTACCGCAACTATCCAATGTAACGACAAGGAATAAAATGTAAAACAAGAAAGCAGGTTTTTAAGATTTATGACCTATGGATGTCCCACTGTGCAGAGCCCCGAAATTCTTACAACCCCACAACTTTCAGTTTCGGAGTCAATATTATCTTGTTTTCGTACGGCTCCTATTATTTTGGTTGTAACACCGACGTGATGTTTCTCTTTAAGCGTTGCAGTTTTAAGCGCTCGTGGAGTTTTAACGCAAGTTCGTTTTGCAGTTGATACTGTACTTGCACTTTTAAATTCACACGGCGTGTGCTGACCGTTAATGTTTTGAATTATTGAACATATTCCCACGTTAAACTTTAGGTAAGTATGTTAAGTTTTTTCACGAAAAAGAAAAGCAGTCATTATGAAAAAGGTAAAGTAGACATTACGTGCCTGATCGTCTTTTGTTAACTTGTTAATTGGGGCTTGTTAATAAGGGTGATTGTAAGAATATTATCAATCTAAGGGAGCCTTTATGTTTCGCCGTACAAGTCGTATTATATCAAATCTGCGATTTAAGGGCAAAAGCACCAGCAAAGTTTACTTTGTATATTATTATAAGCTCGACATCTAATTTAACATTAACTCAAATTGAATACGAAAAAGCCTGTATTATGAATGAATATACATAACAAAGTATGAATGTAAATTCTATTTCTATTTGCCTTATTTTTGACTTGTACAATAAAACAAATACGGAAAATATAGCAAAACCTGATAAAATTTCTTTGTTGACAGCTTATGAATAATCCTCACCTGGCTAATAATGTAATTTTAACCCTGTCTTTTTCTTTGTATCTTATGGCTCTGATCAAATTGGTCAATACTGATCGAAATGTGGATTAAAATTTAAAGAACTATGGGTGTAACGTGGTACTATAACGTTGCTATGTTATAGCACCTCGTTTCCTCTTTTAAGTTTACTGGCAGTATTTAATGCAACATAAATTCAAAATTCAAACTCATACTTTGGCGTTTCATTTGGTTTTATCTTTCAATTCATTATTTTGCTGACCACCAGAGCAGACGTATCTCCTTACTTATCAGTGTCTCGCTCTCGGCGCCTCCTAATTTAGCTGAGGCGATATATTATTATCACACATATAACATGATTGGATATTGTATATTTGGATATTTGTCAATCACAAGGCACTTTTAGTGCCTTATTTTTAATAACCTTTACTTTACAATTTTTAAATAAGTGACGTATTCCCGGTGCTTCATTTTTTGAACCCCTACTACCTCAATACGTTACATGGGTATGATTTTCTTCGTTATAATTAAATTAAATGAGCTCAACAGGGTGTTGAACGTTATATCTGAATGGGGCTCTAACAATCGTCGTGAGTTCGTTCCTTCCCCTCCCCTCTCTTTATGGCACTATACTTTCGGCACAGGGCTCCAACTTGCTCGGCATGGAGATATGTTGCGATCTGAATTCCAGTAACTACATCGAAACCGTGATCAAAACAGCCTCACGGAAGCTCGGTATCCTGAACAAGGTGCGTCGATTTTTCACGCCTGACCAACTATGCCTGCTTTACAAAACTCAGGTCCAGTCTTGCGTGGAATATCGCTCGCACTTGTGGGATGGCTCCGCTAAGTACCTTTTCGATGCTCTGGACAGATTGCAGAGTCGTGCTGTCCGTATCAATGGCGATGTAGAGGTCACGTACAACCTTGAACCTCGCGACATTGCGTCGCTTAACGCCTTTTATCGGCTTTAACACGGAGAGTGCTCTGAAGAGCTTTTCAACCTTATCCCACCTTCCCCTTCCTGCTCAGAAGCACGCGTGCCGGTCTTCGGAGTCATCAATTAACTTTCTCCACCTCAACATCACGCACAATGAAATTTAGTGCCTCGTTTCTTTGTCGTACTTCCGGAACTTGGAATTCTTTGCCAGCACATGTGATCCATTCTTCCTATAACACCTTTTGGGCGGGCAAGGTGGACTGTCTATTCTGCTAGTACTGCGGCTAGTGCAATGTCTATTCTGCACTAGTTGCTGTCTTCGCATATGGACTCTCCTTACCGCTTCACATCAGGTGGTGTTGGATGAATTGCCGTGCTTTGAATAAAATAAAGGGGGAAAAATGATATTTTTTTATGATCCTATTATTCAAAAAAATTTTGCTTTTAAAATCTCTACAAAAACGTCCAATAAGCAATGGTAAATAATTAAAAACTGAAGGATTTTTTGGGTTAATTATTGTACAGAGAACAGCACATCAAGTCTAACAGTGGCATTACGAAGGCCGCCTCTATTACGAATGAAATAAGGATGGTCTCAAGGTCAAACTATTACGTTTGATGTGCTGTCGACTGTACCAAGATTGCGATGAGAGAAAATAAAATGTCCACTCTTAAGAAACGAAATCATATGAAATCTTTACAGTCGAGAATAGCTAGTACCGAAAGAAGAAGATGAATGATACTATAATGTACCTTAAACAAAAGCAGGAACTCGTCGAAGAAGTAAATAACACTTTGACCTTGTATGTCCATTTGTCACACAAAGCAGGATCCAACACTAAACAAGTAAGTATGTGTGTAAACTTGATTTAGGAACCATTTACTTGGGGGCCCTCTCCTGGCTAATGCCAAACCTGAGGGGGCCGAGTGGGCGATGCCGGCGTCTTTACGCCGGCATTCTGAAGAGCATGGCCCTGTACGGGGCGCCCATCTGGGCAGACTCCCTCCAAAGGAGGGAGAATGCCACCAGCATCCGGGCGCCCCAAAGGGCCATCGCACAGCGAGTGGCGCGGGCCTACCGCTCAGTTAGCTTCGCGGCGGCGTGCGCTCTGGCCGGCACCCCGCCTTGGGAACTTGAGGCGTGGGTGCTCGCCAGAGTTTATGAGTGGACGGCAGGGCGAAGGGCGCTCGGCGAGCGCCCTGCCCCTGAAGAGCGGGAGGCCGTCCGGCGGGAGGCGAGGGATGCCATTGTCCATCTCTGGACGGCGGACCTCGCCTCCGCCTTTTACGGCCGCCGAACATTAGATGCGCTCGGTCCGGTCCTACAAGACTGGCTCGAGCGACGGCACGGTTTCCTTTCATTCCAGCTGGTGCAGGTGCTATCTGGGCATGGTTGTTTCGGGTCGTACCTGCACCGGATCGGACGGGAGGAGAGCCCGGCGTGCCATGACTGCGGCGCGGCGGAGGACACGGCGCAGCACACCCTCGAGGTGTGCCCGTCCTGGTCCGAGCGGCGTCGCGGTCTTGTCACGGCGGTCGGGCTGGACCTCTCGCTTCCCGGCGTGGTAAATGCCATGCTGGGGAGCGAAGAGGCTTGGGCGGCGGTCGCCTCCTTCTGTGAAGATGTAATGTCACAGAAGGAGGAGGCGCAGCGCGCGCGTGAGGATGATCCTGACGCACCGGCAATCCGCCGGCGGAGGAGGGGCAGGAGAAGGCGGACGCATAACCGCCCCTCCTCCCCCCCACGGTGAAGAGCAGCGGGCGACAAGCGCGGGGGCGCCCTAGGCCGCATTGCACTGCTCATCACCTCGCCGTAGAGGGTGGCCGAGCACTCACGGTCACCCTCTGACCCCCTCCCTGTTCTTGGGGGGGGGGGGGGGGGCGTAAAGGGCCCGCCGTCTAGGCGGGCAATCGCCGGTGGGGGACTGGAAGTAGAGGCTCTGCTAGTTTCCCAGTCCTCCAACCACATAAGGCGATGAGGGAGTGCCGCTGGGTCGTTTTAGTGGGTAGACCCGGGAACCATGTTCCCGGGGAGTCCCACATACCCCTCCCGTCCCCCGACGGGAGGGCATGCGTAAGGCATTTTTTCCCAGGGTAAAAAAAAAAAAAAAAGGAACCATTTACTTAAGTTCCATATAAAAACGAACACTCAAAATAAAATACAATTCTGTTCTATTTTTCCAGGTGATGTATTTTGCAATTGTCATTTGCAATAAAGATAAGTAGTTACATGACTTTCGTATTCTTAAAACACAAATGAAGATAAGTATGTGAAAAGGCGAGGTTTATTTCCTTTGTAAACCCTTCAGCCTTTTAACACAAGTCTCAAAGTGCGTCTCATCCATCAATCGGAGGAACAATGTGTGTCTTTATACAAAACGCTACTTACTGTACAATGACAAAGTATTTTCAGTTCTGTTTGCCATACATTGCGTTTAAATCTTCAAAAGATTTAGGTTCAAGAGAATACAGACTGCAATGTAAGAAAAAAAGAAAGTCTTCTCATCTTCCTCGTTTTTTATAGTAGAACAGCAGGCTATCTCCGAATTCCCCTTTAGGGACATTAAAAATTTTCTATTAAGAATAAGTATACGCCAGCATCTTCAAGTTCCAAATTAGGGTAGAATAAAAACCGAGTGAAAACAAAGCATTATAAGCGCTTTCGGTAAGAATAATAAATTAAATATAATCGTATTTTTTCTATCTCAAATCGAGCTATTAGATGAGGGTTTGAGAATAAAAATCGTTACGTGGTTTCTCTTTGTATTCGGACAACAGTATTCAAAATGTTGCGAAATATGTCGGAACAACGAAGTGTACTTACAGTTACTCTTTCAAAATATGTCTCATATCGCCGCTATTTATATTCCTTTGGCAGAGCAGAAATTTTTGAGAGTCAACTTTAATGGTCTTATTTGTAATAAAACCAGTTTAAAAATATTTCAAAGAAATAAATTGCAGTAAATGAATAGTTATGGAATAATGAGATGTGCTTGTACAAGGGGAGTATAGTAGCTCCACACAATATTACATAACATGTTTTAAAACATGGTTGTATATATTATTTTTTTCAATATAATGTAGATTCTATGTTATAATATGTTATAAAATAACGTCCACTTCTATCGATACTGAACCGAACCATAGAACGGCAAATTATTTTTAAGTACATACATACAATATGTTAAAAGTAGCAATGTTGAAAAGCAAACTTCAATAAAGAAAACGTGTTATAAAATAAAAAATATAGAGGATTATGTTATTTGGATTCAGTCTGAGATATCCAAATAAAGAGGAGGCGGTTACACGTGAAAATCTTGTATTTTCACGTGTAACCGCCTCTGTGGTCAAGTGGTTGAGACCACCTGCCTCAGATCTAGAGGTCCGGGGTTCGATTCCCGTGGGGGCAGAAAAAGATAGCCAGTTCCTCTGTGGTTGAGGAATCCGGGTGGTAACTCGCTTCGATCGTCGGACTTATCTTCACTTATCATCAGGTGACATGAAGGCCAAGAGTTAACCCGTTAAGGTTAAAAAAAACTAATTATGAACATCAACTGTGATGCGTCCTACTGCTGTGCAAAGACCTTCCTACAAGTGAAAAATACATGAGGAGTTTGGGCCGTAACACCTCCACACTTACCCAATGGGAAGCTCAAGATTACTTTTCATTAGCCTATCTGGGGAGCAACCACCGTTGATGTTGCTTTGTTTTCTTAATTGAAACTGTTATATATCCTCTTCCTTTTACTATATAACTAACAGCTGATGTCAATCCAAAAAGTATGTCATGTCACTCTTGATTTGTCAAGGAAATAAACAAGGAAATAAATGGGTATTTGCAATCGTTCGGAAAAGACTCGGAAGACTCCATTACGAGATTATGACTGACCAAGGCGAAGTTTGGAGAAGACATGTCGACCAACTGCTGGCGCCTAGGGTTGCTTACAGGCAATGAAATTGAGGGGGAGGACTGTTATAGAAACCTCTTCCTTTTACTATAACTAACAGCTGATGTCAATCCAAAAGTACGTCATGTCACTCTTGATTTGTCAAGGAAATATTTAGTTGTTATATTTTCCAATGCCTTTTATTAATTAAGAGATACAATAGAAACGAAAGTACTCAAAGTACATGTCAGACAGCTTTTGATACGTATCACTTAGTAAACGATAGTACGATTCCAAAGCGGTTCGTAACGATGCATTTGGTATTCAGTTTTCAACTAGCGATTTCTATTCCGGAACATCACATCGTTAAAGTGAATTCTCACGTTTGTCAAAGAGTACAGGATTAGTGCTAAAGTGCTTTTCTACAGCATAAACTTTGACAATTACGTTTGTAGCAGTAAGATATAAAGAGAAACGGAACTTTATACGTTTCGTTTAGAATTTCCAATTGTTTCCTAGATACAAATAAATGTTCTGTACTCGACGGCGTGGGGTATCTTTGTGAAATCTGAAGTTTGTTGCATTCTTTTACTAACAAGACAATGCAGTCAAGATATTAAATTTCAGATTCCTAAATTTAAGCTTCAACGTTCTGTTTATGTTTTAGACCATTTAAAATTAGGGAACAATAACCTGCTTTAGCCACCGAACTATCAAGTCGTCGATAATCGAATTTGGATTGAAGGGAAAGGTAGCCAGTGAATTACTGGGCATGGAATGCATTTCATCTTAAGCCTCAGGGTGACAACGCGGCTGCAACACCAAGTGATTTTTCCTTTTTACCGCAGGTGTCTATAGGCAGCGGTTACTACTGTGGGCCGTCAGCTTGTTTGTCCATAAAATTCATACGGTTTCCTAAGTCCTTAGTAGCTCAAATGGTCACAGCAGTCACCAAAAATGTCAAAGTTTGTGCGTTCGTTTACCGCCCCAGAACATGATATTTTTCTGATTTGGATATTTTTTTATAACTACTGTAAAATGTAAAACAGAATACTCGAAGAAATTCATGATTATTGTTCTTCTGATACCTCGGTAGTCAGTGAAAGGCCGAGGGTTCGTTTTTCGCTCATGTTAGTCGTATTTACCATGCCTAACACATTTTTCATAATCACTTGCGTTGTTGGTGGTAACACTAAGAAATTTATGTAAAAAGTTATCTACTGTAGTGGTGCTTAAATGGCTTAATATTACTCTTCTATTTTATTATTGGTACTTAATAAAATCCTTTGTAATAGATGACTATATGATATTTGCTATGACGATAATTTCGATTACAGTTCCCAACCAACGTACATTATAACCTTTTGTGTAAAAAGTATTGCTATTTTTATTGAGTAATATATTTACCAAGAGGAAAAAACTTTATAAAATGGCAACACTGATGTGACACGTTGAATTTGCTTTACCTAAATAAAGTTGATTCTTCTTTGAACTTGTTGATTGTGCAACGTGCTTGTTCAGAACTCCTTTTATACTTTTGTATTTTTTTATTATTTTAATATTTTGTGACAGAAGAGGTTTTGCCAATAAACCCTTAGTAACCAACAACAATATTTTATCCTTTATTAATTTATTATCAATAATAATGTGCGTTCCTATTGAGGGTCCACATTCGATTTATGAGCTTTTGAATGTGTCAGCCTTTAGTAAAAGTTCTCAAACGATTGTAAATTCAATCTCTAATTTCTAAAAGTCGGCACTCAAAAGTTCCATTCGGTTAAAGGTGGATCCTCAGTCGTGACTGATAGGTATCCATATTTAATAATCTACCTAAAATTTACAACTGTTGTAAATGGCTACTCTTAGTAAAAGATTTGTAAAACTAATTTCATTAATTGTCACTCCTTCCTGCTAAGACGATAAGAAAAAGTAGCATGTAGGAGGTGGTCCCTCAATTGATCGCGATAAATTCATATTAATTGAGAACAACAGAAATGATTAAAATATAGGTATTACTGAGAGTTAGTAAAAGTACTAGAACCAATGTAAATTCAATGTCTAGTTTGTAAAATAAACTATTCAAAAGTTTCAATCAATTAAAGGTGGTCCCTCAATTGAAAAGTTTGTCATAAAAATAGATCAATATACGTAACGTTTGGTTGAGAACTAGACAATTGCTATAGCCTATTCGTTAATAAAAAAATTAACAAACTATTGCTCCACCGAACAATATAAACAAATGTACCGTTTTATTTAAAATACTAATCAAAATCCCGTGAAGAAATACTACGGTCGAGGTGACCACATATTAGGATTTTGTGGGATAAGTAAATAAAAATAATTACTTTTTGTTGACATTATTCATTTATTATTTTTAAGTTTGACATATCTTAGCTAATCAAATCACTATAAGAACATTAATCACAATGACAAATGTTGTTAAATGATGTTTTATTACAAAATTACGGGTACCTATCAAAATACAGATTTTTTGGCTATCGAATTTCACTTGACAGAAAACTATTCCACGATTTTTAATATCTATTTTCATTGCTTAATCGAATAACTAATCATCGCTGTTTCATAATATCGAATAAACTTTCATAAAAAATATGTTTCAAAGTTGTTTTGGTTGCCCGAATAACGATCTATCGAACTAGCATTTCATATAATCTATTAAGTTATGGATAAAACTATTTATAAAAACATGTTTCAATGTTTAACGGTACACATTATATTACTTTCAACGAAGAAACGAACGGTATACGAAAAACTTAATTCCGGTAGTCATAATCGAAATTTCAAAATTCCGAATTTTATAACACAGAATGGTTCAAAATTCTGATAATGAAAATTCCGTGTTTCATAATTCCTAATTTATAAAATCCGAAACTTCAAAATTCTGAACGTTAACAATTATGTCAATATGCGCCGAACTTCAAGAAGAAAAATCCGATTTAATAATAATCCACAATATCATAAATACGAATCCCGAATATCAAAATTCCGAATATGGTATTAATGTGAGAAACGCCCTAAAGTCGCTTATAGTTTATAGTTTATATTAAAGTTTATGTCAACCTAACCCGCTCATGTGAGGGACCACCTCCTACATGCTACTTTTTTCTTATCGACTTAGCAGGAAGGAGAGACAATAAATGAAATTAGTTTTACAAATCTTTTACTAAGAGTAGCCATTTAAAACAGTTGTAAATTTTAGGTAAATTATTAAATATGGATACCTATCAGTCACGACTGAGGGTCCACCTTTAACCGAATGTTACTTTTGAGTGGCGACTTTTACAAATTAGAGATTGAATTTACAATCGTTTGAGAACTTTTACTAAAGGCTGACACACTCAAAAGCTCATTATTCCAATGTGGATCCTCAATGGGAACGCGCATTCAATAATACTATAAATCTTCCAAACAAGAAACGACGTTACTCAAGACGTCTTCATGGTGACCCCGACGTAGAACAAGGAGTATTCTACGTTTATTTAATATGGCCGAGATGGATGTGAAAAAATTGACAGTTTTACGAGGAAGCCTCGAAGCTAAAATCACAAATTTCTATAAGTATTTGAATAAAATTTATAGTTCTGACATTATTTCAGGTAATCAGTTATATAATTTAAGAGAGCGTATTGAAAATATAGTAAAAATTTTATCCGAATTCGAGACGATTTAAAATGACTTAGACCTGATAGTTGATAATCAGGACGAAAATCAAATACAAAGAGAAAATTTTGATACCTTATATTTTGATACTGTGGCCAAGGCAAAGGCTTTGTACGACAAATTCGAACATGGTTCTTCACATGTGAATGCCAGTAGTCAACCTATCAGTCATGAATCACCTTGCCAACCACAAGTTCAAATTAAATTGCCCGAAATATCTCTACCAAAATTTGACGGAAATTCAAATAACTGGCAGATATACACCTTTGTTGCTCTTATAAATACTAATAATAATTTATCACAAATCCAAAAATTTCATTATCTGCGACAATCTCTTTTTGGTAATGCTAAACAAACTATAGAATCTGTAGAGTTTTCTGCTGAATATTATTCTATCGCATGGATTATTCTCTGCGATCGCTACAATAATCCTAAAATTCTTGTCCAAAATCATTTAAAATCCTTGTGTCACTTCCTAAGTGTAAAACCAACTAAACATAACCTTCGTTTGTTTAATGACAATATATCGAAAAATATTCGTGCTCTCAAGCTACAGAATTTACCCGTAGAACAATGGGACACACTGATAATTTTCTTAATGTTACCAAAATTAGACAAACGAATGATAATTAAATGGGAAGAAAAAAGATGTAATGAGTTATCTACCTTTCAGGAATTTCAAAATTTCATACGTCAACAAGCTGATCTTTTAGAATCTATTCAATATCAAGAATTGTCTTATACTACAACCGAGTCACGGCAAGATACTAAACTAGATCAAGAATTTTATAAGGCTATGCCTCCCATGAATTTACCAAACTGTGTGATGTGCGAAGGTAAGCATTATCTTAATCAGTGTGAAAAGTTTTTAACCTTGAAACCTAGTGAAAAGTTCGACATTGTCAAACGAAACAAATTGTGTACTAACTGTTTTAATCCTCCGTCGAGTGTGTCACGGAAAACATCATTCTTTACTACATTTTGATAAACCTAGCACCTTACAGACACAAACCACAACTACAACTCAAGAGACCGCCAAGGATCGGTTTCCTATACATATGACTCAGAATTTGCAAAACATTAGTCAGCTGAATGTGAGTTATGACAATCGTCAGACAACAGTGTTACTATCGACAGCTGTGGTAATAGTTAAAAACGCAAATAACTTGTCTATTCCGCTGCGAGTGTTACTTGACTCTGGGTCACAGTGTAATTTTATTTCCGAAAGAGCATTAAAGGTTTTAAATTTGCAAAAGGATATTACGGATGTCAAAGTCGTAGGATTTAATAACAATGTTACAGAAATTAATTATAAATGTACGATAATATTATACTCCCAATACGATGAAAATTACCATTTAACCGTTTCTTGTCTTGTGGCTCCTGAGTTATGTGAAGTATTACAAAACACATATATAAATAAAGATTTGCTAGATATACCAATGAATTTAAAATTAGCAGATCAAAAATATTACGAGCCAGGTAAAGTAGACATCATTTTAGGGGCAGAAATATTTTATAGTTTGTTATGTATTGGACAAAGGCCGCTAGGCCCAGAATTACCAATTTTACAAAAAACTAAATTAGGATGGGTGTTAGCAGGAGCTATACCTATGTCGAGTAATGGTAATCCCGTTGAATGTAATAAAATAAAATGTAATTTGATTAATGAATTGCTACCAAGGTTTTGGGAATTAGAAGAATGCTCGTTAACAAAACAAGGTTTTAGTACTTATGAAGATCAAAAATCTGAAGATATATTCAAAAGAACCACTACTTGCAATATCAATAGAATAGAATAGAATAAAATAGAATAGAATATATTTATTTGCTTAATATGTAGGTACACAGTATTATGATGTTACAAAATTGTTAAAGACCCTTGTACATTTTGCCTTTAGGCATGCAAAAACTTAGACACTAATAATAACATAATAACCTATGCAAGTTTATCATTTAAAAAGTCTGTTAAACAATAGTAACATTTATCGATAAGTAACAACATAAGACGTTTCTTAAATATTCTAATTGGTTCCTCCCTGATATCATTGGGTACTTTATTATATATTGTAGTCGCCATACAAATAACACTCTTTCTTAACAATGCAGGTTTATATCCACCTGTGCACAATAAATTTTTATACTGAGACCTCATAGGTACTGATCGTATTTTAGTACTATTTAAAGTTGGAAATAGGTGAAGATTTGCTTTTACAAACAAGGCGATTTCTAAAATATACAGCGATGGAAAACTTAACAACTTTTTAGTTATAAAAATAGGCCTACAGCTGTCAGTAACTTTGATTCCAAAAATAGCCCTAATACAGCGTTTTTGAGCTATGAAAATACTTTCTCTCTCACTACAGTTTCCCCAAAAAATTACGCCATATCTAAGAATGGGTAGGACAAGACTATGGTAAGCAACAAGTGTTGTATTAACATTAACTTTTTTAGATAAGTTATACAGTACATAGGCAGTGGTGCATAATTTCTGACATATGCTCTCTGCTTGAGGCTTCCAAGTCAATTGACTGTCTATCAATATACCCAAAAATTTGGCTACATTTACTTTTCCTATGGATTGACCATTGTAATTTATATTCAATGATGGTGGAGATGCTTTTTGATAAAATTGCATTATATTTGTTTTTAATAAGTTGATTTTTAAATTATTGCTACTCAGCCAGGATATTATGGTTTTTAGAGTTTCATTAATCTCATTTAAATATGATTCTTTATTGTGACATTTTATTATTGATGTACTATCATCCGCAAACAACACCATCGGGTAATTAGTCTGTCAGGTCATTTATATAAATTAGAAATAACAGCGGCCCAAGAACGCTGCCTTGCGGAACACCAACTTTAATATCTCTGTGAGAGGGCCTATAGCTGACTTCTTTTTTTGATTTTTTACATATTCTTGCAATTTCTGTGCACTGTTTACGTCCATGTAGGTAAGATTTTATAAGTTTTAGAATATTGCCGCGTATCCCGCAAGAGTAGAGTTTCTGCAGAAGCTTTTCAATAATGTTTTTGAACCTTCGCGAGTATGTATAGAACTTCTCTTTATTTTCCTCTGTGGGTTTCATTCTCTTTTGCCACAGTAAATAGCGTTGCTTTTTACTACAAACTCTTATACCTCGGGATATCCATCTAATATTTTTATTTGACTTTAGAGTAACATATTTAAAAGGGAAGCATAAGTCATATAGGAGAGAAAACTGATCCATAAAACTGTCGTAAGCTTTATTGGAGTCGTCTGTGGCATATATGTCAGAGAACGATAAGCTGCCTATATGGTCACTGAAATTGCATAAGTTATCTTTACAAATATCTCGTTTTTTCACCCGCCAGTACTTAATTTGATGTGACCTTTTTATGTTAATTTTTAGTAACTGAGCTGTGTGATCTGACAATGCGAAGTCTTTAACTTCACCTATACACTTATCTTTCATATTATGAGCAAAATTGTCTAAGCAAGAGTTGCTACCAAGTCTGGTCGGTTGGCTCAATTTTAGTTCGAGGTTATAGCTCAAAAGAAAGCATTCATATTCTAAAGTATACTTATTTCTTTTTAATGTGTCTATGTTGAAGTCTCCACACAAAACAGTTTTCTTATTATGTTTTACTAGGACTTTTAAAATTGAATCCAACATTCCATAAAATGTATCTAAGTTGCACATTTTTGGAGGTCTGTATAAGCATATGATAATCAGTTTATATTCAGGAAGTTCGATAGCACAACATTCTATGATGCCTGTTACTGAGTACTTCATAATGTCTAATTCATAACTCATGACCATTTTTTATTAAAATACATGCACCACCGCGTTTCTTATTACTTCTGGCATAACATGCTGCTAGTCTGTAATTGGGTATAGACAACAAATTTTCATGGCCATGCATTATGAAATGCTCTGTTATACATAAAATATCAATATCTATTTGACTTTTCAATAATTATTGAATGTGAATAGTCAATAAATCTGACTTGTTTAGCAGTCCCGCAATGTTTTGGTGAAAAATTATCAAATTATTAGAGAAAAAAATTGGTACAATTTGTAGATTGATCTATTGCATTGAAGTTAAATTCTAAATCCTGAGTAACACAATGAGTATTATCTACTAGCCACCTTAAATTATGAAATATATTTTTCATGCCATGATTGTTTAGTCTTCCACTATATTTTGAAAACATCCTAGTATCGTAATATAATTCACTATTAGTGTCCAGAAAAATTGCGTGTTTGTGAGTGGTTATATCCAGGTACAGTAAATTATTAAACGTTTCTACTCGCCAGTTGAACATTGTCGAGTAATTTTTGCATTTGTATGTTGGTGTGCACAGTATAATATTAGTATTTAATATTTCTTGTAATAAAAAAAACATATGTATATTGAACTTAAATGTATGTAAGTTAATTAATTAATTTTTGTCCGTGCGGTGACGGATTAAGAATACAATTCACCGCCCCATTTCTTCCCGTGGGTGTCGTAAGAGGCGACTAAGGGATTACCGAGCTACTAACTGCTCGACTGGTGGTAGGGTCTGAACACCCGCCTGGTTAGTGACCACCGTACGCATGGCGTAAAACCCGCCAAGTGACCACTTGTGGTCGCGTTCCGGGATCAGTCAGCGTACAACCAGAGCTTGGGGAGACGTTGTGGCGATGGATGCGGTCAGTGACGGCTTCCGTCTAACCAGAGCCAGGTGGACTGCGTTGACCCGCCGACCAGGGAGACCCGAAGAAACGGCTGTTCCGCTGGCCGCCCGTGGTACAGTACAGGGGCCCAAGCGAACCTAACCAGTTCGTGAGGCTGCCCTATCATGCCACGCATAATCTTGGGGTGGTCCGTCGTGCCGGTTGGTGACCGGGTGGTGGGGTCCCGGCGGCCATTCCCGGGGGGGTTCGGGGGCCCTTCCGTTCGGCGGGTCAGCGCTTCTCTGCTGTCGGCTATTACCTGGGGAAACAGGCCTCACGCTTTGACCGTATATATCGCGACGACGTTCCCCCAATTCACGCCTCTCCTCCTTCATCATTTACTATGGCAGCGCTAAGAAACATTTCCGGTCGTTCAGCGGTGCACACCCCCACCACAACCACGCTGTTTGAGGTCGGGCTCACTAACATCCGTGGGCTCCATGCTAACCTCAATGCCGTCCACCAACATCTCGAGACGGCTCGACCCGAAATGCTGTTTTTGACGGAGACGCAAATACTCCGCCCGGCAGACACTAGCTACTTGGATTACCCCGGCTACGTTCTTGAAGAGTCCTTCAAAGCGAAGGCCGGGGTATGCTTGTTTGTCCGGGCGGATGTTTGCTGTCGCCGTCTGCGCTGTTTGGAGGACCCTTCCTACTCTATTCTTGGGGTGCATGTGGACCTGGGCACACATTGCCGTATCTACGTGTGCCTGTATAGATCCCACAGCGGTGACATGGAGAGAACTCGACTTTTCGAACATCTTAGTCGGGTGGCAGATGTTGCGCAGGAGCAGTTTCCAACCGCGGAATTGGTGTTTTTAGGGTCTTCAATGCTCACCACGAGTCGTGGTTAAGTTCCTCTAAAACTGACCATGCTGGTAGAACTGCCCACGCTTTCGCTCTCACGCATGACCTGACCCAACTGGTAAACCAGCCCACCAGGATTCCAGACATTGTCGGTCACGCGCCCTCATTGTTGGACCTTCTGCTGACTCGCCCGGATGGATATCGGCTAGAGATTCGTGCTCCTTTAGGAACATCGGATCACTGCCTGATACCCGCTGGGGTGCCACGGGCGTCGCCACCGGTACCTATGGTTGCCAAACGCCGCATCTGGCACTATGCGTCGGCAGATTGGGACGGTATGCGGGATTACTTTGCATCTGTCCCTTGGAGGCAGCGCTGTTTCAGTGAGCTGGACCCGAACGCTAGCGCTACTGCTGTTGCTGATGAGATCATGTTAGGGATGGAGTACTATATCCCTCACTCCGATCTCATCAGTAGGGGTAGGCGTAACCTCTGGTTCAACCGCGATTGTGCCTTAGCTGTTGAAAACAGACAGTCGGCATACCGCGCTTGGATCAGGGGCCGAGCTTGCGGGGATCCTAACATTGACTCACTGAAAGCAGCCTATAACAACGCCACCAAGTCCTGCAAAAGGGCCTTCATCAGAGCGGATGCCCAGCGCGTTGCACGAGTTGGCCAAGAACTTCTTACGCATCCTACGGGAAGCCGTAGCTACTGGCGTCTGGCCAAAGCCGTGCAATCCAACTTCTGTCAACCCTCGCTGCCCCCGTTGAGATGTTCTGACGGCTCGCTAGCTCACAAGCCGCAAGAGAAAGCCGATCTCTTGGTAAAACTCTTTGCTGCTCACTCCCGAATCGATGACTGCAACTTACAGCCACCAACACTCTCCCACTGTGGCCACACAATGCCCGATATTCGTATTAGGCAATGTGATGTACGTGCGGAGCTTCAGTCAATCGACGTCCGGAAAGCTAGTGGACCTGATGGCATTCCAGCGATAGTACTGAAAAACTGCGCAGCGGAGTTGTCTCCTGTCTTAACGCGGCTATACCGTCTTTCTCTCTCTTCTGGGTGTGTGCCGGAATCTTGGAGAGAGGCCAATGTGCAACCGGTCCCCAAAAAGGGAGACCGATCAGACCCAGCTAACTACCGCCCGATAGCTTCACCTCAGTTCTTTGCAAGGTCATGGAACGGATCTTAAACCACCAGCTGATCCGATACCTAGAAGATCACTCATTAATTAATGATCGACAGTACGGGTTTCGGCCGAACCGGTCAACGGGTGATCTTCTAGCGTACTTAATGCATGTCTGGGGTGAAGCTATTGACAAACGTGGTGAGTCACTGGCAGTTAGCCTTGACATTGCCAAAGCGTTCGATCGGGTCTGGCACAAGGCTCTTCTCTCCAAGCTCCCGGCATACGGTCTGCCCGCTCAGCTCTGTAACTGGATCGCCGGCTTCCTGCATCGAATCCGTGTCCTCGCAGATGGATGCGCTTCGCGGTTCATGTCAGTGAATGCTGGTGTACCACAAGGCTCTGTTCTATCCCCCACACTCTTTCTTCTTCATATCAATGACATGATTCCGTTAGGAAACATTCGTTGCTATGCAGATGACAGTACAGTGCATGGGGGATATTACGGTCGCCCAGGGGCTGGGCGCGCTGAAACCGAGAGGGAGAGAGAGAATCTTGCCATTGACCTCGACAGGGTGTTGAACCTCGTATCTGAATGGGGATCTAACAATCTTGTTGAGTTCAATGCTAAGAAAACACAGGTGTGTGTTGCAAACTCTTTGCATGTTTAGTTAAGTAAAACCTCTTCTTATGTTTTTTATTATTGGTTTTGTATTTGTCAGATTATTATACGTCAATGGAAAAGAGAGTAATGAATTTTATTTTATATTAAAAACTATTGAAAACTATTAAAAAAATAGTCTCACAGCTAATTTACAACGACCTGTGGGACAATCCGTAACAAAGTGGCGACCGTGATAAAAATGGAGCGTGTAAAAGTTGAAAGGAAGGTCGCGAGGCGACTTTTTACTAGATGCGCTAAGGAAGTCAAAGAGGCGATTGAAGAGAAGAATATCAGTGAGTTGTCTGCTTTGATTTCTAAACTAGAAAAACATCACGATGATCTTGTCCGTATTCAGAATGCTGTAATGACGTTCTGGTTGGATGCGGAAGATCGTGATGACGTAGAATTAGAGAAAGATGTTGACTTAGCAGATACATACGAAAAACAATGATACAGTCTCCGACAAAAAACTAAGGAGGTACTTATAGATAAGCAGGTGTCCCGTAGCTCCTCTAAAGGTACAGTTAGGAGTATCGGAGATGAACCAACGAGGTCCGCGAAATCGTTGAATAGTCGTCGTCGGATAAGATTGCCCAAGTTCGAGTTACCTGTTTTTGATGGGCAAGTAAAGAACTGGATAGGCTTTTGGTCGCAATTTAAGAAGATTCACGAGGATCAAAGCGAACTAGACAACGACGATAAGATGCACTACCTATTGCAAAGTATGGAAAGGGGTTCAAGTGCTAGAGAACTGGTAGAAAGCTTTCCACCTTGTGGAGAAAATTATGAGAATGCTGTCCAACAGTTAAGGAACCGTTTCGCGAAGGACGAGTTAATAATAGATTTTTATGTGCGGGAGTTATTACAGCTGGTCATGACCAGGGATATTTCGAAACACTCGACGAGAGTACTGTACGATCGTATCATGACTCAGATCTTAGCTTTAGAATCTCTTGGCCTTGCGCAAGATAAGTACGCTTCTTTTTTATACCCTCTTGTGGAATCGGCACTCACAGACGACATGTTGAGAGCGTGGAATAGATCGCGTATTGGTACCGGAGAGCCAGGCAAGTCACTAGTTAAGCTTATGGAATTCGTCAAACTAGAAGTAGAGTCCGAAGAACGTATTCGTGTGGCGCATAGTGGTTCTGGCGGGTACTCAGGTTTTGGTACTACGTCGACAGCAGCTTGTTTGACGACCTCAACTAGAAAGAGTGATAAGGTTCCAGAAGTAGAAAAATTTAAGGTGGGGTTCGAAAAGAAAAAGGAGAATGTAAATATTTGTATATGGTGCGAGAAAAGTTTTCATACTAGTTCGGAATGCAAAACGGCCATGAATATGAATTTAGAGCAGCGGAAGAACTTTTTGAAGGAGCACAGAACTTGTTTTATTTGTTTAAAGAAAGGTCATACTGCGAAATTATGTCGATCTTATCCAAAGTGCATAATATGCGGTAGAAGGCATTTTACGATTATGTGTATGGGTATGCCTCCCCGAGAAAAGGCTAATGATCTGCCAAATCAACAGGCGGTATTAAATCAGTCTGAGTCTAATAAGACCGTCCTGTTGCAAACATTAAAGGTAAATATTTCGCATGGGAGTAATAGCGTAAGAGTCAGAGCAATTATAGATTCAGGGGCTCAAAGAACATTTGTTAAGAGTAGCGTTGTAAGTAAACTGAAGCTAGAACCAGTCGGAGAGCAAGCGTTGAGTCACAATTTGTTTGGAGGCACGACAACAAAAAGATGTGTTTACAAAATTTTTGACTTTACTGTTTCTAGCCTAGATAATTCTTATAAGCTTCGCATGACAGCTCTGGAACAGCCAACACTGTGCGGTTATTTACCTAGGCTTAGAGAGGAGAGTATTATAAAAACATTACAACTTAAGGGTATTTACCTCACGGATTGTGTTGATGACCAATCTGAGGTAGGTTTACTAATCGGTTCTGATATTTTAGGTGCGCTGTTGACTGGCCGAACAGAACGTATAGATGACAAGCTTTTGGCCATGGAGACAAAACTGGGTTGGACAATTCAAGGACCGGCGGTTGGCGTGTATTGCTCTGTTGACAATACTTATGCAGTAAATACTCTTCATGCTTCACTGACATGTAATGTAGAAAATTTTTGGCAGTTAGAAACTTTAGGTATTAAGGATGAGGCTGAGACGAAAAGTAGGAGAATGGTTGAGTCTGAGGTACGAAAGTTTTTTAAGGGGACGGTGCGTTTGGATGACGAAGGGCGGTATGAAGTAAGGCTTCCATGGAGGGATACGTCTCAGGTTTTGAGCTCTAACTATGATTTGGCTTTTAGGAGGCTTATGTCAACGTCAAAAAGATTAAGTCGTTTAGGAATATTAGATGACTATGACATGGTTTTTAAGGAATGGCTAGACAGTTGCATTATTGAGGAGGTGTGTGAAGATGATACTCAAGGCGGCCATTACATGCCCCACCACGCAGTTATACGGGAAGCTAGTTTAACGACGAAGATTAGGCCAGTTTTTGACGCATCTGCGCTAGATGAAAGTGGTCTCTCTTTGAATTCTTGTCTGGAGAAGGGTGCCAACCTGATTGAATTGATTCCGCGGCTGTTGATACAGTTTAGGAAGCACGCTATTGGAATAACGGCTGACATTAGGAAGGCCTTCTTGCAGATTTCTTTGTTTCCGTCTGACAGAAACTATTTAAAATTCTTGTGGTGGCGTGACATTAACGAATCTCCCCGAGTAGTAAAGACATTCAGGCATAGACGTGTAGTTTTTGGGGTCACCACGAGTCCTTATTTGTTATCAGAAACTATTTTACATCATCTTGAGAGTTATCATAGTGACGCTGCGGATATTTTAAGAAAGTCTTTTTATGTAGACAACTGTATTGTCAGTGTTCGAACGCCGGAAGAAATGCACTTGTTTATAGAAGAAGCAAAGAAAATTATGTTGGAAGGTAGGTTCGATCTTAGATGCTGGGTCACAGGTCCACTACTTGTTGATGAGGAGATAGTCACTACGTCTGTTCTAGGGCTTATTTGGAATCCACGTACTGATATACTTAGTTGTAAATCACCGTCGGTGCATGAGACGAGACTAACAAAAAGGTTTCTTCTGTCAGTTGCTCAGAGTACTTTTGACCCTTTGGGTATCCTTTGTCCGTCTACCATTGTACCTAAATTGCTCATTCAAAGATGTTGGGTCAAAAATTTTGATTGGGACGATGAGTTATCCGAGGAGGTTACCAAGCCTGCGAGAATTTGGTTGCGTCAAATTGGCGTGTTAGGATTGTGACATATACCACGTAGGCTAAGTTTATTTGATTTAAGTTTAAGTAGGAACAGTTTTCATATTTTTGTGACGCAAGTCAATCTGCCTATGCTTGCTGTATTTATTTGCGTTCTGAATATCGTGGTGAGGTGTCAGTACAGCTAGTAATGGCAAAATCCAGAGTAGCGCCAACGAAAGCCATTACGATTCCCAGGATAGAGCTGTTAGGTGCTTTGATGGCGGCTAGACTAGCTAATGAGGTTAAAGATCAATTGCAGCTGCCAGGAGACGAGACTTACTGGACTGATTCTAGCGTTGTGTTGGCGTGGCTCAAAAGAGGGACAGGTTTTAATATATTTGTACATAACAGGGTCACCGAAATAATTAGTAGAACTAAGGTCGAAAATTGGAGGCATATTCCAGGTGAGCTGAACCCGGCTGATTTGCCATCCAGGGGATGTAATCCACAACATTTGTTGGACAGTAGGTGGTGGGAAGGTCCACATTGGTTAAAAGATTCGAGTGAAAGGTGGCCCCGGGCTAAAGAAATAGCTGATGAGGATGTGGTTATGAAAGAGATAAAGGTTACTACCTTAGCTGTAGGCGACAAGGATTTGTTTTCAAACCGGCTTTTGTATTTTAGTGATTATTGTAAGATAGTTAGGATGGTTGGCTGGTGTAGGAGGTTTATCTATAATACTCGTAGTACTCATAGGATGAAGGGAAACTTGTCGACAAATGAAGTGCAGTTAGCGGAGAGGCAGATCTTTAAATGTCTTCAAGTTGAAAGTTTTACACATGACGTACGTAAAGAGTTAAAGCTTGAATTGAGCGAAAATAGTGAGGGATTATTGCGAGTAAAAACTCGTTTAGCGTTCAGTGGGGATTTAGACACATTTGTTTCACCTATTCTGCTTCCCAGAGGGCCTATCGTAACGCGTTTAGTTACTCGTCGGCATTTAGATTATCTTCACGCGGGGTCCCAAACGTTACTTGCTAAATTGCGTGAATTATATTCTAAATGCCGACGAGTAACTAAACGCGTTACGATAGGCCCGTCTTTACTGGAGGTTTCAAGGAAACCGTCTCTGGTAGCCGGTGACGTATATTGCTCTGTTTAATGTACTCTTCAGAATCTACCAGTGATAATTCTAACGGATATATACATGGAAATGACCTAAGAAATACTCCTGAAACAGTTTTCACACGAGCCGCTCTGGACTGACCATCAATACCTTTCAAAACTTCTACTACAATTCCAAGTGGCCACTGTACCCGTTTGCGATTATTTTCTTCCAGTAGAACTACATCTCCCTGTTGTATAGTCCTGTGACGCCTTAAATTACACTTAGCTGACAACAAACCTAGATACTCACTTCTAAATCTCTGTTTTAAATCTACATTCAGTTTCTGAATGTACCGCCGATTTTGGGAGCGCATGGTCCGAACGGTGAAAGGCATTCTGAGGAGGGTTTTAGGCAAGGCAGTCTTAAAGTTTAATGAAGTGGTCACTGTACTGTGTGAGGTAGAAGAAATTGTAAATTCACGACCGCTCACTTACATTGCAGATAGTTCTGAAAATTTTCGGCCACTCACCCCTGCATCGTTCTTACGTTTCCCCAAGTCTGCGGGTAGTAACATAGAGATAGAGCTAGTTGATAAGGAAATTTTGAGATCTCGATGGCGGTACATTCAGAAACTGAATGTAGATTTAAAACAGAGATTTAGAAGTGAGTATCTAGGTTTGTTGTCAGCTAAGTGTAATTTAAGGCGTCACAGGACTATACAACAGGGAGATGTAGTTCTACTGGAAGAAAATAATCGCAAACGGGTACAGTGGCCACTTGGAATTGTAGTAGAAGTTTTGAAAGGTATTGATGGTCAGTCCAGAGCGGCTCGTGTGAAAACTGCTTCAGGAGTATTTCTTAGGTCATTTCCATGTATATATCCGTTAGAATTATCACTGGTAGATTCTGAAGAGTACATTAAACAGAGCAATATACGTCACCGGCTACCAGAGACGGTTTCCTTGAAACCTCCAGTAAAGACGCGTTCTGGTCGGCTAGTGAGACTACCCGATAAGCTAACCTTTTAAACGTTTTTTTTTTTTTTTTTTTTTTACTTTGTTACGGATTGTCCCACAGGTCGTTGTAAATTAGCTGTGAGACTTTTCAATAGTTTTTAATATAAAATAAAATTTATTACTCTCTTTTCCATTGACGTATAATAATCTGACAAATACAAAACCAATAATAAAAAACATAAGAAGAGGTTTTACTTAACTAAACATGCAAAGAGTTTGCAACATCCTCCCCACCATGGCGCCTCAGCCGTTTAGGTTGTAGGAGATTAGCTAGTAAGGTAGTTAGGGATTGTATAATTTGTAAGAGATTCAGTGCAAAGGCGTGCGGTGCACCCGTTCCTCCTTTGCCGGCCGATCGGGTGCAGTGTGGTGCCCCTTTTGAAGTCACGGGTATCGATTTTGCTGGGCCATTAATTTTACGTACTCGAGAGAAATGTTGGATAGCCTTGTTTACCTGTGCCACGTACCGGGCTGTGCATTTGGAGTTGTGTCTATCGTTATCTACTGAGGAATTTTTATTAGCTTTACGCAGATTTATTGCTCGGAGAGGGGATGTAAGAACTATATACAGTGACAATGGGTCGAACTTTAGAGGGGCTGCTAATATTATAGATTGGGATAAGATTGAGAGGAAGAGTGGTAGTAAGGTGTTATGGCGTTTTATTCCTCCAGCTTCGCCGTGGTGGGGAGGATTTTGGGAGCGCATGGTCCGAACGGTGAAAGGCATTCTGAGGAGGGTTTTAGGCAAGGCAGTCTTAAAGTTTAATGAAATGGTCACTGTACTGTGTGAGGTAGAAGAAATTGTAAATTCACGACCGCTCACTTACATTGCAGATAGTTCTGAAAATTTTCGGCCACTCACCCCTGCATCGTTCTTACGTTTCCCCAAGTCTGCGGGTAGTAACATAGAGATAGAGCTAGTTGATAAGGAAATTTTGAGATCTCGATGGCGGTACATTCAGAAACTGAATGTAGATTTAAAACAGAGATTTAGAAGTGAGTATCTAGGTTTGTTGTCAGCTAAGTGTAATTTAAGGCGTCACAGGACTATACAACAGGGAGATGTAGTTCTACTGGAAGAAAATAATCGCAAACGGGTACAGTGGCCACTTGGAATTGTAGTAGAAGTTTTGAAAGGTATTGATGGTCAGTCCAGAGCGGCTCGTGTGAAAACTGTTTCAGGAGTATTTCTTAGGTCATTTCCATGTATATATCCGTTAGAATTATCACTGGTAGATTCTGAAGAGTACATTAAACAGAGCAATATACGTCACCGGCTACCAGAGACGGTTTCCTTGAAACCTCCAGTAAAGACGCGTTCTGGTCGGCTAGTGAGACTACCCGATAAGCTAACCTTTTAAACGTTTATTTTTTATTTGGTGACAAGTGATTTCTAGTTTCTTTGGTTTAGTTTCGTTTATCAAAATGTTGTTAATATAATACATGGCGCTTGTATCGTGTGCTACGGCTGAGGCGCCATGGTGGGGAGGATGTTGCAAACTCTTTGCATGTTTATTTAAGTAAAACCTCTTCTTATGTTTTTTATTATTGGTTTTGTATTTGTCAGATTATTATACGTCAATGGAAAAGAGAGTAATGAATTTTATTTTATATTAAAAACTATTGAAAAGTCTCACAGCTAATTTACAACGACCTGTGGGACAATCCGTAACAGTGTGCGCGTTTACAGCTAAAATGTCGCCGTTCCTTCCCCTTCCGTCTCTTCAGGGCATGACTCTTTCGGCACAGGGCTCCCTAAATTTGCTAGGCATGGAGATATGTTGCGATCTGAATTCCAGGAACTACATCGAAACCGTGATCAAAACAGCCTCACGGAAGCTCGGTGTCCTGAACAAGGTGCGTCGATTTTTCACGCCTGACCAATTATGCCTGCTGTATAAAACTCAGGTCCGGTCTTGCGTGGAATATTGCTCGCACTTGTGGGATGGCTCCGCCAAGTACCTTCTCGATGCCCTGGACAGATTGCAGCGTCGTGCTGTCCGTATCATTGGCGATATAGAGGTCACCAACAACCTTGAGCCTCTGCAATTGCGTCGAGACATTGCGTCGCTTAGCGCCTTCTATCGGCTATATCACGGAGAGTGTTCTGAGGAGTTATTTGACCTTATCCCACCTTCCCCCTTCCTACTCAGGAGCACGCGAGCCGGTCTTCGGAGTCATCAATTCACTGTCTCCACCTCAACATCACGTACAAAGAAATTTAGTAGCTCTTTTCTTTGTCGAACTTCCAGAACTTGGAATTCTTTGCCAGCACATGTGTTCCCTCCTTCGTATAACATGGGTTCCTTCAAAAGAGGCGTGAAAAAGCACCTTTTGGGCCGGCAAGGTGGAGGCGGCTAGAGCAGTGTCTGAACTGCACTAGCTGTCTTCGCATATGGACTTTTCTTACCGCTTCACATCAGGTGGTGTTGAGTCATTTGTCGTGCTTTGTATAAAAAAAAAAAAAACGTGACATTAGAAAAAAAAAGGAACTTACAAATAATAAACACCCCCTAAATCTTGCGAAACAGGAAGTGTACCAACAAGGCTGGTCGCATTACCTCGCTGAATTGCGATGCATGTTCTTGTAATACATTTCTTATCGCTATGATGATCTCAAAATAGTTATCCGTCATTTTAAAGTCGTCTTCGCCAATTAAGATTACACAATAGTCATTTTTTGTATAATCGATTAATTTCTGTTTTAAATTATTGAGTAGTTGTCGTATACCACAGCTTGTTGTGACGTAATGGCATATGTGAGTATTCTGAAATGTTTTTTCAGCAATCGATAAAATTTTGTTCACTTTATTGCTACTGATGATGCATATCTTCTTAATTTTTTATGGTGGTTATAGATGTTGTGTTTGATTTCGGAGAGCTCAATGAGTTAGCATTTGTGTTAGTGATGTCTTGTGAACATGTTACTTTATTCTGCTTCTTTAGCCGTTTCCTTGTGGAGCTGTAGTGTGGAGTCGAAATAATACTTCTACCCGGTGAGTCCAAATTAGTTGTCAGCTTTTAAGTAGCTCTCATTAAAATGTCGTGTTTTGATGAAATAGTGTTGATTGTTTCTTTGAGTTCATTGTTTTCTATAGATAGGCTTTCAATTTCTTTGTGGGCTGAGGAAAGTTGTATGGTAAGCTGTTCAACTTGTAGTCGGAGATCCTGTATTTGTATGCTATTTTCATCCACTGATATGTTCGGTAAACTACTAGCAGTGCCATCTAGTTTTGAGTTATCTGTACTACTATAATGGTCGCTGGACAGATTTGACATAGATCGAGAACTTTGTTTTCTAAATGTTATATTTTCGAAAAAAATCATATTTCCTTTTTTTTAGTTTAAAAATTATCCTGAAGAAATATAAAAAACAATATTAAGAAAATAACTATTTTTCATGTAGGTTCGATCTTTGAATCCTTGAGGTGATAGACGAGCCCACTGCCGTTCGACAAAACGACCGATGTTTGGAGTTACGAAATACTCAATTGTTTGGGTGATGTTTACTTTTCCAACTCGTAAATGAGTGGGTATTCAAAATATTGTAAGTTACAAACGTTTTATCTCACAAAAACACTTTGCACCTAATCAATAAATTAATGTTATTCGATAATTTAATGTTATTTACAACACTATTAATATTATTTCAGTTAAGGTTCGGTTCGGTTCGGTTATTAAATGTACCTATAGGAAAATAATTGTAACAACCCAATATTCTGGGTTTCTGTGGTGTAAGAAAATTATAATAAAGAGTTTAGTAATAAATAACTTTATTATTTTCAGTTCTCTTTTTAGTTCCACACAAAAAAAAAATAGTTTTGAGGCAAATGGGTACACAGTGGTGTTATAATTGGATAATTCTTGTAATTACACAATGGGTAATGTTATCACATCTAGTTTACAGTTCGTGTTTATTGTTTTATTCGTTTTTGACACTTTTTATCAAAGATGCTATTTTTAAACTATTATTTAACTCCGTAGCAAATGGACAGCGATGAAGTACCCGCGAGTTTCTGTTGCATACTCGATGGTAATTTTGTGGTAACTATACCATTTAAAGAATCGCCTGAATGTTTGGGTGATTCTAGAGCGATTGCACTTCGACGTTTCCGTAGTGCTGAACGAAAACTGCAGCAGAATAGCTTGCTTAGAACAATGTATATTGACTTTATGAGGGAATACGAATCTCTAGGTCATATGTCTAAATTATCAGAGAGAAATATATTGCAACATACTGGCCCTACATATTATTTTCCTCATCATGGCATTTTTAATAGTAAACGCGAAACAACAAAATTTAGGGTTGTTTTTGACGGGACTGGTATTTCAATAAATTACATACAATATATAGGGAAAACTCACCAGCAAGATATTAGTTCTAGGTGGTCAAATTTCTCTCAGCATTTGGCTCAAATTAAAAACCTTCAAATACTTCTGCAAGTATGCTGTTCTAGTCCAAAATCTATACAATTACATGGGTTTTGTGACAGCTCTAAACGTGCTTATGGAGCATGTATTTACGTTAGATCTGAAAACGATACAGGTCACATTGTATCGCGATTATTAATCTCTAAGTCACGAATAAGTCCTATAAAAGAACAGCCTATCCCACGCTTAGAATTATGTGCTTCGGTGCCTTTGGCCAATTTAATGCATAAAGTAAAAACCTCCTGGAATGTGGAAGATAATATTCAAGTATTTTATTGGTCTGATTCCAATGTAGTCTTATCATGGTTGCAAACGACATATTCAAATAACATAATTTTATTTGAGAGATGGTCTTCCTTTAATAAAACAATTCATATAGTCGCTTACGTTTTAAGATTTATAAATAATATTAACAAGAAAAGGGTAAAATTTAAGGGATCGTTTAACTGTAGTGAAATTTCAAATTCGCTTAAATTCATATTAAAGGTAGTTCAAGGATCTCAATATATTACTGAATATAATACATTAATAAGGAACGAGCCTTTACCGAATACCAGCGAATTATGTTGTTTGAATCCTTTTATAGACAGCGATGATCTTATAAAGATTGGCTGGAGATTAGAACACTCCATACTTACGTTTGGTCAGAAACATCCTATACTCCTACCTTTTAATCATCAATTTGTTAGAGTATTATTTAGACATGAGCATATTCATCTTTTAAATGCTGGACCTACAACACTTCTGCCTTCACACATTCGACAGAAATATTGGCCAATACGCGGCAAGCAATTAGCTAGACAAACTGTACATAAATGTGTACAGTGTTTCAAGGCAAAACCACGTCATGCTGAATATCTGATGGGAGACCTACCTTCGGATAGAGTAACACCTTCCTTGCCGTTCTCGGTTGTCGGTGTCGACTATTCTAGATTTTTTCAAATTCGTGATCGTAGAGGACGGGGTTATAAAATTTCAAAATTTTACGTGCGCAATTTCATTTGTTTTGTTACCAAGGGTGTGCACATAGAATTAGTACCGAATTTAACTGTAGATATTTTTTTAGCGGATCTTCGTCGTTTCATAGCGCGTAGAGGCAAACCAAAAAAGATTGTTTCTGATAATGGTACAAATTTTGTTGGCGCTAATAACGAGCTTCAACAAATGTATCAGTTATTGTTGAGTAATTCAGCGTCAATTCATGATTACTTAGTTAATGAAGGTATAGAATGGTCATTCATATCTGACTATTCATCTCACATGGGAGGACCTTGGGAATCGACCTTTGAAGAATTTTATGCAGTTTTAACTAAAATCGAAGCCATTTTAAATACTCGTCCGATTACTCCTTTGGATACTGAACACTCGGAGGTCCTAACCCCGGCGCATTGTTTTATCGGACGTCCTTACACGTCATTACCAGAAGAAGATTATACTTCTTCCTTCGATAATAGACTCACAAATTATCAGCAAATGATAAAATTGAGACAACATTTCTGGAAACAGTGGTCCGATAATTATTTGTCCGAACTACAGAAACGCTACAAGTGGAAAACTAGTCACCAAAATGTTGAAGTCGGAGAAATGGTTCTGTTTAAGGACTACAATATTTTGTCTCCTAAATGGCATATAGGTCATGTAATCAATACGATACCAGGGTCTCATGGTTAAATAAGGGTCGTCGAACTCATGTTACCTAGCGGTTATAAAACACGGCTACCAGTGAATACCTTATGCTCTTTGCCCAAGGAAGATTGAAGTGAAGATGAACCTACAGATGTTTCTCGGGGGTGTAACCATCAAGTTTATTTTGTTTTGTTTTTGCGCCTGGAGTGAGCGTTATTTACGTTTTCCCCCCTGTTTTTTGTTCCGAAGCCAGCGTTATTATTTTTTTTTTATTTTAATATTTTGTGACAGAAGAGGTTTTGCCAATAAACCCTTAGTAGCCAACAACAATATTTTATCCTTTATTAATTTATTATAAATAATACTATAAATCTTCCAAACAAGAAACGACGTTACTCAAGACGTCTTCAGTGCTACATAGACAAGACCGCTATTTAATCAGTACTTCCGCCTATGGTTTATGTGCTGACTGAATATCCTTGACTATTTAATGGTGTGTTCCCAGTACAAACTTCGTTGAAGCGTTCAGAGCCTTCTTTACATAAGCTGATACCTGAATATCTTGAATTATTAATGTCGCCTGAAGGAAGTTGAATGTGATATTGAGCTTTGTTCTGTATGCTTGCTTATTTCCAACCTTTGCAATTATCTGTATATTTGCCATGTTTGGCAGTATGTTGAGTGGCTCGGGAATTAATCTGTCAAGCATCGTTATCCCTCCGGAGGGCTATTACATTTGAAAAATCTATTGTGTCTGGAAACTGATGCTTGACAAGTTAAAGAGTTTATTCCGAGATGGCATGAGCACAGAATAATGTAAGACTAAGGCAAAGTTTGTCTCTCAATACAGATGACGAAGCGAAGATAACATAAGCGGAGGATGGCAGTAATCGCAAAGCAGGTAATCAACTCAAACTAGGTATATGTGAGTAGCATTGTTTACTTTATAAATATTTGTACGCCAAAATTTCATGTCTTTATAAATATTTGTACGCCACAATGGCTGAAACACGTAGGGCAATGATTATTTTAAGACCTACATTGTAAAACTATGTACACTCGTTTTTTCACAAATAAATGATTACTTACTTACTTACTACTTACTTACTTACTTTCTATCTTTGACTACACATCGTAATGTTTTCAACGTTGTATTATGCAGTCTTAAAATGCGATACCCATGTTTGGTGAACCCTTTTTTTACCCTGGGAAGAAATGCCCAAAGCATGCCCTCAAGTCGTGGGACCTGCCGGGTATGTGGGACTCCCTGGAAACGGTTCCCGGGGCTACCCACTAAAACGCGGCACTCCCTCCATCGCCTTCTGTGGTGGGAAGACTGGGAAACCGGCAGAGCCTCTACTACCAGTCACCCCCCGGCAATCGCCCGCCTAGGCGGCAGGCCCTTCACGCTTCACATTTTTGTCCTCGAGTATGCAACAAGTTGATTAGGCTTTTTGATATGAATTTTTGTTTCGTAAACAAGAAGTTTATAACTCATGAAGAAATATTGCAAAAGAAATACTTGTTATGTTTAAGATCAGTAGTTTCACAGATACAATGGTATGTTTGGTGTGTATTGGCGCGTCGTCCAAAAACACTCCATAGAAAATCTACGGAACAGGTGACGTTATAATGTATGAACATATTGACAATATTAGTAATAACTATGTAATATTCTTAATTTTTGATTTTAACATTATTATAAATGTAAATAGCACTGCCCCAACTTAACCGAATCGTAGGTATTTGTAAAAATACTCGTTTCGGATGTTGAAATAGAATATTTCGACATTGTAGGGTGGACGTTAGCTCATAAACGCAAATACAGATAGACTAGAAGAATTTCACAGGGATATCCCAAGTCCTGGGTGGTTCAGTGGTCAGAGCGGTCGCCCGGATTGCGAAAGATCGCGGGTTCGATTCCTGCCTCAGGACGTGAAATTTTTCTAGTTTTATATTGTAATTACTAACTATGTAATATGTACGTTTTTATCCAAAATTGCCATAATAAGTGATACAATAGTTGTTTCAATTGATAAGTTTTTGCAGGTGTGTATAGGCGACGGTAGCCACTTACAACCAGGTGAGTCGTCAGCTTATTTGTCATCTAGTTGTATAAAAAAATGTGACGAATCAATACCACCGTACTGTACCATGAACAATTTTGTTTATTTTTTTAAATGACCTTTTTTATAAATTTCCTAAACTACGGCTAAGAAATTTAACAATTCAATGAACTTCAAAAATATTCCATTGCTTTTGAGTTTGAGTTGTTTTTATAGGTTAAAACAGCGTATTTTTCAGAATTTGTCATAAATAGCGCCATGTTCAAACGTAGGCAACATCCGTATTAAATAGCGACGGTTAAGTACGCTCACGTGATCTACAATTGAATTACGTTAGTCCAAGCAGATTTGTCGTCAGTTTAGCATTTGGAGATGCATGCTAGAGCACGCGCGAACATGTGACATAGTTGACCCACTTAGAGAATAAATGGTTTTGTTATAACCTTGATACTGGTATGAAATATGAATGTTCGGTGTATTTATTTAAGCACTATCGTTTTACTGTTATATTAAAAGTAGCATATGAAAGTTCTTGACAAAATATGCACACAGAAGTATAATATAGACACAGAAGGCATCTTAGATCTCAGAATGACAATACACCTGTCATACCAACAATTTTTTTATGCTTCGTCGTGACGATTATTTCAATCAAAATTAAAAGGAATATGATTTCATCACAAAAAACTTTTCGTTCTTCCATTTTTGAATAAGCTTCTTCAGCATGAAATGAGCGCCATATTAGATCAACCCGTTGTTTGTGGGGTATCAATCAATGTTGATGTAGCCTAATCGCCAATGTACACGACGCCTCAGACTTTGGCATATCTGGAGTCGGCAGTGTAAGCACTGTCAGTCAGTCATGAACGATACTCTGTAAGTTGTGATTTATGTTTGGGATGAAATTTAGAAATTAAGTAGAAGCTGTTAAATAAACCTATTTAATATACCGAAATTTTGTTCCCATTACCGTCAATCTTATTATTGGCATCATTTATTAAGTACGTGTAGTGAAACCGCAACCTTTTTTTGTCTGAAAGCTTTTAAAGCTACCTAGACGTGGTGGGGGCTACGACTGGGTAGTGTGATTCGGATTATGCTTCCCTTGTACTATGTAGTAATATTGTTCCCCTAACATTGGTTTGTCGAGACCTGGGGACCTCGGAGAAGTAAGACATATGCCGTAGTCTGGATATCTTTGCAAGTGGTATATAACATTGCCTACCTCCCACCCCTGGCTATAGCAGATAAAGAAGAGCATGCTCCCTTCTCTTTCAGCTAAAGCGCCTTCTACGGCTTGGGCCGTTCCTTCGCCTCCTTTGTAGCATGACTTTCTTGCAAAGTGAGGCGTCCGCGTCCCAATACGTTGCGCTTTCGGCAATAAATTGGATTATGGTCGGAAGCGAGAAACCACTTTCGATAGACACAACAAGGACAATAGAAACAAAAGGTCATGATGCAAGTGCTTAATTTTCAGCGCCGTCGCCATTCTCTATCACAGTTGGCACATTATGGGTAGAACTATCTTCTATATAAATAAAAATCAATGTTTTATGTTTGTCTGCTCCAAAACCATATTTTATCAGATTGTGACGAAACTTTTGTAGGGTGTTCTGGGACGCCCGAGAAGGTTTCTGGATGATATTTTTGTTAAATTGTAAAACTTTGCAGTTTTCTCTTCACGGGAATTGAAAAGAATGCCTGGTGCAGCTAGTAATAAATAAGAACAGCAACCCTGCTAAGTCATATTTCGACCGTATAGCTTACTACGTCATTCACAGCAGTGTGAATATTGCGCTTTATTGTAGTGTAACTTTGCGAAGCTGCAACGTTAAAAACTTTAAGCAAATGATGAGTTATTATCACTAATTTGTTAACTATTCTGATTGAACACAAAAAAAGAATTTTCATAATTTTCAATATAATTTCTACTTCTCTATTATTTTGGGTGAGAAATCCTTTGGTGAATTTTCAGCAAAATTTTAAATAATTTCCAAGCAAAAACCTCGAGCTCAATATGTTCCACTACCTAGTTCCTATGCTGAAGCCATCAATCCGCCATTTGTAGAGCATCAATCAATCGCAACGTTATGGCTTCTGTATCTCCCATCCGTGACGTATCAAGCGGACTCCTGTCAAACGTCTGCTAGGAGATATTGGCAAACAATGTACCTAGCTAGGTGTTATATCATATGTTATTAAAGGCATAGGCAGTACCTGATTTACATAACAAAGAGAATCTGCTCAAAATTTATAATATTCTTGGCCAACATACTACACATAGAAAACAAATCCAGGTCGTTATTATGAACACACACAGAAAGACAGAGTGTTATAAGACTCATAACGAGTCTATGATTAGGCGGTGAAGATTTTCATTAGGTCCTCGATACAACTGGCTTCTGAGTAGAAACTAACCTGACAGGTAATTATGATAGGTATTATGGCTGTACCAAACGCAGCGCAGGCTAGGTGTTGCGTGGAATATTTATTTCTTTTTTGTGGCTGACTCTCCTTGTCAATTGAATAAGAGACACGAACAGCGAGAAGTACGTGCACATAACAAGACTACCAGAAAGTCACTCTTATTCCAAAGAATTATTCAGACAATATGTCAAAATTATAGAGGTAAGTATATAATTTTATGGACGTAACCGTGCTAAGCGACTGTAACGCTATGGAACTCTCTCTTTATTGTACCTGATTATGCAACGAGCGACGTGTAATACTCACTCAACAATTAGAGTAAACGTAATTGTCCTTCACTAATTATAGAGCGATAGCTAAGCGGAGCTTATGCTTCCACGGACTTTAATCGTCGAGCCACATAGAAGCTCTGTGATTAGGTAATATTGGTAACAAAAATATTCATAATTTGATTTGAATTATGTCTTAACCAACGAATAAAGGAAGAGATCTTGATGAGATGTAGGGCATGACAATTTTTGAGCTATCACTTCGTGTTTTGAATAAATCCGGTCATGATCTTTAAAATAAAGATACTTGAATACCGAGCTTTCTTTGTACATGAACCACAATAGAGCAAAGGGCACATGATTGCATGCAAGGTCATTGCACATCATACGTTTTTATTTTGTTTGAAGTATGTTATTTTCATCTTCACTCACTAGATAGCACTGCACGGTACTGCATTGTTTTCTTTCTTTATTAGTAATTGTTACAATAAAATAGGCGTTATAGACGCATCGAAACATTAACATGTGGTTAAAATAGCTTTTCTCTTTAACTGGAAGTGTAAAAACGCTTGTTATAGTATTCTTTCGGATCACTAGAGGTGTTAACTTCAATGAGTGGTGATATAGACGTTGCTATAAAACGTTAAAAAAGGATAGAAAGCGGTGAAGAAATCAGTAGGTTACACCTAGTGTAGTTCGGTTGAACAGCCACAGTCAACCCAATGTTGTTGTGAATTTGGGATCATAATTGAATGAACTAATTCTATTTCAGAGAGAATCTGATTTTCGCCAAGACTGCTGTCGTATATTGTAAGCGTTTATTCCAGCGTCGAAACACACTTAATTATGTATCTTATCCTATCCTACTTTGTCTCGGCCGGTCATCCCCTATCCATATCAATAGAGATGCGTGATTAGGCGCAGTATGACCTGCAAATAATACTTTGCCATAAAATCGCGCTATTGACGCCTCGAAGCGCGGTAAAAATGCGTCCAGTTAGCCCAAGTCCTAACAGACTCAATTCTTTGAATAAGAAAGTTCTAGAAAGATTTTTCTTCGAGTTCAAGTAACAAGTGTAGCATTTCCTTTGTGCCAAAGTAATTTTATGTAAATTCATTGACGGACCACAAGTTTGTATGAGACGCACAGCTAGCGAACTTTTTAAATAACGAATCGCGTCTGCGATTTTTTGAAGATGGAAATATTTTCCGGGAAACGATTTTACATTTCGTTTGTGCAGACTGTAATTAAAGCAAAAATCAGTCGTGCATATTAAAAAGGGTTTTTAAGGTTTTTGTACGTAAGCAATCGAAATGTATGGGCCTTTAAGAATAGAAAACCAGTGTCAGTGTCGTATACCACCTTAACCTACACACAGTAAGAAGACAAGACTAAATATGTTATAATTAGCTGCCATCACAATCAGCATGATGCCTGCTGGTGTGCTATAACCCAGCGGCCAAAGAAAGATATGAAAGATATCTAAGCATACACAGCTTAAATACTACTTATTGTATGTTACTCGTACATGTAGGCAAAAAAACTACTTTTCAAAAACAAGCTGCCTTCGTAAGATGGATTCTTAAAAAAAATATTTACTAACAAGTCATCTTAAAATTTTAACATTCATATATCTTTGTTGAAGTCGGGTACGTAATATCATTTAATCAATCTTAAAAGTTTGTGAACAAGAAAAACTTTATAATCTGTCCAGCCACAGGGTTATAGTAAGCCATAGATATACATTATTGAAGGGTCTCACTTCCCCATAAAAGCGTGAAATTCATCAATTCGCCTCCGTGAACATTCAAGAAATACTTCAGAACGTCTCAACAAATGCAGCCGCATCTCAAAATGATTTAAATGCTGTAAACCACTTTATTTAATGTCAAAAAAATAACACAGGTTTTTGATTACTTGATATACCAAAGACATCTTTGCGATGGACAGAAAGTTGGCGCTAGATTAGAATAAACACACATTATTAAAACTCTTACCTTTTTTTCCTTTACCAGCCCACTGGTTTAGTTTAGTATTAGTTATTATAATATATTTTTGATCGACAATCACAAAAAATGCAAAGCAGTTAAGTTAGATTATAACTGATCATGAGATCATAATGCGTGAACTGAGCGAGCAAAGCGAGCGCCAGATTGTGTCGGCAGAGTTTGCAATAACAGGCTAGGTAAGATTTTCTCACCTAAGTTCTTTGCGGACATAATTAAATTTGAAGTTCAATTAATCGCTTCAAACATACATTATTGAAAGTAATCTGCAAGCATATGTGCTGCTAGGTTCGTAAAAAAGGAAATAACGCCAACTTGTGTGTATAGTCAATAAAATCGTATTTCATTTAAATAATTGAATTATGTTTATTACAACGAAACTAGTAACTACGGAGCAAAATAGTTGGTGGTATATTTTTTACAACGGTTAAAAATATCTGTAGAAAATGGTTATGTACCAAAATATACTGTTAAATTATTTAGTATAGTTATTTCTTTCTTAAAGTAGCGATAGTAATAGAAAACCAGAGAAATAACGTAACTACTAGTAATATCGTTATCAGACCCGGCTTGTATTATGCTTTATACTTATATAATAGGTATACACGTAAATTCTAAAATGTTTCACCGCTTTAAGCTTTACCACTCAGAAATCGGGGCTAGACTTGAGATTCCCTGCAGCGCCGCATGAAGCTGTGCGCGCTGTGTGGTGTATCCCCTAATGCTACGGATACCTTTACCGTCTACCGCCTGTTACTGCAATAATTGTGGCATTTACTTACCGCCTCAAGTGGCACACCACTTAAGGCGGTAAGTAAATGCCACACAGCCACAGCTGCACTACAGTTTACCTAAAACTTAGATATGTCAATAAACTATGCGGTAAAAATATTGGTTTTCAAAATGAACGTTGATAATAATAATAATAATAAATTTCAACCAATCAAAATTCGTTTCCGATGAACTCCTGGTGCACACTGGACAATGGTAGTGTAGACCTTTACTTACCGCGGTAATTTTCTTTGATATGCGAAAAAAGACTGCTGCCGAAGCTATTGCCCACCACCATAATATATGCTATATTGATTGGCATTCTAAAATTATGGCCATAGTCTCGTGGCTACACCTACTTATTGTTTCAATCGCGGTAGAGTAGCTATAGCATAATAGTTTAATGACATAGTAATTCACACGCTAAGAGTCTAATCTGGGGTGCGATTCTGTAACGAATCTCGCACCTCACTACGCAAGTTACTTCGAATTCAACTGTCAAATAGAGCAAAAAATGTATGAAAATTTGCTCTATTTGACAGTTGAATTCGAAGTGAGGTGCGAGTTTTGTTACAGAATCGACAGGCTGTGCTAAGAGTACACGATCAACACACGACGTGAATTTCACGCCCAGCCCTGCTTTCTGCGTCAAAGCATTTATATTTTTGGATACTCGTTTGTAAGACAGATTGACAAATATAATAATATTATATCCCCCAGTACACATCCACGACACACAGACTAATAACGTAAATAATACCTCGTATAATAAGTAAATTGTGTTGAGAACTTAAGTCCCCACAGAATTGCTTTGAGACGCGTTTCATTAGCAATTTCTTTTCGTCTAGACAAGTTTCTTGTAAATATACATGAGAAGAAAATTTTCGTGTTCAGATGCACTATTCTTGTCTATATTTTTGTCAGTAAATTAATTAGCATTTCCTATCTGTAATAAAATTTAATGAAAACAAATCCCGAGTAGGTTTGAGACATTGTCGACGCCGGGCTTACACGTGTCGACTTTTGCCTCTGAAAGAAAGAAAGAAAGAAAGAAAAACTATTTTATTAAAATAGGCCACAAAGGAGCACTTTTAAATCGTCAAAAAACACATTTTTATAACTATTACAAAAAATATACGGTTTTACGGTTAGAGTCTCGCTCCAAACAAAATAAAAAAAACATTGCGGTTTATTATTATGTTTTATTTTATACCATTATTTTTTATATTGTGAGGGTAAACGCTAGCATATAACGAAAATACGGATAGTTAGAAGACATTAGAGATTAGATAAGATTCATTGGGATATCCCAGGTCCTTGGCAGCTAAGATCTTTAGAGCAGTCACCCGGATTGTGAATCGTCTTCAGTCGTCTTTTCTTTTATCTACGTAATATACCATTCACACGCAATCTTATGGTTCATACATATAGATAAAGAGAATAATATGTAAACCAATTAAAAGGACACGGTAAATATATACTTGTATGTATCGTCACACGAGTATCATCAAAAAATATTTCCTAAATGAAGATGTAAGAGACATATGTAGGTACCAAAAATTTAAGACCATAAAACAGCATCGAAGACCAATTCAAAGTGAGTTATCGAGTATCATCATCAACAGCCTATATACGTCCCACTGCTGGGCACAGGCCTTCCTACATGGGAGAAACACATGAGGAGATTGGGCAATAACACTGCCCAATGCGGGTTGGTGGGTTAAAGCGATTGCAGTAACAACCGGGACCAATGGATTGACGTGCCTTCCGAAGCACGGAAGAGCTCGAGATTATTTTATTTAAATTTAATTGACCTATCCTAGGACCAACCATGGCGAAAATCGCTTTGTTTTCGTAATCGAAACTAGAGAACTCAAACCACTACGCCACCGAGCTGCTTAATCCAAGATATCGAGTATGATTGAGAGAAAAAGATCTAGAACCTACCTGGGTTTCTAAAGACATGACGAAGCATGTGCTAAAACACTACTTTCCATGGTCATCTGCCATGAAATATGAAAAAAAAAATCTTCACTAACTTGTTTAATTGGAGCTGCAAAATTGCACGAAGTCGTCCATACTCTTTGTTTATCGTTGACAGCCCCGACAACAAAGAAATATCGTGGATGGGCATGCAAGACCGCGCAAGAGCAGTTTGCAAATAGCACTTTTTCTTTATTTCATAGGAGGAAGAAAAAAGTTAATATCTTGGATATTTATACACATTTCTTTGACTTTTGTAAATACACGGTATTGCACGCATACCGACGATATAGCTAATAGCGTGTAAGCGGAACTTTTAATATTTTTTGTTTTCAAGGAAAATATTGCGTTCGCTTCATTTTTATTGCAATATGCTTTTAAATAACAAATATTGTTATTTGAAATCATATTGCTATATTTTTAAAATAAGTAACTAATAGTGTCATGTGTGGGCGCAAATTGCTAAAATAAAAATAAAAACTAACAGATACTTTCACTGCATTTTCAGCGGAAGATCCTTCATCAATCACTCGGGTCGTAGAATGAGCTGCCAGGGTTTTCCCAGGAGACTTCAGCACTAAGTCCTTTAAGAAAGGCTGAAACCATGGTTTTAGTGTCTTTTCTAATAAGGATTAAACCACATGGTATTACAGGTGCGTTGTCATCCAGAGGTCGCAGATGAAATGCCTTCCATGACCTGTAATTAGTACACTTACCTTTCTCTTCAATCCGAAAAACAGCGAAAAAACAGATGTTGAACCTACGGCTGATATAAGAAAATCTACATAAACCATTATCATCATCATCACTACCAGCCTACATACGTCCCACTGCTGGGCTTAGGCGTTCCTATATGGGAGAAACACATGAGGAGTTTGGGCCATAACACCACCACGCTGGCCCAATCCGGGTTGGTAGGTTGAAGCGGTTGCAGTAACAACTGGGACCAACGTCTTAACGTTCCTTCAGAAGCACGGAGGAGCTCGAGATAACCAATTTTCTTTGACCCATCCCGGGATCGACCATGGTGAAATTTGCTTTGTCTCCGTAATCGAAACCAGAGCGTTCAAACCACTACGCCACCGAGCTCCTCCCATCCGAGATGATAATAATCTTATCTAATGACAATAAAAACATTTCGTGGGTAGCACGCATGTTTCTTGGAACAATCAGAAATGGACATTTGGAAAAAGGTTCCCCTTCCGGCTCCTGCTGACATAATTCATTGCCAGTGATAAGATTTACGTCATTGGAATAACATATTACCTAGCAGGAAATAACGATCAATGTGAAAGCTGGTGTCTAATAAATATCAACCTATTAATAACGGAACAATATTCTTGTGTTTTAAGCAGAAAGGACGAACGATGGTTGACCCCGGATGGTTCAATAAAAAAAAGAGGTGTTTCAAAAATGTATGGAGACCCGGGCAGGTCTATGTACAATATATTTATTTATTTCAAACTTTATTGGCACAAAAAAAGAAATGTAGAAATGACGGACTTAACGCCTAAATTCTCTACCAGTCCACCAGGGGCTAAGCAGAAAAATCAAAAAGCGGTGCGTAGCAATAAAAAAAAAAAATATTTTAAACAAACTAAACTAAACAAAGTTGAAATAGCTATACATACATATCAAATAATCTAAATGTATAAACAAAATATATACTACATAAATTTTTACACATAAGTTAGTAACATAACTACATGCAAATAACAAATAGTCAATAAATAAGAAAAAGAAGATGAAATAGCATAC
Organism: Nymphula nitidulata; assembly: GCA_947347705.1. Taxonomy (NCBI): domain Eukaryota; kingdom Metazoa; phylum Arthropoda; class Insecta; order Lepidoptera; family Crambidae; genus Nymphula; species Nymphula nitidulata. Next base: position 16,080,328 of record OX374626.1, on the reverse strand, counting down.
TAGTAACTAATCTAGTGATTTTAATAAATATTCACGCAATTCCTTCTTGTTCTGGACCTGTTCTGTTCCTGGACTTCCGCAGACTGTCAGGTTTTGAGTTCCAGAGCCGTATAGCAGAGACAACAAATGAGTCCGAGATGAAGCCAGAGCTAAAAGAAGGGAACAGCAGGGCAAGATGGTTGATAGATCGAAGCGAGCGTTCGTGGGAGGAATGCAAAAATTGGAAGCTTTCTTTTAAGTAGGAAGGAGAACTAGGAGCAAATAATACGCTATAAAGAGTGCACAAAGTTCGGATATATCTACACTCACGAATGGGAAGCCATTTCAGTTGGGAACGAAATGATGAAATATGGTCGAATTTGCGTAACCCATAAATAAATCTAATACAATTATTGAGAAGCCGGTCCAATTTATTCAACAACTCTTGGGATAAGTTCGTACAGCACACATCACCATAATCAATATTTACAAAACCAGTGATTGGATAAGGAAGATTTTAGTACTAACAGGAAGAAAATATACCGAGAAAAGTGTTCAATTGTCTCATTCTTTTTACTTGCTTTGTAACGTGGTACAAAACAAGATTTTTTATAGAAAAAACTGCAACACAGCAAAATATTCATCATCGTGCGTATGTCACTTTGGTGACGTTTAGTTGACTCCTGTGCCGCCCGCCATATTGAACAACAATGAAATAGACGAAAAATTTAAACTTTTGTACAAACCGATTATGTATGCAAACGAATTATTAGTATTTTTCCCGGTTTCAGGATAATTTTCCTGATTTTTTTGAGATACTCTACGTAGATATACCTGGTCGGATATGAAACATCTCCTTTATCTCGAGATTTGGAAGATGTTAGTCCTTATGAGGAGAACTACGAAATCGCGAAAAAGAAATCAGCTGCTCCATAGTACGGTTCAATACCTACTCGAAGCAATGTATGGAACTGTTTATTTCACTGCAATTTCATATTTGTCATATGTCATAGTAAAGTTTGATTAGTATAAATGGGTAGAATAAAACCTTAAAATATGATTTCACCTTTTTGTAATACCTTAGGCTGTTGATGGTTGATGTATGCAGATAACTCGTTAGTAAAATTTGTGTTAAGAGAAACAAAAAAACTCACTATTGTTATTATTATTCTTTATTCATAAATTTATTGTACATCAACTTAAACAAAAACAAAGACACATCACTATTGTAGATTTTTGTTGTTTGATTGGTGGTAGGGTCTTTTGAATGTCCGCCTGGCTAGCTACCGACATCATATAAAATTAGGTAAGATGATAGCCAAGACTTACCTTTGTTAAGAATTTTAAAAAAGTTAATTTCACTACTGTAAACAGAAACTTTATCACTATTGTGAATTCCCACTCCTGTTAAAAGTTTAATTTACTCTCCAATTAGAAGAGCAGCCAACTAGCAATGCAGGGATGGCACTGGAACTAGTCCCGCCTCTCAATACAGCGAGTTCGGGGACTAACCGTGAATGGAATTAAAACGTGCGTTGGTAACACTGCTATCTTATTAGACGGGTGTGTAGGAGTTAATTAATTTGACTTTATAAATGACCTTTTGGAACTGCAAACGTATTTTGTAGTCACGACAGTCAAGTGCATTAAGGTACACACTCTGACATTTCGTTTCTCTTAGTAGGTATGTATAATAATATTATTTTTAACCTTTCTTTACCCGCGCCAATTGTTCAATTTGATATAGTCTAGATATAACAATTACAAATAAAGAAATAAAATGATGACAAAAAATTATGCTCCAGGCGGGACTCGAACCCGCGTCTCCTGCGCATTCTTTCGGATCATTAGAGGTGTTAACTTTAATGAGTGGTGAGATAAACGTTGCCATAAAAACGTTGGAAAAGGAAAGAAAGCGGTGAAGAAATTAGTAGGTTATACCTAGTGCTCTGGTGGCGTAGTGGTAATCGCGTCTGGCCGGAAATCAGGAGAAGCGGGTTCGAGTCCCGCCAGGAGAATATATTTTTCATCGATTTCTTCCTTTATTTGTAATTGTTACAATAACGTAGGCGTTTAAACGCATCAAAAACATTAAAATGTAGTCTAGCTATTATTATTTAAGTATCAAATTTTAACTTATTAAAAAGCGTTTCGACGTTTCGTTATTATGAAGCTGTGACCATGTAACGACCCTGCGTTTGCTCTTCCTGTATCTCGAGTATAGATGTCATTAGCTTTATATTTTTGGTCAGAAAGAAACTGTAATAATCTTCTGGCCTTGGATATGTTACGTTCAGGTGACTTACTCTGATCTTAAGCCGGGCATCGGCATGACATTGACATGACAATAACAATATGTTCTATTAATTCCGGACCCTCGCCAGATACTGGGCAGAGCCTAGTATTTTTGCATTTTAAAAAGTATGCGTTTTTTTAAGTAAAATGTCCTGTGAACGCATGAAAGAATCGAGCCTGTATTGGACGAACTGTATGATAAAATATCCAAAGCTACTGACTACAAGATACTTTATAGATACTAGGCCTATACCATTCTTATGCCCACGCAAAAGAATTTAAAATTGAACTGAAAATGTCAAACTTTAAAGACATTTTGGAACACGGGCGTGCGTGTGTGTATGTGTAGTTAAAATAAGTGAGTGTATGTGACGTTTAATGAACATTTTATTGGACTTGATTAGAATTATCGTTAATTGTCACTGTGTTTCTAATAAACGTGATCTCTCAGTTGAATTGTCATTTTAGTCGTACCTAGCCCGTAACTGTATCATCAGTTTCAAAGTAAAATCCTTGTTTTCCTTCCATTTGTAGTAGGCACTGCAAATGGGATTTCAGTACAGCGAAACCGCGTGAAAAGTTCTGAAGCTACTGAGCTGAAACACGAACTCTAAAAATAATATTATATAGCAACACTGAACGTGCTTAGCCTTTTATTTCCTTACTAAGCTCCATTGTATTCATTTGCTTTCTTAAGACACAACTGCAATATAATAGTAACCAAGGCTTAATAATAACAGAACTGTGTTTTCTATTTAAATGTTATTCAGAGAAAATTAAGATAATTCGCTACCATAATATAATTATATGCTTAGATAGGCGGTTTTTAATGAAAAATGCGGAAAGAGTTGTTTTACCAGACGAAGTTAAACGCCTTAGTGAAAAAAACAAACAAACTGTATTATCCTTATCTACTTAAGTTCTCGGATATTTTTTCGCAAGCTAACAGCGATAAACGTATGCCTACAGGCCTACAGTCTTATGATTTTAGCTAAGATTTTATAAGCAACATTTTTTTTATACAGACGCAAAATCATAACTATTCATGATCTATATATGATGCTTTAGAGAATTAGGTATTAAGAAATTAACTTTTCAAGCGCATATTAATATGTCTAATCTTATACATTTATCGTTTAACGATAAACGAAAGGCATCTTTTTCTAAGGGGCTCGTAGCACCCCGTTAAGAAACGAAAAGTTGCACTTAAAACGAAAACGATTATCGTCGTGTTCACCTCTCAGATCCATATGTAACAAGTGGTTTACAATAATTCACAACAGAAGCGCTGCTGCCGTTTCCATACAATTTGACAGTTGTCACGACGATGAACGTTTTCGTTTCAATTCTATGGAAACTTAAACTAGGGGACCAGCTAAAATCGATTAACAAAATAACACTATGAGCACAAAGGTTGACATTATTACAGACTATTGTTAAGTACTTTGCTGGTTAGAGTAGGTAAACAAAAATACATTAATCAGGATCTTAGCCTCATCACTGTTTTTGATGATATTCTGCGGCAGATAAGTAAATTGAACTTAGAAAATTATAAACGCAAATTAGTGGTGGCTAGTGAATTTCCCTGTAACATAATTTAGTTACCCCTTACTTAAGAGTTGCCGTGAACTTTTAATGGCTGCCTAGCGTTTAAAGTTCTGACATTATTCTTACCGGGCTCATCTACATAATGGGCGATATAACGAAAGTGTTGACGCACCGCTTCTGTTTTCCTTGCGACGACGCGACGGTTAGTTATGAAAATAGTGGACATATTTTTGTGCCCAGGCTGCCTGCGTTGTGTGTGTGTATTTTAGGTTAAACGTAATTACAGCAGCGTAAATCTAGCAGATGTTAAGAAAATGAATTAGTTTTTGCTATTTTTTAGCAGAGGTTCAAGTTTTTACGCGATTTGGCGGCGTTGAAATTACAAGGGTTTTAAAGAAGTGTACGCCTAATAGTTGACTCTTGACGCCTTTGTTCTATGGTGACGGAAGAAAGTGGGGACTGTCACCTGACTTACATCGCCAGAGGTTGGTGTCGACCAACCTCAGGAGACGCAACGCAGGTCGACGCAACGGTACATTGGGTGTGTCGACACCCGTGGAGCTAAATGGATCTTACCATTGATCTCAAAAGGGTCTTATTTATTTATTTATTTATTTTTAAGAAGGTTTACAGCTTTTAATAACAAAGAAAACATTGACTATGTAACGCCTTAGAGCTAATTACAAAACTCCACATATTACAACAAAAATACGTAATAATTATAAAACTTATAAAACTTAGCCAGTGTACCAAGATAAGAGTACCAGAACCATATATCTGGATGGGGATCTCATAATCTTGAGATTACGCTTAGAAAATACCGTGCCTACTTTTGTCAAGTAGTTACAACTAATATGTCGCCGTTACTTCCCCTGCACTCTTTCCAAGGTACAATTCCTTAGGCACAGGGCTTCATCCACTTACTCGGTACTGCGATCTAAATTAGGATTCAGATCGCAGCATATGTGTATCCACACCGAGTAAACATACCGAAGAACTCTTCTTACGACAATTACTGTCGTTCATTGACCTCACATGGAATCATCAAAAAATACTGGAGCTTTTAAAACTCTCCTCTATTTCTATTGTTTATATAATTATCTAAAAAATCTGCTATTGTAACAAAAATAAATAAATAAAATAAACAAATAATATTCATACATTCACACCTATTATGTAGTCCAAAGTAAACTTCATTTTTTAATGAAGCTTGTGTTATGGATAATGATGATAACGGGGAAATATTGATAATAAAATGTATATAAATATTATGAATATACTAAATAAACGTATAAACATCTATGACTCGTGAACAAATGCTTGTACTCATCATACAAACATCGGCTCCTACCGAGATTTGAATCCGGGACCCCCGACCGAGTAACCTGTATAGCAAGGGGTACAGACCAATCGGCCAGCCGGTCGAAGAACAAAAAACTAAAACAAAAGTTCTACGGGAAAGAAAATTTAAATACTTTTTTTTTCAAAATTTACCAATAATATTAATTGTCTAGAAACCCTATACCCACTAGCGTCATGTTTCCCAATCATTGATCATCCTATTGTTATCTATAGTTCGCAGAACACAAAACCAACTTAGAGTAAGTGCATATGTCTCAAGCGACCGCAAAAAGTAAAGATTATATTAATTAATCACATGAACAAACTCAGTAGTGGACAAGTTTGCAAAAAAGACTAGATTGAGATAAAGTATCTCGGGCACTTTATTAAATGAAGAGATAAATGGATGTACTGCTCTTCTGTTTTAATACGAGAGGGTATAAATTTAATTTTACTACCAAAAAACAATGTCTGCAATTTTAATTATTTTATAATGAAGTGAAATGGCTTGGAGTAAAGCTTGTAATAAAACATAATAATAGAGAGAGGTAAAGGTATTTATCGACACTACGATAAAAATTACAAGTATTGGAAAGTACTTATCGGTCTTATTTGCACAGTGACCTTTCGTCGTTTACTGGTGCGCCACGGTGCTCACACACAAACGAAATTCTTGTATCTTATATGTGGATGCCGATAATGTAAGTATAATACTTACAAACACACAGAAACACATACACATAAACACACACAACAAATATACACACACACACAACATTTGAAATTATTTGGCTTAATTTATCTTAAGTAATTTATTCGAATGAGCTCCCAGTTCCTACATTATTATATTGCTCTACTGAAAATAGGCCGAATAATATTCACAACTGTGAATTAAATGGAGAACTTCGTAATTTGAGGGTGTAATACGTCTCCGTGTTGAAAATCACAGAACGCCTTTAAAAAATTCAAGCAATCCAGTTGTAGCTGCAGAGGGGCATTAAGTTGGATACACATGGATGTCAAGTTTGCCCAATGTCTTTAAAAGTTTTAAGTTTCATAAAACTTTTGAGAAAATATAGATAAAATAAACATTCAAGTGCCACTATAAAAGCGACTGCAAATTGTTACAATATGATTGTATTTTTTATTGAATTGAATTTAATAATGATAATGTGAATTTAAAATTTTAAATAACTATTAATCATCTAACACCATCTCATTGAGACAATTCTTATGAGCCCAAACACGCTATAACTGTAGTAAGTTTTAGAAAAAATGAGCATCCCGTAGACTATCTTATAACACAGGATCAGCTCAAGTTTTTGAAATACCACAAAAGTAATAATAAATCAAATTTCAAATCAATTGGATCTGTGCAAGTTAGTAAAAACCTTTTGTCAAGTAGGAAATAAGCTGATAGTCATCAAATGCCCGACTGACTGAGATACGCAGGCACGAAATAATTATATATTTTAATGGAAGCAGCTACTGTCTTGTGCACCTAAATTTCTACTGAGTCCAAAAGAAGATGTAAAAAGTGGATAGAAAAAGGGAAGTACTATGATATGAGAGTTAATATTATAAGAATACATAAATAAGAGAGTTAATATGAGAATTATCATAACAATACAGTCTATTGTGAATGTGGTGAGAAAGTAATAAATTATTATTATTAATATTTTGACGACCGGCTGTAGGAGAAAATGTTTGTATGATGAGTACAAGCTTTTGTTTGGATTGTATATGTTTATTTAATATATTTCTAATATTTATATACATATTATTATCATTATTTATCCGTTATCTAGTATCCATAACACAAGCTCTTAATGATGCTTACTTTGGGCTAGATAATAGTGTATGAATATTTATTTATTTAATATTATCATTGTCAATACTCGAAGATCGCAGTGCGGACAGCAGAGCTTGTTGAAGGAGTGTTGTGTTAGAACGAGGGGGATTCCCCCTTCATTATGGAAGTCCGCTGTAAATCCTCAACATCGGTTTTAGCGTTTTAGATGAAAGACGTCTGCTGGACAAAAAGTTCAAAAAAAATTTACAACGTTCGTTCATAAGCTACACGCATCCGGCGGCTACGTACCCGCTGCCTTCACCAGATCATTTAGTCCTTTTATTTGATAGACTTCATTTGATATGTAAAATACAAAACACAATATTTTTTCTATTGATATGAGGACGGGTTGGTTTTCGACGAAAGGCTAAACATAAAATTTAGTATCCATAACACAAGCTCTTAATGTTGTTTACTTTGGGCTAGATAATAGTGTATGAATATTTATTTATTTAATATTATCATTGTCAATACTCGAAGATCGCAGTGCGGATAGCAGAGCTTGTTGAAGGAGTGTTGTGTTAGATCGAGGGGGATTCCCCCTTCATTATGGAAGCCCGCTGTAAATCCTCAACATCGGTTTTAGCGTTTCAGATGAAAGACGTCTGCTGGACAAAAAATTCAAAATTTTTTTACAACGATCGTTCATAAGCTACATGCATCTGGCGGCTACGTACCCGCTGCCTTCACCAGATCATTTAGTCCTTCTATTTGATAGACTTCATTTGATATGTAAAATACAATACACAATATTTTTTCTATTGTTAGGGATATGAGGACGGGTTGGTTTTCGACGAAAGGCTAAACATAAAATTTTACCGTTTATTCATTGAGGATTAGTACGTTTTTTATATCGAATTGTGACATATTTACGAATGTTCATTAAATTGAATTGGATATATATTTTGATTACTTGCGGAGTTGTGTTATTTCTGGGTTGGTATTCTGTGATACTTTTACTGACTGACTACGGACTGCTATTTATTATAGTATTAGATACACCCGGCATGCTTTGCAATGCCTTAAAAGATAAAACTGTTAGGTTACTTATAATAATTAAAAAGGTTTTGTAATCCAAGAAGCTTCGCGAGCATACTCTAGAACACCCTACCAAAGTTTCATCACAATCTGATCAATGGTTTACAATATTGAGTAAACATACACATATTATTGATTTTTATTTATATACCTAGATAACACATAGCACAAAACTGATAAAATTTAATGAACAAACTGCTATGGTATTCCAGCACAGTAATTTGCGACAAAATTTTGCTGTCAACTTTGAAATCATGCATTTATTTTATGAAATTCCCAGCTGTATGCCACTAACTCATTTAAATATTTCGAGACTGTTGGAAATAAGAGTGGAGAATTCCTCGTTGTTGAATAAATTTTTAATGTCAACATAAAACGGAGGTTACTAAAGGATGATACAGAATAAAGTTTGTACTTCACTTTGAATGTTATTCTGAACATATAATTAAGGGCTCATTATTGTTCGACGATAATAATTGTAAACGACATCACTCATACCAGCCTCCCAATTACGTAGCTCCAATGATAATGGCAATTTGAAGTCTATTGTTATCCATTGCTATATCACTTGTAGCGGGAATGCCGTAGGGAGATTATTGAATAAAAACTCATGCCATTTTTTGTTATTGACCACTCTATTACCACTGCACCGTGGCAAACAAGCATACGGCCCACCTGATTGTAAGCGGTTACCGTAGCCTATGGACGTTTGCAACAACAGGGGTATCATTTGCGCGTTGCCGACCCTGTAAAAACCTTTTTACGCCTTTTTTGAAGAACCCCATGCAGTACTCCTTGAAGAAAACCTCTGCAGGGAGGCATTCCACAATCTGAGCGCACGTGGGAGAAAGTTCCCTGTGAGGGTGAATGCGGTGTGATGATAGAAAGAGGCCGTGGGCATCATATCAAATAATTCCTCAGAACACACCCCCTTATACAAACGGTAGAACACATACATGGAGGCAAAATCTCTCCTTAGGCCTAAAGGTTCAATACAGTTTGAGCTCCGGATCGTCGACAGTTCTCATAGCGCGTCTTTGAGCACGTCAAATGGTCCAAGCTGGTATCTAGGTGTTCCCGCCCATAAATGGCAATAGTACTCCATATGGGACCTGACTTGTATCAAGTGTTTATTAACACACAAGCACAGCACAATGTCCACATCGCAACATAATATATTATTTCTTATGAACAAAGAGCACAAAGATAATAATCACATTTTAGAGAAACAGTCTTTGTTTTTCATATTGCGTCGTAACGCTTGACCTTTTATCTCGTGTTGCCATCACTGGATTCGTGTTGCCAATTACCGGCTCGAATACCTCGCTATGGTAAAGTACACTGTGTCGGCCAGGATGGACGTCACATACTATTTAAACACAATGACTGTAATATAAAGCATTAAAAGTAGAATAAATAACACTTCTTTGTAGAGCTGTGTCCTTACGGTAAGTAAAGCCGCTCATCAAAGCTCATTGAGATATGTGGTTATATTTGGAGCAGTAAACTCGTCTACTATGCTGTCAAAATGACGCTTTCTCTTGATTTTAATAGATCAGTGCTTGAGGAGAACTCAAGGTGCTACGATCGTTTAAAGGTTAGGGTTATCGCTTAGCATCAGGTGGAGCGTATGCTTCTTTGCCTACCTTGTCGTATGAATAACTTTTTGATAATTTAAAGACAGAATAGCAGTGGGTTTGTAATAAATTTTTGTCGGGTTCCCTCTATCTAGCAGAATTTTGTTGTTTCGAATTTTATTTGGCATAACACACTTGGCATAAATTTCTTTAAACGAATAATTATGTTGAATGCATAAAAATGTGGGCGAGGCGGCCCGCTAGCTGAAGAGCAGATGGTGGGCGAAAACCATCTGCGACGATAAGGTCGCGTGGGACCGCCGGAGCCGTGACAGAAACCTTGCATGCTGCATGCTTGCTTGCATGCTGCATAATTGCTTGCATGCTGCATGCGTGCATGGTGGATGCTAGTATTGCTTCTGAATATTGACTTTCTGTGATATGATGGTTCTGCCTCTTAATATTATGGATATCAAATTTATGCATAAAGATGATTCAGAATATAAACTTTCTGCGATATGATAGTTCTGCCTCTTAATTATTATGGATATTAAATATAATGCCTAAAGATGATTCTGACTACTAAAATTCACCTTTTTTCGCAGAATTTTTTATGTAATAATTTCACAATGCTTAACAGCGGAAAGCATAAACTTCATTTGGCAGAAAATCACTTGGCACACACTCATTAATCATACATTTAAAACCCATAACTTTATAAGTCAGAATCATCTTTAGGCATATATTTAATATCCATAATAATTAAGAACTATCATATCGCAGAAAGTTTATATTCAGAATAATCTTTATGCATAAATTTGATATCCTTAATATTAAGAGGCAGAACCATCATATCGCAGAAAGTGAATAGTCAGAAGCAATACTAGCATCCATCATGCACGCATGCAGTATGCAAGCAACAGTCAGCATTCAAGCAACCATGCAGCATGCAAGGTTTCTGTCACGGCTCCGGCACTGCGGGGCTCCGGCGGTCCCACGCGACCTTATCATCGCAGATGGTTTTCGCCCACCACCGCAGCCTCGGCTTGCCTCAGCCGCGGCGGTGGTCGTCAAAACCACCTGCCCCTCAGCTCGCGGGCCGCCTTGCCCCTCCGCGCCTACGCCGGCTTGAATTACACTCTAGGGGTAGGGCAGACAAGACTACGTGGAGTCGGTTTTGCAGCGATTCGTTTCTGTCCCTAATGTAGCACAATCTGCCACCATCGTAGTATGCCAAGTAAAATTATACCGAGTAATCGTCGCACTAAATAAGTGCCGAATGTGCTTAACGAAATTATGCGTAATGAAATTTTGCTAAATGAAATTATGCCTAGTGAAAATCTGCTATCTTAAAAGTATGCCATTGGGAATTCGGACAATATAAACATTCGACCAAATGATAATTATACTAAATGATTTTTATGCATTCAACATATTCGTTTAAAGAAAATTATGCCAAGTGTGTTATGCCAAATAAAATTCGGAACAACCAGATAGAGGGAACCCGATAGTCATATTAATTATTAAGAACCGTTCCATTTGCAAAATGAAGATGTTCTTGGTAGTCATATCATTCTGTTTGCAAACCGATGGGGAAGGCTTTCACTCAGCAGTGGATGTCATAGACTGATTTATAATTATCATCAATTATCCGACATTACTGTAAAAGAAATTCGGGTATTGTCTCTTTATGTAACTCCTATACAGTTAAGTGCAGAGTTTCAAATTGCTTGCGCGAAATAAAAATCACGAAACGAAAAACGTCATGTAAAATAACGAGACATCGTTAACGTCACACGTGCTGCAAAATATTTCGTTGTTTGCCATTATGTAATCGGTTTCCCATGTTTCGTTGAAAACTTATTAAACGTGTAATTGACAAATGGTGCGGAAGAGAAAATGCTGCCAGTCAAGTAGTAAAAGTGGCTTTGTCTGCTAAATATTTTGATTATTTAAAGACAGAATTTTCTTCTTAAACCGACTTTTCATTTTAGTTCCACCTGTCCTGGTTTTAGTTGAGTATTGAAAGATTTGGTATATGTGTTCAGAACAAAGTTTCTAATATGTCTGATAAGACATAAGTATACTTTACAGAATAAACATAAGTACTAATTAAATATAATTGATATTTGACTTCTATTATTAAAGTATGATAAAAGTACTTACCAGAAGCAAAAATGTTATTAAAGTGATTAGAGCGATACTGTTATTTATGAAGATTACAAAACTATGAATGCAGTGCGTAAATAAATACCTCAGTATTTTTATTGATAAGTCATGTTTTACCTAAGTTTCTCTTTTATTTGTTTCTTGTAAGAAAATTCCAAGTTATCATAATGCTTCTACTTCATTTTTAGAGTATGGGCAACGAAGGCGGAATGAAAAACAATTTCATTCTGTGACAAAAACACCGTTTGTGTTAGAAGCCAATATAATACCACATATACAAAAATAGAATGACAAATTGTACCTATTTTGAATTAGGTTACATAAAATATATGTTTGGGATGGATTGAGGTTAGACAAAATAATCGACTAGGCTTTCCAGTATCATTATATTTGTATTTATAAGCGTCGGTTGCTTAAAATTATCACCATAACGTTGGCATTTATAACGAAATAATAAAGCCCTACAAAAATCAGAGAGACTTTTATACTGAGAGTAAATTACGCCTGGTAATGGTAATAGCTCACCATAACGAGGGCAGGCTGTTTTCAATTCATTTACTTTTATGAATGGCGACCATTGTACCGATTTACATGGAAGGATAATTATCAACTTGGCAGTTTTCTTCTGTTGTAACAATGAAAAATATGATGCCGCTCAACGTTTGAAGGGGTTTGGAGATAAATCCACCAGCTTAATCGACATTTAATAAGCGTATCAGCAAGTTCTCACGAAAATAGTGTTGTTTGTTCGAAAACATTCTCGCTGAGCTCATCAGTAGCCTATCGAAACGTCTCGATCGCGATCGCGTCGACATGTCAAATCATAAGGAAATGGTAGGAGCGTCTCTGTTGTGAAGTATTGGGAAGTTGAGAAGAAGATTTGAGAAGTTACGTTTAGTATATTTCTATTATTTATTTCATACTATTATCAATATTGCTCCGTTATCTAGTATCCATAACACAAGCTCTCAATAATGTTTACTTTGGGCTACATAATAGGTGAGAGTGTATGAATATCATCATTATTATTATTATTGTAAACTACTTTGATGCCGCGATACTACAGTGCCTTTAGCATGTTCGCGCACGCAGGGGTCGACAGTTTCCCGGCCATACTGCGTAAAAAAGCCGGCTTACTCTTACGGCGAGTGCGCGGCAGCCGTAACAATGTTCTTTAGGCCATTGCCGACAGAGGAGACTGTCCACTAGTCGAGCATCTATGCAGGATAACTAAGTCACTTTAAGTAATTAAGTACTAACATTAGTTATTAAGTTTTAATGTATGTACTTACTAACACTCATGGATCATTGTTGTCCGATAGATATTTTTTTTTTTATTATTTTTCGATTCAGAAAATCGAGACGTTTCGATGGATTTTATCATAAGGTCAAACACGCAATTAATTTCGAACTTGCATTCACGTTGCAGAGCTAACATTGCTTGAATGGTATTAGGGTCTCCCCACATTTATCGACGCGGAATCGGCATAAGCCGAGTGCCTGTCGCCACATTATTCGGTTTAACGCCGTTCAGCTGTTGATCGGCTGTCGACTCCAGCGAAAGGTAGTCGCGACGGCTGGCTATTCACTTACGTTCCCGCCGCCACCGCCATAGGTATTCGGTCAGTGAAGTGAAGAAACCGTTGCCGTCAAAGAAGAGAGCATGAGAGCGTCGATTAGATAATCAATATTAATAAATGTGACTTACGTACAAATCAGATGTGAATTTTTATTAGTGAAAAATTTCTCCCTAAATTGATAGGATGGCTGGGATAAGCTGGCCTCACAAATGCACCTTCCAATGCAAAACAGGCGTAATAAATAGTCGTTGGTTTGCGGAGACCGCGCGCATGAAGGTAGAGAAAAAGAAGAAGAACTACTCAAATGTCAGAAAAACAACTTTGGTTTCAGCTAGACAAGTGCTATTTCTTTTTTTCTTAAGCCTCGATCGCTTTTTAAATAGGGACCTAATCTAATCGCTGAGGAATTATGTCAAGTTAGTCGAGCAAGGTTAAAATTTATTGTCAGCGGGCTAGTAAAGGTTCAAAGATTAATCATGTGGTCTACGTACGCAGATTACGAAACTTTCAAAGAAGAAAATACGAAGAAGTAAGAAGAGAAAAGTCAATGTTAAAACTACATAATTCTGTTTATCCATTGATCAGTATCTACTGAAAATAAACAAATAGGAAAATTAATTGTGTATCTACCTGGATACACAATGAAGTATTAAATCAAATACTATACGTATATTATCATGAGGATGTATGTTAGTCAGAATAATAACACCTGAGATTAAATACCATCGTACAAATCATTTCAAACCACATGTAAATCAAAATTAACAGCTCAAACATGAAGTAAATTAATGTACAGATGAGGGGATAACACTAAAGATAATTGTGAAATATGGACATCGCGGTCCATTGCCTCAGCTGGGGTTGAGCAAGATTGTGGCGTGTGAATTAATTTGAATTTCGTTACCGTATTAGTGAATAACAGATGAGTTGGAAACTTGCCTTGAATACAATATAAATTTATGATACGATCTAACAAATTAGTAAAAACTACAGCTCGTTGTATTAACTTCAATTATTAGCTTCAGTGATATTTCCGTCACCACTCCCAGGCCTTTCTACATGGGAGAAACATATGAGGAGTTTGGGTCATAAAGTCACAACGCTGGCCGTATATTCCCTCTGCATCGACTCTCTATACATCGAGTCTGGCTGCGGTGACTCTCGCTACGTTGCGCCTCTCGTCGTCCGCTCTTAGTAGTGAAAAATCTCCTTACGTCGAGTCTGTGAGGATGAGGTGTAGTTAGCAGAAAACACTGAATTTTCGAACTAATTTATGCGGAATGGTGGGATAAAGCGGTTGCAATAACAACTAGGACCAACCAGGAAGCGAATCTGTGGCGTATCTCTGAAAGCCGTTTCACCATACGACTGTTTGCCGATATTACGTTTCGCATATGGGATACACGCTGTCAGAATCTGCCATATATCGACGTTTCATCGACAGAATGAATCGTTTATGAGTGTTTCATCGACTGGACGTTCAAAGCATGAGGGAGCTTGAGCAGCTTGTATAATTGTACGAACATATTTGGCAATGTTATGACGTTACAATTATAGTATTTCGATATTTTTCAAAATAGCACAGTGCTCGCGTAGCACAAGGCAAAGCGTAGCAATTCAATAAGGCGAGCACGGTTTGACAGTTAGACAAAGTCGACTCACTCTCTCCGTTAGGCTAGTCCCCGAGAAAGATAATATGATTATTATTTTCATAATTCTAAACACTGTTGAAAAATAAGGTTCGATATTATTTTAGTTCACACTGAAGTCGTGGGGCACATTGAAAACAAGAAAAAATATTATTTTTATAACTAGCGCTAGACATTTGCGAACATTCGCTCGAATCACTATCATCTCGACCATATTTCGAGAAAAATGGGAACATTATGTGTGTAGACAAAACCGTTTCTCGATTCTCGTATTCCTTGTGTCACTTCTGGTTGGACATTAAAACTCATAAACTAATTTAGGGGTGTCAAGAAGAGATCTCTAAGAGACATAAGTCCTCCATTGCATACTGCTGTATATACTTTTGTTTTGTATTTCGTGCAATAAAAAGTTTAATTTTGATATAATCGTATCTTGTTTGTAGCATCGCTTAAATATTTAACAAGTTAAAGGAGGTTCTAAGTCTGTAGTAATACGGTTGGTTTTCTAAAACATCAAAGTTTTTTTTGAGCACTCTGAAAGCTCAGATAATCATGATTTTGACTGTACAATCAATTTAGACGACATCCATTTCCATTAAACTGAAATACTTTGGGTAGCACTCATTTGGACGGGCAAACATAAAATTAGGATATCCGACCTTTTCTGGCTAGATTGAAAAGAAAAATACGCATTTAGCCTTAATTTGTGTTATTTTAAAAACCAACAGAATCAGCACCACTCTCGTTTTTTATGATAATTGTACCTTATTTTGCTATCTTTGTAAGTCGTCATTTAATTATTGTGACAAAGATATTGCATATAATAGTTTCCATATCGAAGTGAAATGATAACAATGCTCTAACCATATAATGTGCTCTAGCGTCTAATACGCAATGGTAATCACTTGCTATCTATCAGGCGGACCGAAGCGTAAGCTTTCTTGCCACTGACTGACTTTCTTGGCAGCACATAATTGTTCCTTAATTCCTATAACACGGGTTTCTTCAAAAGAGGCGTGAAAGGACTTTGGGCCAGCAAGGTGGAGACAACTCGAACAGTGTGTTTAATCTGAACTAGCTATTCACCGGTTCACATCAGGTGGTGCTGAGTCATTTTTATAAACAAGAAGTGAATTTGGGCCTGTTACGGATGTGCCATATCTGATTTTATCTCATAGAAAAACACCTACTATAACTAACTCAGAGAATGTATTCTTTTTTATTGTAGCCCGTTTTATTGAGGTTAAAGGGGTTGCAGTAACTACCACCGAAACCAACGCCACATCGTGCCTTCCAAAGCGCAGAGGAGCTTAAGATTACAAATTTTTGGTTGACCCATTTGGGATTCCAGATGGGTCAACCGAAAGTAGTTGTAATCTCAAGTTTGTAATGGTTGATTTACCATGACAAAAGTTTTCACGAAATCAAAGCACTCATTACACTACTGCGCCACTAGCGAGCCTCTCGTAAAGATCGTTTATCAAAGTGTAATTAACTTGTTTTAATAATGTAGGAGTCGATTCTCCTGGAACGGGGTTTTAATGGACAGAAAAGATGGACCAAATTTAGGACTATATGCTATTGTCCTAAATTTGGTTCTTTCGATTACCTTTGGTGGAAGTAGGAGCGTGTCCAGCCAAGTTCAAAAAAAGGAACTGGCAACGCGGCGTGTACACGAACCACTACTTTTTTAACCCTTTAACAACTCAAAAATTGTTGATTTTATCTTGTATTAGTGCACTGATGCCTCGTAATGAATTTGCGTACAGCATCTGGCGCTCACATGCAATAGAAAATTAATTGTGACTGGCAACTTCGTTAATAGATAATTGATAGAATTTTCAACCTATCAATACCTTAACTTGTTTTATGCTTGAAATTTATTTAATGCCTCTTTATATATTTTGATACCTACTTGTTATTTTAAAAATTCAAGTGCAAAAAAGAGCCGTTGACGTGGCTCCACCGTTCCTGTATAATTGAGTTGTCACCATATTTTTCACTTTAACAACTGGATTCCGACTCTTAATTTAATTGACAATGCATTTTCACCCCTTTGTCAGGGCAATTAAAGCTTATTTCTCTTGTTGCTATATCCGCGAGACAAACGGTTTAATGATATTATCAGGGAAATTATCAGTTTCGTGCCAAGTTAACGAGTTCACCAATTACGAAAACGGTGTGAATGTTTCATTTCCATTGTGTATTGCTAAATGACTTCTTTATTCATATCTTTTAATTAGATACAATAGATAATTATATACAGGATGGTGCCGTCAATGCGACAATAAATTTAAACTTGGGCCATATAAGTCCATAGAAATGGTTTGCCACTTTCAAAAATATCGTATTCATTTGATAATTTCATAACATTTTTATGAAATAATGCTGCCAACTATTTTTATGAAATACTAAAAATTATCAAAATAGTTACGTTTTTTTACGAAAGTGGCAAACCATTTCTATGGACTAATATAGCCCATGTTTAAATTTATTGTCGCATTGACGGCACTACCCTGTATATTAGTATATATTGATTTTGTTGATGTAACAAGAGAGGAGGCTAGTGGTTTGAGCGCTCTGGTTTCAATTAGAAAAACAAAACAACTTTCGCCGTGGTCAATCCCGGGATAGATCAATCAAAATTTATAATCTCGAGCTCCTCCGTGCTCCGGAAGGCACGTTAAGCCGTTGGTCCCGGTTGTTACTGCAACCGCTTGAATCCACCAACCCATTGGGCCAGCATGGTGGTGTTATGGCCCAAGCTCTTCACATGTTTCTCTCGTATGGACGTATATGGCTGGTAATGATGATGAGACCTAAGGATAGGACTTGATTCTAAGTTACAATTGGACACGCATAATTGTAAGTACAGTAAGGGCGACGTCAAGGTCAAATTGTTACGCATGATGTGCTGTCGAGTGTATAACATTATCTCCTAACTCTGAAATCAAGACGTCTCCAACTTAAATCTATGTTTCTATCTTCTGCTATAATTGATACTATTGGCAATTGGGTAGACCTTAACAATAATAAAATTGTGCTATCTTATAAATGTGACTTGTTTATTTGCCACTAGTACCTGTATGACTAATGCTGGTAAGCCTTTGCATAGAATTACCAACTCAGACAATAATATTTTATTCAACTGATAATCTCTTCGCTCCTGTAAGTAAATTAAAAAACAACAACTAACAGAATTTTTAAGGAGCACTAAGCAAATGTATTTCTCGTCATGGCTGGTTGATAAAATTAATGCTTTTATAATAGTGTTCCAGTTGCATTCTATATCTAAAACTTTATATTGTGAAAATTGTATCACTTATTTAGAAGTTAACATTAGTTTAGAAAATAGCGGTTGATAGGGGGGGGGGGGGATGCAAGGGTCCTTTTTACAGACCCTTATATCCCCTCTTCCTCCCCCCAACGAAACTTTGAGCAGGGACCCGACTGCGGTCGAACCGCCTTGACGACACAACGGTGAAATGTCTTCGGGCCATCCCGTGATGTCGTCAAGAAGCGGTTAAGAAGATGCGTCGCTGAGGAGTTTGGTGGGTGAGAGCCCCCCTTCCTTCCCCCCCCCCCCCCCGGGGTTGGAGGATCGGCTGGTAGAGCTTCTCCTCAGCGTCAAAAAAAAAAAGGTTTAGAAAATAGCGGCAACTGTTAACCTATTTTTATTCATATATTATTATCTACTGTTGTGGTTAATGATGTGGGTGACGCAATTACTTTACCTATAGTAACTTATATATACTTAATTAATACTTCATTGTGTTAATTCACGCAAATGAGTGAAAAAAAAAAATTGACGCCGGCAGGCTAAGCGACAAATAGTAGGTACACATAAATAAATATCGAAAATGTTGTTTGTTTTTAACAATGCCGAAGTAACAATCAATTGAATCAATTGCCCCTGTCTTCCCTAAATAACAAATTATGATAGAGAAAATTGAAGATAAATCTTAGATCACAAAAATCTGTAGTAAGAAATCGAGAAATATCCATCGCCTAGTAAAATGGATTTGTCGAAAATTTTCTCGAACTAATCTTTTCTGGAACTTGGCTACGACATCTGACATCGAAGGCAAACAACTTCTAACGATCCATCTCTGTTCGCTGACTTGTTAATTTCTTCAACCCTGAGCAGCGTTTTCTCCTGCCAAAGTTGCTTTTCACTCGACATTTTTCAAGTTTGTAAATTAACACACCACGAATCTGTATTACACGTCGTGCAAGTATTTTAGAGCATACAGTGGACTTATCACAAGAACTTTTTACCGTTACACTGTTTCCGTATAGCCTTATTCTCTTAAATGTAAGGTGTATTTTCAATCGTATTTCATTTTTTATCTGAACGTCTAAGCTGTTCGTATAGTGCAAATCCTCTTTTCTGCGTCTATTTACTGACTACAACCTCTTTTTATCGCTTCACTTAACAAGATTCCTTGCTCGTAAAGGCGAAAATTAATTTTTGATAAACGAATTTAATGTACATCCTTTAAACAGAAAAATGAAATTTTGAATGACTTCCAAGAACGATAAACGAAGTATTATTTTCTAAGTTTTTTTTTAGGATTTAATATCAAAGCTATAAGCTTTACAACTGTGCTATTGTATTAAAGTATACGTATACTTGAGCGGGTCTCAAAATTTAAGAAACGGGGCCTATAGCTAACTATATGATTAAATTATTGTGTAGGCATTATTTTCTGGCAATCATAAAAGAAATATAATATTTCCTGCAGTTTTCCACTCAGAAAGTTAGTGAAGAAACTTGTGCAATATGAAAGTTGTATGCTATATATAGTATTTAAATCTCGTGTGCCTTATTCTCTTCGCATTAAGAGTTACTGTCTGTCACATGTATATACAAGAACCTAATGCTTGTAGTCGCAAGTACAGTCGTACTATCGCGTTTATTTATTTCGGCTATATAGAAGTTTGCTGTGTTTTGTTGTGAAGAAGAAGGTAACCAGGGTAAAAGATGCTCATATCTCTAGAATGTCAAAATTAATGTGTCAATAGGCGACGGTTGCGTTTTACATTAGCTGCATGTTTACCATTCTTTGTCATAAAACTTAATAATAAATGGATTCCTTACCTTTTTATAATATTTTTATGCAAACCATGTTTCGTTTAAAATAGTTATTACTAAGTATTTATACACAACTAAACGTTTTAAAACTGCTAAAATTTAATTCTTGCGGCAAAATATCGACTAACCTATGACTATTTTTCTTCCATTTATTCTCTCCAGCCCCCTTATTCTCAACTGTCGGATCACGGATTCGATTCGAAAAGTCACATGCTGTCTCGCTTTGACGCATAGCGATAATAAGTGATAGGTATAGAGTTTCCGAAATTCGAATATTTTCTGACAGTTGAGAATAAGGGGGCAGTTACTCTTTGTATTAAGAACTTCCAACTAGTTGTCAGTACTTTTCACTATATTAACAAGCTTATACCTTCGTAAAAAGAGTGTTTTTCGTAGTTAAGTGTTGGCATTTACGTGTTCCTAGCTGTACTTTGGACCGACGTTAATAAATCTTTTCATTCGGACATTATCTGAAGAAGTCAGAGACGTTCACCAATCTTCGCAAGCTATGACATTAAAGCTTAACTTTTTCATTAGTTTCGTGTTTATTTGAGAAGTTCGTTAAACTTTTAGTTTGTCTTTATTATCGAAACTGATTATCGTGTTTTCAGAAAGTCACAACCACGATAATGTCGATTTCATACTTTTCTTGATGATCAATAACTCGATGTCTTTGCTTTGATAATTAACTTCTTTGATAATATTAATGCATCTAAAGTATGGACTATTAAAGTCAAAGTGTTGCATTCATTAATGTGACAGATAAATTTGGTGCAGAGTTGTTTGGGTTTGGTGGTAATAAGGTGCAGATAAATTTAATTGGTAACGCATATATTATATAATAACTCTCTATAGGTATACCTAAATTAATGACGACGCGTAAGATACGCGTAGAGTGCTTTGCAGCAACATACTCAGGGTATGAAACCATTTTTCAATCCTTAGATAACAGTTTGTCCATAGATTAAGTTTGTAAAGTTAAAAGTTAATCTGCAGAAAATTTGTCTTAATGGCAATTATAATTCACTCGTTAAAAATTACGAGGATTGAATTGGTCCTCAATCAGTCTTTTAGTAAAAGCACAAACCTAACAGTTTTAACGTGTAGTAAGTACCTGTTTCATAGATTACCTTCATGGACTACACAAATTTGCAGCACTCTTTGCACGAGTATATCATTATTTTTTCAAATACTGGCAGAAAGTAATAAAATAGTTTGGTTACGATCATGTTTATTGGAAACACACACAACAATTAACGCTTAACACAAATTAATTACAATAAAATGTCCCTGAACGTTACGGAAACAAACACCTCACTTAACACAACATTAATTAATCACTTATCGCAAAGAAAAAAAAACTCGCACTGATATCGCTACAAAGTAATCTCTGCACAGTTCCAATCCCTGTGCCGCGACGCAAGTGCCAATAGACAATTCTCGAAGCTTCCACAATATTACTTCATTTGAAAACGGTAGTAGCTAGGTCAAAATTTTAATTCTTTTGTATGTGATATAGCTCCATTTAGATCGGAATTAAAACGCGTTACAGCGTGCTGAAAACGTCTCCAAGTCTGAAAAAAAATACTTCAAAGTTGCGAAAGGCTAGACTATACTAGTTACACCGCCGTTTCTATATTTGACCCCAATTTCGACTCTTTTCCCGGCTCTATCAGTCCGCCAGAGGAACAGAAAGACAGAAGAAGGTCTATTTCGGAGGCATTAACATTTTTTTAATACAACTAGATCACAAACAAGCTGACGGCCAGTTGGTGGTAGGTGGCTATATATAACTATAGACAGCTGAAATAACAAGAAAATAATCACTTTTGGTATTGCAGATGCGTTGCTATCCTGGGGCTTAAGATGAAATACTTTCCATGCCCAGTAATTCCACTGCCAGATTTTTATGGTACATTTTCTTATTTTTTCAGTTTTAACGAATTTAAATTACTGGCTACTGTATTATATTATTTTTTTATTATGCTGACGGATGCCAAATAAAATATTGTCTTTCTTACATAAAGATACAAGATACAAAATGTCACACCTGTAATATTTTATCATTTCAATTCTAAATTGTATAGCACCATAAATTACTTCCCACCATCTCGTAATTTTTAATAGAATATGTCTCAATATTAATTTTTCCGCCATGAACGTAAAGCGTTTACATGTGTATGCGAACCAATTTCCGCAGCGCGGATCAAAATTATCCTCTACAGTGCTTTTGAGGTGAATCGTAGAGAATTTGTAATATCAGCTTTATTATTTTATTCATCGTAAAATGTTTTCCACAAAGAGATTGATTTGTTTGCGAGTCATAAAGATTTATTTTTGCCACTGATAAAATTATCATATTGTGCCCTCAGATAAAATGACATAACTTTTAGCATTACTCAGCACAATAATAAGAGCAATACCAGGTAAGCACAGCCTAGAATAATAGATATCTTTATTTGAACAAAAACTCAAAGTGCCATTCACGTGTTGCTTGTTCTAATTTAAAAATAAAAAAATATGCTTAAATAATTCGCCCCATTACAATAATGAATCTAGATACCTTAAGCTTAAGACTAAATTTTTAAGGGGCTGGTGCCTAAAATATGTCTTGGAAGACCTGTAAGTAATACAGGTCACCATCAGATATCAAACTGAGTCACCTATAGGAAAGTGAGTTTCGTCTGAAAAATTTAAAGACCCTACACCATGCAGGGTCACCAGAAGAAAGTTTTAATCATTTGAGTGCTGCTAGTAAGTTATTAGTCCTCAAAATCATTTGGGAGAAGATCTCATATTCCGACCCTCTCCTGCAATCAATAGCTAGGGGATTGAGGCCAAGTCGAAAGCCTTCGCTAGGCTAAAGAAGAGTACTACACATTACCTATTTTAATTTAGAGCATCAACGATGGACTGAAAAAGCTAATTGACTACGTTGTTGGTGGAGCCTCCATCACGGAAACAATATTGGATGGTGAGAGATTTCTTTTTGTCAAAATAAAATAAAATTTGTACTTCATTCAAAATCAGTTTACTTTAAGGCTAGTATTTGTATTCTTATTACAAGTCAGACACAGTCATTATTAAGAAAACAAATTAAACCCTTGACATTTTTAATTACTTGCAAAGGTAATTACCACGTTTACCGTATAGATTTAATAAGAAAATATGAATTCCAATACTTCAACCTAGTACTGCTGTTGTTTTCATAGAATCGATGCATCGCGGACGACTCTCTAGAGAGTTTATACTACGGCCTGGCCACGGGAACGGGCGACGGCGACGACTCGGTAACTACTGCGCGCTCACGAAGACGCGCTGCGAGGCCGACATCGAGACAGCGCGCAGTGGTTGCCGATTTGCGAGTCGATGGACGCGCGTGCGGTGAGTTCGTGGCCAGGCCGTTACATTAACGAAAAACTGGATAGTTGAGTTACTACTTGTTATCTAGCCGAAATCAAACATAATAATGAGCTTGTGCTATAGTTATTGGATAAATATAGTCTATTAATATGTATTCAAATAAGCGAAACATACTAAATAACCATATAAATATCCATGACTCTTGAACCACCCATGCAAACATCTGCCCTATCGAGATTTGTACCCGGAATAAACAGACGGTAAATGGAAAAAATGAATGAATGGTGGCTCAGGAACCAAAAGCTTAATCTTCCCTTAGCAAGTTTTGTAACCATAATGACAATACATGTATCGTATATTTGTTGCAACCTATCGAGAAGTGTTTTGCTATTTCATTTTGCCAGCTGGCTACAAATTAGAGTGGCTATCTCTTCTTTACAGTTCAATAGATCTATGTATGTCCTAAACAAATAGACACAATGAAATCAAGCAATAAGGCGCGATGTACAAACTCCCAAGTAGTAAGTCAATTTGCGAGCAATTTGTGTAAACACAAGCGTTCGGACGGAGTCTAGGAGAAACTTGAACAATAGCAACTATTCCATTCATTGTTTTAGATCTGAAGAGGCTTCGGAATCTTGTCTAGGAATATTGTTGCTTATTTGTTGTTGCACAAAGTTAGTTGCAAGCAGCGCTTTGTGAATGAAAAAATATTTACTTGTATGTTAGTCCAATTGATATACCTATGCCGTACCTATATGTTATTATGTTTCAAACCTTCTGTAACCTTGGTTATAAGCAGTTTTAGATTAATGTCAAATGGAACTTTCTGTACCTCATAATAATTAACTAGGTTTCAATTAGGACTTTATTAATGTTCCACATAGATCGTTACTTACAACGTGCGTTACAGGGCTGAATTAATTCCAGCTTTCAATCTAATGCTTGCCAAAGACAGATCTTGTTACTAACATTATAATAATTTTATTCTCGTTATATTTTACATAGCAATTAATTTAATAAAAATGCCTACGGTGCCAGCGGTGTCTGGTTTTATCAGTCATTTTATTTTATATCTCTTCTTAAAGCTTGTTAAACTACTTACTTTTATTTATTGCATTCCCTTCCTCTTTCCTCTAATATCTTCAAAGTTATGTTTAATTTGTTTATTTTATATCAGTAATTTTGCACATTTACTCGTAGTACTGTTATGGCAACACTTCTCTGATGCTCAATACACAATACGCACTTCTGTAACAAAAACTTAAACATTAGCACATGCAAAACTACAAAAATTACAATTTAGCCAACCTTAGTAAGTAAGTAAGTAATCATTTATTTGTGAAAAAACTAGTGTACATAGTTTTACAATCTAGGTCTTAAAATAATCATTGCCCTACGTGTTTCAGCCATTATGGCGTACAAATATTTATAAAGACAGGAAATTTGTGACATGCAGCAGAAACAAAAAGAAACTCGAAATTTCTGATACGGTTATAAACAATAATTATTAAACCAAGATATTATTGCCTGTTTGAGAACATTATGAACCTATTCTTAAAACTAAATCTAGCTATCATGCATGTAAATTATCAATAAAAATGTGCCAAATGTGTATTGGAGTCGATAGACTCAAAGTATCTATTATAACTTCAACTCTCCGAAAATCTAAAAGTCTCCTTAAATTTAAAAAGCAATATTGAATAATAATTTTTAAATTAAAATATGTTTTCACCTTTTTCATTTCATTACCTATTCGCTTAAGTAGACCGTTAATCAATTCGATTGAGTAGGTCTTTAAGTGGCACAAAGCTTGTCTGGTCTCCCATATTCAATTTGCAAGATTTTCTATTATGTTGAAGCTTGTAAAGGAAAAGCAATTTTTGAGTATTTTATAACAAATTAATTTCCTTCTGAGAAACAGTTTTAAGTCGTACAACTTACTAAATAGATACTCTGTATATTTTAGTACACTTCTAAGAATATAACATCATAGCAAAGGCTGCAATTAATTAGTCAAAAAAGATCTTGGTTACAATATTCAGATATGACAGCATAGAAAATTTATCCTTAAATTTGGTGTAACACGAGTTAAAGGCTGTAGTCATAACAATTTAGTAGAGTAAGAGACCTTAAATGTAGAAAAAATAGTCGGGAACCAGTGTTAGTTGCTAAACCATCATTGCAACCTCCACTTACGATAAGTTAGTTCAGCTAGTAATATTTATATTTTTCCTTTCCGGTTCCGGGGTTTGCTGTCATTGCAACGCACGTACCGCTGTCACACTCAGGTTCCAAAGCCAAATTGAAAATAAAATAAACTTGTATGGTTTTACCATTAGAATTTTTTATCAGATACTTAAGTGTTCGCGGTTAGACGGAAAGAAACCGGAATTTGATCATGGACCGAGACAAAGAATTTAATAGCTATAGTGGACATCTAGATATTTTCCAAAGATTTTTTTTATACTACTAGAGGACAAACAAGCTGACGGCCCGCATGGTGGTAAGCGGTTACCGCCGCCTATAGACACCTGCAATAACAAGAAGAAATCACTTGATATTGCAGGTGCGTTGTCGTCCTGAGGCCTTTTTTTTTTTTTTTTTTTTTGTCGGGGAGAAATCTGTTTACAGACCTACCCGCCGCTGGCTAGGCGACGGGCGTGTGTGGGGGTCACCCAGTGATAAAGACACTAGGAATACCCACTAAAACTCCCCGGTAACTCCACTGCCCTTCGCAGGGGTAGGCTAGGCTCTGCCGAAGCAATTTCACTAGCCTACCCCCAGGCAACCCAGCCTTACGGCCAGGTTTCGCGCCGATGGAGATTACCCAGAGTTACTTGGGCAATCCCAGACGTGGCGGGCTGTGCAATGCGTGCGTGGGGGCCACCCACGCATGCGGCCGCGCCTAGGGCGCTCGGAGATGGGCGATCACCGCCCGCCTCCTGGCGCCCACCCGTCTACGCCGGATAGGGGCGGCCAGAGGATTCTCCTCCCGCTCCCTCTCCGCTGCCTCCTTCTGCGTGAGCACAGTCTCGCAGAAGGAGGCGACCGCCTCCCATACCCTCTCGCTACCAACCATAGCTCTAACCATGGTTGGCAGCGAGAGGTGACCGCCACCGAGCGCCGCACGAAGTTCGCGACGCTCGTGTCGCCAGGCCGAACACTCCACAAGGGTGTGCTCGGCGGTATCGTCGGGGGAGTCACAGTGATGACACCGCGGCGTCTCCTCCCGACGGGCGATACGGTACAGGTAGTGGCCGAAACAACCATGTCCGGTCAGTACCTGCACCATGCGGTAGGTGAGGCTGCCTAGCCGGCGCCCAACCCACTCCTCCAACACCGGACGAATTGCTTCAATCGTCCGGTGGCCAGCCGCTGGGGTGGCGAGTGCCTCGCCCCATCGGCACAGAGCCTCCCTCTGCGCCAGGGTGCGGACCCGCCTCACCTCGTCGAGGCCAGGTCGCTCCCCCCGCTCTCTTGCCGCGACCCGGTGCTGATGTACCCTGGCCAGAACCAGGGCATCTACCTCCCACGGGAGCGTGCCTGCCAGAACGCAAGCAGCCCCGTGACTG
Organism: Nymphula nitidulata; assembly: GCA_947347705.1. Taxonomy (NCBI): domain Eukaryota; kingdom Metazoa; phylum Arthropoda; class Insecta; order Lepidoptera; family Crambidae; genus Nymphula; species Nymphula nitidulata. The sequence continues at coordinate 16,053,267 of OX374626.1, read as the reverse complement.
ACCGTGCGGTAAGCCCGCACGGCCCGGATCACAATGACCCTCTGCGGCTGCCGCAAGAGGGCCCGTGTGCGGGAGGAGAGGCACTCCGCCCATACCGGGGCACCGTACAGTGCCATCGACCTTATCACCCCATGATAAAGCCGACGGCACGACGAGCTGGGCCCCCCCACATTTGGGAGGACTCGTCCGAGCGCGGCTGCGGTGCCACACAGCCTGGGAGCGAGGAGTTTAAAGTGCTCCTCGAAGCTCCACCGAGGGTCCAGTACCAGGCCGAGGTACTTAAGGTGCACCTCGACGGGGATACGGACCCTCTCTACTCGGACCTCGAGCCCCGGTGGGGTTCTGCGTCTCGGGGCGTGGAAGGACATGGCTCTCGTTTTCGTGAGAGCCACCTCCAGCCCTAGGAGGCGAATGCGCTGGACGACCATGGTCGTGCCGACCGACGCAAGGTGGACCACCTCTTCCCATTCACGCGCCCTTGCCGCGACCAGCGTGTCATCCGCGAAACAGACAACATCCGTCCGCGGCAAGAGCGCGACGCGCAGAACCCAGTTGTACCCCAGGTTCCATAGTAAGGGGCCTAGTACGGAACCCTGGGGCACCCCTGCCGCCATTAGCCATGATTGAACGCGGCCCTCCTCGTCCTCATAGAGGACCCCTCTCCCGCGAAGGTAGTCTCTCACTAGGACGCGGAGGTACAGAGGCACTCGGTGGAACTTGAGTGCCTCCTCTATGCACTCGTGGGGTAGGCTGTTGAATGCGTTCGCAATGTCAAGAGACACCGCGATCACAACCTCCCCTTGTGCTGTGGCCGCCTCAGTCCACCTTTTGAGGCGAGCCACTGCGTCCATAGTGGACCGGCCGGTGCGGAATCCAAATTGGCAGTCTGCCAGGTCCGGCCCTCTGTCCTCGAGGTGCTCGGTGATCCGGGAAGCGAGAATTTTTTCAAAAAATTTCCCGGACTCATCGAGCAGCACCACCGGCCTGTAGCCCGACGGCGAGTCAGCGGGGCGGCCCTCCTTCCGGAGGAGGCATAGCTTTCCCACCTTCCATCTCCGGGGGAAGCGACCCGACGCGATACACTTATCAAGCAGGCCGCGGAACCGCTCCTCCAGGGGGCCCAGAGCTATCCCCACCACTTTCGACGGGGCACCGTCCGGCCCCGGTGCTTTATTTTTGCACCGGAGCCTGTCCCTCCCCATGTCAAACTCCATGTCCGACACGGGAGGACCACCAGCCCACAACTCCGATTCGGACTCAGGAGAGAGCATTCTGGGAGGCACGAATGGTCCGGGATTTGGGAATAAAGACCCCAGCACCCTTTGCATAAGCCCCGGCTCCATACAGGATGTGGAGGTGGCGCCGCTGTTGAATTTTCCCCGTACCAACCTGTACGGCCTCCCCCAGGGATCTTCGTCAAGGAGCGCGATAAATCGCTCCTGGGCGTCGACCTTGGCCCTACAGATTGCCGTCCGTAGGGCCTTGTGGGCCTCCCGATACGCCCGGTGATATTCCTCCTCTTCACCGGGCGTAGCTGAGGCGCGCCTTCTACACCTAATAAAGGCGCGCCTCGCCGCCATACTGGTGGTACGCAGGGTGGATAGTTCTTGCGTCCACCAGTATACCTGTCCCCGGTGGGAGCGGCCCCGTGTCCTCGGCATGGCGGCGGTGCAGACAGCCTTTATGTCGCTCGCAAAAAGCTCTGCCATGTCGTCAGCATCCCCGGCACTGTTGTCGGGCTCATCATACCAGGCCCGTACCATCGCCGCCTCCTCTGCCAGCTCCTTATCGAGCTTGGCGAGGGACCACCGCAGAAATTTAGAGTGCCTTGTTGGGCGGCCCAGGTGGACAGGAGCCCCTTGGGATGCCGTGGAGATCTCGTATCGGATATATAAATGGTCCGATAGAGTCTCCACGTCCTCCATCACTCGCCAATCTCTTATCCGGGCCGCGAGGGATGGGGTAGCAAACGACACGTCGACCCTCGACGTGCCCTGCCATCGGACACAGGTCGGAGTGGTGCCCTGGTTGAGGATTTGGAGCCCCAGGGACAAAACCCAGTGCTCCAGTATACCACCACGAACGGTGGTGCTGGGAGACCCCCATGCGGGAGACTTTGCGTTGAAATCCCCCGCCACTAGCACTGGAGACGGAGCGGCCCGCCGCACCACCCCCTCCACCGCAGCCAGGAACCACTCAAATTCGGCCCTGCTGCGGTTTGGGGAGAAGTAGGTTGAGATAACTACCACCCCTCCCCATCTCACCGCTACATATCCCGGTCCTCTGTCTACAGGAACCAGGGGGGAGGCATCATTAGACGCCGACCCTACTACGACAGCAGAGCCGTCAGTAGCCCCGACCCACCTAGGAGAAGGAGGGATAAAATATGGCTCCGAAACTATTGCCAGGTCTATGCCCCACTCCGCCATCGACTGGCACAGAAGATTCTGTGCCGCGGCGCAATGGTTTATATTCCCCTGTACTATGTTGCCGATGAACCTACTAGGCATTGTTGGTTTCCATCGGCACTACAGGGGCGGCGCAGGGCACTGCTGCTCGGGGTTGGGCTGCCTCCGGGGCATCGGGACGGCCCTTAACTGGGGGTGGTTTACACTTTGCCCCTGTCATCCGGTGCGCCGAGGGGAGCCCCCGTTCCGCACAGACAGTGCATCTGGTGATGGCAGACTGGCAGTCCATCGACTTATGCCCCTCCACTCCGCAGCGGAAGCACAGTCCACTACGGTCTTTTTTAGAGGGGCACCGCTGGGATGTGTGGCCGACTTCGTAGCAGCGGTGGCACCGCATGGGGCGCTGCTCGAGCAGCTTGATCGAGGCGGAGCTCCACCCCACACAGAGACGTCCAGCCTCCACCAACCGTCCTACCACGTCCACAGGGAGGGAGGCCACAGCCGACCCCACACCCCTGGTGCCATTCGATATTGCACCAAGCTTGATGGCATCTGTGGAGCAACCCGTCCCTTCTGCTAGTGCCGCCCGGAGCTCATCAGCTGACACCGAGTCATCTAGACCGGAGACGCGGATGTCAGCCATTTTCGTGGGACGTACCACCCTTGCTGTGTCTCCCAGCGCCTCTCCAACTTTGGCAGCGAAGGTGTCAGCCTGTGCCGGGGTGGTTGTTTTGGGGAGCTCGAACAGTCGAGCTCCCGTCATTGTCCGCCTGAATTTTGGGGGGCCCACAATACCAAGGGCCCCCAAACTGACTGCCGCCTTGGCCTTTGAAATGGCCTCCCTGTAGGTGGCCCCCTCAGCCATAGCCTCAGGCTTGAGGGTAACCACCACTGCTAAAGTTTTTGAGGCCTTGGGAGGCTTGGCCACCTTCTTGACCGGCATAGTCTGACCTTTTTTAGAGTGCCCCTGTACCGGATTTGCCTGGGCTGGAGCCTTCCGGGTCTTCTTTTTACCCACGGTGGTCCATCTCTCCTCCTCAGGCACCACTGGCTGCTCTTGATTCGAAGGCCCCGCAATCTGCTCTTCCGCTCGAGCAGCTGGGACCTTGGGAGGCATGGCCTTGGACTTCTTCACCCTCGCTTCTTTCGGCAAATTTGCCGGAGGGGCGAGGGTGGTTGCCGCAGGGGCACGGGCCCCACGATTGTCCGTCGCCAGTGGCGGGCGGTGGGATTGGGTTGGCAGCAGTCTGCCGTCTACCTCCAGACCCTCCAGTCTGGCCGCTATAACTGCACCTACGTGGGACATCAAGTCCCTTTGGAGCTGGCCGAAGGCATCTGCAAACTCGGACCTTGTCAACGCGCCGCTTGGGTCACGCACCTGACCGACCGAGCTCACCGGCTCATTCTGCACCTGCTCCGGCTTGGAGCTTACCACCAGAGCCACAGGGCTTTTTGCAATTTTATCGCCTCGAGGGCTTTGGCGTTCAGAGAAGGCCCGTCTCAAGGCCACCACTTCTTCCAACACAGCGGACAATTGACCTTTTAGGCGCTTGTTGTCCGCCTGTAGCTTCCGCATTACCTCAGAGGAGTCTCGACTGGCCAGCGACCGTACCACCGCCAGCATCGCCTGCGAGGCCTCATCGATTTCTCTAATGCAGGTCCCCTTGAAATTCTTTGATTTTCGGGTGACCTGATAAATGAGGCCCGCTCCGTCTTCCGCTTTCTTAAGAAGGTCGTCCACTGACGGCTCAAGGGACCCCTTTTGAGCCATCCTTGCCCCTGATACCGGCTCCGCCTCAGTGAGGGTAGACTCAGAGTCCGAGTCCAGGCCCCCCTCCTTCAATTTCCTGCGAGCTTCAGAGAGGCCCGTGTGATGGTAGGCCCCTCTTCCGCCCCGTGAGCGTGCGATCTTCGGCACTAGTCGCCCTGGCCGTTGTACCTCTGAGTCAGACTCGTCGTCCGACGATACTTCCCCATAAAACTTGCTCCCAAGAGGTCTTTTCCTCGACGACGCCCTTGGTCGTCGTCCTGAGGCCTAAGATAAAATGCCTTCCATGCCCAGTTATTACACTGACCACCTTTCCCTTCAATCCGAAACAAAGCAAACAGTTTCACGGCTGAAATAAGAAAGGCGGTGGTACCCAGACGACCCTGCATACATCGCATACGGGCCTACCACCTAACTTATTAAGTCTGTTATAATTTCTTTTAATGATAAAAGAGGTAATAAGTTAGGTGGTATTCGATCTATTGCAAGTCTGACTTTACACGAACTGTCAATTTCAAGTCACAGTACTCAACCGATCACGTACGATCCATTAAACTAATAATGCCTACATTATTAATTACTCACGCTTTCAAATGGATAAGTATTTGCCGTAAGCTGCGCTTAGTACCGTCTAAAACAAAACAAAATTCTAACGTCTATCTCAATAAAGATTTGAATAAAATTTATGAGAAAGATTCCTATTGACATTTTTCGCGTGGAACTGAATAAAGCGTGGCAGTTTTCGTCTTGAAGATGTGGAAATCGCGTGGGAATTACTGAAATCGAGTATGGATTAGCACCCCGAAGGTCTGATTCGAATTCGACGTTGATTGATGAGCCCAGCAAGCGTTTTTGCGGGTGTGAAAATATTTAAATTATAAAAAAGACTTGATTATAGTGGGAACGGTAAAAAGCTGTAATCTCGACCTTTTTAGTAAGTTTTTCATCGATTTAAATACGTGGGGCGTTCTAAAAATTTTCGAAATGAATATTCAAAAAGTAATATGACTGGTCAAACATAAATTTATTGTTTCTCGAAATATGGTCTCATGCTCTTATTTCTCCCCAATGCAATTCTTAGTACGAATGAACCTTTCGGTAAATAAATGCTTGTGTACCAATGAATTTTCACCGCATCTCATGGTATGTCATATACCTATCGGTTTTGGTCATACGGCGTACAGCATCGATGTTTTCGTTTATAACGGTAGACCGACTTCCATCACGACATTCGTCTCTGAGTTTGACACAACCGCGGTTGATCTTTGAAAACCAGCCATAAACAGACGACTTGTAAGGTGCTTTAACACCAAAAGCACTTAGAAGGCCAGAGGCACAGCACTGCGGAGTCAAACTATATTGTTCTGTTTATTTATTAAACTTTAATTGCACAAAATAGGTACAATGGAGCATGCATGATGTTCCCACAGTAGGAGGTAAGATAGCCAGTTTCTTTATGGTTGGTGAATCTGGGTGTAGCTTACTTCCATGTAACCTTAACACCAATTTTTGTAACTTTAACTTGCATGTCGCAAATGAATTATCCACTTATTATACCCACTTACTTCGTGAAAGCGAGACTGAACTTAATGGCATAAGATAGTTATCGAATAATTAAAGATCCTCTTATGGTAGTCAATTGTGCGTATCCATTAAACTAATAATACGCTATAAATTACTCATGAGCTTTCTAATGAATATGGATTACTATTTACCCCATATTGGTACACAACGTCTGAGAAATACTAGTAATTAATTTGACTTACAGCTTACATCGTGTTATTAAGGAATGTCGAACGGAATTTAGATGCCTTTATAATTGTGTATACTACTATACGTGGGCACAGATTATATAACAGGTTAGGGGCCACGTAGGACAATGGGCGTTCTCTGCGCATCCGTTGCGCATCCTCTGGACGTTATAAAAGCTAGCGTCATCATCATCAACCATCATATCCGCCTACGAAGTCCACTGCTGAACAAAAGCCTCCCATCATCGATTTCAAAACCGATTGGTTTTGCGCAGTCTAAATGTAACGGCTCCCCGCGACCCTGACCAGGTCGTTTATCCATCTAGTGGGAGGCCGTCTTACTTTGAGCTTTCCGCTATGTGGTCGTCATGCTACAACTTTAACGCCCCATCGGCCGTCCGTTCTGCGTGTTATGTACCCACTGCCACTTCAACTTACTAATCCTATGAGCTATATCGGTGACTTTGGTTCTCTATCGGATGTTCTCATTTTTGATACTATCTTGTATGAAAAGCGCCTAGCATAGCTCGCTTTATAGCTCATTGGGTGACTGTAAACTTATAGAGAAGGCTAAAACTGACGTTTTACAGAAACCTTCACAATGTCAAAAAAATGAATTAAAAAAAATATATAAAATACAATTTAGCAATAGTATTTCATTTCATTTCTATGTAAAACGACAAATAACAGATGACTGTAACTATTTTAGTAAAATAAACACTGGTATTGCTATATAGTAAACCTCGTTACAAAACGATATGAAAGCTTTGACCAGTAAATAAAAGCAAATCCACTATGAAATACCATTCCACCGTGACCGGTATTGTTTTAATCACTACTATTTCTGTAGACGTACCGTACTTCATAAATATTTGGTCTTTAAATACCAATTAATGCTACCTATTTTTATCGAACAAAAACATCAAGATACTTCAACTCTCTATTGAGACTTGTTAAGCATATCAAAATAAATCGGCCTATTTGTATTGTACTAATTTTTACGCAAACATCAATATTTTTTAAAATCTCCAACGTGACATTTTTAGGCAGGTCTGTGCCTTCCAAGGCAAAATTCCAACGTTCGTATTTAAAATATCGTACTCTGTCGCCGGCACTTCATTCACCGTTTGTTAATCTAGTTAATAGGTTATCACATAGTTCCAGAGGTGTTTTGGCTCAGAGCCTAACTGTTTACAAGTACTCTGACGATACGACCGCAGTGGTCGACTACGAGCCGTTAACCGTATCCAGGAATTCCGGAATCGCTTTGTTGTACCCGCGATAGATAGGATCTATTTTATTTAGTAAGCTTTGCAGATGATAAGCGGGGCCACTTAAATGTTACAGGGTTTATAAATGCAACCAGATTGAGAAGAATTCGCTCGGCGTTCTGTTTTATGCGAACCAAATCATTAATTTTTAGTTATTTATTAGAAGAGCAACTCGTTGCTGTTTTGGTACGAGCGCCCTGGTTTCGATTGTAAAAAGAAAGAAAGTTTTACAAAAAAAAAATGTAATTTCGACCTCCTCGGATCCAAACCGTTGCTCCGGTTGATACTGCAAATGCTTCAACCCACCAAACCCCATTAGGCCAGAGTGGTAGTGTTACGTGGCCCTAACTCCTCATGTGTTTCTCACATGTACAGTGAGACGTCTAAAGGATGATTATAGATCTAACAAGCATTAGCCTGTCTAGATTCATCCGGACATCTAGCAACGCTAGTGAGGTTTCTTTGTCACTGTCTGAAGCACTACCATCGCTAAAACGATAACGTTTTTAAAAGCTTTTATTTAACTTGCAATGTATGTTTGTTCGGGTGGAATCTTGCTACTTGATTTTGAAGTAGATATCGTAGATATCGGCACGTTTAGTTTGGATGACAATACATGACAAGCTGTGTGACGCCATTCTAAATCCAATATGGCGGACCATCCAAGATGGCGGAATAGTTATTTTAATGCATTTCTAGAATATGGGTATCAAATGAAAGGGCTTGTTAAGAGCAACTCGAAAAATAATGTGACGTACTTCTAAATCCAAAAATTTAATTTTCTTTATTTTTAGAGCATTAAAATAAAACCTTTTTTTAAAAAAGGTTTTTTTGCTTTTAATTTTTTACAAATTGATATTAGTGATCCGTAATTAAATATTAAATATTCCATCCCTAATCCCCGCTTGTTTTCATTCATCCACAAAGCAGTCGTTTTCCCTGTTCATGACTCTTATTGTAAATGTAAACAGCTAGAAGTGGCTACCTACAAGTTATTGGTGACTGTACAGCCAGCAAAAAATAACACAATTGCGTTACCTATTTATTAATTGTCAGACGACAGTCACTTTTGCTACTTGCCAACCCGTATTGCGCGCAAAAACTCCAGCGCGGAGCAAATAAAAAAACATATTATTTTGATACTGTAATATTTAAAATTTATCACTGTATCATTACATCAAAATGCCAGGTTTTATTTTGGAATTAATTTGTATGGTATTGATATATTCTATTTTTTGTTTTAAAATATGTTGATTTTCATAAAAAATATTACAAAATTGTTACTAAATTAAGCAAGCATGCAACAACAAACGTAACAAGTACTTATATAAATTTTATCAGGCTTATGCTCCTCCTGGGGCTGGTCTGGTTAATTTGCTACGCGGACCCCAGATCACTTCCGCGAAAGGCACGGAAGTTATCCAGGAGTTTTAGCGGGTATTCCCTAGGTCAATTAAGCGCCGGGCAAGCCCCACAGAAGCACTGCTTCGTCTGTGGCGAGTAGGTCCGTCAATGGATTTCTCCTGGTTAAAAAAAGGCCTACAAAAGTTATTTATATAAAGGGGCGTATGACATATCATCCCTCGTCGTCTTAGGGCTTGTTTGGGATAGTAACTAATGATAATAATGAAATCTTCCCTGATTTAAGATGACTTCCTCCAGTTTAAAACTATTCGTGGATCATTTATTTATTTATTTAAACTTTAATGCACAAAATGAGTTACAATTTGGCGGACTTAATGCCATTAGGCATTCTCTACCAGTCAACCGGAAAGTTGAGTCCGAAATGATTAAATAGGTAGTGCACAAACAACTGTTTTAAAAATTAAAATATACAATAACAGCGAATACACTGCATAACTATTAAAATTAAAATTTGTAAGATGAATAATTATGGATAAATACGCAATTAATATACACATATATAATAAATACATAAATAACAAATACATATTTAATAAATACATATTAAATAAATACATATTAAATAAATACAGAAATAATGAGGATAATTATATCAATTGGATAAAGGAGGAGACCTCAGAAAAAGACTGCGAACTGACCGCTTGAAAGCCAGTTTGTTTTTGGCCTCTTGAATATGGGGAGGTAGTGCGTTCCAGAGCCGTATTGCTTGACATTGAAAGGAATTAGACATGAAGCCAGTGCGGTGAGAAGGAAAAGTTAGAGTAAGTTTGCCGCTTGAACGAAGGGCACGATTATGAGAAGCACCCAGATACTGAAATTTACATTTCAGATATTCAGGAGCATATGGATCATTTAGTATAGAAAATAGAGTGGATAGGATTCTAAGATCTCTTCTTTGACGAATCGTCAGCCAATTTAATACCTTACGGAACGAAGAAATGTGGTCGTACTTACGAAGATTGAAGATGAAACGTATACAATTGTTAAGTAAGCGATCCAATTTGTTTAGAAGTTCTTCAGTAATATCAGCACAACACACATCAGCATAATCAAAGATTGGAAGAATTGTTGTTTGGACAAGAAGAATCTTAGTTGGAATGGGAAGGAAATTTTTAAAATGGTAGAATGATCTTAATATGCCAATGACTTTATGACTGATAGAATCAACATAAGGAATCCAACTCAACGTGCTATCTATGACCAAACCCAGATTCTTAACATGAGTAGTAAACTCAATAGATGCATTGTTATAGGACAGTGCTGCAACCATACTCATGTCTAGTTTAGATAGGGTGCGTGAACTGCCCACAATAAGACCCTGACACTTGCTTGGATTAACGCGAATACCAAAACTACTGGACCATTCAGAGATACGCTGGAGATCTTCATTGATAGTGAGAATTGCAGCATCCAAATTGCAGATTTCAGCCTGAGCATAAATTTGCAAGTCGTCAGCATATATATGATGAGAGTTACGGAGAATAGGAGTGATCAAATTGATAAACACCGAGAAGAGAAGAGGGGAAAGTATACCACCTTGAGGAACGCCGGCAGCCAGATCACACCAGTCGGACAGGATGTCTTTAGTACGAACAGCCTGCCGCCGTCCCCGAAGATATGAAGAGAACCAATTTAATTCAAGGGTCGAGACTCTCAAATGAGAGAGAATCGCAAGAAGGAGATCATGGTCAACGGCATTAAAGGCATTGGAGAAGTCAATGAGAACTAACACCGTTAACTTCGAGGCCTCCATTCCAATTCTCAAATCCTCAGTGACTTTTAATAGAGCAGTCGTTGTACTGTGATCTGGCCTGAATCCGGATTGAAACTGACTGAGGATACGATTCTTATGGAGGAAAGTTGACAATTGGCGATGAACTACAGCTTCAAGAATTTTGGATAGAAATGGAAGTATTGAAATTGGCCTAAAGTGGCTAAGAGAGGTAGGATTATTGATTTTGGGCAGAGGCAGAACATGAGCCCTACGCCATATAGATGGGAATTCACCCGAGGAAAGAGACGCATTAATAATATGGGTAATTACTGGAAGAGTATTTTCTAAACTCAAAACTATCATATGTCTGCTCACATCGTCACAACCAATTGCTTTAGATTTTAAAGAAGAAACAATTTTGTGAATTTCAGACTCGGTAGCTGAGGAAAAGGTAAAACAATCTGGATGGCTGCAATGTCTTTGAACGCCATTGACCTATCCGTCAGGTTAGAATTTGAGTTGGCAGAGAAATGTTGGTTAACATCATTGACGGAGAACGGATAGGGAACGGATGGATTACTTGACGGTTTTACCAGACCCAGAGACTTGAGGAATTTCCATGTGTCCGCCTGTGATGAGTGAAGAATGTTGTCGTGAAAATAGCGGCGCTTAGCTGCTCGCACCATCTGATTGCAGCGATTTCTATACGACTTAAATAAACTCCAATTTGCATCAGTCCTGCACTACTTAAATTTTTGGAAAGCTCTATCGCGCCTCCTCATCGCCACTCTGACTAGAGCTGTAATCCATGGTGCAGGTGGTCTTTTTAACTTAACAACACGAGCCGGAGCATGAGTGTTAAATAGCGATAAAATGTGGGTGTTAAATAAATCAACCTTAGCATCGATTGAGGTTGCAGTCAGTACATTATGAAAATCAATACAAGAAGCATCACGAGATAGTTTCTCCAGATCTAGTCGAGCAAAGTTCCTAAGTTCAACCAGTTCAGGACTACGTTTGGGAGGTTTCACTTTATACGAGAGAAAAATAAGATCATGACGGGAAAAGCCGGGAGCAGAAAATTGGCCATGGCGAGATACATGATCGGGAGAGGAGACAAGAATGTGGTCAATCCATGAATCGGTAGAATCGATGTTATGGTGAGTAGCGCCTAATTCCAGAAGGGTGAAAGTGTAGGAATCAATGGCAGACCGAAATTTACGCGAAGCATAGGAATCTTTTAGAAGATCAGTATTAAAATCACCCATGATTATGTGATGTCATCATCTCTCAGATTGAAGTGTCTAATATGAAAACAGGTAAGCTAACAAAACCGAGTAAGTTTACTCGGCAGGGTCGGCAACACGCAAGTGATACTCCTAGTGTTGTTAGCGTCCATAGGCTACGGTAACCGCTTACCAATCAGGTGGGCCGTATGCTTGATTGCCACTTTAGTGGTATAAAAAAAAACTTTCGAATTTAGTTGTCTGAATTAATTTCAATTCAGTTTAAAAGCTGTTTGCATGGGCTTTTAAGTTTCTGGTTCTTTGATGAGACTATTATCTGCGAAAAAGTGTGTCATTAAAGTAAGGTCATTGTGGAGATTGCGGGATAGTAGGAATTCGCTAAACATTGTTCGGATCAATTTAAAAACACCACAATTTGCTACCAAACATTGGTATCCAAGCCAATCAAAATTAAAGGTTGATCGCGGCCGGGTCAAACAAAATTTGTTTTCTCGAGCTCCTCCGTACTTCGGGAAGCACGTCAAGCTTTTAACCCCGGTTGTTACTGCCATCGCTTTAACTATGATATGTGACGGTGCTATGGCCCAAACTCTTCGTGTGTTTCTCCCATTTAGGAAGGTGCCCAGAAGTAGACTTATGAGAAGTAGAAGTAAGACTTAATTAAGCTACTGATGACGTTTCCAATCGCAAAGGACCGTGAAATTTGAACTTCTGATTTTAGTTCAAATTTCATTACTGTCGGCGTTGCCAGTATTTACTGCACAAAATGATAGTGAGTTCAAACAGGGAGCTGAAATAAACATGGTGCTTTTTAGTAGGTTTACTGTCTTCATGTCTTTAATACCCAAAAATATAGCACAATACCAATTGAGTGGTGTAACGAAATTACACCACTCTATTGATTTTATGCTTTTTTATTATTATTATAATGTGGGAACATGGCCATTTATATCAATTTGGAAAAGGACAAAGTCCATGCTTAGACTGCCATTAAGCATAGCCCTCTCAGCAAGCAGAAAGAGATTCTCAACTATCTTATTCCTTCATGAGGTAGAGCATCCTTCAGAGTTGCCCTGCGTTTGGAATTACACACAATATTATTATCGCCTACTATCATCAGGAATAAATTAAAATTAGTAACTAATAACTTACAATTTTGCCTGAAAATAAATCATACTTATTTATATTATTATCACATACAACGAAAACAAGAGAATATTGCTAGGAATTCGAAACAATAGGGTCCCAAATTTCACGGACATAATTCAATGTGACGTAATAATAGTACTTCTAAGTCAAAGTGATGTACAGAGAACATCACGTCAAGTGTAACAGTCTCACTACGAAAGCCGCCTTTATTACGAACGCAGTAAGGGCGGGCTCAAGGTCAAACTGTAACGCTTGATGTGCTGTCGACCGTACCTAACTGAAAATATAAATTTTCCTGCAGCGCCAAATACAAAGTTGCCTGGAAGGGATATAATTTTAGAAATTCTATCTCTTCTAGGCTTAAGAGAATCAGGCTTAACGTGAACCGATATGGATGATTCTTTTTCGTTCGATGTGGAATAGTTCCCATTTGGTCCCATATAAATGTTTTGAAAATCCATCGGGTAGTTTGGTTTTTAAATCAATAAAACTGGAAAAATTAAGTCGTCTACGTATGCGAAATTGCAAATTTTTACTTTCCTATGAAATGATATGATAGTAGAAAAACATTATAAGCTCACGGTCACCCATCTAGCTTTGACTTTCAAAAGTTAACACTAAATATTGTGAAAAAATAAAATTAATCAAAAATTAAAACCGACTCCAAAAACTGAAAAGGTTAAAATAAATAAATTTTAGTAGGTACCTATTCATGCCCTAGGTACATATTTTTGGAGTTGGCGCTAAGTTGTTTCCAGAAACCATAGATAGTGAAGCACCGACTCCAAAAATATGTTCCTAGGGGATGAGTACCTACTAAAATTTAATTATTTAATCCTTTTCAGTTTTTTGGAGTCGGTTTTAATTATTGTTTTTTTTTTATTTATTGAAACGATACGATAGTAGGAAACAATATATGCCGATGGTCACCCATCTAGCTTTGAGCTTAGAAAGTAATCACTAAAAATTGTAAAAAAAAAAACAAAAATTTAAACTGACTTCAAAAAAACTGCTTGGGATAAAATAATTACATTTAAGTAGGTACGCATCCTCTAGAACATATTTTTGAAGTTGGTGCTATGTTTCCAGAAACAATAGAAAGTGAAGCACCGAATCCAAAAAATATGTTTCTAGGGGATGCGTACCTACTTAAATTTAATTATTTTATCCTTTTTAGCTTTTTTGGGGTCGGTCTTATTTTTTGTTTAAAATTTTTTTCCTCGCTCTGAGTCAGTTATATCTCTATTTCAATCTGTCTCAGCCGAAATTACCTAAGCGCCTTAAATCGTTTCCTGATTTCAAAAATGGCCAGTTCTTGAAAGCGGTATATTCATACTCTAACCTATATTAATATTTACTCTATTGAACAGGAATACTTTCAGTCAATGCCGTATTGTCAAGCACGTTTTATTAAGGCCTTTGTTGCTGTCATAAAATAAGCAAACAATACCTGATTTTGTTTATTTAGCTCATAAAAAATATAGACATTTTTGCCTTTTGAAGGTAAATTTTGCTGTCTCTGAAAAGCTCAAAATCGTTTCGGCCACAGATCGTTATCATTTATGCAGAAGGTTTACATTTCCCTGTAATTATGGCTGATGGGATGAAGTGATAAGACCGTGGATTAAGCACGATTCACGAAAATACCTCATTGTGTTTATTTCAAACGACTTTCGTGGGTAACGGTCACGGACGAAAGTGAATTACTTATACGCGTCAGGAATCATTTATAAGGGCATTAATAATTTAATTGGCTAGATCGGCTTATGTGCTTACTTAATTTATCAATAGTGGATTATTATTAATTATTATATGTTAGCGACTGGCGGTCGACAATATATTTTTAAAATTTCTGTGTTATTTTAGTTTCCCTTGTTCGTAAAGTTGTTAATGTAAATGAAAGACTTGTATCCGGCATAATGAATCTTTTATTTTTCGTCTTCTTCACACTTACCACTATTTTATAACTATCTCGCTCACACACAAACTGTCATTCAAACTATTCTTACTCTTTCATTCCTTAACACATTCATATATTTCTCTCATACACACTCACGTTCCTTTACACATCTAGTAACAATTATATTTTCACCTTACATGCCCTTTGAAATAACAATTTTTTTTTTTTTATCTTAAAAAAAACAAAATTTTATTTCACATTCATATTCACCTTACATGCTTTTGTACTATATAAATCAAACTTTTATTTACTTATTTTTAATTACAAAACAACAAAAAAAAAAAAATTGTGTAACAAGTTTTAGTAAACTATCTCTTACTTTTATATGTAAACATTAGAATTTACATAAACTGTGAAAAATTTTACACAAATGATAATACTTTATTAAACTATTCTACCAAATACCTATTTGTTTTGTTTTTCTTTAACTATAAACATTTTAACTAACCTTTGTATTCAAACTATTTAATACATTAGGACATTATGAAAACGAACTTTGTTTTTATTTCAATCTTATAGGTTTATTCAACTTAATTATAGTTTCCTTAAAATTAATTTTTATAATAATGGACTGTTGTTTTCAGAAATTTTAAATCAAACTAAAAATTTACAAAGCTTCAGTACCTACATGATTCTTTGAAGATTATTTACTGAAATCTATTTCTTATTACTAGTAAACTTCTGATATTAACAGTCGACAATATACGCCCTACTTAACTAAGTATAGCTAAAACAATTAGGCAGTTATTTCTAGCATTATGAAACAAACAAAAAAAATATAGAAAGTAAAAGTTGTGTGTTAAGCCTTATTTTTTTTTATTTTTTTTTTCTAACATATTAATAACAATTTTATAAATCAAGATATGATATTTTATACTCTGATTTGTTATTCTTAATACACATTCAATCTTAGTTTCACAAAAAAAAACTTATAGTATTGGAATAAATACCTTCAACTCTACTTAAAATTGTTTCTTTTTGTATTTGTATGGGTTACTGTACATGTCAATAGTTACATTTCATCATTGCTGCAATTACTTTGATTTTCCATTGAATTTTGATATAAGTTGTCATCTTCTGAATCTGAAAAAGAATATAAATTTGGGGGACAGGACATAGGTTTGAGGAATTGGACATGAACTACTTTCTTCGTTGAGGGTTTCCATACATCCTGTATTTCATAACATACTGAACCAATTTTTCTGATTATTTTGTATGGTCCTTTGTATCTAGGTGTTAACTTTGTATCGGTTGGCTTATGCCATTCGTATAAAACATAGTCTCCCTCTTTAAAATCATGGTTTAATCTTCTCAAATCAAATTTTGCTTTGTTATACAAATGTACCTTTTTAATGTTTATTTTTGAACTTTCTCTTGCTTGTTGTAATAAGTCCAATTGATGATCTCTATTTATGTCTTCAAAAATTGTTCCAATGTGTATTTCATTAGGTGGTATTCTAGGTTCAAATCCATACATTAAATAAAATGGTGAATATCCTGTGGACTTTTGTTTTGAAATATTGATTGCTAATACTGCTTTTGGTAATAATTTATCCCAATCTTTTTTATTATCCATTGTAAATTTAGTTAATGTAGCCATTATTGTAGCATTTGCACGCTCTACTAATCCATTGCTCTGAGCTGTGTATGGCGTAGTTGGTACATGTTCTATTCCATATTTACTGAAAAAATTTTGCGTTGCTTGACTTGTAAAACAAGGTGCACTATCAGATATATAAGTCTGTGGTGGTCCATACACATAAATTATGTCATTTTCAATGTTGTCAATTACACTCAGTGCTGATAATGAACAGCATGGCTTTGCAAAAATATATCTTGTAGCATGATCTATATGAACAAATATATATGTGTTTCCTGACTGTGTTTTTGGTAATGCGACAATATGATCTGATGATATTACTTGCATAGGGGTTTGTGGTATTGGTCGTTCACCCAGTTTTCCATAAGCAAACTTTGTTCTTCTATTTGTTTGAGCACAAACAATACATGCTGTCACATAAGACTTGACATCTTGACGCATTGATTTCCACCAATATTTAGATTTAATTTTTGTTAGTGTTGTACTGAAATCTAAATGTCCGCTATCATTATGTGCTATTTTTATTATATTTTCTCTTAAGCTCTGTGGCACTACAATTTTTTTATTATTATATAATTCTTTTTCATTTATATGTATTAATACTTCATCTGATATTTGAAAAGTTTCATGTATTTGTTTTAAATGGTGAGTTGAGGGTTCCTTTGATAATTTTTTATATATTTGTTGAATAAATGGATCTTTACTTTGGGCTATTTTTAATTTTTCTTTGTTACTACTGATTATTAACAAACATAATTCATTTAATGGGTATCTTGATAAGTGATCGGCAATGACATTTTGTTTGCCTGGTCTATGCTCTGGAGTAAAATCAAATGGTGCCAAATCAACAACATAACGAGCAAATTTTCTATTTATTTTTGCTCTGTTTATTATATACGCTGTAGAGTAACTGTCTGTGATTAATTTAAATTTTATTCCTAGTAGATATATGCGAAATTTACTCACAATTGCCCAGTGAACCGCAGTAACTTCTAGTTCATTTATGTGATATCTTGTTTCTGCATCCTTAAGACATCTACTGGCATATTCTATAACTTTCTTTTCGCCTTGTTGGATTTGTAATAGACATGCACCCATGCCCTGGTAGCTACTATCTGTTTCCACAATTGTCTCTGCATCTTGCTGAAAATTTGCTAATACTGGTGCTGAAATAAGTAAATTTTTTAACATTTCAAATGACTTTTGTTGTTGCTCGGAAAGGCTAACTTTGGTTTTCATTGTATGCTTATATTTTTCTTGATCTTCTAATTTATTTTGTTTCAATATATTTTGTAATGGTTTTGCTATATGTGCATAATTTTTTATATATTTTCTAAATGCTCCTGTAAATCCTAAAAAGGAACGAACTTCTGTGATTGTATGCAGTGTTTTATATTGTTCAACTGCTGCTATTCTTCTTGGGTCTGTTCTTTCCTGTTTATAACCTACAATTTTGCCAAATAAGTTCAATTCATTTGTGATAAAAATGCACTTTTCCTTGTTTAGTTTTAAATTCTTTTTCTTGGTGGCTTCAAAAATTTGTTTTAATATGTGGGTAAAACTTTCTATTGAATTTGCACCTCCGGTAATGTCATCGAAATATGCCCTTACTCCCTGATTATATAAACATCCATATGTTGACTTTATGACTTTTGACATTATTGATGGACCTCCAACTAATCCAAACATGACTCTCATAAATTCTATATGATAATCTTGTGTTATGACTGCAGTTTTATAAATGTCTTCTTCTTTGATACAAATGTTATGGTATGCATGGTAAATATCTAACTTGAATTTGTACATAAATTGTGAGACTGTGCATATAATATCTTCCATTCTTTCTATTGGTTGTGAGTCTAAAACTGTAATTGGGTTTATTGTTTTTGAATAATCTACAACTGGTCTGTATGGTGTTGTTTCATGAAATGGCTGTTGTACTACAAACATAGGTGCCGCATAAGGTGAAGTTGACAGTCTACAAATCTTTTGTTCTATCCATTTCTCTATTGTATCTTTTAAAAATTTTCTCTCTGGTTCAGGTAATCTGTATGGTTTACAACTTATTGGTTTTTCATGTTTTAGTTTAATCTCTAATTCAAAGTCTGTGAATTTTCCTATATCATTTGAGTTAGTTTTGAAAATGTCTTCATATTCTGATACTAATTGCATTACTTTTTGTTCATTTTCGTTTGTGACTTTTTTATGTTCAAGGACACAAGCTACTGATTTAGTTTCTTTACAGAGATATGGAAAGTACTCAGAGTGGGTAGGTGTAATTATACATATCCCTCCATCTGGTTCATGTATTATTCTAGCATATACCGCTAATTGCCAATCTTTTCCTAAAATCATTGGTACTGGTAAGTCTTCACATACCGCTATTTGTGGCATTACATAATCTATTTTTCCTACTTGTAATCTAGCTGATAACCATCCTATAGGTGTAAATGTACTTCCTGCAACTTTATAATTACCCTTTTGCCATGAATATACTTCTGTTTCTTGTGGTAAATATTTTTTGTCAATTATTGTCAAAACTGAACCTGAATCTGGTAACGCTTGCAATGATAACGATCCATTCAATAGTACTGTGATGAGTGTAACATTTGGAGTGCTATCCTGAACACAACTTATTTGTTTTGAATTGCCTTTATAATTACTATGGCTCATTGCACTTGTTGATGCCTTTGGTTGGAAACTATTTTTTTTGTCATGTGTGTTACTTTCTTTAATGACATTTTTATTTTGAATATTATTTGAAGTTAGCTCTGTTTGCAATGTGCAGTTATATGAAATATGGCCTTTATTTTTGCATCTAAAACATGTTTGGTCTTCTACTTTATCTGTTTGGGGATTAAATTTATGTATAAATCTGTTGTTTCTCTGTAAGTCTTTGAGGTTATGGCTGTTAAATGAAGTACTTACATTTTCTGTTTGTTTCACATAGTATTTATCCTTTGGTTGTACTTTCCTAATATTGTCCAATGCCGATGCATGATTTAGTAGATCTTCCACAGTCTTGCAACATTGAGTGGCCAATGGTACTGACCAACGGTGGTCCATAATACCTTCTGTTAAGTAATTCCGATTGCGTCTGTAAAATGTGCAATATTATAGGACTATATTGAGAATTGTCCTGTTCTTCATGTTCCTCAATATTTTCTTTTTGTTTCAAGATTTCCAATTCCATTTTAAGATTTTTTAGTTCTATTTGTTCTGACAAGCGTTTGGTTTTTGCTGATTGATAGCTTTCCATGATACCATTTTCTTCTTTCATAATGTTATCTTGAACTAACCTTTCAATTAAGTCTTTTTTCGTACCTTTTGTTGGCAGAAATCGATTTTTTAATTCTTCCTTCAATTGTATCACGGTGTAAGCCTCTAGTTCATCTGGATTCTTGAATGATTCCATGATTTTAGTTGATTATGCCGTCTTCGCAAAACGTGCTGAAAATAAATCTTACCAAATCTGTTCAAGCTTTCGGCTTTTGTTTGTACAAATACGTTGTACATAAAAATCACTATTGGTGTGAAACGTACACCACACTATTTGTTGTATTTCAACGTAAATAGCAACAAAATTTTTAAATTTTTATCCGCAGCGCCATGTAAATGAAAGACTTGTATCCGGCATAATGAATCTTTTATTTTACGTCTTCTTCACACTTACCACTATTTTATAACTATCTCGCTCACACACAAACTGTCATTCAAACTATTCTTACTCTTTCATTCCTTAACACATTCATATATTTCTCTCATACACACTCACGTTCCTTTACACATCTAGTAACAATTATATTTTCACCTTACATTAATATAGTAAAGCTACTTATTATTTATTTAAACAATAGTTTCTTTATTCCTTTTATATAATGGTTTACCAAAAAGCGACATAATGTAAACAGGTACACAAATTAGGTAGATAGGTATGTTAAATTTAAAAGAAAAAGATTTTTTGTTTACATTGACGCAATGAAAAAGACTACCTACTTTTTGACATAAAAATATTTTAAGGGGCTTGACCGCGTGAAGGGCTGAGGTGTAAATGTCAATACAAACGAGAAGGTAATACGTGTATAGAATCAAGCTGTTTTGTCAACTGTGAAGATACGAAGGCACATGTAAACACACTGAACTGCTTTTTGCGATAAACAGTCTAGCCGGGTACGAGCATGGACGGACTCTCGATTAACAAAATTTGTCATTATATCACGATGTCAAGTTTTACTGCATAAATTTGTTTGAAAAATGTCATCATATTGATTTTATAATGTCAAAATTGATCGGTAGACTCTTGCTCGCAAGAGGCTCGACAAAACGGTAGGATTGATTGCCAATACCTACTATTTTCTAAATATCCGGTAATTAAAATGTAAAACTAGAAAAATTTCACGTCCTGAGGCGGGGACTAATTTCTCAAACATTTTAAATAATAATGTTAAAATCAAAAATTAATAATATATCCGGTAATGTTTAAAAAAAACTACTTAATAACCAACTGAAGGTTTATTGATTTTTATTTTACCATAACCATTTTATATTTTAAAAAACATTTCTATGCGTTTCAACATTAGTAGGCGGTCAACTCAAATACCACGAATCAGACGATTAAGATAAAATGATTCCCCAAGGGACTCCAATAACTATCCATTGTTTGTTTTCTTTCCGAGCTTTACGACCTCCATTATTAAATTACATTTCGTTGCTTTATTCTTTAGATATAGACAACACCCGGCAGTCCTCCTAGCCTATAAGACAAGGAAGTAGGGATCGGCTATGTCAAGATCGACTTTTCTTTTTGTCTATATGTTTAGTAACTCTTCAATTGCATAAGTGACGTTGCCTTGTAGGCAGCAGGACTACCTGGAGTTGTATATATTTAAAGAATTAAGCAACTCATATAGTACTAATCTACTTCACTTGGTAAGTTTGTTTGAATATTATATTATGGTTTGTAGCACTTTACAAATAGAGGGTCTGCAGTCGTTTTCATACGATTTGACAGCGGATCGCAGACGCTGTAGTAACGTTTTATGAACGTTGATAGGTACTCGCACTAGTTTGGTTTACTTTGTTTGATATAATAGTTCCTATTTCAATTAGGATTGAGTTAATTTGTCATTCATGAATGTTCGCATTTTTAGGTGACAAGGTTCCTTCAAACTTCCTGATATCAAGTAGGTAAGTGGTTACCATAATCTATACTATAGACGCTCATAGCACTTGAGCACTACTTACGCGTTCCTTACTCTGCAATAATCCAGAGTAGGCGCTGTGTTGCCAGTATAGAAGATGAGTTCACCTGCTGCACGCTATCTCGCTTTAACTAACATTTTAACGGGTTTGCACTTTAAAATGAATTGCACAATAAGAATAGAACAAAAATTTCCGATAACCTAACTTTGTATCATCAAGCTAAGCGCTAATGACTGGAGACACGTGGTATGATAACGAATCTAATGACTGCTAGAAACAGCGGGCCAGTAAAGGAAAATGCATCGTATGTTTTCCAACTAAAGAATATTTTCACCTGTACCATCGCAGTATCCGTGACCGCATTGCCAAAGCGTGCTCATATGTTGCCCATTCTCTTTTGCTACGTGAGTGAAATAAACTTTATACAACTTGTACTTAAGAATTCCTACGTAGTTCTCGTGGCGGTTTACAAAACGTATATTGGCGAAGGATTTGCGGCCATGGAAAGTTTTTATAGTAGAAGTTTGTTAGATTATAGGGAGAGAAGAAAGAGAATTTATAGAAGAGGTAGTTCTCAATGCCACCAATCTGTTAAAGCGATGAACAACCTAAAACTCTGGGACAAAACAGTAGAACTTATTTTGTTAATTTTTTTAGATTTAAATTAGTTTTAACAAAATAAAAAAATACCACCATGAGACGCGCCATGTCTTTGTTTTACAACGCTTGTTGAAAAAGATACCGCAATATTGACATTTGTCTCGTGCCTATTATAAAAGCATCTATTACGTCTTCATAAATGAGTAAAAATTAAATGTTTAAGTAGTTACATATACAGACTTGTATTTGTATGCTAACACTTCTAACAATAGCTATTAAGTTACTTTTAAGAAATTAATAATACTTACCCTCATCATTTCATTCAACTTTTGCCATACTAAGTATGCTCACATGTTTGGAGTTAAAGAGTTCCCCAATTATTAAATATATCATATTATCTTGTTTTTTAAAGGCAGTAACTTATTTTTTCTTTTTAAGCATTAAATAAATATAAAAAAGACATACTTAATAATATTCTGGCCGGCTGGCCGAGTGGTCTGTACCCCAGGCTACTCGGTCAAGAGGTCCCGGGTTCGAATCCCGGTAGGAACAAATGTTTGTATGATGAGTACGAGCATTTGTTTACGAGTCATGGATGTTTATATGTTTATTTAGTATATTTCTAATATTTATATACATATTATTATCATTATTTCTCCGTTATCTAGTATCCATAACACAAGCTCTTAATGATGCTTACTTTGGGCTAGATAATAGGTGTGAGTGTATAAATATTATTATTATTATTATTCTTACACTGCGGAAATCCTATAGGCACTAAACTTTTTAACTTTATCAAGTTATTGTTAGCGGCAATAGCTTTGTTAAGCCAAACTAACTCGATGTCTCGGCTTTTGTGGTGTGTGAGAAAGCAATAAAATTGATAAAATACGCCTTAAGATTCGCCACCGATACCTTAGTTGTCTTTTACAGGACTTAAAGTTTTAACGATGCATCCAACGTAAATTTCGAAGTTCCAAACTTTTTCCCCGCAATATTTTTGCTAAGTAAATTTATCGGTTTTAGTTTAACGGTCGACTGCGACCAACTTTTAGAGTAGCAATATAACTCAGTTACACTTTTGAATAGTGCAACATATTTTGCTGGCTTTGCATCTGGTTGTAACACAGTTGAAGTACTAACATGGAATTGCTTCAATTTAAATATAGGAAAGTTTGAACGTGCATGTTTCTAAACGAGACCCGTGACAATTGTAGTATTCAAGGGTTAGTACTAGCGCTCTTTACTTTAATTAAAAATTCTAAGCTTTCATTTGACAGACTGCAATCAATATTAAAATCATAAAGTAAGCTCGAATCGGACAGTCCAAACGATAACGAAAAGACTACTTTCATACAACTTGAGATGCGGATACATATGAAAAAAACTGATGGAATTACCGATTTCAGCTTCAACTCATCAAAACGCTTTATCCTGTAAATTTCAAGGCATAAAGAGAATATCAAACGTAATTTTTCAGTAACATTGTTAACACAGGGAAATACTTGGCAGCGTATTACCGATTCAGTTTGACGGTACGATGGAATGTCAGTCTTTGAAACTTGTACGATGCAGACATCTGTATTTAAATGACGTGAGATGTATAATGAATGTAATGGGGCTTCCATATTCAAATACAGACGTCTGTTAAGCCTTGCCTTTGACAGGCGTACGATCCGTTTTGAGTGGCATGTTTTACGATGTACAACTTTTCTTTAAAACCACCGAAATATTTTTAAAAATATTGCTGATTTTTATTTGTACAGTGATTCTGAAATTAGGCTTAAACTTGTCCAAGTTCTGAACACTTTACTTAACATTGTTGACAAAGTATAAGTGCTTAAAACACTTCGATTTGTATTAAACTAAATTTAAGTTGTACAGTGCAAAGTTGTGTCTACTGACAACTACTTACGCCTCGCGTATTTACAAAAAAACTCTTTCAGGCGGTGAAATATTCCTATTAAATGTAAATTTTTCAATTTTTTCTTTCGATTTTAAACTTATCCGTATTGAATGAGTCTTATAGCTAGTGACAGTATAGAAAGCAAACAAGGTATTTAAAAGAGTTTTATTTAAAATAAAAGTGATACTAGGTGGTAGGCCCGTATGTAGGGTCGTCTGGGTAGGTACCACCGCCTTTCTTATTTCAGCCGTGAAATAATTCGCTGTGTGGATTGAAGGGCATTACTGGGCATGGACGGCATTTCATCTTAGGCCTCAGGATGACAATGCAATATCAAGTGATTTTTCCTGGTTATTGCAGGTATCTATAAGCGGCGGTAACCGCTTACCATCAGGTGGGCCGTCAGCTTGTTTGTCATCTAGTTGTAAATAAAGAAAAATAGAAATATTTTGCGAAATATACCGATGTGATGCCTAACGGATAAAAGAGATGTTTCAAAAATGTAAAAAAATACTAAAAAGAATAAAATAATTAAATTGAAGTACTTACTTACTTAGCGCCTAGAAACATATTTTTTGGAGTCGGTACTGAAGTGCTGAAAAGCGCATTAGTTAAGCGCATAAGCGTTGGTGCTAAGTGGTTTCTAGCAACAATAGAAAGTGAACTAGAAACCACTTAGCACCAACTCCAAAAAATATGTTTCAAGGGCATACGTATCTCCTTAAATTCAATAATTTTATCCTTTTTAGTATTTTGAAGTCGGTTTTGATTTTTGTTTAAATTTTTTTTCACCATTATTAGTGATAACTTTCTAAGGTCGAAGCTAGATGGGTGACCGTCAGCATATATTTTTTCCTACTATCGTATCGTTTCACTAAAAAACATACTAGGTGGTAGACCCATATGTAGGGTCGCCTGGGTAGGTACCACCGCCTTTCTTATTTCAGGCGTGAAACAGTTCGCTGTGTTTCGGATTGAAGGGAAAGGTAGCCAGTGTAATTACTGGGCATGGACGGCATTTCATCTTAGGCCTCAGGATGACAACGCACCTGCAATATCAAGTGCTTTTCCTTGTTATTGCAAGTGTTTATAGGCTGCGGTGACCGCTTACCACCAGGTGGGCCGCCAGCTTGTTTGTCATCTAGTTGTATAAAAAAAAACATACCATCTGAATTGGGCACCTCCTCGTTTTTGAAATCGGTTAAAAAGAGGTAAAATATGCAGAGCAGTGTTCAATTATCCATTTTCTTTTTATTGGATTTGTTGCATAGTACAAGACAAGAATTTTCACATAATGTACGTACTGCAACCCAGCCAAATATTTATCATGGCGTCTATGCCACTTCGGCAATGTTTAGTTGACTTCTATATCGCCATGGTGCCATGATTAATAACGGTGAAATCGACGAAAAATATTTACTTGTTCGGATATGAAACATCTGATTTGAATTATAGGAAACGTCTTTCAATATAATGACCTACATTGCCTGTTCAATGTAATATTAAGGAGGTCTAATTGTTATTTTTCTTATACAGTGGGAAAGGCGTTGTTGGCATCAGCTTAATATTTTACTACCTATATTATTTGGTCTATAACACAGATTGCCTTGTATGTTATTTAATTTGATAATTGCTTAATAAAGGTATAATGAAATAAGTAAAGCTATTCTACACTTTTGTTATTAATAGTTACAGGTACGATAATCCTCTGTTATGGTTACTCCGAAATAGAGTCCGCTAAACAGATCTTCATTCTACCCACGTTGTGGTACTAACGACTATCCGGGGTTAATGATGTGGCTTAGGAGTATGATGTATCCGTTTCAAACACAAAAACTACCTGTTCAATATTTGAACAATGTAAATAAATAGTGATATAATATACGGATTTATTGTTTCCAGCCTATAAAAGTACCACTTCTGGGCACAGACACAGAGATAAACACTGAGGAGTTTGGGACATAACATAACCTCGCTGGCCCACTGCGGGTCAGTGGCTTGAGATGAGAAATTTTAGTTGACTCATCCCGGGATCAACCATGGCGAAAGTTGCTTTGTTATCGTAATCGACACCAGAGCGCTCAAAACACTACGTAGGTACGCCACTGAGCTTCAGAAGACGGACTGAGTCAGCACAAAAGTACTTATTGTATTTTTTTTATTATACAACTAGATGACAAACAAGTTGACGGCTCACCTAGTAAGCGGTTACCGCCGCCTATAGACACCAGCAATAACAAGGGAAAATCACTTGATATTGCAGGTGCGTTGTCATCTGAGGTCTAAGATGAAATGCCGTCCATGACCAGTAATTACACTGGCTACCTTTCCCTTCAATCCGAAACACAGCGAACTGTTTCACGGCTGAAATAAGAAAGGCGGTGGAACCTACCCAGACGACCCTACATACGGGCCTACCACCTAGTAAAAAATAAAATAATAGTATTATTATTTACCTGTAGTACTCCTTTTTTATTAACCTGTACCTCGTCACTGAACCGAGTCTAGATCTTTTTTCAAATAACTTGCACACAAATAAAATAAAGAAATCAAAATTAAGTATAGATTTTGGGTGATTTGGGTAAAGTAGCTTTATCAATTTTAGAGTATGCTCATAAAAATAGTTCGGCTAGTCTGTAACAACCCCTTTGTATATTATTATGAAATTGAGACAAAATTATTTATGCATGTTGTTATGAATAAAGTCTGCATGTCAATTCTTTGTTTCTTGTTTATGAAGGAGCGACACTTCTAGATATAAACTTTAAAACTTGAAGATGAGCTGCTCCAAGTTTCTGAGGAATACGTCCGCTTTGTGTATTGCAATATTTGTCTACGCACCTGAGTTTCGATTGGACTGTGTCTCCGCAGGAATATAGCTCTCTGTTTGTTTGTTTGCAAAGCTGAATTCATTGTGGTGCAGCGGCGGCTTATATTAGCTGTAGGATTTAGTATACACTATCCGAGGACCTATTTCCTTAAGGTGTGTTTTCAAGAAAAACATCAGTCAATGTAAATAGTGGCACTGGTTTGAAAATAAGCCCCGGAGCAAACAGTAGTAACAGTAGTAATGGTTCTCCAGAATTAATATTTTATCTATCTATCTATCTATCTAATTATACCATTTGTAAATAGGCTCCGTTGTTAGAAACCTGGTCATTGTAAAAGGCATTTTCAAAATATAATTCTTGAGCTGTAGTCTTCGTCTGGAGGAGTTTTTCTCCCGTGTAGGAAGGCCTGTGCCCTTAAGCCATTAACGTGGCTGTTGGCAGCGCTGTCATACCTTTTGGCGTTTGTTTGACAACCGTTGGCGACACCAGCGTTCCGACGACGAGCACAGCGTGAACCGGAATTAAAAAGTTGTTGATTTTTCTATCTTTATGTAAAAATCAATCAAATATTAAATGAAGTCATTACTATATAGTAATGATTTCATTTAATATTACAAATATTAAATAAAAAAATATCGATTGTACTTCATGTCGTATAACCAAAACAGAGACTCCCATACACAGCCAAGAGACCGACACGTAGAGATTAGTGAATACCTACTACGCTTTCACGCAGCGCAGCGCGCTAACTTCAAAATCAATGGCAGCTCGTCGTCTTGTCAGACGTCAAGATAGATGTCGAATATTTATATGCCTTCAAAACACGTGTTCCAACATCTTGGTGCTTGCTTAAGGCCGTATAGGCTACCACTGATTTTACACTTTTATTAGTTCCATCACTAAAGCCGTCAGGCTGTTGCATGTAAATTTCCTCCGTTAGCTTGATATTCAAGAAAGCAGGAATCGTATGTGGAAATTACAATTTTCTTTCTCATTCTCTGTGTGAATGGTCATCTCTGGATGCTTTCAGTAGAAGGTTTGAGCAGTTCTCACAACCGAAGTTTTCTTTTTTTTTGTTCCAAAAACTACACTACTAAGTAAATTCTCGACATTTTAAATCTGGTGTATCTAAATACTATAAATATCAAAATACGGCTATACCTAAATACTTAATGTGAATGGCTACTGTGCTGTGGTTACAAAAATTTAAAGTCTGAAATTTTAAATATCTACGAATATTTTTCAAGTTTCATTGCCATTTCAGTCGCAAGAGGCGTACAGACTACAGAACATTAATTGTAACATTGTGCACTATGTACGAAAGCCGCCTCTATTACGAACTGTTATGGGGTCAGGCGCGGTAGTCTTTTTAAAAAAAACCACAATGTTCACTACCTAAATTTATTGAGATAAACGTCACAAAATTCAACTTTTTGGGGACCTCACTTTTACTTTGTTTACGCGGACGCGGTTAGGATGGAGTATAGCAACTGGCTGTCGGCACATGGCGCATTTACTTT
The DNA here is from genome assembly GCA_947347705.1 of Nymphula nitidulata. Lineage (NCBI taxonomy): Eukaryota > Metazoa > Arthropoda > Insecta > Lepidoptera > Crambidae > Nymphula > Nymphula nitidulata. Next base: position 16,024,915 of record OX374626.1, on the reverse strand, counting down.
TATATTAATTAATATTGTTTACTATTGCAATGTGATTCATAGTGAGTAGGGTTATAACACCTCCCCCCTTAAGATTGAGCTTTATTTATCTAAAATGAAGCGAGATCAAAATAAGACGAAACGAGACAAAGAAAAATGAGGTCTACATAATTTGAGAAAAATAAAATTATAGGTACAATATTATGTATCTTGTAAGAAAACAAAAAATTTAAGATAAACATTTACCATTAAATATTATTATTTAACACTTCAATATTATCCTGATATGATAACATCTTTATTTTAGAAAATAGTTTAAGTTATGAATTCAAGTTTAAGAAATATTAGATTTTACAAACAAGTCTAAATTGACACATAGTTACTAAGTATATTTAGAGTAAGAAAACATTAGAATAAAATATTTTAAGTAAGATTTATCTCTTATAATAAAACTTATACTCTTTTGTTAGAGTTGGTTAAGTTAACTTTTAGATAGCAAGTAGTAAGTACTTGACATTATTTTAAGATATCATTTAAGTCAATTAATTATAAGTAAAATTACGTGCAAGTATATTTAAGATAAGACATAAGATCATTTAAGATTAGAATTAGTTTTAAGACATTAGATTATAAGATTAACTCTAGTTGTTACTTAAGTTTCTATTAGATACATAACTTCCATCATCCGATACATCTGATGTAGATATTTCTGTCATCTCAATAGAATTATTTATTTTAGTTTCACGTCTTGCAATTCTTTTAGTATTACATTGATTAAATATTTGCACACAACATGAACCATTATTAGGATGCTTATTTTGACAGAAACAATTATATAACTTATACATAATAGCTAAGATAATTAGAAAAATTAAGAAATAGGTAAATCCAGAATAGTAATGAGCATACTTAACAAAATGCGATTGTTCTTGAAAGTTATTAATTTCCTTTTCAAGATGATCTAATTGATAAGATGTATGTTTCAGAGAATCTAAGTCTATGTTACTTAGTGACAAAGGAGAAAGTAAAGGAATCGTTTTGTTTATAATTTCTTTTCTACAGCAATCGTCTTGAGTGATATCAAAATCTATTATAAATTGGTTTTTATAAGTAAATGTAGTAGTTGTTGACGGTATAAATTGCAATGTTTTTGAATAACCGATACAGTCAGGTGATAATTTTAATAATCCTGTACCAATTATGGGATAGTCTTTGATATCCTCTCCACATTTTACAGTTATCTTATTAGTATTAGATTGTACATAGATCCATTTGTTATTATTGATTCTTTGCCAAATATCTATTTGACCATATAATAATCTTTTATCACATTCGCTAGGAAGAGATAAGACAACTTCCGTCAGCAATTTTGTTTCACAACAAGGATTTGAAGTAGTTGATTGAATTGACGTTAATGTACATATAGAATAATCATTAGTTATTTTAAGACACTGGTTAATATTATCTAGTACAGCATAATTTAATCTATCCTCGGTAATTGCGAGATAAGGTTTTGCTGGATGGACAAGGGCGAATGTCGACGGATTACTACTATCATGTGGAGTAGGCAAAGGAATAAGTTTGTAAACAATATATTTTATAGGAGATATTAATGGAATTTGCATGATAAAGACAATTCTTTTATTATAATAATAAACAGTTAAAGTAGATATATCTATTAAAGTATGGATAGTCTCAATGTTAAGTGGTAATGGAAAATCTAATCTTTTATTAACTATGTTATTGTGCTTTATAAGCTCATTAAGTAAGTTAGTTGGTGTGATCACCGATGGGTGAAGGACGTTTGCCTTCGCGAATAATATAGAATTAAGAATTGTTTCTAGTGAGTTAGAAACAGTTAATAATGATGCTTCGATTATGTTAACTAAATTATTTATTTTCGAGATATAAAGCAAGTTATTATTATTTTGGGTAGTTTGCGAGATAATATTATTGAGATGTTCAATCTGTACATTTAACTGATTCTCATTCTTATGTAACTTAGACATGGTAGAATTAAATGATGATATAGTTGACTTTATGATATGAATATTCTCTTTCATGAGATTAAATAATTCTTTTTCATTTGACTGGCATGCGTCTATCGCAGCATCATATTTTCGTGCATCATCTGCATCTAAAGTGCCAAAAACAAATTTCAAAATTTCTCCACCGACTTCTATAGATCTCTTATATCTATGCGGCGAATCGCTTGATATAATGTGAGATAAAGAATCTAGTTTTATAAAATTTGACTGTAAGAGCACTTCAATTGGACTAAATATATCTTTACAGTGAATGAATTCATTTTGTTGCGATTTAATACACAAGTCTAAGGATTGTTTTATTAAGTTTTCAATATTATTAAGGTGAGGTTCTATCGTTACTATATCTATATGAGTTATAATTTTCCAATAATCATTATAAAAATAAATACTATTAACAGGGTCATAATATATCCCTGGGCTATGCACTATGGGTGTTATTGATGGGTCTGCGAAGCAGGAATGCCATAGGATTCTGTTACGAGAAGATTAAGATAAATGAGCAGGCTTAATTTCATTGACGTGATATTTAATGTGCTTACGACCTACTTGAAGAGTGACGTTATGTTTGTTGTGAACTTTAATTATTTTATAGGGACCCTTCCAAATGGGAGACAAGGCTTTTCTTAACCTATGATGGTGTTTCAAGTACACCATGTCACCAGATTTATAAGAAACGTCACGTGTGCTTATATCATAATATGCCTTAGATTTTTCCTTACTATTAATAATATTTTGTAGAGCCTTTTCTCTACTGAATCTCATCCGATATTGTAAAACGCGAATATATTCGTCGTAAGTATTATTATTAGTAGTTTCATAGAGAGAATTTGGAATAGTAGGCTTATATCCGTATAATAATTCGAATGGAGTGAAGTTAGTTGTGCAATGAGGTGTAGTATTATATGTTAGTATAGCGGTGAATAAATAACAATGCCAATCGTTTTGATTTTCGTTAACGAATGACTTGAGATATTCTTTTAAAGTGGCATGTGAGCGTTCAAGAGCTCCGTTAGTTTGCGGATGATATGGTGTAGTAAAAAGAGATTTAACCTTGAGGATTTCCATTAGTTGTTTGAAAAGAGATGAGGTGAAACATGTGCCTAAATCTGTTAGTATGGTTTTAGGAAAGCCAAAAAGAGACATAAAATGAACAAGATTTCTGGCAATCTCTTCAGTAGTGGATGATACCATGGGATAAGCGCTAGTAAACTTAGTTAAGTCATCTTGTAGTGTTAAGATAAATTTAAAATTTTGGAATCCAGCTTCCGGTAGTGGACCAACTATATCGAGAGCTAATCTTTCGAAAGGTTTGGTAGATGTTGACGTTGTCTCCATAGGAGCTTTATTAGATTTTCTAAGCGGCTTATTTACTTGACATAATTTACAACTTTTGACGTAATTTTCGATATCAGAGCGCATTGATTTCCAGTAATATGACGCTTGAATTCTACTAAGCATTCTCTTGACACCTGGATGTCCAGCAATTGCTGAATCGTGATTTTCCTTAAGAATTTTAGGAACTTCAACAGGTGTTGGGTATATTAATTGATTTTTATATATATGTATTTTAATATTAGTATTGTGAAATATGAAGGCTAACATATTGTATATTTTATTATATGATAATTTCGAGAAAGGTTCAGAGAAATCAGATATCGCAAGCTCTGAGTCATCGGGATTCTGTTCGATGATGCAGTCGCGTAACTTAATTAATAGATCATAAATAGTTTTATAATTAACTTCGTCATAATGATGTATCTTAGTGAATAGAAAATAGTAATTTATGTTATTATAAGATTTAGTTAAGATAGAGTTAGCTTGACGTTCAGATTCCAAGATCTCTGTAGAGTTTTCTAATTGAGATAGGATTTCTTCACAATAAGGCATTGAGTTGTCAAAATCTAGGGATGTAGGACATGCGATAAGTTTAAGTTTTGTGAGATGTAAGGCTTGAGAATGTTCTTCGATTACCGTGTTAGTAGTTATAGAGTTAGTAAATTGTAATTTAAAATATTTCTCGTAAGATTCTTTATTTATATTAGTATGAGTGATTGCGTGAATGGGATAGCGTGACAAAGCATCGGCGTTAGAGTTCAATTTTCCCTGTTTATATACAATTTCGTAATCATATTCCTCTAGTTTTAAGCGCCAACGGATAAGGCGACTTCCTGGATCTTTGACGTTAAAGAGCCATACGAGTGGCCTATGATCGGTAACGATCTTGAATTTATTGCCATAGAGATAGGGACGGAAAGTTTTTATGGCGAATAGAATAGCTAGGAGTTCTTTCTCCGTGGTAGAGTAATTTCCTTCCGCTTTATTTAGTGTGCGGGAGGCATACGCGATCGGTTTATCTTTGCCGACCGGGCCTTGAGATAGTACTGCGCCTACGGCGTAGTTACTTGCGTCTGTTGTTACTACAAATGGCTGAGAAAAATCAGGATACTGTAGTAGAGGAGCACTAATCAATTTATCTTTCAGGAGATCAAATGAATTTTGTTGTTCGAGATTCCAGTGAAATGCAGCATCTTTCTTCAATAGACAGGTAAGTGGCTTAGTTAATTTAGAAAAGTTATCAATAAATCTACGATAGTAACCAGTAAGACCAAGAAATGATTTTATATCCTTGGCGTTTTTGGGAATTGGAAATTCGGAGACAGCCTTGACCTTGTCAGGGTTGGGAGAGACACCTTTGTCGGTGATGATATGACCAAGGTAAGTTACTTCGCGTCGGAGAAACTCACATTTGTCTGGCTGTAATTTTAAATTGAAATTGCGGAATCTTTCGAAAACAAGTCTTAATTTTTCCATGTGACTTTGAAGATCGTGACTATATATGATACAATCGTCCAAATAGACAAAACAGTGGAGTCCTTGCAGTCCAGATAGAACAGTATTCATGAGACGTTGGAAAGTGGATGGAGCATTTTTTAGTCCAAATGGCATCCTATTAAATTCAAAGTGTCCTGAGGTGCCATTAGTGTTTATAACTGTAAATCCAGTTTTTTCAGAGTCAGCAGGATTGAGAGAGATTTGATGAAAACCTGATACGAGATCGAGAGTTGTGAAGTATTTGGAATGACCTAATTGGTCTAATATATCTGAAATTAAAGGAATTGGAAAACTCTCATTTATAGTGACGTCATTGAGGCGTCTGTAATCGATAACGATACGCCATTTCTTTTGGCCAGATGCATCGATTTTCTTCGGAACCACCCAGACGGGGGCACTCCAAGGTGAGTTAGAAGGTTTGATGATGTTTTGATCCAACATCTTCTTAATTTGCTTATCTACTTCCTGTTTATGGCATTCAGGAAAACGGTATGACTTTACATGAATAGGTGAGGCATCTTTAGTATTAATTGAATGCTGAATGGCGTTGGTGCAAGTTAAAGGATCGCCATCTAAATAAAATATATCATTATAATCTGAGCAACAATCTAGTAAAAACTTCTTTTCCTCTGAGTTAAGATGTTCATGTCTGATTAGATTAAGTACGCGATTAATGCGATCTGAGGGTGAGGAAGACACAGTGCTGATGATTTCGTGAGCTTGAGATGATTCAGAGATGATTGACGAGTCTACCTCAGTTAAGTGAACTTGAAAGTCGCGAATATGCACATCAGATTCAGTAGTATTTAACACTGAAATATTTACTCTATTATTAGGTTTTAAAGACACTATGCAATTTGCTAAATAAACGCCATCGCTTATGACTTGATCCAAAACAAGCGCTTCGCGTAAGTTATGCAATTCAGACTTATTGTTTGACACCATGCACTCTATTATGGCCTCTGCTCGGGCCGGTATAACATATGTTGGTGTATTAAATAAAATAGGTAACCTATGACCACATAGTGACATGTATTTAGAATCGTAATCTATATTAACGCTATAAATTCTGAGAAAATCGGTTCCGATAATGCCGTCATACTTAAGATTGATTTCGTCATTGATGACGTGAAAATTATGCTCATATGTATCTTTACACAATTTAAATTTAAGACTAAATGATCCTAGGGTTTCACAATAAGACTCTGAGTCATTAATGCCTTTTAGTTTTATTATTTCTTGAGAAAGGTCAGGTTTGTTTACGAGACAAGATAATTTTACTACACTGACACTTGCTCCTGTATCAATTAACATACTCAGCGGTTTAGAAGAGTACTCAGTCACCAGATTAGTAAACGGTAATGAGACTTTGTATTTGTAAACACTTGTTTCAAATATAGGCATTTGACTTTTATCCTTACAAATATTTTGAGCATGAGATATATCTAAGTTTCTAGTATTACTATGAGATGAATGAGAATTAGGATTAAAATTAAATGTAGATTTATTAGTTATAAGACTCGGGTCATTCCGAGATGAATGAATTAGACTCTCATCTTTCTTCTCAAGAGATGGAGATGCATAAGATATAGGATTATAAGATTTAATTTGACTCAGCGACTTAGACTGAGATGCATTATTATAACATTTACTAAGACTCAGCGACTTGGACTGAGATGCATTGTTAAAAGTTTGATTGTAAAGACTCAGGTTAGTCTGAGATGAACAAACTTTAGAATAAGACTTAGGATAACAGTTAGTATAAGATTTAGTAATTAGCTTATCATTATAAGATTTAGTAGGACTCAGCATCATTGGCTGAGATGTATAAGAATTTAAATGACTCGGGCGGTAATGACACTGCCGAGATGATACATTAAGACTCGGTTGTTTGCTAATGCATGTCCGAGATGAATAAGATTTAGTAAGACTCATAGTTTTCTCTTGATCGGGAGATAAACAATGAGATGCATTTATATTATAAGATAAGACCTTTTTATTTGTGCCGTTGTAATCTATAGATTTCGGCAGGCACGGATCCGAAATCAATTTTCGTTTAAATGATAGTTATTAGAATCGTCATTAGAATTAGAATTATCATGATAATTTTCCATGCAACAATGTATACGCTTTGTACTATTCAGCGTATTTGCACTGGTGGTGTCGCCATTTGACTTTGCCGCGGAGTCGGGTTGCGAGCTACTGGAATTTGCGCGGCGAGCTTCGAAGTACTGGCGTTTACGACATTCGACTATCGTGTGACCTCTATTCTTACAATAACTACAGAATTTATGGAAATTATTGTTAGAGTTATAATAATTATTTTTAAAATTAGAAATATGTCGACCATCGCCTTGAACTGGAAATGACGAGGATGAAGTATTGGACATATGATAGGATTTATGAATTTGAGGTTTGTCAGAGCGAGACCTGTTCCTATAACATTCAGATGAATTGTGACCTTGTTTATGGCAGATAGAGCAAGATTTAACTATTCGTTGAGAGATGCGACTAAGATTCTGTATTTTCTCTTCTTCTACCGCGTGAGAGGTAGCTTCATTTAAATCTTGGGGGTTTCGACATCTTAGAATTGTGGCAATATTGGAATTACTAAGACCCATAATAAAAGTATTTAACGCGAGCTGCTATGGAGGATTCCATAGCAGCTATTCGACCTTCGAGTTGTTTCTCATCTGTGCATGAATAGTGTATGTCGGCCTGTAATCTCGTTAAGCATGACTCTAATCTGAGAGAAAATTGTGTAACAGTTTCAGAAGGAAACTGTTTACAGTTTTGCAAATCTACGAGCAGGTGAGAAGAATGTTTCTTCTCTCCAAATGTGGTTTTCAAAAAAAGTTTTAGTTCTTGCCACTTATTAAAAGTTTTAAGGCTACACGCTAATTGCGCTTTACCTTCTAACTGTGAGAGAATATATTTACATAAAATAAGTTGCTGTTCCGGGGCTGCCAAGGACACAGCATTATCACAATTAGTTAAGAAAGCCGGGAGAGTTTCCCGATCTCCGTTATATGATTTAATAAATTTAGTTAATACATTAAGAGTAACTTTTTCAGTGCTCTCGCTCTTGACGGACATTTTGGAATAGGAATACACAAATTTCGACAATAACAATAGAAATAGAAAAATATACAAATAGTGTTAGATGCGATACAAGATTTAGATCTACTTACATTAATATCAGGAACATTATTTGGTACTTGCACTAAACGAAATAAACGAAATAATAGTTCAAAGTTCGGTTGTGTGGCGGAACTTGACACGTGTGCGCGCTCGAGGTGACGTTGTTGCGATGCGGCGAATATGACCACGTGTTGTACTGTAGAACCACGTGTTGTTTTCAAGCCTGATGGTAGTGGATGCCTGATGGTGAACAAGACCTGATGGTAGTTATGGCCTGATGGTGAGTTGCTGTCCGGTCCGGTGTTGTTTGTGAAGTGACGCTGGTGCAGGCTCAGCGCGATAGGCGGAGGCTTACTGTCGACCTGCGTTAGTGAAGGTCTCCTGATGCGGGCTCTGCTCGTGGGGCAGAGGCTGACCGTCGATCTGGTTGTAGGTGAACCTGTGCTGATGCGGGCTCTGCTCGTGGGGCGGAGACTGACCGTCGATCAAGGTTGGCTACGGCGCGGTGACCACGGGTTTGGATCTCTGGACTTACACGGAAGCCACTTATGAGATCCCACTTCTGACACCAATGTTATGGGGTCAGGCGCGGTAGTCTTTTTAAAAAAAACCACAATGTTCACTACCTAAATTTATTGAGATAAACGTCACAAAATTCAACTTTTTGGGGACCTCACTTTTACTTTGTTTACGCGGACGCGGTTAGGATGGAGTATAGCAACTGGCTGTCGGCACATGGCGCATTTACTTTTATATTAATTAATATTGTTTACTATTGCAATGTGATTCATAGTGAGTAGGGTTATAACAGAACGGAGTAAGAGCGGTATCATTCAACGTCGAATTGTTACGCTTGGTGTGCTGTCGACTGTACCTTTGTAGCTTTAGAGTTAACTTTGAAACTTCTGCAGTTGTATTGTTCGAATTCAATGTAGTTGGCAACGGAGAAAAAGTAACTTTATTTAATTTTACTAAAGTCAACCGAGTGAATATTTCAATATAATCTAAATGATATAGCAACCTGATTTTTTCCAAAAACTATTCATTCATAGGCTCTTAACAATAAAAAGGTTTATTGACTTAAAAATCTCAAGACTTGGCAGTGATAAATGAAAATAAAACGGTAGGTCAGGAAATCGTACGGAGTTGGGCGTTCAAATAGACATTTATCATCGTTATCTTGTTCCGGTGAAAATCGGAATTCACCTCACTTTGTCATGAGGCCAAGTCGGATCTGAGGTGAAAAATACTAGGTTTAAAATACCGACGTGGTATTATTACTAATAACTTTATAAAACACAGTATTGTCTTAACACTTCCCGACCAACAGAGACCGCGATTAAACGTGAATCGGAACACTCAAAATCAGCAGACAACGTTAAGAACGCTCAAAATATAGCACAAATGATGTTAACTTATAAACTTATCAAAGACAGCTGACATTATCTGACAATCTTATCTGCCCAGGATCGCTGTAAAGTAATTGAAACGTCAGGTATGAAATAAAAATGTAACATTTAATATAAAGCGAGCTAAATCCGGTAGCGTCATTACATTTCAAATTGTACGATAGTTTCGTTATTTCTTACCTATATTCAAATCATGACGTACACAAGACTCCGAATAGCCTTTCATAGCTACAAAAGCATAAATCCCCTCGTATTATGTGCCTAATCCGCAATCCGCTCGAGTAAAGTAATTAAAGTGGCCATAATAAGGGAGCTAGATAAAATTGAGTAGATAGAATTGTTTCGTGTCAAAAGTGAAGGCAAAAACCGATTACTGTAGGATTGCAGATCGTGTCTTTGCGTAGCTAATCACTATAAATAATTTACAAGCGATTTTTGTAAGTTGCAGTGCATTATATTTCCCTAACAGTGATAGAGCACATTTTTCACTCAATGTGAAAGATGTGACTCACGGAGTTATATAGTCTTTGATGTGACTGTATGACCATCTTTCGAGTGTCCAGGCTGTGGTAAACGACTACACGGTAGTGCTATGTGAAGGGTAAACTGAGCAAACATAGTTTATATTTACTGACTTCAACATGGGTACTCAGTTTTTTGCATTAGTATTTCAAGATTCTACTACATTACACTGGGAGTTATTTTAATAACATAATTTACCAGCCCCCACCCTACGTCACAACGAGTGCAAAAGTTCATCAAATGAAATGGAAACGTGCCTATGGCGTCTAGTCCAAACAAATTAATCAAAACTTAATAGAAAGATCTTTCGCCTGTAATTAACATTACCGCTGCCGGTCACGAAGAAACTTTCCCAAATTGTTATTAGCTGTAATTACTAAACTCTCGTATCAGATAACTGCTCCTTTGTGTACAAGGAAACTTATATAATGGAAATAAAATTAGGTCTACTTGTTAAACAATAAGCAAAGTACGCGACGTATGAAGAGATAAGGACACCTGTTGGTATGCTCCTATTATTGTGAAGCGTGACTTGAGATAACCTTTTTGTAATTGAAAGTCAAATACGATTTTCTTTCATTTAAATTTAATTTGCATGCTAGTATTATGTGTAGTTATAATGCATGTTATCTGAAACATGTTCAAGCAAATAAATAAATCTTATCTTTTCTTAACTCATCTATAATTTTAAAAAATCTTTAAAACAGTACAGTTTATTGGGAGCTAGTAGGCACGGAATGGACAGGATTAGGTGAAAACGCGAATGTTAAAGATGACAAACATGTGACGTATATTTTCTTAGGTTTTTTGACGTAAAAACAACACAATTATCACTAATGTCGACCTCCTTGACCGTACAAGGAAAAAGAAAAAAATAAGACACATTTTATATTCAAATTTGAGACGAAATTTCAAGACTTTCGGGATGAAAAGTTTGATGTTTTGTAAAAAGAATCTTGTAAACAGTACAATTAGTAACAAGTTTCAATGATGAAAAGGGGAGTCATCCTACAGCGCTCACTTCATAGGCAATTATGCAAAAGAAAACTTATCTGACATTTCAAAAACCCTGACCCCAATTAATAAAATGTAGCATTAGAAAGAGCGAACGCCAGCCATTATACTTTGTAATAAATTGTTAGATTAAAATACTCTTTTTTCTCTTTGATAATTTCTTTACAAGCTGCTGAGAAATTCTTGCTGTATACTGCAGCCGTTTTACAATGCCAGTCGGAATAAATGTCTGACAATTAATTTTGTGCTTCACTAGGCATGTTTTTCTAGGTGGTAGGGCAGCATGCAGGTGGGGCAACATTCCTATTTTGGCTGTTGGAAGTAAGTCTAAAGCTTGCTTCCGGTGGAAAGGGAAATTAGCTAGTAAAATTAAAAGTTAAGGGAGGAAGCATATCATCTACTCGGAATGCCAACACAACTAGACTATCATTAGACATGCGTGAAACAGTGCTTCAAAAAGTAATGCTATATCACATCACTTTTACGAAAACGTAATATTACACTGTGATATCACATCACTCGAAACATCACGCGAACAGATGAGATGCTGCGTATCGTGCGATGCGCACGCAACGCGCGCTAGATGAAACATCACATGGTCACAGCTATTACATAATACACTGAGATATCACATCACTCGAAACATCACCCGAACACATGAGATGCTGCGTATCAACATCACAGCTATACGTGCGCTTCGGTCGGTCCCTTTCGCTCGCGCTCGGAGCTAGTGTAATGTTATTTCGCGTGATGTTTAAAGTGATACTTGATTTCTCGGAGTGATGCGTAATGTAACATCACGCGTTTGAGTGATATCTCATTTGTGATATTACGCGCATTACTTACACATGTCTAACTATCACGTGATTTCCTTAATATTATAGATGACTGTATACTTCCTATTGGATTAACTATTAGAATTTTGAAAATATTTGACACAATATAAAACATTTGCTTTAACATGCTTTACTAAAATTACCTAGTCAAGGTAATTTTACTAAGCCGATAAGCTTAAAGCTAGATTGCTTGGAAATCGTTGGGGGGTGCTTTTTGCGCAGTGGCATCATCGAGAGTAGCCCTTGCAATGAAGATAGCGGTGTTTAATATTATTATGATCATCACCAGCCTATACACATCCCACGGCTGGTCACGCTGGGAATGGGAGAAACACATGAGGAGGCTCAATATTATAATTAAGTCTATGTGTAATGTTTTTCAAAAATCGGAACTCGTTACAAACAAATTACTTGGTACCTATATATGTCGCCCCGTCTGGTTAAATCAGCCGCTTAACTGGATTAAACTAGCTCGTTGATTAAACGCCGACATCCAATTGAATGCCTAGCCCGATAGTTAATTGAACTAGACTCACATAACGTTTAACGACTTGGCGTATTGAATGGATCGTCTTGTACTGCAAAGTTTTATTTTGATTGGTAGGTTCAAGGTTATTTTTTTTTATGACCACTTATAACCGACATCATTTTGGTTCTTAGAGTCCATAAAAAATAACATTAAACCTTTTAATCACACAAACAGTCACACAAAAGCTCTGCGATTTAAACGACCCGCCTAGACGTCCAATTGAATGGCTGATCTAAACTAGACGGCTGACATGACGTTCAGCCATTTAATTAAACGTTACGCTCAATGATTTGGCTAGTTGTACTTCAGCCGTTTGATTGGATGCCGGCATTTGATCGGCGGGCTAGGCGTTCAGTTAAGCGGCTGATTTAACCAGACGGCTGCAACATACTTATATCCCGAATACAATACTAATTCAAATGTTAATAGCCATGAAAGTTTAAAGTGTTTCTTAAAAAAAGTCTCCGAAATATATTTTGTCAGCTGTGCTAAGCATAAGTATTCCACCACACAATTACTTCGCGGGGAATAACAAGGGAGCCTTTGAAAGTCAAAGCATTCATTTGCAAGTTGTTCGAATCTGTCTAAGGGTAACATGATAATTCCTATGCCGCACCGGGATGAAGCCAATCTTCGAGAACGTTTAATTGGGACTGGAATCAAATACTGTAGTAATTTTCTCACAAGCATATTCGTTGTACGTCATAAGATTAATATAATTTGTATCATTGGCCATAATTCTGGAGAACACATGCTAAGTTTAAATTTAAGTTCAGTCCATCTCTTTCTCTCAATATGAATACAAAAAGGTTGGCTGGCATATTCTTTGGTATTTAGAAATATACGTTCAATTTTCCACCTTATTGAACTTTGTTTAGGATTAGGAGGCACCTCCGTACATACCGTCTAAAATTGTCAAATCGGTCTAAATTTAGTTGACAGCTTTAAATGAATTGTTGCTATCTTTTTCTGTAACATATTACTAGAAGGAGATATATACTGTAATTAAATTTAAACTTAGAGTGTGTCTCCAGAATGAGGCCCATTGTGTTAATTTAATACCTATGACACAATTGGCGAAGGGTGTTCCACAGAAGATCTCCATCGCAATTAGTCTTGAGCTTCACGCTTCATCTTCTCGTTCCACGTTTTCCCTGCGATTTTTGTCTCTGTTACGGCACTGTGACGTGCACGTGCGTAAGTTAGGGATGGTCACGTTTTCTTTTTGCTTAGAGACTTCAATTCAGGGCTTTTTTGGGCATATGTTTAGAGTCCTCCGGACTGCCTGGCCAATCTATTTCCACGTGAAGTGGGTGATTTGCTGGTTGATTGGAGATTTGCAGCACAGCTCTAGCAGCTATTCGTTGGAGTTTTTCTCGGGCCACTAAAAGTCGATAATGTGGCGAATGTAACACAGTAAACGAAGACCAAGATTTGGCGCAAAATTATATATGCATCTATTTAAAGCATCAATTTAACAATAAATCAACGAGCAACATGATTTTGCTGATGGTATACATATAACAACCATCACAATTAATCAATGTTTTTCTGTTACATATAAATTCTGACGTAACTGTAAAAGTATGTTACAAACTAAATAAGAATATATCATTCCCTTTTAAATGAATTCAAATTTATATCTACATCTCCGTATTAAAGTACCTAAGTATACAATTTACTTTTTTGAATGAAACAGTGAGCGTATTTAGAGAAATAGCAATCCACTTACATAGCCTCATTACTGTAATACATAAATCCTTTGCTCTTAATTTGAAATCCTAGCATGACAGGGTGTATTCATTCCCACCGTTTCCCCAAGAGACAAAACATGGATTTGACGCCCATTCGTCTCAACATTTCGCAAATGGTATATTTCTTTTGTAGCCGATTGCCTTATTACAGCAATTCTCTTAAGTGGTTCCAATCCAGAGTCGTTGGGAGAATCCTCGATTTCTCTTACATCCACAAAGAAGGTGTTTGCCGCAAATTTATCTGTGTAATTTACCAATTAATTGTTCTTATTGTTGAGGAGTGATTCTTCAAAACAATCGTAGAATGTCGAGTTCAATGCTCTACTTAGAAATTAAAACAAATTGCAGTAGTATTCCTTTTGTCACAATAATTCAATGCACATTATTTTTAGGTTGCTGATCCAAAAATTATATGAAATTGTATCAAATAATTACGAAAAATCAGTTCATTATTCACTTGCTCGGGTGGCTGGACGAAATCGAATCTCAAAGTAAAAAAATAATTAATATGAGAAATTTTGTTTATCAGTTGAGTTAACTTTTGATTGAAAACTAACTCTTTGTCAACCTAAGCATGCTGCATAAATTCGGCGTGGGCGAGTGTTTTTGTGTCGAAAAAGTTCACGTTGCTATTTTTTAACAAATTATGGTATAATTATTTTTTAATCATACAAAAACTAAATTAGGTCCTACATAGGGCCATATTTCTTCATAATAAGTAATAATAACAAGACTATTTATTAAACTTCGTAATTTGCTCTTCAACAATTATTTACTTGTAGCAGCATGCGTCTGTGCTGCATTAAAAAGCAAACAAACAAAATCTTTTTTTCTGTGAGCCTACCCACAGAGAAAAAAGTTTTTCAGTATGGAAGTATTTTTTCGACGAAAGAAATCTTACTTTAAGCGCCCGAACGACAGGCTGCGGGCTGTGTTGCGTTGACCTAATTTTACGATCAATTCAATTGCGTCTCTATATTGTGCCTTAATAATAAGTATGCATGAAAATAGAAATGACTACTGATTGCTTTAGGGTTAAGTATAAGCCTTGCTTAAAAAACAAAATGCTGCACAAGATATTGTTCGAGGATATTGGAAATGTCTGCCCCTTAAAGAATATTTCACTTAGTAGCACCCATTATAATGGTTGATGTTATCTATTTCACACTCCCTCTCTCTCTCTCACACACACACACACACAGACACACACACAGACACACACAAAATAAGTGCTTTATGGATGTTCTAGTGCTGTACTGTTGTTCTGATCCTTTCATAGTATTTTTAGATCAATGTTTTTATGAAAAGAATTGAAACCCTCATGACGATTAAATCCTCACTTAAGACCTTTAGAGAAGTGGGGGTGGCTGAAAATCAGCGTTGCACAGGAATTCTCTTCCTGGACAACATAGGCTGAGCCTCCTCCAGTTGTTTTCTCACTCATCGTTTAATTTCAAACTGTTGTATTCTTTAAACTTTTTAATGTATGTTTTTGAAAGCAATAAACGAATTGTTATTATTATTAAATAACGTTTTACAAAAGAATTATTTTGATTTTTGGCAACATTTTTGATTTGTAGAAATGAGTTAAAGTGATCTATATTATACTTAGATCAATCTTTTTTTATACAACTTGATGACAAACAAGCTGACGGCCCACCAGGTGCTAAGCGGTTACCGCCACCAATAGACACCTGCGAAAACAAGGAAAAATCACTTGATATTGCATTTGCATTATCATCCTGAGGCCTTAGATGAAATGCTTCGCATGCCCAGTACTTACACTGACTACCTGTCCCTTCATTCCGAAACACAGCAAACTGTTCACACGGCTTATATAAGAAAGGCGGTGGTACCATTCAGACGACCTTACAGTCACTAGTGATCTGTAAGGTTGATGACTGTATATTGGTTATCTATGCAATATTCTAGAATGTAGCCTGGAAGGCTACATCGTGCATATTTACCATTAAAAAAATCTTAGTTACACTTAAGATTTTTTTAAACATCCTAGTCACATTTGAATAGACCTATACACATTTTCACAATGGTTGCATGCAATTTGGCAATCATCATAACCAGTCCAATCAATATACCAGTATCAATATACCAACAGACAAGTCAATACCTATATAGGTATGTCCCACTGCTATTCACAGGCCTTCATATATGAGAGATACACATGCGGAGTGTCTTCCATGTAGGAAGTGATACAATTAAGCTTTAACTAAACGAAATAAAAAAAATTAAGAAATAAAAAACATTTAAAAAAATAAAACGCCTTCAAAATACAAAGAAAAAATAAATCATTAAAATGTAGATAGTATAAGCTTTTATTATTATTATAGAATTATAATTATTTAAAACTTTCTACTAAATTAATAAGATTGTTAAAACTTAATAAAATAAGTAAAACAGATAATCAGATTTCTTTTTTAAAAATTGTCTATGAACTGTTCGGCCGGAAATGTACGTTTAGCGGTCATGTCATGAGTATAGTTTGTGAGTTGACTGACGGTTGGTCGAACTCCCCACTTTTGAACAACGTGGCAAGTTCGACAAACGAGAGATCGCGCCATTCTGTTTTTAGCAGCTGCCTAGAGCAGTCGTCTTAAGCTAACGTTAAGTGTGACGGAATAGTGGATAAGAATTTTTTTGTGGCAGTGAAATAAACTGTGAAACAATTGATCTGAGGTTTTACTTCTGAGACTGACTCCTTACAATAGGTACTTATCTCATAAGGAGGTATTTTTTTCCTACTTCACTTTAATTATTTGTTTCTTTTTAGTGGTTTCAAGTCAGTTTAATTTTTAAAAATATATCTTTTAAGTATTTGTACCTTATTGGAAACCTCACAGAAGGAGAATAGGGAAGGGATAGACTTGTCGAGTTTCTGTGCTCTTAACTCCAGGTATTCCTATACTTCAGCCGTGCGTAGACTTGGCGTAAGCATAATAGAACTTATCAAAAAGACAGCTGGCTGATAGGCAGCTCGGAAGTTATTACTAAATTTTGAAGCATAGAAGTAGCTAGTGACTTCTCTGAATCCTATGTTTGTTTTCTTTGCAAATCATTATTAGCTAATACAAGTTAATCTAAGTTGTTAATAGCTAAATAAAAATGTGATTAATAATAATAAAACCTTTAGCTGTTCCTTCGCTTACTTCTTATACTATTTCGTGTTACATTAAACATCCTAAAAGTAAATAATTGTAATCTCGAAGGGCGAATCACGAAGTTTACCGGAAAATCAAATCAATTTACCTGTAAGTGACGTTCGATTATTATTTAACGAGTGATTCGCCCGAGAGATTACAATCCCGAACTCTAGGAGGAAAAATCAATTATTATTTTTATTATGCCCATATTACACGAAGAAGTGATTAGAGACAAGATAAGACAAACGTATATAAATGACAATACCTACCCGCAGAGAAAAAAAGATGTATATATTTGTTTTTGTTTTTTTTTGTTCGCCTTTATAGTGCTTCAAAACTCTGTACGATAGCAGCACAGCTACTACAAGTAAATAATTGTAATCTTTTAGCCGAATCACATCGTTTAACAATAATTGAACGTCACTTACCGGTAAGTACGTTAGATAACCAGAAAAATAATTTCCATGATTTAACAGACTCCGAAAGTTTTTAGAGTTTTCATACACGCTAGCCTGACATGCTTACGCATATAAAGTTTTATTAAAATCGATTTTTTTCGTTTCCGCTTGACAGTTTATATGAAAAGCCGAGCGACGTATATAAATGGTTTTATCACTATTCAATATTTCTTTGCATTATAAAAACGACGAAACCTGAACTTCTTTTTCAAGTAGTTTTAAGTTTCCTATTTAATATGCAAATGGGTGAAATTGAACTTCGTTCAGCTAAACATTCGATAGTGTTAGCAGTCCATTGACTTGAAGCTATCTCTTTACAGGTTTTATTTTAAATGTCTAGAATGATTCTAGTGAACATTTTATGATGTCAAATACAACTCCTTAAAGCTCACAAGCAATAAAAATCGACAGTAAAACTTCAAGTCTGCTTAATGTCTTCTAGCAGTTGGCAAAGTATTCTAGATCCAACTTTTATGTTTAAATTTAATGAGCCGTTAACATTTTGTCATATTAGATTCAAACTATCGGGTAACATTAGAACTATTAGAGAAATGTGGTTTGAGATCCATTTAAATAAACATTAGGCATTGTCATTGATAAGTTTCATAAGAGTTGAAATATTTTTGGGAACAACTTAAGATATGAAAATTTTGCTCATAAATTATTTGTAGTGAAACCGAACTTTGTATTATTTAAGTATAATTTTGAAATATATTCTTTCATATTTCTATTAAAAAAGCTTTAAAAATTGTATGTAGCTAGGTATCTACTGAATAAATTATATGCATAAATCAATTCTGGGTAAGTAATTTTAAATAAACCAAAATGTAAAACCGGAAATCGTGAAGTTGATTCACATGTCATTTGTTCAACATCATGTTAAATTTGTTACTCAATATAATTTTTATTTATTATTAAAAGTTTCCGCAATATAATATAATATTCTTAATTTTTGATTTTAACATTATTATAAATGTTTGAAAAATTACTTAGTAATTAAAATAGAATAAAACTAGAAAAATTTCACGTCCTGAGGCAGGAATCGAACCCGCGACCTTTCGCAATCCGGGCGACTGCTCTGACCACTGAGCCACCCAGGACTTGGGATATTCCTGTGAAATTCTTCTAGTCTATCTTGTATTTGCGTTTATGAGCTAACGTCCACCCTACAATGTCGAAATATTCTATTTCAACATCCGAAACGAGTATTTTTACAAATACCGACGATTCGGTTAAGTTGGGGTTCGGTTAATTTTTCTAGTTTTATTCTATTTTAATTACTATATAATATAATAGTCTCCTTTTGTGCATTATAAAAACTTTACTTATGAAACTTCATTCCCGCCTATTTGCAATGATATTGGTAACTTAATTTTAATAATTTTAAAAAATCAGATCAGACTTTAAACTGATCTTTATAGTGAAACTCAATAATCCAACCCTCGGAAGACCGAGAAACGCAGTGGATGAGCAATTCTTACATTTCTGGGTGCCAATTTAAGGAAATTCTTCTAAGTATAAAATGTTTCGTATTTAGGCAAATTGGATTTAGAATTTAAACGGACACACGTAGCATAACGAAAGTGCTGAACATAAGTGAGACTATGTATTGAAACCGATAATTAATTTTGTGACTTAATTCGAAAGTCTGAAATGAGGTCCACAAAAGGAAAAATATCTGAGACATTTCATCCGGCCCTCTTAGACAAAGAACTATCTGCATCCATTTTTGATATAAATGATAATGCTATTGCACATTGCACGCCAAACAAATATCATCAATTCTGTAAAGAATGAAACGTCCGTTTGCTATCAAAGACGTATAATAAAGATAAAAGAATAAAAGAATAACAGAATGTCAAATAAAAAAGGAACATTTCAAAATCGTATAAAAAACATGTAAATTATAGATTGCCAGCTTAGCATAGTCAACATGGTCCCCCCGGTGTGGCAACACAAAAGCAGTAGGAGACTATGCTAAGTCAGCAGGGCAAGTTTTCGCACTGGCCGCCGTAAAGCGCCCGCTTTGGTCGCGACCTCAGCTACCCGGACCACGCCGTCACGGCCTGGGAACACACTAGTGACTCGGCCACGGGGCCAGACTCCCCGGGGAAGATTACTGTCAACTACAAGAACTGGATCGCCAATCGAAATCGCGCAACTGTTCCCAACTGCCGGACGTGGTCTGAGTTCCGGTAAATACTCCTTTACCCAGCGTGCCCAAAAGTGGTCTGCCAATCTCAGCCCCTTTTTCCACCTTACTCGGCGAATCAAATCATCGTCGTCAACTTTCGCCAAAAGGGAGTAGGGCGAGGATGAGCCCAAAATAAAGTGCGACGGCGTAATGGCTTCTTCGGCAGCCGGATCAACCGAAACGTGCGTCAGTGGCCTGGAATTTACTATTGCTTCTGCTTCCAGTAGCAGCGTATTCAAAACTTCCTCGCAAGGGGTGCGCTCCTTCAAGGTAGTAAAAAGGGCGGTCTTAACGCTCCTCACGAGCCGTTCCCAGCATCCTCCCATGAACGGAGCTGAAGGCGGGATAAACTTCCACACGATCCTCTGGTTGCATGCGAACTCCTCAACGGGCTGGCCAAACAATCTCTGCAGCTCTCGATTTGCACCAACAAAGGCTGTTCCGTTGTCTGAATAGATGGTTAACGGAGTTCCACGTCGCGCCATGAAGCGACGAATGCCCATGATGGCAGAATCTGTGCTCAAGCTGGACACAACTTCAAGATGGACGGCGCGTATGGTAAGGCAGGTGAAGAGTGCCACATATCGTTTCTCCGTCCGCCGTCCAATGGAGACAAAAAGAGGTCCAAAATAGTCCAACCCAACGTGAGTGAACGGCCTCTCGTGGTGGGCCAACCGTTCTGGAGGTAAATCACCAACTCGAGGTGTCGTTGGAAGGACTTTCCTGACGTGGCAGTGGCGGCAGTCTCTGGCGACCCTCTTGACAGCTGAACGAAGTCCGATGATATGAAACCTTTGGCGCAGCTCGTTTACGACGGCCTCGTTGTTTGAGTGGGCCATCAACTGGTGAACTGAAGCAATCAACAACTGGACACGCGTGTTCTTCCCATCGAGCACTATAGGGTCATTATAAACGGGAACATCTTTGACCGCCGAAATTCTCCCAGCCAGACGCAGTAATCCATCCTGGCAAATATATAAAGCCAAATTCCTCAGGCGACTAGTCCTCGGCAAAGTCTGACCACGCTGGGTAAACGCATACTCGTCCGAAAAGGAGTCTAATTGTGAAGCGAGAAGAATTTGTAGTTCAGCCTTCGCGAGGTGATGTGCGGACATCTCAAATTTAGAATTTGGAGGTATAATTGCCAAAACTGCCTTAAATCTTTCAGCGCATAAAATAACACGAGCGGTAGCACGCAATAATCGGAGCCACTTACTGAAACGAGTGGCGTCCGCAACTACCGGTGAAGGCAGTTCGCGCGGAACGATTGCTCCTACCATCTCCAGATGAGGGTCTAAAGTACCTCGTTTCTGCTCCTCTAGAACGGTAGGTGGTCGAGTTGATGGTTCTTGTGGCCATTCGTGGGAAGGTAAGGCCAAAAAGGAAGGTCCCAAGAACCATCGAGAATCAATTTCGAATTTATGGGTGGTGCGCGTAGCGTCGTCCGCAACATTCAAACCTGACGGAACATATCGCCAGCTGGAAACATCAGTCGCTTCGGAAATATCACCCACCCGGTGAGCAACAAAAGGTTTGAACGAGCGGGCATCGCTACGCAACCACCGGAGCACTGTCAAACTGTCTGTCCAAAAAAATTGTTTTGTAGGCTTTCGCCGATGAGCTTCAATGATGTACTGAGCAAAACGCGCTGCTATAAGCGCGGCCTGAAGCTCTAAGCGCGGTATAGACATCGGCTTCAGCGGAGCAAGCCGAGCCTTGCCACCAATGAGGCTGAGCATCACCTTCTGGCCGGGGCACACGAATCTCCAATAAGCGACGCAAGCATAAGCGAGTTCACTGGCATCGGCGAAAACGTGAAGCTCAACGTCGTGAATGATATGATGAGAAAAATAATGCCTAGGCACAGATCCGGAGAATATAACTGACAACTCCTGAAACCAAGAGTTCCATTTGTCAATCAAAAAAGAAGGCAGCTGTTGGTCCCAGTCTAAACTTAATTTCCAAGTCTGTTGAAAAATCACACGTCCCCGAATAATAATAGGGGTTAATAGCCGTAGGGGGTCATAAACACGCATTATATATGACAAAACCGACCGTTTGGTAAATTTTGTAGGAAATTCACCCAAGTTAGCTCTTGAAAAGCACAGAGTGTCGTCACCAATATTCCAGTTCACCCCGAGAATACGAACAGGCACCGAAGACGCATAAGGAGCACATAAGTTGGGAGACAAAGATGATAACGCCTCTTTAAAATTAGACACCCAGGAGCGCATTTCCATGCACGCCTGGGAGATAACAAAAACTATGTCATGTGCCAAGGTAGCTGCTTCTTCAGGAGTATCAACACTGCCTAAATAGTCATCCATATAGGAGTCCTGAATGATGGCGGAAGCAGCTGCTGGGTAAGACTGGCTATGCTCCTCAGCATTTCGGTTTTTTAAATATAGGGCCGTGAAAGGGCTGGAAGTGGCACCGAAAATCATTGACGACATTCTGTAATCTTGAATCGGCTGAGAGGAGTTGTCGCGCCACAGAAACCTCTGTGCATCACGGTCGACCTCGCGAATCTTCGTCTGAGGAAACATTTCGCGAATGTCGGCATTTAGGGCTACCCTACCTTCGCGAAATCGCATTAAAAGAGCAAGAAGCGGTTGTAACAGGTCGGGTCCGGGAAGTAATAGGGAGTTCAGACTTACCCCGTGAACCTGGGCGGCTGCATCGTGCACCACCCTCAACTTTAACTTTTGAGGGTGGACAACACCAAAATGAGGCAGATACCACGTGACTGTACCCTCTGGTGGGCCAGCGCATAACTCTGCATAGCCTTTACTGATGGCTGCCTGAATGTTATTCTTATACGATGCAGCGTACTCAGGGTCACTTTGAAATCTGTTCTCAAGGTTCCGAAACCTAGACATCGCTAAAGGACGACTGTCTGGAACCCTGTTAATCCCAGTTCGCCAGACCAGACCAGTCTCAAACCGTCCTGATGGAAGGCGTCTCGTTGTCTCCTCTAAAATTTGAATAGCCCGCTTATCGCTGGCGCACAGATACTGCTTCTTAACGATGCCGATAGATTCAACTCGATGGTACTCCCTCAACAGATTATCGAGCGGCTCACATTCGGAAGCAGCACTTTTGACAAGGCAATGGTTGACAAAATCCAAGCGACAGTTGGCATATTTTAACCTACCAAACAAAACCCAGCCGAGAGAGGTCAAGGTGGCCACCGGTTGCGTACGCGTACCACGCCGTACAGAATGTGGTAGCAAAAGATGCCAATTATCTGCGCCGATGAGTAACGATGGCTTAGCGTCGTCATAGCTCAGAAACTCTGTGATGTCCGAAAGATAATCAAGTTGCTTAACGTCACCTAGCTTGACCGACTGCTTAGTTATTGCTAAGTCGGGTATAGCACGAACATTTTTGAGTTCAAACACTTCTGATCTATGACGACCCTTGACTGAAATATTTACGAAATTAATTTTCATAGTGCTGGACATGTTGCTAATTCCCTCAACTGTAACAAAGCCGCTAGAACCTTCAGCGCCAATAGCAGTGGCTAGGGACGAGTCTATAAAGGTGGCGGTGGAGCCGTCGTCTAAAAGGGCAAAGGTATCAATTGCACCCTTAGGGCCGGACACGGTCACCGCGATCATTTTGAGGAGCGGGCGAGAAGGTGAGGTTTCAGCACTATGGGCTACTACGTCCGGCGAGTTATTGCCGGTGACAACTGAAGTTTCTGGTGCTGACTGTACACAAGAAACTGTATCACTATTATTAACATCAGACCTATGTAAAACTGAATGATGTGTAAATTTTTTAGAACATAAATCCTCTCTGCAATAAAAACGTTTGCATAAACGAAATGAATGATTTTTCCCCAAACACTTATAGCAAATCTTTTTATTTACAACAAATTCCCATCTCTTATCAACTGAAAGAGATCGGAACTCTTTGCAGTCTAAAATGATATGCCCGATTTTTTCACAATAAAAACAATAATCAGACCTTTTGGTTTTTGAGTCGCTAGCTTTATTATTGGCCGAAAAAGAAGAAGTTTTAGAATGACAAGTTACGTCTCTGACCACTTTACGTCTGTCATTCGTAAAAATATTAAAATTATTAAAATGTTTAATAGGCTCAATGTACTCAAATCTTACGCGAAGATTTGATTCAAACACTAAAAATTTTGACAAAAGTTCTAGCCTGGAATGATAAAGATGCTCGTTTTTAGATGCAAAGTCTGCCCAGCGAGTCCTCAGCAACGGTGTCAACTTGCCAACCACCTCGTTGCATAACTCTGGGGATGCCAAATACTCCGGCCGCTCTAAAAGTCGAACAACTTCTACGCAATTGCGTACCTTACACGCAAAGTTGTTGAGATCTTTCGAGCTCTCGATGCTAGGTAATTTTGGCAAACTGCGCATTATCGAAAGCTCTGACAAAATAATATGTTCGGGTCGAGCGAACGCAGCTTCGAGAGCTTGAATGATCTCCGCGGGGTCGCGGGCGACTGCTACTAGAACGCTCACACATTCACGCGCAGCCCCGCGCAACGCAGAGCTAATCCTCGCCACATTTTCGGTGTCCGAAAATAAAGACCTAGAGGCATCATACAGCCTTTTAAAAATGAGCCATTCTGTCGGGTGGCCACCGAAAATAGGGAGAGGGCTAGGGACACTTACCTTTTTAGCAGCAGCGGCAGCGCCAGTAGCAACATTGGCTATGGCTGCAGCCAATTGTAACAAATGTGATGAGTCTGTATGATTTTCTTTATTAATGTTATAATTTTGAGGTAGTGTGCCTAATGTAGAGTGTGAAAAGTGACAAGGGTCAGCCGACGCACAACAAGCCGCAGCTGCCTGGCGACAAGGGGCCACTTGTGGGGTGTGGCAGGGTGTCGCAGATGTACGGCAATGAGCCGCGGACGTGCAGTCGGGGGCTGCTGTCACATGGCTATGAGGGGCCTTAGAGTGACAAGAGGCCACTGACGGGTGGCAGAAGGCCAAAGTGGGATGGCAGGAAACTGTTGGTCTAAAGCTACAAGGTACCGAAACACAAAAAGGCGTAGGCTGCACGGCAGTCGGCGCGGATACCGCGGACCCCATAGAGAGCGCTATACGCGCTAAGGGCTCCACGGGCAGGCCCTCAAAGTGCGCATCAAGCGCTGAGGGAACCGCGGACGGGCCCTCGTAAAGCGCTCCATGCGCAGAGGGCACCGACTGCGTACTGCCGTGAGCTTCCACCCACGCTTGTGTACGGCTAGCGTTACTAGAACTATGAGTATGTCGGCTAGATGCGGTACGACTGGCAGAGTTTAATCTTGCGAGCTGAGCAAGACGATCTGCATCCGCAGCAGCGAGTTCTGCCGCGGCGACGCGAGCGGCGGCGTCACGCTCAGCCGCAGCAACACGGGCTGCGGCTTCACGCTCGGCCGCGATAACGCGCGCCTCAGCGGCAGCAAGCTCCCTAGCTGCAGCTGCAGTGCGCTCCGCGTGCTCTGCCTCGATCTGCAGTCGTGCCGAAGTAGAAATAGAATGTTTGGACTTACCCGAAGATTTGTTAGTATTGTCATTAGTTTCCCTTTCCATCTCCCTGGCTTTTGAGCGTGTAAACATATTGAAATAAAAAATAATTCTTCTGACACCACTTTTGTAAAGAATGAAACGTCCGTTTGCTATCAAAGACGTATAATAAAGATAAAAGAATAAAAGAATAACAGAATGTCAAATAAAAAAGGAACATTTCAAAATCGTATAAAAAACATGTAAATTATAGATTGCCAGCTTAGCATAGTCAACAAATTCAATTAATTATTTTTAGGTTCAGATACTTATATTTTTTTAAATTATTGTAATAAATCTTAAGTGTTTTCCATTCATTATATGGTGTAAAATTCTTCTTTTACTTTTGATGCGTATTTGTACTACCCAAGGTGAGTGTATCAGTTTTCTTTAAAATTTCAAACGTGCAATCTTCGAGCAAGATGCAATTGCTTTTAATTTGTACGTAAGAATCCAAATGATAACTTTTATTTCTTACCTAAAGACATTAAAAACCGATTGCTATGTACTTACGTTTCAAAATTATGATTTACGGGACAGGGAATTTGTAATGAACAACAAATTACAAATAAAAAGCAGTCTACAATGAGACTATGCTTGCGGTTGAACATATTCACCTCAAGTAAAAGAATATACCCATTAAAATAAGGCGATGTAAGGCAAATTATTTTCTTTTGGCCGATATTCTTCTTGTTCATGTCCATCATGACGTCAGGGACAGAAATGGATGGGAAAACATTGAAACTTTTCCTGCTATCGGTTCCGATCCATATCACTCTTTGCCATGTAATAAAACTTCTGCGATTTGGTCAGCTCATCGCGCTGTTGACCGGCTACGTGTTTTTTTTTTTAATATTTTAAACTACCAACGGCTCTGGTTTGAAGACCTTTTGAGCGAGTCAAATGTGTAATCTAATTTCGTCAGTTATTGCATTGAAACATGGGTGTGGCACCTTTCAATGCATCTTGGGAGAATTGGGCGAAAAATATATTATGATGACAGTCTTCATGATGCTACTTCTATGTGGTGGAAAACAACGATAAAATTCTCAACGTCAATAATAAAGTTAATTACAACGATTTTCCAATTGCTCATCAACAAAAACACTTGATTTACAAAACTACACCAATTTCATAAAATGTTCGTTCAGACACAATGTTGTAGTTATTGTAGATAAAAATCTTGACCTCATTCTTTGACTTGATCTCATTATTTTAGCCTTTAGTATTAAGTAACAAAGATTTCATAAATATTATTAAGTAGAAATGTTTCATAAGTAGGTACCGAATTGCACAGCTTTAAAAAGTTTTGCATTATTTTTAAAAAAGTGGACCAAAAAATATTGAATCACATAAATCTCACACCGAATTCGTTTTACTCCAAAAACGATAGCAACAACGCGTCTAACAATTTAATTTGATTGCAAAGGCATTAATTTGATTTTTATGATTCCAATTTAGTAAAAAGGTCGAATTGGTTACAGATGACGAACGAAATATATGTGACGGTGTGTGGGTATGTGGGGGATTTGAAGATCTTCCTCTAAATATATAAAAAGGAAAAATAACTGACTGACTGACATATCAACGAACAGCCCAAACCGTTGGGTCTAGAGATTCTAAATTTGGCACACAGGATCTTCATGAGGTCTAGGGGCGCACTATGAAACGATTTTTCAAAATTGGGTAAATTTGGTGGGGAAACTGGTTACCAAAGTTTGTAAGGTGAAACAAGACTAATTAGACTAAATAATTTGAAACTTCGCAGTAGTTTCCTATCGATAAATAAATAAACAAGTATTTCAGTTTTTTTCGGAATCCAACTCTTAAAAGGGGCAAATGGAATTACAAAGTCTGAAAATCAACATGTGTATGTTTTGTATGGTTTTTCTGAAATAAAATTATGATTATTATTATTATTGTCAGGTCGCTGATAAAAAAAACAACAATGGTTTCCAAGGTGGTGGACATGAAGTACCATTATCTCCTTTGAGGGTTCCATCCTTTCATTTTGAGGTATCGTCGTCAATCTCTACCTCGCGGTGCACTAAGAAAGGATTTTTCAAAATTGACCCTCCAAGGTGGTGAAATGGGGGTGCTAAGTTTGTATGGGAAAACAAGATAAGTTAGACTATTTTATTCGTAACTTCAAAGGAATACTCCTATCGATAAACGAGTCTGAAATCAAAGTCTAAAAATTATCATGGGTATTTTTTGTATGGTTTGTTGGGTCGTTGCTTACGAAAACAACAACGATTTTCAAATCCAAGGTGCCGGACGTTAAGTACCATTATCCCCTATAAGGGTTCCATTTTTTTTATTTTGAGATATGACTCGCGTCATCCTAATAGCCTCTTAAATTTTTCTTGATAGTCGTCAATTGATTAGAGCAGTCACTGTATTGTAAATGGTTCAATGGTCGCGGGTTCGCATCCCACACTAGGCAATGTCTTCTTTCTAGTCTTATTAATAAAATAGTGGCTGCCCGTACCTCCACCCACGTGAATGGTGGTTATTGCGCCAAATGGTTTCCGTTGTACTATCTTAGCACATAATCTACACCTACATGATAAATTTCATCTAAATCGGTTCAGTGGCTTAGAAGCGACATAGTCACAGACAGAGTCTGTTATTTTCGCATTTATAATGTTATTAATTATTACGGATGAATGGGCACTGAATTTAACAACAAACATTGTTGTGATTAATAATCATTATGAATTGTAAATTGATCAATTTTCAATTACGTTTAAATACTCAAAGCTTTATCAGTGCTGTTTTCAATTACGTCATACGCTTATACAGTGTATGTGACTGCTAACGTAAGCCAAATTATGCCTTATGAACTGTTATCGCACTAATTAGTGCCTCGGCTCGGCAAAGGCCGCGTAATAATTGCAACAAAGGCAAAGCACTCTGATGAACAGGATAGGTAACGATTTATCGGACAGAATAATTTGGCCTTAATATAGAATACAATATATTGTCTTTTAATTTCGCGAGCTCTATACATTTGATATAAAATCACTTTTCAAGACTTCATCATCATAAAACCTCAGAATGACAACACTATCCAGCCGTTGGACGCAGGCTGCGCAGTTCCATTTGGAATTCGATGGGGAGGCCATTGTTCAGCAGTGGACATAAGACTAACATGATGATAATGATGATCATTAGTGCTAGTAGTAAGCAATGATCTTTTATAATAATATTCAGATTAAAAGTCCATTATCTAAACTTACGCTACATAATATTGTGAGCTAGTCTTAAATTCCAGTAACCATTTATGCTATTATGTAAAATTTTCATTTAGCTGTAATAAACCTCAACTACAACGCAAAAACAAAGATCGGGAGTGTTTTCAACAAAAAAACAAATTATTTTCACCTAGCGCTCCAGTTTAAAGCAGTTCTAAAAACTTCATGAGAGCGAATCTTTTTTACGAATGTGACATGGCTTTCCGAGCCGTTTGATTAATGTCTGTTAATGGCTTCTCATACAAGCTTTGTTTTAATACATATAGCCAATAGGAAAACGTTCACGATGTACCTTAAAATATCTTTCATATTAAGTATGTTAATTTTGTAACTGCATTTAAAATAATGCATACACGAGATAGCTTCATTATGACTCTGGGGAATATCGTATGAGTATTCACGCTCACTTGACTGTTTGTATATTAAAGAAGGTTGGAACTTTTGCATTTGGGTGTATTGTTTACAGAAAAAAGTAGGTGACATTTTAGAGTTTGAACATTACTTTCGACTTTTACGCCTATATTCAAATACTTCGATGTTGCTTATATTATTTTCCATTAGACTGCTTATGGTGCTCCAACAGCGGCGTAGTATATTGCTAATAAAATTTTGTGATAAAATAAAGTGTGGGAGCAAGTAATAAAATTGACATTCAAGATACAAACAACAACTTTAAAAAAAATCTCTTTTGGCCGTTTTCGAACCCAATTTTCGAAACCAGTTTTCACTGTATTTCATCCAAAATTACCTCAAATAATATAAAAATTTCAAGCTTATGACCAATTTTATAAACTAAGCTCGAAAAAATTCACCAAAATGTTCTCGATGGTGAATGGTTCTTTATTCATGAGCGCAATACAGCTTGTTCGGCATCCAGAACAATAGTGGAATTTTACAAAGCCTGGCAAATGACTCAACACCACCTGATGTGAAGCGGTAAGAAGACTCCATACGTGTAGACAGCCAGTGCAGCTTAAAACACACTGTTCTAGCCACATTCACCTTGCTGGCCCATAAGGCATAATTGTTGGCCATAATTTTCACGTCTCTTTTGAGGGATCCCATATTAAAGGAAGGAGAAAACACACATTTGCTGGCAAATAATTTCAAGTTTTGAATATCGACAAAGAAACAATACATCTTTTCTAATATATGAGTTACTTCGAACGAGGCGTGAAGTGGCACCATTTGGGCCGGTACGGTGGTGACACCTTTGTCTGGCGAATTTGCTTCGCAGAACCCAGACTACTTCCGCGTAAGGCACAGGGGTTATCCAGAAGTTTTAAAGGGTATTTCCAGGGTAAATTTATAAACTACTACCGCCATACTAGGACTGTTTGTTATTCCCCATGTACACACGACAGCACATAAACTGTATCAGCTGCAC
This sequence comes from Nymphula nitidulata, assembly GCA_947347705.1. NCBI lineage: Eukaryota > Metazoa > Arthropoda > Insecta > Lepidoptera > Crambidae > Nymphula > Nymphula nitidulata. The sequence continues at coordinate 15,994,869 of OX374626.1, read as the reverse complement.
TACGAAAGCCGCCTCTATTACGAGCGTAGAAAAGGCGGTCTCAAGATCAAACTGTCACGCTTGATGTGCTGTCGACTGTACACTGAAAAAATGACAAATGAAAATTCGTTTCTGTAGCTCAAAAAAGTGTGACTAAGTACATAACTTAGGGTAACACCTAGCCAAAAATAACATTGCATAGAGATGCACCGCTTTGTTACATCAGATAAACTGTAAATTACACCTCGCAAAATTTTGGTTAACGCAAATGTAACCGACGTAGTTTGGTTAGATATTTTTAGCCTTACAACGACTGCTAGAAGTCTCGTGTGGGAATGAGTTAGTTAATTAACACATACCAATCTACTGCCACCCAGTTTAGAGACACTGCTAAGTAGTTGTTGTTACGTTGCTTTGAAGTTCGAGCAGGTTCATACTTTAATGCATTTTTTTTATAGAGGCGGAGGATGCTACAGACATCATGTTGCGTAGTACTTACATTAGTTTTGATCTTGTTAAAGATAATGTTCACATTTATTTTTGATGCGTTTAAACGCCTACTTTATTGTAACAATTATAAATAAAGAAAGAAAACGATGAAATAATTATATGATCCAGGCGGGAATCGAATCCGCGTCTTCTGGGGTCCGATCAGATCTTTTTTTCATCGTTTTCTTTTTTTGTCGCAAGATTTAGGTGATGTTTATTATTTGTAAGTTTTTTTTATGTCACGTTTTAAGCTTTGTTAATATTAGGTTAGTGTTATAAAGATAAGTTTTTTTTATACTTAATGTTGCTTAAGTTGATATTTAAATTGTGTTGTCATATGGAAAAGAATAAAAACTATTTAACATATGGTTACAATAAAGATTATGTCGTCGCTCTATTGCATATTTTTTGTACGCTGTCTGACTACCCTTTTTTATTTTCTACACATCCCATACCTTTGTTTATCAACCACACATTGACAGAAAAATTGTATATGCGTGTAGGTGACGGTAGTCACTTATTTTTTTTATTATTCAAAGCACGGCAAATGCCTCATCACCGCCTGATGTGAAGCGTTAAGAAGTCCATATGGGAAGTCAGCCGCCGTCAGCTTGCTTTTCATACAAGGCTTGTCGGCAACGCGCAAGTAATACCCCTGGTGTTGCAAGTGTCCATAGGCTACGGTAACCGCTTACCATCAGGTGGACCATATGCTTGATTGCCACCTTAGTAGCACAAAAAAATATAGTGGTGTAAAAAATATAATACGGGCAACACGCCGCTCTTTAAATCAAGTCAGCTGAGTTGAAAAACGGGTGTTTAAATTCAAAGATGTAACTTTAGGCAGATAAGTGGTTATCGTCACATAGTAGACATTGTACTTTTATAGGAATCCGTTAACTTGTCATAAAGTACTGCTTACACCTTTCACGTTTATTAAGCCAATTTAACTTCACTCTTAAAATTTATTAAATAATAAATTCCTAATGTATGATCAAAAGCAGAATTAATTTATCATATTTGGATCGTAAACTCGCATAAACTCTTTAATCTATTAAATTACAAATCTCACATAACGCGAAGGTTTCAGGCATCAGTTAAAAGGAAAGTTGAGACAACTTTCGTTTAGCAAACTGACATTTACAGAACGACCTCGTAAGCAAAGTTTTGAAAGAAAATAGGGATGGTTATACGTTTTATGAATATAATACGTCTTTAACCGAATCCAAAAAGGAGGAGGTTTTAACTCGATACCTCCGTTTTTTCTTGTCTGAAAGCGTACACTATTATTAAAAGGGATCGGATTAATTTGATAGTGATCTGATGAAGACTTTTGGAGAAAGACTGCCCTATAGTCACCTGTTCAGTACCCCTAACTACTTAAATAGAGACCCAGGGTGAACGAACAATATAAGTAGAGTTGCCACTCTACTTATATTGTTCGTTCACCCTGGGTCTCTGGTCATCCAGCCTTCCTGATGTTAGCAGTCACCGTAGCCTACAGACGCTAGTAGTACCTCGGGGACTACTCACGCAAAAATCAAGACATACTTTGTAATGACCACTTGGGAAGAAAGTCGTTTGCACACAGTGTTTTATATATTTTCTTTATGAATTTGTATTTTCCTATGTTTTTCTACTTTCTATTGTTTTGGAAGTCAGTCTTATTACAAATGTGAAAACGAACGTGGTTTTACTCTACTCCCAACAGTTTTTGCCTGCTACCCACATAACGCTTTTTCTGTGGGCTCTAGCAAACTTACTCACCTCTGCAACATAACACTACAAAGTAGGTAAGTAAATAGTGTTATAGTTAACTGATCTCAAGTAATGGGTTTCTATTTCCTATTATATAAGTTTAGGAAAGCTTATATCCATATTTAGATAGTGCGCAGTAAATCGACTCGTGTTGAACGCGAATTAGAAGTTTGGCGCATACTCTACACCGTATTCATTAAAGCCAAACCCATGATGAAATCAACATAATAATATGTTAAAATATATATTAAATCCATTACGTTTATACGAAGTGTACGTAATCTTAATACGAAGAATATAAATATCTGTATCCTTGATCTTCTATAAACTTATTGGAAATTTTGCACAAATTGTCGTAGAGAGATGTTGTCAATTTTTGAAAGGTATAACCTGAAGTAGATAGTATTAGGTACTTAATTATTTTCTTCGCTCTGTGTAGAAAAAATATCCATTGCAAAATCATTTATTGGTGTTATGATCCCTAAAGTCATGGTAACTTTAGGCGTCATTTAATATCACCCTAACGCTATTATCGAGATTCGTTACAAAAAAAAAGAACGGCGCGTAATTATCTTGCATTATAAAAGACATTACCGTCAAAATTATATGCTGAAAAAACGTCTTTACTTTTCTAAAAATTGTAGCGTATTTTGTATAATGATTCAAAAGGAACGTTGGCACATTTCCTGTCGAAGAAAAAGTACAGAATTAGCGTTAGAAATGATACCGCTTATAAAACAGATGTTTTCAATACCAAAGCGAAAAAGAAATAAATCCGGGGCTTTTTATGAAAGTAAATACGACGTTAATGGCTTTGTATTAAATATCTATTTAGCGTATTTTTTGCAACTGTCCCTTTCTTTCTTTGCACATTGCTGGTCGTGGTAAGCATTCCATCTTGGGCCTCAAGATGACAACGCACCTGCGATTCCTAGTGATTTTTCGTTGTTATTTCAGGTGTATAGGCGGTGGTTACCACTTACTACCAGGTGGCTCGTCAGCTTGTTGCTTAAAAACAGTTTTATCTTTTGACCTCTTTTCATGTATGAAATGTATTCTTAAAGTGTCCTATTTAAAATATTGTTTTATTACCAGAAGCAATCTGATTACCAAATTGTCAATAACTACTTACTAATAGGTATTATAGTAGCACAATTTAGTTAAAATACAATTTCATCAGTAACCCTTAATTATTAAGATTTAATATTACGCTACCATAATCCTGTCCTAATTTCGTATTAAGTTATCAAGACGTAACGTTTCGCTTTTATGTTACTTTAATGATGGCCATAACTACGTGGTATACGCCGTGAATTACGCTGTGTCAAAAAATCATAAAAATGAGGCGATTAATTTATGGATATGTTCTACTTAATTACTTTTTCAACTTTATCTCTTACAATGCTTTGGTCTACGAGACGTTTTTTCATTTATTTATATTTTAGTGTAAAGCAACGTTTATTGCCCGACTGCTGCGAAAAGTAAAGAGGAATATTTAAGAAAGTATGGTTCTTCCTACGTTTCTTAGTAGAAAGTTTGCGACTAAATCGATTTGGAGAAATAAGATATCATAACTACTTCCTACTTAGAAAATCTAATGTGACATGTCGATAAAATTCCTCGCCTAAATGAAGATCGAACAAAAATACGTAAAGAATATTATTTTCTTAATGAGTAATACCGTAAATGTAATCACCAGCCTATATACGTCCTACTGCTGGGCACAGGCCTTCCTACATGGGAGAAACACATGAGGAGTTTGGGCCATAACACCACCACGCTGGCCTAATGCGGGTTGGTGGGTTAAAGCGGTTGCAGGAACAACCGGGTCCAACGGCTTCACATGCCTTCCGAAGCACGGAGGAGCTCGAGATAACAAACTTTGAGTGACCCATCCCAGGATAGACCATGGCGAAAGTTGCTTTGTTTTTCGTATCGAAACTAGAGCGCTCAAACCAATACGCCACCGAGCTCCTCTAATAACCGAGCCTTAAATGTAAACATCCGTAATTTACAAAAACTCAAGAAATAATCGCATAGACCGCCGGAAGTGATTACTGCCATAAGCTCTTTCTCTTAACCATCTTGGGCACGGCGTTAGTGTAGTAGGTATCGTCACCCGCGCTGCATTAGTGGTAGACTGAAGTTCGTTCTTTTGCCATTATTTTGACAGCACAATGCGGACGGAGAGCGATCCCCACCGTCTCTTTACCCATTCGCTATGGATGAGGCGTACAGCCGCTATTGTGTGGTGTCCATCAGCACGCGGATATCAGAGCCACAAGCACAAGCCGCAAGAGCTGTCTTGAGCGCCATTGCCACAGACAAACCAACAGACTGAAAAAATTCTAAAAATGTCAGAAATATTTTTGTTACTTTTTTCTGCCTTCAAACTATTTCTTTGCTATGTATTGATAAGAATGGATGTAATAAAAGTGAGAAGTAGGGACACGTTATTGTTCATGTACGTACATTTTTTTTATACAACTAGTTGACAAACAAGCTGACGGCCCACTTGGTGGTAAGCGGTAACCGCCACCTACAGACAGATGCAATAACAAGGAAAAACACTTGATTGCAGGTGCATCCTGAGGCCTAAGATGAAATGCCGTCCATGTCTAGTACTACACTGACTACCTTTCCCTTCAATTCGAAACACAGCGAACTGTTTCACGGCTGAAATAAGGATTGCGGTGGTACCACCCAGGCGACTCTACATATGGGTCCACCACCTAGTACATACTGACATAACATACTGAAAATAATAAAATACCAAAATATTTTATCTTCGAAATCTAAAAACTTATAGTGAAATGAATTACAGTGTAAGAAACATACGTCCCACTAGCGGCTAGTTAGATTTTATTTGTTTTTACATACCGACACACACACACACAAAGCTCACACATAATAGTTGGCTTTTTATACCAGGTTTGTTATTAAAAACTTTAAACCGAAATTGGATCCTTTTGGAAAATAAAACACTCTTACTAGACGTATGATTGCAGTTCGTAGTGTTAGTGAAAAAAAATGATACCGACCGTAAAGAAACTGCCATGAACATCTCTATTCAAAACGTTGAGCCTGAGCACAATACAAATGCTTTCTTACCCTCGAAACTTGTCTGAATGAAAAGTCGTTGTTCTCAAAAATAATATAAATGTACATCAGCCAAAAGGATTTATCAATTTTATAACTGCGCGCCCAGCTTCCTGGGGTGCCACATTTTTCATAGCAATCTCCCCGAGCCAACCAACGTTTCTGTAGGAGAGGATTTAGTTTGGAGCCCAAAAATTTTATTCATTTTTACATTCTCTGTCAGCTTAATTTAATAAGATATCAGTAACAAAATATTATGAAATCAGAAAAAATAATGTAGGCTTACATCTATACTAATATTATAAAGCTGAAGAGTTTGTTTGTTTGGTTGAACGCACTAATCTCAGGAACTACTGATTCAAATTGAAAAAATCTTTTAGTGTTGGATAGTCCATTTATCGAGGTATTATGCAAGCTATCACTAATAGGAGCTAAGCATTAAATGAAAATGATGCAAACATGGGAAAAAAATATTCCTTTTCAGAGCTTTCGTTGCGTGCGCTGCGTAAACGGTTCAAGTTACGTATAAATCATGTATGCAGGAATTGTTCTCCTTTAAAAGTGCTAAAAAAAGTCTGCGACAGCATATGTCTGTTCTTTGAAACTGACTCTCTAAAACCATTTTTTGGTAATCAAATTTGTTCTAAAACAATGTACTATCTGCGAAGGTGTTTTTGTAAACATGATATTCCATATCGAAATAAATACATTATTCACCACAAGTATTTAATTTTGAGCAAAATTGTGCTTGACATCATTTGATTTCAATGAATAGGAGATATCAAAGCTTTAAAATATCATACATATTTATGATTTTCAAGGCGGGCAGGCGTGCGGCAATGTGTTTTATAAACATGATTTAAATCCTTAGCCAAATAAATGCTCAAGTAAAATCATGTAGTCTACCCCCCCGTTGTTATTTTCCGATATCCATGCGAACGAAGTCGCAGGCACAGCTAGTCGGCAATAAAGGGACAATAAATAGTCTTCTATTGGTATGTACAGACGACAGCACGTCAAGTGTAATAGTTGCACTACGAAAGCCGCCTCCATTGCAAACGGCGTAAGGACTGTACAGTACCCCTAGCACCAACATTTTTAAATTTAGAATCGTATCGTTCACGCACGCTTGAAATTTCAAACAAAAGAAAGACAAAAGCTAACGTAACTACTCGATACCATGACGATTCGAAATTTAAAAGTGGTCGTGCTAGGTGCATCCTTACCTTTGCAATAAGAGTCACGAAAAAGAAAGTAGGTAGGTACATATTATTTCTCATGTCTGTACTTTTGTCGCCTAGTGCCAATTTCAACATTTCATCTTAGGCCTCAGGATGACAACGCACCTGCAATATCAAGTGCTTTTCCTTGTTATTGCAGGTGTCTATAGGCGGCGGTAACCGCTTACCACCAGGTGGGCCGTCAGCTTGTTTGTCATCTAGTTGTATAAAAAAAATAGTTTTAATATAAGTAAAAAACTAATGACAACTTTTTTACTGAGTAAGAAATAACAAAATTGTTATTAAAATATTTACCCATCAAACAAACTCTGCAGCTTTATAATATTAGTAAGTATAATACTTATGGATACTATAAAATAATTTGGACCATCAAAACTAACTTAATTAACACGTTCCGCTGTTGAGTCACGGTAAATTAATTAAGTTTCACTAGAATATTCATGAGAATGATAGTTAATTGTTAGTTATACCACGTTTTGAAGATTTGAAGTAAGCAATTATTCATCTGTCCAATTACAACTAACTTTCACTTTCACGATTCCAAAACCCTTTTTAGTATCGTAAATGAATGGAAATATAAAATAAACAATCTTAGGGTCGTCTGGCTAGGTACCACCGTTTTTCTTATTTCAGCCATGAATTAGTTCATTGTGTTTCGGATTGAAGGAAAAGGTAGCCAGTGTTATTACTGGGCATGGACGGCATTTCATCTTAGTCCTCAAGATGACAACACACCTGCAATATCAAGTGATTTTTCCTTATTATTGCAGGTATCTATAGGCGGCGGTAGCCACTTACTACCAACGGGCCGTCACCTTGTTTCTCACGTATAGTTGTATAAAAACCCCTATTTTGAACTGACTTCGTCGTCAGTAAGATAAATTCTTATAAGTACCTAGAGACAGTAAAGTCTAAAAACGTTATACCTAATTACACAATGTAAGCATACTAATTTGTTGATTGTATTCGTGAATCGTTTTGATGTTTTTAGCAATTTCAACATTCATTTACTTTCTTTGTTCTTTGTTAATATTATAGTTTGTAGCCTAGAACCGGGTCTAATATTAAAAACGGAGGTTCTATAGGTCACCAGTAATGAAATCATCAAACTAATTAAAATCAAAACTTAAGCTTTTGTTTTTACTAACAAACGTAATCGTAAATGCAAACAATAGTTCCGCTCAACTCGATCGTTTGAGTTCATGATGTATTATTCAGATAATATTCTTATTCAGATATACTCGGAACGTCTCGTTGACATTTTAAGGATTGTTCTGCCAGCACTTCGTGAGTCCAAGTAGGTAGGTATTGCTGTTATTTGCTAAAGTGTTTATATTGCACTCAAAGATCAAATAAACCACTTTCTAGTCAACAGTAAATTATAGTATTGTCTTAAAAACTGACACCGTGAGCTCCGTATGCGTAATTCGGACCGCTCAAAATATAACACAAAGTGACGGTAGTTAACTTAAAACTTATCAAAGACAACTGACATCTTCAGTCTTCCCGTGACCACGATCGCTGTAAAGTAATCGAAACGACGGCTGAATAATAATAATGTAACATCTAATTAAACGCGAGTTAAATCCGGTAAATTGGTTTTATTTCAAACAGTAAATTATTTTTTGTACAAATAACAACTAAAGACATATCACACAAAGTGGACAGCACGTCGCTTCTCTACATAGGTCGAGTTTCAATATATGCAGCTCTGCTGTACGCAAGTGGCGTACCGTCTGAAATGCTATCTTTTTGGTACATGGTTCAAAACCATTGTGAAAATTGAGGGCGAACAGGTAAATATCTTGGTAAAAGATCTTGGACTTTTGAAAAGTATATTATTATGAACAGTTAATAGGAGGTTTTTTTTTGTTTTTTTAATGACTTTAATCTTTTTACATTTGTGGATGTACTTAAATTGTAAAAAAATAAGTGAAGACAAAGATATCATTATCAAAATATATCATTAGTAATCCCCAACTTCTTCCAAGAAAACACCGGTTGACACCCATAAAATCCGACCAAAATTTATGTTATCCTTCTAGCTAATGTAATGTAAACATGTAGTCTTGCGCTTGCTATTTTTTAAGATAAAGCATTTTAATCTATTTATACATTTGAGTGTCTTTTTGGTACATTATTTTCTTACTTTTACTAACTTTAAAATGACAATGCTCAACTATTGAACAAAAAAAAGAAAATGGGTTTGTTTATGCTGAAAAGCTTGAAGACTTATAACTATTTTATAATGAGGACGTATTATATAATACCTTAGGGTTCCAAGCCATGCTAACCTTCCCGCGCCGTACACTATTGATAAACGAAGGATGGACATGGACGAATGTATCAGGCTATCACGTTACACCAAGAGCCCATAGATCGCTGACCTGCCTGCATAGCCTGATGACTTTGGGCACCCTCCAAGTTGATAGTCGAAACAATCCATGATCCAGTTCCTAGCCATTCTGCTATTCCTAATAATTGAGTTGGTCACAGTAATAACAGGGCAGAAGGTGCGAAAAGACTGGGTTATTACTGCTAAGTCCAACTGATTTCGATGGCGTATCATAGATGTAAACTAATAATATAAAATAGCTAGGCCAGTTATTCGCAGCCAGTGCAGACCACAATCTTAATGAACTGATGATCGTCGCAGAATGGGTTGTAGTCACTGGATGAGGCTATCCAAGAATCGCACACGCAGCTTTACGAAAGTGGGGAGGTTTGTGTCTAGCAGTGAACTGCTTTGAGCTGACAATGGTGGATATTAATTCTGCAAAAAATAAAGAATCTTATATTTATTTTTTACCTTGTACAGATTTGAAAGTTTAGAGAAATATTCAAACTAGTAAACATGTCGAAGGTGAGGTGAGAACCCTCCATTGACGAAAGAAAGTAAGACAGGACCACAAGGAAGCGGTTAGTCAAACAAAAAAAAAATAAGAAAAATATCTTAGTAATCTTATTCGATGTTTCAAACTAAAGGCATCAGCTTTTAATTTCAAATTCTCCTAAAAACGTCTTGATCTAAACGACCCCGTGTTGAAATTATCGCACATTATTAAAGCCTTATCAGCACAGACGAATCCCCTTCAATTTGTTGCGTCTTATCTGCCCAGCAGACGCTAAGCCCTCCAAAGATGAATACAACCCATTAACTATATTGGCAATCAGCGGTAAATTAAGCTCTTTCTTTATGAGAGCCTCCTTTAGTTTTGATGGCGACTGTTTATTGAAAATTGAAAATTAATAACATACGTTAACATAGATCCTGCTATACTTTTTTAATATTTTACGTAAGTCTAACGCTCGAAGGCAATTTAGTTGCATCCACCTGTACGTCTGTGGCTACTATGGTAGCATGTGAAATTAGCTACCCTTTAAACTGCTGTATCTGCAAGAAAGCAGTAATGACTATAAACTACTCGTATGTTTTACCGTCACGGCAAAACAAATAGAATTGTTTGACGACCGGCTGGTCGAGCGGTTTGTCCCCCTTGCTGTGCAGGCGACTCGATCAAGAGGTCCCGGGTTCGAATCCCGGTAGGAGCAAATGTTTGTATGATGAGTACGAGCATTTGTTTACGACTCATGGCTGTTTATTTAGTATATTTCTAATATTTATAGACATATTATTATCAATATTTATACGTTATCTAGTATCCATAACACGAGCTCTTAATGATGCTTACTTTGGGCTAGATAATAGGCGTGAGTGTATGATTATTATAATTATTATTATTAATTATATGATCACAGTGTTTTTAACACCAAACCTTATCTTGCGCCACAATAAATGAAAACCATATTTTCCTGATATGATTTTTAACGTGACGTCTCGTGACCTCAGGACGTGAATTTTTTCTAGTTTTATATTACTTTAATTACTTTAATTATTTTTTCAAACATTTATAATAACGTTAAAATCAAAAATTAAGGATATGATTTTTTTCCAAAATATTTAACTTTTCGATTATCACTAGCCCACCAGCAGCGTCTTCTCTATAATAGATTTATCTATTTAGCCCCCGATGAAAAAAGAGGGGTGTTATAAGTTTGGCGTGTCCGTCTGTGTATCTGTGTGTCTGGCTGTGGCATCGTACCTCCTAAACGAATTGACCGATTTTAATTTCCTTTTTTTTGTTTGAAAGCTAACGTGATTAGGATGGTTTATAGCTATTATATAAAAAAGATCAGTTCAGGCGTTTGATGACTATCAGCTCATATTCTACATGATAAAAGGGTTTTACCAACTTTCAGCGATCCGATTAATTTTAAATTAGTTGTACTGTTACTTCGGTGACATTCCCATGACATACTAACCTTGAGATGATGATCCTACACCATCATAAGTCTGCAAAATGCTTAACTATTCAGAAACGTACAATAGATATAGCCTGTTTGGGCTCATATGAATAGTCTCAATGAGATTGTGTTAGAAAGATGATTAATGAAGCCGAATGCTACTTAAAATTTTTAATTTTATATTTTTTATCTGATTTATAGCTATTTGACCAATTAGAAAATAAATAAATAATTAAGTTTACCGAAGAAGCATTGTGGTTTTACAATCGTCTGTAGGCTACAGTTTATACCTTACGCTTGATTGTTAAAAATAAATTCAATCCAGATATTCCACACCTCAAAGTTCAAGCAAAACGTGTTTGACATGACAAAAACATCTGTAGGGATTATAAGGGAAAAACCTGAGAATCGCAACGTGTGAAAGATGAGCTGAAATGGGTCGATAAGCTTATTGTGAAGTCAGAATTGTAGCCGTCATCTTTGTTTACAGCCTACAATTTGTAGGTTTCCATTGAAGCAGAACGAGTAGCAACAGTTTTGTTTCGACGTAAAAAGATAGGAGAATTTGAAATTAAATATGATCTTTTTTTGAAACCTCTTCAAATCAGATTTTTTTTAAAATATATACTATATAAACATAGCACATCAAGTGACACAGTTCCACTATAAGCTGCCTTTATAACAAATGGAGTAATGGCGATCTCAAAGTCAAACTGTTAAGCTTAATGTGCTGTCGACTGTACCGACTCTGAGATAATGAAATAGAAATGAAACCTTCTGCTTAGGTACTAAAGATGCCAAGGCACAATCTAGCCAATTCTGAACTCAGCCTACGGCAGTTACCGTTAAATATTGTAATATTTAGAAAGATAAAAATGTCGCCGCCATTTGGTTAAATGAGCCACTCAAATGGATGCCTAGGCCGTTAATTGCACGCCACACCGGCATCAAATTAAATGCCAAGGCCAATAGTCGGAATACAACATGGCGTAATGAAAGTCCGCTCAATTAGACGCCTAGGCAGATCGTCTTGTATTGAAGAGTTTTGGTGTCATTGAGAGGTTCAAAGTTTTTTATTGACCACTTATAACCGGTTATAAGTGGTCCTAAAAAAAATCTTAAGCTTACCAATCACACAAACAGTCACGCAAAAGGCCTTCCATTTAAGCGACCTGCTTAGGCAATTGACCCTTTAACTCCCATATGGCATTACCTAATGCCGTGACAATTAAAATCTAATTGTGTCTGGTTTATCGGTTCTCAACGGGTAATCAATCGAGACGGTACATCAACCAGATGCCTGCGAAACAAATACAATAAAAATTCATGTTCTACGACGGCAACCTTTACGGGTGACTACTCTGACCACTGAGGTAATGGAACAACCCTATTAACTTCTTCTAGTCTACCCGGAATCACGGGGAATGGTCGCGGGGCCAGTTTTTGTCCCAAGACAATATTAATTTTTCTTTGAATCTTTCTTTTGTAACATCTGGGCGACTAGTTTATAATTATATTTTATAGCTACGTTTTTATGGTTGTAATATGAGGGAAAGAAAAGTAACAAAAGCGTATTGTTCACAAGCGCCATGTCCCAACCTAAAACTATTTTTCAACGTCCAAATCTTCTAAATGGTCACGTATGTTCCCGCTATCTAGTTACAGTGTTTGCCCTGGGGCGCCGAATCCCTAAGTCAAATAGTTGTACGTCAAACACCATACCAGGAAGAATTCGTTCGTTGTACTAGTCCTTTGTAGAAACGATTTCCGTGTCAATGCTTAAGGAGATAAATATAGCGAAGGATTGTCTGTATTGTCGCTATTGAAAGCTTCTGGTACTCGTTGGATTCGGACATTCTCTACAAGTAAAGATTATTATAAATCCGAAAGAAGTTCTGTCTGTATGTGTGTCTGTCTATCTGTTTGCTACGTTTAACTCTTAAATCCCTGGCTTATTTGGCATGGAGATTATTACATCCAGACAGACGACTTAACACTGCAGTGATCGCAATCTTAAAAGTAGTATAGGTGATCGCGCGGCATAGAATTATGTATGTTATTTAGAAATGAAAAGAAAAACACACCATATGGTTACTTTATTATGTCAAAGCCAAGTGCTGTCTACAAAAATACCTGATGCAACAAAAATTTAATATAATCTTCTATATTGAGAAATAAGTAAAAAATATTATAAATAGCCCTTAATTTTGGCATTTTAAGTCATATATGAATGAATGGTAAAATCTTACAATTTAATCATTGTTTCCTGCACATGGCAACTATCATTCGCATCGTCATTCCCAGGTTATACCTGGGAATGACAATGACAAATGAATTTATTACACATTTTTTGTGTGCTTAATCATTGCGGCAACTTAGAGGTGGAACTTAATAATAATAATAGTGTGTAGTGAACTTCCTATTGACAATCTTCGAGGTGCTCCTATGACACAACCAGAAGTGATCTGCGCTCGAACAACACTAAGCGCGTCCGTCACATAACCACCTCACGAGGAGCATCAAAAGGTTTGTTTTACCAGTTTTTCGAGAATTCTCGGTTTCGGAGTACAGGATTACATATCGACGGCAGAAAGCAATTTTGTCGTATCTAGAAAAATCCAACTTTACACCACAGCAAAAAAAACTATTTCAATAATTCATAACTAGTAGGTTTAAAAAAGATAGAAAGTTGAAATTAGGAACATATTTCAATCGATCCACGCCTCACTTAATACAGTTAAGCTAAAGTTATTTCTTCGTTGATTTTGTACCGGTTACAGCAGTCGATGTTTCAATATCGAGTAGTAGAAATGTTGTATCTATAAAATGAAATGTATGACCAACTAAAATAAATTCAATTTTTGATGGAACAGCTCTGCTGTATTTCAAATATGAACAATGTTAAGCATTGGTTTTTTGCTTTGAATGGTTTGACTGGTTAGAACCAGTTTATGCAAAAAATATACAGTCAGTATATACTTTCAAAAACTTCTTATTCATTTCATAATTTCATGACATTTGTATGAAAAAAAATATAACATTGAATGCATTATTTCGTAGAAATGTTATGAAATTATTAAATGAATAAGATCTGGCCGGGCACCAGGAAACACGGGTTCGATTCCCACCTGGAGCATATATTTTTGCATCTTTTTTTTACTTTATTTGTAACTAGCTGTGCCCGCGACTTCGTCCACGTGGAATAGTGACTTCCGTATTTAATTTTTATGGCTAATTATTTTGCGAATAAAACACAGACATACATTAAAATAAGCTATGCACAGTATTTGGCGAGTAAAGGACGAAAATAAAGTGGGATTGGGGGCTAACCTGGTTCACGTTGCTCCCGCGTGCTGGATGTTATAGACGCGATTCACCTTCACTTCACTTCGTACTTGTCACCACAATATTTTTATGGGTGCACGATACACGTATAAATGGATAACGTGTAGACCGCGGCTGATTCTCACGATTGTCTTCGACGATAGTTAATTTTGTTGGGAGCGGGCGTCGTGCTCTACCAAGCGACGTATCGGAAGGGAGTTTTCTCTAGGTACCCCCAAAAGGGAAAGGAAAATGTGCGGGTAGGATGCATACAGTTATCGAAGCGTTCAAATAATGTAAATTATTGTATAAAGCTACGTTCGAAATCTACCAGTATTTTACTTCAAATTTTGCCGACGTCACCTCACAAACACTTTCATCCCCTATTTTTCCCCTTTAGGATAAAATTTTTACACACTTTGAATGTTGTATTTATTTATATCTAATAAAAAGCCTAAAAAATAAGTTTCAAGTTTCTTGCTTTAAAAATAATGTGATTTCCCTACAAACTTTCATTTCCTATTTCAACCCCTTACGGCCCTTTTTCGCATGTAAAAGTAGCATATGTCCTTTCGCTGACTAAAGACTATCTCTGTACCAAGACAGAGTTACTTTCGCATTTATAATATTATAATGGAGTGAGGAAGTAAGGATAAGGATTGTTACAATAAAGTAGGCGTTTGAACGCATCAAAAATATGAATAGGATTTAATAAGATTTTTGACAGTAATTTCATTGGTCTCTTATTAATCCCATTGTGGCTGTCGGCAGCGCTGTCATACCTTTTGGCGTTTGTTTGACAACCGTTGGGGACACCAGCGTTCCGACGACGAGCACGGCGTGAGCTGGAACTAACAAGTTGTTTATTTTTATATCTTTATTTAAAAATCAATCAAATATTTAATGAAGTGATTGCGATACATTTTCAATACAAGAAAAATGAAGTAAAAAAATCTAGATTTTCATTTTCATGTCGTATATTTAAAATAGCGACAATCATACACAGCCATGAGATCGACGTAGAGATAAGTGAATACGCTTACGCGTAGCGTCGGGCTCAAACGTCAAAATCAATGGCAGCTCGTCGTCTTGTCAGACGTCAAGTTCGCTGTCGAATATTTCTGTTTGTGAATTACACTGCAGGATTGATAATCCTTACCTCTGAAAATATATTTCCAGACAAAATTTATCTCAATATTTCACTCTTGCAAATCCAGTAAATGGTTTTATTTCAAATGTGTAGTGCTCGAGAAAATATTTTGCCAATAAAAACGCAATATTCTCGTATTTATATTTATATGTGTTGTGTACTAGGTGGTAGGCCCGTATGTAGGGTCGTCTGGGTAGGTACCACCGCCTTACTTATTTCAGCCGTGAAACAGTTAACTGTGTTTCGGTTTGAAGGGAAAGGTAGCCAGTGTAATTACTGGGCATGGACGGCATTTCATCTTAGGCCCCAGGATGACAACGCACCTGCAGTATCAAGTGATTTTTCCTTGTTATTGCAGGTGTCTATAGGTGGCGGTAACCGCTTACCATCAGGTGGGCTGTCAGCTTGTTTGTCATCTAGTATAAAAAAAAAGTGTTGTTAATTTGTCAACTCTAGTATTTTGAATATCTTAGGTACTAGAAATACTTACTTTCGATTGAAATAATTCAGAAAATCGCAGGCTTTAAAATAAGTGCGTTAATTTTAACGACGACATGAATTTTTACGAATATTCTTACTTTTTTATGACATTACTGACAAACTATCAATATCTGTGCAGACCTGCGGTTTGAGTTTTATGAAATGCTACGTTCCGGAAAACCGCGTTTGCATTTTGTGACACCACGTTTGTCATAAATTGGCAAATCGTAACAGCACCGCTTCTGCTGTATGGTAGATATATATAGGTATAAATTTACTTACATTTTTTTTCATCTCAAAGTATTCTATTTAATTTATGCCATAGTTAATTTGAACTTTATTGCAAGTTAAGTTGAGCGTAAGCACCTGTTCCTACTTGTATCACCTGTTTTATCATCATCATGATTCAGCCTATCTTTAACCCCCGACGAAAAAAGAGGGGTGTTATAAGTTTGACGTGTCTGTCTGTGTATCTGTGTGTCTGTCTGTGGCATCGTAGCGCCTAAACGAATGAACCGATTTTGATTCGGTTTTTTTGTTTGAAAGCTGATGTGCCTACGATGGTTCTTAGCTATAATTTATGAAGATCCGTTCCGGCGTTTGATGACTATCAGCTCATTTTGGTCATGGTGTCAATAGGGTTTTACTAACTTTTACACATCCGATTGATTTGAAATTTGGTGTACTGTCACTTCGGTGACATTCCCGTGACATAGTATGTATGTATATATACATACATACTACATACTTGAGCTGATCCTATACCATCAAAAGTCTGCGAAATTCTTAATTCTTCAGAAACTTACATCAGATATAGCGTGTTTGGGTTCTTATGAATAGTCTCAATGAGATGGTGTTAGATAGATGATTAATGACGCCGGGGTTAACTTAAAATTTTTAATTTTGTTTTTTTTTTATTATTATTTTAATTTGACGACCGGGTGGTCGAGCGGTCTGTATCCCTTGCTATAAAGGCTACTCGGTCAAGAGCAAATGTTGGTATGATCAGTACGAGCATTTGTTTACGAGTCATAATTGTTTATATGTTTATTAGTATATTTCTAATATTTATAGTATACATATTATTATCATTATTTCTCTGTTATCTAGTATCCATGAGACAAGCTCTTAATGATGCTTACTTTGGGCTAGATAATTCATAGGTGTGAGTGTCTGAATATTATTATTATGCTGACTGCTGAACAAAGGCCTCCCCCACCGTATTTCAAACGAAACGGTTCTGCGCAACCTACAACCAATGACTCACCGCGACTCTGACCAGGTCGTCTATCCATTTAGTGAGAGGCCGTCCAACTTTGTGCTTTTCGGTATGCGATCGCCATGATTTAGAACTTTGACGCCCTCATTGGCCGTCCGTTCTGCGTGCTATGTACCCTCTCCACTGCCACTTTACCTTGCTAATTCTATGAGCCATGTCAATGAGTTTGGGTCTCTGGATGTCGTTACTTCTGGTTTTATCTCTTAGAGAAACACCTAACATAGCTCGTTCCATAGCCACCCGTCGGGCTGTGATCTTGAACAGAAGGCTTGTGTTTTACACTAAATTATAATACCAACACGTTATTATTACGTTTGTATACAACAGCTGATTTTATTATTCAATACAGATAAGAAATAAGTTTTGTCTCGAATTCGACACCCTGTTTACAGCATGAGAATCCCCTTCCATTAAAGAGTAATAATATACGCAGCGTTTTTCTCAACAAAATCAAGTTAGACACAAAATTGTGCATATTACACGTACAAGCTTACAAGCGTTACAAGCTGTCCTTTTTTACGAATGCGTGAATTTTACACATTTCGCTCAGCAGACAAAAGTTTTAACTGGTCGCGGCCAGTCGTGGTGTCACATGCATGCTTTTAATGGAGGAGGCTTGTGATGTATGATTATAATGGATAACATATTTTGTATGCTGCGACTAAAACGATGCTTGATTTTGAATACTGCTTTCATCAAACATCAAAAACATTTTAAAATAGAGGAGGTTATCATATTTCTGTATTATAAAGGTTTTATGTATTCGTTTTATTTTCGGGTTCATGTCTCTGTCAAATGTGAACCTGTTTAGATATTACTAGCTGACCCCGCAAACCTTGTTTTGCAATACAAAAATAATGTCTAATAAAATAGATAGTATCCTATTCTCAGACCTACTGAATATGCATATAAAATTTCATGAAAATCTGACAAGCCGTTTCGGAGGAGTATGGTAACTACATTTGTGAGTCGAGAATTTTATATATTATAAGATATATTTTTATTTATTTTGTGTTTGAATATGTGTACTACTACAAGGTTGGTCCGATACTAATTTAGTCCGGATCCAAAAAAAGTATTCGAAGATAGGAATTCTTTATGAAACAACAGTTAAGTTAGGTGGCAAGTTAAACGATAGACTCGGGTAACGTTGCCATCAGGCGGACTGTACGCTTGTTCGCGATATTAGCTGTAATACATGAAAATATACTTACAATCATTTTTTTGATGACAAACAAGCTGACGGCCGGTTACCGTCGCCTATTAACACCTGCAATAACAAGAAAAATCACTTGATATTGCAGGTGCGTTGTCATCCTGAGGCCTAAGATGAAATGCCGTCCATAACCTTTCCCTTCAATCCGAAACACAGCGAACTGTTTCACGGCTGAAATAAGAAAGGCGGTGGTACCTACCCAGACGACCCTATATACAGGCCTACCACCTAGTACAACCACCATTATTTGTAACAATTTCAAATAAATTTCTACCTACCGGCACTCAAAAATGGAACTACTGGACTGGTATATATATATACTCAAACAAGCAGGTCATCAGGTACTTTTGTAGATTTATATCCTTTAATTTTAGATATGCGTAATCTCACCATTTCGCAAGAGCTAGTAGTAAGGGCTGTGCCTCCACAACGTGTGTTTTATCCTTTTTTATGGGAAAAGTTTCCTCTTAGCGTTTTAGGGAATCGGATAGCGGAATATTTTATTGACTGTTCGAATAAAAACTGGCCCGGAGCATGTCGTACACGCACGAAGGTGTCCGGAACAACTCCTGTAAAAACAACTTTGAAAAATGGTTACGTACTTTTTGTCAGTAGATACATGTTTGGTTTATTTTATTTATTAACCCCCGACGGAAAAAGAGGGGTGTTATAAGTTTGACGTGTCTGTCTGTGTATCTGTGTGTCTGTCTGTGGCATCGTAGCGCCTAAACGAATGGACCGATTTTAATGCGGTTTTTTTTTGTTTGAAAGCTGATGTCACTACGATGGTTCTTAGCTATAATTTATGACGATCAGTTCAGGCGTTTGGTGACTATCAGCTCATTTTCTACGTGATATTAGGATTTTACTAACTTTTACAGATCCGATTGATTTCAAATTCCGTGTACTGTCACTTCTATGACATTCCCATAACATACTAACTTTGAGCTGATCCTATACCATCAAAAAGTCTGCGAAATGCTTAATTCTTCCTCTGCCCCTTGTTATCGCAGGTGCGTTGTTATCCTGAGGCCTAAGATGAAATGCCGTCTATGCCCAGTAGTTACACTGGCTACCTTTCCCTTCAATCCGAAACACAGGGAACTGTTTCACGGCTGAAATAAGAAAGGCGGTGGTACCTACCCAGGCGACCCTACATACGAGGCTACCACCTAGTGAAAAAATGTAGCTTACATGATTTTTATATATTCTTTTCAAATCAAAATCTCTTTATTGCGTATCACATAACATAAAGGTCTTATTATTTTAACTGCAGTGATATGATGTGTGATAGAGCAAAATAAACAGCCACACACATCTGTGGGTTGAAAGCATATTCCCATAATTAAGCTATGAACAAGTAATTGCACAAAGCCAGAAACGATTTTAAAACATAAGGCGGAAGACAAAAAAAATGTGGTTGTCTTATGTTCTATCCACAACCTTAGAATCTACCTAAATCCACCATCATTTTCCGGACAGCTTAGTGGTACTTACATAATCGTGTATTAAGCCCCTATGATGGGAATATTTTAGAATCAGTTTATTGACAATGTAACTCGACAAACACTTTACAATAAGCCGGGAGACTCTTAAGGAAGTCTCCATAAAAATGGCATTCATTCCTTGATCCCTTCGTTCCTCACATTCAATATCGTATAATCCTGAGAGTAATGGAGTGTGACATATTCATGAGTGAGTACTTAAAATCCCTTTTAGTGACAATGGAGGGACTTCCTTTACGCTTAGTAATTGGAACTCGATTTGTGGAACACAAATCTGAAAAACGCATCATATTTGAAATATTTTTTTTATACATAAATAATAATTATTTACCTGAGCACATAAGGAGGGCTCGGACACTGGATTCATTCAAGAACCAAGTAAGTAGGGAGCGAGGGGCTTGTTGTAACAGGGGTAAGTAGTAACAGGCTCTTTTTTATCAGGAACTTAAACTTTATTAACAAATTTCTTTGACTTAGTCTAACCATTATATCGCGTCTCATCATGTCATCATAGCTAAGTGTCCCACCAGACGGCGCAGGTAGTGGATATGTGCACACGCTTCATTTTTTCCAGGTAATGTAAAAATACACTTTTGTAAAGTTTTGATTGACATTAGTATTATTGACTTATTTGAAACTTTCTGTGTTTTTATGTAATTCAAATTTTCTACCTCTGATATTATGTAACAGTTTGTAATATTGCTTCGTTGATGAAATAGTTATCTTGATAAATGCTTAAAATTATACCAGGGGGTTAGTAGTAACAAAATCTTGGGGCTTGTCGTAACATTGTTGTTTACCAAGGTTATTTAGATGTATGGTGTAGGTATAAGAAAAAATCAGGGCAACACAAAGCCAAGAACTGTGTGAGTTAGCTGCAGCTAATGTTTCAGATAACGACTATAGTATTCGGAAACCGAATCGGAATATACTGTGATTTCTGTGATCTCTTGTGATTTCTGTGATCTACTGTGATTTCTGCGATCTACTGTGATTCCAAAGTGCCATTATGAATATAATTATTGTCTAACAAAACACAAAAAATATTAACTTTTAATGTTAATCATCGTTTTATATTTTTTTGCATATCTATTTAATTAACAACAATCAAAATATAAAAGATTAAAGTGTAATATTTTATTTTTTTACTGTCGTTACTTCTTGCCCCAGTAGATGTTACAACTTACCCCAAGCGCGGGGCAAGTTGTAACATCGCACTTCCTCTAGAAATATGATAATTGTGGAGTAATTACCCGTAATTATGGCATTATTTTTACTTGATTTGATAGGGGGAGAGTTCCAGTAGCAATCTATGTTAATTTGATAGTAATTCAACAGATAGATCTCAAGATATATTCATTTTTCTGAAAACTGTTACAACAAGCCCCTCGCTCCCCTAGTCATTATCTTCATGCCGCTTTTTTTATTCTTTTTATAGTGTATGTCACTATCTATTTATGTATTAATCTATACTTTTTTATTATTTAATAAGTTTACTCTAATTATATTGCATTTATATTACCTTAGTCTTGCACCCGATATTATTATTACTATATTACATTATATTTCCTTCTACTACAGGTTTCCTGGAAAAGATTGCTGCTTAGCTATAAGGCCGCCTATTGTACTGTCCTGTGAGTAAATTTGTTCTGTAATATGTTATGCTAAGTGTGCAATAAATTATATTTGTATTGTATTGTAATCCTACTATTGACATTTACTATTGACAAAATTGGCATTTCGCTAAACAACGCGTTAGTGTAGGTACCTACTTAATTGCTTACAGTACAGACGAAAGCTCATCAACTGTAACAGTTGCACCACGAAAGCCGCCTCTATAACAAACGGAATAAGGGCGGTCTCAAGGTTATACTGTTATGCGTGATGTGCTGTCGACTGTACCTGTACTCTTATAACGACTAAAATTAAGACTTGTTTTTGCTTCATAATCTCTATGGACCTTTTATTAGAGTTATATGTAAATAAAAAAATATATATAGTCCTTAAAATGCCCCCTAGGCCGCCTCACCCATGATTAATTGTTAAGCTTTAATAAAAAGTCCATTGATTTAATTTTCATTTGGTACCTATGCATTTATTTAGTCTGAATTTACTTCCTATCACAACATATCGTTTATTCCTCGTTAAATTCAGAAATATGTATCATATTATAAAGGTTTAAAAAAAACAAAAACACAAACAACATTGATTTTTTTTATACGCCTACATTTTTGAACAATGCATCGTAGAGCCCTCTAATATGAAGTTTCGTTATTAAAAGTTCAGTAGGTGGCCGTTTCAGGAGTTTTCGTGTAAACCACCAAAAGCAGAACAACTTGGTTCAGGAAAATTCACAAAGATGGCGCTGTTTCTGTATCATTAGTGAATACCTTATTATGTAGGTGGCGCTAGATTCTCTATATGAGAATATTTTGTAAAAAATAAATTATATATTCGACTATTATTTCTATATATTATATTCGAATATTTTTCCGAAATTTAATATGATCATATTAAGTAGGCACTTTAAAGTTCTTTGTGTTTGTTTTAAATTTAATTATGAACCAAAATAATAAACGAAATAGGTAATAAACAATATATATGACAGTCCTAGTAGTATATTTTTATTTTCGTATTTACATAAGTTTGTATTACGATTCTTTTATCTTCAATTATTTTGGCTCCATGAGTAGTTTTGGTCATAAAGTGAAGAATATAATATTTTGCTATAAAATCTCTTTCGTCTCGTTTAACTTTCTCATTTTGATCAGGGAAGGAGGATTTCGCTAACATACCTAAAAATTAAGGTACTTTGTCACGAAAATGTTTTGTCATACCTAAACAATATTTTGAAGAACAGAAAAAAAAAACACAATTTAAAATTTTTAATAGTAGATATTATTTTCTTTTTTACGTCAATGGTGAACATGAATTATGTGTAAAGTTTAAAATCAGACAAGAAAGAGAAAGGTAAGTATCTAATCACTTATAGAACGATCCTAATCATGCCAGTAGTTGACTTAACTATACGTAAAAAAATGCTAAAAGATTTCAAATCAGCGATCGTTTAAAATATTTTTATGCTTTTCGTATAACTCTGTAAATATCTAGGTTGAATTTCACAATATTTTCAGTTACGAAAGAGCAACCCAGGTTTTGTTTTATGAAGATAATTCAAAACAATAAGTACGTAACTTTGATATTCACTGCAAATAGTATTGTCATTTATTTGTGCTCTTTACTAAAAATTCACAAATAAGAGTCCATGATTAGATCACTATTTTGATTGTTTTCAACCAAAACACAATTCTAAAAGTTCAACATAGAAACTTTGGTCTTCGTTCCGCGTGTCTCTGATATGGAAATCGATGATTGGGAATCGTTTTGTGGTGCCTCGCACTACAATATCACTAAAGCGCCATTCCGTCTTCGGTGCCCCTTTCTATAACGAATAATAAAATAAAATAAAGCTTGAGTTTAACAATTTGTATTTAAATACAACGAGGACTTCTACAACTTTGTAACAGAAAGTTTTTACCAAGAAAAATAGATAAATATAGCCTAATTAACTCACAACAAGCATGCGTGAATGATTAGATTTAATTGATTTGAAGCAAATGCTTACCTTGCAATCATGTGGATAACCTTTAGGTATACTATAAGACATTGGACTATGATCACTAGGAAAAGGTCCTACAGTCACATCGTTCCACGAAAACAAATGCAGCGCGGTTTCTGGACTTTCCATGATGTAGGAGTTTTTACAGTGGTATCTTATCTTTTGCGTTACTTTTGTGGTGTTTTTCTGAAGCCAGGCTATTTGTCGGGGTGTGATCTGAAAAAGTTATGTCATCAAATTTGAAATAATAGACCAGTCAGCGTCGTCAGCGTTTACGGCCAAATCAAAACAATCATCATGATATTTAACAATGTCCGGTGATGCTTCTTATTATGATTACTTTATTATCAGCACAAATCTCGCTAGAATATGAAAGCATTAAGTAGTTTTGTCTTATGTTACGTCTTATGTTGCATGGTCCAACAATAATTGAGAATATTGTTACCCAAAAACTAAAAATACTAAGTCAAGCAGTCAAGGTGACAATGTGTGTAGCCATATTGTAATTATGCCTACAATTATGGTCACCTTAACTTGCTATTTCGATAAATGGGTTATAAATAAGTTATTCAACAATGTTTGCTGGTAAGTTTCTTGCCAGTTCTTCTCAAGAGCCCCAAGTAGATTTACGAAAGGATAGCTTAAAATTGATGATCAATAAGTGTACAAATTTAATAAATAAATTTTCTAATACACACAAATCAATCAATCAATTTCTACAAATAGAAAATGAATTTTAAATTTGCTACGTTTATAGCCACTGCTCTAACCCAAACCCAAATGATTCGCTCACATTTATATTGAATCGTTCGCTTTTAATGCAAGTGACGGATTCTCTAAGCCTCATGAGTGGCGAGGCATCACGCTACTTGTATGGCAGTCTCCTATTAGACGTAAATCTACTTTTATGCAAAAATTTTATAAAAATAAAAGTAAAAAAACACAAATTACTAATCTAAAATTTACTATCCTTACCTTATTATAGAATTGTGTTAAGTCAAAACGTTGCATTTTTGTTGTGTTGCTATAGTAATTACTAAGCCAAAAAGACTTATTTTGTGTAGCTGGTGAGTGGAAAGAATTTTCTTCTATAAAGTCCTTGTCCTTTAGTTCAGTAATAAGACAAGTGAGTCCTGTTTTTTCTGGGCAATTAACTAAAAATTTGTCTGTAGGATTTACCCATATGTTACCTGAAATAGAATCCAAAAGTAATTACTTTCAGATAAAAAAATAGTAATAACACTTAATGAAAAACAAGAGAAATAGCAAACGTTTTTATAAATATTATAACCTAATTCATAAAACAAGAGAAATAGCAAACGTATTTATAAATAGTATAACTTAATTCATTGACATATTCGCTGTCGTGAATTTAACGTTGTTCACAATTGTAATTGTTGATAACGTTCATCCTCAGATCATATAAAATCTGAGCGTTCATAAATATACAGAAATATAACTAAACTTTGCAAAATTAGTATGATATTTGCTTTTGTCATAGAACTAATTTTGTCTAACATTTACACATGTTTGTAATGAATGAAAACCTTGAATCATTATAAATAGTACCAATATTATTTGTTATTTACAGTAATCTTTATACTAATTGTGATTTTGATATAATTATTATTAAGGCCAATATTTTTTTACTTTATATTATTGTCAGTGTAATTGGTTCAACCGTAGTAACTATAAATAAATACTTAAATTAATAATAAAAAAATGGTACTATCCACTGTTGTGACCATTTTAATGACAGGCACAAAAATTATAATGAACATACATTCCAAATAGTAATAAGTAAATTATCTTTACTTCCAATTAAGGCTGAAGTAATGATTGGTTTTATGCAAATTATTTTATTTCAGATAGGTACATTTTGATATGCTTAATCAATTAAATTTGCATTATGTTGGAATATTGATATTTAAGTAGTGTAATATTTATGACCTCACATGTTAGTGAATAAGCCAGTAGGTAGGTACTCGTTATTTTTTTAAACAGTCTTTGAACTTGCCTGCAAACCTTTCTTCATTCCGTATAATATTACAAGGTACGTCGGAAGGTCTGTCTATTGTTCCAAATACTTCAGCTCCTTCTGGAGAATCTAATATTTCAGCTGAAAATAAAAATATACATTGTATTTATTACAAAAATATACATCTACAGATAATGTGTATTGTATTTCTTATGAATAAAGACAAAATGAATTGGTTTCAAAAGACGAGTGTTATGTAAAGGACTGCAGTGCAACCCTAAAACGGCCTGGCCACGGGAACGGGCGACGGCGACGGCGACGGCGGCGTCTCGCACAGTGGATGCCGATTCGCGAGTCGCAGGACGAGCGTGCGGTGAGTTCGTGGTAAAGCCGTAACAGTTTAACCCTACCATAAAAACATCTACCTAAAATTTCAACCACAATTTACACCTGAAATGGTCCTGTACCTTGTACTGTGTGGCTTCAGAGGAATTTCTTTCTGTAAACACATTGATTAGGTGAGAGATATATATACGTTTTCCATTGGCTGCTAAATCCGGTAATGGAATTTTTAATGCTTATTACAGATTTACAAAGTGATACGCATCACAGATGTAGGCAGTCCTTTTAAGTACATCTTGCAAAGCATACACTGCATTGACTTATTAAGATCAACCTTATTTAAATTTAAAAATCAACAAGCCACGATCTAAGTATTTTGAGTTGATAGCTTAGGAGACGACTTGTTGTTGTTTCGTGCAAACACAAAAAACTTTATAATCTCTAAAGTGAAAAGAAATAAAGCATCTTATTTTTGTTATAGCTATACATTTAAAATTCTTCACATATTTTTTTGTCCTACAGCTGCACGGAAAAATAATTGTGACTCCTTGTATAGCAAGATATACCAGGTGTTACAGAATTCTAAATTGAAATTTAGCATTATGGGATTGCGGGGGGTCAGTATCATAGTATGTGCGCGAGTCGTGTTTTTAGGGTTGTCACGATCAGAAAAATGATTTCAATAATTAAATCGGAAAATAAAAGTGGTCTGGTTTGAAATTGTATCAAACTTTCAAAAGTAACTCTTGACAAGGAACACAACCACCCCCTTAAATTTTATTTTGCCCATTAAGATAAATTATCCTCTGTGCACATCTTGGGGTATGTAAGACCCTAGTAAAACAAAAATCACTGCAGCCGCAGACTTGCGTTGTTGCCAAGCCCCTTGACGACAGTGGTTTAGTGGTCACGTTGTACAAAGTGCAAAGTGCGTTACATTCCAGCCTAGTGATTCTGTAACGAATCTCGCACCTCACTTTAGTTACTTCGAATTCAACTGTCAAATAGAGCAAAAAATGCATGAAAAATTGCTCTATTTGCTCTATTCTGAAATTGCGTATTGACTTGCGAAGTGAGGTGCGAGATTCGTTACAGAATCACAGCACAGCAAAAAAGTGTTTTTGGACGTCGCTTATTGACTGTGCTGTGTGTAACCAACCAGCATCTCATGAATTTTGATTCATATTTTTTTTGATAAAGCTATTTATTACACACATTACTTTTTAAATTATAGGCCAAGTCATCTTAAAAGAGTCGATTTATACGCTTGTAAATAAATGCTACATGTTCACGTAATTATTAACATTTACAAATGATACTTGTCAGGCTATCTGTTGTCGCACCTGATTAACCCCCTTTTTTCACGCTAAGTGGAAGCTCTACCAGCCTATCTTCCCTCTGCCTGGGGGGAAGAGGGAAGGGTGTGTGGGGCTCTCACCCACTAAACCACTCAGCTATGCACCTCTTTTTTTACTTCCTACCGACACAACGGGTTGGCCAGAAGACATTCACCGTCGTCGGTAGGGCAGTTGACGGGCTACGGCCCCCAACCGTACCCGGAGCACAAAGATATTTTATGGCGGATGATGGCGCCCGTATTGCGCCCTCCTTCGCCCAGGGCGCTTGCGGCGGACAGCGGAAGTGGCGGCTGCTTTCCGCGCACGTGCCGCCTCCTCCTTAGTGCCCATAGTAGCCTCGCAGAAAACGAGGACCACCTGCCACGACCTGTCGCTCTCGGTCATCTTTGTGATGACGGTCGAGAGGGAGAGATCGTCTCCAACTACAGCGGTCAGTACCCGCCGCTCGTTTGCCTACGCGGGGCCTCCTCCAGCGCATGTTGCGCTCCCTCGTCGGGGCAACCTGATCAACCCCTAATTTAACTTACATATATATCCGCAATTCTGCGTAATGGCGCTATTGTCGCCTTTTTTTTTAACGGAGAGAAATCCGTTTACAGACCTACCCGCCGCTGGCTAAGCGGCGGGCGTGTGTGGGGGTCATCCAGCGCTATCAGCACTGGAAATACCCACTAAAACTCCTCGGTAACTCCACTGCCCTTCGCGGGGGTAGCCTGGGCTCTGCCGAAGCAATTTCACCAGCCCACCTCCAGGCAATCCGACCTTTCGGCCAGGTTTCGCGCCGATAGGGATTACCCAGAGTCACTTGGGCAATCCCAGACGTGGCGGCATGTACAATGCATGCTAGGAAGCCACCCACGCACGCGGCCGCGCCTAGGGCGCAGGAAGTCGGGCGATCGCCGCCGCCCGCCTTCTTGCACCCACTCGTCTACGCAGGATAGGAGCGGCTAGAGCATCCTCCTCCCGCACCCTCTCCGCTGCCTCCTTCTACGTGATCACAGTCAGATCAAAGAGGCGACAGCCACCCAAACCCTCTCGCTACCAACCATGGCTCTTACCATGGTTGGCAGCGAGAGGTGACCGCCGCCGAGCACCACACGAAGTTCGTGGCGCTCGTGTCGCCAGGCCGGGCCGCCTGGATAATTATTACCCGTACTGTGTTTCCTAGCTCTAATGTTTTTTATTGTTATCTGTGGAGGCGCTCTTCTTGATGACAAGAACTGAGCGAAGTAGGATGCTCTGATTAAAATTTAATTGATTTTTATAATGTAACCGTTTGATCGAAGCTTGCAGTATAGTTTGAAGTAAACATCATTGATACAAGTGAAATGCTGTATTATTGCTAAAGCGCCCCAGAATCTCGACGCCAATTTGAACCCGCAAACCTTCTCAGGGGTGACCATCCGGTTGAGTTTGAAACCAGCCCATAACTCCCATAGTACACGCGACACTACAGTTAGTTTCTTTCTGTAAAATTTTGTACGGTTTTTTAATTTTATCAAAGAATATTAGTTCGTCTATGCTTTTATCGAAAGCAAAGTAAAGTATACTATTCACAAAATAAACTTAATACACTCACAAATTACGCACCTTTTACTTATCTGCTATAATAATCGGGCCCAGAGAAATCACCTGTTGCAGGACGTAAATAAACGTGGTGTACAGAGGTTACCAGATGTTATAAAGATCTCGTAACTTTTTTGATTTTATGAATAAGATTAATAGTATTAACCTGAGTTGTAACGCTCTGGGCACAATTGATAGCAAACTCCGTCAAGCCCTGGCAGTCCACTCAGTCCTATGGAGCCCTGTAAAATACATAATTATTCAACATTCTAAATACCAAAGAAAAGTTATTCGTTTCAAATCTTAACAGATTATACTATACCTACAGTTCCGTATTTTGGGCTTAACATGAACATTTTAAAATTCACTGTCTAAGAAAATAATGTGCCAAAATCATTGTTTGAGTTGTGCTATAACAGCGCAACCAAAATTAAAAATATCTTTACTCTTTTGAAGCTCTTTTAAATCATCAAAAACCCCAAAATTATATAGTTCTACCAAAAAAATTTTACATGTCATAACGTCTGTCTGTCGGTCATGTCTGAATTTAGTGAGCAAAAAAATATGTTGCAATGCCTGTAGTTACAAAGTGATTATGCCATATTACTAAGTTCAATATCAGTAAGCCTTCTAAGTACTCGTTTTTGATATTTTGTGATTATTTCGGGGAATGGCAGTCTAGAAATAAAATGTGCTGATGTACCTGATATGGAATAATATATTCAAAATTCAATACTCACTTCTTCCCCTTTAACTCCAGGCAGTCCATGATTTCCCTATAATTCAAACCTTGCAATTAATCAATTGATATTTTGCTGAAATCAATAGGTTTTCATTTGAGAAGTACGGTGCTGCAGTGGTTTGAGCTCTCTGGTTTCTATTACGAAAACAAAGCAACTTTCGCCATAGTAGATCTCGGGATGGTTCAATCAACATTTATAATCTCGAGCTCCTCCGTGCATCTTAATCCGGGTTGATACTGCAACCGTTTTAACTCACCAACACGCAGTGGGCCACCGTTATGGTGTTAAGGCAAAATCCTCATTTGTTTCTCCCGTGCAGAATAGCCTATGCCCAGCAGTGGGACGTATAGTGGCTAGTAATGACGATGAATACTTATTGCATAATATCAGCACCTTTTCAAGAATTAAACTGTTTTAAATATTATTAATTGAAGTATTGAAAAAAGACACCAAAATTATAAAGTCCCCAATTTTAAATGTGGATGGAAAGACTTATTTAAACTGTCAAACTGTATATTTACTTCAGCCACGCCAATGCAAATAAAATAGCTTTAAGCCTTGCTTGCGTTTGAATTAAAGCACAACTTCAAGGCACACAGGGTGGATTTATACAGTTATATATTCTTATTTTTATTTTTAACATAATAATACATATCTGAAAGATACTTAGAAAAATGTCTGCACTAGACGCATTATCTACACCAGAAAAAACGCATTAGTGGGGAAGCACAATGTTTTCGAGTTGTAATATTTTTCCACTGTTCTATATTTCAAAAACTTACCGCTGGTCCTGGAGGTCCACTAAGACCTGATAAACCATTGTGTCCTGGATCACCTCTATCTCCCTGTTGATGTCGAGTAATACAATTTAAATATAGAAATAATATAAAAATAAAATGTGTACAAAAAATATAGTAGCAAAACTAATACGTACTTTTGGGCCCACAGCACCTGGAAATCCAATAGCGCCAGGTATTCCAGGTCGACCCTCATATCCCTTGAAATGAACATAAAACATTTTTTGTATTGAATAAGCATTGTAGCATACCTACTGTCCGATAGGTACATTTGTGTGCCTGCGTATTGTGTTTCTATAATTTGTAGAGGTTTATGAAGGTATATCGTAACTGTAAATAAATCAAGTCGTGTGTTTCACTACATGATGACAGCGGTTAGATTCTAATAAAAATGTAAAATCTTTTAACCCCAGTTTAGCGAGTGACACAGTGTTTGGGCTGTAGTCTAGCTAGTAAGTTTATCTAAAGTAATATTGGTATTAAATGTATCCTGCTATGTGTCTCAAAACCAATGAAATAAAATATTCCGCGCAATATACTACAGTACCTACAGTTAACAGCACACCAAGATTTAGCCCTTATTCCATTGATAATATAGGCGGCTTTCGAATTGCAATTGTTACCCTTGGTGTGCTGTCATCTGTAGAAACTTGAATGATCAAGATTTCAAATCAAACTACTTACAGTATCACCTTTTGGACCAGTAAGACCCTAAAATAGAAATTAAAAATATTTAAAATTATTACAATTAGGTACAAGCGTAAATAAAGTAAAGTAATATTTTTTCAATTGTGAGCTTCTTTTATAAATATACTTGTTGCTAGAATAACGGGCAAGAATCTCGTCAAGGTATGTCACTCCTTTTACACGTCAAAAACAGTTGTTTGAAAATGTTACAGCCCATAAGGAACTTTTAAGAAAAAAAAACATATTTTATAAAAGACCCTGGTGTTGCAAGCGTTCATAGGCTACGGTAACCGCTTACCGTCAGGTGGGCCGTATGCTTGATTGCCACCTTAGTGGTATGAATTCTTACAATACTAACAATATTCGAGTAAGTATTGGTATCTAAATGGGACTCGAAAATTCAAATGAGTGGATAAACAAGCAAGCCAATGAAAATATTGTTTTATCCATTCAATATATTTATAAAAAACTATTCTAGTTTACGAATAGCTCCCTATCACCATAAATTTTTAAGCGTTAAATGATGAACCAGAAAATATTTAAGTTCTTTAATATAAGAATTCACTTACCCTTTCTCCTTTAGGTCCTTGTGGGCCAGCATTTAAAAAGGGACCTTGCTGAAAGAAAATAAATAAATTATGCATAAATATGAAAAAATTAATAATTCAGTAAGATACAAATAGAAAAATGTAATTTACCGTTTTTAATTCACAGGCATCTGAAAAATATGAGAAGTTTTAAATAAAAAACCAAGACACTTTAAAAAATACAAGATATTAATAAACTAAATAAAAAACAATTAATTTACAATTAAACATAAATACTGAAGCTGCAGTCAATGAATAGTGTAAACTGATAATGCTAAAATTAAGTAGTCGCTCTCTTAAAAACTAAATGAGGAAAATAAGTTCTATATTTATCTATCAGTCAGTTCTTACATTTATTTTCTTAATGTATAAGTACCTATTATGTTTGTTTGTCTCCTTTAGAATGGTTAATTTCAGACTCGTATAATTGAAACAAATATTCATACTCACTCAATTTCAATGTGCATCTTTTGTCACCATCCGTTGTTTTCTAAGTAACAGAAATAAATATTATTTATAAGTTGAAAACAAAAATATCCTGCTACTTTTTACAGTCGGTATGACTGCTCTGATCACTTATCTGCATTCAAAACAAATTACGTGATAGTTATAGAAACTGCTGACGACCTCGCTGGTGCAGTGGTTTGAACTTTTTGGTTTCTATTAAAAACCAAAGCAACAATCGCTATGGTCGACGGTAGATGTGTCCATCAGAATTTGAATTTTGTTAAAGCGGTGGGGCTTTCACCGCTTGAAATTTGAGTGCCCTTTTGGGATAGCACCTTAACCTTACAGTAAATGCAGCTAAATACCACTTTTTTTTAGTCATGTTTTCCAGCGGTGAGTAATGTTACCAATGCTCATTGAGAAAGCGCAATGACCAGGTACTCGTCCGGCTCGTCCCTCCCCTTTGCTGTCAATATAGCGATCTCTATCTTATATTTTCGCGAACATTACACATTTGAAATAGAACTAGTTTACCGGACTTACTCAATTAATCAATAACGGAAAGACTTTCCTAGCCCGCGATTGTTGTAAAGTAATCGACGTATAAAATAATATCATAAAGCATCTTAAACGCGAGTTACATAAGGTAAAGTGATTTTTTTTTGTATGTGTTCAAAAGGGACACTCAAAACAATTGTGTACAAAGGCAGCTGGCCTTTTTTTGCTATTCTTGATTTTTACACGGTAACGCGTGATATGTGCTCAAGATGCTTCGTGCGTGTATAGATTACGGTAACCACTTCCTACCAGGTTTGCCGTGCGCTTGTTGACCACTCTTCTGGTATAAAAAATTTCGACCTCCTCCGTACTTTCGAAGACACATTAAGCCATTGGACCCGATTGTTAATGCACTGCTTTCAACCACCGGCCCACATTGAGCAATACCCCAAAACTCTTTCGAAAAAGGCGTAGAGGGCACCTTTTGAGACCAGCAAGGTGGAGGCGGCTAGAACGGTGTATTTATGCATCATTAGCTGTCTTCGTATTATGGACTCTGCTTACCGCTTCTCATCAGGTGATGTTGAGTCATTTGCCGTGCTTTCCATAGAAAAAATGTATTTCTTTCTCATGTAACACGGCTTATGGCTAGCAGTGGGTCTAGCATAAGCTGTTGTTGAACAATGAAAGTTTATGGCTATAAAAATCTTACCACTTCTATTGGTTTGTCGATGCTCACTGAATCGGATGTGCATGATACTGAAATAGAATAGTTTAGGTTTGTTACCTTTTCGTTATGACAAAACATTCATAAATTCTAAAGTGCAAAGACCTCCTCTATCTTATACTTATTTAACAAATTTTTAGACTCCAGTTTTAAGAACCAGTCTCCACATATTGACAAAATAAGACTCCTAAAAAGTAATTTTGTTCTTTTTATTGTAACATCGTCTACATGCTTATTAATATGACTTGAAATGTAAAGATGTCAAAGGAATTCAGTGTAAGCCGTATTTTTCAAAACATGTTACTTGAATGAGATAATAGGTACCTGTATTCTCTATCTGTACCTTTAAAGAGGTACTTATATCTTTCCAACATTTATTACAATTTACAAAATAATATAATTACTAAAATAAAAATAGAATAAGTTCAATTATAATAAGTTATCTACTTTTTGCATCTAATAGATAAAATAGTAATGAATACCTACCTTTAGCCTTAACTTTTGGCAGACTTTAATAAAAAAATCTATAAAAAATTAATGACAAAATAATTTTGAATAATTTAGTTTTCCACGAGATTTCGAGTAATAATTCAGTCATAGTCAAATAATAATGAATACCTACCTGCTCATAAATTTAAATGTATTCCACTTTTGGTTATTAACACTTTATTTTCCTATGTAATATAGGTATTTATTTAACTATTTAGCAATGTGTTTCTTGTACCTGTTCGCAGGCCTTAAGGCCAGATCCCCTCTGGAATCTGAATAAACCTAGGGGAGGTTGATCCAAAATTCTATTAACTTTGCTTAATATTTTTCGATGTATTGGTTGGGGAAAAAGTCTTTTCGCATTAAAGTATGTATGAACTTCTAATAAAATCTCTTTGGCTATACTATTTATATCTGGCTGGTTTTGGTATCATTAAAAGTTTAGATTTTAAAAAAGATAATTCCAAATTCAAATTAGGAAAATGTGTGTTTTTCATTTGTTTTCGTACTGTCAAGATGAGTGAATCTTATGACGAAATTCGATGCATTTTAAAATTTTACTACAAAAAAGGTAAAAATGCAACGCAAGCCGCGAAAAAAATTTGCGATGTTTATGGACCTAGTGCAGTGTCTGTGAGAGTAGCATAAATTTGGTTTAAGCGTTTTCAATCCGGAAATTTTGATGTCAAAGATGCACGTCGCTCTGGTCGCCCTATTACGGATAAAATTGATGCCATTTTTTAAAAACTGGAGCAAGTAGTTACGACGTAGCTGAAGAACTGGGAATTGACCACAAAACAGTTTTAGCGCATTTAAAAAAAATGGGTACACAAAAAAGCTCGATATTTGGGTACCCCACGAGCTCACTGAAAGAAACCTAATGAACCGTGTACTCATTTCTGATTCTTTATTACGACGTAATGAAACCGAACCATTTTTGAAGAAGCTGATAACTGGTGATGAAAAGTGGATCACGTATGACAAGAACGTGCCGAACGAAGGTCGTGGTCAAAGGTCGGTCAGGCTTCACAGACTGTGGCGAAGCCCTGGTTAACTCGCAACAAGGTGATGCTGTGTGTGTGGTGGGATTGGAAGGGCATTATTCATTATGAGCTGTTACCACCAGGCAGGACCATCGATTCTGAACTCTACTGAGAACAACTGATGAGATTAAAGCAAGAAGTTGAGGGAAAGCGACCGGAATTAATTAACAGAACGGGTGTGGTTTTTCATCATAATAACGCTAGACCTCACACATCTTTAGCCACTCAGCAAAAATTAAGAGAGTTTGGCTGGGAGGTGTTAATGCATCCGCCGTATAGTCCTGACCTTGCCCCTTCAGATTTCCACCTGTTTCGCTCTCTTCAGAATTCTCTAGGCAGTGTCAGGTTAACATCACGAGGGGACTGTCAAAACCACTTGTCGCGGTATTTTGATCAGAAGCCCCAAAATTTCTATAGCAATGGGATCATGTCCCTACCTACAAGATGGCAAAAAGTTATCGAACAAAATGGTACCTACTACTTTAGTTAAATGTAAATAAACTATTTTAAAAAATGTTTTGAATTTTCTTAAAAAATGCGAAGAAACTTTTTCCCCAACCTATTAATAAATAGATAGCGTTGAAAATAATTAGGACAGATGAAGCTAAATTATTATAAAACCATACGTGTACAATTTGATATTTAAATCCTTTTTTTAAGTTTCTTTTTAGCTTAATATTTTTGAATATTTATGTTGGAAATCTATGGATCCTTCTATAATATATATTTTAAGGTGACCTAAATAGTAATCCCTATTCCAATATTTTGAAAATAAAAAATTGTTTATAAAAGCAATTTAATATTCTTTTAGACCAAAAATATTGTGTTAAGCCCAGTTTCTACAAGACCGAAAATTGCTCATTTTGACAGGTTTATAAACATTAAGTTATTTGTTGTTCTCTTTGTTCTAACCTAAATCTAATATAATAATCCTATCAAAATCAAACAATACCTAACTTCAGGGGCAGCATGTTGTTGAAACAGTGTTATTTTTAACTAATTTCAAAAAGAGAGGCGGGATTTATTCAAATAATTATATTTATCAGTACACACGACATTCTTACCTCGCAGCACATCTCCTATTGTAGGTGGGTTGGAAGAGATTTCTTTTAGAAATAAGCCACACCTTTTGTACATTTTTCATTATTATGTTTTTCTTGTATTGTTTCTATGTGTACAATAAATAAATAAAGAATTCTATTAATTTTTATAAAGGCAAACAACAGAATCTATTATTTTTTTGTCTTTTAGTGTTTTGGAGTCGGTTTTTACTTTTGCTTATTTTTTTTTACCAAAAGACAAAGTTTACAGTATACAGTAAATAATTTTAATATTTAACTCACCCACAAGTAGTAAGAAAAAAAATCCAAAACATATGTATGAAAACATTTCTGCACTGTACACTGTGAATCAACGATAGATACTGAAAATAGCTGAAATTAAAATACTGAAATAAACATGCTTCACGTATTTTCCTTGAAAACTTATCGAATACCTATTATTACCGCTGCTACTAATATATTACTAAACCCTGATACAACAAAACACTTTATCCTGTTGTATGTTTCCTTAATGGAGATTCGTTATTTAACACTTCAAGGGAAATCTCTTATTTAAATTTTAATTTATAATTTTGTGCAGCGGTGTAAAATACTACTAATTAGTGTCGGTATTCATAGAAAACTGAGGAGCTCGATGGCGTAGTGTTTCGAGCGCTCTGGCTTCGATTATAAAAGCAAAGCAACTTTCGCCACGGTCGATCTGGGATGGGTCAATCAAAAATTTGTAATCTTGAGCTCTTCCGTGCTTCGGAAGGTTTTCACCAATTAAACCACAATAGGCCAGCGTGGCTGTGTTATGGCCTAAAGTCCTTATGTGTTTCTACCGGGTACGAAGGGCTATGCCCAGCAGCGGGACGTATACAGGCCAGGATGATTCATAGAAAATATTTAATCTTTGCCAATCGTGTAGGTAATATCGCATGATTTACAAACTCAATGTTTTTTTACGGGCCTTTTTTGTAATTAATGATGTAAAATAAAAAAAATAAAGCACCCCTGCGGGTTTACTCTTGAACACAATTCCGATAGATCGACATTGGGATTATGACGTTTAGTACTCTTGACTGCGACACTAGCGCCACATTGGATCTTTATTGTGTGGCCATTTTAAGAAATTAACACTATTGATATTGGATTCGGTCGGTGTTAAATCGGTACTCTCGAATGAATTTTGACAGCTGTCTATTGCGTTCGGATTGCTTGGAAATTGGCTTATTATTGTCTTCTACACAATAACAAAAGTGTTACTTTTTACATATTGTTTTAAGATTTACTAGTAATTTTGGGGGATAAATATTGTTTTTATGTGGTATGTATATATTTTAAATGGCTTAGTAAGAACTTAGGATTAATGTTATACGGAAAGCTAATAATTTCGACTGAAAACAAAGACGAAATGTACATTGAATAACGCGGTGTATTAATGAATAAAGCATTTTGTATGGGTAATGACGAGATTCAAACAAATTAACATGTGTGTATACAGGCTACTCGGTCAAGAGGTCCCGGCTTCGAATCCCGGTAGGAGCAAATGTTTGTACGACGAGTACCAGCATTTGTTTACTAGTCATGGTTGTTTATATGTTTGTTTAGTATATTTCTAATATGTATATCGATATCATTATCAATATTTCTCCGTTATCTAGTATCCTTAACACAAGCTCTTAATGATGCTTACTTTGGGCTAGATAATAGGTGTGAGTGTATAAATATTATTATTATTATATTATCTAGCTAAACTCATATAAAATAAAACCACAATAAAATAACACTTAGATATTTTTATTTTAATAACATGCTGCCTTAATTTAAGTAAAGTCATAAAAAAGTTCTTTCCTTTTGTAATTTCCTTGTTTTATTTCAGTATATAGTATATTATTATGCTATGCCGATGGGTGTCAGCCATTCATGTCTCCTTGTAATGTTGTAATAGAGCGACGACGTTGCCGAATATCACGTCTTAATATCTGCAGCTGTGCTTCTGAAATTAAATATGATTATATTTTAAATATTCAAATCAATAATCATAATTAGGTAGAAAATATAGTGACCCATTTTTGTACCACTTAAGTAAACATTCCCACCAATTCTTTCATGGGTCAAACCACTTGAATACATTATGTTATCGAGTCTATAAATAGACAGATTACCTACTTTATAAGATTTCGTTTCTATAAACACACATTTATTTTATGAAACGAAAGTTAAAGTAGTTAGTAGTTATAAAAAGAAATTAGAGAAATAATAATGAATAACTAAATTACGACAAAACGCATTCATGCCTCATGAATGTGTTTCTGGGAAAGTTTTCTTATTTATGTTAATACTTAATATGTTAAAAACTTACTTTTGCCCATCCTTGACCTTAGTTGCTTCTCCTAAAGAACTGAGAGTTGTTGCCAAAAAGACCATTCCTTTTTTATTTCTATTTTGGCTCAGTAAATCAATTTTTGACTACCTTGCCATTGAATCCAAAACTAATAATAGAACACCCAAAATCCTTGAACCTTTATCTAGATATCTTTTGCTACGAACAAAAAATCCCAATGTCGCCAAATAATTTGAAATAACATTTTAATTTGCCACAAAGAGAATGTAGACAACGTAGCTTTGACATACTTTCTTAACTTTTTTTTATCTATGGGTAAACGGCTAAACAGCCAATGATACAGCTAAAATTTTTTATTTTAAAAGAAAATGACAATTTACGAAATGGAAATAAGAAATAGTTGTTTAATTTATTAAACCATACTTATTTGAGCTTTTATTTCTTAGTATATGATTCAGTTTTTGCAGTTAATTGTGTAATTATTAATGTTTTATCGGTTTACGATGAATGCGGCACATCCCTAATGCAGAGTCAAACAGAGCTAACTTCATACGCGTTACGCAATCCTAAACACAATCCTAATTTCAATCCAATGCTGTCGAGATTGCATTCAAGAGTACGGTTTCTGTCAACATTAAAATTGAACTTGGATTGAGATCGACATTGAATTGAAATTGTTATTAGATTCAAGAGTAAGCCTGCTGGTCTGTCTAATCATCTATCTAGCACCATCTCATTGAGACTATTGTTTGAAGACTAAACATTCTGAAACTTTCTGAAGAATTGAGCATCCCGCAGACAATTTGATGGTTTAGGATCAACTCAAGGTTACCATGTCTTGGAAATACCTACCACCGAAATAATATAAACCAAATTTGAAATCAATCGGATCTGTGGAAGTCTGTAAGACCATTTTTTCAAGTAGGAAGTGAGCTAATTATGCGTCATCAAACGCCTGCATAATTCTTCAAAAATTATAGCTAAGAACTATCTTGATCACGTCAGCTTTTAAATTGAATAAAAAACTGAATCAAAATCCGTCCATTCGTTTGGGAGCTACGGTGCCACAGACAGACACGTCAAACTTGAACACCCATCTTTTTTGTCGGGGGCTAAAAAGAAAGTTATTTAATTTTAATTTCAGAGTCCCGTCATCAAAACTCCAATTATTAAAAAAATACTATGCGGAGTGTAGCGTTCGAGTTTATCGGTGCAATAGATAGATGGCGTTGAATAATTGATGTTTGAATCCTAATTGGCGCTGTTGAGATTTTCTTTAAAATAATCCATGTCATGTCATCTTCAGGTGGCTGGTGACTATCACTTTGTCGCAAAAGACGGAGAGCGCTTATTTTTGTTGCTCGATTATTTATTTCGAAAATTGTGTTATGATTGATTGTTAATGCTTCACTCATTTCTTTTTACTAAATAGTCAAAGATTGAAAATTATAGTATCACTTTTGACAGCTGCTGGTGCTGGTGCTACCTGTTATTTTTAATTTTTCCTATGCCGCCTAGTGATGTGAACCGATTACAATTTTTAAGACCGGTATAAAACCGAACACTTTTTAAAAAAACCGGTTTTATAAGGTTTTTTTTAGGTATTTGAAAAAAAATGCTATAATATTTAATCATAGGCATTGTATTTATTATTATTTATTTTTCAAGTTTTAGAAAGTAGTACTAAACAAAAATTTCATTTTTTATTTTATTTTGTTTGTTTCTAACAAATCGCAGTTCTGGTTTATAAAACAAATATGCTCTTCAGTATCTGCTTGCAGTCTGCTCCTTCTAGAGGGCATTACATATCCAGATTTAGAGAAATTCCTCTCTGAAGAAACCGATGTCGCTGGTATTGTCAGATACTGTAACGCTATTGTAATTTAAAATGTGAAAAATTCTATTCAAAAAATCACTTTCAA
Source organism: Nymphula nitidulata (assembly GCA_947347705.1). Taxonomy (NCBI): domain Eukaryota; kingdom Metazoa; phylum Arthropoda; class Insecta; order Lepidoptera; family Crambidae; genus Nymphula; species Nymphula nitidulata. The sequence goes on along the minus strand of OX374626.1, from coordinate 15,954,851 downwards.
ATCGTCAAAAAACATTTTTTTTACGACTATAACAAAAAATATATGAACAAAAATATAATATCGCCTGTCTGTCTGTCTGTCGTGTCTGAATTTACACCGATTCCAAAAGTTGAACTCACAAACTCGTGTAGTAATTTAATGGCACTCAGTATTTTAAGTGTTTGTTGCTGCACCAAAAATTTCCCGTATTTTAACGGCTTTTAGATCTTGGCTTCTTCGCTTCTCTGTCCTAAGGGCCTAGCTAGACAATATGCCTTTCGACAATCACTAACGCTAAATAGAAAATGTATAGGATTTAACATTTGCAATCGAAAGTCCGATCGAGGGGTTATGTCTAATCCCATACTTTTTCTGCTTAGCGATAGCAATTGTCGACAGGCATTTTATCTAGGCCCTCAGTTGTGTCTGAGTCTGAAGTATTGAATGGGAGAGTTGCTGCAACTAAACGTTACGCTTTTAGCTACAGAACGGTTTAAGAGCGAAAAGAGCGTAGTGTAACTGAAAGCAATCTAAATCAATGTTCAAATCCTCGAATACATATTTTATGTTTGTAATCGGTTTTTCCAATAAGAACCGGTAATTATCGGCTTTCATAAAAACCGTTTTTTTAAGGTTTTTGTGAAACCGGTTCACATCACATTGCCGCCATGAGCTGAGAAAGTCACCTTTATATAGAGATGAGTTATAACGGGGTAGTTCCTCTATACCTGTTGTAGCGAGACCGGCTGTATCCGCTGCATTAGGGGATGGAAAATTGAAGAAATTGACCAAGCGTTTATAGAAGGCAATTAGACACAGAAAATAATAAGGACAATAGTAGCCGCCTTACCTTTTCTTCCCAGCGATTCTTCACACTCAGCTTCTAGTGAATTTACAATAGATCACAACACAATACTTTTCAGTTTATAGGAAATCATAAGCACGCCACATTCGTAATCAAAAGGTTCTTTTTTAACAAGACAAGAGCAAAACGCCGCTTCTAGTATACGAACACGAACTGAAGGCCCGAAGAGATGCGCGCACGCACGTTGGACGATCTTGATATCGATATCGATCTTCTGTCGCCCTATCCGTAACCAACCCACCCAAGGTAGGCGACTTGCATGTTTGTTTGCATGCTGGTCGATATTTGCATCCATGAGTAATTACCGACTTTAACGCTTGGGAGTTAGAACAGTTAGTTGAAAGATGTGGTCACGATACATACCGCCCACCAAAATACACTATAAAGTTGTATTTTTCCAAAATTTGATAATGGAATTGCGGCGTGAAACTAAATAATTATAATGCATAAGGCATTCTAACGGTATAAAGTGAAATATACTTGGAAAATAATTAAGATTAACGATTTAATACTAATAGCCTAGTGTATGACAACGATGTATGACTATATGAAATTATCTTTAAAATAACTAACTTAAATGGTGAAGAAATAATGTTTTGACATATCTAATCGGTTTGATTTGGCAAAGGACATATCTTTGTCAACGGTCGAGTTAAGAATGAATTATTCGGTAAACGTAACTTCGCGATGCGAATTACTCCATCTGGACCACTATACAGGTCCTCTACACGAGCTATAGGCCAATGAAGAGGTGGACTATCAGATTTGATAATCACCACGGAACCGATTTCCAGTGGCTTCGAATGCTTAGTCCATTTGGCCCTTTGCATTAACGATTGAAGGTACTCATATCGCCAGCGCCTTCAGAAATCCTGCTGGAATCTCTGGATGAGCTGCCACCTTCTTAAGCGAGTAATGTTTACGGAAGATAGATCCTGATCGGGAACAGCGGTCAGGGGTTCTAACGTTAAAAAATGTCCGGGTGTTAGTACCGACATGTCATCTGGACCAGAACTAATGCTATAAAGGGGCCTCAAATTGAGCATAGCTTCAATTTGAATAAATAACGTGAAGAGTTCTTCTAACGTAAGCGATTGGTTATTGACTACACGATATAAGGTCGATTTCGTAGCTTTAACTTGAATCTCCCATACGCCCCCAAAATTCGGACTGGCCGGCGGATTAAATTTGAATTCAATATTTTCTGTATGACACGCACTTTGCATATACGAGGCGAGTTCTCGTTGCGCACCAACGAAATTAGTACCTCGATCAGAGAAAATTGTTTGAACTCGGCCACGGCGACCAATGAAGCGTCGAAGGGCAGCGATGAATGACTCTGATGTCAGATCAGTAGCTACCTCTAAGTGAACCGCTTTGGTCGCAAAACAAACGAAAAGGCAAAGGTAAGCTTTGGTAATCTTCGCGCCACGATATTTGCCTGATTTGATTCGGAACGGACCTCCATAATCAACACCCACGATACTAAAAGGTTTTATCTGGTTTACACGAACGGCAGGCAAATCACTCATAAACGGTTCGAGGGGAGTCGGGTTTGTTTTGAAACATTTCAAACATTTTGAAACGCAATGTCGAATTGCACGTTTAGCCGATAAAATTCAAAATTGTTGACTAATTAAATAATGCAAAGTATTTATTCCAGGGTGACAATTTTCACGATGGAAAGCATCTATGATCATGTATGTTAGTTGGGCCTGTCTTGGGAGCAAGGCGGGATGTTTATGACTGTATTCCAGTCGAGACCTTGCCAACCTACCGCCCACCCTGAGTACGCCTTGATTGTCGATACACGGAGAAAGCTTTCTCATTTGTTTTGACAGAAGCTTGCCTTCACTCAAACGTTTGATATCTTCACTATAGTAAAGGAACTGAGTACGTTTTACTATTAATAATAACGCGTTATGAAGTTCTGCGAGATTTAATGGAAAGTCAGAACGGCGGTTCAGAGTACGACGGAGATTGTCAATATAGCGAAGCCATAAACCTACGATACGTTGTATTTTACGGATTGACGAATAGCGATTTATCAAATAATCGATAGGATGTACAGGAGTGTCACTTTCGACGAGAACCTGTATCTTCTCCTCAGCACGAAGTTCGTCATCCGGAGGATTTGTAGCTGAACAAGGCCAAGCCTGCACATCCTGTGAGAGCCAAGAGGGCCCCGCCCACCATAATAGATTATTAACAAGGTCTGCCGGAGTCTGTCCTCGGGAAGCGATGTCTGCGGAGTTGTCCTCCGATTTTACATGACACCATTTTGCATCTGGAACTGCATCCTGGATATGGCTAACACGATTGGCTACGAATGTCTTCCAACGGGAAGATTGTGATCGAATCCATGAAAGCGCAACGGTGGAATCTGACCACGCATACGTAGCTGAAATAGGAAGTCGAGATTGATAAACCTCACTAACGAATTTAAGCAAGTCTGCGAGCAGCACGCAACTACAAAGCTCAAGTCTTGGCAGAGAGACGACCTTAATAGGTGCCACCCTAGCTTTTGATAACACAAAAGAAACTTTAATGCTATCATACATATCGAGAACTCGCAGAAACACTACAGCTGCAAAACCCCGTTGAGAACTATCTGCGAAACCATGTATTTCGCACGATTTGATTTTAGGAACTGATAGATGACGCGGAATTTTGAGCTTACGGATAAAGTGCAATTCATTAGTGTAACGACTCCATTGTTGTTTAATATCTTCTGGAGGATCTTCGTCCCAAGAAACGCCTAAAACCCACAACCTTTGCACCAAGAATTTTGCGAAAAAAGTTATGGGAGACAGAAAACCGCACGGGTCGTAGATTCTGGCAAGTTCACTTAGAATAGTGCGTTTGGTACAAACATGATTTTGAGGTTTTACTTCAAATTTGAAAATATCGGAACTAGGTTCCCATCCCAAACCTAATATTTTGAGAGTATTTGACGATTCAATACCCATTGACACATAATCGGTCAGACAATGTTCTGGAGGCAGGTCAGCAAGCAACCTCGGGTCATTACTAGCCCACTTCCTAAGCTCCATGTGACCTTTCTTAAGAAGTTCTGTGACCTCTGATTTGGTTTGAATAGCTTGACTAAGGTCTGAACAGCCTGTCACGATGTCATCGATGTACACGTCACTATTTAAAACGGATTGACCGAGGAGAAGGTTCTGACCTTCATCATCAGCGAGTTGTTTGACGGTACGACAAGCCTGAAAGGGAGACGAAGAGACACCATACGTGACAGTATTCAGTCTGTACTCTAAAATAGGATCAGATGGATTAAGCCTCCAGAAGATTCTTTGATAATCACGATGCTCTTCATGTACAAGAATTTGTCGGTACATTTTGCACACGTCCGCTGAGAATACAATAGAATGAACGCGATATCTCAGTAGGATTTCCAGAATGTTAGTTTGTAACTTTGGACCGATTAATAAGGTTTCGTTTAACGATTTCCCTGTGATGGCATCACGATTTGACGCATCAAAGACAGCGCGTAACTTCGTACTACTGCTCTCGGGGCGCAGTACACAAAAATGCGGGATGTAATACTTTCCTTTATGCAGGTCTCGTGTGGGCACAGGAGTCATATGTCCACACTGAAGATATTCAGTCATGAAGTTCGAATATTGTTCTTTTAGAACCGGGTTGGATAAAAGTTTACGTTCCAATAAATGGAAACGCCTAAGAGCTGACTGTCGCGAACCAGGGAATGTCGGTTCTTTATCCTCCATGAAAGGCAAAGCGACGCTATAGCGTCCAGTAGTGTCACGAGTAGTTGTTTCGCTATAAATCCGTTCACAACGTTCATCTGCCGTGCTTAACCTAGCCTTATACGGAAGATTGTCCAAGTCCCAAAACTTTTTGACTTCCTGAACAAGCTGGTCATCTGTCACGAAGAAAGAGTTGATTTTGCGCCCGACCCGACCTTCGTCGGCACTTCCTATAAGAAGCCAGCCGAACACTGAATTCAACGCCGAGGGTTGGTTTGGTCCTCCACTCACACTTCCAGCTAAGATAATAGAAGGGAAGATCTGCGCACCCAGAAGGAGATCGATCGGACCAGGTTGGTCACAATCCGGATCAGCAAGATTGAGACCACGAATATGATGCCAAGAAGACTTGTCAAGCTGGACACTAGGTATATTTCCGCAAATGGTAGGTATTAACAGTGCGTTCACGTTGAAAGCTACTTGACCGTCGATACCTATCTGACATTGGACAGCTCCAGAGATGTGGGCTGACGATTGACCTACGCCAAGAACTTGGCGTGAAGTCATACGTTTATCAAGTCCGAGTCGAGCTACTGCACGTTCTGAAATGAAATGAGCTTGACTACCAGAGTCGATTACACAACGAAAGGAGTGATAGATGCCCGACGAATCACGAATTTGTATAGCAGCAGTAGATAGAAGCACAATCGAATTATCACTCACACTCGTCAGCACACGAGTGGGTTCACTAGCCGGAGGTGTCTGATCAGACAAGTTCGCATCGTTGTCCTGATGGAGAAGAGTGTGATGCCTTTGACGGCATTTCTGACACGTAAATACCGATTTACAGTCGCGAATGACGTGTGAAGGCTTCAAGGAATTGAAGCACCATCGATTCTTTCTTGCAAATTCACGCCTCGCTTCTACCGATTTTTTCAAAAATAACTTGCAATGCGAAATCGAATGAAGCTCTGAACACGCAGGGCACTTAAAAGTCATTCCCGTAACCGTTTTAGGCGCAGAAGTAGGAAGTTTACTAACTTCCGGTCGATTTGCTGCCTTCTCCGAATTCGATAACAATGAAGAAGTCATTTTCTTGTTGTTCTGGGTAGATTTTACATAATTTTTATTACTACTATTGGTAGGCGCATGACTCTCACGATTACTTGAAAAATAATTATCTCTAACGAGTGCGTCACACTGTGCTTCAAGAAATTCCTTGAGCTTACTATAACTAGGCAGCTCTGGTGTGGGGTGCGCTTTTTCAAAGGCACAACGTGTTTTCGAATCCAACTTGGTTAGCAAATGATAACATAAGACAAAGTCCCAATGATTCGTTGGTAATTTAAGACTATTTAAAATTAATAAATTTTCATTGAAAAGATCCAACGCGCGTCTGAATTCGGTTGGTGAGCTTATTTTTAAGTTAATGTTTTGCATTTCTCGCCAGCATGTAAAAGCAAGTTCACGTTTATCACGATAACGAGATACTAAGGTATTGTAGGCTTCATGATAGTATTGGCCTTGGCTAGGAAAGGTTCTTATAAGTCCCAATGCATCTCCGAATAAACTCGCTCGAAGATATTGCATCCGATTCGAGTCCGATAACGATTCATTTAAATGAATCAGCGAATTAAATGCATCAAAAAACATATTAAAATCCTTTATACAGCCTGAAAAACGCGGTAGCTCAACTTTCGGAAGTCTAATACCAGAAATAGATGGTTTTGTATGCACAGAAGGTAATATCTCAGAAGGAACAAGCTTACGATGCATAGCAAGCACCTGAAAATGAATATCATCAAACTCGGAACGTATGTTATCCTCAAACTCGACATCAGAGTCGTCAACGATACTTAAAATGTCTAAATGTGCTTCTTCAAAATTATAAACATGTTTCATGATATGTTATAATCATTTTTTCTGCGATACAGCAGAAAAATGCACGACAAATTCTAAGCGACGACGTCTAAGCGACGTCTAACGACGTCTAAGCGAGAAGTATCCGATGATCCGATATCCGCAACTACCAAAGTTTTCCGCAATCGATTCAATGCTAAAGTTCGCTTTCGTCGTAAAACGGGCAAGTCCGCGTAAGTAAGACCAGTTGGTTCAATAGACTTAGATTTACTCATTCTCTTAATACGCTTCGTAGCAAAAGCCATTTCTTAATGAAAATTCGAAATAAAATATTCGAATTAAAGTTTTGAATTAAAGTCGATATATTCGATATTTAAAGTCGATAGTTGTGTGACAACACTAAGCACCCGACACAACTTCGTGTCGCAGGTTGGCCAACGTCACGGACTAAACCGTATGTTTGTAAAATGATTATACAATTGAGGGTTCAATTCGAGTGATATTTTCTTGAAGAAAATAGTGAATAACTTGAATTGATTATACGAAATAAAGTACCTAGTAATGACTTCGATGTTTTTGTATGAATGACAATTACGTTTAAATAGATAAGAATAGTTTCGTAGTATGAACACGATAGAAATAATGAACGAATGTGATTTGAATTTTCAAATGCGAATAGTTATGTAATTAAAGAAACAAAACATTAATTATTGTGACGGTGAAATGTACGTGATAATACAATGTACAGAACAAATCGATTAATTTACATGTACTAACATCATATGAAACAACAATTCTGTATATAATTAATATGTTAATACATATCACTATCGATCGATTTACGTTGTAAAACGCTATTTATGAATGGGCGAGATGAAGCAATAAGCAAACAACGAAATGATATTTTCAAAGTAAGTTACGTCGACCTCCAATAATGATTATGGCCGGCAAGTATCTCACTCGGTTGACGAATTCGGAATTAATGTTTGTTTTATTTTCTTCACCAGAATATGATTCCAAATAAAAATAAATAGATAAACTTAAGTATGTGAAATAATGTAATCTGACGTGTTGTTCATACACTTTGGAGTAATATTCATTAAATAACGAGATTTTAAACGATTAAATATGGTGACTATGGGATCGACCATTAGAACAAAGTACGAAATTTAATGAAATGTTTTTTGAAATTATTTTATGATTACTTCTGAAAGTATTCCCGGGTTTCGGCACCAAAACAATGTAGCGAGACCGGCTGTATCCGCTGCATTAGGGGATGGAAAATTGAAGAAATTGACCAAGCGTTTTTAAAAGGCAATTAGACACAGAAAATAATAAGGACAATAGTAGCCGCCTTACCTTTTCTTCCCAGCGATTCTTCACACTCAGCTTCTAGTGAATTTACAATAGATCACAACACAATACTTTTCAGTTTATAGGAAATCATAAGCACGCCACATTCGTAATCAAAAGGTTCTTTTTTAACAAGACAAGAGCAAAACGCCGCTTCTAGTATACGAACACGAACTGAAGGCCCGAAGAGATGCGCGCACGCACGTTGGACGATCTTGATATCGATATCGATATCGATCTTCTGTCGCCCTATCCGTAACCAACCCACCCAAGGTAGGCGACTTGCATGTTTGTTTGCATGCTTGTCGATATTTGCATCCATGAGTAATTACCGACTTTAACGCTTGGGAGTTAGAACAGTTAGTTGAAAGATGTGGTCACGATACACCTGTTATCCCTGTCCTGTTCCGGTTTTACAAAAAAATAACTGTTAAAAAATAACAGGCTGTTATTTTCAATTCTTCCTATCCTATGCCATAAGCTGAGAAAGCCAAATTTAATACTATAAAACCTTACACCTACACACATACCTACATGAGTACATGACATATATATTATTTTATTATAGTGCATAAAAACTATGAAAAGAAATGAAACTTCTGTGACTGGATTTTAGGTATTCTTTTTTGAATCTTTTGTGTGTAGTACTTAAATGAATAAATGAATAAAATTCATAATTATAGTTATTTTTAATATTCTAGAAGAAATAAAAATTTACTAGACAGTTTTAACGCTCAATATCCTAAATAAAAATTAGTGATAGTAATTTTTATTATGTATGAATTTTAATTTGTTAAAAAATCCTATGAATTTTAATTTGTTAAAAAATCCTATTTTAGTTGAAAACTTCCCTTCCTCAGGCTTAGCACTGTCAGTTTGTGATTATGATTTTTTTGATGGAGCATCTAGGTACAGTCGAAAGTCAATAATTACTTTTGACTTTGACTGTATTACCTATTTGTCACAAGCTGGCGCATTTATAAGTGTTCGATCATTTTATGTACATTGGCCATTATTATTATTTACATTTAGGTGTATATACGTTTTTTTTTCATATTTACAAATTCTGTAGTAAAAAGATAAGTTGTTGTAACTTTCTGATACCCTGGCGTGTTAGCCTTTCATTCAATGATGAGGGCATAGCATTTAATTTTTGTACTGCTATCTTGTATAGGCTCGGGTATATAATTTTATGGTTTCTCCAACATTCCATAAGGCAGTAAACCCTAGAAATTATTTTGTCCTCGTAGTATCACTGCATCTCTACTATGGCACGCGATTGTGATGGACCTTCTGGCTGGATCCCCTGCATTTTTCTTTCAAAATCCCGCCATATTGATTTTGTCTCGACACCTTTGTGTGATCGCGATTGCGCCGACACTTCCGAATGAGAAGCCGCCGCAGAAAGAGTGTCATTATGTGGAGCAGTAACTAATGAAATCATACTTCGCTTCGTGTCTTCTGCCACAAGCGTATCATCAAATTAAAGTTTAAATCTTGGGTCCAAGAACATACAAAAGTTAAAAGTTTTACCTCGGTTCAAATTTAAAACCTCCTCTTAACCGGTTCTAAGAGGTCTTGCCATAGGCGATCAATCGCCGGCATAGTAACGTGATTCTCGCTAAGGCTCTCGAGTGCATTTATTAGATCTAAAGTAATAGGAATAACTAGGCTCCCAGTTATATAAATTTGGCCGCTTAATTACCGTGTAACCTCCTCAGACGGTTCCAGGACCACACAAATTTCTGGGCATATTGTCCACTCATAGTTAGTAAGTGGCTCCATTGATAAATTAACCATAGCACTGTTTATGTATTCTTATAATATTCTTATTATAACATCTGTTTACCATGTAGTAAGTGGAGTTCACCTTGTTGGCACGTCTTGTAGAAGTCTTTTGGCCGTCAAACCAGCTTGTTCCTGATATTTTTTTAATTTCTCCCATACTGTATTACTCTGCTTAAAATGCCGAACGATGGACTTTAGTTTTGATTTAACTTCGACAGTATCTTTCTCCTTAAGTGCTTCGTTTACTGATAAGTTTAGAGTATGGGAAAACGATTCCACCCAAGTTCCCTTTCAATTGCACTTTTTATCTGTATTTTATCTGTTAACCTCCGCTCATCACAGATGCTTTTGATGGCATCGGCTAAATATTTTGCTGTATTACATTCTAGGAGAGGGACACAGTCTAATACCAAAGTTGTGAGCTTGAAGTCCGCAGCTTTTATAGTATAATGCCCTGTCACAGCTGACATTGAATCACAAGTGGATGTCGACCAAATATCGACAGTAATGCAGTGCGATTGTACATCTTTTTTTTTCATACATTGCGGGCAACATATCTTCCTTGAAGGAAGTACATAGTCAGGGAAAGCAAAAGAAATCAGTTCCCGAAAACCGCGATCTTCTACGATTCTGAAGGGCTGGTAGTCCATTTTGAATATATTGATAATTTTTTAATCGATCTCGGTCTTTACCAAATTTGAACGTCGAGGCACAAAATAAGTTCTCCTCATGGGTTGTGATCAGGACTGCACTAATGACCGTCGTTGTTGTACTACCGGTTGTGACGGGGCAGATAACTGGGGTAATGGCGGCAGAATTTGACTGGTTGGATTAATTGTTGCTATAGCAGTTTTGTTGGCACTGGCATCATCGATTCTGTTTATCACCTGAACCGTGGGTTTTCTTTCAACATGCTTTTTTAAGTTTGTTACTGAAGATTTATACGATAATTTAGTCTTACATATCTTACACGTAGCGAAGTATTCGCCAATGTCCACAAAATGGGCCCAAACCACACTCACTCTTTTATTTACATTCATTTTAAAACTGAAAACAAACTTGAAATAGAATAAAAAACACCACGAAATTATGAGGTATTAAAATGAAAAATTTTAAAAAAATACTATATTACAAAAGTATCTCACTAGGTATAATACACGCAAACAATTAAACTAACTAGAAAATAGTCAATTAAACAAGAACTGTGATAGTATTCGTTTAGAATTAAATCTAACAAAATGTAATTCCGGCTAAAGAGTGCGTCAAATTTGACAATGAAATAAATTTTTCAAAACTATTTTTATTCTTATTATCAAACTTATGAATATTATCATTACAATATCATTTCTATAACTATAGTAGTAATGTAAAAATTTAAGGGTTGAATTGAAGCAAAGTATGTTGGCCTATTCTGCTAATTCGACCAATACTGTCTCGAGAAGGATAAACGTTTAGATATTGCACGGAAAACATTGTCACAATGGAAATTTCTGCAGTCTTGAAAATTTGAAATAAAATACACTATAACTTATTTAGTTTAATAAGGTTTATTTCAGTACTTTATTTTTGAAATTAGATTATTAATTTATACTTATAGCTAATAGGATTAGCAAGTTGAAGTGACAGTGGACAGGGCATATAGCACGCAGACAGAAAAGGGGGCCGTTGGGTTTCAGTTTTAGCATGGCGACTACGTACCAGAAAGTGGAGTGTAGGACTCCTACTTGATGGACAGATAACTTGGTCAGGGTAGCTGGGAGCTGATGGATGCGGGCTACGCAAAAAACTGGTCCGTTTGGAAATTGATTACTTATTTTATGATGAATAAAATAAGTAATCATTTTAACTGAATAAAATCTCAATTTGATTCAGATAATAAGTTTACACAACATTGTTGATTCTGAGGTGGTAAGAAGGTCGGCTAGTCCTAAATAAACAAACAAACATCCATGACTCGTAATTAATTCTCGTACTCATCAAACAAACATTTATATCTACCCAGATTCGAACCCGGGACCCCTGACCAAATAGCATGTATAGTAAGGGCTACAGACCACTCAACCATCCGGACGTAGGTATCCTTTAGCAGTATGGTTGATAATGATTAAATTTGAATTGAATATCACATAAAAAAGGGTGGTTATCAATTACAGTGGGTATTCCCCTTCCCTGTGTCAAAGAAGAAATACTCTAAAACGAACCTGTGTAGCTTATAATAAGTTCGAAATACAAATAAAATTGACGTTCGAAATTTAAATAAATTGAAGAAATTGGTTTTATCGTTTACTAGTCAGATACTTCAGCGAACGCCACTACCGCAGTGTCTATAATACAGTATTTTTGCGGTATTTCCTCAACCGTTACACTGCAATAACTTGTTTTGCCAGATCACGTACAAAAAAGTAAATTTGTTTGTAGTCTCGGTAATGTTTTCGGTGTGTGTTGCTTGCGTAGTACGCATTGTAATACGGACAATATATTTTAGCTATTAGATTAACACGTGTATTTATATACCTCCGGGTGATCTTGTCCACTTCCTAACTGGTCCACTTCACAATCTCTGAGAATACTTTTAAATATAAGCTTATAGTATTATAAATAGCATATACATCAGATTATACCTCCATTATTTTTGTCTAAACAATTAAAAATACTGAGTTATGAGTGTAGTGGTACAACTGCTCGAATTTTAAGTAGCATTTACCTTACTAACAATTTTTTGTAGTGTTGTGTCACTTCGATAAGTAAGGTCACCAGAATTCAAAGGGAAGGCGCAGCATTAGGAACAGGGGGCTCTTCTCCTATGCTCTTATTAATTAAAATGCTTTCAATTTATTTTGGACAGGATAGATAGAATATGTAAGTAGTGCCCAAAATCACTTACCATCAGGCGGGCTGTATGCTTGTCGTCACCATTGTCGTATAAAAAAAACTTAGTTGTCAAATAATTTATTATTTTGTAAAGCCGCGTAAAACTTCCGGAGGCATAAGATAATTAAAAACCCATAGTGTCTAGCTGCAATGTGTGACTTGATAGGTTAAAGTGACTCTAACACAGCTCGATGTAAATCTTTACTATCAATGAGTAGATTTGTGAATCCCCAAATGAACAACTAAAGGAAAAAATTGGAAAGCACCGATGTTTTCCTTGTCAAATAAAAGCACTGAAGGCGCGGATAAGCTAACACGTTTTTATTTCAAAGAACATAATACTGTTAATAAAATCATAACAAACGATGCTGTTTATTATGAGCTTAAAGTGTTACATAGGCAATTTATAAGGATAAAATTTTAATTAACTTAAAAAAGAACAATAGGAGCTTCCACTGTGAAGTTTAATTGAATAACGACTTGACACAAAAGGCTGTGCGGGCAATTCATCTCGTGAAAGCAAAACAGCTAATGAAAACTGATGGATATCGCACGTCGACTGAAATGAATAAGAAGGAATTCTTTTGTTATGATACACGTAACATGATAAACAAATATAAGTAATTAGTTTCATGTAATTTGATTAATTTGTTCTTAACGTATGACGGTTGGAATTAGCGTAGTTAAGAAAAGTAAATAATTGTGTTTAAGATGTTTTTAAAGAACACCATTATTATATAAAATATAAGTAGTTAGCTAACAGCAGCCTTGTTTAGTAATTTATTTTAACAGTTTCAGTGATAAACAGTGATATACACCAGGGCAAAAGCTTAGCAGTTGCTTTACTTTTTGAAAATTGTCTATCAAATAAAGTATACATTATCTATTAACAATAATAATGAGGATGATAATATCAAAACACTGGTCTTTGCTTTTTTGTACTATATTCTTTTGAACTCATTTTTTTAAAGAAAGCATGATTATTACTTAACTCAAACGAGTTTCTTAATTTCTTTAAGCACGATGTTGAGGTGAAGACAGGTAATTGATGTCCTGAGTAGGAAGGAAAGAAGAGCTTTTTGGACTTTATCTATCTTTATAATCTTTAGAGCACTTTCCATGATATACGTCTATCCGTAAGACGCAAAGTGACGCAATTAAAAACTAAGTTTCTTGAGGTCGAAAGAAGCCAAAGGTCCTTGCTGAAGGTAATGTACTTTAAGTGTAACCGATTTTCAACTTGCGATCTCTATACAATTAGCAACGTACTTACTGTTCGCCAACTATACATCGTTCAAACTGTATTGAAGAAACATATTAACTTGCCTTATAATGCTGACGTTTTACCTAAGAGAATTAAATATGCTATTGCGCCTTTATTTTGCACCAAAACTACTTTTGCGAATAGACAGTTCCCTAAATTATCAAGTCACCTATATAATAAGGTGAACAAGATTTCAAATAATTATATTTAGTAATAATAATTATATTTATATTTTAATAATATAAGTGTAAATTAGCACTCACATGGATAAAAAACCTCAGATACGATGATGTAGAAAAACTTTTAAATTACATTGTATAATCTCTAAATAAATGAACTCAATGTCAGCGTTTGACTCCTCTGAACTCCGACATAATATATTATGTATAGGGCACAACAACGTTTGCTGGGACGGCTAGTATGAATATACATATAGTATAAATGTATATATGTATATGTATGTGTGTATGTATATATGTATGTGTGTATGTATATAAGTATATATAAAAGATAATATATCCAATGAATTTAATGAATTTAATGGCCCTAATATCGAACCCTGAGGCACGCCCATATGCACAGGCACACCAGACGACTCAGTTTTGTTTATAACAACTTTTTGAATTCTATTGGTCAAATAGGATTCAATAAGTTTTAATGAGTTTATTGATACACCATAATGCTTTAATTTACCTAATAATGTTTGATGGTCAACACAGTCAAACGCCTTGGATAAGTCGCAGAAGATACCTAGAGCATCCTGCCTATTTTCCCAAGCATTAAATATGTGTTTTATAAGCGCAATTCCCGCGTCTGTAGTATTTTTTCCTTTAGTAAATCCGAACTGTCTATTGTGGAGCAATTCATTTCTCGTAAAATGAGAAAGTAATTGGTTAAGAATAATTTTTTCAAAAATTTTGCTAAGAGTCGGCAAAATAGAAATGGGACGGAAATTAGTGGGGTCATTGATATCTCCCGCCTTAAACAAAGGCATTATTTTACTCAATTTCATTTGTTTGGGAAATAAACCATCATTAATACATTTATTAAATATAAACGATAATTTAGGAGAGATAACATTTATTATCGAATTTATAACACTAACAGAAAAGCCCCATAAATCCTCAGTCTTTTTCATATTCAAAGACTTAAAAGCTTCTATGATCGTATTAACGTTGATTTCATGGAAATTGAAAGGAATATTGCACTTATAAACATTCGACTCTATGAGAGCAAGTGCGCGCTTAGTACACGAATTCAATTCTTTTGTGATTTTAATAGGTATTTCGGAAAAAAAGTCTCGAAGGTATTTGCAACTCCATCATCTGTTTCTATAGTTTTGCCATTGACATTAATTTTAAAACACCTATCAGTAACTTTTGTTTTACCACTTTCTTGATTTATAACTTTCCAAGTGGCTTTTATTTTTTAGCCGACTTCAAAAACGAGGAGGTTCTCAATTCGGCCGGTATGTTTTTTTTTTTTTTTTTTTTTTTCTATGTATGTACACCGATTACGCCGAGATTACTGATCCGATTTACGTGATTCTTTTTTTGTTCGATTCGGAATAGCTGCCATTTGGTCCCATAAAAATTTTTTCAAAAACAGGGTACTTTGGTTTTAAATTTTAAAAAACTTAAATTATGAAGTCGTCTACATATGCGAAATTGCAAAGTTTTGCTTTTCAAATGACTTTTTAGTGAAACGATACGATAGTAGGAAACAATATAAGTTTACGGTCACCCATCTAGCTTCGACCGTAGAAAGTTACCACTAAAAATTGTGAAAAAAAAATTTTAAACAAAAATTAAAACCGACTTCAAAAAACTGAAAAGGATA
This sequence comes from Nymphula nitidulata, assembly GCA_947347705.1. Taxonomy (NCBI): domain Eukaryota; kingdom Metazoa; phylum Arthropoda; class Insecta; order Lepidoptera; family Crambidae; genus Nymphula; species Nymphula nitidulata. The sequence continues at coordinate 15,939,304 of OX374626.1, read as the reverse complement.
AAATAATTAAATTTAAGTAGGTATTCATCCCCTAGAAACATATTTTTGGAGTTGGTGCTAAGTGGTTTCCAAAAACAATAGAAAGTGAAGCACCGACTCCAAAAATATGTTTCTAGGGGATGAATACCTACTTAAATTTAATTATTTTATTCTTTTCAGTTTTTTGAAGTCGGTTTTAATTTTTGTTTTATTGTCTGATGTCTTAATTTTATTACTCAAAAAGTTCGCTTTGATCGTTTGCATGCCTCCATTTTCACAATTCGGCGTGAGATAACCCTGAAAATTTGTTAAAAATACTTAAAGTCATAACGATCATGATCCGACGAGTGCAGTGAGGATTCTTCGGACACAAAGCATAACAAATTGTATAATTCATCGTCATAATAGCTCGTCCCTTCTCGCCCCTAAGAAAAATCGCTGCAATCCCTCACAGACCGCGTTAGCGAGCCTTTATTACTATTATTCATATTTCTTAGATAATAAATGCTTTAAGTCGTTACTGAGATACGATTTCATTAGCTATGCTATTCCTTAATTGGAGATTATATTAAGTAAAAATTATTAATGTTGTCGCTTTTTAGCTATTACTGATTTTCGCTGAGACGGTGAAGTTTCAAAACACCGTTTGTATATTTAAGGACCTACAAAAGCTTTCATTCTGGTTCGAATGAAATGAAATAAATAGTTGTTATTGGTTTTAAAGAAAAGATAAAGAAAATAAATATAGAAGTACGGTCGACCACAGAAGTAGCTGAACACTTTAGTATCATGTCACAATACCTATGGCGTTAATGTAGTACGGTAGCAGCTATTAGGTACACAAGCGCAATAGTCGGTGTGACATGGTACTAAAGTGTTTAGCTACTTCTGTGGTCGACTGTACCTACATACAACCGAAATAATAGTCTGCACTCAGCATATGCTGCAACCTGGACGATAAAAGGGCCGCGTTCCAAGCCTACAACTTTTAATCTATGGGCGTTCCGTGCCTTTCGGCGCTAACTACCCCGTTCCGGGCCTCGGAGAGTTGCAACTTTTTTGCGATCAATTTTGATGGTTAAAAAACACACTGACAAATAACGTAACGTAGGTCAACGTAAGCGTCTTATGAGATTAGTGACCATCCGTCAAATAACATTGGATATGTCAAATATCAAAAAGGCATGACTTATTCTTAGTTAACTCTAAATTAAAGTGAATAAAAGTCTAAAAAGGATTTATTTATTAAGTAAGTACTATTGCTGTGTGTGACTTAATACATAAAATTTAATGCGAAATGGAAGACTTCGTATTAGTTTTATAAAATTATGGAACTCCTTGTTATGATTAAGATGGCGATGTCTTTATCCAAAGGGTTGGTGGTAAATAAAATTACATTTCATATTTTTTGTTACAAAACAAATTTAACATACATTGTCAAAGTTTGAGGTTATTAAAACAACTTGTGACGTTTCACACCTTAGAGCAATACAAAAAAAACTCGGAACACACCTCAGCGCTGGTTTCCGTAGCGTTAGATAACCGAAAGCTCTTAAACCTCAAGCTTATGTTAAATAAAAAAGGTGACTCATTTTTCTATCATACCACCAAAGCTGTACATCTCACACTTTTTCGAACCATCGAAGCTCAGCGAAACAAAATAAACCAACAACTATGTTTCAAATACTAGGAAAGCTGAACAAGGAGCTAATGCTCCACTAGGAACTTTCTCAAGACCTTTAGGTATATCACCAAAATGCTCGTTGTGTTTTCAGATACTTAGTCCATTGGCTTATCAGTAAAAAACTTGATCAGAATCACCATTTTTTTATGTTTCAACTCGCTTTTGCCCAGGACTTGGTCTGCATGAATGTCGATTCTATCCCACGGAAACCGTACAATTTTCCGTGATAAAAAGTTTGTGCTATTTCAGAGTACCTATGATCTATATCTGTGCCAAACCAAATAATATTAGTAGGATTCGTAATTTAGAATTTAGAATTAGATCCAGTGTAATGTAATGTGTGTAAGTAAATATAGGAATTCGGCATTATAATAGATTAATAGATTGCATATTGAGAAAGGACTTAGACTACCTTTATAGGTTCAGATATTTAGGAGTAACAAAAAACTGAACAGACAGACAGAGCTACTTTCGCATTTATAATATTTGTATGGATTATAATGTAAGTACTGCCTTGAATAAGCCTGAAATACACAAATTGGCCTTCACTGGTCAGTTTTCACGTGAAATTGTCGAACAACGAAAATACTTAAGGAAAGTCTACCACCTGACCACAACATTAATAATCCATACTAGTGACAGCAAAAGCAAAATCCCTAGAGAAATTGTATCCATATCACTTAGCAGCCATTACATTATTATAAGAAATACGAAAATACGGAACTTGCTAAAATCTCTCGTTGCAAATGGGTGGAAATATATTTTTTATTTGTTACAACCATTACCCGGGTTCTTGATTGACGACGGCGATCAACGTGCTTTTTTACGCAAAAACGGGCATCAATTTATACATTTCATTTGCCGAACAGATTTAGAATTTAGTACGGTAGCATAGAATACAATTTGTTATTGTAAAGACATTGTTAGCTAAAAATGCTCGTCAAACATATGACTCTGTAAATATTAGTTTAAAGAGATAGAGATATTTAAATCTTAAAATTAAAAAAAATGAATAATAATAATAATATAATAATCTATTATCTAGTCCACATTAAGCATCATTAAGAGCTTTTGTTATGGTTAACGGAGAAACAATGATAAGAATATGTATAAAAATATTAGAAATGTTACTAGATAAACTTATAAACATCTACAACTCGTGAACAAATGCTCGTACTTATCATACAAACATTCGCTCTTACCGGGATTTGAACCCCCGACAGAGTAGCTGTATAGCAATGGGAACATCTCTATTTATTCAGACACAAAGTTCAAAATCGAAACAAACTTCACGGTAGCTTCGTGTTCTGTACTTCACTAATTTCGTTTGTTTCCGACTTTCCGTAGTTACGGATGGACTTTTTTATAATTGCCGATGACACTGAATAAGATTGAACTTAAGTGCAAACTATCCTTCTCTCTTAATACCTATAGGTAAAGGATAACAACAGAGCGACCTTTCATAGATACTGTAAAAGAAAAATGTTTTACAAAATACCTTTACAATTTTCAAGTTCTAGGTCAAAAGTTGAACACATCATTAAAACACACGCGTGCTGGTCTTTGGGGTCATCAATATATTGTATTCCCGCACAAGCACAAAAAAACAGTAACTTGTTTCTTTGTCGTAATTCAAAAAATTTCATGTATTATCTGACTTTGAAAGAACGCTTCTTATCAGGCGAGGTTGTGTCATTTGTCGTGCTTGGTTTTCAAAAAAAGCAATATAAAAAAATACATGCTGTATTTATGTTTCATTCTAGTGAGTGAATTACTAGGTTTTATATTTTGTAAAACTAATTTTTAATGCGTGAAATTTTTGTTGCATCCACTAAATTAACAAATCGCAGCTAGCTCTGCAACTTTACTCACTACAATAACATACAAGTTCACAAAACAACTTTGAAATTCAATTTATTATTCTAGCCACTATTGCTCGTTTTCACAATCATTCGCTTAGCGCTAAGTGTATCTTAGGGATTTTCATATCAGTCTATCTAAACGAGGTAGAAAGAGACAAAAGTCGTTAAGAGTCACTTATGCCTAGGGAATGGTTAGTGAAAACGGCCATTAATCAGATATCCCTAAACAATTGCTTTACAGAGAAGCCTACACAAAAAAGGGCTTTTATGAATTTCGTTCATTCACACCAAAAACTCTTCATCTAAAAGACCCGCTCAAATAAAATAAAAATAAGCCTGTGCCTCGCATTTTATTTTCATTTATTTTTTTCCAACTCTCTAAAAAGGAGAGCAAATGGATCAATCACAGACATACAATATAAGATTCTATATACCATGCTTCACCCAAAAAACGGGCACCCATTTCAGATATGCTACATCTGTTAATCAGGTATAACTTGTCGTTTTATTCAATCAGATAATAATATAAACTTATAGTACATAACTGGAATTATAGTTTTAAATTTTGTTAATATCGAAAACTAAAATTCAGTTCAAACACGGTAATAAAATATTTCATTATTTTAAAATAATTTTTATGCAATACAATTCATATTACCACCACAACGTATTTCATCTTTATTAAAAATCCAATCTGCCAAGTGTAAACTCCGCTTCCCACATGAATCCAGTTTTTAATTTTGGCTGAAATACGGGCGTTCGAAGCTATCTGTTAGTTATGGGGACTGGCTAAGCGGCCATTAGAAGAGCGGCCATCACGACAACATGTCGCTACCTGTCCGTGTGATATATAGCGACCCGCCTAATTGCTTGTCTTTTTGCGTAGACCACTTTGTGTTTTCCCATTATTTACCAGAAATATTATTAAATGCTTGCAATATCGCCTCGTCATTTTCAAAAGTGACTTAAGGACGTTCGTAATAGGAATCTGCTTTTATTTCTTTCATTAATTTATAGTAGGTACATTTTGTAAAATTAAATTAACTCTTAGTCCTTACGTTAATTTCAAATAATAAGAATAAATAAATAACAGGTGAGCCGGATCGAAGGGCCACCAGGTATGTACAGTCGACGGCACATCAAACGTAACAGTTTGACCTTTAGACCGCCCTTACTGCTTTCGTAATAAAGGCGGCATTCGTAGTGCAACTGTTACACTTGATGTGCTGTCGTCTGTACAAGTAGTAGGCTTGTACGCTAACTTATTTTGACAGTTAATAATGATGATCGCAGTACCATGAAATGTGCACAATCAAGCCGGGGTGTTGCCATACTAAAAAATGGACACGCGAAAATAATGATAAAAAATTACTTATTGTTCTCATTATTTAAATTGTGTTTAAACATAATAAAATTCAATATTAGTTTATAGCTAATAAGCATGTCTAGTCTAAAATTATGTAACTTTAAAAATATACTTGATCTGTGTTGTCAAATATTGCTGCATCTGCGAATTTCGAGTGTACTAAACAAACGCCCCATATTTAGTGGAACGTACATACAGAATTGAATCGGACCGTGCAGTCGTTAGCGAACAGTTTAATGATTCTAATATCCCGGTGACATAATGACCTTTGTGCCCTGAGCGCGTCAGTCTATAGTGATTTAGTGTTTTCCACTAAGTTTTCTACCACAATGCTGTAGAATAATTAATGGCTAGTGAACAACGACTTGCAATAATGATGATTATCATCATCATATTAATACGTAAATCAAAAACTTTGTACCCCTTTTTAAGAAAATTGCACAGACGGAGGAGTATGAAATTTCACACACTTATAGTTTATATAGAGAGTAGAAGTGCTGAATGCTAATATTTATTTTTAATTCGGCATAAAATACTCTCTATTAAAAGTGATTTTGTCTGTTTCATTTTACACAGATACGAGTGAAAGAAACAAAATTTTTATAAGCAATAACTTCGCTTGTTTTTATGAATAATGTGGTTAGCTTATTTTACAAAGCTCACCTTTACAACTTTAAGATAGCAAAAACAGATTACGACAATTATTCAAAAGGCTGCACCATTTTGTAGATAATAAACGAAGTGGGTCGTGATCCTTTAATTTTATGTTCTTTCGTGAACAAAAACGTATATTTACATTACCTCTGAACTAATTGAATTAGTATAATCAGCTGGCTATACTAAAGTTTGCGTCCACGTGACGCGGCTGCATTATATATTATTCCATAAGCACCACACAAGGGAATACTAAAGTTGTGTGCGACAGAAACGCCAGCAATGGGCCGTGCTATGAATAATTTAGACGGACTGAGCAGTGTTCGCGAAATATTATAAGGAGCTACGCTTTGCTATGCAATGAGAAGTGCAGTCTCTTAGATGCTTCGAACTTGTAGCTCTAGCAGTTAAACTAAATGTATTACATTCGACTAGAATATCATACAGTGAACTAAGTTGCATGTGGATTGAGTGATCCTTTCTTAAGTCTTTACAATAACTTATCGGCGAGAAACTAGTGAAAAAATGTAAAAATCTATAAAGCAAAAGTAAACAAATTATTAAACTGAGATAAAAAGATGATATTTGAAGTCAATAAAGTGAATCACTCAAATCTATCCAATAAAACATTTGCCCTTCTTATTTCTATGTTAATAAATTGATTGTTTAATACTATTAATCGATTATTAAATCATTTAATTGTCCCGTTTCAAATTTATAAAGATTAATTTGGATCACTCCGCATAGTGGCCTTATTGAGCGCTCTTAAAAATTAAGTATCACCTTATCTATAAACTCATTATAAAAATGGAATGTACTTATTTCAATTCATTAATATATAACTTATTAAAAAAAATATTTTGGTGGCTTAGATTAGGCAACAAAAAAAATCTGTAATCTGTAATAAAGCTAGAAATAAAACTTTTGGTTTCATTGTGTGTATTGACAATTTTGAGTGAATAAATGCCGAAAACTTAAATGATAATCAATAATTAATGGGTAGAAATTGGGGTGTAAGGGTTTCCGAACAACACCTCACAGGATCCAAGCCAACCTCACCTGCTCGTGGTGCACCCTGCTGATTAACAGACGAGGCTCTGGCGCTCTCCACCAACCCGCACTAGCCCGCAAAGGCCAAAAGTGCCTGGCGGTACCGGGGGCCGTGACCGCGGTTACGAACGTTGGCGAGGCGCCGCGACCAGGGGTGCGAAAAATCCCCGGTTGGCGAAGATATCCCGTCATACGACCTTGACCCTGGCAACATACAACACACGTACACTGCGGACCGAGGAGACGTTGCTGGAACTAGAGGAGGATTCTCTGGAGTATAGTGGGACTATCTGTTAGTCCGGCTCTATGTGGTGGTGTCGGGTTTATTGTCCACAAGTTTCTCGTGAACAATGTTGTGCAAACTTTAATTGGTATAGATAATTTCACGACTATTAAAATTAGGACTAGAATTATATATTCGTGATATTTTCCATGTAAGTATTTATTTTGTTTGAAAATATCGTGTAAATATTTTGAATATAATTCAAATTCCAATATTTTTAATTGGTAAATTAATCACAAATAGACAAAATGGCTGGTAAACGTCGAAAGTAAATTATGAAATTGTTTTTTCCTATTTATTTTGAATATAGAAGCGAAAAATCGTCAAATGCGCTTATTTTCAACTATATACTTAGAATATATGCAACACATAAAGATATAAATGCCGCATTTTCTCTACAATGTCATTCTATATGCAGTTAAATACATCGATGGAGTTATAATGATCCCGATTGCCGCAAAAATGTATATAATATATATAAAAATATTTTTTTTATAGGAATCAGAACGTTCAAGAACATACGAGCGATCTCTTCATGCATGAATAGAAGCGAGTTAAATTCAATAAGTAACAAAGACAAAGGAAAAGAGCTCAAAGGAGCTAGTGTCAGGAAATTAAACTTTACATGTGAACGAGTTTGATGCTAACCGTGCTTTGGATTTTATTAAAATTCTCTTAGTCTTTGAGAATGTTTGTATATATACCTAATACGATAGCCAGAAAGCTATAAAGAGGGCTTTTGCAGAAGTTATGTTAACGAGTTTAGGTTTTTTATGTGTATTAGAGCAAAAGAAACGTAAAAGTAAACAAGTAATAGTTATTTATGATTTTAGTGCGGTAAGTTAGTTTTTACAAACGAGTAGACGAATGTGACGCTAAGACGAAGTCGAGGGCTTACCATTCATTGTCACGAGTTTGTAAAAACCAATATTTGTAATTTGTGAACGCAAACTAAGATTTGCGAGAAAACCGTACAACAGTGATATTTTGTTTGAACCAGTCACCGCAACACCCCACAATGGACCAATCATTGGTAGATTTGCCTTTCGCAATATTATTGTTGAAAATTATTATTGGTAAAATGGATTGAAAATGTGTTGGAAGAAACCAAACAAAAATGGTAATGTGTACAGTTCTATTACGGCCGTAGTCAAAATTAGCGCTTATCCCGGAGGTATCTATATTTTTGTGTTTTAATCTTGATTGGATAACCAAACAAGAATAAAACACGAAAATAAAAATACCTTTTAATTTATACCCAAGTGACTGATGGTTTGCTGGTTCACTAACTTTATAAGTTTCGCGCGTGTCTCGCGATCACGCTCACGACGCATGACACTACGAGTGTTCACCATCTTGGATGCCGGTGTACGAAACATGTAAATCCGGCTCGAAGGACCAACTTGTAACTGATCGTTTGCTGGTGCAATAACTTTACAAGTTTCGCAGTATAAAATATTTGTTCAACACAGGTAAATGGTAATGGTTTACATACCTATAGCAAAGGTGTCACTCGCGGATGCCCACAGACTGTTAGATAGTACACTAAAAAAACTGACAAATTATTACAATATAGGAAACAAAAATGTTGCCATATATTTACCGTCCCTAACAACCAATTTTTAGCCCCCGACGAAAAAAGAGGGGTGTTATAAGTTTGACGTGTCTGTCTGTGTATCTGTGTCTGTCTGTGGCATCGTAGCTCCTAAACGAATTGACCGATTTTGATTTGATTTTTTTGTTTGAAAGCCGACGTGATTACGATGGTTCTTAGCTATAATTTATGAAGATCAGTTCTGGCGTTTGATGACATCAGCTCATTTTCTACATGACAAAAAGGTTTTACTAACTTTCACAGAACCGATTGATTTGAAATTTAGTGTCCTGTCACTTCGGCAACATTCCCATAACATAACTAACCTTAAGCTGATCCTATATCATCAAAAAATCTGTGGGATGCTTAATTCTTCAAAAACTTACAGCAGATATAGCGTGTTTGGGCTCATAAGAATAGTCTTAATAAGATGGTGTTAGATAGATGATTATTGAGGCCGGTGGTTACTTAATTTTTGATTTTTATTACTTTAGTGCTTTATTCTTGTTGGGCAATCAAGAATAAAACTCGAAAATTAAAATAACTCCGAAATAGGCGTAGATTTTGACTACCGTCGTAATAGGACTCGAGGAAGCGTTTAATGCAGAAATGGCATTGCGGGCTGGCCACATTGCAAGGAGGACCGACGGCCCTTTGGGCGGAAAGGTCCTCGAGTGGCAGCTGCGTACCGGGAGACGCAGCGCTGGTAGGGCCCCCACAAGGTGGACCGACGATCTGGTGAGGGTCGCGGGAAACCAATGCATGCGAGCAGCGCAGGATCGATCCGTATGGAGATATGATGATGATGACGATGAGAAATTTATTGTTTTTTTACGTTGGACGTCAATTAACGTTCATAGTCTACGGTAGCTTCTTGCGATTTGTTTGGGACAGCAACTTTTTTCGCTATTTATGAATAGCAAAATTTAGTGGATTCCTCCTTTTAAGGGCTGAAACCTCAATTTTTTCAATATAAAAGCACCGTGTCCTCGGCATGGCAACTAATTGTACTATGTCTTTAAATTAAACAATAACAAAATAAAGATATCTGATACCATTTACAACAACTGAGTTTCGGAAGTAAACAGATTGATTAAACATTCAATAATATGCAATAAAAGTAGGAACTATTCATATATTCCCCTCAACTTACCTACTTGTATTATGGCTGGATCCTAAATCGGGATTATTAGGGAAGGAATTATTTAGGCATGGTGAATTTCCCCTTGTTTTGACGGGCTTTATGGCATCAAAGCTTTATTGAAGGAATATTGATGGACGCGGAACTGTTTTTGGTTTGTGTAAGCTTATAATAATATGTTTAGAGCCTATAGTACTTACTTTATCAACTTTGATCTTTATAATTGTATAGGTATGTTTGAAAATTGTAAATGTTTGCCTGAAATAAGCTCTAAGATGCCGAAAAATTCACAACTTAAAAAAGTTATACTAATATAATATAATAATTATGTTTGTAAGTTTATCAATTATGATAATAATTAATATCTTCTCCTATTAGGTATAACTGTAGTTTTTTCATGTTTCGATTCATCAATAGCTGTTTCAATGATAAGAAGATCCGCATCATATCTGGCTTAATGAGCGTTTCTTTATTATTTCGATTTGATATTTTTTTCATGCGTAAAGTATATCTTTTTGTTTTGTTATGGAATTGGATAGCAAGAGAATGGTAATTTAAAATCTGTAATGACTAGAAATTAGAATAATAATAATGTGAAGCTAAGTTAGTGGCCGATGATTTTTTATTAATTGAGAGGAAAATATCAGGTCACAGAAAAAATCAGCATGTATCAATATATTTTTTAAATAATTTGTAACGTATTTGTTGAGAATGTAGTCATTTTTTATGCTCAAATACTTTCTTTGGTTGTTTAGGGTCGGTTGAAAAGGTAAACAAATAAATACAAGCCCCTACCCATGCCATTTCAATTTTCGTATATCAGCGAAGATAATTAGTATGAAAGTAATAATAGAAAATATTCCAAACATATTATTCTTAATAAGAAAAGTCGTTGACTATCTACCTAGAACAGATAAAAATATTTATAGAAGACTATAAATGTTCAAAGGTTTTCGCGTCATCTGCAAAAGCACGCAAAACGCTCATGTTCTATTGATCGACATCTGCCCTTGCATGAAGAGCTAGTAAAATTTAAGTTTTTGCCGTTCTGACAATTGAGCATCGAATCACACAATAGAGAAGTAGAGAAGGCTAGCTCTAGAACGCAGGATTACAGACACAAAAACAATGACACCTACGTAAATAAAAACAAGGGACGATTAGTTATTCTTTTCTTGGTTCAATCAAGTCAAGATTTGAGATCATCATGCATACGCGTCTCTGTGTGTGTGTCCCTGATATCACTCGTCATATTATGGAGCTGGATGACATGACCTGTAATCCTTCAGTAAATTTACGCCACAGTTGAAACAATTATTATACACAATCTATCATTACATGTGCTTTACAGCTTATTACAGCTTAACCTGTCAGTGATAGGTGCTTACAAAAGAGAATAGATTTGAAATTCAAAGCATAAATCATCTTAATTAAATGGAATAAACGATATAGTAAAGGTGTGTGCATCAAGTATAGAATCAATTTTAATATTTCATTCAAAATGCTTACTCAATCTAACTACTACTAATTTTTTATGTGATTTAGATGTCATATCTTCTTCTTACATAATTATATAAAAGAAATGCTTTTCGTTACTCGCGCTAAAATTTAAAAACGGTTTGAGTTATTTTAATGTTGTTTCATTTCGTTCGCTTTAGAACAGAGGTGTTTAAAATAAAAATTAAGTGTAAAATCCTTCAAGAAAAGCTTAAAAATATTTTTTCAAGAAGGGTAATTTTAAAACTGTCATTTCTTTAATCGCTACTTTGGGTTTTGAGGTACCTACACAAACAGTTCGTTTTGATGAAGTAATTCGAGAGTGATTTTTGTGTCACTCTTTGGACTGTGGCTTTATTTGTGTGTGCTTTGGCTTTATATGCCCCAAACTATTTGAGTTCGAATGTTTGGAGAAGTAACTTTGTTTTTTGCAATGAAAACTTCTTTTTTTTTTTTTTTCTGTGCACTTAGTTGTTAAAACACTGGCTAAAAAAACAAACAGCGAAAGCAAAGCTCTCGGACAGTCAAGTTATTTTTCATGTGTTACATACTGTAATTTCGAAGTGTCGCCTTGCATTATCAGAATTCCTCCAATTTCACAATTTATGTCCCTCCGGTATTTGTTGCCAAAGCCGTATTTCAGACAAGTAAAAGCCTCGTATCTAACGGCAAATGGGTCCACTAATTACCCGAGTGAAAAATTATTTTGTTGGTGTCCTTTTAATGTGTATTTTAGATTTTCACTCAAAGCTTTTTATTAATTTATAATAATTCCTATTTAAGCAACGAAAAACACTTACTTATAGACTTGCCGTAAAACGTTTTCTGAAGTATCGGAATAAAATTAAGGGAGTTTTGTGACATACTTAATAATGCTTAATAAGGAACACTATAATTTTGTAAACCTCAATCATATTTTTTTATTAGTCTAATTGTAAGGTTCAAAATCCAAACTAACACACACACGCACACACACATTTTGTTTTTTTTTCTGTTGTTGTTAGATTGTCACAACTGTTTTCCATTTTGGCGCGGAGTTTGAGTTGCATCTGTTATTTTTAAATACGGTGCTGTTTTTAGCTATATCATATCCAGTGTGTATTGTGAATTTCATAATGGACAAAAACATCGAACAAAGAGTTTGTCTTAAATTTTGCATCGCCAATGGAATTTCGTGTTCGGAGTTACTGAAAATGGTACAGAAGGCTTATCTTATCTTATAGTGGGGCCATGACTAAGTCACAGTGCACTTCGACCCATTGGGATCTTTTGTGCCTCCCCTGCGTTTACTCTTCCTGTGTCCAGAATATAGATGCCATTAGCCTTACTATATCTTTAGGCAAAAAGAGCCTGTAGTCTTCTAGCTTTGGATATGCCACTTCCAGAAAACTCATTCTGGTTCTAGCCAGGGCATCACAATGACACAAGAGATGCATCATTGATTCCTGGCATTCACCACATGCTCGACAAAGTTGTGTTGGGGAGAGTTGCATTTTATGTAGCATGTGGTTGGTAGAAAAATGCCCTGTGAGCGCCCCAATCAAGAAGCGAGCTTTTGTTCTACCGTTTGCATAGATGTATTTACTCCATCCTCCTACCTCCTCCCCTAGGAAGGATTTGGAGTGTTTTAATCCCGGTATTTTATTCCACTCAGATTTATGTCTGCTTTTGACATGCTCTTTAATGGCTGTGTTTATGAAACTTTGTGAAGGTGCTAGAAAGGGCTCGGGACCCACGTAAGTGTTTTCCGAGCCCTTCCTTGCCAGTTCATCAGCCTTCTCATTCCTACCTCATTCCTCAGCCTTCCTCATTGTCACTCTTTGGACTGTGGCTTTATTTGTGTGTGCTTTGGCTTTATATGCCCCAAACTATTTGAGTTCGAATGTTTGGAGAAGTAACTTTGTTTTTTGCAATGAAAACTTCTTTTTTTTTTTTTTTCTGTGCACTTAGTTGTTAAAACACTGGCTAAAAAAACAAACAGCGAAAGCAAAGCTCTCGGACAGTCAAGTTATTTTTCATGTGTTACATACTGTAATTTCGAAGTGTCGCCTTGCATTATCAGAATTCCTCCAATTTCACAATTTATGTCCCTCCGGTATTTGTTGCCAAAGCCGTATTTCAGACAAGTAAAAGCCTCGTATCTAACGGCAAATGGGTCCACTAATTACCCGAGTGAAAAATTATTTTGTTGGTGTCCTTTTAATGTGTATTTTAGATTTTCACTCAAAGCTTTTTATTAATTTATAATAATTCCTATTTAAGCAACGAAAAACACTTACTTATAGACTTGCCGTAAAACGTTTTCTGAAGTATCGGAATAAAATTAAGGGAGTTTTGTGACATACTTAATAATGCTTAATAAGGAACACTATAATTTTGTAAACCTCAATCATATTTTTTTATTAGTCTAATTGTAAGGTTCAAAATCCAAACTAACACACACACGCACACACACATTTTGTTTTTTTTTCTGTTGTTGTTAGATTGTCACAACTGTTTTCCATTTTGGCGCGGAGTTTGAGTTGCATCTGTTATTTTTAAATACGGTGCTGTTTTTAGCTATATCATATCCAGTGTGTATTGTGAATTTCATAATGGACAAAAACATCGAACAAAGAGTTTGTCTTAAATTTTGCATCGCCAATGGAATTTCGTGTTCGGAGTTACTGAAAATGGTACAGAAGGCTTATCTTATCTTATAGTGGGGCCATGACTAAGTCACAGTGCACTTCGACCCATTGGGATCTTTTGTGCCTCCCCTGCGTTTACTCTTCCTGTGTCCAGAATATAGATGCCATTAGCCTTACTATATCTTTAGGCAAAAAGAGCCTGTAGTCTTCTAGCTTTGGATATGCCACTTCCAGAAAACTCATTCTGGTTCTAGCCAGGGCATCACAATGACACAAGAGATGCATCATTGATTCCTGGCATTCACCACATGCTCGACAAAGTTGTGTTGGGGAGAGTTGCATTTTATGTAGCATGTGGTTGGTAGAAAAATGCCCTGTGAGCGCCCCAATCAAGAAGCGAGCTTTTGTTCTACCGTTTGCATAGATGTATTTACTCCATCCTCCTACCTCCTCCCCTAGGAAGGATTTGGAGTGTTTTAATCCCGGTATTTTATTCCACTCAGATTTATGTCTGCTTTTGACATGCTCTTTAATGGCTGTGTTTATGAAACTTTGTGAAGGTGCTAGAAAGGGCTCGGGACCCACGTAAGTGTTTTCCGAGCCCTTCCTTGCCAGTTCATCAGCCTTCTCATTCCTACCTCATTCCTCAGCCTTCCTCATTGCCCATCACTCCCACATGGCCGGGCACCCAGATCAGTCTTACCCTGTTATGCCTACCAAGTCTGTTAAGAGCTTGAACAGCATTCAGGACCAGATCTGAGTTGATGCGCGGTGAGCTAAGTGCCTTGAGAGCTGCTTGGCTGTCACTAAGAATGTATATTGTTTTATTCTTAGTCCGTTGTTCTATAATTTACATTACACATAGGATAATAGCATACATCTCCGCTTGGAAACAGTTGCTAAATTGCCCATGCTTTGATATAGTTCTATATCTTTATTATAGACACCAGCACCCGTTCCTGTGTCCATCTTGGATCCGTCTGTGAACCAAATGAGACTATTTTTTTCAGGAACTGGTGGTCTACATTTCCATTCCTCCCTGGTAGGAATGCTAATTCTGAATTTTTTGTCGAATATGAATTTGGGACTTATTTTATCACATCCCATTTCCATATACCCGTCTAAGACAGATGCTCCTGCCCATTTTGTGTGTTTAAGCAGAGGTTTGGTGTTGTCCCACAGACTTGAAATCTTAAGCCTATGTAGAGCCTTCCTCGCCTCTGTTTCAATAACTATGTGCAGCGGAGGAAGGTCTAGGAGTACCTCCATCGCTGCCGTTGGAGTGGTTCTAAACGCACCAGTGATCGCTAGACATGCTGTTCTCTGCAACTTGCTAAGAACAGTTTTGCAAGTTGCCAGCTTTGTTCTAGGCCACCATACGATACTGCCATATGTTAATAGAAGCCGCACCATGGTTGTGTAAATCCACTTTATTATCTTTGGTTTCAGACCCCATGCTTTACCATAGGTGGAGCGACACATACCAAAGACTCTTTGAGCTTTTGTCACAGTTCTCTCCATATGGAGTTTCCAGGTCAGCTCTTTATCTAGCGTAATGCCAAGATATTTCACTTCGCTGGACCATGACAGCTCCGATTTGTATAGTTGTAGCGTTTTGAGCCTAAGTAGGTTCTTCTGCCTTGTAAAGGGGATCAACGTCGTTTTACTGGGGTTTACTGACAAGTGGTTAGTGGACAGAAGGCTTACGGTGAATCGACTTTATCAAAAACACGTGCTTATGAGTGGTACAAAGCGTTCAAAAGCCGTCGAGATGTGATGGAAGATTTGCCTCGCTACTGAAGTTAACATTGCAAAAGTGAGGGAAAAAGTGTCTTCAAATTCTCATTCAACTTTGAGAGAGATCAATTCCGTCCCAACATTCATGAAACGCATTCTTACTGGTGATGAGACGTGGGTTTACGAGTTTGACATGCAAACCAGTCAACAAGTTTCGGAGTGGCGCCTTCCAACTGAACCGAAACCGAAAAACCACGCCAAAGTCGATCAAAAGTCAAAGTCATGTTGACTGTTGTGCACTCGCGGTGTTATGCACTCGAAATTCTTGCCGGAAGGTCAAACGGTAAATAAAGATTATTATTTGAACGTTATGCGGCGTTTAAGAGAACAAATTCGACGAAAAAGGCCAGATTTGGGGAAAGAAAATTCTTGGATTTTGCACCACGATAATGCGCCTTAATCGGTAGAAGACATAAAGGAGAATTCGCGGCGAGAACTGAACAAAATTCTGGAAACAGCGTTTAAAAAATGTTTTGATGATTAGATTATACATTGGTGTAAGTGTATTTTTATACAACTAGATGCACTAGAGATTTATGTGGGTCCTAAGTTCTGTGTTCACTCGGGATGTAATTGAAGGTAAGATTTGACTTGGATATTTTTTACCAATAAACTACATATATCAACCTAATAGTATTACTTGCAAATATAATTCAGCCAGTACGTAAAAAATGGGCGTTAAATATTGAGCTTGCAGGATGACAAGTCATGACACATGGTCACAAAATGGGTGGCTACAGAAAGCCAGCTTCATTTGGCGAAAATTAAATCAACTCAAACGAATTGTTCCTTTTTGTTTTGATTTACACAGGTATCAGTGTTTGTGTTCGCCTGCTATCTATTTAGTAGTCCGATGCTCAATTGTGTTTAGAAGGAGGTGAGGTTGCGGAAGAAATACATACAGGTCTGGGATAACCTGCCCTTAAATAATTAATTGTTATATTAGATATATTAAAAACAAATCATTAGTACCTACATGTATAATATGTCACTCTGAACAAAGAGGTCCTGTCTTGTAACGTAATAGCATTATGATATAATGCCCGGCATTATAGTATCGTGCCAGAAACGTGTCAGTACGTAAGTGTACGTTAAGAAAAATCGCTACTATTGTGAGTGCCCAACCCCGGCCATATGAACGAGCCTTTAGCTAGCTTCGCCCGTAAGAATATCAATCAATCTCTTGTTGATACGACATTACAGAGGCGAAATTTTGTTGTTCGCAAGGATGTTGGCTTGTTTTGGACAGATACGTACTTGGAAAGTTTTGAGGTATGATTGTACGCGTACGCGATGGGGCTGGAAGTCTTAGAAGTCACAGGGTCATCACTCTCAACGTTAAATTCTTGGCGTGATTGAAAATTCCTCAACAGTAATTTTACTTGTCAAAATTCATAGAAAGCAAACAATACTGTCGTGTATTCAATCAATTTTCGTCAGATATTATTAACGTTGTTATTAGTTTGTGAAGTTCCTGATAACGAGGCACAATATAATTTCATTGTTGAGCCACGATCATGACGTTATTATTCAAAATGTACCTAAGTAAGAACTAAAAAAATACCCATATAGACGAACATAGAACCTTGTCCTCGTCGGTTTGATGACCATTAAAAAATTGATTTTGAACCTATTCACACCATGTTTTTCAAACGAGCATAAGACGGGTATTAGTATCGATACGAACAGAAACAATGTGAAAAAGCGCTGCCAATTTAAAGTCAAACGGCGTTATACCTCTGGCGTTCAAAGACAATTGAAAAATCAATTATTGTTTCTGAAATCTGTTGCTTGACGGGTTAAAAAGAAAACACATGTATCAAAAATGCTCGATTTTGATTTAACGGTAAACAATCAAATACTTACTCTTTATTTTAATTGGAAATAGTTATTTAGACGAATGTAATACTTAGCAGTATTACATTCGTCTAAATAACTATTTATAATAATGGCTAACCATAGTCAAGAGTTTGTAAAAACCAATATCCGCACGTGTGTCTCATAAAACGTTTTTCAACAGATTTGCGAGAAAACAGTACAACAATAACTTTTTTAGTTTTGTGTTGTAAGGACATTAGTTCCATTTGTGCGCAATAGATGGCGATGAACCAAGGCGTGACTTTTATGATTAGTGGGTTTGAGGTTTTTTTTACGTAGTATAAGTAGTTGTATGAACTTATTTTAAGTTTTGACGACAAATTAGGCCGCACTACAGCCTAGTTTTTTTTAGCGTTAGGACAGGAATCCCTGATAATCCCGTGTCACTCCCAATTTTGAAATTACCACTGAAGGGTTCTTCTCGAGGTTGTCTGTACATTTTTTTACAAAATATCAATCGGAAAGTCGTAACAAGCTGTGACGTTCCTAATATGAAAATGGCGCCACGTGCGCGTGTTGCAAATAAGAAGTTACCTTCTGTCTCATTTTCTTTTTAATATTAAAATGAGACAATCGTATTAGTCCGGTACCGCTAGGTTTTTAGGTTCCAAAAATATTAAAGTTTATGATTTTTTGCATACAGTTAGTATACTATTTGACTAACCTAAATCATGATTTTGTGTCATTTTTGATGGTTGCTAAGGTCACAATTTAGGTATTTGTCTTTTTATGCATTATTTCGTTAAAAAGAAAATTAGAGTTGAAAATTTAGCTTCCATGATGATAACAAAGTCATTACTGATATACATAAGCTTTTTGTGCCATCTCACTCCATGGGAATACTGGATTTAACCAAATACTTACCTATCGCTGTAATAGCTATAGAAAAATATTAAAGTTGGTGAAATAAGTGTTAACAGTTCTCTAACTCTAGTATCTATTGTTTAAGTCATTTTGTGTCATATTCATCCATGGTATTCGGAACTATAATTTTTTTCCTATTTCACCCCCTGTAATAGCCATAAAAGAAAATTCAAGTTATTAGAGTTTATGTCTTTATTAATGTTATGGTAAAAGGAAGCTCTATGCTTAATTTGTGTCGTTTTAATCCATGGGATTTTGATTTATATTGTTTTCAACATTTTTGTGCGAAGAACACTAGCGCGGCCACAGCGCGGCAAAGGAGCGCGTAGGTATTCACTGGCTGCGGCGACCGGCTGCCGGCCGGCCGGGAGCGAGGCGCTATAATTTGTTTGTTGTTGTACGAGTAGTGACTTGTGATAATTGCATAGAAAATGGAAACTAATATAACATGTCTTATTTGTGGGCTTATGTTGGGTGGTAAAGCTGTAAAATTAAAAGAAAGGATTTTATTAACGCATTAATTGCCTCCCGTAAATATACACACATTACCATTACCCCCATGCCTTCATGAATTGGAAGCGCGCCGCCCATCGGCGGCGGCGACACCTCGAGGAAGTACACAGCCGCCCGCCCTTGGGTGACCTCGGCATTTCGACATTCGCTATTTTTTCGATTGATTAGAGCAGAGTGATTTGTTCGATTAAAGAGCACATACGATGTGAGTTAATTATTACAAAAAATACATTTTCATTGGTGTTATAGCGATGGAGTGTAAAAGTGACTTCCGAATTAATTTATAATAGTGCAAAATCATGTCAATGTATTAAATAAATAACTAAAATAACATTTATATGCATGGTAAAATTTCCCTGTAAATACAAATTATTTATATAATTTTTTCAAAAAATCAAAATCATAATGAATTCATTTTAATTAAATTAAATTATACAGTGATTTGAGTATCTCGGTGGCGATGGCGTAGTGATTTGAACGCTATAGTTTCGATAGCAAAAACAAAGCAACTTTCGCCATGCCCGAGATGGGTCAGTCATAATTTATAATCTCGAGCTCCCCCGTGCTTTGGAAGGCACGCTAAGCCGTTGGTCTCAGTCGTTACCACAACTACTTTAACTCACCAAACCGCTTTTTATATACAAAGCTCAGCAAATGAGTCATCACATCTGATGTGAAGCGGTAAGAAAAGTCCATGTGCGGAGACAGCTAGTGCAGTTTGAAAACACACTGTTCTAGCCGCCCCCACCTTGCCGGCTTTTTTAGCACTTCTTTTTAAGTAACCCATGTTAAAGGAAGGAGGGAACACATGTGCTGGCAAAAATTCCAAGTTTTGGAAGTCCGACAAAGAAACGACTTCTTTGTGCGTGATGTTTAGGTGGAGACAGTAGCTTTGATGACTCCGAAGACCAGCACGCGTGCTCCTGAGTAGGAAAGGGGAAGGTAGGATAAGGTCGAAAAGCTCCTCAGAACACTCTCCATGATAAAGCCGATAGAAGGCGCTTAATGATGCAATGTCACGACACGACGGAGTTGTAGAGGTTCTAGGCTGTTCGTGACCACTACGTGGTCAATAATATGAACGGCACGACGCTGCAATCTGTCCAGCGCATAGAGGAGGTATTTGGCGGAGCCATCCCACAGAAGCGAGCAATATTTAACGCAAGACCGGACCAGAGTTTTGTATAGCAGGCAAAGGTTTTGTATGGTCAGGTGTGAAAAATCGACTCACTTTGTTCAGGACACCTAGCTTCTGTGAGACTGTTTTGACCACGGTTTCGATATATTTCCTCTGATTTATGATCGCAGCATATCTCCATACCGAGCAAATTGATGTAGCTCTGTGCCGAAAGAGTAGTTAGTGCCCTGAAGAGACGGAAGGGGAAGGAACGGCGATCTTTTGGCTGTAAACGCGCACACCTGTGTTTTCTTAGCATTGAACTCAACAAGATTGTTAAATCCCCATTCAGATATGAGGTTTAACACCCTGTTGAGCTCAATGGTAAGATTGATTCTCACCCACTCGGTTTCAATGCGCCCAACCCCTGGGCGACCTTAATATCCACCATGCACTGTACTGTCATCCGCATAGCAATGAATGCATATCATTGATATGAAGAAGAAAGAGAGTGGAACAGAGCCTTGTGGTACACCAGTATTCACTAACATGAATCACAAAACGCACCCATCAACGAGGACACGGATCTTCGCTCATGCAGGAAGCTCGCGATCCAGTTGCAAAGCTGAGTGGGCAGACCGTATGCCGGTAGCTTGGATAGAAGAGCCCAGTGCCAGAACCGATCAAAAGCTTTGACAATGTCAAGGCTAACAGCCACTGACTTACCGTGATTGTCAATAGCTTCACACCAGACATGCATTAAATATGCTAGAAGATCACCCGTTGACCGTATCGACCGAAACCCACACTGATGATCATTAATTAATGAGTGATCTTCTAGGTATCGGACCAGCTAGTTAATTAAGATCCGTTCCATAACCTTGCAAAGAACAGAGGTGACAGCTATTGGACGGTAGTTAGCTGGGTCTGATCGGTCTCCCTTTTTGGGGACTGGTTGCACATTGGCCTCGCTCCAAGATTCCGGCACACACCCAGAAGAGAGAGAAAGGCGGTATAGCCGCGTTAAGACGGGAGACAACTCCACTACGCAGTTTTTCAGTACTATCGCTGAGATGCCATCAGGTCTCGTGCAACGCGCTGAGCATCCGCTCTGATGAAGGCCCTTTTGCAGGACTTGGTGGCATTGTTATAGGCTGCTTTCCGTGTGTCCATATTGGGATCCCCATTGACTGGACCTGATCCAAGCGCGGTATGCCGACTGTTTGTTCTCAACAGCTAAGGCACACTCGCGATTGAACTAGTGGTTAGGCCTGCCCTTACTGACCAGATCGGAGTGAGAGATATAGTACTCCAACCCTAACTTTATCTCACCAGCTCACTTAGCAGTAGCGCTAGCATTCGGCTTCGACTCATTGAAACAGCGCTGCCTCCAAGGAACAGATGCAAAGTTATCCCGCATACCGCCCTAGTCTGCCGACGCATAGTGCCAGATGCAGCGCTTGGCCACCGCAGATAACGGTGGCGACGCCCGTGGCACCCCAGCAGAAATCAGGCAGTGACTCGATGATCCCAAGGGAGCTCAAACCTCTAACCGATATCCCTCCGGGCGAGTCGTCATCAGAATGTCCAACAAAGAGGGTGCGTGACCGACAATATCTGGAATCCTGGTGGGCTGGTTAACCAGTTAAGTCAGGTCATGCGTGAGAGCGAACGCATGGGCAGTTCTACCAGCATGGTCAGTTTTGGGGAAACATAACCACTTCTTGTGGTGAGCATTGAAGTCTCCCAAAAACACCAATTCTGCGGTTGGAAACTGGTCCTGCGCAACATCTGCCACCCGACTAAGGTGTTCAAAAAGTCGAGTTGTCTCCATGTCACCGCTGTGGGATCTGTAGAGGCAAACGTAGACACGTCAATGAATGCCCAGGTCCACGTGCACCCCGAGAATGGAAAAGAAAGGGTCCTCCAAGTGGCGTAGATGGCGACAGCAAACATCCGTCCGGACAAACAAGCAAACCCCGGACTTCGCTTTGAAGGACTCTTCAAGAGCATAGCCGGGATAGTCCAGATACCTTGTGTAAGCCGGGCGGAGTATTTGCGTCTCCGTCAAAAAAAGCAGCGCTGGCCGAGCCGTCTCAAGATGTTGGTAGACGACATTGAGATTAGCATGGAGCCCACGGAAGTTAGTGAGCCCGACCTCAAACAGCGTGGCTGTAGTGGAGTCGTGCACCGCTGTACGACCATACATATTACTTGTCGCTGCCATGGATGGATATTGGCAGTCAAATCGTGAGGCCTGTTTTGCCAGGTAACAGCCGACAGCAAAGAAGCGCTGACCCGCAAGACGGAAGGGCCTCCGAACCCTCCCGGGTATGGCCGCTGGAACCCCACCATCCGGTAACTAGCCGGCACGACGGACTACCCCGAGATTATGCGAGGCATGATGGGGAAGCCTCACGACCTGGTTAGGATAGCTTGGGCCCCTGTACCGTGCCACGGGCGGCCAGCGGAACAGCCGTATCTTCAGGTCTCCCTGGCCGACGGGTCAACGCAGTCCACCTGGCACTAGTCAGACGGAAGCCATCATTGACCGCATCCATCGCGGCATCGTCTCCCCAAGCTGTACGCCCACTGTTCCCGGAACGCGGCCACATGTGGTCACTTGGTGGGTTTTGCGCCTTGCGTACGGTGGTCACTAACCAGGGTTTTCACACCCTACCACCAGTGGAGCAGTTGATAGCTCAGAGATCCCTTAGTCGCCTCTTACGAAACCCACGGGAGGAAATAGGGCGCCGCACGGTAATTTTTTTAAAATAAGATTTTAGAGATATAATTGTTTTATTACTACTAAGTATGTCTATTAATAAGTCTACTATCTCTAGAATTGTACAATCAGCTTCAGACAAATGGGATGTCCATATTTCTAAGCACTAGTCTTTGCCTCCGGTAAAAAAAAGAAAAAAAGGTTACCTATATATATTATTATATAATTTCTCTCACAACATGCGGTACCCGCACTTGTTTTATTTATCAAATAAAGTATGCTCTTAAATTTTTAATTGTGTACGGCTTTAAAACGGATATGAAATTATTTCGGATTATCCGATCTTACCATTAATAATGTTACATTTGATGTGCTGTCGTGTGTACATATAAGTATAAATTTATCAATCCTTGTGGTGACAGTAATAAGTGTACAGAACATAACAATTTCGTATTATAAGTAGGTATATTTTTTATGTATAATTACTTTATACATTATACACACGACACTTACTTATATGTACACACGACAGCACATCAAGTGTAACAGTTGCAATACGAAAGCCACCTCTATTACGAACGCAGTAAGGGCAAGCTCAAGGTCATACTGTTACGCTTGATGTGCTGTCCATTGTACAAAACAACAGCAGGTCAGCTAACCGTAATATGAGAAAAAAAATCCAATCAATTTTCAACCTAAACGCAATCGGATTAAAGTACAAAAACGTTTAGCTTAATTCGGGCGTTTGTGTTAACGTGACCTTCGGTTGACTGTTCCTACTTGCTACTCTTTGCAAATAAAGCGCTTTCAAGGAGGTTCAATCATTGAGGCCATTTATTCTCCTACTGTGAAACTCCTTGGTGTAAATTCTTATATCTTTTAAGGATTTTTTTTTTAAAAAACGTAACGAATACGCACGGTACCCATACAAACGGATTGTGCGGTGAAACAGGTACTTAGAGGTGAGTACCTATTTTACCGTACACTCTGCTGTATGGTGCGTAAGATTTAACTTTTGAACTACGTATTGAAAGCCATCAGTTCGAAATTGGGGCGTTTGTAAAAGAAAACCAAAAATATACTGATTCATATGCAATTTTAATAACCCAGACCATTACATTATTTTCAACCATCTAGAACTAACACTTTTCTATTTCTAGAGCAAAAGTAAATCGCTTACTTACACTGTTTTACTCGTTATTATATGAGGTGATCTTCCAACTGTCGAGACGTATTGGAAACACGTCCTTTAGCTTCAACGCTTCGAACCAGTATGCGAGCTGCTAGCAGTGAGCCCGTTCAGTTGTGTTGAACGAGTGAACGAATGAGTAAACTACGAGTATATATCTTTAGTCTATGGAACGAACTATTGTGTGAGCGAAATATCGAGTGAACGTAATGGATAGAGAGATTAAGTAATTGAATAATCGATATAATATCGAGAGCTCGTATAATGGTAACTATAAAAGCTAACAGCTCGGCCATCCTGTTCAAAGCGTGTCCTCACGCGTAAAGGAAACCCACAAATAATTGACATACTATAATTTATGATATAAAAATATACGTATTGTAAATTTATAATCTTCTGTCATCATTCTTCACAGATCATCAAACTCAAGTTACAAATATCGTAAGTACACGCTCTTTAATTAAGTGAGGCTTCCATTTTAACATTTAAATTTACATATTACATTTGGTAACTAAACAAGTTTGTACAAAATGCGGTATTTTATATATTAGTGTTTTAATTAACAAGTTAAAAAAAAAACGGTAGTAATAATGATACTTACCAATTTATAATACATTATTATCTATAAATGCAATCATGTTGTAAATAAACGTGCAAAAAATAATAATAAATAATAATGATACTTAGTCTTAATTCATAACATATTATTATGTATAAATACAATCGACTCTCATATTATTAAATACAATTATGAGCAACACTAGAAAATTACAAAATAAATGTATTTCAAAAACAGTAATATAAATTCTGTAATAAAAATATTTTAAGATACAATAATAAGATAATTCCTCGATATATAATAATCACTGGTTCGTTTATTATTACAATTCATTTTCACTACCATTATGACTACTTTCCTCTCCACTATCTAAATTTCTACAAAATGTTAGCCAGGGCTGCATTTTGTCAATAGCGACTACGGTTTCATACCGTCGACCTTTCTTTCGTGTCATTGGGGTGTCTTCAATTAGATACCTGTCATTTGGAAGCACTTTTATTACGCGATACGGCCCTTGAAATTTAACTATCAGCTTTTGGGATTTACCGTCATGGGGCATTTGTCTTTCTACGCGAACTAAATCACCTACTTCATATTTTTTTCCCGGTTTTCTGTGCCTATTGTACCTATCAGAGTCTTTGGTTTGTTGTGCCTTAATATCTTCACCTGCCTTAATTCTCATGTGTTCTAATTCGTCTAAATCAACTATTTTAGAAGTATCAGCGATTACCTGATTCAAAATCCCTTCGCTTTTACTCGTAATGTTAAAACCAAACAGTAAGTCAGATGGACTTTTTTTTGTCGCTTTGTGGATAGTGGTGTTAATACCTACCTGGATGTCACAAATGTATTCGTCCCAAGATTTATCGTCCTGATTATGAGTACAAGTAGAGAGAGCATCTAGTATAGTCTTGTTAAAGCGTTCGACTTGCCCGTTTGCTCTGGGGGTCGCAACGGCATTGGTTATGTGCTTTATTCCATATGATGTTACAAATTCTTTAAATGTTTTACTAGTGAAACTTGTGCCTTTATCAGTTATGACCCTTGTGGGCACGCCAAAGTAACTAATATGTTCCTTAAAAACTCTTACGCTGGTTAGAGATTTGGTATTTTTTACTGCTGTTATGTTTACATATTTAGTGAAGCTATCAACAAGAACCAATAAGTAACAGTTACCTTTTTTGCTTTTTATGAAAGGTCCTACGTGATCTGCATGTACTGTGTGGAAGGGGACACTAACTTTATCGATGGGGTGTAACTCACCTTCTCGTTTACCCCCTGGAGTTTTGTGATGCGCACATTCTAGGCAAGATTGCACGTATTTTTTTACAAAACGACGCATCTTTGGGAACCAATAATGCAATTGAATTCGTTGCAATGTCTTGTCAAAGCTATAATGGCCTATATCATCATGGTTTCTTTTTAGAATTTGCCATCGCACTCCTTTTGGAACTAGCCACCTAATATCATCACCAACTACACGATATACGCGGCCATTCTTTAACCTATAATTTTTATGTACATCTATAAACATATCCGCACCCTTATCTGCAAGTATACCCTTAATCCTAAGCACCTCTTCGTCTGCATCCTGTACAGTAGCAATCCAGTCCTGATTCGAGGTCTCAATAGATAAAGCATCTAAAATATGGATTTCTGGGACGGGGGCATCGACGGGGCCCCGACTTAACGCATCAACGTGCCTCATACGAGACCCGGGACGATATTCTATAGAAAAATCGAACTCTTGTAACTGCACCCACCACCGCGCTACTCGTGGAATTAGATCCCGTTTTACTAACGTGGATCTCAGAGCGCTACAATCGGTGTATATAGTGAACGATATCCCTAACAAATATACCCTGAACCTGTTCAATGATGCGACTACTGCCAGGGTCTCAAGTTCGTAAGAGTGCAATTTACGTTCATCAATTGATGTTTTACGACTAAAATACGATATTGGATGAAATACTCCGGTAGTGTCACATTGTAAAAGGATACCTGCAAGTCCATCTTTACATGCATCAGTATGCAGTTGAGTTGCCGCTTTAGGATCATAAAGAGCTAATAACGGGCGTTCCGTGAGTAAAGTTTTGACATTATGAAAGGCTTTATCTTGACATTCCCCCCATTTCCAAGCGCTTTCCTTTTTTAAAAGATCGGTTAGTGGGGACGTTATAATAGCGTAATCCTTAATGAACCTTCTAAAAAATCCCGATAGGCCTAAGAACTGCCTAAGTTCGTGTTGGTTGCGAGGAGTTGCAAACTTCGAGACAGCATCGGTTTTCCTATGACCCGGCCTAATACCTAATGAGTTTACTTCAAACCCTAAAAAGTCTATAGTGTCCATAAAAAAGTTGCATTTACTAAGTCTCAAAGTCAATCCACCCCGTTTAAGTAGTTGTAATACTTCCTCTAACCTCTTTAGACCCTCGTCTACATTTTGACATGGAATCAGAATGTCATCCATGTAGACGATGGCATATTTGATTTTAGCATCGTGGAGTATCTTATTAATCGTTCGCTGAAAGACGGACGGCGCATTAACTAGGCCAAAGGGCATGCGATTATATTCGAATTGCCCGTCTGGCGTTACGAAAGCAGTTTTGTGACGCGACTCCTCGTTAATAGGTATCTGATAATAACCAGAGGCTAAGTCAAGAGATGTAAATAATTTATTTCCTGCCAATCGATCAAGTTGATCCTCAACGCGTGGGAGAGGGTAATGGTCTTTCTTAGTTTTTCTGTTAAGAGCCCGGTAATCAACGCATAAGCGTTTTTCACCAGTCTTTTTTTGGACTAAGACTATTGGGCTAGCATAAGGTGAGGAGGACTCTCTTACTATCCCATTATTTATCATGTCCTGAACCATATCGTTAACAAGTGACCTTTCAGAATGAGACAGCCGATAGGGCCTGTATACGATAGGTTCAGAATCCTCCAGTGTTATAACCATCTCTGATACATTAGTAAACCCTATATCACTTAGACCTTTAGAAAAACAGTCTTTATGTTTGATAAGTAATTGCTGCAAATCTAGGCGTTCATCATTATTTAATTGTTCCCCGCATTTTATCAGGTCATCAGAATCAAAAGTGTCGTAGGACATATTACAACAATTCAAAACGACCGATGAATCTAAGTGCTTAATATTAACCGCTCGGGTAACTAAAGAGTCTTCAGAAATGGTTATATCACATTGAGATGTATTAAATACGAGTAACGACCCAAGTCCGTTTCTAATTTCGTATTCACCTGGGGGAATATAGTATTCTTTACTTGTTTCCCCTCTGAGCGAACCATGTACATAAACACTCCCTTCAAATACGGGATCAGATTTTACCGATACAACTGCTAACGAGTTTTCATGAATGACTTTGTTAATACTAGATATCAGATGTATTTTAATGGATTCTATCCTTTCGAAAATTATTTTAGTAGGGGTTTTAGTGATAATAAGATCAGGCATTTCGGTGAAAGAATGCCCTAGGAGGGCGGGATGACTTAAAACGTAATTCTCAACTACGTAAATATCTATAACCTTTTTGATTCCTTGAACTTCAACTTCAGTACTGATCATACCTAAGGGGCTTACTAGATTAGAGCCAATACCTCTAAGAACCGGTAAGTCAACTGGGTACTTAATGTCCAGTCCAAGTTCTTTGGCTTTACTTAGTTTAATCAAAGAGCATTGACTACCTAAATCTATATGGCAAGATACCACTTTACCGCTAATTTTGACATCAAAAACATACTTATCATTAGAAGAACCAACCGAATCTAGCTTAGATACCTGGTTTTCTATCCTTTTGTTTGTTTGCGTCTCTCTTTTATTTGCATCTACGCTAGTCTTATTCTTATAACAGCTTGTGGCTTGATGCCCTACCCTATCGCACACTGAACATTTAATAAGTGGTTTGTCACACTTAAAGCTGGGATGACCAAGCTCATTACAATTAAAACAGCGAATATTTGTATTGGTGATTCCTGGCTTTAAGTTTTGGTGTCGATATGTTGCATTAAAAGAGGGCTTACGGTCATATCTATTTTTGTTATTTGATTCTTGACTTTCCCTACTTTGTCCCACTTTAACAGTCCTAAAATATTTAAGAATCTGTTCCGGTTCGCTAAACTGGGCTGCTTGAGCACCTACCTTAATAGCACGGTCATCTACCCCATACAAAATACAGTCCACAGCCCGTTTCCCGGTAATATTACACCTGTTTAATAGATTAAGTTTCGCGTAATAATAATGTTCCAATGACTCACCATACTTGACACGCTTAGCAAGCATTTCTGTCAGGAGTTCAGCATAGTCCTCGCGACAAGGAAATGACTCAAGCAATTTCTTTTTCCATTCGGTCCAAGAGTGCAAGAGTGTAGGTAAACCTTGGTACCACGTTTTTGCAACCCCAGTTAACTTAGGAAGAGCATAATGTATTATTTCTTTTTCTTCCCACCCATATATCTCTGCACATTCTTCGATTTTAGTGATCCATACTAATACAGTTTGTTCTTTACTTAAAGGGTCAAATTCTGGTATCACATTAGTGTTAAATGACAGTTTAGGTCTATCTGAACTCTTGACATTTTTCAGAATTGATAGAAATTTATCTAATATAACATTAGTGGCTGATTCTGACCTATCCCTATCATCCCTGTAAATTTTAAACGACTCACCGCTGCTCGAAGTATGGCGTCCTTCTTGCCTTGGACCCCTTCCTGTATCCCGTTGTCGCCTCTTTTGCTGTTTGCGCTTCCTCTTATAGATGGTTCGATCATCCATCGAACTATCGGAATCCGAATTTCCGTCTCGCCTTCTCTTACTGCTGCGTGAACATAGTACTTCGTTCTTCCTTGCCATCCCTACAGAGTCCTTTTCAGTTCTAGTAACAGGGAATAGAACACTTCCACTGCCCTCAGACCTGGGCACTCCACTGCCCTCTAACGTGGGCGGTTCCCTGCCCTCAAACCTGGGCGTTATCCCGCCCTCTAACCTGGGCGTCCTCCCGCCCTCTAACCTGGGCGACCTTTGGCTCTCCAACCTGAGCATCCCTCCATCACTGTCATAATACGACATTCCTTTTCCTTCGCCTTGCTTGGATTTATCCATATAAAACGTATCTGAAATAATCCTAAAGCTTAGTATCCATTCATAAATATTGACAAATCCGTGGAACAAGGGGGGGACGAAATAACTCATTTCGGCTGCTTCTGACAGTGAACTGCCTCTTTTCCTCAACCAAGTTGACTGTCCATTACCTTGCCTCTTGGTTTTTGTATTTTAAACGCTATAGTAAAGGTCACGTAAAAATCAACTCATAACTCCGAAACGGTGCGTCGTAGCGCAAAAATAATGAAATTTTCACCCCCCTTTATAAAACCCCGCAGGCAATTCTCTTAATCCGCTAGAATAATAAAAAAGTATGACACCCTTATTTTAAAAAAAAGATTGACACCCTTATTTTTTTCATACTACTACTAACTACTTACGACATTGCATATAAACCTACGTGTATGAAAATAACTCAAATTCACGAAAGTGTAAGTAAGAAAATAACTCAATCTAATTATTTTAAACATCGACTGCTATTACTTGCCTAACGGTAAAGTTTCAATATATGAGACAAATCTATGACCTACCCACACCAGACACGACAATATTCACTTTAAATGAACGCCATCAGACTGGTGAAGGTATGAGATCTTTTAATAAGCCATAAATATAACTACAGTGTAGAAATGATAAAAAAACGTGTTTTTTTTTCATCTTGTCGCTAAATAACCATAAAGAGGATAGCACTTACTATTTGTCTCTAAAGAGAATACGGAAATGAGAAAATGAGGGTATATCTAAGAATAACTTCATTTTTATTTTAAAACGGTTCACCGTTTAAATACTTATATTCGTATATTCATTTTATGTGGGGATGCCGAAATTTTCAAGATTATTAATAATAATCATCCTCAAAGTGGTAAGAATATTGTTCTTTAAGAGTTACCGGTACCATTATTTAATTTATGGTCGTAAATGGTACAAATGTTTTGAGAGAAAAAAAAATCTACCCTCAAATTATGATTGGTAAGTTCAACATCACTAGCGAGAACAAGCGGAAAAAATATATAATTAACAACGTATACTGACACGAGTGGACGTGGAAAAAGAAAGTATTATGAATTCTTTTACGATCCCACTTCTGAACTGAAAGCCATCAGTTCGAAATTGGGGCGTTTGTAAAAGAAAACCAAAAATATACTGATTCATATGCAATTTTAATAACCCAGACCATTTACATTATTTTCAACCATCTAGAACTAACACTTTTCTATTTCTAGAGCAAAAGTAAATCGCTTACTTACACTGTTTTACTCGTTATTATATGAGGTGATCTTCCAACTGTCGAGACGTATTGGAAACACGTCCTTTAGCTTCAACGCTTCGAACCAGTATGCGAGCTGCTAGCAGTGAGCCCGTTCAGTTGTGTTGAACGAGTGAACGAATGAGTAAACTACGAGTATATATCTTTAGTCTATGGAACGAACTATTGTGTGAGCGAAATATCGAGTGAACGTAATGGATAGAGTGATTAAGTAATTGAATAATCGATATAATATCGAGAGCTCGTATAATGGTAACTATAAAAGCTAACAGTATACAGGCTTCGTAAATGCATTTTTGAGCAAATATGTTGAAACAAATATTGAGTTATAATTCAACGGTAGCAATTAATTACTAAGTTATAAAACTGTTTACTGTATACAATAATATTACGAAAAAAAGGAAATTATAATTTCTTTTCAAGTTTAATTAAAAGTACAGAAGACAGCACATGAAGTGCAACAGTTGTTTTATAAGAGCCGCCTCTATCATGTACGTAGTAAGAGTGGTCCCAAGAAAACGGTCCGCGAGAGAACAGCACTTGAATATCCTGGTCTTAACTCCGGCCCAGTTCACGGATCCCTTTATTGTTTTGTCGTCACCCCACACGCGTTATTTATCTTTAGCGTGTGATATTGCTGGTGACGTTTCATACAAAGTTTGAGGCTTTTTATTTGCTTTTCGCACACGGAGGAAAAGTTTTATTTATTAAGCCGGTTTTGCCCCTGAATTTGTCAGGCAAAAGATTATGCGGAGTTTGATTTGAAACAAGGGGAAAACATTTCTTTGTTTCATTCAACTTTGCTTTGTTACGTGTAGAATAGATAATTTAAAGTTGTTTTCTTGTCACAAAAATTTAACTGCTTTGAATAAATTGCGTATATGGCATGATTATTAAATGTGAAAATTCAAGAACTAATTGAGATAATTAAAAGATTGAAGCATATTAAAGCCTATAATTTTACACTTTCGGGGAGATGGGCTAGAACTCAGTGATTAATAATTATAAAATACAGCGTTTTTAAATCTTATTAGGTATGCTATCACTTACTAATAGAAATATGAAAAAAAACTTGTTACACTACCGGCATTATTCATAATTAATTTATTCTTGATATAAATTTGCAACAATATGAAAAGTGATATAGTAGGTTTACACAGATCTTCATTAAATGATAACAGGTTTTAAGTGTTAGGTACAAATACAACTTGTCAAGGTTAAGTGAAATTTCATGTAATTAATTAACATCTACCAAGGATGTCAATTAGACTGATTATGAAGCCAACGTAAAATAATTTATCTACTAGTAGGTATACTTACAACAAATCGTTAGATTTTCAATCACAATGTAAGTAATACATTGAACATGATTATACATAACTGTATTTTTTATTTCCTTTTACAATAACTTAAAATGAATAAAGGTACTTATATTACAAATTGCAGTAATCCAGAAGTATAAGAAAATTAGATTAAAGCCTGTAACTAATAAAAAGCTAATTAGTAACTCTTGATATTTTCGATAAATGTCTTAGGGCCTGTGCATACAGACAGTCTAGTAACTTCTGTACAGTCAGGGACAAAAGTAGATATCTATTTTTGACATCTTACAGACCTCTCTATACACATATTTTTCAAACACAACAGATTTCATTGTGCGTTCGGCAGGCTGGTAAGGGTGCAAGAGGTTAGGAGAAATTAACTGTTACTTAGTAGGGTAAAGTGGAGTAATTCCGAGTGCTTCGTATTTCCAAAAAGAACCGCTTACATCTAGATGTAAAAGTACAAAAGACTGTGCTCAGTGCCTGGCACGGAGCATAGGCCTTTTTAGCCAGTGGAAATAGATGGCATTTCGGGGTTACTCAAGATAGAGGCCCGCAGAAAATATCCGACAGTGTTACTTAGTTTGTAAACATATTTATTTTCAACCCGTACATTTACGAGCGAAAGTGCAATAGGAAATAGCCTGTCGCGATCAACAGAAACTACGTACAGATATATTTTTTTTTCATGATTTGATTTATCACAAGTTTATTAAATTATTCCTGACTTGATAAACCCATCAATTTTTTAAAAGCGACCCAAATTTTGACCAGCCCTGTAGTGCTGTAGTAATTAAGACGAAGTTTTTCAAGCGCGAATATCACGCATATGAAAATAAAACACGAAAATAAAGTACCCCCGTAATTGGAGCCGTGTTAACTACCACCGTAAAGGGGGCTTTTACATTACTTGAGAACTAGACTTTCCTAAATAGTATCCATCTATAATCTTTATGATGTCACAGCCTCACAGCGCAAGACATGAGTTATCAACATAAAAGCTCTCTCATCTTAATATTCGCATACATTATTCTCACAGTAAACGCACTACTAAGAGACAAATTTCATTATAATTACACCGTAAAAGGATTAATGTGCTTTCGACGTTAGTTTTAACTAATTTAACACCACCCCATTAGAGGTGATCTCACTGCCTGTGTTCCATGAAACGACGTACTTAAATTTCGATGGGGCTTAAGGGGCTTGGGATTTTAGTCGTGTTTAAGTGAATATAGTTGTGTATAACATTATTATGTTTTTGAAATGTTCTGATTCCTTTTTGTTTGTACATAAAGGGGTTTGAATATTTTTGTATGCAGAGCGTTCCAGGAATTTGGATTAAGTCTGACAAGTTTTGGTGTGTATCTGAGTGCCTGTCTGTGGCATTGTAGATCCTAAGCGTACCTGTTTTGGTATGTTGTATCTGTTTTATAAGTATAATTATCACGAGCCACTTAAAGTGGCTCAACAATATTTATGTTCATTATTATGCTTATGTGTACTCACATGTTATATTTTAATTTTTAAAACAGTTGTTTTTGCACTACATATTTAGTCATTTTGGACTCAGCTTTCCAGTTGACTCGTAGAGAATGCCCACGCGATTATTTTATTACCAAGTTATGTGCACTACTTTATTACTTATATATTCATATAAATAAATCATTACTAAAATCAGACATTTTTTAATAAATTAATATTGTTTTATACACCAACAAAATGGCGCTAAATCTATATTCGATTCTCTGAGCTAGTGCTGCGCCACAGAATACAAACCGCGGGCGTATCAAGGTTAATAATTTCTCTATATAGGTAGTGTCGATTGGAGTTTTCCAATTTACCTGTCTGAAACACTTTGCCAAAAGTTTGTTATATTCAAGAAAAATAGTTGTAATATACTGAGTCGGACCGATGCTATAACAGTCATTATGTTACCGGTTGTTTTTAATTATTATTTTATTCACAGTAATAAAATAAATGCCATTATTTGTTCACATTTTAGATCATATTTCGAATTTTAAAACACGAGTGTAGATAAAATAATTTTAACATATTGATTTGTTTATTTTACATAATATAATGTATTTTTTACTTTTGTGGAGCTCGGTGGCGTATCGGTTAGAGCACTCTGGTTTCGATACGAAAACAAAGTAACTTTCGCTATGGTCGATCCTGGGATGGGTCAATCAAAGTTTGTTATCTCGAGCTCCTCCGTGCTTCGGAAGGCACATTAAGCCGTTGGTCCCGGTTGTTCCTGCAACCGCTTTAACCCACCAACCTGCATTGGGCCAGCGTGGTGGTGTTATGGCCCAAACTCCTCATGTGTTTCTCCCATGTAAGAAGGTCTGTGCCCAGCAGTGGGGCGTATATAGGCTGGTGATGATGATGATGATGATTTGTTTATTCATCAAGTTGTAATACATGCTGACTCACAGTTAACCCAAAGCGCCAGTATGTCAAAATTAAAAACAAATGTCAAAGAACTTAATAATAACAATTTCAAATAATAACACATGAGAAATATATCAATATAGTGAACAAAACAAAAACATAGAAAAATATTAAAAGAAGTACACAGTAAATGTCAATAAATGCTATTCATAGAATGATTAGATTAAATTAAATTATATTCATTTATTAAAAATTATTGCTTACATATAATAGAGCTTTCATACGTAACAGTCCCAAGTGGTCAGCAGATACATCAATACTATAGTCATGAGTCATGAGCGAGCATGTCTCCAATAAGGCGTAAAGCACAGGTAGTGGGTGCTTGAGCGGCATACGTGGTACATGCCGGAGGCCACCGCAACAGACGCGGCGCCACCGTTCCCCCTCGCCCCAGCCCAGACGATTTGGAGCTAATATAACCACTTTGCCTATTATAGTTGGGCTATTTACCTTGTTATGTAGTATAGACAGATAGTACATTATGAGTTGAATGACTCTTCTCAATTTGAGCCTGACACCAACAGAGACGGATACAAGAATGGATAATAGCCAAACTTTTTCTTGTACAACCAACGACCTTCTTTTTTTGTACTCTCTCCACCATAAGACAATACTTATCTTCGAATGGATTCCAGACAACTGCACCAAAATCAAGTTTGCAAGCGTTGTAAAGCGCAGTTGCAACTGACGTGTCATCAAACTGTGCAGAAGTTCTTATTATAAAGCCTGAGTTTTTATTTGCCTCCTTACATATTGCTACAAAATGAATGTGAAAGTCTAATAAGTATTCACCAAATAAAAACAAGCTGCTAAAATAGGGTATTGCTGTAACCTTAATTGTGTCTTAAGTTTGTCTCTCTCTTCGTGCCGTTATACAAAATAATGTAAACCTTACAAAAACAAAATCGCTTTAACACAATAAACAAATAAGCAAGCTATTATAGCTCATACATGAGATTGTTTTCCTCTAATTATCAAGATCTAACGAAACCTTCCAACAAATTTACTCTCAACGGAGATCTTATTATTTCTACATAGACCTTATGACAACGATCCAATTTCCATGTTTCATTTGATGTTAACCCTATTACGGCAATCGTTCCTGAGATATCACTGCTATAAGGCTCACGGGCTTACTCTGTCCTCGATATTATCTAATTACGCCGTAAAGGCAGACGGTACACAAATTTGCCATAATTGGGTCACGTGACGGTAAATATACTTTAGTCCCACATTAGCTTTTAATGTTGTTGTTTTGCATAATTCATGAAGCTAGTGCAACGAACTAGGATTGTGAATAATCCTTCTCCTGAATAACATTAATGGACCAGTTTTTCTTGGTTAATAAATTTCAAATGCATGTTAGCTAACCTTTAATCCTACTAATATTAAACATACGAAAGTTTCGATGGGTGCGAAAGCTTTGATGGATGTTTGTTACTCAATCATGCCAGAACGGCTAAATAAATCTGGATTATCTTTATTATATTTGGCACATATATAGATTATTGTCTGCAATAGCGCGTAGGTAACTTTTTATCTTAGAAAATTGTATGGTTTCCGTGGGATACAATCGATATTAACGCGAGCGAAGTCGTGGGGAAAAGCTATTTAAACATTGTTATTATTATGTTAATTCATAATCCCTTTCAATCCATTTCTGCCACACTTAATAAGTATCCCAAGGTAATAAGTTATATTTTTTTTACAAAAAATAATATAATTTTTTATTTTAAGGATGAAAATTTTGTGAAACAAAATAGACCAACATTTTCATTGAAGTAAAAGTATTAGGTCGTAGATTTAAAGAAGCTGGTAAATATCATTCGAATAATAATGCAACTTTTTACCCCATTTCCTATTGGCGCTTTTATAAAAATTTCATAAACATGGGTATACTTTAGGCAAACCCAAGCTCCGGTATATTTACTCTTATATTCAACACGTTCAAATACCAAATATTCACTACGAAAAGGCTGCTGCATAAATCCGGCGCTCGTTTCAAAATAAACATTTCCATTATATTACTCTATAGTACGTTTCCGAAAGTCCTATAAGCCAAACATCATTCTCATTCCGCATAAAAATCTCTATTTGAAATTTGCTTACGCATAAACCTAATATATGAACAAGCTATTTTAGCAACTAAAGTACCTACATTTACACACATCATTCGATTCACCGATTCACATCCAAGTTAACAAAGCATCAGAAATTTATCAAATTAAATATATCAATAAGTTACCTACAAAATCCGCCCCTGTAGTCTAGTGGATGAGAAACACCTCCCTCAGATCTAGAGGTCCAGGGTTCCATTCCCATGGGGGCAGAAATTTTCTGCTCGGCTTGGTTGATGGTGGTTTTCTAAGTCCGCTTGGCTAGCTACCACTATCTTACCTAATTCTGCCGCCATAACAATAATGTTAACAGCATTTTGTGTTCCGGCAGTTAGAGGTAAGATCGCCAAGCTCTCTTCACTTACCATCAGATGAGATAAAGGCCAAGAGTTACCCAGTTAAGATAAAAAAAACGTAGAAATTACGAGTAACCTAATATCAGAGAATTACAACAGTTATTCATATTACAATCAAATTGTAATTGATCCATTTTTGTTAAGTATTATGTAATTATGGAGGCGTTGCCCGACGTTTGTTTCTGATCGTACCTAAATACCGTTGTTATTGAAAATTTTTTTTCGTAAGTAATACCTTGGAAATATTTTGAGAGTTAAAGATCAAATATTATTAAGACAAAAAGTGTATAGCTATTATTGCTATTTTTTCTCGTTAATGAAAGCTTAATAATTTTAATAGAAAAAGCTAAAGTAAACATGTTTATTTGTTATTCATCCTACATACAACAGGCCTTTAATGGAAATAATCTTCTAAATTGGATAATCGTCACGTTCGAAGCCTTAAGTATCTTTGTAAGCTTATTTTCCAACAATAGATTTAGTTATAATCGCAAATTCCTATTTTCTTCTTAAATATCATTTTATTTTATTTTATTACATTATTTTACCTGCGATTTCTATGTAGGTAGGTATAGACAATACGTAAATTGTAGCAATGCAATGCAAATAGCACTCCCATCATTTTCTTTTAAATAAAGATTCGCCTAAAGTCCAAGGGTGTGAACTGCTTCGCCGACAAACCCAAAGTATCACCATCATCGTCACCAGCCTATATTCGTCAGGCCTTCCTACACGGGAGATACACATGAAGAGTTGTGGCCATAGCGCAGCCACGCTGGCCCAATGCGGGTTGGTGGGCTAAAGCGGTTGCAGTAACTACAGGTCCCAACGGCTTAACGTGCCTACCGAAATACACAGGAGCTCGAGATGACAAATTTTGATTTACCCATCCTGGGATCGACCATGGCGAAAGTAGCTTTGTTTTCGTAATCTAAACCAGAGCGCTCAAACCACTACATCACCGAGCTCCTTACGCCACCGATCCAAAGTCTATTCTACAAATATGAGCATCAGACAAAATATCCGACTCCACTTGCAAAAGAAAACTTTGAACCCACTAGTTGAATTAATTCAAAAGCGATTCACACCGAAAGTCCAAAGTCCAAGCAGCAAATTTGTGAGACAACGGTTTCGAGTATGGGCCCCTGTTTTTTATATACACTGCAACGTGGCTGTGTTTAGGAGACACCGTTTGATGGTCTTGATGTAGTAACGTTTAACGTAAGTACGACAAACGTAAAACTGTCGAAAAAGATTCAAATACCGAAAACTATGTTCGTCACTTTTTATCGCGGTACGTCAAAGTGAGACAGAGTGTAAGTTTTTAAATAGAATTTTACAGTTGTGAATGATGGAGCCGGGGGATAAATTTAAAAGGTAAGTAAGAATGTGGCACACAGGAAAGACTAACAGCGTATGTTCTATATTAGAATAGTACTGAATTTTCAATGAAAACCTTCAACCAATGGATAGATACTGACAGTAGCTTCCACCAACAACATTTATTTTTGAGAGAGACAACGATATTCGAAATTCTGAACCGCATCATATTACATTGGTTTTCTGATTACATTATTCTGCATCCATTCAAGCAACGGTATTC
Organism: Nymphula nitidulata; assembly: GCA_947347705.1. NCBI lineage: Eukaryota > Metazoa > Arthropoda > Insecta > Lepidoptera > Crambidae > Nymphula > Nymphula nitidulata. The sequence goes on along the minus strand of OX374626.1, from coordinate 15,900,693 downwards.
ACATTGTTACTTACTTCCCAATAGGTATATAAAAAAAATAAAAATTAATGCGCTGTATAATTTTAGAACTTTTTGTGAATTTTTAAACTTTTTCCTTTTCCTACGCTGATTTTTCGACAAACGCTACCCGAGTGAAAAAAAAAATGAATTTTGCACGCCGGAAGAATTATGACAAAAATTATACGTAGGTACGTACTTTCCTACTTATCTGACAAAATTTTCATTCTGTTTTAAAGCATATATATTATTGGCTTTTTAAATATGTTTTACATTCCAGCTTAGCTCAAGTGGAAAGGTGTCAAATTTTGTAGCTGTAAATCTCACTTTTCAAAAACCCATATCCAAATAAAATCAGTTTTTGTAGGCTGCTTACAAGGTCGATAAAGCGTTTTTTTTGACACGTATCATTAATTTCTCAAGCCTCAAATTCTAGACCCGGTGGGTTTTAATTGTCATATGCTCCTGGGAGTCTTATGTGGCTCCACAAATTAATTCCTTCTATTCATAATTTTTGATTTTAGCATTATTATAAATGTTTGAAAAATTACTTAATAATTAAAATATAAAATCGCCGGGATTGCGAAAGTTCGCGGGTTTAATTCCCGCCTCAGGGCGTGAAAATTTTCTAGTTTTATATTTTAATTAATAATTCCTTCTAATTATCCCTCACAAAATACCTACGCATCTTAGAAAGGCTAAAGGGTAAATTCGCGTATATAAATAATCAGAAACGAGATAGCGTTTCCAACCTAAGACATCTAATCTTATTATAAGTTGTTTATGATACTCACACGCTCCAGAGACAAGTTTGACCGTAAGTACATAAATACTTGAAGATAATGCCTCCGTTGACTACTTATTCATAATTGAGCTAACTTTTGTGAACAATACTTCACAGAACCCGCATATGGAACTTTTTCGGCCGCAATGTCAGGGGAGCAACTGAGAGAAAGTTAATAATGAAGGGCGAAACGGAGTAACTCGCAAAACGCTCGTTTGGAAGCGGTAACCAAATTGGAGGAGATGTGCAACTGAATCTCGACGATGTTCACGATGTAATCTTGTAGTTCATAAACCAAGGTTTCGTTTAGATGCATGAGTTATGAGTACGATGTGATTTTCTTGCGCGGATTACCTACACGCGAATAACGGTTTTCTTGTGGTTATATTTTTAGGGAGAATAGAAAAAAGCGTAGAGAAAATTTTGGAGATTGATTATTTTATAATAGGAGTCGTTTCAAAAGACGATGAACTTAAATTTGTTAAAGGTAAAATATTTAATTATATTTATTTACTAACACACTTAAATAGTACCATCTTGATAGTACACTAAAATTTAATAAAAATGTTACTGATTTTACACTATTTAGCGGTAAAAGTGAAAAGAAAAATTAAGCTAGTGCAACGAACTTAGATTGTGAATAATCCTTCTCCTCCAGATAATATTAATGCATCAGCTTGATTTTATTATGTACACAAATGCGCGTTTACTTACTTATACTTAGTTCTTCTAATAATATAAAATGCGAAAGTGTTTTTTAATAAATAACATCTTAGTAAAAATTGGCACAAAGGTAGATTGCAGTGTAGAATACGACATATGCTACTTTTTATCCTAGAAATATGTACGGTTCACAAGGTATAGAACCGACATTCACGCGGGCAAAGTTGTGGGCAAAAGCTAGTTCCTTGATAATCTCTTTCAATCGATCTCTGCCAGTAATAATTTTTACACTATTAAGCGGTAAAAGTAAAAAGAAAAGCAATTAAATATAATATAAAATATTAGTAATATTATTAGTGGTCCAACCGAGCGTGTAAATGTGCCTATTAGGTGCTTGCCGTAGATATGTTTGTTTGCCACCCTTGCCCTATAAAAAATCTTTTTTGGGATTTTTAACTGGTTACACTAATAATTGTATAAAAAAATATGAAAGAAAATAAACAGAGACAACCCTGCAAACTTATATACTACAACCCAGTTCGCCGAGTTCCTAGAGTAACTAACGAGCCGTGAAGTAAAGTGTAATGTGCTTCATTGGTAAGGCATGTCGCACATGGTCACACGCGACAATCGTGTACACACGTAAAGCTAGTGGCCGCCATAACTCACACATTTCTTGTGCTGCTACAGTCACCATGATTTACAAAAAATACACGCTACACTCCACCAATCATCAAAGCATTTATGTCCTTCCAATAACTTCATCATCAATAGCTTATATATTATATGTCCCACTGCTCGGGACAGGCGGTCCTGCAACAGAGAAACACACGAGGAGCTTGGGCCGCAGCACCACCACGCTGGCCCAATGCGGGTTGGTGGGTAAAAGCAGTTGCAGTAACAACTGGGACAGTTGGAAAGGCGTTTAATGTTAGAGACATCTACCTACCTTACTTTTCCAGACTCTTGGTTCATTCGAAACAATAAAGAGAGAGATAGAAGCGTTAAGAAGAGCCCATAGCAAAGATAGGTTATTTTTCTTCACTGTGGGACACTAAGAAATCGCATTCAATTTTGTTTTCTAATAACAAAATACGCACGTACACGAAGAGTACTAATAGCTCCAAAGAATATTATATATCGCCGCCATTTAGTTTCATTCGCCGCTTGATTGGATGCCTAGCCCGTTGATTAAACGCCGGCATCCAATCAAATGCCTAGCCCGATAGGTTATTGAATTCACTCACTTAACGTTTAACGATTTGGCGTGTTGAAAGGATCGTCTTGTACCGAAGACTTTTTTTGTTTTTCTCTTTATTTTTTTTACAGGACTTTTATCCTAACGGATATGTCAGTCTTATCGTGAACTTACTAAAAATTACATCAAAATTATCATTGCTGGTCGGAAGAAAGTCGCGGCAAACATTTGAAGCGAGTTATGGTTTGAGTGGTGCAAAGGCTAAAGTATATTACTCAATACATTGACAGGTAGAAAAGTATATCCCTTTAGGTGGAATTGCGTCCTATTTACAGTTATAAAAGACGTAAACACTCCCACTGTTGCTGAAGCGTCTGATTTCAAATAGCCAGACACGAGTTTGTCGATGGGCCACTCCGTGTGAACCGACACTAAGACAATAAAGGGTGAGATGTTACTTTGTAGTTTTGGTCAGTAGCAGCTTGGTAACGACTTTTGGTGTGATGAGTGACTCAACATTTTAGGGATGTTTTTTACTCTTGACAGTATTATGTCATAACGTCGGCTGGTAGCCGATCTTCTTAAGAGGTTTTGTTAATAGACGGCTTCTTAAGAGGTTTAGTTAGTACCCCGTATAATGTATTTGAAAGTGGCAAAACATTTCGATGAAAAAATCACTCCATGTTTTAATTTACCATCGTAATTTCGTGATCATTCTGTGTAGTAAGCAACACACAAGTTCCCTGTTCACCACTTATAGAACTTTGAGCTATATTCACGAATTCACGTTCTGAAATTTAAGAATAACATAGCTTACTCGACCCTTATTTCCGTATATCAATTACTATTAACTACGGTAATTAGTGGCATTCAATTTGAATATTTTCACGAATAACATTAATTGCAAGATATCAGGCGAGGCACTCACAGCGAGGTATGTAAGTGAGTTATGTACACGCTAAATAAAATATTCGTAAAGTTTATTGCGCTTGAATGAAAACGGAATAATAAAATCGTACCGTACGAGTAATACAGAGTAATCTCACTAAAGCTTATTATAAGTATTTGTCGAGTTTATTGTTATATCACTATTACGTGTGCAAATGGAGACTATGAATATTTCATGACACTGCAGACACAATGAGTTTTCAATTGTTATACGCTCCCGAGAGTTTTACGAGGCTAAACAAATAAATTATTCTGCTACTAAACAAAACTTCAGATCAAGACATCTGGGGTTCAAATCTCCATGGAGGCAGAAATTTTCTGCTGGGCTTGGATTGTGGTCTAAGTCCGCCGCCATAACAATAATGTTAACAACATTGTCGTGTTCCGGCAGTTAAAGGTGAGGTAGCCAGTTCCTCTGTAGTTGAGGAATCCGGGTGTAGCTCGCTTTCATCTACGGTCTATCACTCATTATCAGGCCGAGTAAGTCAAAGTCGCAGTAAGATGAAGGCTAAGATATAACCCGTTAAGAATAAAAAAGAGGAAATTGCAATTTATCTCCCTGCGGCAAAAAATAGGGCATGTCTATCTCAAAGCAACAGTCTAAAATGGAACGTTTGAGACAAATTTGAAATTAATTCAAGAGGGAAATGAGAATCGGTTTCTGTCTGAAGCCGCTGGGTTTTCTTTGTTTCACCTTTGCTTAATGAACCGTATAAAATCTTGCTGAGTATTTTTTCTTGTTTTCCCGTTTTTGACGCGTCATGGTTTATTCCTTTGTGATCGGTACAAACAGGTGTCTCTCGGAGGGTCTGAAATGTTTTCGTCGTTAATATATAATAAATTTTATAAGGCCACTCCTCCTTTTTTGTGTACATCAATAATGTACCTGTTGGGAGTAGAGTAAAACCACGTTCGTGTTCACATTTGTAATAAGACTGACTTCAAAAACAATAGAAAGTAAAAAACAGGAAAATACAAATTCATAAAGAAAATATATAAAACACTGTGGTAACCAGCCAGTCCACAACAGGCCGCCCCCCTGTGTAACAGACAATTAAGGTTAGGACTGGCTCACTAAAGGCACCAGCATTATTACTGGATGTTTCAATATTCCGCTTCTGGTCACGACTTCCACCACGGTGACAATGTATATTTCCCTGGCCAAACTTTTTCAACCTAACCAAGCGGTTATCTATATCTGGGTAGTAGTACGCTATCCACCACTATCACCACATCTCCGCACGATGGCTGACTGCTGGTGTTGGTTTATTGTTCGGTCTTCTGCAAGGTTTTGCGGTACTCCATCGTCCATCTCTGTCATAATGGTCGGCACCCTGTTCCGTTCCTGTCGACTAATCAGGTCAGAATATTCTAAAGGGTGTAGCATGTGGCCATTGGACAATGTTCCGAGGATAAAATGTAAGTGCGTCAGGGCGGATTCCGTATTAAACTGGTATATGGGTGAGATGAAAGGCCGACTGTTTATGACTGCCTTTGCTTCAAGAAGAAGTATAAGTAAAGTTTTGTTCTTCGGAGGCCTTGGCTTGAATGTCGCTGATCACCCATGAATGGAGCCGCCGGAGGGATGGAGGCCCAGGAAATCTTGTTTAAGGTCGTAAGGTAAAACCTTGTTTCATCTCCGGTAGTACCTTCGACGCCCCGACGATCATTTATAGGGCCAAAACAGCCCGAGCCCACTCTTAATAATGAGCTAGGAGGAGTAATTCTGTCCTCTAGTAAATCTCCCACTGGAGGTAAGTATGGTGGAATCCTCCTTCGACGACAAGAGATGCAATTATTGGAGAAATTCTTCCCAGCTGGTCGTGGACAAGGTATGCGATAACGCTGCCGCAGCTGAAGAACGATTGCTTCCTTAGAACCGACATTGAACTCGCAGTGATAGTGGTGCATGAGCAGCTTAACTACGTTCTGTTTGCCATCTAGGTCAATGAGATTTACTTCACGATTCAGTGGTGGAAGGTTTTTAGTTGCCCAGGTGCGACTCGACATTCTCAAAAGTTTGTCTGGATTAATAATCGAAGAAATTCGTGCCAGGCGACTTCTCCTATGACTAGGCTCGAATCTCAAATTACATAAAATCTCACTCTGTTCTGTGTGGCCACGTAGGCTTCTCAATCGCTTTGATATAAAGTCGGTGTTCTGCCTTTGTCGGGCAGAGTGCGAAGTTAATTTTGAGCGAAGTTTGAGTAAAAGTGGCCGGAAGATTTTAAAACATATTCGAAAACGAGCCGTTACGCGAGCTAAATGAGTCCAGTCGCTGAAACGCGAGTGGTCCGCAGCCACCGGTAAAGGTAGCTCAAGCGGAGAGATCGAAGTTTCTGGATGAGTTTTCTGAACTTTAAGCTCATCAAGTAACGAAGGTACTTCCTTAACTGATTCCACTGGCCGGTCTTTCTTTAGAGAAAACCGGAAAGACGGGCCAGCGTAACATCTATGAGAGGTATGAAAAATAGCGTTCGGATGCGTAGTGTCATCGCTGACAGAAGAAACGTATCTCCACAGTGAAGCGTTAGTGGTTTCCACGATTTCCCCGACCAGCGCCACAAACGACTTAAAGTTGCGCGCGTTGCTACGCAGCCAGCATGGACTGTCCGACCAGACATAGAAGTCAAGTGGTTTTACTCTATGGGCCTCTGGGTTATAAGAGGCAAAAAAAGATGCTATCAGGGCCGCCTGAAGCTCCAGCTTTGGAATAGAGCAGGGTTTTAGTAGGGCCAGGCGAGCCTTACCGCCTATAGTAGCTAACTTTATATCTCCAGTCGGAATATTACAATACCAATAGGCCGCGCACCCGTAAGCATTTTTGCTGGCGTCTGTAAATACATGTAGCCGCCATTTCGTTAAATTATAAGTGGAGGTATAACGACGCGGGACATTTAATGCGTAGAATTTTTTTAAGTCCTGAAACCATTCTACCCATTTAGTGACAAATTCCAACGTTAGCCGTTGGTCCCAGTCTAAGCCGCGTCCCTTTAATATTATAGGAGTAAGAAACCCAAGCTGATCATAAACGCGCATAAGTTGTAAAGAAACAGATCGCTTTATTAATTTCTCTGGGAACTTATCCGGAAGAATTTAGAGGAAGCTAAAAGAATTTGACGGAAAGCTCCTCGAAATTCCTAAAGCACAAATGCTACTGACAGACGGGCTTAAACTATCAGTTGCGCTTTGATAAACTTTTTTTATAATACCAATGGAATCGGGAATGAAATTATATTTATTTAGTCTCTCGGGCAATCTTTCAGAAGACTTGTCAGAAAGCACAGCGTGATTGATAAAGTGTGCGGAATTTGTTTTACTAGAAGCGAAACCATACAAGAGCCAATCTAATGCAGTCTCTATAGCTACAGGTTGATTCAGTGTACCATTCCTAGTAGAGTAAGGAATAGAAAGATTCCAATTATCTACGCCACTCAATATCGTAGGCTGAACGTCATCGTAACAAACAACATCTATTAGGTCCGATAAATAATCAAACTGCTGTATATCCGAAGCTCTAAGAGACTGTTTGCTAATCCCTAAATTAGGAATAGAGCGCGCGTTCCTTACTTTATGCACTTTTGGAGAGTGCAGACCACGAATATTGAAATCTACGAGACTTGTCTCACATGTTTCCGACAGTCCGCCAATGCAATTGACAGTAAGTGTAGACTGTGGGCCTTCGTCGGCTCCAATCGTTTTCATAATGCTAGAGTCTACGAAGGTAGTAGTGCTTCCATCATCCAAAAGAGCATAGGTATTTACCTCGCCCTTCGGCCCTGACACAGTCACGGGAACCACTTTCAAAAAGGGACGAGATAAGCCTGTACAAAAGCTGCTGTGTGCTATTAAAACCTCCTTCACCTGGTCGGATGATGATGATAACGCTGGCACAGAATCCTCGACATGAGACGCAACTTCGGGGGTTTGCTTGTTGGAATGAAGTAGAGAGTGGTGTTTAAGAGTACAGCTAGCTACAGTGCATGAAGTTTTACAACGCCTGTACAAGTGCCTACCACGCTTGAGACATCTGCGGCAAACTTTACTTTCGATAACCCAACGCCATCTATCGTCCACGGAAAGAGATTTGAATTTTTGGCAGTTGAGAGTATTTGAATTATAGCTTTGCCTTTTAGTGAAATTGGCCATTAAATTGATTTCGGAAGAGGTTGCATCATTATCGTTTTCATAGACCGTGTGTACAACGTCAAATTTATTTTTGACATTGTCACGTTGAAAATGTTTGACATCACGATTTAATTGAAAATTGTTATGAAATATTGGTGATGCAACGAGACCGAAATTAATTTGGAGATTAGCTTCATGATCTAAAAAATCTGCCAATAATTCTAATTTGTACTTACGACCGCGACGACTATATGCGTAATCCGTCCATCGCGATCGTAAGAGTGGTGTGAATTTAGAAAGTATGGTATTGAAAAGCTCTGGTGAAGCCAGATACTCACAATAGTTTAAGAGTTGTATTGTCTTGACACAGTTACGGACTCTGCAGGCAAACAAGTTCAGTTCTTTACCGTAATCTGGTGGAAGCCTGGGCAATGACTGCAACGCCGATACCTCCTGTAAAACAATGAACTCCGGGCGACCAAATCTAATCTTTAAGGAAGATAATACCTCTTCAGGGTCGCAGGCAGAGATGAGGAGACTTGACACGGCGTCGCGAGCAGCCCCGCTAAGAGCCACGTTAAGCCTAGCTAAGTTTTCAGCCGCAGAAAACGCAGCCTTCGTCTGGCTGTAAACTGCCTTGAACGCCAACCAGTCTGATGTGCGGTCGCTAAAGGAAGGAAGTTTATCACTTACCCTAGGCCGCGACACCGCTAAGTTGGCGATAGCTTGCGCCAACATCTTGAAATCGCTTGACTGTGTATTTTGTGTAGCCTGATTATCTATAATATTTTTATTTTTGTCACAATTTTGTTTTATTTGTGTACAGTCGGCAGCACATCAAGCGTAACAGTATATATAACCCTAGTAAACGCTATGTATAGCTATTAGAAAGAAAGCACACCCTCTTCGCTATTGGTTCAACTTCAACCATCTTTTAGAATTTGACCAATAGCAGAGCTTGTCAGAATGCTTCGAGCGTTTATTGGTTAAAATTGGTCGAATTGTTTGAGCTAACGCTATTTGTACGCGCAGTTTAATCTAATTTCTATGACATCGCATTTTTTAAGTATGAAGTTGGGGCTCAAGTTTAGAAGATTTTTTTTTGTATCTGTGGTATTTAAAAGTTGAGTATAAAAATAGGATGTCCATTTTGTATTGAGATTGTATGGGGCAACCTAATAATAAGGGTTCAAACTATTGAATACGAAATAAAATCAATATTGACTTTTCTTGTATAATTTATTTGTAGATAAATGTTAGTTTCTTTGAAAAAATTATCTAAGTAATAAACAAAATGGCCACGCACTTGGATGGAATGAAAATAAAATAGTAGCACTACACAAATGGGTAGATAATTATATAAAAACCCGACCGAATATCGGTAAGTTAGAATTTTTGTTCTACTGTTTTTAAGAGAACAGGACACACCAACCTATATTTTAAATAAACTGCGCTTTCCTTCATGTTTTTGAAATGAACGCCATGTGTATAAAAGTATTTTGCATCATTTATTTTTTTACCTATACCTACCAAACAGGTTTTGGTCAATGTCATTTGATTTTCTTCAACTTCTAACAAAATGAAAAGTATTTGAAGTATTTGGAGACTTCCTTGCTAAACTAATTAACTTATATCAAGGTTACATAACCTTGATAAGTTAATTAGTTTCATTATTTGGTATAAATATACCAACTAATCATATTTGTAAAATGATTCCACCTACTATAATGTTTTGTAAAAACATCTTTAATCGTAGCTGATATTTTGAAAGACTCAATCCAGTTTATTTATGAACAGGTTCACATAATAAAACAAATACTACTTTGCAGGTGGCGGACCATATATTTTTGGTTTTTAAATATGAGATGAAGATCCAGGCTGTAGAGGCTACGGGATAGTGTGTTGATGTGTGGTGTATTTGTTCACATAATTCTTGTTATTAGTGAATTCCATACCTATGTCAGTGAAATAAATAAGTAACCACAAACCAGACAAGAGATATTCTATTGTTGAGTGGATGCCAGTGTCAAAATTTATTTAACTAAAAGCTCCAGACTTAAATAATATTTTTACAAAAAGTATATATATGACCACCACATAGAGGTTAGGGTAAGTTTCAGTTTAAAATTTAATGACTGACTTTGAAAAAAATGAAAGGTTATTTAAGATAATTGTTAGTTATAGACAAACATGTAATTGTTAGTTAGTTAATATTATTTTTATGTGATAGACATAAGGGTTTTTTTTTGTTGACGATTCGAAAGTGCTTCTTGGGAGGCTTATTTGAATAAAGATATTTTCCTTTTTTTTTTCATTTTTCAAGATATTTTTTTAAAGATACTTAGTTCAACATTTTGGCTTAGCAATAGTGAGCACTTTAAATCAATACATAAGCAACCAGAGACATGATTAAATTAGTTTTTGTTTCCTGGGGTGATAAGATCAACAGGGCCTGGTAAAAATACTTATAACACCACCACATTACAAAGTAGGCTAGGAAGAGTTGTCCCCTACCTATACCTAGCTCTGCTTGGACAACTGTAATATTCACATGTGCATAATTGTTCAGCAACAGCAGTGTTCCAAGTTCCTACACGATATTAGTGTAACTTTCATAACCTGTAAATTCAAATGGAATAGTAAGGCTATCTAATTATCTATGTGATTTTTATGTTATGAGATTGATATAATTTCAGAGAGCAATGGTGTTAATTCACCCAGAACATTATTTTAGAAATTATAATAAAATATAGTTACTTTTCTAAACCTAACAGTCTTCTAACATATTTTCTCCTATTACTTTTGTTGTTTAATATTATTTAAATTCACTTCATTCTCACTCTCTCTCAATCACTTACTTCTCATTGCAATGGTTATTTGATTTAGAATGGTGTTCAAAATTTAATTTAAGCAATTTTATAGGTTAAGTAGTTAATATTTCTCACATCATAGGAATGGTTTTTAAATACCTGTCAAGTATCAGATTCCAGAGTTTCCAGACACAACTGATTTTTCAATTGTCTTAACACTCCAGAGGGATAATGCCGCTTGACAGATTAATAAATTACTAGCATGAAACAAAAATTTGCATAACTCTTCAATTAAAAAAGATTTCTGAAAGTTTCGATGTTCTACATATAATTTTGGATTTCATTAAATAATTATAGAAAAGAATAAGGGAGGTAAAATGGTGCTAAAAATACTAATATCTACCTACCTACTTAACTGCATATTGTTAGCACCTAAGTTATTCATAAAATTACCCTTTTAAGTTTTTATAACCCCCAACCCTAAAAAAGGGACATTTTATGTTTGATGTGTCTGTCTTTGTATCTGTAAGTTTGTCTGTGCCATCGCAGCTAGCACTGACAGATTTTGATGTATTTTTTTTTGTTAGAAAGTTAATGTGGTCAAGATGATTCTTAGTTTTGAATTATGAAAATCTGTTCAGGCGTTTGATGATAATCTTTCACAGATCTGATTTTTTTCAAATTTGGTGTACTCTTACTTTAGTGATATTTCAATAAAACGAGGCTGAGAGTTAATTAAAATTTTATTTTAATATTGTTAACTTTTCAATAAACATGTTAAATCAATTTTGACTCTGTTTCTTATTTCTTACACATTCCCAATTAGACCTGATTGCTCTCAAATAAAGAATTTCTTATTTCTGTCAAGCCATGGATTGCAGAAACAATTGGTTTTTAGTTATGTCCAAAAAAAATGTATTCTTAAGTAATTTTACTGTCATCATCAATATCAGTTTATCTCAGAGAAGTAGATCCAAGTAGCAGTTTCAGAATGTTAATGAAGTATTTGGCTAAATCATGATGCAATTTGAATTGCAACTTATGACTTATAAAATTACTAATCCAAATGTTTTTACATTCAAGAGACAGCACTTCGCCATTTCACCTGTAATTTCAGTTTTATAATGCTACTTTTAGTTATTTATCACTATAATTTGAGACCAGTGTCATAGAAGAACTAGTAGCGACCAGTGTCTAGGAATTATTGTTGAGTCCCTTTGATTAGATACTCATTGAACAAAGCTGTTAGCTTCTTAAACTAGTCATATTAACAACCTATAAAACTGTAAAAAATTTTGGAATTTGTTATTATCACCTTGAATATCATAGCATTGCAGAATATTTTAAAACTAAGTGTTTCTGGTGTAAGTGAGGTCGCCAGAGCTCTTGGAGATACTAATAGTAATGCTCATGGGGTGTAGCATCAGTCTGATCAGTCTACCTGTCTGTCTGGTGTGTCTACTTTCTTTGCACCATCATCATCATCATCATCACCAGCATATATACGTCCCACTGCTGGGCACAGGCCTTCTTACATGGGAGAAACACATGAGGAGTTTGGGCCATAACACCACCACGCTGGCCTAATGCGGATTGGTGGGTTAAAGCGGTTGCAGGAGCAACCGGGACCAACGGCTTAAAGTGCCCTCCGAAGCACGGAGGAGACCTCGAGATAACAAACTTTGATTGACCCATCCTAGGATCGACCATGGCGAAAGTGGCTTTCTTTTTCGTATCGAAACCAAGCGCTTAAACCAATACGCCACCGAGCTCCTCCTCCTTAGCTTAAAAAACTTGTATTAAAATTTGAATACACTACACTATTAATTCCCTACTATTATTTTATTTTAATTATTAATTTTAAAACCCTACACATTATAATCATCACGTCAGTTAAGAGATACCCACTGCTGAGCATAAGCAATTGAGCAAGGACCTCCAAACCGATCGGTCCTGCACTGCCTAGACATGAGAATAATTTTCAATCTTATATTACAAATCGATCCTAAGTAGCTAAGTATGATTATCCTGAAAAAGACAACATAAAATTGTGTGAAAAATATTTCAACTAGAAAAAATGTCTGCCCCCCGCGCTCATAGCATGGCAAACTCCCGGGGAAACAATAAGATGGTCTCTCTCTCTTCGTCAGAGAGAAATAAAGAAATAAAACAATAAAACACATTAATTTGTCTCTTAGTATGTGGACATAGGTGGTGGAACAAGATTTTGTCCACGGTCCGTTCTAACTTCTACGGGTGCTCGGCGGTCCGAACCCGTGACCTTTCACAATTCGAATGACTGCCCTAACCACAGAGCTATAGAGGATTTAACTGAATCCTATAAAGTTATTATAGATATTCCTTAGATTTATACAATTAATCTAAGTGATAATCTTTCAGTTTTTTAAAAGCGTTTACTAATATGGCCAAAACTTAAAGACTAGTACTACTTAACTATAAATTTTGAAATTTATTTAAACTATAACCCCCGACTTTACACAATTCTTTTACAAACTGACCGACTGCTCTATCCTTATCCTTAGACAGACCATCATAAGATATATTATCTCTAATCTATGATCATAAGACTAACTAACACAAATCAAAAAGTAATGTAATGTCACAGGCGAATTTGATACCATACCTATTGATATAAATATCATGAGCCATACCTTGATAATTAATAATCGACCTAAGATATCTGATATAAGGTCGAGATTCCATTGAAGACGTAACCGCATTGCACCATATATTATTATGTCGTATGGTAATTAACCGAAATAGAAAAGGGTAGCTCAAATTAAAATTGGTCTTTATTAGAAAAAAACAAATCACAAAGACCTATCTATCATACCTATGATACCTACTTCACATAATTGAAAATTATTCAAGTATTAGTAGTTGATAGTTAGTGATTTACACCAACAAATCATTACAATTTCATACATTTACTAGTATACACAGCCATCACAACTCACATCCGAAATATAAAATGTAGCTACAATACTAAGCGAATATTATCATTATAATTTCAACTTTATCGTCATGTAATTAAGCTTCAAAATTGCTTGCTTCACACATCACTGTCTTGTAAAATACAATAAATAAATTCGAATTAAAGTTACCAACACCCCTGGTTGATTGCTTTACATACTCGTCTTCATTCTTGGGGAACCCAGTTCAAATCTCATATATTATATTTTCTTGTTAATTCATTTTTAACACTAAAATTCAATAAGATTTTGTGTGTTGTATTTGTGTTAAGTCTAATATTACTTTTCTTCAAAATTGTTATTTCATATTCACATTTGAAGAGTAGAATGTTAGATCTTTAAAATATTGTGAATGAGTAGTAGTTACAGGTATGTTATTAGGAGTTGAACGCTTATAAATGTTATGTTTTTGTTTTATAACATTAAATAAATGTAGAAAAACAAACTTGTAAATGATTTCTCTCAACAATGGACCATATAATAATGACCCGACAGTAGAAATATTTTTTAAGTTAATAACAATGAATAAATAATGAAGCCTGTATTTTAATATCTAGGTATAATATTAGTTGATTGAAATAACTAGGTACGCTGAGCATCATTAGTAAATAGGTAGCGTAAATATTTTTTTTTTTTTTTTTTTTTTTATGTGATGATAGGCAGAACGTTTGGCCACAATCTCACCTGATGTGAAGCGAAGATGAGGCCTAAGATGGTACACGCTCGCCTAGAAGATGCTTGTTCACTCTGGCCTTAAAGATATCCAGATTATATTGATCCGGGAAAACAGACCCTGGCAACGAGTTCCACTCCTTAGCTGTTCGCATAATGAAAGATGAAGCAAAGCGCTTCGTGCGGATGGGAGGTATATCCACAACGTAAGGGTGAAAGCCTTCGCCGCGTCTGGTCGTCCGGTGGTGGAAAGGGGCGGGGGGGATCAAATTATGAAGAACCTCCGCACACTCTCCGAAATGCAGCCGATAAAAGACCGAGAGGCAAGCTACATGCCTTCGGTGGTCAAGGCTCTGGAGATTAGCCTCAGCGAGTGTCTCACTGCCGATGAGTCGCCTCGCTCGGTGCTCCACCGAATCCAGTGCATCCAACTGATAACGTGCAGATCCGTCCCAAAGGTGACAACAGTACTCCATGCAGGAGCGTACTTGGGCTCGATAAAGGCTTAGGAGCTGCTCAGATGTAAAATATCATTTAACCTTTGAAAGAATGCCAAGTTTTTTGGCTGCAGTTACAGCAATGGATTCGAGGTAGCGACCGAAATTGAGATTGGCAGAGATATCTAGACCCAAGAGGTTCAGATGGTCGTTAACCGGAACGGAGACATTTCGGAAAGTCGGAGTCAGATGAAATGGACTCCGTTTCGCCGAGAAGAGACATGCCTGCGTTTTGGACGGATTGAACCCAACCAAGTTGGCCTCACTAAATATCATAACTAGCCATTATAAGTAGAAAACTTTTTGTTTTAAATTAAAGCAATGGTCTCAGCCGTACTTTAATTTTAAATCAAGTTAAAACAACGAAGCGAAGAGATTAGGCCGCGTACGTAGCTAGCTGTAGCTATAGCTACCTATAAACCTACACATATTTAGTCGGAGGCTATATCGAAGAAATATAAATTTTAATGATCGTCGCGCTCGCGTTCAAGGCCAACTGCGAGTATTGTAGGTACAGAGTACTTGAGAGAGAGACGTTAGAAAGAGGCGCTGAGAGACATATGTTTATCCTTTGCTCACAAATTTTCTGTGCGTTGCGCTCTAGGTTCAAGGACAAACTGTTACGCTTGACGTGCTGCCGACTGTACCTAAACTATCATGTGCATGTTCAGTGTCGTCTTGAATCGGGCAGCACGGAGTTGGAGGGTGCGGCTTATATTGACCGCACTTCTCGGGGCTGCAGTCCAGACGACGCTCACACATGGCGTCTTTAGACGCGTCGCCTTGTGGCGAAGTAACACGATCCTCCACTACATCTCTGTAAAATGTATTGCACTTATTAGTTTCGTACTGAGAGGTAGCGTTAAAATCATGCGATTGTACTAACCATTTATGAGTCCGTGATGGAGAATATGAATTTCGCGAAGCGCTACTTTCTAGAGCAGCGAGCTCCGCTTGAAGCTCTAGCTCCATTACGGCCTTTTGACGCTCTATAGCACGTCCCTCTAGCTCCGCCAGACGAGCATGTTCTGCCTTTTGACGCTCTATAGCAAGTTCCTCTTGCTCCGCTAGACGTGCATGTTCTGCCTTTTGACGCTCTATAGCAAGTTCCTCTAGCTCCGCCAGACGACGGGCATGTTCTGCCCTAAAAGCAAGCTGACGTGCTTTGATTGTGCTTTTGGATGAGCGTAGGCTATTCACAGAGCTGTCAGGGCTCCGAGTCAAACCTTTTGGAATGGCTGGTAGTGGGTTGAAATGTTGCGAATCATCTTGAAGCGTTTGTAACGCAGTAGGTAGCAACGGTGTAGGTAGATCTACAGCGACGGTATCCCGCGGAGTGGGCGCATGGAGGAGCTCGGGGTATGAGTGATCCTGGCGCAACTCCGCACTAGGGATAGCTGCAGACGGGTCTACCGAATTCTCTGGTACACTCATCACTATTTTATTGGATCTCAACAACATTTAAATTCACTTAAAATTACTTCTGACACCAAAAACTGTTGGGAGTAGAGTAAAACCACGTTCGTGTTCACATTTGTAATAAGACTGACTTCAAAAACAATAGAAAGTAAAAAACATAGGAAAATACAAATTCATAAAGAAAATATATAAAACACTGTGGTAACCAGCCAGTCCACAACAGTACCTTTACTCGAAGCTAGAGTCTATACATGTAGCTTTCTCTTTTGCACAATATGAATGTAACACGCCTGCAGATCAAGAATTACTTTGACATTTTAGGGTACCCTTAATCCATCGTAGTAAGAAGATTTTTCCGACTCGCGTATTACCAGCCTATTTACGTCCCACTGCTGGGCACAGGCCTTCCTACATGGGAGAAACACATGAGGAGTTTGGGCCATAACACCACCACGCTGGCCCAATGCGGGTTGGTGGGTTAAAGTGGTTGCAAGAACAACCGGGAGCAACGGCTTAACGTGCCATCCGAAGCACGGAGGAGCACGATATAACAAACTTTGATTGACCCACCCCAGGAACGACCGTGGCGAAAGTTGCTTTGTTTTTCGTATCGAATCCAGGGCATTTAAACCAATACGCATCCGAGCTCTTCTAACAGTCTGTGTGCGTCTGTATACAGTCAGAATGAAAAATAAAAAAAACCTTATAAGCATCAAAATAAAAAACAGCTATAATGTCAGTTTCCAATCCAAAGAATTTTGATAATTTTAATAATGACGTTGAAAACAAGAAGATTAGTATGGAAGTTCATTTATACCTCTATCTTGACTTGAAATCGATGCTACGAGTGTTTGCCCATTCGATTGAAACACGTAAATCGATCTTGAAGACACTACAACCTATTCATACAATCTGTATTGAGCTTTGAGCACACACTAAGCGATTCGATCATTATCGAGTGCTGAGCAAATCTCGATTATAATATGCTCGTGCCGTATATCAGGCAGCACGGAAGTGCTCGAGCCAATTCAAATGAGTTGATACAGTTATGAATCGTCATAACTCTGGTGTCATAAATATAACAAAATTCTTAATATAACGTGTGATATCTTGGAGATAGAGACATCATCACCAGCCTATAAACGTCCCACTGCTGGGCACAGGCCTTCCTACATGGAAGAAACACATGAGGAGTTTGGGCCATAACACCACCACGCTGGCCCAATGCGGGTTGGTGGGTTAAAGCGGTTGTAGTAACAACCGGGACCAACGGCTTAACGTGCCTTCCGCAGCACGGAGGAGCTCGAGATTATAAATTTTGGTTGACCCATCCCAGGGTCGACCATGGCGAAAGTTGCTTTGTTTTCGTATTCGAAACCACAGCGCTCAAACCAATACGCCACCGAGCTCCTCATACGCCACCGAGCTCCTCGGAGATAGAGTTATAGTTGTTAATTGGCTTGTAACTTCAAATATTTTTTATTACAATTGATCAAGAATGTAATTACTCCTTACCATTATTTTTGCTGAAATAATAAAAGATAACATAACGAAACCGCTAACTAATCTTTATATGCGATTTATAATTATAAGCTCTAACTTCTGATATTCCATACCGATACAAAATAACCTTTCCTCCATTAAAAGCCAGCCAGCGCTTACACAAAATATGAATATAATTGTTTCTGATAATTAATTGGGGAGTTCACTGATTTTGAGGAACAGGCAGATATTAAAATTAGTTTTAACATTTATGGAATTAACACGAAAAATAACGCATTGCAAAACTTGGCTGCTTTTTAAAAGTAGGTACCTACCTGTTTTGATGGAATTTATTTATTATTTCACCTCAGAGCTTTTGTGCGGCGATATTTCATAGAATGAGCCCGCTCGTAATATTGGAGGCTTAATATAAACCCGTAAAACCTTTGAATAGATGAGACAAGTAATGGTTGTAGTTGACCCTCGTTTTATTACTTTATATCATTCATGTACGATTCTGCTATTGTTATTTCAACCTCTGATTGTAGAACTGTATAGGTATTCGTCTGATAAATTAACAATGGCCGACTGTATCAAATTGGTAACGTTACCTTTGGTGAATTGGAAAGTATAGTCTTTTGACGGTTTACAGCCGCAGAGAAATATTATGCCATTGATTACTCAATTATTGAAGTTGTGAGTAGGTATTCTATTAATTAGTATATACTGTTAAATTAGGAAAATCAATAAAGTTTAAAAAAATACATGATTATTTATTACTATGTTCTTTCCTTTTAGTGGGATAAAGGCTGATGTAGATAATTACAAAGAGGTATTTTCCGCACTTGAGATCATCTGAGAAAGCCTCTACGAGACTCCACCTACAAAAGTCTGCAGTAAAACAGCACCAATATATAATGTTTTTGTAAGGTCACTAGAGGACCTAGACAAGAATCGCTATCGCTAAATGGAAAATGTATGGGTTTGCAATCGAACATTTGACATTGACATTTGCAATCGAAAGTTGATCGAGGGCTTATGTCAAATCCCATACATTTTCCGCTTAGCGATAGCGATTATCGAAGGGCAAAAGGCGTGCCATTTTTTAATACAAAGCGCTTCTAATGACTGAACGCGACCTGATGTAAAGCGGTTAGAAGACTCCATATAAGAAGACAGCTGGTGCAGGTTAAACACACTATTCCAGCGGCCTCCACCTTGCCGGCCTATAATTACTAAGTGTATGCTTGCTATGAACATTCTTCCATTTAAAAAAAAAGTGATGCTCAATACAAATTCTTCTTTTCCAGTCTATGATTTTATACGATACCTTAATAGTTTTAATTTTAAACTTAACATTTGTACTTTAAGTTCAATTAATCCCGCCACCACACTTAGCTACTCATCTTGATAATTTTCTAGCATTTCATGTTATAAAAAAGGTAATCCAATTTGTTGGTCAAAGGAAGCCTTCTACAATGTGAAATTAAACCTTTACAAACTCCTAATCATAAAGAAGGCTGAAACACGTAATAGTTATTTATACAAAAAGTTTATAATAGGATATTAAAGAAAAAATGTGTAATACGGTCAATATATTGAGCTACGGCCTAAATTAAGAATGTGCGTGATTGAAAAAAGGTCCTCGTAAATACTTTTTCTAACGCGGTTAACAAAACACGGTTATAGCCACACACAATGCCAACGCTTTTATGACAAATCGTTTCTATGAGGTAATCAATAGTTAGCAAATCAGAGAAATATCGTGTAAAAGTTGCTAAGATAAACGTAGATATAAAATAAAAACGCAAGTATAAGGCAACAGTGAAACGTTCGTTTACTCCTGTAACGCAAAGAGACTAGAAGATATTAAAATAAGGTTATTATAAGTCGTCAGATTTTTTTCTAGTCTTGATATTTTTATAAATAAAACATAAACTGGGGCGGGAACTGAACCGGCGACCTTTCACAATCCTAGTTGACTTCTGCTTAACATTCAAAAGCTTAACGAGTTCTTTGTTTAAGAAAAAAATACTACACTTTTAAGCTTATCCATATTCCATACTATACTTGCGCCAACTGAGAAGAATAATATTTAAACAAACTAAATGCCATTTTGAATAGGTTTGTCCTTTTTCACCCATTACCTTTCTTGCTCTTTTGCACTTTTGTATGAGTGGTGAGAATTATATACTAAATAAATGAATTATAAGAATAATGAAATATATGAAAATTATGATCGTTTTTGTATAAGAATAAATGTAAACTTACCACTATGTGTTTACATTTATTCTTTACTAAGTTGGCTGAAGTACCTATCCCGTAGCTTCGCCTGCAAATTTTATGGACAAACTAGACGGGTTAACAGACAGACCGTGTTACTTTCACATTTATAGTATAGGTACTTCAGCCAACTTAGTAAAAAATAAATGTAAATTTACCACTATTTGTTTACTTTTTAATAAATGTAAATTTACCACTATTTGTTTACATTTATTCTTTACTAAGTTGGCTGAAGTACCTATACTATAAATGTGAAAGTAGCACGGTCTGTCTGTTAACCCGTCTAGTTTGTCCATAAAATTTGCAGGCGAAGCTACGGGAGGCCATTAGTAATCCATATATTGTTCCTGTTTCGAGTCTTGAAAAAAAAATAAAAGAATATAAAACTATTTTTTTTGTATACTTAGCTATCACCAGGTTTGATTGATCTTTTCACAGAACGAAATCTTTGTGTCAAAATAAAACTCTTCGAATAGCAATATAAAAAGTAATAGTAACGCGAGAAGTTTCTTTTTATCGCCGCTAATTTGATTTTATCGGTGAAGTTTCTTTAAGTAACTAGTTACAGCTCAAAGAAATGTTTTGGAATATCAATTAGCTTAACATTTATACCAATACGTGGCGGTGAAAAGGTTATAACTTTATTTATGATCCCTGGTATCGTAAAACATAATTACAAAATGAATTAGGCACGTGATATTATTTTTATACAACTAGATGACAAACAAGGTGACGGCCCACCTGGTGGTAAGCGGTTACCGCCGCCTATAGTGACCTGCAATAACAAGGCAAAAAAACTATTAATATTGCAGGTGCGTTGTCATCCTGAGGCCTAAGATGAAAATGCCGTCCATGCCCAGTAATTACACTGGCTGCCTTTCCCTTCAATCCGATGCAGAGAACTGTTTCAAAGCTGAAATAAGAAAGGCGGTGGTACCTACGCAGAGGACATTACTTACGGGCTTACTACATAGCATTTCTGGGAGGTATGCATGCAGGGTCTGTTACAATTAGGCATTGATGCTACAGCAATGTGTAGTAAGAAAACAGTACGTCTATTTGCTCTACCAGTAGTAGCAATGTATACACACCGAATTGCTAAGACCGTGGAACTGACCTAGCATTAGCCCTTTTTTTCAGGGTTAAAAAGTGTTTTTTACGCGTGTGCTGCACCGTGAGGAAAAAAAAGAACGATGCAGGAGTATGAAGGGCTTCTCAGCCGAGATGGTATAGGCCAAGACTACCCACTAAAACTATTCTGGATTCTCTTACTTCTTTCACGAATAGGTTCTAGGCAGCAGTGTCCCTTATCGTCAGAAGTCTATCAAGCGATTGTCATTTTGCCGAACTTGGCTTAGGCGCACAGTAGGTACGTGTCTTTCTCCGCGACGTGAGTTTGGAGAACCATGTGACTACGCAACTTCTCGTGATCTATAGTGTATTGCGTGACGAGTCTCCCCAACTAGTAACTCCCTAAGGTACCAGCAATACTAAGGGGCTTACAATTAATTGCCTGTTGCTAAACCTGTAAAAAAACAGGTGCAACAAGTGCAACAAATACTCTTCGCTCCTAGCATCACATACAATATATTGAGTTTGTGTATGTTGCTGCGAGGTGCTTTCGCAGTTAGGTGTTATTTTTGTGGCTGACGCCACTTTACTGCTGTAAATTATATTATATAATATTATTACTTTTCTTATCACACCCACACATATTTATCTATCCCTAAATAAGCATCTTAAGAGTTTTTGTTGTGGGTACTTAATAGCAGAGAATTATAGAGAAACTTGAAATATATAGGATAGATACAAGCATAAAAACATCTTTGACTAGACAGGGGCACTAAGCACTCGACCCGATGGCTGTCAAATTAACGAAAACGAGTTTCAATTAAGCTGGTGACTTTGTTTACTAGCTTGTCTACGTGATAGAATTATGACAGCGTAGGCCTGGAAAATATTATCGACGACACAATTATCTTGTTATCGTTGTTAAAAATGGCGGACCATAGGCTATTTTAGTACGTAGCTTTTCTGCTGAAAAGACCCACATAAGCGCATAATTCTGAGCTAAGATCGATAAGCTATGGTGCGGTGATTGGTATAAAGCGATACTTGTATTGTTCCCAACTTGTATTTACATATTCGATAATACTGTGCAGTCACATCCCAAATGATTGCTACATGCAAGGCTTCAAAATGGTCGATGTATAGGAATAGGGGCTCTATGTCAATTTCAGGAGATGGAATATTTTCACGAAAACAACGACAAGAACACATATTCCGGACCCAGGGGTTGTGAGAGCATGGGTTGGGGGGTGAAGGGGGACCTTAAATGTGACTCTGAACTTGACATTGTACATGAACTTGACCTTGTATGTGATCTTGACCTTGAATGTGAACATGACCTCGAATGTTAACTGACCTTGATTTGACCTTGACCTTGAGTGTGATTCTGACCTTGAATGATGTTGACCTCGGATGATTTCAAAATACAGTGAACGGAAGTGACCTCAAACTTTCAGTTCGATTATCACAAAAGTGGATGAAGTAGGGGGGTTTCATAAGAAGTGTCCTATAAAAACGATGATGAGGGACCTCCTCTACCCATTTCCATAAAAAAGTGTAGGTCATCGTAGCACTGCACATTGTTTAAAATAAACTAAGTCCTGCGCCCCGCTTCTATATTGGCTCCGGCTATGGAGTGAAATAGGATATCAGAAAAAAATATTTCTTCCTTCATCCTTTACTGTTGTTAACCCGTGAGAAGGCGCGCTATGAGCATTTTGCTTACGCAAAATCTTAATACATTTTTTTTATGTTGATGGCAATTTGGCGTTACAAGCCTCTCAGTACCTTCCTAAATTTTCACGACCTTTTCTTTGATACAACTCACTCGTCCTTCAAAGTCACTTTGACAGAGCAGTGAAGTGTTTTTGCAAGCTGTGTCATAAAACGCGGCATTTTGCTCATCGCGCGCCTATCCGCGTATTCTTTTTTTTCTGAACATGATAATATTTAAGTAATTAAAATATAAAACTAGAAAAATTTCACGTCCTGAGGCAGGAATCGAACCCGCGACCTTTCGCAATCCGGGCGAGTGCTCTGACCACTGAGCCACCCAGGACTTGGGATATCCCTGTGAAATTCTTCTAGTCTATCTGTATTTGCGTTTATGAGCTAACGTCCACCCTACAATGAGGATGATAATATTTTTTCATTGTTTATTGTTGTTTTGAGAATGTGATTACATTTTTTTAATATTTCCAGCAAGACATTCAAATTTATTCCTAGCTAGAAAAGTCTGATTCTGGTGAAGTAGTAGCACAAGATCATAAGGATACAGTACGGAACTGTATAAGCTACCCTAAAACAACATTTTACTCGTTCTTAAGTTTGTGATCAAGTAATTTTTATCTGTTTCTAATAACACAATTATATCTGGATCTAGTGGCTTTTGTGCCAGATGGAACAAATGACCCTAAGAAGCATGTAATGCGTGTGAAAACGTGTGCAGTAAATTACTCTACATGGAGCACGTGACTTTCATGTGCAATGCAAAACACGACAGACTTATTACTCGAAATCTCGTGGAAAACTAAATTATTCAAAATTATTTTGTCATTAATTTTTTACAGATTTTTTTATTAAAGTCTGCCAAAAGTTAAGGCTAAAGCTTAGAAGATTTTATATTTTGCATAGAACTGAATTTTTGGACAGTAAGTAATAGAAAAGCACTTTAATATACTAAATTGATGTTATTTTATTGATAATATTTTAAAAAAATCAACAACATATCAGCCTTCATTGAAAAATATACATTTGAAACAGCGTGAGCATTTTGCTCGCGCGCGCCTATCCGTGTACTCTTTTAGGGTGCGCCTTCTCACGGGTTAAAAACTAATATTGTTATCTCAAAAAAAATCTTGAATACTTTCTAAGTCTTATCGCTTCTTTCGCTATACTCCAACCCTGTAGCTCATACCTACGTAACTTGTATATAATTATTTTGTATGCCAAAGTTGCATATATATCTAACCTTCCACGCCACCTAGGCTAGCGAGTGCTCAATACTGTCAACCACTATGATATAAATACATAATAATTTAAAAAAAAAATTTACGAAACTTGGTGATGCAAGTACAAAGTGAAGTGAGTATTGAATTCAGCCAATTCCAAATCACTTAGAATTTCCTGTGTGGATTCATAATTCTAAGTGCATTTCTAGTAATGGAATGACTAATCGGCGGAATTTAGATAGCTATGGAGGTAATCAGTTTTAACCTCCATGGATCTTTGTCTAGAACCAAGTAGAATTGTAACAAAGTGGTTAGTCTAACGACGTTCTTTAGTTTAGTCTGAATCCATTAGACACGTGCATTTAGGTTAACCATGGTTTTATGGGGGAAATGTGTAAATGTAACTATCAAGGGCAATTAGTGGCGTTGACTCTGTGGTCGGTACTGATTACTAAGCAGAATAAAGTGTGAAACCAAGAAAAACGAATCAAAGCTTATACTGTAGGGAACTGGTTTTGAATTCTGTAGTAGTGACAGTTAAAGCATCTTAAGCCCTTTTAACTCAACTCATTATTTACCTCAAAAGGTCGGCAATGTATATGAATGATGCTTTAGGCTACGTAGACGTCTATAAACTAGGGTAACAACTATTTGCCGAAAGATGCAGCGTCAGTAGGCCTACAACAAGGCGGACCAACGATTCGGTCAAGATCGCAGGTAGTCGCTTGATTCGTTCAACTTATTATATGACTGATCGAAATCCTGAGAGGAAGTCGCTTTTTGTAGCAGTTGTAGTACGGACGTCTTTCGGCTGAAATGATTTTAATAAAGATTGGTAGCCGTATTAAAATATAATTTATTTAAGATAAGATAAGCATTATTATAGATAAGATAAGCATCATTAAGCTTGTGTTATAATATAATAATATGTGTTAAATATTAATAACATTATGTATAAAAAAAACTTAATAAACATATAAACTTACACTTATTTCTTTTAGAAATAAGCAGTTCCCTTGTACTTTGTTGTCCTTGTTTATGTTTTCATTGTTGTTTTTTACTGTGTGTACATAAATTGTTAAATAAATAATAAATAAATAAATATAAACATCCATGACTCGTGAACAAATGCTCGTATCCATCATACAAACATTTGCCCCTAGCGGGTTTCGAACCCGGGACCCTTGACCGAGCTGCATGCGAGGTACAGACCACTCGGTCAGCTGGTCGTCAATAATCATACACTCACACCTATTATCCTGAGCCTAGTTGCAAAAAATTATTTTTTTTTAGTAGGTATTTTTCCTTGGAGTATTTTGTTATGCCGTGCAGAGACGACACACTCGTCATTACTCGAGCGGCAAAGTTGGCATCATCCAAGTGGTTTATAGGATTAAGAGAGTGGATTTCTCCTGATTTAAAAATAGACCTTACCTCGGTTCTGTTATTTTTTTATAAAGTACAGTCACCCTACTCGATGTGGTGCTAGGCTATAAAGCGGGAAGGGAGTGTTTAAGAAAATAAAAAGGCTAAGAGCTTTCGAGTAAAAGTTCATTTTCAGTGTTTTTAACAGGTTGCCTCGGGTGCTCTGAGAATTTTAAATTTTTATTCCTTACGCCCATAATAAAACGGTCGAGAGTTGCATAAACAACCGTTATTGTTATGGTAGGTACACACTTTTTTATTTACACCGTGAGTTAATTTTATCATAAAAAATGGTAGAGTCAGCGAATATTTTAATTATAATAATTTCGCAGTGTATAATTACAGTTTTAATTAGTTTTTTGTACGTAGGGTTTTAGGGTTACGTAGTTGAAAATAATTATAGTTTTTTTTGGCTTACGGCGACACTTGTTAAGTGTCACGCTAGCTCCAGGTTGATTTAGAAGGCTAAATAATTGACTTGACACCTGATTTTTTTACCTTCATTATTGTCTCGTTTCCAAGTTTTCGTGCTAATCAAGTAACTTAGAACAAAATCATATCATAGGGTGGGAATCTAGCCCTAACCCTTTCACAATCCGAGTGACCCCTTTGACTACTAAGCTACTGAAGACTTAGGATAATCCTGTATTTTTTTTCTAGTCTATTCCTGCGTTACAATTTAACGTGGTAGACGTCGCAATTAATATATTCAACCCCGAAATTTAACGAGTATTTTCACAAATACCGATGATTCGAACCCGGAACCTCTGGTTTAGTCATCATCATCATCACCAGCCTATATAATAAACGTCCCACTGCTGGGCACAGCCTTTCCTGCATGGGAGAAACACACGAGGAGTTTGGGCCATAACACCACCAAGCTGGCCCAATGCGGGTTGTTAGGTTGAAGCGGTTGCTATAACAACCGCGACCAATGGCTGACCGTATCTTCCGCACCACGAGGAAGCCGAGATAACAAATTTGGATCGACCCATCCCGGGATCGAGCATCCCGAAGTTGCTTTGTTTCTGTAATCAAAATCGAGTGCTAAAACCACTACGCCACCGTGATCCTCTTACGCCATCTAGCTTCTCGGGTTTAGTAGACATAGGTGTTAACCACCGACCAGATGGCTGTTTAAAATGAATAAACGCTAAGTTTACATTGGATTATAATGTTTTAAATTACGCGTTTGAATCTTACAGTATTGAATCTAACAAATTATCAATAAAAAAACAAAAAAAAACGGAAACGGAAGAGTGTAACAAAAGAAGGTAAGCTCTTGCTTGTTTTTTATATACTTAGTTATATTGTTTTTCTTTGTGTCGCTTCGACAATTCTGAAATAACGTATACCCTGGAGCAAGTCTTATGAACAGAGAAAATTCATATTACGTTGTGATCATTTAACTAATGGATTTATTTTTACCTGAAACAAAATAATCTTGTACAATTTTGCACTTTGACCAGTACCAGGGCATCAATCTCTCTACCTGTAGTACCTGCTAAAACGCACAGTTCCGTGACTGACCGCGCATTAAGTCCGCATTGCCTGACTCGCGATGAGAGGTGCTCTGCCCATACCGGGGCTACATAGGGTGTCATAGACGGCACGCACGCACGCACGCACTCGCGCACATAAGAATATGTATTAATGATATAACAATAGGCTAGTTTTCTTATAGTTATTCCTCTCATGTCTTCGAAGACCTTTTATTGTTTGCGAGGGGAGCCTGATGACCTGTATCACAGGTTCGTTCTGAAACTTATTTCAGGCATCAGACTCTCACAAACTTATTAAGTAATATAGTTGATCTAGTCTTTAAGTACCTACAGAGTTTATTTTAAGCAATTTTGTGAACAGTAAATAAACCATTTTTATTAGATATTATTATAGTATTACTTCGCAATTTTAGCCGTAACCCACAATAACAAACCAGAATCTCAAACTTTACCAATAGCCCCGCAGAAATCAATTGATTGTGAAGGCTAAAAACCTTTCCTCATCCATTCATTGAGCTCAATCAAAATCCAATACAAACGAATCACAAGGTAGGAAGAGCGTGGTTTTACTCCCATGAACGCACACAATACTCGGGAGAATCACAGATTACGTTGGCCCAGGTTGTAAACGTATGTAAGTAATAAAATCATTGAGAAATAGCATAGTGTAGATACAACAGCAAGGTTTTTTAGAAAAGAAGGGGAAAGTGTTTTTTTTTTTCAATGTAATTGTTGAGTACCGACTGGGAAAGGATATCCGCTCACAAACCGCCCCGCCTAAAAACACACAATAACACTATTTATTATTTATTTATATATTTCACACTTTATTGCACAACATATCACACAAAATAAAGAAACAGCAAGAAATTACAAAATATGCTTGCACAATGGGGGACTTATTGCTAAGAGCGATCTCTTCCAGGCAGCCTTAGCATGGACAGGCCAACTTTTAGCACAGTATTCTTGAGGTTAGTAAACTCATTGTGGAAGCGTCAAACACAACGCTGCCACAGTAAGTTTGTTGACCAATACAGATAGCATGTCATAGCAAGCATACAAGCATTTCAAGGCTTCTGTAGCAGCTCACTATCAGGCGGTCCCTCTGCTTGTTTGCTACCATTTTATGTATAAAAAAAACATTCCTCATAAAACATAGTAATTATATTTATTTCTCTTTATTGCTTACTATTAC
This sequence comes from Nymphula nitidulata, assembly GCA_947347705.1. Lineage (NCBI taxonomy): Eukaryota > Metazoa > Arthropoda > Insecta > Lepidoptera > Crambidae > Nymphula > Nymphula nitidulata. The sequence goes on along the minus strand of OX374626.1, from coordinate 15,872,678 downwards.
TATCACATTATGACAGACAGGTACGATCAAAATAGAGTTGTCAATTGTAAGCAAAGTGGAGTTTGTAAGCACCCATAATCAATTTACAAAAGTAGTTTATACAGCCAGTTGTGTGACCGAGTATTCTAAAAACTTACTTAGTTCTTTGGTTTTTTTGATGTAAGAAACGAAATGTTAGATGGCAATGATGTGTGTTTCTATTTTTTAATGAGGCTCATAATGAAAGCAAATTTGAGTGATAATACTCCATTTGGGTAAGTCCTCAGCTCAGAACAATAATTATTGTTCTGAGGTCCTCAGTAAATTAACGGACGGATTTGCCGTCCAATAAGTGTAGAAAAGTACCAAAGTTAAATAAAGTATTTTTATTTCTATCTAATACATATTATATAAGAGTGTAATAACCGGGAATTAGAGCTTTAACAGGCCACTGCAAACTGAACAGACACTTATTCAACCTAAAATTAAGTGATTCGGATGTTTGCAGATTCTGTACACAGGAGCGCGAAACCCCAATGCACCTCCATTGCAACTGTGGACCCTTTATCCACAAACGAAGCCTTTATCTGGGGAGACACACTATTCACCCAAATGAAGTCGAGCTTGAGGTTGGGAAAATCCTAAAATTTATGGAAAGTGCCCAAATCAAGGTTTTATTATAACTATTGGTGGCAAGTCACAATAGATCTTTTAGGTAGCAGTGACAAATCAGTCTAAACAAGACCGAAAAGCCCCAAATACAAGATAATAATAAATAACCGGGAATCTGTAACGCGAACCGATTCGACCATTTAAACCATACCAGGAATTGGTCTACGTAGACTTTTTAGACAATGCAGCATCAAAAAGTCGTAGCTTATCTTCTTTGGTTTCGTGACAAGAATCTAGTAATCATTTTGTTTGAATGAAATATGTCCTTATTCTATTCAAATGACTCACACAATTTAACATACTTCGCCATCTGTGCACTATTGTTACCATATTGCTATGTAATACAGACTCCGTTTTACGACGAAATGAAAAGTAACCAAGGGAAAAGAAATTTACAGAAGCCACCGCTGAGATAAGGATTCTCATAAAACATAATGAAATTCACAAACTAATCCGCGTGGAAAATGAATTTCAGTCAATGCCAGTAGCAGAGCAGTACTTCGTTTGTACCGAGAAATTAGATTTTGATAATACCCTATACAAGGTGTGACGACAATAAAATAAATCATGGGCTATATTCGTTCATAGAAATGTTTTGCAACTGTCAAATTCATCTTATTCATTTGATGATTTCATGACATTTTTATGAAATTATATAACATTGGCTGCATTATTTCATAGAAATGTTATAAAATTATCAAATGAATAACATGTGTTTGAAAGTTACAAAGCATTTCGATGAACAATTAAACCTCATGCTTTAATTTACTGTCGTATTGTGTCTACCATCCTGTAAGAGAAGTAGAGTGCCTTTTTGGGATAGCACTTTCAACGCAAAGAAATAGCTGCTAAATAACAATGCTTTCTAGTATTGTGTTTCTGCGGCGAGTAAGGTCGCCATAGCTCTCTAAGAATGCCGGTGGAAGCAGGGCATGGGGATGACCCCTATACAGTCAATATGCTCTTGACTAGTGCACCTACGATAACCGCTTACCACGCGGAGGGCCGTGCCGTACATAAGCTTAGTTGGCACCCGTGTTGCGTTCAAAGCTTACCGAATGACGTCATACCTGAATCCGAAATGTGGTTAACCATAAATTGAATGGATCTGCGAAGTTATATCGAAGACAATAGTGCTACTGATCTATTATGGTAACCTAATATAATTGGTTGAATAAGGCACTATTTCGGTCGCTGGATTATAGGGAGTTTTGAGTTTTAGCAAACATCGGTGTAGTGAATTCTCTGCGGTCAATTTAAAATTACATTAATTTCAATTGTGTTGTATTAACCCTATCATACTAGCTTGAATTTCATATAAGATGTTTTTGAAAGTGGCAAACCATTTTTATGAACTAATAAAGTTTTAATTTATTGTCGTATTGATGGCACCACCCTGTTGACGAAATGTGTATTTCGAAATAACAATAAAAAATAACAAAAAAACACATAATAATATACAGTTCTTCGTAAGTTTATCAAAAGTAATTGCGGACGCGAGGTAACTCTGGACATGGTCATTTATTAAGATGAATAATAAGACTTGATAACTCTCCCCTACAGTCAACAAAAGAATTAGGTAATAATTCTTGAGGATAGTTCATGACACTTATCACAAAAACCGACTTCAACTAAAAAGGAAAAATAAAAAGTACCTACCTAGGTACTTATCTCATAAAAATGTATGTTTTGGAGTCGGTGCTTCACTTTCTATCGTTTCTCTTAAATTAAACTTAAATTTAATAATGTTTGTCGTTGGTTTTATTTTTATTAATTTTTTTAACATTAAAGCTAGATGGGTGACCGTCATCGTCAGCACTATCGACTTGTCTGTCTATCCATCTTTGCTTGAAATCCAAATATTGTTTTTAACCGACTTCAAAAAAGAAGGAGGTTATATATTACACTGTATGTATTTTTTTTGTATGCATGTTCACCGATTTCTCTGTCAATCGTGAACCAATTTTCAAAATTCTTTTTTTCATACTATCGTATTGTGCCACTGATAAAGTATTATCTAACTCCGAACTGTTACGGAGTTTTACCTTCCATCATCAATTCACCCGATTAACCCGTTATAGAATACAACTATAAGTCTATACGTACCTATATTATTAAAAGAATTATTTTCCAACTCCTAGCCGTTAAGGAGTTGTACCTTTCATCACCAGCTCATCAACACGAGATGATGACTAACAGAAGTAAATACTTTGACAAGCTATTAAAGTGATCACTTCACTGAGCTAAATCGGAGGCCGTTGACTGAACTAAATCGGAGTCATTTAGTTTTAAACTGTAATAAGTGACTGATCACACAAATATAACAATCTCGAACTTAAATCAATCTTACATAAATGACTTTATAACATTTTTACATATCTACGGCTCATCAAAGTATTATGTAGCCTCGAGTTAATAACCATCGCAGACAAAAGCATTCCCATGTTTTTTACACAGTTATAGCTCACTAGAGGATTGTAAAGCATAAAATTTACGCTACTTAAGAGGTTGCGTCGGTGAAGGCGGCAAAATGAACAGTTCGGAAAATTACAATGGTTCAGATTGAAATCCGGCGAATAAAACTTTTTACTTAAATTTCTGCGAACTCCGAAGCTGATTTTAGACTTCTGTCTTCGGGTGATGCTACTAATGACAAATTTATATTGAAGAAATTACATAAATATTACACCAATTTACTAGGTGGCAGGCCCGTAGTACGTAGGGTCGTCTGGGTAGGTACCACCGACTATCTTATTTCAGCCGTGAAACAGTTTGCTGTGTGTCGGATTGAAGGGAATAATAGTCCGGTAATTACTGGTCATAGACGGCATTCAGAATGACTACGCACCAGCAATATCAAGTGATTTTTCCTTGTTATTGCAGGTGTCTATAGGCGGCGGTAACCGTTTACCATCAGGTGGGCCGTCAGCTTGTTTGTCATCTAATAGTATAAAAAAAAACACTTTATTGTACAGACGACCGCTCGTCAAGTGCAACAGTTGCAATACGAAATCCGCCTCTATTGCGAACGCAGTAAGGGCAGTCTCAAGGTCAAACAGTTACGCTTGATGTGCTGTCGATTATACAAAATACATCACACAAATAAAGAAAAAGAAATAGCAAAATATGCTTGCACAATGGGCAGCCTTATCGCTAAGAGCGATTTCGCCAAATTAAGTTTGTCGTTCAGCTTATTTATTTTATAAATCATAATATTTTAAACGTTTTCCTAATACAAGTCAACATATAGTTTAGAAAGAACTATGAAGCCCCATAATAAGGTTAAGAAGTTCAATTGGTTTTCCAAGGAAGAGTTAAACGTTTAAGGGAATTAAAACGGAATCGAAACGTCTGGCGTGTAATAATAATGTAACATCTATTTAAACGCGAGTAAAATTCGGTTAATTGGCTTTATTTCAAAAGAGTAATAAAACTATCTATTTTAATAACAGCGATTCTTCATGTCACAGTTTTATAAAGAGAGTTTGTTCCTCATACAATGAAAAATTTATGGATATCGATATTTTTAATTCCACATTATCTGCCTTTAAAAGCCACATCACTGAACTATTAGCTATTTACACATCACGGATAAATAAAAGTTTTTTCTTTTTTTTTATTTAATTTGGATCTTCATAAAACATTATATTTTTTGTTAATTTGTCTTTTGTGTTGAAATCTATTCTAGATAGGTATTTTTTCAATAAATAGTTCATAAGACGCCATAAGTAACTGCTGTTGATGTTTTGTGCAGTGTTTGAGTTGAGTTGCTGATAATTGGGAGAGCCTGCATTTTTGGAAAAGATAAAACAATATTGTATTCCAATTCATTTTTATTTCTAAAGTAAAACAAATAAGCATATCACATGACACAACTCAAATTAATAGTCATTTTCAATTCATTGTCTAACTTTTCGAATACATATTAATGTTATTTCTTTCTTTCTTTTCCAATACAGTATGTAGTATATAGTTTTGTCTACTATAGATAGAGATATGTCAATTTCTTACCAAATGTTCACTCAGGTTAAGAAATTTCAAGTAAAAATATTTATACTGGGAACTTTAGGTTCGCAAATAAGTCAATATTTAATATGAATGTCTTAAACATGTATAGGTAACTGTTTGTTCCAAATATATTTTTTTTAAAAAATTGACATAAATAAAGTTATCTACAGGTATTATCTAGAGGAGGAGCTCGGTGGCGTAGTGATTTAAACGCTCTGGTTTCGATTACGGAAACAAAGCAACTTTCGCTATGGTTGATCCCGGGATGGGTCAATCAAAAATTTGTTATCTCGAGCTCCTCCCGGCTTCGGAAGCGTCCCACTGCCGTTAAGCCGTTGGTCCCGGTTGTTTCTGCAACCGCTTCAACCCACTAACCCGTATTGGGCCAGCGTGGTGGTGTTATGGGCCAAACTACTCGTGTGTTTCTCTCATCTAGGAAAGCCTGTGCCCAGCAGTGGGATGTATATAGGCTGGTCATAATGACAGGTATTATTGTACTGAATGGTGTGGCACAGTCGAGTATTTTATTATGTATCCATTTTTAAGTTAAACAATAACGTATCCATTTTTAAGTGACCACGTTAAGTATTTGAAGTGTCACAGGGTTGATTACATAATTTGATGAGACATAAGTAGAGCATAGATTTTTTCGCACACGAAAATCTGTCGCAGTAGGATAGTTATCTAGGATATAGTAAACTTTTTTGTACATAAACTACAAAATAACATCTTTAAATAAACTATGTCATTACATTTTAAATGACGTGTCAATTTTTAAATTAAGAAATGAGTTTGATCATCAAAAAGTCATGAACACTCTTTTGAGCGAATAGATTGCTTCACATTATATTATATTAAAAGTAATAGCATTTTAGCCTTTACTGCACAAAGTGTGACAAAGAATCGAATTTGAAAACTCATAAACTTTTTTAGATCGCAATCGTACTTATATGTAGTTAGTAATGCGTCTACCGAAACCGTTGAGGCATCTTATCCTAACTAAACGGCTTAACCGTCACAACCCACCCATATCAGGATGCGTGTAAACAACCCAGAAAGATCTGCGAGTCCTTCCACACGCGTGGCTAAAGCTGTGTCCCCTCCATAAATTATTAGACACTGGCTTAAGTTTGAATACGACATGTTTCAGTAATAAATTATGCTTTCAATGTTATTATTATTATTTAGAATTTTGATGTTAATTTAAGTTTTCTTAATTAATTTAAGGGTTCAGTGATAGTAAAACAATATCATACCTACTCGTGAAGTAGGTTGCATTAGCTACAAAGAGACATTATAGATTATCAGATACTAGATAGAAATTTATGCCAATAAGACTGGAAGCTATCTCAACCAGAGAACTACAAGGGGAGATAGTGATAGGTGCAAAAAATTAAAAGTGCAGTTTAAAAATGATTATGAATATTGTTTTTTCTCGGAAATGGATTTTATATTCAACAGGCCCTGAGCCTGTGGGCGGCAACTGGGTCACGTGGGACTGCCCCGAGACGCAAAGTAGGTGAATTTGACGGTCCTAGCCATTAAAATTTATTTGTCGCTGCTCTTAAGTATAAGGCGTTAGCGTCACAACCTCCCATTGATGAAAAGCAGGCAGCCTTCTCTACCCAACGAGTGATGGCATAAATGTGCCAACATCTTTCCGCCATGTGGAGGTGTGGAGCCCACTCTTCTCCTGCCTCCCTTCGGAGGGCTGGTGTACCACCAACCGCCGTCCTTGCGGTGGTAATCACCGCAAGGACGGCGGTTGGTGGGACACCTTTTCGCTTTACCCCCAAAAAGTTGCAATTTTTAAACCTCTTAGTTGAAACAGCAATGGCCAGGGAGCACTTTCTTTACTACGTGCCCTACATAGCGGCCTGCCAGCTAAGAACTGTTAGCCATTAGTAACACTCACACTGCTTCCAGATTCACGTTCCTCGTGGTAAGCCAACAAGAAATAGCTATATCATGTTGGTTTATGTTATGTTATGAATATCATACAATTTTGACGGATTGCTCAAACAACATATTTACAGGTAAAATCGACCAGGTAACAAAAGGTATGCAGAGTGCTGCTTTCAGGGTTTTCAACGATTATGTTATAAGAAAACCACATTGAGTATGAATCTTAGGAAAACGTTAATTCGCGTCAGATGTCCCAACGAACTTTATATGTAGAGACCAGCTGTACTGGAAACGTTATATAAAATCTAAGATATAATTCGGGGATGTTTTGTAAATATACAGGTAAAAACATTTTTTATAATATTATTGTTATGCTAATAATTAGTCATAAAATATATTAATAATAAAATATTTTAAAACCAGGAGTACGTGACAAGCACAGTGTATCCCGTTTATTCCAAATTAGGTAACTTAAAAATATAGTAGTAATTGCAAAATCCCTGAAAGAACTGAGCATAATGCTCAGTAACCTAGACATAGCTTCCCGACAAGTGAGTCTAAAAATTAGTATGGACAAGACAAAGATTATGTCCAATATCCTTATGGTTCATATTTCTATCCAGTTACAGTTTGGAGTTCCGTTCTCGAAGTTGTTGATGTGTATGTTTACCTCGGACAACTGGTCCAGATAGGTAAGTCCAACTTCGAGAGAAGTCTTTCGTCCAAGAGGTATCTCGGCGTATCCAACTCGGATTAACAGCGTTCGGTAAATTGCGTAAGATTTCGTCCAATTTCCTTTAGTGCTTCAAGTCGAAAGTTTTCGACCAGTGTGTGTTGACAGTGATGACATACGGCTGTGAAGCGTGGTCGCTCACTTATGGCGTTCTTTAGTTCAAGCTCACAGTAACCCAACGAGCTATGGAATGAGCTATTTTACTTTGTTGTCCTACGAGATAGAATCAGAAATGAGAACATCCTTGAGAAAGAGAACATAGTGACTGACATAGCTCATAGATTAGCAAATTGAAGTAGCAGTGGACAGATCAAATAGCACACAGAACAGACGGTCGATGGGGCGTTAAGGTTCCAGCGTGGCAATATACCGAAAAGCGCAAAGTAGGCCGGTCTAGTGGGAACTATATGAACTTACGACCGGGTCAGGTTCGCAGGAAGCCGTTGGACGCAGGCTTCATAATGGAAGTGACATCTTCGTATGCATGTGCCACGTTCAATGATCGGTTACCTGTCACCGAACTGGACTGTTGTATAATTATTCGATCTTTTTTGTTTCTAATGGTACCTATTAAGAAGAGTAGAAAGCAGACAGGTAAGATCTAGCAACATTATCTCACTTTAATTATTTCCCATCTTTTAGTAATAAAACAAAATTAATTAATTGTTACTTACTCCTAAAATAACCTTGCCCTGCCTTATTACATTTTGAGTACGTATGAAAAACATATTTTTCATACTGGAATCAACGTTATTTCGTCTTTGTACGCTGTCAGAGTTAATTAACCTTTGAGTAAACGCTCGTTAGGATTCAAAAAGCGAGACACTCAAAATTATTCTGTAAGAATCTTATTTACATAAATAATAATTTAAAATTATGCTGCGGAAATATAGACTTTGTTGACAGTTAAGTAAAAGATTGCTTTTCGTTACAAAGGCTGACATTGTATTTATATTAAATATTTAGTTAAATTGTTCACTTATTCCAATGATAAGTTTAAATTTTATGACCTCTATTTGATGGCTGTTAATATCATAATATTAGGTACTCACGCGATCATAAACACAAGGTAATGTAGTACGCTGAATAGTGAGAGATACTTTTTGAAAAGGTAATTGTGGTATTCTCAGTATTTCATATCTATGAAGGGCTATTTTGGTTGCAGAAAGACTGGTCCTAAGTCATCAATATATCCACAGAATATATCGCCGTTATGTCGCCAGGCCACATTACAAGGAGGAATGATGGCCGTTTGGGCGCAAAAGGTCCACACTCGCGGCTGCGTACCGGGAAACGCAGCGTTGGGTTAGCGGGAAGCCGATGGATGCGGTGCTGGACAGATCGGTCTGGAAATCCTTTGGGAAAGCTATGCTCAGCATTGAGCATCTCTCTGCTGAAATGATGATATTGCCAGACCTCATTAAAAAATAATATTCATGGGAGTAAAGGGACTTATCTAATATGGTATGAATGTAATTGTTTCTCTTATTTTTCATAGCATAGGCCACGCGTGAACGAGACGTACTAGTAGTACAAGCTACTGATTTACTACTGTAACAGCTTACTTATTGAATCCTATTTGACCAATAGAATTCAAAAAGTTGTTATAAACAAAACTGAGTCTTCTGGTGCGCCTGTGCATATGGGCGTGCCTCAGGGTTCGATATTAGGGCCATTGCTTTTTTAAATTTATATCAACGACCTCCTTTACTTTTCAAAAAAATTGTTTGAGACGGTATTGTTTGCAGATGACACCTCACTAATTTTTAAAATAGACCGAACTAAAACTGACTTTGAGGATGTAAATAATGCCATTTCAAAAGTGCTATCCTGGTTTGAAAATAATAATTTATTGTTAAATTCAAAGAAAACAAAGTGTATTAAATTTACTTTACCAAATGTAAGGCAGGTTAGTACTCATGTTGAAATCAATGAAGAAACTATTGAATGTGTTGACTCTACAGTATTTTTGGGAATTAAGTTAGATTCTCGTTTACAATGGTATCCTCATATCTCGTCCCTATCTAAAAGACTTAGTTCAGCTGCTTATGCTGTTAAAAAAATTAGGTCTTTGTGTGATGTTGAAACAGCAAGACTTGTTTACTTTGGTTACTTCCACAGTGTCATGTCATATGGCTTGTTATTGTGGAGCACAGAAGCCGACATTGAAGACATTTTTATTTTACAAAAAAGGGCTGTGCGTGCTATTTACGGACTCAAGCCACGTGATTCACTAAAGGATTTATTTAAAGAAATTAATATTTTGACCATTGCTTCTCAATATATATATGAGAACATAATTTATGTTCACAAATATAAACATACCTTTTCTAAACATAGTGATATTCATAACTTAAACACTAGATATAAAAATAAACTTGCTGTTCCAAGTTTTAGACTTCACAAGACAAGTCGCTCATTCATGGGGAAATGTATACACATTTATAACAAAGTCCCACCAAATGTAACTGAACTGCCTTTTCACAAACTTAAGTTATATGTGAAACAAACTTTAATGAAAAAAGGCTACTATAAGGTCCAAGAATATTTAGATGATAAGAATGCGTGGAAACATTAAAATTCCAAAATGTTTATATGTTTATTTACGAGTAAGTATTATGACTATTAACCTCTGTATACCTATTTTGTGATTGTGCATTGTCAGATAGCTTGAAAATAACGATAATACTTTTGACATTGGGTACCTACTTTGTTGGTACGTTGATATAGATTCTCTTCTAATTTTAATTATTTTTATCGCTGGGCGGCACTGCACTGCTAAAAGTTATATTTTTTTTTAACTACAAACATTGTATTTGAATATTTATTTTGAAAAGAGTAACTACACGAGTTTGTTGCCGGAATCTTCTCGGTAGTTCAACTTTTGGAACCGGTGTCAATTCAGACATGACAGACAGACAGAGTCTATGACGTTGTTAGTTAATATATTTTTTGTGATAGTTGTAAAAATGTGTTTTTGACGATTTAAAAGTGCTTGTTTGTGGCCTATTTAAATAAAATATTTTTTTCTTTCTTTCTTACTACCCGGAGAGTTATTTCTAAACCGCCTCCAAAAAACGGAAGAGTTTATCAATTCAGATGTATTCATATTTTTATTTTTGTTACCTAAGAACTTCGACATTTATAAACCGGTTTGGAAAATAATAATAAAAAAAAATATGCCAAGCTGGTTTTTGTTCCTTGCATATTTGTGCAATGCTGAATGTTACTGAGAACATTCGCTGTGCTGTGGACAACACGAAACTTACAGCAATTTGTCTTGCTGGATTTCAGTAATGCATTTCAGTTGACCTTGACATACTCCTTAGCACTTTTCGATTGGCAAATATCTCTCTTCCTGTTATAAAGTTATTCGATTCCTACTTATTTGATCGTCAGCAATGTTATTAAGCTTTATGAAACTTTTTCGAACTGCCCCCTTATTCAGAAACTGTCGGATCACGGATTCGACTCGAAAAGTCACATGCCGTCTCGCTTTGACGCACCGTGATAAAAAGTGTCAAGCATAGAGATTCCGAAATTCGATTCTTTTCCGGCAGTTGTGAATAAAGGGGCTGGTTTTGCTTGTCTGCTGGTGAGCCTCAGGGTGGTGTACTGACCCCTCTTCTATTTATAATCTGCTGTTTTAACCTCATCTTTTCAACTATACGCCGATGATCTTCAGGTATATCGTGACTTTGAATTATCTGAGGTTATTGTTGCTGTCAATGAACTGAACCGCGACATAGCGTCGATACGGAATTATGCTAACTTTTTTGGGTAACTTGTTAATCCTTCAAGATCCTATGTAATGTTTGTTAGTACTGCACGTTTGACGCAAGCTAATTTGAAAGTCGGTGAACTTTTTTACGGTGCGATACACATACAAAGCAAAAAAAAAATAGGTATTATTATGGGCATCTCACATTAACGAGGTAATTAGGCGTGTGCATTACTCTTATCACTCCCTCAAGCGGCTTCAGTTTTTCCTACCTTTAAAAACCAAAATCATGCTCGCGCAAAGTCTCCTTCTCTCGATTTTCGACTACACCTTCGTCTGCTATCTGGACATCACTTATGAATTGGTAAACAAGCTGGAACGCCTACAGAACCTAGCAATACTTTTCATATTTAGACTAACACCGATATGCAGAGATGTTTCCTCGAAACCGCCTTTACTCGACCTTAGTCGAAGTCACCTCAAGGAAATCTTTAAAACATCCTTGAAATCGGTATGTTCAGTTACGGCTTCATCCTCCAATGAGTAAACTCCAGTAAAGTCGTGTTGAGGTTGAGTGAAGGAATGACGTCACGAAATTTCTTATAATTATGTTGGCAAAATGTAGATAATATGTTTATGGTTCACTTTTTTCATATGTGGGCTGTCCTCCTCTGAGATTGTGTCCTACTTCTGTGACGTAGGTATCTTTCAGTTCTGACATTATTTGTCATTCAACTCAACTGTCGACTGCAATGCTTAATTTTGATTTATTTGATTTCATTCGTTTTTTGCGTTCAGTATGAAAATTATTATGGCCGGGAGGCAAGTTTTTAGTGAAATGAAAAAGTGCTTGAGAGCATTAATCATAAAGTATAAATTAAACACCACTGTAGGTCGACATAATTATATTTGCATCACAATATCTAGGTAAATTAATAAAGTTGTATCTAGCACATATACTCACTTGAAAGTTAGTCAATAAAATCATGGAAATCAGTCATTAAGCTAATAAAACTTGAAATAACCTCAGAAATAACGTAAAAAGCACTGTTAATAACATTGATATGTTTATATCAATGGTTAATAAGCTCTGAGGAGACCTCAAGGGAGATCGCGACGTACCTTGAGTTTGACAGTTCATTACTCGACTCAACTGACGAATTTGCTCAAGTCGAGGATATTTTTTTGAGTTCTGCATACCGATTTTATCCTTGAGGCTGAGTCGAGTCACAGTCGAGTGGAGGAAATCTCGAGGAGCCGACTGTGCATATGGGTGTAAGTACCGGTTACGAATAGGACTATGTGTCCGAGTTTCGAGCACAGTTGAAATAGCTCCCTATACTTTATCTTTACATACTCATGTTTACAATGTTTACATACTCACAACCCTTTACAAAATCCTCAGAGACCCTCCGTCCTCGTTTTCATTTGTCTCCAGCTCCCTCTCATCTCAGGCGTTCCTACTTTACAAAGCTTGAGCTGCCGATGAGGACACCAGTTTGTTTTCCCACTATTTTTCTGTTCATATAGGATAGTCTTTATTACTCTTTTAGATTTAAATTTAAAAAAAAAATGTTTTCCAACACTTTCATCGGAACTGCTTTCTCTACTTATAATTAGTAGGTATTTATGGATTGACTTTAGACCTTATGAATGAATTTTTATAAATATAACACCAAATGAAGTTGATAGTATTTACTACTAAATCCTTTTTTTGTATGACTTAATCGAAACTATAAAAGCATGCACAATCACAGTCCCATATTTTATTTTTTTAAAGACATGAAAGGATACGGTAAATTCGTACAAAAAATATATAAATAAACTTGAATGCTAATTAGATTATAGCCCAAAAAACATGTTTCACTTGATAAGCTAGTGTCATGAATTTCACATTATAAACTAAAGTCTCTGTGATTAAGTACATTATCCTATTTATAATGAGTTCGTACCCATTGTGGTGAACGGATAGATCAATTTGTCTATTTTGATTTGATTCTAAGGGTACAAACTAAAACCAAATTTACGTAGAGCCTTCTGGGTCGAGTGTGCTCACTAAGCTTTGAATTTACCCTATGTGTTGACATTATCTTCAAATTTTTTTTCATGAAAATCAACATTTTCAGATAGAACTAAAGAAAAATTTGAGAGTCGATTGGAGTATTTATAGATCAAACATTGCAGCGATGAAAAAATATCGTCAACATTATTAATAATCAGAAATCAAGTCAAATATAATCAGGTTTATCGTTAACAATGGTTCAGTCTGTGCTAACGATCGCTCCCATAGGTATATTAATACTACAAATAATTCATAAAATAATAATCATAATCATTACGACACTCTCTCTAAAGATGAAGCTTAAATTAAGCCTCAACAGCTTGTATTATGGATTTTTTTTATACAACTAGATGACAAACAAGCTGACGGCCCACCTGGTGGTAAGCGGTTACCACCGCCTATAGACACCTGCAATAACAAGGAAAAAATCACTTGGTATTGCAGGTGCATTGTCATCCTGAGGCCTAAGATGAACTGCCTTCCATGCCCAGTAATTACACAGGCTACCTTTCCCTTTAAATCCAAAAAAAAGCGAACTGTTTCACGGCTAAAATATGAAAGGCGACCTACCTACCCAGGCGACCCTACATACGGGCCCACCATCTAGTAAAGAACAGAGAAATATAGAATTGTTAATACTTGTATGTATTATTTAGAAACATACTTCTTTGCCTCTTCTAACTATACAGGATGGAAAAAATCTATGGTCCCTGGAGGGGAACTACTTTAAATTAAATCCTTTAGTTAGCTCATTTTACTGAAAAGAAACATTCCTTTATTTTTAAAAAGAAACATAACTACATTCAAAGATCTTCTAACATTTGCTTGTCTCACCCGGGAATCGAATCAACGAAAAAAAATCCCTCGCTATTTTATTAAACGAATCGGTAGGATTATTGTGCAGGATAAAATTTGTCTTACAAACTTTTGCTCTTACACTAATTTGTTGTACGAGATACCTATGAAATTGAATATTCATTACAAGTTTTTTATTAACAATACCTTGTACTGTAATGTTCATTTGTAACAAGTAAGTCGTATGTTAATTTTCAGTACAGGTTTTTTAATGTTATTTATCTCTAAGTATCTTATTGACAATACGTTAATAAGTTATAGAAGACTTCGATAAGAAAATCATTAAATTGTAATAATAAATTTATACACAATTCGTTCTTACACTAGGTAATCTGACGAAATGTAAAAAATGGAACGCATTTTTTATTGCAACGCGGGGCAACAATTTGAAATTCGAACGACAACTTTTAACATTTTTAACATCGATAAACATGTTTAAAGTATTCGTTCGTTAATTAATATTACTTTTCACTTTTTTATTTTAAATACCAAATGTTTATTGAACAAATTTTATCTTGAACAATAAATCCTAGCGATTCCTATCAAAAATAGCGAGTGTTTACTTTTTAATTTTTAGTTGGTTCAATTCCCGAGTGAGACAAGGGAATTTTAGAAGATCTTTGAATGCAGTTCTGTTTCTTTTCAAAAGTAAAGGAATGTTTCCTTTTCGTAAAATGAGCTAAATAAAGGATTTAAAGTAGTTCCCCTCCAGGGCCCATAGGTTTTTCCACCCTGTATAATAAGCCAGAGAGATTGAATTCGCCACAAAACCTTTTTCAACAAAAGCAAACAGATAGTAAAACTAACGCCTTTTTTGATATATTGGTAAGTTATCACAACAAGCATAGAGCCATCTTTGCCAAAGTTTTGTTTTTCATCCCTATTGCAGGCTCTTACTTTGAAGTAGGAACAATAAAGATTATGCATATTATGAGATACAATCTGAACCCGAATCCAAAGGATAATAACAACGAAGCAGGAAACTATCCTGTGTTATGTGTCACGTTGCGGATTCTATTTTCATTAGACGTTATCTCTTAATGATATGCACTTTGCCTGGGATGTTGTTATTTTCATTACAAAAGGAGATTCTCAATTTCTACTGGAATAATAGCATTTGAAGTTACCACGGAATAGACTAAAAAATCACCCAAGTGCGTATCAAGACAAACGCAGTGTAGGGGCAAGTTCTCGTCTGGAAACGCGTAGTGTAGGGTTCCCTTTTTGTCCGTAACTACTTTTAAAAAAATCATTTTATTCACAGACTAAATTACAAAAAATCATTTTTAATTTTCGTGGTATCCTAAAACCCGGTCGGTTTTAGGAGTGGTATCCTAAAAACCGACTCAAAACACTAAAAAGGATAAAATAATAAAATTGAAGTAAATACTTATCCTTTGGAATCATTTTTTTTTTGGAGTTGGTGCTAAGTTGTTTCCAGAAACAATAGGAAGTGAATCAACGACACCAAAAATATGTTTCTAGTAAAAAAAATATGTTTGTAGGTAATAAGTACCTGCATAACAGTGCGTTACTGAAGCGGCCAGCAAAAGAGGCATTGATGGATGAACTTGTAAATGTACCATACACAAATACGTAAGTCCATCTATGCCTGGTTGTGGCCAAGGCTTGTATAGTTCTTTTCTCAAATAATGCGCGGAAATTAATGCAATTACTTTTTAGAATCTATGACGAGCAAAGAACAGAAATTATGCACGCGCCAAAGTGTTCCATTTGTTTTTTTTTCAATAAACAGCATTCCATTTGCAAGCTAGTTCGAAATGTAACTTAAACCTTTGATTATTTACCTCCTTGTTTGACATATTTCGAAATGAAAAATCGTTCCAATTTTAAATTACACGGCAGTTATGAGTTTACATTTATCTCGAAGGAGATTGTCAAAATAATGCTCAAATTTCCAAGCATATTTAAGATAATTTAATTATTTTAACTTTTATAGTGTTTTGAAATCGGTTGTATTTTTTTCATGTAATAAATAAAAATGATACCTGTTCTTAGTATCTTTTTTATTTACATTACATGAAAGAAGGTAATTCAGGCGAATTTCAGAATACACGCAGTCTGGTTTTCTAATGAAACTTATGTCTGGAGATCACCTTGATTAAGATAATATTGAAGCATTACCGAGAAAATATTTAATTTTAAAGAGAATTTGATAAAGTGCCTTTTAAACACATTTATATACTTATTAGAAATAAACAAATTGAGCATTATCTACGTTTGTCCCACGTTTGAAACAAGAAAATTATTCTAATTATGTGAAATATAAATGTAGCAACTAGCATAGGAACAGGAATTACCAGGCACCGGTAGTTTCATTGTGTGGACCACGACAAAGAAACCAGAGGTCCTATTGCGAAAAACGAATCACGACGCAAAAGAAGCAGAGGATTTCGAAAGGCTTTAAAGCAATTTACGTTAAAGCCTCGAAATCCGTATTTTTGCAGTCGTTTTTTATGTAACCCCTATATTGTGGTCACACCACAATATATGACAGAAATGGAAAACATAGTTCTAATTCTCAAAAAATTCTTCAAAATGTTTAATCTTTTCCCTTCTGTCCATCTAAGACGGCTTCTGAGATTAGACGGTTTCTGTTTTGGACGAGTTCCTCATTCACTTTTAAGTATGTCTTATAATTTATTATACTATTACTAGTTTTTCTAGAATAGACAATAATCAGTGTCCCTTACACCATGCAGTTTGATGGAATGCATTCAGAATGGAGTGCGGTACATGGCTAGAAGGATCTTTTCATACTTTTCATCTAAGGAATATTTCATTTTCGACCTCCTCTTCATTTTCTGTATTTTAGTTCCATAGCAAGTTAAAGATAAAGTTTCTGACCTATCCTTTCAAGGATGTCACATCCTTATTAAGAAAGTTGCACGCACGTACGCATATTATATGACATATTTTATGCGAGTCCTCGTGAATAATGGTCTGTGTAAGAGATAAAATTGATGGACAGTGGGGTAGATTTATACAGAAAGTTGGAATGGGTCGGTACCTACATCACGACATCTCAATTCTGTTTCTCAGAAAATCGCAATTTGTCAATCTTAGATAACGTCTATTTGGTCATTTGCAATTATTTGAATTTTTTTTTGTAGACGAGTATGCTGCGAGGGCGGCAAACAAGCTAATGGTAACTAAAATTCATAGTCCATAAATGCTCCTAAAATTTATAGTACTATACTCTGTTAAAATCTTTGAAAATCAAGATGAGTCATTCTCCAATGGTCAAAATACTATTATTGCAGGTGTCTATAGGCGGCGGTAATCGCTTACCATCAGGTGGGCCGTCAGCTTGTTTGTCATCTAATTGTATAAAAAAAAAACTATTATATTTTGCTCTAAATAAACGTGAAACTTTGTATGTGTCTCTGGATTAGGTATACATTCATATATATAGATAGATGTATGTTTGTTACTCTTTCACGCAAAAACTACTGAATGTATTTGTATCAAACTTTACAGTTATATAACTCGAACATCAGAATGACATAAGCTGTTATTTAGTTTTCTAAAAAAAGGCTGCTTCAAGTACTAATCCTGCGCAGACTAAGTCGCGGCAGAAGCTAGTATGTTTATGTTTATATTATTTACTACTGTGATTAATGCTGTGAAATAGAATTTATTCGTTTTCAATAAATAAATCAATGAATGAAATTCGTTATATTCAAAACTTTAAGTTGCCAAAGTTTTATTCCCAACTTTATATCTAAGTGAAACAGAACAGTCTAATGAAAATTGGCAAAATGTTTAGTAAAGTACTTAGATGTTAGCAAATTATATCAATAAATGTTTATGGCTTTTATAGGATTGGAAGTAAAAGAATTTTTATAGCAACAATGATAATTTATTCCTCCAACCGTTCCATAGAAACTCTAAAATCTTATGTTGGTTATCTGATTGCAAATACGGCGCCAAGGAGGTATATTAAGAACACAACAGCAGATGCACGGGACGATGCTGAAACAAAGGGAGTGTAATTATTAATTACGGTTACATATTGCTAATTACAATTTGTGTCGTCTGAATTTGTAATGGTCCTATTACGGCACTTGATTGGTTGTTCTTGGGACTTTGTGGAATTAGTTCTGACTTTGAACTAGGACTATCCGATACATTGCTTACATAAGTTCTGTCATGTTGAAATTTAGGTGTCTTTGTTTCGATGTAGCTTTTGTTTTGTTTGCAAATACAAAAGCTAATAATTGAAGCCTCTAAAATTAATTAAAACTTTATTTAGCATAGTCAGATGCCTTAAAAAGCAAGGCAAGTTTTTCTCTGGTTTTAAAAATGATAAAGTTTTGATTTGCCACGATTACAATAATAATGATATCAAATATTTATTCACAAAATTAAATGTCTATTATTATTATCATAGTATTTTTTTTCCAATAGAACCAGTTCAGTGTTTCCTATTACTTTTTTAAAGCAAATGAAATTCTTACTACTGAAATTGTCAATATAAAATTTCTAAAGCTTTCACGATATTGAAATCCAGAAATACTGAATAGGATAGTACAATATTCAGAATTGCACACTAGCTGCACAAGTAAAGTCTTGTTTATCCTTTAGTACCTACGAAGGAATTTGATTCGATCACTCACCACTCTCCGCAGTATCGGGCATTATCATACTATGCATTTCAGATTCCCTCAGGAAAATATAATCGGCCTTGAATCCTGTCCCGTCTAATCTGTCGTTGGATTTGAAGGTGAGCCTAAGGAAATTTTTGTCAGAGGTCACATGAAGTTCCTTCATTTGGCCACAATGCCTCCGACTCTCAGAATCAATCATTTGACTTGAGAATTGGACGTAATCGCTCGCTGATATAGCTTCGCATCTGTGAACAAAACAAGAACTGTCGTTGAACGAGACTATTATTAAAAAAACTTATATTACACACATATTAAGAATGATTATAAGCGTAGGTAATCATCACCAGCATATATATGTCCCAATGCTGGGCACAGGCCTTCCTACATGATTAAAACACACGAAGAGTTTAGGAGAAAACAACACCAATGCGAACAACCAGGACTAACGATTATATGCGTAATATGTCACATAAAAAAATATAATTACAATGGGATAAGGTCTATAGGAATGTCCATGCAATTTATAAGACTGAACGAATTCTATCATAAAATATTATTAATAAACACATTACACTCTTACAGTCAGACCAAGCAATAGAACTGCAAGCGCAATTTCATTTTCTATTTTATGTACACTATGTGTTTACTCTGAAATCATTATATTAATATTATACATTGTCAAGATAAGATATTACCACAGGAAGAGTGACAAATGTACGATACCGAAACCTCTCAGGCATGGGAGCTATATGTATATCGGTATTTTATATATGCTAAAAATGTAAGTGAAGAAAGTATTATAGCACTGCCTCCATTTGCTAGTGAAACCTTGTTTTTGGCCAGATATTATTGCACAAAGCAGAAAATTCTTGTTGACACAAAAACTTGTGTAGCTAATCTAAAAAAGTGTGGGATGTTCCGCTTAGTGTTACAAAATGAAATGGCTTTCACATACTGAAAATCTTTTGAGGAAAAGTGACCCAAATGCGTCCTAAGCCGATTCGATAATTTTGGAATTCAAGGGCAAAAAACTACTCGCTCCGAAATACCTGGGAACGGTTTTCACTGCCATTGTTTTTAATGTTCATTCCTTATCTTTTCAACCTACATTAAAAAGGAGATCGTTACAGGGAATGCCAGATATAGTAAAAACCAAACTTTGTTTAGTTACGCACATTCCGCAGATTTTAGCGGATGTAACAAAGGTGACTGAAAAGGCAACTGACCTATAATTATTATATCGCAATGAAACATTTGGAACAAACGTGTTAGTGTAGCGATGCACCTTCAGAGTTAGACGGAAATTACGTCAGATTTTTAAATCAGTTCAGTTGATAGGTACCTACCTACCTATTTAGGTGTCTATTGAAAGGCTTGAATAAGTAACGACAAATAATCCGGAGACCGGTTTTTGTCACCAATCAGACTATAGCAGAAAACAAAAAAAATACTGTCTCAGTATATCCAAGGTTAGCAAGCTGCAGGCACTTGCTAGAGAAGATCGCAAAATCAGTGATAAAATTCGGACCGACAAAAATCGGCAATGGGGTGGGAGTGTGGCTGAATTATGCACACTATCTGATGTTAAGCTCATAAAGCATATTGATTAATCTACAGCTCAACGGAGAAACTGCCTTCATTAAAAGAAATAGCGCAACTAACAATCAGAATTTCAGCCTATTTTTGAAGGTAATTGATCTCTAATGTCGAAACCGCTAAAGTAAAGATAAAAATAGTGTATGTTTTAACATGTAGAAAATCCAGTTAATTTCAGCTGGTGTGTCATTCCCTATAAGCCTCGTCGCCAAATAAAGGTCGACGATTTTAGTTCTAAATTTTCTACATGGTTTAAAAAAGGTACTCACGGTAAAACTCCTTCCACGTCAAAATGCGTGAAGTGTAAATGTATCTTCTCATTTTCGTTACCATAGAAAAAGTAATTACACTCAGTATCTCGCGGGTAGAGGCCGGGATAATTCGGTGACGTCACCACTCCTCTGCTCCTCTCACTGCTATTATATACAAAGGCACATGGAAATTCTAATAGTTGGTTCCCCGTTGTTATTCCATAATCTGTAACAAATATACGCTGTTTGTAGCTTCATTCGCATTCGGTTCTGTAATATTCTCATTTCTTTTAAGAACTCTCGTTCTTAAATGGCGTATGGACGAGCTTGGTAGCATATTGGTTTGAGCGCTCTGGTTTCGATACGAAAAACAAAGCAACCTTCGCCATGGTCGATCCTGGAATGGGTCAATCAAAGTTTGTTATCTCCTATGTGCTTTGAAAGGCACGTTAAGCCGTTGGTCCCGGTTATTCCTGCAAACACTCTAACCCACCAACCCGTATTGGGCCAGGCGTAATGAACATAAATTATGATTACGCTTGTACGTCATTAAAAATATTTTGAGCAGAACTATGTTATACTAAACGTAATTAAATGTAATATCGTGTTCCTTAACTGTTCCCCAATAATCAGCAAGTCAATCACAGGCCCAACGAAATGCGAGAGCCTAAGATAACACCAGTCCAGATAAACACAAAGTAGAGAGATATCAAATCCGAGATAGAAGTTACCTTTTAAAACAGGTGCCGGCAATAAATCGTATTTACATTTCTGCTAAAATAAATTGAAGGGAAAGATTGATCTATGATACAGATTTCTTTTGGCGTCGGTGACGTTTTCCAGTTGAGCCTATAAAAGGGTTTGTATTCGTGAGCGATTCTATTTGACACGATACTTTGTTAGCATTAAAACAATCATTTGTCAAGAAGATTTCTAGGCGAATATCAGTCAGGAATGAAATAGTTATATGTAATCAATATTGCACTAATAGCGCGCGTGTGTATAGTGTGTTTCGTGTGTATGTATGTGTATGTGTGTGTTGTGTTATATAAATTTTCTTGATTTATGAAAAGAAACATATTAATGTCCAGGAAAAAACATAAAATATAGTAGATTTTAGGTTATCATACGCATATAAGCTCAGTTCCAGTTCAGTATCGCCTCAACTCAAGGCAATCAGTAATGAATCAAATCGAATTCCTTTGAACAAGCTAGTGCACCACATGAGTTTGCGGTCAATTCCTAATCACTACACGCCCCACCCACTGATTTACCGATGTTGCTTTTGGACATTATCATGTTCCCGAGCTGACTGTAGTGTGTTGACTATAGTATGATTTCGTTTGCCATACTTTTAATTGCCGTAACTAACAAATGACCAAAAATTACTGCCATTAATTTCATTGGTCATAAGTAATCAAATGACACAGTTTTATAGCATATTTTATTTGTCATACATTTCATTTTACATAATAAGATTATTACTAACAATGATCTGCCATGTTATTCAATTGCCAACATAAACAATATTAATACAGGTACTACCACAAGCAGCGTGTAAACAAGCATGCAAGCAGGCGTGCAATCTAGCAGACATGCAATCAAGTAGGCAATTAAGCGGGCATGCAATCAAGCATGCAAGCAGGCATGCAATCAAGCATGTAAGCAATCATGCAAGCACGCAAGCCTGGCTTCAACGCCCCAATGAACCCACGGCAGGCATTCGGACTGTGAAGGCCATCCGTCTAAGCTTTCGACAGTGAATAAGGCGGCGGCACAAAGTGTGACCTTCCGTGCAGGTTTTGACCATCCGCGGCTGATTTAGTAGATACCTGCACAACATGGCTCAAATGGAGCCCAGTGTCCGCTGCCACGAGTGCGTCTGCAGTGAAGACACGGCCGTAGGCCACACAGAACCATCCTGAATTATTTACTTATTCGTTTGATATTCCTCGCAAGTACAGCAATAGACATCCAAATAAACTAATATTGCCAATAATGCGAACTACCATGCGTTCTAGAAATTCTTACCCAATGGCTGTAAGAATTTACAATAAATGCGACATTAAAAATCTAAAAATTTAACATTAAATGATTAAATTCCAGAAAAAACCCAAGACATAGCTAATTCAAAATTGATTTTATAGTTTTAACGAATATTTTGACCATAAAACTTGACTTTCTATTAGTCTTGACGTTAAAGAGATTAATTGTATTTAATTTATTTATTGATTTTATTATTATTTTTTTGTTTGCATGCCCAAATTAGGTGAATGTGTCTTGTACTTTACTAATAAGATTAAAAACTTGTATTTGAACCACATTCTATTATAAAATATAAAATTCTATTCTATAGTATGCCTGTAAACAAGCAGGTAAGTAGGTGGTATGCATGGCTTTTGTCACGGCTCCGGCGCTGCGGAGTTCCAACGGTCCCAAACGTGCTAATCGACGTAGATAGCTCACACTACCTGCTCCTCAGCCCGCAGGCCACCTCACCCATCCGCGCTTATACGGGTCTATATTCCACTCTAGGGGTGGGGCAGACAAGACTACGTAGAGTTAGGGTTGACTGAGTCGGTATTAATTAGCATTCATTTTTTATTTATTTGTGATCTCCAAATTATTACATTTAGGTAAAAAATATGATATAGGTATTGAATGTTATGTCGAAAAATTTGATCGTGGCTTAGTAAACATTATGACAGTTGTTATTATGGCATCTATTTATGATTATGCAATTTAAGAATTTTAGGTCCCAAATTGTTTTGTTATGCGTTTTTAATGTAAGTATAAATAATAATAGTGCACACAAATATTGTGAGCAAGGATCATTATGGCAAGTGAAATTATTTCTAATAATATTATTGCAAACAAAACAATACCGTAAGTGAAGCGTATTTTGTTTATGCCCCCTATTACTAATGAAAACTAATAGAACTTACTTATGTTGACAACGACATTCGAACTGACTGTAAATCAGTAGTTACAAAACGGAAAAACTTTAGGCATTTTACACAGTGACCATTGAAAACATGGACTATTCTCACTACTGTACCCTTATTGTACTTTTAGAAGTTAAACCTTTAGTATATGTAAATAGAATAATTAATTAGTCCATTCCTCTAAATGGGGGTCAAAACAAGTTTGTAACTCCTATTTGGAAACTCTGCTCAATAATACGATGTTTTATGAATGTCTGCAATTTTAATTTTGCCGTACCGCAAAGTTAGCAAAAAGGTTGGTACTCTTAATTTTTGCTCAGTTACTCCATAAATAATAAATTAGCGCTTAAACAAAGTTTCTCTTTATTTTTGTTTTAAAAGGCTACATTGGTTTTTACTAAAGGTTGAGTTTTGAGATCGGACTCGACGCCAAAATTTTTAATTATCTGAAAAATATGTCCGGAGAATCCGTGTCTTCGTAGATAGATGCGATTCGCGAATCATGTCAGTGAAAGCTGGTGTACCACAAGGCGCTGTTCTAGCCCCATGGTTCTTACGGTCATCCAGGGGCTGGGCGCGTTGACACCGAGAGAGAGAGAGATAGAATCTTACCATTGAGCTCAACAGGGTGTTGAATCTTATATCTGAATGGGGCTATAACAATCTTGTTGAGTTCAATACTAAGAAAACACAGGTGTGCGCGTTTACATCCAAAATGTCGCCGTTCCTTCCCCTTCCCTCTCTTCAGGGCACTACTCTTTGCTCGGTATGGAAATATGTTGTGATCTAAATTCCAGGAACTACATTAAAAACGGGATCAAAATAGCCTCAC
Organism: Nymphula nitidulata; assembly: GCA_947347705.1. Classification (NCBI taxonomy): domain Eukaryota; kingdom Metazoa; phylum Arthropoda; class Insecta; order Lepidoptera; family Crambidae; genus Nymphula; species Nymphula nitidulata. The sequence goes on along the minus strand of OX374626.1, from coordinate 15,848,488 downwards.
AGAAGCTCGGTGTCCTGAAAAATGGTGCGTCGATTTTTCACGCCTGACTAATTATGCCTGCTTTACAAAACTCAGGTCTCTTCTTGTGTAGAATATTGGTCGCACTTGTGGGATGGCTCCGCCATGTACCTCCTCCATGCACTGGACAGATTGCAGCGTCGTGCTGTCCGTGCCATTGGCCTCTGCAATCGCGTCGAGACATAGCGTCGCTTAGCGCCTATATCGGCTTTATCACGGAGCAACTCTCTCTGAAGAGCTTTTTGCCTTCACCGTTCCTAGTCAGGAGACCGCGTGCCGGTTTTCGGATTCAACAATTTACTGTCTCCACCTCAACATCACACACAAAGAAACTTAGTGCCTCGTTTCTTTCAGAACTTGAAATTCTTTACCAGCACATGTGTCCCCTCCTTCCTCATGGGTTCCTTCAAAAGAGGAGTGGAAAAGTACTTTTGGGCTGGCTAGGTGGAGGCAGCTAGAGGAGTACTTAACTGCACTAGCTGTCTTTGTATAAGGACTCTTCTTACCGCTTCACATCAGGTGGTGTTTAGTCATTTGCCGTGCTTGGTATGAAAAAAATATCGTAGCAAAAATAATTTACTTCACTTTTAATTTTTTAGTAATTAAAAACGCAATATTTTCTTTTTAGCCGTTAATCCATTACTTGAAACTAAAATGAACACATTATAAGAAAGTTAATATAAAATAAGAGTAGATAAAATAGACAATATTATGGATAAATATATTATGCTATATTGCAATAACGATTAAGATGATGCATAATTAATTTCACATTAAAATAAAGACCTTCGATCATTAATTTGACGACATAATGACAAATTACTATGAAGATCTTGAAATCACAACAGTACTTTAAAAAAATACTTAAATCAAGAGCACTTGTTTTTAATTAAATATTTATTCGAATTTCAAGTGTATTAAAATTAGTTACTAAAGAACAATTTATTTGAGTTCCAATTATTTAAGTTTTTTCTTTTCGATCTTTTCTTAAGTTCGTATTTCTAATTATGTAATTTAAGTTGTCTTTGTAGTAAACTTTTAAATCTTTGAAAAGATAGGCTAGGGATGAATAAAATTGTTGTACCTGGTATTTCATGCTAATAACTATTTTAAAATCTTAAATTTAAGTTTCTTAATTTTTGATTTTAACATTATTATAAATGTTTGAAAAATTACTTAGCTCAGTTGGTTAGGGCAGTCGGCCGGATTGCGAAAGGTCGCGGGTTCGATTCCCGCCTCAGGACGTGAAATCATTCTAGTTTTATATTTTAATTATTAAATTTAAGTTTCTTGGTTCTGTTTAAGCCAAACTATTAGATTGTTATTTTTATAATTATGAAAGTGATAGCATTTACTATCCAGTATTCATAAAAAGAATATAATACAATGCTCAAATAATTAAATTAACTACTAACTAAATTACTACTTATGATTTGAGAATATTTTAAAATAAAAAGTATATTGATATTTTTATAATTGTAAGTCAATATTTTTTAAATTATTTATTTTATTTATAGAAATAAATAAATAAATATTTTACAGTAATCGCGAATTTTATTCACCAAAATAAAGACTAATGCTTACATGTCAAAGTATATGATACCTATATCTGAAGACTTATATTAACCATATTATTATGTTGTCGAAAACAAATATCGACAGAAAAGTGTTAATTTGTCATATTAGGTTGGGGAAAAAGTCTTTTCGCATTATAGTATGTATGAACTTGTAATAAAATCTCTTTGGCTGTACTATTTGTATCTGGCTGGTTTTAGTATAATGAAAAGTATAGATTTTAAAAAAAGATAATTCTAAATTCAAATTAGGATAATGTGTGTTTTTCATTTGTTTTTCGTACTGTCAAGATGAGTGAATCTAATGAAGAAATTCGATACATTTTAAAATTTTACTACAAAAACGGTAAAAATGCAAAGCAAGCCGCGAAAAAAAATTGCGATGTTTATGGACCTAGTGCAGTGTCTGTGAGAGTAGCACAAATTTGGTTTAAGCGTTTTCAATCCGGAAATTTTGATCTCAAAGATGCACCTCGCTTTGGTCGCCCTATTATGGATAAAATTTATGACATTTTTGAAAAACTGGAGCAAGATCAGCGTATCAGTAGTTACGACGTAGCTGAAGAACTGGGAATTGACCACAAAACAGTTTTGGCGCATTTAAAAAAAAATAAGTACACAAAAAAGCTCCAAATTTGGGTACCCCACGAGCTCACTGAAAGAAACCTAATGAACCGTGTACTCATTTGTGATTCTTTATTACGACGTAATGAATCCGAACCATTTTTGAAGAAGCTGATAACTGGTGATGAAAAGTGGATCACGTACGACAAGAACGTGCGAAAAAGGTCGTGGTCAAAGGCCGGTCAGGCTTCACAGACTGTGGCGAAACCCTGGTTAACTCGTAACAAGGTGATTCTGTGTGTGTGGTGGGATTGGAAGGGCATTATTCATTATGAGCTGTTACCACCAGGCAGGACCATCGATTCTGAACTCTACTGCGAACAACTGATGAGATTAAAGCAAGAAGTTGAGAGTAAGCGGCCGGAATTAATCAACAGAAAGGGTGTGGTTTTTCATCATGATAACGCTAGACCTCACACATCTTTAGCCACTCAGCAAAAATTAAGAGAGTTTGGCTGGGAGGTGTTAATGTATCCGCCGTATAGTCCTGACCTTGCACCTTCAGATTTCCACCTGTTTCGCTCTCTTCAGAATTCTCTAGGCTGTGTCAGGATAACATCACGAGAGGACTGCCAAAACCACTTGTCGCGGTATTTTGATTAGAAGCCCTAAAATTTCTATAGCAATGGGATCATGTCCCTACCTACAAGATGGCAAAAAGTTACCAAACAAAATGGTACCGACATACTTTAGTCAAATGTAAATAAAGTATATTAAAAAATGTTTTGAATTTTCTGAAAAAATGCGAAGAAACTTTTTCCCCAACCTATTATTTAATGCATATGAAAATAATCTCATGAATATTGCGTCTTTAATTAGTTCAATCATGAATTCTTTAAATACTAGTTTTACCAACTTACCGCGTTACTTAGTGAAGTAAGCCAACTTATTATAACAACTCACCTTCTACAAATGAATAAGTTAACTTAAATCCTCTACTATGCCTCGAAGAGAACATTCCACGGAACTCTACGGACAGCTTCGGGCCATTCGACATTATTGGCTTGGGAGTCTCGGCTCCGCAATATGATGCCATTTTCTCGAGACGCCCATCTACATACAAAAATATGTCTAGAGAGTCCATACTCTCGCAGCTGTAACAAAAGGTTTATGTTAAGAGGTTACATACATAACCACAACTCAATACAGCGGAATCGAAAAGTGATCGAAAAGGGAATGAAAAGTTTTGTTGAAATTTCACACTTTGATAATTTTTTTTTTATGCAACTAGATGAAAAACAAGCTGACGGCCCACGGCCAATATCACGCATATGAAAATAAAACACGCAAAAAGAAGTAATTAAAATAAAATTAACGAACTTCAAACTCTAGAAAGCCAATGTAAAATTACATTGCAGTTAACTAACTGCGAAATGTAATTTTTGAGACTTATCTAATAAATGAGTATTTCTTAAAGTTTTTCTTCTTCATTTCTTAAATTGTATCAATGCAAACATAGAAACAACATGCATAATGACAAGGTTTTATTGCGCTGATATGTCAACGATACGTTTTCTTAGTGACTTCATTCTCTCTCTCTATTTCAAAAACTACTGAACCGATTTTAATGAAACTTACAAAGTGTCCTAAGTTGGACTTATACCTATTACAACAAAAAATATTTTTTGCAACCCGGCTTATCGTTTTTGAGATATGCGGGGATAAACATATAAACATACATAGAAACATTTATAACATTTGGTACAAATGCTTATAAGCTGGTATAGACTACATATACAAAAATTGTGCCATTATGACATTAATACATACATAGGTACAGGTCGAATTTGATAGCTTTCTGATTATAAAATCGGTTATAAAAAAGACAGTAAATGGAGCCGAATTAAACTATTGCCGTTATAGAACCTTTTTATGATTTATTAAAATGTATCTTAATCTTATTTATGTAGAGTAATTCAAAATACTTTTTGCAAGCGAATAAATCCTTAGTATCGGGGTCAATTTATCAAACATCAGTTTGAAATATTTCACACAAAACGAGCAACGTGGATTTGTTTATTAATGTGGAAGTGTCAGCATCTTTAATAGGAATATTTTGTATAAACTTTTGATAAATATCTTGGCATCAAAAGCAATAAAGTTTATGAAACTTCTAAAGGATTTACCGCGCTTTCAAAATGTATGAATAAACGACCTTTGTTTTACGGTAAGCGTTGAGAAAACTATAAATTTTTAAAGTTGAACATATTTTAGTATAATATAAACCCAAACATACTAAGCAGTTATAGGAATAATTTATTAAAAATTAGATTGAAAAAGAAATAAGCGACTTATTGGATAGTTATTGTGACATTAAGAGATCATAAATTGTAGAGTCATCAACAAAAGTATGTGATAACGTTTAACAGCTCCATATCCTTTATTGCTTACGTAATGTGAGCAAAATTGTTGAGTGATGTACAGTCGACGGCAAATCAAGCGTAACAGTTTGACCTTGAGACCGCCCTTCCGAAGTTCGTAGTAGAGGCGGCTTTCGTAGTGAAACTGTTACACTTGATGTGCTGTCGTCGGTACTTATATAAAGCTCATGACTGATAAAAGCAGAAACACGTTTCGTAGCGTGATGACTTAATTAAAAACCACATTTATTTTACTTCAATGTTATGTAAGATGCTAGTATTTGATTGATGTGCAATAATTAAAGACATATTAATAAATAAAAGTCATAGGCCCGTATGAAGGGTCGCCCGGGTAGGTACCACCGCTTTTTTTATTCAGCCGTGAGACAGTTCGCTGTGTTTCGGATTTAGGGGAAAGGTATCTAGTCAGTGTAATTACTGGGCATGGACGGCATTTTCATCTTAAGCCTCAGGATGACAACGCACCAGCAATATCAAGTGATTTTTCTATGTTAATGCAGGCATCTTTAGGCGGCGGTAACCGCTTTTCACCAGGTGGGCCATCAGCTTGTTTGTAATCAAGTTTTATATAAAAAAAAAACATATTTCATTTAAGCAATGGACATAAAATTAACCAGTGTAAATGTCGTATTTCAAATACAAAGCAAATAAAAAAAAATACTACTAGCCGATTAATTAATTACTAACACAGCTTAATCGATCTCAAATATTGAAATATACAAATAGCATTAGCTTATGAAACCGCAATTGAATTGGAAAATCACACTACACCTCAACATATTATACAATAATAACTTTGAACGTTTTCCGATTCAAGTAAGGCACAAATTAAGTTGTTTTTATGAAAACTTTTATAACGTGTTCTTAGAAGTTTATTTACCTATCTTTAGGTAATATTTTATTTATTTACGAGCTAAGTAAATATATCTTCTTTGATATTGTGAAAATAGTTTGGACGTTAATGCCCACGGGAATTCAACTTCTCCTGCTGAATTTGTTCCGTTCACATTAGAAGAAGTGTTATCGACGTACTGTCGCGGCCAGAAATTATTTAACAAATTCAAACAATATCATCTTTATGTTTTCCTCAAACTGTCTGAAATGTGGTTTAGAAATCGAACCAATAAATAATTTATTTTTAGGAAGATTAAGATGAATGGCGAGGTTTGTTGATAGGTAATAATTGTTTTTTTTGTCCCAGTACACTTACATTTGCAAGTGTTAAAATAATGTATAAAACTATGTTATTGTAATACTTTTAATTGTATAAATTAGTCGCTAGCATAGCATAGCATAGCAGTAGCTAAATTCTTAAATTGATAATTCTTATTTCCATGTCAACATAAGTACATATTAGCAAAAAGAGAACAATGCTGCAAGTCGTGATGGTTATCACAAATGACTGCATGAGATTTTTTAAAATAAATGTTTATAAGTAATTTAAGTATTTTTTCACAATTTTATCCATTGTAAGCTTCTTGAAGTCTGAATTAATGGTTAACCCGTCAAGAATCAGATTCAAGACATAATTGATTTTTCAATTGTCATAGACCTCCAGGGGTTAACGGCGCTTGACACATTAACATCCAAAGAGATGAAAACAAAAAATAAAAAAATAAATAAAATCTTCCATACTAGGTATACTGAAACTAATATCCAATATAGTGCCATTTTAGGTCTAGTGTGTGCCCTAATATGGCACAATATTGCACAGAAAATATCAAAGAAATTCGAGTAGACACTTTCTTACCGCGAGCGTACTTTGCACTTACTCGATTATATTATCTGTGGTCCGTTGCAAGCTGAAGTCCTCAAAGACGAGCCTCACTCGCTCTCTGCCTCTCGCCAAGAAGTCGTAGTGACACTGCGTTTTTTGTAGATACGGCTTCGGGTACAGCGGAGAGGTCAATTTACCGCTTTTGCTCTTATCGCTACTGAATACTTGATCGCAGGATGAAGCTGAAACGTTCGTGTCACTTAACTTGTACCGCTTTCAATTCTTATTAAGTCCAAGGGAAGCGCGTGAGCGGTGTTAGAAATGGGTGGACTTATTCAATAAATTATGTGACTCGGAACTTTATTGACTGACGCCTCTGTCCGGTGTTTGGCTGCGTTGAATGTTTATTAGGCTTAGTTTCACGATTAACGATCGACGATTTTAGTTTCGAAGTTAAGTTTTACTACAGTAAAGGCTAGTATCGTAAACTATTTTTTATTTGTAATACCAAGGTTCTTGACAAACCAAAATCTGCTAACCACAGCATCTAGTTGACTCATCAAAAGCAGCTTTAAAATATAAGGTGCTTGGTCAAGAGTTTTTAATTTTGTTTTTAGGGAGAGTGTACATTTTTAAATTGCACGTAGCAAAATTTCGGTGTGACTGTGACGAAATCAGAAAAAAATTAGTTATACGAATAAAAGCCAAGCATTAATATTATGAAAGAGCTGCGTAAATTTTGAAGAAGAGCCAATTTTTCGGAGTATATCAACAGCTTAAAAATTAAACGCAGCTGACATTGCAGCATGAAATTCGAAAACGGTCTTACTTTAGTGCCAAGTTTCGGACCAGTAATTTTATAGGCATTGCACTTTTGTAAATTCGATAAAATGCAGATTCTAGTTTTTGGAAAGGCGAAAACCGGGCTTCGAGTAAATAAAATTACAATAACTTACTTGCCGCACTAACGGCCGGACCCAAGCCAGATATGGCCTCTGTAGTGCTCGATTTCCTAACATCAGAATCTGCGGGAAAAATGTATAAGGACATTTGTTAGGAGTATAAGAATCATATATCTGAGATTGTTTATAGTAGCGCCAAGACTAGCATCGTGGTATTTATGATGTCTGACATATTAAGAGTTGAAACCATTTTTAATTTAACAATTTTAATATTAGGTCAATTGAGTACTTAGACCGGTCTTAAGTAAGATTGAAAAAAAAACTAATCACCATACGTCTTTTAAAAAATCAATCTCTCACACAGTAGATACAATACATATTTTGTTGTTCAGAAAACTCACGAAAGGTTTTTCAACAAAATAACAATTTAAGAATGATGTCCATCATTGCTTTCAATACGTAGCTAGATTCGAATTTTCAAAGTTCTAAGTACGGTTTTCAGTATCACAAAATTATTATGAGTGTCTGAAATATTCTCCTAGGATTTCTATTTTTCCAGTTTAAATCGGCCTTGAGACTTTTGAAAGTATTTTTCGATATTTTTAGTTTTGAGTTTATCCACGCTTACAGAGAAAATTCACACACAGGTAATTTACATACCAAATTCGAGTTCTCACTTTACCAAATTTTTATAGATTTGACACTGAAAAAAAATATATTGCTAAACTACTTATAACAAAAATTTAGCGAGGTTATTTGACTTAATAAAACAGTGCATTTCAATACAATTTTATTTTTGTCTAGTTGTAAGAAATGTAGTTATTTTTTTAAGCTACAGGTATTTGAATGTCCAGTTCTCATTTTTTTAGTGTACTGCTGCTAAAGTAAATCTGTAAAAATTTGGTAAAGTGATCTAGATCTCTTTTAAGCTTCAGAAGGCATGTTGAGCTCTTGGTCCCAGGCTCCGAACCGATATTAAATTATGCCAAGCCAGAGGATATACCCTCTAGACAACATGCTCGTACCTTGCAGGAAAATCTTAAAAAGTATTTAACAGCCTAAAGCTAGATTAGTAAATGTAACAGTAATTGTCCAAATTTTAACTTATTTAGAGTCTGATTTATTGGCTTTAGAGCTTATTAAAAAGAACGAAGTCAAAAGAAGCTTTGGGGTTTTGATAGTTTTTTAAGCAATTCACATCAAAAACTGACAAAATATATTCTAACGTTGTCATTTTTTTTTGTTTTCCGTCCGTCAAAACTCCTCCGTATTTTGATTAGTCTAAAACAGTAACCATACTTTAAAAACATACTATATGAAAATTGTTATTTCATCTGTACCTACTACATAAAGCTGGCTTTACGAAAATTTCCTTTATAAATAAAAATGTTACCAAGAAAATTCACTAACAAAAATAAGAGGGCTTTTCTTACTGTTTTCTTATTCAAATAAGGCCCTGATTCAACAAAAAGGGTATCAATGGGTTATACACACTAGAAATATTTTTGAAATCGCACATCCGATAAAATGTCGAAACAATTTGTAAACTCACGATTTCGAGATATTTGAAGCCTGCCTCGTCCAGTACTTAAGACTGTTTTTGTGGTTGGTAGGTTCTATCTATTTTTATAACCAATTTAACTAAAATACACTTAAAACCGAAATAATTTTTATTCCCAATGGTCATTAAGACCTACCAATGTCACATACGCTCCTCAGTACTGTACTCGACGACCTGCTTAGGCAGATCAAGATAAAGATGATACATTTAATTAATTTCACGGATTATTATATTTTACAATTTCTATTTATAATGAACACTTTTCAATTAAGTACAATTTTGTATTAAGCTTAAGTTATTGTAGATACGACGTTGTCTAATAAAATTAGTTACTTGGCAAGTAATTTAATTAGTGATAAGAACGGTACCTTAAAATTCTTAAGCAAAAGAAAGCAAACAAAAACGAAAATAACAATAAACTTCACTATCTAGGTATGAATTTAGTCATAGTATATTGCGTAAACACGAAATAGGTTTGTAAGAGACAACTTTGTATCTATAGTAAATTTCATCATCGATAAGAATTGTATTGAATACATTTAATTAACATCAGTTTTCTTTACAAAGCTATTAGCACAATGCTTACTAAACCTGTACTAGACGTGTCGTCCATTTGAAACTGATAACTTGCTTTGAACCCCTGTCCTGGTGTGTTGGAGTTTGCTGTGAATTGGACTAAAAGATCTGGGCCACTTGATAATATTTCGTAACCTGTTGGAGATAGAATACAATTTAATGTCATTGGTTGTCCAGAGAACTAGCAGTTTTAAGTCTTATTTATACCACTCACAATAAGTAGTTTTTTAAAGGAATTATATTTTCTGTGCACAAAAACAAACGGTATAAAATGATTGCCACTTGAAGCATATGCTACTGTATTTTCTTATGATTAAAGCTCCAGAAATCAATACTAAAGCTAATTTTATCTTTATCATACCTGTAAATAGCTTTAAATTAAATTATTAACCATTCATAAAGAACGGGATTAAGTCTAGATAAGTAAATTAATCGTCATTTTTTTTATTTTGGATACAATTAATTATCACGTGAAAGAAATATGATTCCAAAATTACAATCTTACTTAAAAATCCCGTTCTTTTTCTGTGTCCATATCTAAAAGTTTATATTAAATTTCTAATTGCTGATATTGAGCTGATTTTATATAAATATTTTTTGTAATTGTGTGTATATTTTGTAGTTTATAAAAAGAAGTGAAAAATGTTATTTGTGTGTATGTATTAGGTACTATTGGAATAAATTGTTTGATTTCAAATTTCATACTCGGGGCTAGCTTAAAATTATGGTACCCAATACGAATACGACGTGAAACGTAAGAATTTACGTGAAAAGGGAACTGATTGCAAAAGGTATAGTTTACTTTGACAAGATATCAGAGTCCACACTTATCGTGTATATAGAAAAACAATAGTAAGGTAGAAATAAATTAATAGAAGTGCTTCAATATAATTTAGTTGAAAAAACTAGTGCAATGTGGTATTTACCACTTTACAGAAGATCGTGGTTAAGTATCACTACGTTGTAGTTTGTTGTTCTGCGGTGAGTAAGGTCGCCAGAGGTCTTTGAGTTCAAGAAAGCGTTATGTTGTGATTCGTTCATTTGCGGTGAACATATACGCATATTTGCTCTACCTTTTTCGTATAAAAAAAAACTATATAAATTCTGATCAACTGTAATGATTGCAATCTCATTTACTCTCACCTATAACTTCGTTGCAGATCAGAGCAAGCACTGGAGCGGTCGACAGTCGCCCATCGAAGACTTTTATTATATCTGCCCGATTGAGACAACTGGGTACAGAAACAAAATGTCAATTAAAAAAATCGGCCAAGTGTGTGATGATGTGCAGTGTAGGGATGAAAAGTTGGCCGTCAATAATTATGTGGAATACAGTTGACATTTTTTTTACTTCATATATAAATAGTAGATTATGCCAAAAAAGTGGATAAATAGCAGTATTCAACCATTTTGGTATAGAATTTATAAATGAGATAAGAAACTATAGTTTGCATATATACACTATTGCTTCTGCAGAGAAGCAAAAGTGTATATGCAATCTATATTAATGAATTTTATACTATTTACTTCAGAATTTTTCGAAAACTCCTAAGGCACATAACTTTGATACCACACACAAAAATTTACCTTGCTAAGCAGTTTTATAGTTATGGTAAATCATGTTTTTGAAGTATATTTAAAAACCAAACACATTTTATCTTGTAGGAAACACCCCTGTATAACAGGAGGTTTGTTTTTTGTTGTTTAGTTGGCACTAAATTAGTATTATAAAGCCTCATATTCTTTTGCATCAACTTATTTCACCACTTTGAGCAAATAGCAACAGCTTCCCGCGACCTAAAGTTTTTATAATTTATATAATAATAGAAGGGAAGTTTAAAAAATAACTTCATTTTTGTTTTAAAAAATCGGCTTCACGAATGCTCTTTAGCGATAAAAATCAACCAGATCAAGGTACAAAGCAAGTCGTTTTAATTTCACGAAAAATGTTTGCTGCGAACAAATAATACCAATGTCGATGGAAAATATCCGAGAGGCGAGACTGAAAATATAAAATAAGTTGCCAAAAGAATATGCGCAACGAGGGCAACCATGCAATCGCAATATCGGGTATTTGATTACTGAAAGCTGAAACTCACCTTTCATCTCCCTTCTGCAAAAAAGATTCGTCGAACACTAGTTTGATTCGTTCACCTTGCCTGCAAAGAATTATAAGTATTACTTCTCTTACACATAAAAACGAATGAAAGTATTTCTATCATTGACTAATACTCTAGTATCCAAAATAAAAAAGCTTGACAAACAATTTTGTACTGGAACAGTGTTTGAACTAAAAAAAGAATATCATCAAATTGTTGCCTGTTTTCCACCAGTATGTCTCACACATATAAACATAGGTAGAGATTAGTCCACCTTTACTAATTTATGTTACTTACATGCATTAATTTAAAAGTGCAATAAATAGTAAAATTGAGTTATATCAGTTTTAATGTAATCATAGAGCACTCATCAACTAGAGCAATGAAATTAAATAATAATTTCAAAATTTAGAAGATACCGAAGGTATAAATATAAATGTTTAGTCAAGCTACAGAGGACTTGGAAGAACCCAATGAATTTTTGCTAGTATTTCTGTTGTATAAACGAGTACGTTCGGATATGTCAAAGATAAAACAAAAAAACCCAAGGATGTATTCGTTCCTTTGTCAAAAAAATCTAAAACTCACTGACTGAAATTCACTATCTTCACTTCAACATCACGCAAAAAGAAGTTTTGTTAGTCGTACTTTTAAAACATAGAATTCTTTGCCACCATAAACCTTAACAACAGTTGAATACGATATGCAAGAGGTACCTACTGTCCAAAAATCGATTTTCCTAATTTCATATTTAACATTTGTAATGTTTTAAAATCTAATTTATTAAGAAAACATACTACTAACCTTGCGCCTCAGTGATTAAAATCAGACTGATATTTTTGCTCTTAAAAATTGTTGACAAGTGTAACAATCACAAATAAAGAAAGAAAACGACGAAAAAATATATGCTCCAGGCTATTGTAAAAGTATTCTTTCAGATCACTAGAGGTGTTAACTTCAATGAGTGGTGAGATAAACGTTGCTATAAAAACGTACAAAAACGTAAGAAGAAGAATAGAAAGCGGTGAGGAAATTAGCACATTATACCTAGTTAGTGCTCCGGTGGCGTAGGTAGTAATCGCGTCTGGCCGGACATCAGGAGACGCGGGTTCGATTCCCACCTGGAGCATTTTTCATCGTTTTCTTTCTTTATTTATAATGGTTACAAACGGTTCACCCTTGATTGGTATAACAACATTTAGTCGAAAATAGCTTCAGCTAATTTTAGTTACAATAAAGTCATTTCGCATAATTATTCATTTGACCGAATATTTAATTGGTAGAATTTTATTTAGCATATTTATTTCTTTAAAATAATGTCATTTCACCGAATTTTTCAAATGCACTAATTTTATTTAACCTAATGTTTAACTAGACTAATAATGATTTAGTTGAAGTATACATTTCAGCTAATTTTCATTATGACCGAAATGTTGTCTGATGAACCTAAACAACCATTGCTTTTTAAAATTCAGTGACAGAAATATATCGCTGTAAAACCGACACCACGTAGTCTTGTCTGCCCTACCCCTAGAGTGTAATTTAAGCCCGCGTAGGCGCGGAGGGGCGAGGCGGCCCGCGAGCTGAGGAGCAGGTAGTTTTGACGAACACCGCCGCGGCTGAGGCTAAGCTAAGCAGCTGCGGTGGTGGGCGAAAACCATCTGCGACGATAAGGTCGCGTGGGACCGCTGGAGCCCCGCAGCGCCTAAGCCGTGACAGAAGCCATGCGCATGCATGCTTGCATGCTGCTTACCGAAATATATATTGTTGAGGGCAAAATACAATTTTGATATGTTACTATTTTCCATATATGTATAAAGATATTATTCGAGAAAATGACTATTATATGAAATAGTATTCGATCAATGAAAAAAATATCAAATAACGATTATACCAAATGAATATTATACTAATCGAACATTAGCCATATCGTTAATATATAAAATAATTATTATTTGAGCCGAAAATTCGACGAACTGAAAATATGCTAAATAAATATTATACTAAACGTTGTTAGGTGAACTGAAATTATATGAAACGGTGTTATACCAATCAAGGGTAAAGAGTTCCAAACGCCTACTTTGCGTTTAAATGCATCAAAAACATTAATATCTATTTGTCCCTATGTTTATTATAATACTAAAGTTAGAAATAAAGTGATATTATATTTTCGAGAATTGTAATTGTCTAATTATGACAATTAAGAAACAAATATTTTATATTCAAGTATTGTCAATACTTATTAAAATAGGGTTATGAACAGGAATAGAAAGTTTTCTTTTATTTTATCAAATGCGCAGATAAAATAGTACTTCACGTGCCAATAATAGAAAATAATCGCAGTAACTCTTAAACCAAAGTATTCCAAACACAATCGGTTCGGTTGTTTCTTTGTTTTTCTTGAAATGTATTGTTTCTGCTTCCATCATTCATAGCGTTTCCAAGGCACGAGTTGGAACTTTTGATTTATTTCCATCACAAAATGATTCCTGAATTTTCTTCTTAAATTTGTTATTCTAATATGAAGACATATTTAAGCAAGTATTTGTAATAAAATTTTCTATTGTAAGTCAAACTGTTTTGTGTGGAGTGGATTTTAAAATTTATTCGGAGATAAGCATAGATGAACCTATATTGGAAACTGGGTTATCATTGGGGTTTGGAACGCGAGATTTAGTATTGACTTTGTCACATTGTTTGTACTGAAATGTTAGCAATAGGCTCGCCCACAATTTAGTCCTGTATTGTCTGGCTTGGATTACCAGCGGCGAGCAATGGCCGATACATTGCTGCGGTGCAATTAGAACATGTTCCCCTTAACGTTTGTTTGATATACACGCATTGTTATTTATGCGCTTACTCAGTTTAGCTAATATTTCAATTAAAGGTAGTCAAAAATAGTTTGCAAAATAATTCATATTATCTCAAAAATCGACTTGTAAACTATTAAGGCGCACCTTCATTGCACGCGGTATGTACGCCAGTCCTCGACCTTATACCAGCAATGCTGCACGTTGCTCTGTATCTTTAAATTCCTACGTGTTTTTCGCAATAAAGTGCTTTTCTTTCAATCACTACTATACTTTGGCCCTGCGTAATATTATTACCCTATTTTTATTACCATAGCACATCTACTCTGTTATAGTAATATAATTTTGAATAACCTCCAATAGAATCTGTTGATCAGTTTTTATATACCAAACGTTTTAACTCGTCACAATTTTATATCTCTTTCATGTTAAGAAATGCCAAACATGCACAAAAAACCCTGCCGTATCAAACATCAAGTGAAATTGCGTTGATGTTCTAAAAAAATAGATGTTGAAATCTTACAAATATTATCATGGTGCCTTTGATAACATCTTTGATCCAGAATAGGGCTGCCATTAGACTCGCTATAGGTCTGGGCAGAAAGACACTGCCAATAGGCTCGTTGTGGGTCTAGCCAAGGCGTCTCCGACACAATGTTCCATTGATTGTTGGCCTCACTAGAGTTGTGTTGGGCAGAGTTGCTACAATATTGGCATTTTAGTCAATTGCACTGTCTTTATTCTAAAAGAGGCCCGTAATGTACACTGTACAGGCCTGGCAGACATCCATGAATGTGGTAGAGATCCAACTGTGGCAGTGTATTTCGACTTCCCTTTCTTTTCACGTTTCCACATCAGCTATTCAACTGTCAAATATCAGCAGTTAGCTCTACTTCTAGCCACATTTCCGAAGTAATCAAGACTTAAAGTATTTAAACTAGAAATATTCATGTCCTCGGGAGGAGGATTTACACAAAGCTATTTTTAAACATCAACAACCTAAAACCATCGGAAGATCTCATCAATACAAATATCTTTTACTATGGAAGCAACTCTGTAACCGTAAAAAAAGAGCTGTTCCAAACTTTCCAAATGAAGTCAGCTGAAGTGTGTGAAACATTGAAACATTTTGGAGTAACTTCTAAGGTGAAAGTTGTTTGATGTATTGATGAGATCTTCAAATGGTTTCTAGGTTGTTGGCATTTTAAAAATAACCCAACAGGGTTATTTTACGTATTATAAATTTTTATTTTTATCATTATACATAATGATAGTGAAATCGGATCTACACCTCTCTGCGAAGTGCAACCCAAGAAATTTTCAGAATTTTGCTTCAGCATCATATTCGAATGCATCGATTCTACATCATAATAATTGCTTAATCAGTATTTCCGAATCAGAACCATGTCTGGATTTTAGGACAGAATTACTGTGTCTTGCTCCGTGGCAACTTTTATAGCCACTGTGTAGCTTTGGGCTTTGAATTAAGACTCACAATAGGAGACCACGTTTCTATGTCATAAATTATCACTAGAAACACATATTCCCTCCCTCACGTCTTTTTGCAATTAGTTTGGATTTGCCATATTCGGATAACCTACTGGAGTTTTATATGCAAGCATATGTGGGTTGGTGTATCTATTTATTAACGGCCATTAAATTATCAACATCACCATCATCATCAACGTCATCATATCAGTCTATGATGTCCACTGCTGAACAAAGGCATTAAAGTTGATTAAACCATTGAAGTATGATGCTTACAATAAAATATTTCATCGTTTTTTTATAAACTGGCTGGTGAAATTATCAGTGATCCCGTCTACTAAATTAGAAGTCATGGGTTTGATTATTCACGATAGGACCAGATGCTCGAGTGGTGAGAACGAATTTTGTTCACAAATCATGCTAGTTTGTATGTATGTACATTTGATCAGGTTCATTTCTTTATTTCTATATGTATAACACCTCCTTTTTATGACGCTTAATTTGTTATGGATAAATTGGTACAAGTACTTTCTAATATCACGATTTCAAGTTCTAAGACTAATTTGTTCTACCAGTTATTTACCAGCGGTTAAATCTTCTTACTTGAAATACTGACCTGGCATTAAAATGATAAGTGCATCGAACATTGCTTGGGTAACTTGAAGGATATCGTGGGCTGTACAGCCGGCCATGAGCTGGTCTGTTCGGCTGTGAGTTGAACACGTAGTCGCACCAAGTATCTGGTACTGGAATACCGTCTGTCTCGAAGTTACCTGTAAAATTGATCAATTCTTTAACTTCTGTAACCTTCTATATTCTTCTGAACCCTCTGATTCACAACTGTTGGATAACATTCGAATGTCGAAAATTCTATGGCTCTCCCTTTTTATACCGATGAATTAAAGCAAGACAGGTAAAGACTTTAAAATAAAATTCGTAACATAGCCTGCACTTATAAAATCACAGCTGTTTTACTCAGACGCACACATATAAGATACAGATTTGTGTGCGCAGACAAACTGTAAGCACAGCTTGCGCGCTTTTTTCTTTATTCAACATTATATGTTAGTGATCTGACAGTTATGAATACTGGTGCTGGTATGGCTAAGACGTTTAAAACGTCTTATTAGAATCCCTAGTATTTTAGCTCATTCATGGTGTTCAAATTTAGGGTAGATTGGAGTAGCGAGGCCGTTTACCTATATCATATTAGAAAAGGATAAAGAACTCATGCTCAGAACACGGGTTTCTCTCTCTTTCTCTCTCGTCATAACTTTTGATTTGATTTTGGGATCTACTCCCTGTGGCACATATTAATATGGGATATATTTGTGATTTTATGTTTTGTTTTAATAATGACTATAGCGGTAGTGATATTTGTGTGTTAAAGCAAAATAGTCCCTGTGGCACAAGTGGGATACCTATATTTGTGCTTTTGTGTTTTATTTTTATGACTTTAGTGGTAGTGGTTTGTGTGATAAAGCAAATTAAGCAGTTTATTTATTTAACAATCTATGCAACAAAATCAAAAAATAATAATTTAAAACATCATGATCACAAAATCATAATATTATTAGACATTACCATAACGACCTACCATGTTTCATAAGTATGAGTGTTATTATCAATAAGAGGTTTTCTCAAATGAGTACAGCATGGGGTTCTTTAAAAAAAGGCGTGAAAAGGATTTTACAGGGTCGGCAACGCCCAAGTGATACTCCTGGTGTTGCAAGCTTCCATAGCCTACGGAACCGCTTGCCATCAGGTGGGGTGTATGCTTGATTGCCATCTTAGTAGTATAAAAAAAGAACAGGTAATTAGTCTATTTATTTTATGCTAGATTCACCATAACGAATAAGCAAATTATTACGGTAAAAGAAATAAATTTCCTTATTACGATGTTTTGGTTGTGAAAAAAATGCTATTTCCGTTTATCGCTTATTCTTTGAAGAAATAATTATGTGGTTACCACAAAAGTATTCCGTTATTATTTATTTTACTTTGCTTACTTTGCCTTATTATTATAATTTAAAGTGAATAGTATTTATATTTTATTTTACATTTAGTGAACTTACAGACTCTGGAAGTTTTGATCCGGTTTAATCAAGTAAAGAAGTATAGCTATATTCAATAAAGTTATCTCCACATAGAAGTACTTCAACTGCGTGTTAGTGGGCTAGAAAGTATTTAATACAATACAATATTTAATTAAAGTCCAGTCATTTACATTACAAGGAAAATCGAATTGAGGTGAATTAGGCAATCATTTTCTTTCTTTATTAGTAGCACAAAGAAATCTACAAGATAGACTAAAAGAATTTCACAGGGATATCCCAAGTCCTTGGTGGCTCAGTGGTCAGAGCAGTCGCCCGGATTGCGAAAGGTCGCGGGTTCGATTCCTGCCTCAGGACGTGAAATTTTTCTAGTTTTATTCTATTTTAATTACAAAGAAATCTAATTAACAGTGTCGAATTTTTAAAGACCATTACTTTGTTATTTGTTTTTATAAGCCGGACACATTAAAATTAATAATTTAAAGGATTGTATTTCCACTACCACAGCCACGCTACAGAAGAACGCAACCATATTGGAGTACCTGATATCCTCATTGACAGTAAAAATCATCAATTCTTCGCTTTACCTGCGTCTAAGGTGTTATCTCTCCGCGATCTTATATCATTATGTGATAGCTTTGGCGATAGCCAGTATGATTGATTAGGCTATTGTTTTCAAATTTGATTAATCTAATTTTATTTTTTTCTGACGATTTATGACATAAGTTAGTATGTTCATCCGGAAACCAGTCATAATGTCTAATATGGAGCGTTCAAATTTGCTTAGCAGAAAACTAAGTTGATTTAAAATTGCTTCGAACTTTCCAAAAGACTGCGATGAGTCATGATAAGTTTAGGAACGAGGAGAAAATACTCTTTGCTTTTCTATCAGTATTTCGTTTATGTACCGAACAGACGATAGATAAAAAAAATACACCGTTTATTTTATAAATATTTTTTTTTAATTGTAGGAAAATCTTATTCATTTGAGATAAAATACAACTACGCGTTAACCTTTTAAATCAGTCCCGAGAGTTTTTGAAGCGACCTTGGAGTCTGAATACACAAAAGACTATTTAACGCAAAAATAAGGTACTGGTAAATCTGATTATCAAAGTAAGAATACTGGAGATGAGTAAAATATGTTTATAAGTACTTAGGACTATATTAGACTATGTTAGACTTTTAGTACTAGGTACTTACTATAATATTTTTATTATGAAAAAATAAATGTGAAAATCTCTTCCTTGATAAACTATCTATGAAATAGTTACTAGGCGGTAATAAAGGTACCAATACAGTGATATCTCAGAAAAAAACAAATAAAGAACTTTAACATTGCTGTAGCATAACACTAATTTGAATTCGGAATTCCTAGTTGAATGCGAGGTGCCGAACTTACGTCTTAATTAGTCCATATTAAAAATCGACAATTTTACAGGTGTGTGTGGCTCTAACAGCCGCAATCCTAATATGTCTTTACTGACTGTTATTCCAAAATACCATGAGTATTTTTAGGTATGTAAAAATAATACGAAATGTGTGAGAATATTGTCAAACCTAATTAAGTAACTCGGGGCGGAAAATCACGACATATTTCTGTCGAGAGATCCTTCTGCGTATCATGGTTACAGCAATTAATTATTAAGTGTTTCAATGAAAGAAGGGTAGTACCTCAAGGTCTGTACAAGCTTTTATACCTTTATGAATACGAGAGTAATCCGTAGGCCGCTTTTACTCTTACAAAATACGACCTTATTTTTGTTACTCGAATGAAGCTTCTACATTAATCTACATACATTGTACATGGACATGTGAGCTATTTGGCTGCTATTTTATAGTACTTTCTGTATTGCACAGACTTTGTCGACCTACTGCCTACAAGGAAGATGCCGCCGTTTGTCCAGCCTTGCATTGAAATCCCCCATAACAACAGTTAAAAGAGTTTTGGAAATACGTATGGCTCTAGATATCTCCTCATACAAACT
Organism: Nymphula nitidulata; assembly: GCA_947347705.1. NCBI lineage: Eukaryota > Metazoa > Arthropoda > Insecta > Lepidoptera > Crambidae > Nymphula > Nymphula nitidulata. Next base: position 15,828,696 of record OX374626.1, on the reverse strand, counting down.
TTTATTTGGTGATTCTGAGTATAAAGTAAAAGGTCGTTCGTATCGAGATAGTTGACTAGCCTTTTGTTCATAACACGCTGAAAAACTTTGGAAAGAGTGGGTAGCTGGGTAGGATAGATATTGGCCTGTAATTATCAAATTTGTGCTAAGCACCACCCTAATGGATAGGTTTAATTTGACCATACTTGAAGGCTCGGGGAAAGACGCCGCTAACTATCGCTATTGCAAACAATTATTAATATTTAGATACTCACGTCTATCTATAAACCTGTATGTGCCAACGAAACCAGTAGCATTGGAAACCTTGGACCCAGAATGGAACTCTAAAACTAGCAGTGGCCCATGGGAGTACAAAGCTGGTGGAGCGTCTGCTCTGTTTCCACATATAGACCTGGACCAGGCTGAGTACTCGTTGACTCCAGGAGGACCTGGACCATGCGTTCCTCCTTCAGAATAGACTTTGAGGTAGTCCCCTCGGATGCATCTGTGGACAAGGATATTTTGAACTTAATCAATGTTATGACAATCATATTTATTAAGACTAGCTAATGATTGGTGGCTAAGAAGATTTTCCTAAACTAGGATCAGAAATTCATTTCCGACATTATATGTATTCAGATGATCTGAGATGTAGATACCTGGGAAATTTGATCTGTAGAATGCTTAATTATTTCAGGGTAGTTTTAAAACGGTTTTGATGAGACGCACAGCTTGCTGAAATTAACTTTATAAATTTTTCAAAAGTTTAATGATCAGAAAATAAGTAATTTATGAGAAGTAAAAATTTATGTCTATTATCAAAAGTATCATTACGCACAAACCTACGCCATCAAGTTTATGCAAACATTAATTAATTATATAATTATATTTAACTTTTGAAATTTCACGCAACGGTACACACTTGTGTATTAGTTAAACTCCAAAACCACTTTAAAAAGGTCGACCCAAGTGTCTGAAGAGTTGCTGAGATGTTCGTTGTTTCTAAAAATGACTGCTTTTATATGAATAATTCAAGTCAAATAGGCATTCACTTTCTATTTGAAATAACAATCTACGATGATATAAAGCAACTAATTTTCGAGCAATCCGTTTTAGAATTCAATTTTAATACAAATAACTTGCTTCAAAAACGAAAACGTTTGCGTTCTAATTCGAACAGCTTTAGATATTTACTTACAAATACAACACCGCAAACATTGCAAAACAACTGAGTTCAAATAAATTGGACACATTCAGTCGGATCGGTTCGCCATAAACTATTGGAGGGTCTAACTAAATGAACAATTCAGACTTTGGAACTGGAATTGGATTAAATTTCAAAGTTAAGATCATTTTGGTGTAGTTTCAATTATATTGTTTAAAGTACCTATTGATTGCTGAAAACAAAACTTATTTTGGATATGGTAGTAAGAATTTATGAACCTAAAAGATGAACAATAACATGTCACGGAAATAAATAATACTTTTGATGAAATAAAATGAAATTAAATTTTTATTGTATTTATACAATACTGTGTAACAATTTGTAACAACACTAGTTGAGCGGTACATCTATTTCTCTCCATCGTAGCAAACCGTACTGCCCCCTTATTCTCAACTGTCGGATCACGGATTCGATTCGAAAAGTCACATGCCGTCTCGCTTTGACGCAGCGCGATAAAAAGTGACAGGTAGGTATAGAGTTTCCGAAATTCGAATTCTTTCCGACAGTTGAGAATAAGGGGACTGATCGGACGTGTCCAATTAACATTATACTTGTTATAGCTAAAATCTAAGCGTTACTTATTATTTTTTAAGAGTATTTAGACGGTGACATTAAATTCGGTGTTCCTACCAATCAGTGTATGTACCAAGTGATCAATCAATAAATCCTCTAGCTAGAAGCATTCCAGCGTTTTACTATTATACAGTCCACTACAACCGCACAATGTTAAGTAATACATTTTACATATATATATATATATATATATATATATATATATATATATATATAGGTAGTTTCTTCTGTATTATACCTTAAATTTTGTAGGTCTACAAATATGAACTGTTATTTTGAAATAAATTTAATAAAATGTCATTAAATTACATATTTTTACATTAGTATGTCTAGAATTAAACGTTTATTGTAACTTTAAATACGCAATTTATAAATATTCTCCTAATAGCGCGTAATTCGGACTATATTATTTTGTGTGAGTATGAAAACACTATTATTACTGAATATCTTAGTGCAAAACAAAATATACACGTCGTTCACGATTAATATCATCTCCAATAAGATAAATATTTTTCTCAGTGAAATAATACTTAGTAACGCCCCAGGATTATCAACGTGAGTATTTATTTTTATCATATTTACTCAGCTAGAACGCTTTAATCGTCCGTCGGCGAAACAAAACAAATGATTGCCAAAATAAATATAAATGAAGTCATGATTATTCCACCGTCATAGCCCGCAACCTAACAAAGGCATCTTTTAATGAAATGCAAAATGTTGCGCTGCGATATTGTTCAGAACGACGATAACAAATATCTTTTATGATGGCACTGAACAAAAATTTCAAACCAACCATGTTTTGGGAAAGAGTTACGAAATGGCGTCAAATTAAGTCGGTTGCCGGTTGTGTGCTGAAATGGATCACAATACTGGCGGAGATATTTGATAATAAGAAGGCTTTAGTGGAGAGATCAATCCGCAATTGCCAGTAGAAACAACAATATTTAAAAAATACCTGTATAAACATTTTATACGGTTATATTTAGCATGCCGTCTTTATTGGTTTGGGTCAAGTTTAGTTATTGATTTTGACCCCCTTCTGTTGACAGATGATCTGATATTTGGTACATACCTCTAGTTATGATGAGAAAACAATATAATACATTCTATATTATTGTAAATCCAAGATGGTCACCGCTACAAAATGGCGGATAACATATTTTTTCACAACTACCACAATATAGGAATCAAATGAAAGGATTTGACTGTTTGAATAGAGTTAAGCCCGACACGCGTGCTCCTGAGCAGGAAGGAGGAAGGTAGAATAAGGTCGAAAAGCTCTTCAGAGCACTCTCCGTGATAAAGCCGATAAAAGGCGCTAAGCGACGTAATGTCTCGACGCAATTGCAGAGGCTTAAGGACATTTGCATTCATCATCATCATCATTTCAGCCGAGAGACGCCCACTGCTGGGCATAGGCCTCCCCCAAAGATCTCCACACCGATCGGTTCTGCGCTGTCCGCATCCATCGGCTTCCCGCGGCCCTCACCAGATCGTCGGTCCACCTTGTAGGAGGCCTACCAACGCTGCGTCTCCCGGTACGCGGCCGCCACTCGAGGACTTTTCCGCCCCAACGGCCGTCAGTCCTCCTTGCAATGTGGCCTGCCCACTGCCACTTGAGGCTCGCAATTCTTCGGGCTATGTCGGCGACCTTAGTTCTCCTGCGGATCTCATTATTTCTGATTCGATCACGCAGAGAAACCCCGAGCATAGCCCTCTCCATTGCCCTTTGGGTGACATTGAGCCTTCTTACGAGGCCCATTGTAAGCGGCCACGTCTCAGTTCCGTAAGTCATCACTGGCAACACACACGAATTAAAGACTTTCGTCTTGAGACACTGCGGGAGTTGGGCCGAGAATATGCTGCGAAGCTTCCCGAACGCTGCCCAGCCGAGTTGGATCCGTCGATTGACCTCTTTCTGGAAGTTGGACTTACCAAGTTGGACTATTTGTCCCAGGTAAACATATTCGTCAACAACTTCCAGTGTAGAGCTTCCAACCTTTGCAGGAGTGGGTACGACATGGGAATTCGACATTATTTTCGTCTTATCCATGTTCATTTTAAGACCCACTTGTTGGGAGACTCTACAGAGGTCGTCGAGCATTGTGCCCAAGTCTTCCAGGTTTTTAGCCATGACTACGATATCATCCGCAAAACGAAGGTGAGTCATGTACTCGCCGTTTATGTTGATGCCAAGTCCTCTCCAGTCCAAAAGCTTAAACACATCCTCCAACGCGGCAGTGAACAGTTTCGGCGATATAACATCGCCCTGTCTCACACCTCGCTGAAGACGTATTGGTTCCGAGTTTTGGTCCTGAAGGCGGACTGACATAGTGGCGTTTTCGTACAGTGACTGCAGCACTTGGATGTACCGATAGTCTATTTGGCATCTCTGGAGTGACTGAAGCACGGCCCAGGTCTCGACAGAATCGAAGGCTTTCTCATAGTCAACGAACGCTAAGCATAATGGCAGGTTGTACTCTTCGGTCTTCTGTATAACCTGCCGCAGCGTATGTATGTGGTCTATGGTACTAAAGCCTTTTCGGAATCCGGCTTGTTCGGGAGGCTGGAAGTCGTCAAACCTGCGTGCGAGACGATTCGTTATAACTCTCGAAAACAGCTTGTAAACATGACTCAGGAGCGTGATGGGTCTATAATTCTTCAATTGGGTTCTGTCACCCTTTTTGAAGAAGAGTGCCACCACGCCCCCGTGCCATGCTTTCGGCGTTTTGCCCTCGAGGATAATGGAGTTAAATAGCCTCCGAAGAGCTTTTAGGACCACGCGTCCACCTGCTTTTAGAAGCTCCGTTGTAACTCCATCGTCGCCCGGTGCCTTGTTGTTCTTGAGCTGTTTGAGAGCTACACTAATCTCGTACAGGCTGACGTCCGGGATATCTTCGGTGTAATGTCGGGTTAATTTGGCTCTTGGATCGCTGGCCTGAGTGACAGGTGCGCGTGATGTCGCGTAAAGCTGTCCGTAGAAGTTTTGAATCTCGGCCAAAAGCTCAGGTCGTGACGTAAGGATTCTGCCGTCCTCTGTCTTCAACTTCGTCAGCAAACTTTGTCCAAGCGACAGATCTCTGGCGAACACTTTGGAGCCTCTGTTTCGCTCGATTGCCTCTTTAACACGTTCTGTATTAAATCGGCGTATGTCGCGAGTCAATGACTTCGAGATCTGTTTATTGATCTGCCGACGAGCATCCTCAGAAGACTGCAGAACCATTTCACGTCTTTCCTGCATTAGCTTCAATGTTGGCTCAGAGATTTTCTTACTTTTTTCGTTACGGTTGGGTTTGAAGTACTTAGAACCCACCGTAAGGACAGCTTCCACAAACCTGTCGTTATATGTGTCCACATCTGTGCAGTCCTCCAGGCAATCGAAGCGATTATGCAGTTCGAGTTGAAAGCATTCGGGGTTTTGGATTTGGATAGCTTTAGGGCGGAGCGTAGACTTCATCAGTCGATACCTTTCGGATTTCACACTGAGATTCAATGTGCCTCTTACCATTCGGTGATCGCTCCCCGTGTTAAACGAATTGATCACTGAGACATCATTAAATATCCGAGTCTTAGTCGACATGATGAAGTCGATCTCATTTTTCGTTGCACCATCCGGACTTTTCCAGGTCCACTTTCGATGCTGCCGTTTCTTGAAGAAGGAGTTCATCATGAAGAGTCCCTCCCTCTCCATATAATCGGCTAGCCACATTTGACCACGGTAGTTCCGGATTCCAGTTCCAAATTGCCCCACTTTCAACTCATCATCGCCACGTTTGCCCAGCCTTGCGTTGAAGTTTCCCATGACAACAGTGTAGTGAGCCTTGGAAGTATGTATTGCACGAGAGATGTCCTCATACATTACCTCCACTTCCTCGTCGGGGCGTGTCGAGGTCGGGGCGTAAACCTGTATGACCTTCAACGAATACCGTTTGGTAATTCTGAGTATAAGGTACGCCACCCTATTCGATACACTCCCGATTCGTACAACGTTGTTCACGAGAGACTTGTGGACAATAAACCCGACACCACCTTGGGACAGATCTTCGCCCTCCCGGAAATAAAGCAGGTTGCCGGATTTAAGGACCATCGTGTCCTCGCCCTCTCGTCGGACTTCAGACAGTCCCACTATACTCCAGCGAATCCTACTTAATTCCTCCTCTAGTTCCAGCAGCTTCTCCTCGGTCCGCAGTGTGCGTGTGTTGTATGTTGCCAGGGCCAAGGTCGTATGACGGGAAGTCGTCGCCACCCGGGGATTCTTAGCACCCCTGGCCCCGGCGCCTCGCCGACGTCCGTCACCGCCGACACGGCCTCCGGTACCGCCGGGCACTTGGGGCCTTGGGTTAGTGGGATTTATCATGGGGGGTTTTGGGCCGTTACCCACCACGCTGGCCCAGTGCGGGTTGGTGGGGAGCGCCAGAGCCTCGTCTGTTGATCAGCAGGGTGCACCACGTGCAGGTGAGGTTGGCTTGGATCCCGTGAGGTGTTGTTCGGAACCCCTTACACCCCTTATTTGCATTAATGACCTCAAATTATTATGGTGCACTATATCAATCTCACTGGTATCTACCAACAATACAGCGTCGTGTAAAAGTTATTTAGAAAAAAATATACGAACGTGATGGCAAGCCTCGTGCTGAACAAAAGAGGGACGGACAGTTTAATCTCAAAACATGAAGCCTGTAGGTATTACAATTTCCATATTGTGTGCTTTAAATTTTCACCTAGAAATTTTCAGTATGATATTATTATTAATTTTACTCACAAAGAATTGTAATTACTCATCAATCTAAGTGTGGTACTCCAACGTGAAACACATTTAACTCTATCAAGAATTTACTGTACAACGAATATAGTATTCTCAAACACGCAGTCCTCGAAATGAAGTCTCTCGGGATAGTTATTCCAATAGTAATTATTACAAAGGATTCCTAACATTAACCCTAGATAGCTAACCTTCCGCCGAAACCGCATTAAAAACAGTTATTTATCTTATGATATATACTTTATAGATGTTTTGGCACTTATTATAGTTAATTGAAAGGCTAACCAATATACATTTTATAAATCAACTTTATTTATTACCTTATAAAATTAAGGCAACTTTACTTAGACCTCTAAAGATGAAAATTTTCTTATACAAATCCTTTTTCATACAAAATCAACAAAAAAACAGCAAAACACTCAGTCTTTTGGCGTTACCTGGGACATTAGAATATAAAACATAATTACAATATAAAATAAACTACTTTTCTTGAGAACATGTGACACAATAAACAAACTTGTGTTCACCACATTCTGCGATTTTGCGTCGAATCGACGGGAAACGGCTACGTATCTTAAAAACCATAACACTTATCGGTTCGGTGTGTGCGCCACGAAAAAGACCTCACCGTTGACTAGCCGAACCACGCTATTTGGATGCATCGTTAAAAAGATACAGCGATATTACTTTGCGCTGCCCGTCGATTCGACGAAGGTTAGCTATCTAGGGTTAAAACATGGAAGCCATTTCGATTTCGGCGATTGCCGGCCGCTGCCGCGACAAGCACGCTTCGCTCACTCGGCTTCTCGCGGCTTGTTCTTAATCGCTTCATGCCCAGACGTCATCAATGTATGACATAACAATTAAAATTTAATTGTGTCTGGTTTATTGGGCTTTGATTTAAACAAAATAATGACCGCTCGTCACGTCGCTCGCTAATTTTTGATGGCCTATAGATTCGTGATTTCGACCTTCCCTATTTTTGTGGTGATGTGTCTTTTAGGCCGGCTGGCCATGTGGTCAGTTCTCTAACTATAGGCTACTCGGTCAGGGGTCCTGGGTTCGAGTCACGGCCGGGGCAGATGCTAGTGTGAAAAACACAGATATTTGTCCTTGGGTCAGGATTGCTTATTGTGTACGTTTCTAGCATTCTAATATAATTATTTAATGTAAAATATATTTTTTTAAATGTACAATTCATAGCACAGGTGTATTTATTTTATTAAACTCACATAGATTTTCATCTATAAAACCCTCATTATTGTTTTTTTTTGTTATCTTGGCGAGTGAAAAATTTCTATCGAAACTATTTTAATTTAATTCAAAAACAATGTACACATTTATTAGCCTTGACTCCCTTGCCAGCCCGCCAGCGCTCAAACACAATTGTGTCTGAAAGCGTTCTTCAAGTTTTTTTTTTGTCATTTTATGAGAATGTTCTCGAATGTTGCTCTTTTTCGAAGCTCAGAATTGCAAAAAGTGGCACATACAACCAATATCAAGGTTTTAATATCAGTGTCGTTCATAATATTAAAAATTCCTTGCTTTCTAAGAACGTCATGTTATTGTATAAAATACTTTCCTCATTCAATTTACCTTAGAAGGTATCTTATTACATTATAATAATATTATATACTGTAGCACGGAAATGTTTGGAACGATCTTGTAAGATAAAACTTTATTTTAGTACCTACGTGCTTATCAATTTAAATATTATATTTTTTCCTCTAATCTATTTCATGACGAAAAAATATGTGTTATTTTTGATATTTTCGGTTAAATCGAATCGGAACGTCTCGATCTCGTTTATTCGTCAAATGCATGGTATAAAAAGTTGTTTTGAACCCGGGCCCTCAGTTCAAAATTGCTTTAACTTGTTATGACATATTGAGCATTTTTCCAATAAAGTTTATGATATCAAAAACAGAAACACGGTCACTGATTATTACATTTTGTAGATTCTAAGCAATAAAATATAGATAGATAGAATAAACTTTATTTTACACCAAAAATTATAGATAAAACATAATGCTTCATTTAAATTGTACAGTCGATAGCACATCAAGCGTAACAGTTTGACCTTGAGACCGCCCTTACTACGTTCGTAATAGAGGCGGCTTTCGTAGTGCAACTGGTACACTTGATGTGCTATGTACAAGAGCGGTCTTATCGCTGGAAAATATTTCTGGTTCCTAATACAGCTAATGGTAAAAACTCTTTCAATAAAGTGAAATTTGTAAAAGCCTTTCATAACTTGTAACGCCCTCTTAGTTCTTACGTCTTTTTAGAATTTGCTTAAAAGTAATTACATAAACTTGAGTGCGATAAAGACACTTGGAACAAATCATTATTCTTTACGAGAGAATTCTCGTTGGGATACCCCAGGGTGGAGTGGAAGTCGTAATCACCCTGATGTTGATAGTAGGCGTGAAGCTTGACATTCACACACGGCTGACATGTTTAGACAGCAGTAATGATTTATTTATTTATTTATTTAAACTTTAATTGCACCAAATGAGTGCCATTAGGCATTCTCTACCAGTCATCCGGAAAGTTGAGTTCAAAATAATTAAATAGGTATTGCAAGAACAACCGTTTTAAAAATTAAAATATACAATAACAATGAATACACTGCATAATAATTAATATATATATATATATATATATACATACACATACATATATATAACAAATACATATTAAATAAATACAGAAATAATGAGGATAGATATATCAATGGGATACAGGAGGAGACTCTAAAAAAAGACTGCGAACTGACTGCTTGAAAGCCAGTTTGTTTTTGGCCTCTTGAATATGAGGAGGTAGTGCGTTCCAGAGCCGTATAGCTTGACATTGAAAGGAATTGGACATGAAGCCAGTGCGGTGAGAAGGAAAAATTAGAGTAAGTTTGCCGCTTGAACGAAGGACACGATTATGAGAAGCACCCAGATACTGAAATTTACATTTCAGATATTCAGGAGCATATGGATCATTAAGTATGGAGAATAGAGTGGACAGGATTCTAAGATCCCTCCGTTGACGAATCGTCAGCCAATTCAAAACCTTACGGAATGAAGAAATGTGGTCGTACTTACGTAGATGATAACTCACTTCAGTTTCCAAATTGCTTGTTGAGTAGAATATCAACTTAAAAATGATATTTACGACTCGTCTAAACACAGATCTCCAGGAAGTAAAGTTAACAGCGCAACTAGTCATGTTCCGTTCCACAACAATGTAGAATCTACTACATTCTAATAAATATTATTTTCATAAAAATGACATAAAAAATTTATTGTGTTTTTGCAAGTACTACACATTTCAAATAATTAGAACCACCTTACCGGATGTAATTCGCGTTAAATTATTATTTTACACTAAATTATTATTTTATACTCGACGAACATTTCTTATCGATTACTATTCCTGACGGGGAAGCTCTTTGCCTTCGTGTTACCTGATGGTACGTGATGATAAGGCTGAAGATGGAAGCGAGTTACACCCGAATACCTTAACCAGAGAGCAACTGGCTATTATCCCACCCCCAACTGCCGGAACACAAAAATGCTGCTAACACTGTCGTTATGGCGGCAGACTTAGGTAAGATGGGGTGACTAGACAAGCGGACTTATAAAAGTCCTACCACCAACCAAACTGAGCGGAAAATTTCTACATCTGAATTAGATGATCTCAACCACTAGACCAGAGAGGCGGGTAACAGCAATCATGGTCACGGGAAGACTAAAGATGTCAGATATTGATAAGTTTAGGTTATATTTTTAGTGTTCTCGTATACGGAGCTTACAGTGACCGTTACGGCCTGGCCACAGGAAATTCGCCGCGGCGAATTCACGCTTCTATTTGCTCGAATGAAAACCGGCGACCGGCGATCTCGCCAGTTGCGCCGCCGCCGCCACCGTTACCCGTTCCCGTGGCTTGGCCGTTAGTCGAACTCGTTTATATACGCTGCCCACTTTAGAACTTTATAAATGGGTATATACGACTAGATGAAGTGATTCAATAAACTATTTTGACTAACGCAAACGGGCAAACGCTTATAAGATGTAAAGAACTAATAATAAACAACAGACCAAGCTGTGCAAAGTGCGGAGTTCATTCCGTTGCCTTTTATATTAAAGGGAAATAAAGTTTTGTGGCAATCTATTGATTACTATTGTTTCTTTGTTGTTCCAAATTCCAACAATAGTCAGTGGTGTAAGTATAACTAGATATAAACTCCCAATTTTATTACTTTGCTTCCAGAAAAGTCGAAAACAAAACAATTTGGAGACGAGTTGGTATTGACGAATAAAGTAGCTTTAGATTTGGACTGGTTCTTCTTATTTATTTACTAGCTTCCGCCTGCGACTTCGTCTGCTTTTTCCCATGAGAACGCTTTCCCGTTATAAAAAGTATCTTAAAGATAATGTTTCATTCAGACAATAGTCTATCTTAGTAAAAAAAACATCCAGCTACATCCAGCCGTTTACTCCTTAGCCACAGAACTGTCTTTGATAAAATATGCATTGCACGAAAAACTACATCCAAGCGGGTGGTACCGTGAACGGCCACCAACAATCTGGTGATGGTCGCACGTAGCCGGTGAATGCGTTGAGCGCAACACCGGTCTTCGTGGAAATCATTAGGGGAGAACTTTGCCAAGTAGTGGACGTCTTTCGGCTAAATTATAATGATGATAATTGCGCACACCGATTCTACTTTTTCATTATCATTTTTCTGTGATAGGACTGCTGTAAGAGATTTCTTTTTCCTCAAATGTCGCTCTCATTATTTATTAATTGTTGAATGAATAATAATAAATAAATGATGAGCAAAACCCCTAGCCTTAATAAATACCAGTCCATTTAGATTTGGATATAAAAGTGATCCAAAAGTTTGCTCGTAATTCCTCCATGCAGTGAGTCTGGCACAATTAACGAGTTGCGTTGATACGTTGAGTAGAGTACCTCGCGAGGCAATGTCGTCAGCTTTAATTAACAGGTTTTCCGTTGTAACGCGGCATTCTTTGTCTAGAACAAAAATGCGTTGTTGCGGATCTTTATTAGTTTTTGCAGCCGCCTGCGGCTCCGCGTGCTTGATGTAGTACCCTATGTACTTTCTGGGAATGTATATAATCTCCATGCCGAATTTCATCCAAACGGAACCCGAATTCGGTTCCGTGGTTCAGAAGTGAGAACGTAACTGACAAGGTGCTACGAGCGTCTAGGCTACGGCAAAAGCTTACTATCAGGCGGGCCGTATGCATGCCAGCCTTGTCATATGAACTATGTTGTTCCAAAAGCCTGTATTAAATATTAGAATCACAGCAACCTGATATAAGATCACGCGCACTAAAATAAGTACTTTTATACATTCTAATAAAGATCATAATATTTTTTCGGCCTTTACTTTGTAAAGTTTTACAAGAACACACAAATAGTCCGCTTTCATTGCTGTCTCAAAGAGTAATTAACTACAGACTACTTTTTGCACTGTGAAATCTTTCTTGAGAATTAAGATGGGAGTTCTTAATGAGTAATTCTGCAGAGGATTGAAATCTTCGTGGCGACTGCTAGATTGTTAATAAAAATTGTCGTAACTTTTTTATAGTTCAAATGTGAAACTTGTTAGCCAGTAGCTGGTAAGGCGGTAAACGATTGCAATTATGTAACTAAAAATACGCTTATTGGGGTTCCATAAGAAAGTAATGTAAACACCAATAAAATGCTTATAGAAGCTTCAGAAGCCTTTCTCATCGATGGTGTACTAATACAAAGATTTCCTTTTGCACAAAACCGGGCAGCGCCACCGGACGCTCAGGCCACCGACTGACTCAAAGCCATATCAATAGTATTGCTTTCAAAGACATTTTGCCTTCATAGGCGGTACGAAACGACAATATGACGTCATGAATCATACCAATTGTCAAACGGAATATTTATTCACTTTCTGTTATCGCTCAGAAAAAATCTTAAATCATTCGGAAAATGTGTTTTTATCTAAGAATACAGTTCTTTTTTAATAAAAACATTACCCGGGCGGTGCTGACAACAATATACTAAACATGGACTATATTAGTATATGAAATAATATAACATTAGCTGCAATATTTATATATGTCATAAAATTATTAAATGAATAACATGTATTCTTAATTTTTGATTTTAACATTATAATAAATGTTCACAACAACAACAAAACACATAACATAACACAACACAACACATAACACACAACATAACATACATTTTAACAACACAACAACACAACACAACATAACATTTCGACATTGTAGGGTGGACGTTAGCTCATAAACGCAAATACAGATAGACTAGAAGAATTTCACAGGGATATCCCAAGTCCTGGGTGGCTCAGTGGTTAGAGCAGTTGCCCGGATTGCGAAAGATCGCGGGTTCGATTCCTGCCTCAGGACATGAAATTTTTCTAGTTTTATATCATTTTAATTACTTAATTACATGTATTTGAAAGTTGTAAAATACTTCTATGTTTTAATTTATTTTCGTACTGTCGTCACCAACTTGTGTCTTTTAGAATCATACTCAATAATATTGTTTTAAACTCAAATTGAGAATTCTTATCAAAATTTTAATTAAACTAACCTGTCCAGGCTCCAGTAGTTACATACCTAAGTTACACTATCCAATATAAGGTATTGTGTTTAAGCAAGTCAGTATTCTACAGGACAAAAGATTCTTTAAAAATATGATCATTGTTATCCATTGATTTATTAACTTTTAATTCGTCTTCCAAAGCTCACATTTTAATTGATTTTTCAAATAAACAACGCCTTGTTTTACATAATTTATTAGTCAAGTTTTTATTTCAGTATTTCGAACTTTTATCATCAATATTACCTTTATTAGGCTGGACGTCTATTGCTATAATTACATCAACTATTCCTGCCTAAAGAAACACTTTAGTCTTATTTTGTACAATCAATGGTAGATATTTTCTAGTTTGCATAAATCTGTATGCACAATCGCTTATGTTTTGTTGCTAACGGTACTTATCTCTCGATCGTTGCAGATGTTGTGATTGATGGATAGTTTACGTATACATTTGCGTACAAAGCGACATGTGCAGACCGACAATCCAATATATTTTGTATATCTTGTGTTCCAAATTCAAAATAATGTCTTACGTCTCCTTCCCTTAAAGGCTACTCGATCGGGGTTTCCGGTTTCGAATCCCGGTAGCAAATATTCGCACGATGAGTACTTGTTCAGGAGTCATGGTTGTGTATATTTTTATTTAGTATATTATTTCTAATATTTATATACATATTACTATCATTATTTCTCCGCTATCTAGTACCCACAACACAGGTTCTTAATGATGTTTACTTTGGGCTAGATAATAAGTGTGAGTATATCTCTCTCGGAATGCTCTCGTTAGCGAAGGCACCAGCCTATACATATATGTCCCACTGCTGGGCACAGGCATTACCACATAGGAGCAACACATGAGGAGTTTGGGCCATAGCATCACCACGCTGGCCTAATGCGGGTAATGGGTTACAGCAGAAAGTGCCTTCCGAAGCATTAAAAGTTTTAAAAGCAGTTGTATCATACAAACAGATCATGATGGTATTACAAATTTGAGAGATTAGTATGGAACTTCAGCTTTTTTGTGTTTTTTTTAAACTGACTTCGGTTACGAGAGCATTTTCCCTTTCAAATTGTATAGATATAACTTTATTTTGCAACTTGATACCTCGTTTATTTTGTTGAGAAGTTCATTTGCAATGCCGCGGTTGGTCTCATAATAAGGGCGGTCTTAATTGCTATATCTGTATAATGTGGAAGTTCCGGGCAACTATTACAATTTGTCTTGACTTTTGTATAAATCATAGCAGGAAGTTTATTGCTAACGAAATTTCTTTAGGAAACAGCTGAAGAAAAATTGCCAAACAAAAAAAATATGATATGCCATCAAAAACATAAATGTAAAATCATGCGTCGTTCTTGACTTCGCCGATAAAAGAAACGAGATGTTTATAAGTGCCAAGTTCTGTGGTCACTCGGGATGTAATACACGCTCAAGATTTGACTTGGCTATTTTTACCAGCAAACCAAATAGGTATATCAACCTAATAGTTTGTAAAGTTCAAACAGTAGGTAGGCATAGTTACTTGCAAATATAAATAATATACTTAGCCAGTACGTAGAAATACACTTTTAAACACAAACTCACTTTATACACACGATACTATACTATACTTATTTACACTCACGATATTAGATGTGTTGTAATTGCTGTTGACTCATATATATTAAGAAATAAATAATCTAAAAGCATATTTTTAAAATGAATGTAGTCAAAATAAAAGTATTTAAAAAAAATGCAGTGTCTAAAACGATCGCTTTGCGAGCATAATATTTCTAAATTAGAAATGGGACCAAATAATTTGAGTAGCAGTCAATTCTGGAGCGCAATAATGAAACTTAGTTCTAATCTATTCGATAAATATCACAGGCGGTTGGCCAGCTATTCAGAAGCTCAAAGATTTTCCAATTTCTCTAAATGGGTTTAAAACGAAATTCCCTAAAAAGAATCAACCCAATCCTACTGCGGTTTTATGGGATTATAGGGATTACCCAAATTAGGCAGCCAAGCCGAACCAATAATGGTCAGCGACGAACTGAATTCCACAAGATCTACGCGCTACAAAGTATTTTACTGCCTAAGTACTGGTTTTATTATGGCAATTATCAGAGAAATTAAAACCTATATCTATGTAAATGAAATGGTCTGCTTATTCATAAACATCACGCTTTACGCGCTCACACACGCCTTACGTTTTTCACGCTTTTTTTTATTATTTTTAATTGGCATGTAATGCGTGAGTAGTTTCTAAAGTACAGCGAGCGTCTATAGGCCATAGGCTTTAGTAACCGCTTACGGTAAAAATCTCTTCCCTATGAAGTGTTATCAACTCTCATCACGTTTATAGATTTTTGACGCCTCAAAACGCATTAACTTAATACGGAGGATGATAAAGCCCATAAGCCTGCATTAAAAGGCCTCGAAGAAAGCCCGGGACAAAAATATGGTCATTTCTTTTAAAGAGATGATCAAGTCATTTTGGTTATAAAGGACTTAACGTTATAGTGTCATTAAGCGGAGAATAAAAATATACAGCGCGATTTTTCTTTGATAAAACAGAAGCATTCTCTCCGGTCTTTATTTAACCATTTGTTGCTGGCACACTAATGTGAATTAAGTAACTATATTATTATTTCTCAATCAGTCTAATGAATTTCTTTTCTTGCCAAGAAGTCTCTATAAATGAGAATTTCCAGAGTATCATTTACGAATCTCACAATTAACCCTGAAGTTACGGTATATTTTATTATTTCGTTGAATTTTGAAACTAAAATTATTAACTTTGTGATGTAGAATTTTCTTTTACCATTTTATTGAATAGGAATTCCAATAAATGAATATATTTTTTATTATCAGATAGAAAGTTGACATTCTCAGAATTTTTTAAAGTAGGTATTATTATTGGATATCAAAATTGAGACTTTAAAACATTAGTAAATATCGGCAAAATCCTTGTTGATAAAATTGAATATTCAATATCTGCGAAGCACTTACATATTATATACAATAGATTTTCTATTATGTGAGCATTGGCGATTATGTAAAATTGGCTATTTGTAATAATATTCACATTTCAATGTTTTTGATGCGTTTCAACGCCTACTGTATTGTAACAATTACAAATAAAAAAGGAAGCTATGAAAAAATATATGGCGGGAATGGAACCCGCGTCTCCTGATTTCCGGTCAGACGCGATTACCACTACGCCACCGGAGCACTAGGTATAACCTGCTAATTTCTTCACCGCTATCTTAACTTAATGTTATATCCTTCTTCTTAACGTTTTCTTCTTTCATCGTTTTCTTTCTTTATTTGTAATTGTGTAAATATTGCTCAAAAACGGAAAAACTAACAATTTTATAATTTCACAAATTAAATTATTATCATTAAATACAACATGACGAGCTCTCAGATTTAGTGGTATTGACATTATCAAATTGACAGAGTTTTCGGTGCAATATTTAAGAAATCTGTTGAATTTGCCAAATTTTAATTTCAAAACGTGCAAAAACTTGAGAACCTAACCTAAGGAGAATAATAAGAGATTGACCATCGTCTCTTTATAGAGCCAGCATTTGGTAATCAACTATCGTTATTTAATGAAGCTTGGTGGAGTAGTCGTTAGACAAACCACCTTACGCCATAGTTGATTTCGGGAAGGGTCAGTCAAAAATTGTAATTTCAATGGCTGGGTGGTCCTGGTTGTTCCTGCGACCACTTTAACCCACCAGTTTGTTATTCCACAAGATCCTCATGTGTTTCTCGCAAGTAGCAAGGTGCACAGAAGTGGGACGTTTGATACTGGTGGTCATGATGATTGTGTGGTGGTGATTTGAAATCGAAATCGACACATCTTCATATGTCATAGGCTAATACAAATAAATGATGAAGAGAGAAATAAAACAACGCATGGTGACAAAACAGAGATCTAGCACATTGCATCACCACAATAAAAACAGAATCGTTAAATTTCGTGAGCACAATGCAAGCCGGCAACGCCTTTTGTATGCTATAATTTGTCGAAACAAGCTTCACACAGTAAAACAGTGTTTTAGTTTTTAAAATTCACATGAGTAAACTCAGATAATATGAATAGATTATACTGGTTTCATTCCATTCCACAATAATAAAACTCTTGTGACTTAATTTGATGAAAATTTATATAATCAAAAAGGTTTACTAACAAGTCTATTATTTCCTAGTTAATTAAGAATTACCTTAAATAAATGAAATTGGGTGATCCAATATTAGAGCGCTTGTCAATAAATAACAAAGATTTTCGATTGATAAAAGAAATACCCACCATTATTATCTTCCAAGAAATATTAACTTTCGCATAATCCTATTATAATAGAATACATCATTGAGCAGAACACAATTAATTGCTTTTACCTAAGAATTTAATTCAATTTTTTCGTCTTATTATCCCATAAAACTCGCGGTTTAAGAAAATTCATGTTGAAAGGAACTCGTAAATTCATTCGCTATTCTCTTGACGCCGATTTCACCGCAATTAAGTCGTTGAAAATAAAATTGTTCCATGACTATTGTAACTAGTACGCTCTAGCGTAGAATAAAGACTTATAATAATTACTTTCTTATTCATGCTAGAATGTTTTATGAATTCGTCTTGTGAATTGCTTTACTTTTTTAAATGCTCACTAACAAGTGTCACTTTTCAATTGTAGAAGAGACAAGGATAAATATACAATAATATATATTAGGATATATACAATAGATAGATAGATAGAAATTATTTATTTTTTACATTCACATAAACATCACAGAGATAATACAATAATATACTAAGATAAGTTTAATACAAAATGATGTCCTGAAATCGTTAAGTAATACAATTTATGTTATAAATATAGTAAATATTGAATGAACATATTTTAGAATAGGCCATAGGAGTTATTCAGAATTCACACGTGGTGCATTGCGTCGGAGCGAATCGGCGTAGATCGAAATGTAAGGCAGAGCGCTCCGACAGCTTACTGCGAAATGTTTTGCAAGCCGCGTGAATTCCTAAATAGTGTTAAAAAGATTAAGCAAACCTACATGACTGCGTATTTTACATTGGAATATTTTATTTCTATGACGGCGATACTTAACTTTTAGATAAAGCATTTTTTTAATATGAACTTATTTATTGATGAAGATCTCTCCTTAATCCTCTTCTGATCTTTTAAATTACCACTTACCCTAGTATACCTAGTCACTAGCAATAACATGTACCTTCTTTTGATATTTCAGTATCCTTCTTTCCTTCACAATAAAAGTAACTGGATACAATGGGCCTAATTCTGGGAACACACTTTAATTCTAAATTTAAGAACAGTATATCTCTTTCTCGCAATAAGTAATAGAAAAAGATAGCAAGAATCTGTTTAGAGCTGTCACTTAAATTTAGATAGATTTCATAGAAACCATAGACAATTTTAGACGGCATGTACGGAGGTGCCTCCTAAACACTGCATTTTAGCCGCCGATTTTAGCACGTTCAATAAGGTCGAAAATTTAACGCACATTTCTAAATGTCAAATTATATGACAGCTATCCTTTTCGTATTCTTTTTGATAGAAAGAAATCCACTGAACTTAAATTTAGACTTAGCATGTGTTCACCAGAATTAGGGCCAATTATTACTCGAGAATGTACATAATAGACTGATTTTTTAACAAGTATTATTATTGTTTTTTTTAATTTATTGTACGTGAATTAAAAGCTAATAGGCCATCACGTCACACTATTACACTTGCATATAAAACTAAACTGAAGTCATATCTAATACATTTAATGGACTGTGTTGCAGTCACAATGCGATTGCTTCCGAGTTGATACGCTCCGTTGTGGATACTTTACGGTCTATTTGTCAAATCTTTGTAGCTACGCTAACATAGTCTATTCTGAGGACACAGTAGATAGTATCTAACGCTAGATTGTAGCTGTTTTTCAAAATCACTCTTAGTGCCGTTGAATAAGATCGTTCCAAGTGAAAAATGAATTACTTGATGTCCTATCAAATATATCCTAGTATTTATTAATAGATCTATTATTTAAGCCCATCAGAATACAATTTTCTGAGCGGGAGTCTACCGATGTCAAGTCCTCATTAATATAAATGTTAATAAATGAGCACCATATTTTAACAGCTAAGCTCTGTCGAGTATTAAGCGCAGCGTTTCTTTATCCCGGATTATAAAGATACTGAAACCTTGATCAGGGACCTGACAAATCGTTTTCATTTTTACATGTGACGCAATAAGATAGATTGCGAAGTTTTCAGACAAGTGGCGGTATTTTTTGCTCTTTGTCATTCCCGGTTAGTAAAGATCGTTCTACGATAAAAACAGAATTCAGAACTTGTTTGTATATGCACGAAGTTTTAAAGTTATTTATTATTCATTTATTTCTTCATTCATTCCCATATTAAAAGTTACACATCAAACTTAATTTCTAACGGTCTCTGCACTAAGCAATGCTTGTATCGCCGTGACCAAATATTTTATGTTGGTTACATTGAAAGTAACATCGTCATCATCATTATCAACCTATACTTACACGTGCTACTGCTGGGCACAGGCTTTTCTACGTAGGAGGGCACATGAAGAGTTTGGGCAATAACATCACCACGCTGCTGGTGGCCCAAAGCGAGTTGTTAGGTTAAAATGGTTGCAGTAGCTATCGAGACCAACGGCGTAATGCCTTCCGCATCACGGAGGAGCAAAGTTTGTCTAACCCATTCTAGATCGACCATGGCAAAAGTTGTTTTGTTTTCATACTACGCCACCGAGTTCCTCATTGCCAATAACGATTCCTCGTAATTATTGTAGGGTTGACATCAAGCGAATAATACAGATACATCGGATCTTTCAAACTTTAAAAGTTACCACTTTAAAATCTTTAATTAAACTCGTGGAAGGAACAAAAATGAGTTCACGTTAATTACTCGTAAGTTGTTAAGCACCAGATTCGAAGAACTCTGAGGTTGTAATTGTGTTAGTTTTATATCAAACGCAACTTAGTAGTTGCGTTAATCAAGTCTTGAACCACTTTATATAAACAAAGTTTTTATAGGTATTTTCCGCTAGATACAGTACTTGAGTTTTCATTTAATTTTAGATTCAAATGTAACACGCGGGAATTGTCTTTTTCATATAATATTTTAAAGTTTCGCCTTGCATTATAATGAATATGCACTGATTTTATCGGTCTCACACGCGCTCACGGTCTCATATAGTGCGGCGATATCTGGACAACCGATGAGTTTGGTAGTCAGCCATTGGGTGGACCTCCATGACCCTAAAATCTTCTCGGCAGATCGTCAATCGATTCCACTCGAAAGTAGTATGAGAAGGCATAGATAGTAAGAAATATATGAAATGTAATCGGGAAGAGGGATAAAAATTGTCATTTGCATTGAAACCATCAACCAAGTGATTATCAAGTACAAATGGAATAAAATGAAATTTATTATCATTGAAATAAAAATATCTTTATATTTAGGCCACCAAAAGCACTTTCGAATCGTCAAATATCATATTTGTATGAGTATCACAAAAATGTATTTAAATGAAATGAAATGAAAATGTAAATCTTTATTCAAATGGCAAACTGTAGCAGTATGGCAATGTAAACTTCACAAGTTTTTCACGTTTTATCCATTTAAATAGTCAACATAGTTAAAAGCTATTTTTATTTACATTACCGCTGTTTCCAATTAAAATAATCGAATTATCAGTATTATTAAAGTCATGTTTCAATAC
This sequence comes from Nymphula nitidulata, assembly GCA_947347705.1. Taxonomy (NCBI): domain Eukaryota; kingdom Metazoa; phylum Arthropoda; class Insecta; order Lepidoptera; family Crambidae; genus Nymphula; species Nymphula nitidulata. The sequence continues at coordinate 15,807,761 of OX374626.1, read as the reverse complement.
ATTATCTATTATAACACCACAAACTGTAACAAATTACTGAAGTCCGGGCACATATTAAAATTTATATGAACCCGGACTACAGTAATTAGTTGTAGTCTGTTGTTTAAAAATTTCCCAAATCTTTTTCAATTTCATCACTAAAATTTATTGTTGTTTGTTTGTGTACAATAAATGAATTCACTGTTGGTAATGAATGCAAAACTGGGTTGTTCAATCTATTATAAATCTAATAAAATGAGTGCTAATATATTTTTACACCATCAGTATGACATTCCTTGCTTACAAATACCACCAGTAATTGTTGATGGGAGTGCCTAATAGTTTACACGATACTTATAACAAGAAAAGGAACAACCAGTTGTTCAACATGATTAATATCGCTCTGCACCCAACCTTACTTCAGAGTGATGGAAATCTCCCATGATTATTAGACGGAATTATGAAGGTTCTTGTATTAAGGGATTGCGCCCAGGGGTATCATTCCCCGCGGCTCCCGAATCATTTCTCAGTCTAGACGTCTCCATTAAACTTTATGAGTTGTCAGTCAATTGTTGCTGTGATAACACCTCAGGTATTGCTAATGCGAACCTTCCTATGAAGGTTAAAAGAATGCTTGAACCTTCAGTTCAAACTTTTTCAAAAAGTGCTAATTGATTGAATTTGTCCGTCATTTGAAAGCACAAACTTGATTTGTCTGGTGGGATATCGTTTTAGCATAAATAGTCACTATAAGAACTCCAAGGTGCTGATTTTTTTTTCTTAATTTATTTAAACTTTTAATTCTACAAGATATAAGTACAATTTGGCGTACTTACTGCCATTAGGCATTCTCTACTAGTCAAACGGAAAGTTGAGTCCGGAATGTTTTTATTGGTGGTGCCAAACCAAATGTGTGTGTGTAATGTAGTGCGAAGATCCTAAAATTCTCTGAGTCTAAAATATGGCTAAGCACATATTCGTTCTTATTTCAACAGTTGCACTCGGAAATCAAATTACTCTTGATCCCGTGGAAGCTGCTTTGTCTAACGTAATGGGAAATGGTACAAAGGATAGTTTGGAACCGCACAGAGTGGCTATACTGTTATCGATGTTCAATTTTATTGAACAAAGGGTGTGAAACCAAAATACCCATCTATTTGAGCTCCAGGCGCTGCTGCTATGACATACGGCGAGTAAGTTACGGACGATAAACTATTATTTTGGATTGGGGAGATAAAAATTGAACTCCTTTATTTTGATGGACAGAATTAAACTTTTTTTTGTGTATGCGTCAAAGTTATAATATACTTGTACAGAAAGCAGTTTAAACTGTGGTTTTTGATATCAACCCGTGGGATTCACATATTTTAAAACTGACAGCTGAACCATCAGGTGGTCAATGCCTCTTGTCTAAGTGTAATTTAATCGTCAGCATTTGATATGAGTAAAAAAATATAATAAAAATAGCCATAATCACATGTGTTACGACTGTCCCGGAAAGTAAGACAGCCCTACAAAGTAAAACCTTACAACATTTTGTGTGATTGTGTGTGTGTGTGAGTGATTATTATGTTTGCGATAAATTATATTTCAAATTATACTTAAGCATCTAGTTAACAAATTAAAACCGACTCCAAAAAACTGAAAAGGATAAAATAATTAAATTTTAGTAGGTAGGTGCTCATCCCCTAGGAATATATTTTTGGAGTCGGTGCTTCACTATGCTATGGTTTCTGGAAACAACTTAGCACAAACTCCAAAAATATGTTTCTAGGGGATGAGTACCTACTAAAATTTAATTATTTTATCCTTTTCAGTTTTTTGGAGTCGGTTTTAATTTTTGTTTAATTTATTTTTTGCGCAATTTTTAGTGATAGCTTTTCAAGGTCAAAGCTAGATGGGTGACCGTGAGCTTATATTGTTTTGCTACTATCGTATCATTTCACTAAAAATTCATAGGAAAGCAAAAATCCGCAATGACGCATACGTAAAAGACTTAATTTTTCCAGTTTTATTAATTTAAAAACCAAACTACCCAATAGATTTTTGAAAAAAATTATGGGACCAAAACGGAACTATTCCGCATCGAACAAAAAAAGAATCATCAATATCGGTTCACCCAGTCAAAAGTTCTGAGGTAACAAACATAAAAAAAACATACAGACGAATTGATAACCTCCTCCTATTTTTGAAGTCGGTTAAAAAATAATTCGTTACGTTTATCTTAATGTGTATTTTATTTCACTTGTATTGTGTGACACAATATGTAGCACAATATGTATTTTATATTTTACTGCCATTATGTCCATAAATTTTAATGTATATTTTATTTATTCCTTGAATTTCTTGCTCCGTTTCTGCATTCTTCATCTTCTTAATATTTATATCATCTTAGGTTGTCTGGAAGAAAATTCTTTTGAGTAAGAAGTTCGCCCAATTGTACTGCATTGTTTTCAATACTCTGTATTGATAAATTTGTTTTTTGTGTGCAATAAAAAAATTTTTTTTTTCATCTACATACATATTTAATATATTTCCAGTTTCTTGTTTGGCAAGTGATATTAACCAGTCTGTATTTCTTCTATTTAAATATCTATTTATATCGCTTAATGCTTTATATTTTTTATAAAAAACATCGTCGACAAACGTACAGCTGACGGCGTATTAGCGTAAGACAAATAGTATGAACAGTACACAAAGATGTTACGTCGTGTTCGTTTTTTCTATGCAAACTTTACTACGTAGCATCGATAGTCCAATGCCAATCGCCACCAGACTGATTGAACACCACATTCTTAAATTATACTGACAGAACGAAATCCCAACTCACTAGATCAACTGAACATGATTTAAAAAAGCAAAAAGTCAGCAGTTTAAATAATTTTAATCTTTTCAAACTAAAACACTAAAACTAACTTCAAATAACGTACTAAATTTAGTCCTAAGCATAACTTCAGTAGCCTAAGAAAAAATTGTCAAATACCCTTTTCTACTGAGTTTTTGAATAATTCAAAAACTCTGTAGAAAAGGGTATTTGACAAAGAAAAATATTGCTTTGGCTATTTGACTTATTCAAAAACTCTGTAGAAAAGGGTATTTGACGAAGAAAAATATTTCTTTGGCTATTTGACTAATTCAGAAATAGATGTGACGAATTATCATCAACTCTGTTTGAAGATTTAGGACTAAAACTGGTACGAAATTAGAAGTTAGTTTTAGTGTTTCAGTTTATTATTGATCGAAATCATCAGCAACAGCTTACGGTTGTTCTCAACTGTGGGACCGCTCAGCCAAATACTAACTTGCGACTTTTGATTCGGTGGAACGCAGTCCCGAGAGACGTATTGCAGTCCCGAGAGACTTATTGGCAACGAAGGGTTGGTGGAGAATAAGAAAGCTTGGACCACCGCCGTAAGGACGCTTGCTTGTCAGTTTTCTACAGGCTGTACTTCGGAGAGTACTCAAGAGCTTCATAAACTCATTCCGCCAAGCACATTTCACCAGAGTACTACTAAAAGTTAGTGTATAAAAGGTTATTGTTTTATTATGAGTAAAACAATAATACAAATGGTTTAAATAAATTTTGTAATATTTATTTTGGCGTTTTAGGAAAATTTTTTAGGTAAATGAAAATTGTAATCTATATAAATCTGCAAACCTTTTATTAAAATAAAGTTGCTCGTATTTCCGAAATACATGTGTAAAACCTACCTTTTTACTGGCAGCCAACATTTCTATTCGAATTCAATCGTTATCAAACTAAAACTATAAAACTAAATTCTAATAACGTAATAGTTTGAGTCCTAAATATAACTTCAAACAGCAATAGTTTCACATAAATTAACCGAGTGGCACAATTGCTGATAATTCGTCAACTTGAGCGAACTTGAGGTTTATGCGGTGAAAGATTACCTTCAACGCGAATTCGGAATACCATTGTAATTTATGTCTTGTAACTTCGTTTCGTCTGTCATTACGTCCTTTGAATTTATAAATGGCTATAATTTTAGCTTTCTAACTTTTAGGTCTCTCGAATATAGATTCCATTAATATTCCACAAAATGGTTGAAAAGAGAGATTAGACTAGCTTATTTTTCGCCTGAGTGGATTTTAATAAGTTTGGATGACATGCGATTGATATTAACAAATATTTTGCTCTTCTTAAGTAGGTATTAAAATTTACCTAAATGATTTTGTATAGAATATAACAATATTCAATTTAATATAACAATAATTAATTTCACCCATTAGTAGGTAGTTAGTATTAATTTGTACCCAATTAACAATAATGGGACATAAATATCATATTAAAACGACGCTTTCAATTTCGTGTGTATCTGATACAACTTAGCTTTATTAACCCCCGACGAAAAAAGAGGGGTGTTATAAGTTTGACGTGTCTGTCTGTGTATCTGTGTGTCTGTCTGTGGCATCGTAGCGTCTAAACGAATGGACCGATTTTGATTCGGTTTTTTTTGTTTGAAAGCTGATGTGCCTACGATGGTTCTTAGCTACAATTTATGAAGATCAGTTCAGGCGTTTGATGACTATCAGCTCATTTTCTACATGATATTAGGATTTTACAAACTTTTACAGATCAGATTGATTTCAAATTTCTTGTACTGTCACTTCGATGACATTTCCATGACTTACTAACTTTGAACTGATCCTATACCATCAAAAAGTCTGCGAAATGCCTAATTCTTCAGAAACTTACAGCAGATATAGCGTGTTTAGGCTCTTATGAATAGTCTTAATGAGATGGTGTTAGATAGATGATTAATGCCGCCGGGGGTTACTTAATTTAGTTACTTAATTTAATTTTATGGTCAATTATTGAGAGAAAGTATTTCTGGGTAACTACGTTAGTAAACATTAGCTGTCCCGAAAAATATTATTAATTTTATCTTTACAACTATCACCTTTTTATTATTTTTGCGGAAAAAGAGAATACAAAATTTTGAAATCAGTTTTAGATTTTTATGTCATGAATTTAATAAATGACTTCCTATTAGTAAGTGGGTACAGTCGACAGCACATCAAGCCTAACATTTTGACTTTGGGATCGCCCTTATGCTTGTAATAAAGGTGGCTTTTGTATTGTAACTGTTACACTTAATGCGCTATCGTCTGTATTGAGATAAATTTATTAACTAGAAATATTTGACCATGTGAGCTATCAAGACTTTGGGATAAACCTGTAAAGTTCTTGTAGTCTTATCTGTTTAGTAACGTAGGTATACTGTACATTTTTTTCTTTTTTCTTTTATACAAAGCACGACAAATGACTCAACACCACCTGATATGAAGCGGTAAGAAGAGTCCATATGCGAAGACAGCTAGTGCAGTTCAGACACTGCTCTAGCCGCCTCCACCTTGCCGGCCATTTTGAAGGAACCCATGTTATAGGAAGGAGGGAACACATGTGCTGGCAAAGAATTCCAAGTTCTGGAAGTTCGACAAAGAAAAGAGCTACTAAATACTACCTATTAGTATTGTCTTCAGTAAGATTATGATAATAATTATCTTCGGTGTCATTCAATAAGGTGCACGTACTTACGTTAATAATTTTTATTTAAAAGAATTTTAAAACATTTTAGAAATTTTCTATAATTAAGAAAGTTTAAAAATCCACATGCGTTTCGAGTAACCGAACGCACACATTCTGGCAGGCAACCGCGTTAGCGACTACATTCATACAAAATTCAACCATAAATGCATGAATAAAAGGATTAAAGTATTCAAAGACAAACGTACGATCTATCAGTAGATATTGGCAACTATATGTATAGCTACCGATATGAACCAACTATAAATCATTTTGAACGATTAAAGTAGCACCTGCAAAAGTGATTACTTGACAATTTGATTAGATGTCATAGCCGCATAGAATCAAACATTCTATGCGATTGTGACCACAAATTCAATAAAAGATTTAGATTTATTACTTTAGTTATTTGAAAGTTTTTCGTGCATCAGGTTACGAGTTTAGTTTTAATTTGTTTTGTAAATGTTTTGATGCATGTGCCCGCTGGTGTCCATAAATAAATAAAAGTCAATAAAATGGCACATCTTTTATATTTGTTCATATTGGAATCGTCAATTCGAATCGCACTGTCAACGACGTCAGTAAAACTAGTATTAGGTAGTAAGTACCTCGTAAACTTCCTCAATAAAACTTAAAATTTCCACCTGAAATGAAGCGCTACGTACGTTCCTGAAATGAAACGTACGTAGCGTCGCAATAAGTTGAGTGAATATCGATATACTAGCTTTCGCCAGCGATTTCGTCTACGTTATCTCATGGGAACTTATTCCCGGTATAAAAAGTATTCTATATGCTATTTCAGATTATAATCTATCGTGCCAAATTTCATCCAGATCCGTTTAGCCTTTCAGTCGTGATTGCGTAACAAACATCCAAACATTTACGTTTATAATACATATTAGTAAGATTTATATAGGTGTACTTAAGTATTAAATAAATATAAAATTATACTAACTGAACTTAAAGTGCATTAGATTCCAAGAACGTGTGTAGATAATATAGAAACATCAAAAATAAAAGACAGCTTTCGCAGGGCACAAGCACTTTCAATATCCATCTTCATGTATTCAGTTGATGCCTGTCATTAGATTTAATTGGAAATTTCTCTTTAACTGAATGTAAAGAAGCTTGATTTTAAGTACATATATTAAAGTTCCCGTATTATGTGAAATAAAAGTTTCATTAAATAAAAATTATCTATATATATTATAAAAATATATAAAGTTTCTACATGCCCGTCTGTTTGTCCATCTATCTGCGGGGTAGCTCAACAGAGTCACTATTTATAGAAATATGTTATTTAGCATTAGTACATCACATAGGCCTTAGAATAATATCATAGGTATTAATTACGCCGGCAAAAAACTACAAAAATTGGGCGGTGTTGAAATTGTGTTTTCTTATTCGCACAGATCGGAGTGTAGTGGGATCAGTTTGTAAAATATTAAGCTTTCAGTGCTAAGCCCCCTTCTAGTCTGCATATTCCCCCACGTCAACGTCATTGAACCTTTGTCTTTCTTTGAAATACTGATTATGGGACTGGTAGTCATCGACAATTTCCCTGACAAAACAGGCAAACTTTTGGATCAATAAAATGCTAATTTTATTGATACAAAAGTTTGCCTGTTTTATCACTTTGCACAATCACGATAACATGGATGAAAGAATATTGTTTACTCTTATAACTCATCACCAGTTCCTTGGTTGCCGTGTTATTAACATTAAAGTTATTACTAAGTCACGTTCTCTTATTGACTGATAAACGTTATCAATAATCCAAAAGCAGATCAGTTTTAAAATACCTACCGACCAAAATTACACGCCCTGGTTTGGGAGACAAGAGAGAGAAAAACTTAGGTCGTTCAAACATCAATCACATACCCGGAGATTGGAGGAATAAAGCGAAGGTTTTTGTTGATCCCTACTGAAAGAAGACCATATTATTTATAGAGACCAAACTGCAAAAAAATACCGTAACGCATATCTAACACGGTAGGTATTTATTTCCAATGTGCTTAGAGATAAAAATAAAAGTTACTTTATCTAGTTAAGCAGATTACCTTCCTTTAGGAACTTTTACATCATTGAAATCATATGTCATAACTAGGATGCAGTCGGATTAAAACCTGAAATTAATTCAGCCATTAGTAAAAGAGTACCAACAACTTCAGTCTACAGCCCTTCTGTGCCTCTGCGCACAAATCCAACAATTACAGCGCAGGAGTGTAACTCAGACCCGACATGAGACCACTTTTGAAAGTCACCATGTCAAATCTCTGCACTTCTAGCTCGATGATGAATGGATTCATGCACACTTTGCACTTTTACCTATTAAAAAACCCATTAGGTAAGACTAATGCTTCTCATGAAGAGTATAACCAGAGTCTCGTCCTACCCGTACCACACCTGGAAACTAACTAACAGGTGCCAAGTCTTAGGACTATTTCACTCTTACTACGACCAAAGGGGCGCAGTGAGAGTTTCAGTGAAGTATGGAGTATCGCCACTGTTTTGGAGCGCAAATATGGCCTACGCTGGTCAAAAATAATAACCTATATCAAAACTGTCTATTAAAAAATTGAACATTTTCAAAGGCCTTTCATGACCTACACTTAAATAACAATTTATATTATACTTATTTACTATGGAAAATATCGCAAAGCTATTAAGGCCTCTTAAGCCTTCGCCTTCTCCTAACTATTTTAAAAACTCATTGACTCAGGCAGCGCCTTCAGACAGGAACTAGTTAATATAATAAATTGACAAGGTGTTTCAAACTAACTATTGCATGGCTATTTTTATTTTAGTCTCCAACTCATCGTATTAAAAATATCGGAATATACTGGCATGAGGAAAATTTAGTGATCGCTTTTCATAGTGTTTATTGCTATCTTCACGAAGACATGAACTTTCAAAGTTATCAATTACTTATGCTAAATACTGTACCTTTCCTACGGGTAATTTTAACAATAGGTGGTTGTTAGAAATATATTAATAAAAAACAGAAATAGTATAACTTTCCCTAACTATTACTCAACTTCGCAGCATTTTCGCTGTTCAGTATTATGAATGTTTTTTATTACTTTTTCGTGTTCCATTACAAATATTTTAAGAACATTTTTTCTTCACACCCATAGTTCAACGTCAACATGCATTATGCTAACTCGTTCGTCATGACAACAAAAGACGAAACATTATACATTTCTATATAATCTATCTATCTCGTATCGTTTGTTAGTTCCGCGCGATTAGTCTTGGTGACGTCACGCGTCACATGGTAGAATATATATCTTGGGTAAATTTGATATGAATAGAGCTACTAATATTTCATGATCTGTTAGCGGAGTACTCCGTATTTCGTGAGATATTAGTGTTTGATAATGTTACATTGTAGAAGATTCGTGTGGCCTTTGGCGTGTAACTGATAACATTAAATGTTTATACCTTAATAATAATTTCATTCATAAATTCATATTGGTCATTTTATTCATTTGAACTGTCCCTATAGTCCTTGACACCACCTCAGACATAGAAGTCTGGGGTTCAGTTTCTTATGAGGGTAAAAATTTTGAACTAGATTTTATTTGTGTGTGCACACACACACGCAGAAACAGTGAAAGTACTCCTGCCATAGAGTTAAAAAAATCATTTTCATATAGTTGAATTTATTAGGAAGTGACTTGTCTATAACTCTTTGTCATAATATTTAAATTTACTATTATAATATATGCTTCCACGCAATCATACTACATTGAGGAAATTCTTTTTCTAAAGCTTATTCCGTATTTTCATGAACATTTTATGCTTTCTATATTTATTCAGTGGAAAAACTTACACAGCGAGATCCTACGCTAAAATTCTTTTGTGTCCGAACTTCCGCTGTCTTGAATCTTTTATAAGTAGCGAGATCGCGACTTTTTAAGCTGGAACGAACAAAGTTAAGGTAGAAAACATACAATATTCTGTCTCTGTATATACTTAAATTTTCCTTATGTTTGCATATAAAAAAAACTGACATTATTTATTTTCTTAATTTTTTATTTTGATTTCTGTCTTAGTCTCTTTTATACCAATTTAACTACCTTTATGACCTTACGACCAAAATCAAAAATCCATGGTGTTTATATATATTATACCTTCTTTTACTTATGTACTATAACTGTATATTACTGCGTGCATAAAATCCTGTTGTTTTTTTTTGATAATTCTGCAGCATGTTTACTTTTTAAATTTTCATGTTCCCATAGGGACAATCTCCTTGTGTTATTGATGACGTATTGTGCAAAAAAATGACAGAAATATGTCGTAGATATTGAACTGCCACGTGTATTCGTTGGATTTATTGGCCTCTATACAGCTACAGGAACAGAGACAAACGAGACACAAGCAATATACGGGTAGTTTGTAAGTGCAGGCTGTTACTACGCGTAAACACTTTGTTTCAAAATAAAATGACTACGACAAATTCTATGCCTTTGTAATTAATAATATGCTCTGCGCACTTTGGTGTTTCCTTTCATCGTTTACTTCTATAAAATCTACCAAGAACTTTGAAAATGGATGCGGGTTCCTAAATGATTTAGTTCAGCTCATTAACTAAATGAAATTTGTTAGTACAATGACTTTCATACTTATGAAAATTGATGGGGCAACTTTGGAGGGACAACCGAATCCCCAACAAATGTGAAACACTAAATACATTAAAACTTTTGTCAGTTATGAATATTATTTGAATGTGTCAAATAAAAGAGAAGACGTATTTAACTTTAGCAAGAATTATACTGTCGGAGAACTTCTTGATAACTCGAAATACCTAATTGTTATAGATGACGTAGTTAATTAACATACAGTTTATACATAAAAGTAGGATTACTTACTTTTATGTATAAACTGAACCAAAAACCAACATTTTTCGACGTCGAATAAAATATAATCTAAAACAAAAGTAAAATAATATTTGCTTGTTTCACCATGCCACACACTATCTCCCAAAACAAATTGGTGTGCAAATTGAAAACAAACTCTCATTTAAATAACTGGTGAGGATCATCCAGAGTGAAACTAAAACTAAATAGATTTTTGTCTACTAAAAAAAGGTGGTATCTTTGTTTGGTATGCTGAAATGCATTTTTAACCGACTTCAAGAAAGAAGGAGGTTATATGTTCCACTGTATGTTTTTTTTAAATGTATGTTCAACGATATCTCTGTCAATGTAAACCGATTTTCACAATTCTTTTTTATTTGATAGAGTATACTCCTGAGGTGGTCCCATAGTCACCAAGTCAGGATCTGATAATGGAATCCCAGGGAAATCGTGGACAAACCTCAATTTTTATAGGCACTTATGACATGTTTTACTTTTTTTCAAAGCTATTGAAGTATTTGCTTCTGTTAGTCATCTTCTCATGTTGATGAGCTGGTGATGGAAGGTACAACTCCTTAACGGTTAGGAGTTGGAAGATAATTCTTTCACTATGTATTTCAACCAAAGACTGAGAGACAGACAAGTCTATAGTGCTGACGGTCACCCATCTTGCTATGACCTTAGAAAATCACTTAAAAATGTGTTTTTTCTTAAACAAAAATAAAACCGACTTCAAAACACTAAAATGGAAAAAATAATAAAATTTCGTACCCAGGTACTTACTTCCTAAAATGTATTTTTTTGAGTTGATGCGAAGCTGTTTCCAGAGACAATAGAAAGTGAAGAACCAACTTCAAATTATACATTTTAGGAGGTAAGTACCTGGGTACGAAATTTTATATTTTTTTCCATTTTAGTGTTTTGAAGTCAGTTTTATTTTTGATTAAAAAAAATCCGGTTCTTATATTCAAAATTACAAGCTGTGCATATGTCGTAGCGTCATCAACTAAATAAAGTAGGTAAACATCGTGTTGATTCGCAGAGTTGAGGTAACAGTATCTGGTTGTCAATGATTGGCCTACCATATTTAAATTACTATAATGTAAGAAATGTAACAAACATATAAATATTGCCTAGAAATATTTTAAAAGTCCAATCTTGTTACGTGGTTGCGGTTGGGTCCGTATCTGTTTAGTCGTACCTCAAAATATGGATCAGCGTGACATGTTGCGAGGTCAATATTGTAAGTTGTTGTTCTAGACAGAAATAAGATCTTTGTTTAATTATTATGTATATGTTACTAGATGTTAATGAAAACACGATCACGCACTCAGAACGTTTATTGTCATATTAAACACTTTTTACAGATTTTAGAGCACTTCGGGCGTTCTCCGTCCGAAGTGCTCTAAAAACTTAACAAAAGTTAAATAATATAATAAACGGAGAACGCCCGTACGTTCATACTTCTGTGGTCCACAAAACAGGAAGGCGCGAGAAGCGACATCTATATACACAAGACTTAAGGTTTTTTTTTGTACTGAGGAATTTAGGGTGGGGATCATCTGCCAAGGACTTGGGATAACCCTACAACATTTTTATGCTTTGATTTATCTATAATGAAGAGGTTTATTTAATAAGACGTAATGAAAATTCAAATTTACTACTTTAACGCAACCCAGTTAAGACAAATTACAAATTGACGAGCAAATAGTAGGAGAGCTGGCACGAATTTTTGGGTAGGTATTTGAGGCAAGCTGAAAACTTGTCCTATACCTCTCCTATTATACCCCTACAGGGAACTGCAGACCTGGCTGGTGAGTAGCGGGGCTAAATTAACCCCTAAATTTTTAAAAATATTATTTTTTTATTTTGAAAAATATATTTGAGGCAATATGCAATTTTTATATGTTGTAGTTTAATGTATTTATTTATTTATTTATTTATTTGGGAAACATACAAATTTTATTGCACATAAAATCGAACACAGTAAAATAAAACTTAAATCAGCGAAGTTTCCACAGAAAGTTAAAACAGACGTATAAATATACCAATTCAATTTAAATCTAATTAAATTTTGATAATATTACTAAATAAATTTAAAATCCAAATCGAAAATATACAAAATAAGGGGAAAAAGATATTAACGATTAAATTTTACAAAGAGATTATTAATTAAGTGAACTAAAAAACTAAAAAAAGAAAACATTATTTACAACTATCATAAAAATATTTAAAAAGTAATTAACAAAAAAATATGTATAAGAAATATCCTAAATTAACTTTAAAATTAATTTAGGATAAATTATTCTATTTATTCTAATTTAGGATAAATTATAAATTATTCTATTATATTATTAATTAAATTTAATTCACAATAAAAAAAATACTAAAAAAACTACAGAGACGAGCCGGTAGTTCGCATGTACAACTTATCTCTAATTTGTATCTTATAGAGTAACACATTACTGTAATTAAAAGGGTCAATCTCCTTAAATGTATTATTGTACACGGCAAAAGATCTATACAGAAAAGTATTACTCAAATAGTTTGTCTTAGTTGTTGGCATAGCAAACAAATTATGGGAACGAGAACCTGTCCGAGGGCATCTCAGTGAGATATTTTCTAAAAGAAATGGTGCGTCGACGTGGTTTCTCAAAATCTTGTATAGAAACATTTGATCTCTCTCTAAGCACGATTTTCCAGTGACACTGTGCAATTCAGAGACTGGTTGTGGCTTGAAGCCTTGAAATTAACGTAAGTAGATGGTTATTGGGAATTCTGTCCCACCTCCGTTCGATCGGGCTCACGCCCTCACTCACTTCGGTTGTACTGAATTCCCAATAACCATTGTATGTTTTTGTTCCATAAGTTTTTTGTCACAGTTCTAACAGCCGTACACGTTAGGTGGCGCTCGAAGTCTTATAAACTGATGGCTCAGAATATTTAAATATAGGAACATAAGAATTTGAAGTCATTGTGTTGAAGCTTTTGATACGCTACAAATAAGCAAGCAATTCGTTATGAAATTTGTAAAACAAAAAGAATCTTTAAAAATAGAATGTATTTGTCCAACATCTTCTAGTGAAAGTAAGCGTCATGGCAACTTACTACCTAACACTATTCGTTGTCTTGTCTGTGGTCCATCAAATTGTGGAAAAACAAACTTAGTGATTAGTTTGTTGTTGCATAAGAACGGTCCTCGTTTCCGTAATTTGTATGTGTATTCAAAATCTTTATACCAACCCAAGTATAAATTTCTAGAAGAAGTTCTACAACAAGTACCTGGTACATCATTTTACAAATATAATCACAATAGCGAGATTTTGAGTCCTCATGAAGCTTTGTTAGATTCAATTATTATTTTTGATGATGTTGCTTGCGAAAATCAAAACAATATTCGAGATTATTTTGCTATGGGACGTCATAAGAATATTGATTGCTTTTATATTAATCAAACTTACTCCAAAATTCCAAAACAGCTTGTGAGGGATAACTCTAATCTTATAGTTTTATTCAAACAAGATGATATTAATTTAAGACACGTTTACGATGAACATGTAGGTTCTGACATGTCATGGCCCAAATTCCGTGAAATGTGTTCTACTGTTTGGACCAAACCATACAGTTATGTTGTGATAAATAAAGACTGTGAGAAAAACAAAGGATGTTACAGAATGAAATTCGATACGTTTATCGTGTTAGATTAACATTCATAAGTGATTGTAACGTTGTTAATAATCACTCTCATTTGTGATTTCGAAAGGAGTAGAATTCTAAGCATGGAAAGAAATCTCAAAGAACAAATTGTAAAATCTGCAGCAGCTGTAAAAAGGAAGGTGAAAATGATAAAAGATGTAAAAAATTCTAACAACATGGCGCTGGAAACAATTTTTCAACCTATAGTTAATCCCCTCAATCAGTTGGTAAATAAAAGCGATGAAAAATATGAACAAGAAGAATTCGAGTATAAACCAACACTGAAGAAAAATAAGTACAGCGAAAGTGAAGAGTCGGATTCTCCCAACGAAGACTCTGAAAGACCTCTTAGTGAAGAAGAAAACTTAGATGGTGCTTGTATCAGCAAACCTGACAAAACCCTTACTGTTTCACCATTTACAGATCAAAATTTGAGTGCAGACTCGTTTAAGTCCTTTCAATCATCACCAAGCCTAAAAGATCAATCTATATGGTCAGGATCATCTGAAATTACGAAAAACGTACCATATGGAATCAAGCTTGAGCGTGGAAAACTTATTCTTGGTAAAACACGAGTTTTTGACCGTGACCGCACCTGGCGAATTGGAAATCGTATTGTTAAGAAAACTCTTGGTTTAAAAGAATTATTATTTAAAAAATCACCAAACATGGAAGTTATAACGGAAGACGATTTACAAAATTATAAAATGTTGTTACTTGAAACGAATGCTCATAGACGTAATTTTGATTCAACTAAGGCTATAAACAGCAATAAAGGTTACAAATATATGCACATTATTAAACCGTTATTTAAATTCTCAAGAAGTGCAACTACGAGCACGGAAAGTCTTCCACTAGGAAAAGGATTGGAACTCTTGAAAAAAGTAAAAAAAAATACAGATTTGATTTATTGGGATGACCCTAACGAGCTAGTAGATCGATTAAAATTATTATTTGCGTCACGAGATGCTGGTAATACTGGTTTAGATAATGAAATAATTGCAATAATTGAGGAACTGTATGAAGCCGGCATAATCAACAAAAAATATAAGGAAAGTACATAAGAATAATTCAGCAGTTTACTTACAGTAAGCAGCTGATAAGCATTGCCATTGCAATGAATATAGACAAATTCGGTCACCACGTTCATAAGCGTTTACGATTATTTGAATACATAGATACCTTAAACGATTCTCTAGTAAAATCAGAAACGGGAGTCTACGATTTAAAATCAACAAGATTAAAAGGCTTGTTGCCCCCAGATAAAGACGACGAAGCTGTAAATAAAGGATATCTGGATGAATCAGTCCAGCACATGGAAAAAGAGTTGAAAAAAGTTTTGAGTGATGTTAAAAAATATTTGTCGAATTTAGAAAAAGCTGTTTTAGATCGTTTGAATACCGTTTATTACACAAAAACAGAAATAGACCACTTAATGCAAGGTCAGTCGGACAAAAAATAATGAGTAAGCAAAACATTGTTGATGAACTTCATAGAGCTGTACGAAGAAATTTCCCACGTCGATGTACAATTATAAAAGCGATAGATGATTTATGGCAAGCTGATCTAATTGACTTTCAAAAGTATTCAAAATTCAATAAAGGATATAAATTCGTATTGGTAGTCATTGATGCTTTGTCGAAATATGTATGGGTTAATCCTCTGAAATCGAAATCGAAAAATGATGTTATGAATGCAATGAAATGTATATTAATTGATTCTCAGAGAAAACCAAAAAATCTGCAAACAGATGCAGGGAAAGAGTTTTATAATGAATCTTTTAAGCGATTAATGACCCAGTATAAAATAAATCATTACTCTACATATTCTGTAAAAAAAGCATCTATTGTAGAACGGGTGATAAGAACATTGAAATTACGACTTTATAAACAATTCAGCTTATGTGGTCAGTATCGATGGTTGGAGAAGAATTTAGATTCCACTGTACAATACTATAACAATACTATTCATAGTACAACAAAATTTAAACCCATTGAAATAAATAAAGCCAACGAGATGTTAGTTAGATCTAACATTATTAAAACACAAAAACAAAACACAAATCAGAAATCTAAGTTTGTCCGTGGCGACCAGTTCGTATTAGTAAATATAAAGGAGACTTTTATAAAGGTTATACACCTAATTGGTCAACGGAAATATTTTCTATTGTAAAAGTTAACCATACAAATCCACCAACATATGAAATAGAAGATAAGAATCAACAAAGAATCTTAGGATCTTTTTATGAGTATGAATTACAAAAAACTAAATTCCCAGACCTTTACCTTATTGAAAAAATCATAAAACGAAAAGGAAACAATTTTTTTGTGAAATGGTTAGGTCTCAATGATAATGAAAACAGTTGGATTGAAAAAAATGCATTGGTGTTTTAATATAAATTAACTGTCTTTGATCCACATAATCACTTTACTTGTACCAATGAAGAAAGGAAGTGGTATCATTAACAGCTTGATAAACAAAGTACCTTTTGAATTACATTTACCTGGGTATCAATTTTGTGGTCCTGGAACGAATCTTAAAAAACGTTTGCTAAGAGGCGATCGCGGAATAAATCAATTGGACAAAGCTTGTATGTATCACGACATTGCTTACACCAATAACGATTTGAACGTTCGACATAAAGCCGACTTAGATCTTTTGAACATGGCTAAAAGAAGACTAAAATCGAAAGATGCTAAAAAAGGAGAAAAGATTGCTTCGTGGATTGTAAAAAATGCAATGAAGGCGAAACTAAAAGTTAGTGGGGGTGTACGTTCATTTATGTCAATTGTGAAAAGAATACAATCACAAATAAAAAAATTAAAATCAAAAAACAATCATGCTGCTATTAAATATGCATATGCAGCTGCAAAAAAAATATTTGCTAATAAAAAAGGTGTTCGGTTACCACGCTGTATTCCACTTCCAAAAAGTGGAGGAATATTACCTTTGATTCCAATTTTTGCTGGACTGTCGGCCTTAGGTTCATTAGCTGGTGGCGCAGCAGGAATCGCAAAAGCCGTCAATGATTACAAGGCCTCTCAAAAAAATCTACAGGAAGCTGAGCGACATAATAGAATGATGGAATCGGTTGCTCTTGGAAAAGGGGTGTATATTAAGCCCCATAAAAAAGGAGCAGGTTTATATTTGAATCCCTCAAAAAACTGATGCAGCGGCTGCCCAGACGTGCACTTACCAACTTGGATATATTGGAGCATGCACGAAGCATCCCATATTTTCGTGGTGTTTTTATGAGAGATACTTTACCTTCGAAACCAAGAAAAATAGAGTGTGGTATAGTAAATTTGGACAGCTCCGAGAATCCTGGATCGCATTGGGTAGCCTACGTTAAGCAAGTCGATTACACGGAATATTTTGATAGTTTTGGTAACTTGAAACCACCGTTAGAAGTACAAAAATATTTAAAAGATACGTCTCTAAATTATAATTATATACAACATCAGAGATTTGGATCAGTAAACTGTGGACATCTATGTTTAAAATTTTTAAAAAAATTTTGGAGAAGTCATTTAAATAAAGAATAATACTGTAATATTTATCAGTATTAAAATGTCTTTTACTGTGTCTATAACCGGAAAAGAAGCCTCCTTAACAACGTATTACTCACCAACCTTAGAATTAGTAGGAGAATATGAATGTGGGCTTTTATATTTTTCTACATTTAACTCCATTCCGAATATAGATGAGAGAAATAACAAGTTCTATTACGGTGAAAATGAAGTCATCGAGATTCCTGAAGGATCATATGAACTTCAAGATATTTGTGATTACTTGAGGAGTAATATCAAGAATACTATATTAAAATTATCTTGTAATAATAACACCCTGAAGACAAATATTTTCTGTTCGAAAGATATTCACTTTACTAACAGTGATTCAATTGGTAAAATTTTGGGTTTTGGTACGGAAACAATCAAAGCTAATATAAGTAGCGAGTCTAAATACCCTGTAAGCATTTTATCAACAACCATCGTGCGTATAGAGTGTGATGTTGTTAGTGGATCATTCGTGAACGGAATAGCGAGTCACATTATTTATGAATTTGTGCCCAACGTACCACCAGGATATCGAATCATTGAAATACCTAAGAACTTAATTTATTTTCCTGTTAACCAAAACTCAATAAGTGCAATAAATATAAAATTATTAGACTCTGAAAACAAGCAAATCAATTTACGAGGTGAAGAAGTACAGTTGTATTTACATTTAAGACAAAAATGTTAAACTTCAATAAAAGATATACTACATCTTCTAATCAAATCAGTTCTAAGAGAGCAGTTAAAAAAGAAAGACCTCTACAATTAAAGAAAAAACTAACAAAAAGCAATAAGGAATTCCTCAAGCTAGTAGGCTTATTAAAATGAACATTTTAAACATATCTCAATCAACTGCATGTGAGAACAGCATTGAAAGTTTTGAATATCATTCTTACAAACCATATGTGACAAGTTTTAACAAGAATGATGAAATACGAATACCTATCAACCAACAAGACTTAAACGTGTTGCCCTCTCTCAGCACTTTGTATATCGAGGGCAAGGTTGATGTATATGATAGCACTACGAAAACAAAAGTATCAAGTGTGCACTTTGTGAATAATCCAGTGCTATTTTTATTTCAAGATATTCGGTATGAATTAAATGGAGTCGAAATAGACAAAATTAAAAATGTTGGTGTTTCTGCTACTATCAAATCTTATTTGTCATTAAATGAAAATGAATCAAAATCTGCAAAAGTTTGGGGCTGGTCTACTACTGGTACAACCAATGTAAAGGATGGTATGTTCTCAGCCTCTATACCTTTGAATAAAATATTGGGATTTGCAGAAGATTATGATAAAATTGTTATAAACTGCAAACACGAGTTGGTATTATTAAGAAGTAACACAAACCTCAATGCTTTGAAATTGAAAGAGGGTGAGGTAGTTCAGGATATTATAATAAATAAAGTAGTATGGCGCGTGCCCCATGTTAAAGTGTCAGACCGTGAGAGAATTAATTTACTGAAGCATTTAGAAAAAGATAGAGCAATAACTATAGCATTCAGAAATTGGGATCTTTATGAGTATCCTTTGTTACCACAAACACGCAAGCATACTTGGTCTATCAAAACTTCGTCACAAACAGAAAAACCAAGGTTTGTTGTTGTAGCTCTTCAAACTAATAGAAAAAATCAGGCTAAATTATCAATGGCTGAATTTGATCATTGCAATATTCGTGATGTAAAAGTATATTTAAATTCTAGATATTTCCCATATGAAAGTTTGAATATTAGCTTTGCTGAAGACAGGTTTAGTTTATTATATGAAGAATATGTGAGATTTCAACAGTCTTATTACGGACGTCGTTCTGAACCGTTATTGAGTATAAAAGAATTCAGAGACATAGCACCCTTATTTGTTATTGATTGTTCTCGTCAACAAGAAATGTTGAAAGGTTCTATAGACGTTAGAGTTGAAATCGAGACTGATCAAGAAATACCGGATCAAACTGCAGCTTATTGCCTAATTTTTAACGATTGCATTTTCGAATATAAACCTTTAAGTAACATTGTAAGAAAAATATCATGAATAAGGATACGATCATAGTGGATGTGCAGGGGTTTAAAAACGAAAAAAATGAGTTTATTGTAAAAGAATTAGTCATAGGCACTCAAGAGCATACTCAAATATTTTTAATAAAACCACCTTATCCATTTTGTGCTTTGACACTGGAAGAGAGAAAACATGTTTGGTGGATAGAAAGAAATAGAGGATACCGGTGGAGTGAAGGTCATATTGACTATAGAGAATTTAGAAGGCTTATCATACCTTATTTTAAACAACGAAAAATTATTGTAAAAGGTGAAGAAAAAGTGAAGTGGGTGCAAGAACTATGTAGACATAAAAATGTTTTAGACATAAGCAGTACAGATATACCGAATTTAAATACTCTAACAGAACTATACTGTAAAGATATTTTTGCATATAATTGTTTTAACCATTTAAAATACTGTGCTTTAAAAAATGTTCTATGCATAAGAAAATGGTGTGTAGATAATAACATTAATTTTTAATTATTTTTTAGATGAAATAAGTATCGATTATATTAGGAAAGTAAGTAAAAAGTAAATTAAATATTGTGAATTTTTTATATGTATGACAAAATGGTGTGTAAAAAAATAATGTTACTTATTTAATTCATAATAAAAATGTATTTATTAAAACCTCTTTCATTTAAAATACAATTTGTCCTCAACTTTTACCGCTAGTTCCTATTGCATCAAAGAATGAATGATAGCATTTTTTATGCATTCATTAAAAATAGCTTTAATATAAAAAATGGAGCAACATGTTAACTAACCTAAAAACCATTTCATAGGGGTAAAGTAAAGAAAGAAATATAATTTTCTTTAACAATTTATTTCGATAATTTATATAATTCACAACATATTTCAAATACTTTCACACGACAACAAACTACGCTTCATTCATTGACTTATAATATATTAGTTTGATTACACATATTTTTAAAAAACCATATAATTGACATATTTTTAAATAATTTGCTTGGAAGTTTAAAGAAATATTAAAGAAACATTTAGATTATGAAATATAGCCCCATATGAGTATTTTTAACAAACTAATATGTTAAGTATATTACAACTTACTTGTGTTTCAGAAACAACTAGTATAACTGTAACCACATATTTTTTTAGAAATATTGCTAATAATTTTTTCAGTTTGGTCCATAATTTCATCACCTATATCTTTCACCACATATTGAGAACTTAACACAACATAGTCATCTTCAACATAGTCTTTAGCTCGTTGGGATCCGTTTAATTCCAACACTTTAATTTTAATTAGACGGAGTCCTTTTTTTGGTGCACTATTGATAACAAAAGAATGTGTCGCTCCATGATGCTTATTCAAAGTTCCTGGCGTGATGCTCCTTCTTTTACACGACGTTTTACGACGTCGCTGGCCCGTGTGAAGTGGTTTCGACTGATTCTGCATGTTGAGAAATTCTTGTGTAAATCCTTCTAGTGGATCTTGAGCACACTGGAATGAGTCTAAATATTCTTGAGGATAACTAATACACTCTTCATCCGAAATGGTAGTGATGTTTTTGAGTTCTTCGTTCTGTAACAAAAATGAATTTGATTTAAAACTTTTGAAATACGCAAAGTACTAAAGTATATTAGTTAGTAAGATAAAATAATTTAACTTACCGTCGTCATGTTTATATTTTTATTAATTTGTGTTGTGAATTATATAAATTACAGTACGTGTTTATTAGCTCTGCAACAACTCGTAGTGTCTGACGAAATAATAATAGAAATGTATCGGAATTAAGTAGGTACAGATTACCAACACATTGTTCACAACTTCACACATTACATTTTGCTTACTACCAATGTTTTAAATGCTGTCTCTCTCTTGCACTCCAGTAATAGGTACTTATTTCAATTAAGCGGTGGCGCGTGCGTTGTCAATTGTCATCATAATGCAACGTTCCAAAATACAAGTTTCAACTTGATTTGTATAATGAGGTCAGATGCCTATTAGTTAGGAATATAAAATCAAACAAATTAAATTATATTTAATTATTATTTATTCTATAAGTATGTAGGTAGGTACATTTTTATGATAAACATCCATTCTTAAGCTACACTAATTAAATTACAACTACTATAGAATAACATGGTACTACAATATAACTAATAGTAAAAAAAGTGTCACAAAAAGTTTATAAAAATGTTAAAAATTAAATATACTAGTGTGTCCCCACGCTCTAGTAGAAATTTTATTTTTTGATATTAAGCGTTTATCATCATCACCACTCAAAGCTATTTTATTAACCGCACAAGTGAAAATTTCATGTTTAATTGATTTAAATAAAATATTTGTTTTACGTATAATATCGCCATCAAAGAGCGTTCTTTCATAATCTGTAACATCTAATTTACGGATAACATTTTTTTTTATGCCTTTTGCTTTTTTTATTGTACTGTCCACAGTTTTAATGCAATAAAGTTTTGAACGGAGCCCGACAAATTGTGTTATTATTTTTCCTGCCATTTCATCCTTAAATAACCCAGGAACTTTTTTATTCTGAATAGGTAAGTGAAATACATTTACTTTAGGAAAATTACATGTGTCAAAGTAAGACAGGAACTTTTCTTTCACATCACTATAAAAATCATGTGTTTTTACGTGATAAACAAAACTATCGGTGTCCGTATAACACATTTTCACGTTATTTTTGTAATATGGCTTAATAACAGAATAGTGGAAATCATACATGTGACTTTTAGATAATTCCAAAACAGTAAAACCAATGTATATGGGTTTATTCAAAATAATCTGTTCAGGTTTTAATTGCACCGCAACTAAGTTTTCGGTAAATACCGTCGCACTATGAAAATTTGGACGTGCAATAAGTTGCTGAGCATTTTTTCTTTTTTTTGTGATGTTTTTTTGATCGCACCACTGATTAACCAAATCAACTTTTACTCGTTTTTCATTATTTTCCAATGTTTTTCCAAATACACTATTATTTAAGAGTTTAAAAAAATCTTGTTCAAAAGCTGAGTAGCTTTTTTGCCGTAAGCTGGTGTTCAAATCAATATATTCTTTTAAATATGGACTTTGTCTAAAAGTTATGACTCGATGTATTTTTTTTAGTACCAAACCATGTTTTAAACATGTCTTCAAATGAATGTAATGTATTACATAGTTAAATTTGTCATATAAAGTCGGAACGAGTTTACTATTTTTTCCCCCTGGAGGAATACATTTTTCTGGACAAAATGGTAAATCGTTATGCAAGTCATGTAAATGTTTTGGATATTTTAAGTCGACTTCGAGAATAAACCCGTACTCAGCGTTTATCGAAATTGCATGCACGTCTAAATTATCAATTTCATGTTGCTCTAAAAACCTGAAATTCGATAAAGGTAAATATTGACACATACTAAAACCATATAAATTATTACAATCGATGTAAGTGATATAAGAACTAGGCTTAGAAAGATCATATTCAGGCATAAATTTATTATTTGCTTTAGCATATCTATGAGTGCATAAGCAAAGACCACCTTTTATACCACCTTGTAACATTCGCAACATAGACAAATCATCAATAAGTTCCAGTTGTACCCCGGTTTTCAATAGCATTGCATCAAACGATAAACTTGGCGCCGTCAAATAGAAAGCCGGATCTAACTGATAATGCAGTTTACAAGTACGTCTAAAATTTTCAAAAATGTCTGCTAGCAACAAAACATCTGTTTTTAAATATAAATCCGTATAATTTCCTAAATTACAGATTTTAAATGTTGACCAAACCAAATGTGCATGTCGATAATCTTCGTTAGTAATCTCTTGATCAGTAAGTATGCTTTTAAAACATTCCTTTTTAGGTAAAGAATTTTCTCTATAACGTTCCCAAGAGTCCATATATTCATAAGGATAGACACCTTTGCGAGTGAGTAACTTAAATTTATGTTCACTTGGAAAAAAACTTTTTAAGTGCCCAAATTGTTCTGGCTTTAGGGTATCTGCCAATTTACTTAAGCTGGTTCCTAGGAATTTAAATGAGTCAACAAAACGAAGTTGAAAAAACTGCTTGTTTGAAACTGGTACGAATTTTGTAAATGAAATATAATTTTCTTTTGTTTTTGGTATTATTTTAATATCTCCAGGTACGTTCCCCAAAGCTTTTATGAATAAGTGACAGTCGTATCCAGCTAAATTATGAAAAAATATTGGGATGAACGAAGGACGCTTATATTGTAAATTACAATAGGGGTGCGCGGCGCCGCGGTAGCGACCTGTAACATGGCAATGATCACGAACTTTATCAGAAAAAACAAAATTTTGGCAGATATGACAAAATATGGAATTCATAAAATTAACGTTGTCTTCCTCGGTAAATATCATGGGAGCGTTTGAACTTAGTTTTTTATATAATTTTTGAACATCTTTTATTATATACTCAACAAATCGCTCAACACAATCAGGCCCGCGGTGTGATACATAGCGATTATAAGTAGAGTCATCGCAACAAACAATGTAATATGCAAACGCGACAGGGACATGGTGATGTAAAACGCTAGTATTGTTACTTGTCGAACAGGTGGTATCAGAAATGGTTTGCAACATTGACTCAAAATCTGCATAGATACAAAACGGTACGTTTTGTTTACGATCATAGTTTTTAAATTTAATTATAGAGCCTCTGTCGGGTAACACTGTTACTACACCGCTACATAAATGACTATCGACTTCTTCCATAGTATTAAAAAATAAAAGACATAGATCACAGAAATATAACTTTCCGTGATGAGAAGTTACTTGGCTTCTAAAAAGTCGGGAACAATCTTTTATCAAACAGTAGTGAGCCTTAGTACCGTTTTCAAGCAACAACAGATGTATAATTTTATTATTACTTTTCTTTTCTATGTCTGATTTATATAAAGGACCAATTATGGTTTTATTGTTTTTTAACCCATAAATTATGACCTTTATTGTTGTATTGTTTTGCTCAAACGTCTTTATATCCTGGAAAGTAACTGGGAAGCGCATCCCAGAAACATCTAACAATTCACGATAATTAGGATAGGAAGAAACTCTCTCAGGATGTTTCTTAGCTGGATATAAAGCTGCAGTCACGCACCACAGAAAACAGCATTGATCTTTATTTACGATATTAAGACATGCCTTTTTTAATTGAATTGATTTAGGCAATGGAATAAAGCTCGATCCCCCCAACGGCTGGTATTTATTTAGATTGACCTCAATATGCAAATTGTTTAAAAAAGTCCACCCACTATCGCGCTCTTCAAATTCCTCAATACATGTTTTAAGATAATTTACCATTTCGATATATACATTTTCAAAGTCGTAATTGCAAAACAATAGTTTATTTTTCGTGCCAAACGATTTAATTGCAGAAGATTTATCTTTAAATTGTAAAAATGTTGCAAAGAGTTCAAAATTTACCTTCACACATGTATGAGTACTGAGAAATTCATCTAGTAATGACTTTAATTTGTTACGAATTTCATATAGAAATACGTTAAATGAAGATTTTTGTAAATCATTGATTGGTACTATTTTATATGTAATTATTCGATTACGAAATGCAGATGCTATGATTTCTACGCCTTCGCTGTGTTTTGTTGAACAATTGTTTTGTTTATGTAAATTACTTCTCAAGTGACCGACCCATGACTTACTTGCGACAGATACATTACAAATAGTGCATAAAGGCATTTCAACTATATTATGAAAGTATTTGAAGGAAAAAAATATTTGTGTGTATAGCACTAATGTACCTACCTAGCTAATTTTAAATGTATTACTTATAATGAGGAAAAAATTATTAATGTAAAGTATAATTTTTATATTCAACTAACTTAATACACATAAAATAAAAATAAAATGATTAATAACTATTTAAAATTAATTTTGTCTGAGTAGTGCACGGGCTCCGACTCTTCAAAGAGTGCCCACGCCTTAGCCAGGTACGCCTGCAGGGCCTCCCACGAGGGCGACTCGTCGTCGCACTGCAGCTTCACCGCCACCAGCGCCTTCTTGTAGCGCACATCGATAGGAGTCGACGCATACTCTTTTGTTTTGTAGACCTTTAGATCTACAAAAAATTCTCCTGAGGATGGTGCTGTTCTTCGAGACGAGCCCGTTGAAACTCGACTCGTAAAGCTCGACGTCGCGGTACCGCTGCTGTTTTTGGGAATGTTGTTGACCGCTTCCTCTGACTGCAGAATATGGAACAGATCCTTTTTCTTATTCGCTCTGTAACAAAATATAAAACACTAAGTAACTATATCAAAACTGTCGTAATACCTAATGTACCTACCTATTGCATATTATATTTTATTACTATTTAAATTTTACTGAACATTAAATATAGTACTAATAACTATAATAAAATATTTTCTTCACTTATAAAAATAATATTAGCGTTACATGTTTTAAAATATGTACCTGTGAGATGTAGCTATCTGGTATGGTGCTGGTGAAGAGTCACGCTTGGCAGCCGTAGTTGCTTTACGCTTGGTGGCGGTAGCAGTGGGCGATCTCGGCTTCTTCTTTGGTGGTGCCTCAGAAACCACTGAAGGTACTTCGTACTCGGAGTCAGACCTGTGTTGAAATTATGTTTTAAGATATCTTTCGGAATGATACGCATACACAAATAATTACTAGTTCATATCACTTTATAATGTAGAAAATAATGATGTGCTATCCACATGTGAAAGACAAATAAATGAAAGAAATGTTGAAAAAGTATTACTTACGCACATTTTAGTTAATGATTTGGTGTTGCTCTGATGGATACTGGTTATCACTGATGGGTACTAGAGAGCACTGATGGGTACTGGTGAGCACTGATGGGTACTGGTGAGGACTGATGGGTACTAGCGATCACTGATGGGTATTAGTGAGCACTTTACCCACAACTACGGTGAATTTGAAAATAAATGAATTTCCATCAGTGTTGATGTTTTTATGTCGAAAAAAATTTGTTGTCATCAATAAAATCGGTGAAGTGTGAACGATTTTCCTAAAAACTATATAATTTTTTAATTAAAATTGTGATTCTTATTGCGAAGGCAATAAAGTCTCTAACATTTTAACAGAATGGACTTATTTCTGTTATAGTTCAGACATATTCAATATCGATGCATCAATTCTTAGTTTGAATCTTGTGTCAAATAAAATAAAATAATTACTTGTTTCACATCAACAGGCGCATAAGACATTTTATAATAGAACGTTTAATTACAATAACATGTTTATTAACCTACTTTGTAATTTTAGCTGCATGCGCTGATGGTGAAATTGCAATGCTTGCTTTTTTACTGCATAGGGACGTTCCAACAGAAATGAACATGGAGTTGGTAAACCGATTGATTCTACCAATAATCGAGTTAATATCATAAGAAGGTTATTAATTATTGTTCTTCACATGTATTTATATTCGTTTTCTTTCCTTATTTGTACTTATTACAATATATTTATATGTTTTAAAATATAATCATGGTTCAGTTCAAAAATATACTAATTCACTACACATACTTTTTACATTTCAAGTTTTATCCAAATCTGATAAGTCGCATTTACATGATTGGAAAACCAATAACCAAATTAACATTTTTATTTCATACTAACTGCATGCTTTGCAATGCCCGTAAACTGTTTGGTTTTATATAAAATATGTACTTAAAAGTTTCATCACAATATAATCAATGGTTTCGGAGCGCTTAGGGGACGGACATACAAACACTCATTTTTATTTATATCGATATTGAAAACTATAAGATACTTTTGTATTTCACTGAAGTTTCCATACAAAATTTCTTAGGATGCAAGTCATAGACATTCGATTCATACGAAAATGTATATGAAATAAAAATAAACTTTTATTCATTCGTTCATTCAAAATATTTTATAAACATAAACTCGGAATGTGCGAGAATATCGAATAATTCAAATTGACACAGTATCAAACAATAAAACCCACATCACTATTTTCTATTATAGTTCTAGAGACAGCCTTAAAAGTTTGCGTCTCTTGTGTAAGTGGAAATATTTCAAATTAGGAGTGTTTGTTACAGTCAGTTTTCAATTAAATTGGGTAATTTATTCATGATTTATATCTTCTGGATATAATATAAGACCAATACTTTTAAAACAATAGCAAAGTTACCAGACCAATTTATAAAACTATGCTAATAATAACAAACTTATTTATCAACTTTGATAAAAATACCATGAGGAATAAAAATAATCCCAAGTAATTCAGTAAAAATTTCAATAATCTTGTATTGTTTTTATAATTATTCTTCATAAGTGTATTATAAAATTGTTGTGCGTTGGCTCGACACCAAAGAGGCTAAGCTATATTATTATTTAATGTTGCTATGCTCCTGGAGTTCCTGGACTTAGCAACGCGCATGAAATGCCAGCGAGGCTCGGGTTCCATTTGCCACGTTTTCGTCCACTTGCAACGCGGACGACTCACGGTGACGACGACACAGCCATGTAGTGTTTGTGATTGAGACTCAATAATTTATAAATTACATAAAAAAATTTAGTAACGTTCTTATTCCTTGAAGAGAAATGAAGTAACTTCAGGTAAGTGCATTTTTTGTTGTAATATTCTAAAAATAATATACAACATTTTTAATGTTTGTCCGTGTTGTAGCAATAATAAATATAAAAACTAACTGAATTATTTTGTACGCACAATATTTAAGTACCCGCCTAATATATTATTAATCTTATCGAATTTTGTATTTATTATTGCAAGTAGGTGTTGTTGTAGGTACCAAAACCTATGCACCACGTGGCACTGATTTTTAACTATTTAGATTTCAATTTGTAATATCTGTAAATTAGAAATATAGTATAATAAATTTAGAAATATAGTATTTCGAATGTTGAAACCACGAAGTGAGTTATATTGCAAAGCACCACGTGTAAGTTATGAAATTGATATACCTAGCTTATTGAATAAACGTTAAATAATTTCATTTTAATGTTTTTGATGCGTTTAAACGCCTACTTTATTCAGGAGACGCGGGTTCGAATCCCGCCTGGAGCAATATGTTTTTTCATCATTTTCTTTCTTTATTTGTAATTGTTAAATAATTTTATCGAACAATTTAATCTCAATAATAAAATAAAATCAATCATTTGTATTTATTATTCCAAGCATATGCACCACGTGGTAGTAATTAAATGCCTACTATTGGAACACAAAATATCATCTTTAGATTAAATTCATTTGTAATTTATATCTTAACCAGTCGAGCCACAAAGGTATATTGTCATAGCTTCTAAGACTCCCGGGAGTCTTAGGTGTTAGTCACATGCATATATGGCGCCAGCGCGGTCGCGGCGTAGTGTTTCATTCAATTTCCAAATAAAGCGTAAGGAAATAAAAGCATAATTTATAAACAGCGAATGACAAGAAATCGTTGGTAGCAAATTTTTTCCATTGCATCTTATTTCCTTATGTTAAATTTCAAATTTTAATGAGCCATCGTACCGCGTCCACACCCTTGCCTTTGTGTGTGGCTTGCGCCTTACGCGCCCTGACAAATTAATATTAAATAAATGTGTTTTACTATGAAAAATATTTATTTACTTACATAACTATTTTATTTTTAGATTCCCACTCGACAATGAAGTTGTGTTGGTGACTACAAGACAAAGTGTTTACTACTTATAAGCCATTTGTAAGTATGTGCTATCTTTGAATATCAACTTATACAAAAACATTTTGTAACTTTATAGGTCACGTGTAAAATTACAAAATGTGGAAGTGTTTTAAGTTATTATTTAACCAATTTTTTGTTTTGTTTTAGATGAACAGACCCGGGTCCACCACTCACCACAGGCCAGGCTCCACTCATTGCAGCACCACAGCAATCACAACGTCATTTTTTTTGTTTAAGTTTTGAAATTAAAACAAAAAGAAAATGTTTATTACAACACATCCCATACTCCCTGTTTCTTACAGATATGATTATTTGGTAAGCAAGCAATCACATACAAGTTTACATACCAATATGTGGTTGCTTAAGGTAAAAGGTTCAACTGGTTGGTTTTGAGGTAACAGAGTAAGTAAGTATAAGTAGGTTGAATTAGTTAGCTAGCTAGAGAGATAGAGAGATACAGTGAGCTAGTGAGGCTTATAACAATTAGGTAGTTAGGAGTCTATTCGGTGCGTGATCTTACCCATGGGCTCGCAGGAAGTTACTTACCATGGGGCTTCCAGCCGAATGGTTTAGGAGTCTGTTTGGTGCGTGATCTTACCCACGGGCTCGCAGGAAGTTACTTACCATGGGGCTTCCAGCCAAACAGTTTAGGAGTCTATTCGGTGCGTGATCTTACCCACGGGCTCGCAGGAAGTTACTTACCACGGGGCTTCCAGCCGAATAGTTTAGGAATCTGTTCGGTGCGTGATCTTACCCACGGGCTCGCAGGAAGTTACTTACCATGGGGCTTCCAGCCGAACAGTTTAGGAGTATTCGGTGCGTGATCTTACCCACGGGCTCGCAGGAAGTTACTTACCACGGGGCTTCCAGCCGAATACATGTTAGGAGTCTATTCGGTGCGTGATCTTACCCACGGGCTCGCAGGAAGTTACTTACCATGGGGCTTCCAGCCGAATAGTTTAGGAGTCTGTTTGGTGCGTGATCTTACCCACGGGCTCGCAGGAAGTTACTTACCATGGGGCTTCCAGCCAAACAGTTTAGGAGTCTATTCGGTGCGTGATCTTACCCACGGGCTCGCAGGAAGTTACTTACCATGGGGCTTCCAGCCGAATAGTTTAGGAATCTGTTCGGTGCGTGATCTTACCCACGGGCTCGCAGGAAGTTACTTACCATGGGGCTTCCAGCCGAACAGTTTAGGAGTATTCGGTGCGTGATCTTACCCACGGGCTCGCAGGAAGTTACTTACCACGGGGCTTCCAGCCGAATACATGTTAGGAGTCTATTCGGTGCGTGATCTTACCCACGGGCTCGCAGGAAGTTACTTACCATGGGGCTTCCAGCCGAATAGTTTAGGAGTCTGTTTGGTGCGTGATCTTACCCACGGGCTCGCAGGAAGTTACTTACCATGGGGCTTCCAGCCAAACAGTTTAGGAGTCTATTCGGTGCGTGATCTTACCCACGGGCTCGCAGGAAGTTACTTACCATGGGGCTTCCAGCCGAATAGTTTAGGAATCTGTTCGGTGCGTGATCTTACCCACGGGCTCGCAGGAAGTTACTTACCACGGGGCTTCCAGCCGAACAGTTTAGGAGTATTCGGTGCGTGATCTTACCCACGGGCTCGCAGGAAGTTACTTACCATGGGGCTTCCAACCGAATACATGTTAGGAGTCTATTCGGTGCGTGATCTTACCCACGGGCTCGCAGGAAGTTACTTACCACGGGGCTTCCAGCCGAATAGTTTAGGAGTCTGTTTGGTGCGTGATCTTACCCACGGGCTCGCAGGAAGTTACTTACCATGGGGCTTCCAGCCAAACAGTTTAGGAGTCTATTCGGTGCGTGATCTTACCCACGGGCTCGCAGGAAGTTACTTACCATGGGGCTTCCAGCCGAATAGGTTAGGAGTCTGTTTGGTGCGTGATCTTACCCACGGGCTCGCAGGAAGTTACTTACCATGGGGCTTCCAGCCAAACAGTTTAGGAGTCTATTCGGTGCGTGATCTTACCCACGGGCTCGCAGGAAGTTACTTACCACGGGGCTTCCAGCCGAATAGTTTAGGAATCTGTTCGGTGCGTGATCTTACCCACGGGCTCGCAGGAAGTTACTTACCACGGGGCTTCCAGCCGAACAGTTTAGGAGTTTGTTTGGTGCGTGATCTTACCCACGGGCTCGCAGGAAGTTACTTACCATGGGGCTTCCAGCCAAACAGTTTAGGAGTCTATTCGGTGCGTGATCTTACCCACGGGCTCGCAGGAAGTTACTTACCATGGGGCTTCCAGCCGAATAGTTTAGGAGTCTGTTTGGTGCGTGATCTTACCCACGGGCTCGCAGGAAGTTACTTACCATGGGGCTTCCAGCCAAACAGTTTAGGAGTCTATTCGGTGCGTGATCTTACCCACGGGCTCGCAGGAAGTTACTTACCATGGGGCTTCCAGCCGAATAGTTTAGGAATCTGTTCGGTGCATGATTTTACCCACGGGCTCGCAGGAAGTTACTTACCACGGGGCTTCCAGCCAAACAGTTTAGTGGCTTTAACATTGTGATTACAGGCTTTCTGGTTATTGGGAATACTGTTCAACCGAAGTGAGCGAGGGCGTAAGCCCGATCGAACGGAGGTGGGACAGAATTCCCAATAACCATCTACTAACGTACCTATACATTTTTTTACATATTTTTTCAATTGTATCAATACCAACCCTATAATGAGGATTCCAAACCGTCGACGCATATTCCAGAATGGAACGCACGAACGAATTAAATAACAGCACAAGAGTAGAGGCCTGCCTGAAGTCCCTGCTAATCCTAAGAACAAAGCCCAGCATACGAAAAGCTTTTGCGGCTATGTGGTCGATATGCTTATTGAACGATAACTTACAGTCCAGATAAACGCCCAAGTCTCTCACCTCACTGACTCTTGTCAGAGTTTCATTATTCAAATGATAGTTAAAATTTATGGGCTTCGACTTACGAGTAAATGAGATTGTATTACATTTCTTAGAGTTAAGTAAAAGATAATTATTATTACAGTAATTACAAAGCGCATTAAGGTCGCTCTGTAACAGGGCACAGTCTAAGGGCGATTCAATCTTTTTAAAGATTTTCATATCATCAGCATAAATAAGGACATCAGAATGTTTCAGAATGGACACCACGTCATTAATGAATAGATTAAATAGCAAAGGTCCCAAATGAGATCCCTGAGGCACTCCCGAAGAAACAGGGACAAACGTGGAACAAAAGCCCTTTATAGTAACTGCCTGGCTTCTATCTCTCAAGTAAGACTCGAGCCAACGCAGGAGATCACCATGTATACCAACGGCACCAATTTTTTGTATTAAAACAGTATGTGGAATTTTATCGAATGCTTTGGAGTAATCAGTATACACGGCGTCCACCTGACCACCCCGATCCATTGCAGTCGCCACTCTATGCACAAACTCACAAAGGTTCGTTTCAGTAGATCTTTTATTGATGAAACCATGCTGCTGATCGACGATTAAGGGCCTCACAAAAGGAAAAATACAATCATACACAATTTTTTCAAACAGTTTTGGTATAATGCTTATTTTAGAAATTGGTATATAATTAGTTATATTGTGTCTATTACCAGACTTAAATATGGGAACCACATGACACTGCTTCCAAATTTGTGGCATTGTACCGCTCCTCAAAGACAAATCAAACATTAGAAACAAAGGAAGCGCGAGACCGCTATGACAAGACTTCAAAAATACTGGCGGAATTCCATCCGGTCCGCAGCCTTTAGTGATATCGAGCTTTTTTAGATATTTCTCAACTAAACCAACCGATAACTCAACAGAACCAATTGAAGCTACACTATTAGTGCTGGTCACTCCCTTGAATAAATCGCAGGAAGAGGAGGATACATGGGTCTCAAAAACAGATTGAAAGTGCTTGTTAAATAGTTTACTAATCTCTATTCCATCACAAGCAACACTATTACTTAAAAACATAGTATCAGGCAGCTCGCCATTAGATTTCTTAGATTTTACAAATGTCCAAAAATGTTTGCTATTGGTTTTTATTTTCATTTCAGCTTTAACAATAAATCTGTCATAGCATTCGCGCTGCACTCGCTTCTGCCTATCACGTAATAAACTAAAAGTGTGATAATCACCCTGTCTACCATAAGTTTTCCACTTTTTATGGTATTTCAACTTCTCCTTTATAATTTTTTTAAGAGCAGGCGAAAACCGGGGCGGATACCAAGTGTCATTTTTAAAAGTCCTAACAGGGACATGGTTATGAATGACCGTATTTACGGTGTTATAAAACTTTGTAACAGCCACGTCTATATCACTACATTCATAGAGATCCTTCCAGTCAATTGATGCGAGTTCATTATTTACAACTTGATAGTCAGCGGTACGAAATAGCCGCACAGTGCGTGGCATGGGACGAAGCTCACCAGGACACAGCAAAGAAATGCAAACATTCAACGCCGGATGGTGAGCATCCTCCTCAACCAGTGGCTCCGTGCACCTAGACACAACGCAACCGCCACTACTTATTATTAAATCAAGCAATCTATCATTACAATTGAAAACACCGTTGTATTGTTTAAAGTCTGAAAAACTCAAAAGGCTATGCAGAGCTTGTACAAGATTGTCTCCGTTGCTGCCACAATTAGTTATATTTAATGCGGATCCGGTAGAAGACCACTGAGCTGAATAAACATTAAAGTCTCCCACAATTAGATAGTGATCATCAGGATTGTTAATAACGGTATCAGAAAGAGATTCAAAAAAGTTACACAAGCATTCGAAATGCAGTGGACAGTGGGGGAAGTACCCACAATAAACATGTAGTATTTCAGCTACAGATCGTGACTTAAAGCTAATAGAGATCTTAATCAACTCAGCAGCCGACCCAGGCATAGTCACAACTCTAGAAGAACGCACCAATAGATGACGGCGCGCGGCTATGAGCACACCTCCACCATAACGGTCACCGCGTAAAACGTAATCACGATCACATCTATATACATTATAGCGGGTATCAAAAAGCTCCATGTCATAAATACCAGGTAAAAGCCACGTCTCGGTTAAGCAGACAATGTCACAATCAGCCTGCATCATGTTACGGTAAAATAAATTAGTTTTTGTTCGCAAACCACGAACATTCTGGTAATAGACAGAAATATTTTTACAAGAAGAAGCCATTTTTATTTAAGACTAAACGAGATACAGGTACTTTATAGCACTTAAAGTACAACCACTAGTTAGAATCGGAGGGCTCAAAATCACCAACAGAAACAAGAAATCAAAACATATTAACAATTGAGAGAAATTAAATGTGAAAAAATAATAATTATACACAAATAATAAATAATTAATTAATAAATAATCAGTAATATCTCCATGCGAACCGTCGGACAAGTCACAAAAACATTTAGTTAAAATACAAAAAAAAAACTACTGAGAAAATACAACTACAGAAAAAGCAGTCTAATCTATTTTATCTTGATTAAATTCGATTTATTAGCTATATGTAACACGGAGGACGTATCGGAACGACGCACATTAATGGAACAGTTTTTCACCCAAACATACATGTAAGACCGTTCTTTGCACATAGCTTTGACACGCTGCAATAAGGCTTTATTTGCACTAGTTAAATGGTCATTAAAGTGAATGAACATTCGACCGCCTAGCCCACTGCTCACGTCTGTTGGTTTCATTCTCGGCGCTACTAATTGATTCCATAATCGCACCAACATCCGCCTTAACACCTGACAACGACCTAACCTCCTTGTCTAAATCATCAACCCTCTTAGAGATCGATTCATGCTGGTCGCTGATAAAAGTCATGGATTGTCTTAAACTGGCAATCTCATCTCTTATTGGTTTTAATTCCTTAGAAATCGCATCCGAAATTACCTTAAAAAGCTCAGTTTTCATTGTCGTCATCTCGTAGGAAATGAAATCTTTTATTGTATCCAAATTAAAGGGAAATGGAGATGAGGCCTGTGTAGATAATGGTGGCGAGTCTGAACATGAGCCGCCTCTGCGACTATTTACGTTTTCAATCACCGCAAACTGTGATCGCGAGCCTCCTTGGTTTGTACGCAGCGGCGTATTATCCTTTTTAGCTGTTTTAGGCTGGGTCAGAAAGCAATCCGGACAAATCCAAGATTGTCTTAATTCGATAGTAACTTTCTTCTTGTCGGTGGGAAACAAACAAGCCACATGATAATTTTGTTTACACATAATACAAACTAACGCGTTGATTGCGCCGTCCACAGAAGATCTACAGCAAGCGTATTTCATATTTGTTAAGTAATAGCGACGAAGCGTCGGGCCAAAAATCGGGAATCCACACACGCACCGACGAATCAGGCAAAGCACAAAATCTCCGGCACCAGGCGCACAGCAACCAGAAACAGTATACTTAGTCACGTACCGTGATGCGTCGGCCGGCACAGGCGAGGACAGGAGATTGGCCGGTGGTTGCCGCCGCCTTCGAAGGCGGGCAGATAGCGAAGGTGGGCGGTGACGGAGCTGCGGTTCGGATGACTCACCGAGGCGGAGGATGCGATGCGGGCGAACTCTTTACGTTTATGTACTCCTAATTTTTGTAGTTGATTAAAGTGACACTAATTTTGGAATTAAAATTATAAAATAAATTAAAATAGATTTGTTTTAAAGATAAAAAGGGGGGGAAAAAAAAATATTGGTGTTACACGTTTTATAAGGTAAATAATTTTAAAATACGTTAGCCATTATTAATTTCAACATGAAAAAAATATTCAATTTCTGTATAAATTTTAAATTTGAATACTGTCCCAAAAAAAAAGTAATTTTTTTAATTTTAGATATCGTGGCGAAAATATGAATCCTATTAAAAAATTATTGAAACAAAAGTTTTTGGAAAATTAATTTTCTAAAGAAAATGTTTTTTATGATTTGTTGAAAAAACCATTACATTTAGATTTATATTTAAATTGACTAGATAACAAATTTTATATGATAAAAAAATATAACAAAATAAATATATCCATTTAACACGCACAAATCAACACAATCATTTTTATATGAACCGTTTTTAGTAGAAATTCACAATTTTTTTTATTTTTTACTCCGAAATTTTGAATTGGAACCTCGTGGCTATTGTAAGTCACGTGACCTCGCCAGAGCCAATAATAACGCGGCAAGCAAGAACGCAGACAGCTGCCGATAAACTCTCTCTCTCACTCTACAGCTTGTCTATAGCGCTACGCACTCGTACCTATACATAACTTGTTGGATCACCTGGCAGGTAGAAAGTCCCACAGAAATGACCTGTCTTTTTGAGGATCTTATTTTTTAGTTATAAATAATGTCCTATTAAAATTTCAAGTTGCCTCAAATATATTTTTTATATTTTTTTTTCAAAATATTTTTGCACACGTCTGGCAATTATAAAATCCCGACCAAATCGTCTGGCTTATTTTTTTTTTATTCTTTATACATTAAACTACAACATATAAAAATTGCATATTGCCTCAAATATATTTTTCAAAATAAAAAAATAATATTTTTAAAAATTTAGGGGTTAATTTAGCCCCGCTACTCACCAGCCAGGTCTGCAGTTCCCTGTTGGGGTATAATAGGAGAGGTATAGGACAAGTTTTCAGCTTGCCTCAAATACCTACCCAAAAATTCGTGCCAGCTCTCGGACTAAAAGTCTTAATCTCACTTAGATTATATTCGCCAATCCAACATTTACGCAAACTTGAAACCAAGATGATTTGTCGATTTAAATGAATACCTGTTAGTGGGATTTAACTACGATTTATTACACAGATAAGCCCAAACGCTGACAACTATTCTAAACATGATTTTACTATCCCGCGGGCTCATTCGCTTTTTTATTATGACAGCTAAGGCTATGACCAGCGAGCTATAAAAGAAAGAACGCCGCTTTACAATAGCATAAGCGATGAGTTCCAGTAGATGGAGTTTGTCTCTATAAAAATGCTTGTATAATTTGCTAGCATAATAATTATGTTTTATATCATAATAAAAATAGCTCTTGTTTCTGTCTTGAAATGACAGTGTTTGTATCATGGGATCTACTTGAACGAGTGCGCTGTTGATAAAAGATCATGTCAGACTTCAAATCACATGGCAACCTTTAGCGTTAGAAACCTTTACGTTTTCATGTGTACAGTCGACAGCACATCAAGCGTAACAGTTTGACCTTGAGACTGCCCTTACTCCGTTCGTAATAGAGGCGGCTTTCATAGTGCAACTGTTACACTTGATGTGATGCCGTGTGTACAAGCTACAGAAACCCAATCGTAATGTTACACAACTATTTGAAATACGCACTATATTTCTACGTCTGCTAAAACGGGATAATGATAAATTATCACCCACTTTGACCCTTCATATGGAAATTTTGCTATTTCCTACCTTGAAATTATGTTGAGTACCTACTCATGAAGTGGCTGTGCTAATACTTTTAATGGGAGGTCCACGTTGATTCTTAACTGAAGTCCTGAAACTAACCCTTTTAGGGTCGTGGACCCAGTGGACCCTTGGATCAAATAATTGCTTTCTAATATTTTCTTACACTATTATTCTGTTAAAGCGAAGTACCTAAAATGAGATAGGCTTCAACTGACTAAGCACCTGTATCTGGTCCAAATTAAGCACTATTGAACAACATTACAAAAAAATTTAAACTTAAATTATATGGGTACAGTCGTCCAAAAAAGTGAAATATCACTATTAACATTATATCACTATTAACATATATATATATATAGAAATGTGAAATATCACTCTAATTGCGAAAATAGTGCAAAGCTATACCTATACCCAACGCAATAATAATAATAAAATAGATTTGACGACAACGCAGTCTTAACGAGTATATCGTAAATCAAAATAATTGTAGATGCGAAATTTGAGGGGTTTGCATAAACAAAATTGACAATAAGTTTATTAGACAACACTCGGCTGATAAATTATCAAAAATATCTCTTACATAATTTTGCACTCATAGGTATTGTATAAATTTGTTGTCTGAGTTAGTATGAACATTGAAGTAATAAAGTTAAATCCCCTGAGTTGTAAGTCCTAATCAAAATATACGCTTACTTGTAACGTAATTATTGGGAAAATCGTGTTATGTTGAAATTTCTGTTGAAAAGCCAATCGTTCCGTCTCATACTGAAGTATTAAGTAATTGGTTTCGACAAGATTCGGACTGATTAGATCCATAATGAAAGCTTTTTAGTAAAGGTATCACTTTCACTATTCGCACATAGAACGCCAAAAAGAGATAAAAGATGTTCCCAATCTAAAGATAAGAATTCTTTTCTGTGAGAATGTTGAACAATGTTGCCATATCTTTACTTGGTCTTAGGCGACTTTTCGCTTACTTACCAAGACAACGAACTTGGAATCTCTTCATTTTCACCCCCAGTAGTACTCCTTAATTTGGTATGGTTTATTCATGAGGCTAAGTATACAATGGAAGTGGTAATACTGTAGATAGATAGTTTTGGGAGAGGTGACTTATGAAAACAGATTTATTCTACCCAAATGTTTGTGTAAATGAGGACATTTCAAAGTAATCTCTCTGCTGATGCTTACTTACTGTTGAAGTGTTGAAGTATTATGAATAACTAAAAAAGTAAGTAATCAAATTATTTAAGACCTTAGCGTTCGTTGTACAGCGCTTTTTAAGTTATCTAATTAGTCTCTGATTCATTTGCCGTTTACTCTGTTATTTGTGTACTTTTTGTGCAATAAAACCTAAATAATTAATGAAAGTAATGAATCCTATAATAGCAAGGCTGCTTT
This sequence comes from Nymphula nitidulata, assembly GCA_947347705.1. Taxonomy (NCBI): domain Eukaryota; kingdom Metazoa; phylum Arthropoda; class Insecta; order Lepidoptera; family Crambidae; genus Nymphula; species Nymphula nitidulata. The sequence goes on along the minus strand of OX374626.1, from coordinate 15,768,609 downwards.
TACAGGCATAGTCATAATTATCCTTGTCTATTATATTTTTGAAACCACCAATTATATCATTTTTGCTGAGTTCAAAAATAAAGACATGCAACATGCAACAGGTACTATTGTCAATATTACCACAGAGATATTTTACTATAAGGTAAAAAAAACACCACATGTGTCCACCTTACAACACGCACAAAGAAATTCATTAGATGAATCAAATAAATAATGACGGAAAGTATTAAGAACTCACTCAAGGTGCTCCTTGTAAATGTCGAAGTCAGTAAAGACTACTTCGACGATCTCGTGTGGCGCAGCGAGGAAGGTATAGAGAAGACAGTCAATCCGGACCGGGTATGAGCGAGGGTAGTCAGGGCTGCTGAACGTACCCCTATCCTTGCCGTATGTCGACGTGAAGCGTAGACAGGAACAACCTGTGGACGAGATAACGCTGTAATGGAACCGAAGCCTGATTTGTTTTATCTGATTGATTAATGTTGAATGAAATCAAGAAATATTTTACTTATGAAGTAAAGATGGTACTTTTCATTCTTATTTAGATCATTAATAGTAGATCTCATCTATAGTTAGAAAATTATTTGGGTCAGGCTACGTTAGAACCGTGACCAATTTAAAGCGCCACTTTCCGCCTATTTGTTAGTGACTTCAATCGAAATAAAATAATTTAGCATAAGAAAAAACATAGTTGGTAACCATAATACGTTATGTATTATGGTTACCAACTATGTTTTTTCTTAGTTGGTAACCATAATACATAACGTATTATTAGCATAAGAAAAAACATAGTTGGTAACCATAATACGTTATGTATTATGGTTACCAACTATGTTTTTTCTTAGTTGGTAACCATAATACATAACGTATTATGGTTACCAACTATGTTTTTTCTTATGGTAAATTATTTTATTTCGATATTATCAAATAAAATCAACACACAATACACAGTGAATCCCAAAACATTACTATATTGTAGCTAATATACGAGTATTATTAAGAACTGACCACAACAGTTTTTTTTGTCACCACGCGAATGCATCGTATTATGAAACGTTACTGCGATTAAAAGTTGTTCGATGAAATGTTATAATATGATCGTTAAATATTTATTCATGTTTCGATAGACAGTTTCATCGATAAAATAAAATAATAAATGAAATATGAATTCGATGAGCCGTTATTCTGGTAACCAAAGCAAGTTTGAAATACGTTGAATTGAATAACGTTTCATGGAATGAAACGTTATTCAATTTTATGAAATGGTAATACTTGGATATTTTGTTAATCAAGATAATCGTGGAATAGTTTTCCGTGAAATGGAAATTCGATTTTTAAATATTCTGTGTTCTAATAGAGACCAATAGTAAATTAGAAGAAAAGAACCTTCGTGCCTACCACATTACAACGCATTTGTATTTATTATAAATATAATACACACACTAACTTTCATTTTTGTTTTCTATTTTGCTTAAAAATTCTTAGGTATTTTGCTCATAATAATATAAGTTTGAAAAATCATCTTGACGCATTCCCCATATTGAATGAGTGATGAATTTGCAAACTTTCTTTTGTATCGCTTCAGTTATACCGTAAAAGGGTTTCGAAAAGATCGTATACTAAACTTTTGTGTTTTGTTAATAATGTTATTTTGTGGCGGAAACTTAAATTGATTGTTATTTTTATGCTATTCTTATACAAAATTGAACAATCATATTTATTTATTCGTTCCTGTAAGTACTACTTCTTCTGTACCTACATAAAAAGTATTTTTGTCCTGTCTTGAAGTGAACTTTGCTAAACTGACTAAAGTATAGGTACTTTTCCAATATACACGACTCAATATACCTTTTTTATCATCTAAATTGTGTCGTAACTCAGCCTAGTTTCTTTTGACATGACCAATAGTTTCGTTTACATTCACACGTATTTATTTGGTTTGGATTTTTTGTGTGGACTCACAAAATGGCTTATTTTTAGTGCAGTTTTTATATCTGCATATATTGGGTACAACACAAACCGTGACTATCGATTAGGAGCATGTATTTTGTTTCGGTGTTTGTTTTACATTTGATTTGAAAATAAGTCCGAACTTTTGCACTATGTTACCAATGTTGAATATACTATTAACCTTTCTCCAGTGACGTAACATATACCTTTACTTCAAAAATTAAATAAATTAACACGAAATATACCTCTTTTCATTTATACATAAACATTACCTTCAAACAAGTGGATCTAAATATATTGTAGTTATAAATTGTTTAGGAAACGATTCATTGAAATGCCAACATTGTTTCAGTTGAAAAAGTAAACTTATTTTCACCTCTCGTAATTCTTAGCATTTTCTCATCTAAAAGTTTCCATGTAAAAAGTTACCTTAATGAATTCAACACTTAACAATAGAACATGAATATTCTTTGCGAGGTACAATCAGTAATAAAAGTATTGTTGCTTTTTATTACTTTTGGGTCGTTTACGCTCACCGCTGTTAGCATCATTCCTTTGCTATTCCTTTGTCTTCATTGACCTCCATTTGAATAATGATGGACTTCGAATTCTAGACAGGTCAAAATTGTCTGACCTTTCTCAAACGGCGGCAATTCCCCACTTTTCAAAGGGTGCCATCTCGATTTTTATGAGCATCTTTCTTTTGTCTTTGCGTTTATTGCGTATAAATAAAATTATACAGATCAACTTCTCTTTTGATTAACGTAAATGAGTAATAAATAATTCGACTTTTTATCGAGCCAGACGTATATTTGCTTGACAACATTTTTAATTGAATTACGGCTTGTAAAAACATTCATTACCTATCTGTAATTCTAATTTTGATGATAATTAATTTTATACAACAACGTACAACGTGGTGTACCGACGTTTTGCCATTGCCACCAAAGTGATTCTATAAGAGACTCATATTGATATTGGCTAAATCATGGTAGAGAATTATCGAAATATAAATTAAGTCCCATAAATATTGTCAGTGTGACATAAGTAATAACAATAGAGATCAAATGTGATTTTTAATTACAAGTTAAAATCGATTCAAAAATAAATCGATTTCAAACGTTAATAAAATACACCAATTTTTATGTTGTTTATTGAAGCCGCTATAATGGGCGCTTTTATAAATTGTAACGCGACGATATGATCGTGGACGGCCAAGTTACAAAGAGAACACAGGGAAGTAAATAGTATGGAAATATAAGAAGACGCTTTTAAATTTCCGTCAACGGTAACGTTTTATCGTGCACGTCCACGCCATACTTTACTTCCCTGTATTATCGTTGTACCGTGGCCGTCCACGATAATATCGTCGCGTTACAAATTATAAAAGCGCCCAATAGGTTACTGCATAGAGTAAAATAATAGGGTAGTTGACAACTTTTTTTTTATTTCATAACTAAGAAGTTTATAACTCATAAAGAAATATTGCAAAAGAAATAGTATCTCTAAGATCAATAGTTTCATAGATATAGTGGTTTGTTTGATGTGTGTATTAAATGTGTTGCGGCGCATCGTCCAAAAACGCTCCATAGAAAATCAACGGAACAGGTGACGTCACATGTTCCCATATTACTAAGAAATGTATGGGCATATTGACAAAATTGATAATAACTATGTATTGAGTATGTTTTTATTAATAGTTGTCATAATAATAGTTGTTGTTATTGATGTCAACAATCTAATATCATTAATATTTTTAATACATTTTGAAATAAAAAAAATATTTTTATTTTTATTTTTAAAACAGTACAACTTCAACAATATTCCATATTTTTTAACTTTTAATTGTTTTTGTTGGTAACAGTAGCGTATATTTTCCGAATTTGTGAAAAACAGCTCCATATTCAAACTAAGGCAACATCCCAATTATACCAAGGTTACGGCTAAGATATTGCTTAGTGTCATCATCCTCATTGTAATACACATAAAATATACAATTTTGATACTCACTCGGATTTATGGCGTGCCCCTCGTCAACTGTGTGTAGCGATAAGTGGAGTAGCAGGATAAGAGCTGTTGACGTCTGCAAATAAAAAAACAAAACACGGTTTAAAAAGCTTAGAGAACAATGGAGAGTCGAGTTTTGAGCATGATGGATGATCTGATAATAAACATCAAATACGGGTTCATTTTTATTTACAACATCCTGTATTGTATGGGAGCTTAGAACTAGGATCTACTTAAATAGCTACGTATGTTTATTTTTGAGTTTTCCTTTTTCGTTCTAACAATTTAGACCGAATTTGGCGAAGGTTGCAGTTAGTTGCTGGATGTGTGTTACTCAGGACCAATTGTTTTGGAAATATTTAGGAAAAGCCAGATTTTCAAAATAAACTGTTTCCGCTTAGGCTACTGTACTTGCGGTAGTCGGTTAGTTATCGAACTACCTTTTTCCGAAACAATTCTATTCTCATTTTTATGTCAGTTCAGAGTATCAATTAGTTTTATTGCTAATGCGTATGGTTATATGAAGGGGTTACCTAAATTACCAAAGAGGTAAGGAAGGCGAGTACTGCCACCATATAATGACGACCTCATTGGTGACCGAAGGAAGAAAACTTAAAGTTTGTGTCATTTAGATGAATACTGTAGACTATCTAAATTATTTTACATTCTTAAGTTATTTATTAAATCAGGTTTGCTTATTCCAGAAAACCATTATTTCGTATTACATTGGTAAGTATCTTATTTATTTTTGTTACTTCCTTCTTTGTGCTTATATAAAAAACGAATCACTAATGTATATTTGTTGTTTATAATCCAGACAGTTAGATATTAAATATAAGATTATCTTAGTCATGAGAATGATAATATTATTTAAAAATGGTTGGTTATCTCTGCAATATTTTATTTTCCTATAACTCTAAATATTCAAAGTAAGGAAAGTTTTATTTGACAACAATAAAAAAACTAAGTAAATCACAAAGAAACGTCAGCAAGGTAACTAATGAAGCACGTCTACCTTTTGTTGCTTACCAGGCGCGCCGCGCTTCTGTTCATACACAATAGAAAATATACTGTGTCAGATTTATATGGGAAGGTACTTTACAGATTACCAACGTACCAATACAAATTGTATTTACCTTTTATGTAGATTATCTATCACAATAAATGGTAAATTTAGTACCCAATAGGTACTTTAAGATCGATAAAACGACGTAGAGGTCACGAACAGCCTAGAGCCTCTACAATTACGTCGGGACATTATTAAATTAAATTAAAATTAAAAATTCTTTTATTGCTCAATTTGTCAGTTACATGTTATGTTGAGGCAACCCCAGAAAGTAAAAATGTGTGTGTGTGTGTGTGTGTGTGTGTGTGTGTGTGTGTGTGTGTGTGTGTGTGTGTGTGTGTGTGTGTGTGTGTGTGTGTGTGATGGACAGAAAGTGAGAGCGTAATTATGTGTGGGATCAGTGTGTTTTGATTAGTTGTATTTTTTTTTATTACTATTATTTGATTCTTTTCAAAATGTCTTCAGTCTCATCATAGGTGAGTGATTTCAGCCAATTAGTTAAGATATCTTTACATTGATATAACGAATAACGTTTTGGGGTAGATATTTAATTAAGACATTGCATCGCTTAGCGCCTCGTTCGGCTTTATTATGGAGAGTGTTCTGAGGAGCTTTTTGACCTAATCCCACCTTCTTCCTTCTTACTCAGGAGCACGTGTGCCGGTCTTCGGAGTCATCAATTTACTGTCTCCACAACGACATCACGCAGAAATAAGTTTAATAACTCGTTTCTTTGTCGGACTTCCAAAACTTGGATTTCTTTGCCACCACATGGGTTCCCTCCTTCCTATAACATGGGTTCCTTCAAAAGAGGCGTGAAAAGGCAGCTTATGGGCCGGCAAAGTGGAGGCGGCTAGAACTGTATGTTTCAAGCTACACTAGCTGTCTCCACGGGTGGACACATTTGCCGTGCTTTGTATGATAAAATGAAACAACATTAAAAAAATACATATCCACTATTATAATAGTATGCATATCAGTAGTGGTGATTTACTTTATTCTAAAACAAAAACACAAGCACTAAAAATATTACGTATTTTTTAATTGTGTGTTGTCGTAATGTTTTTGTGTTAATTTTTGAGATGTATTTTTTTGTTTTGTTTATACTGTCACAATTGTTTATTATGTTGTTCTTTTTGTCATTAAGGTCAAATAATTTTTATATACGGTAATTTTTTCATCACCCTGGATAATTTTAGGGATTATTCTACTCAGGGAAACAAACAACTTTTACTATGGTACCAAAACTGAAATCGCGAATTAAAAAAAACAGCTGTTCCATACAAAAGTGCAAAAATATTTAATCAAAATGTACGGAACAGCTTTATTTTTTTCGCGATTTCAATTTTGGTTTTGGTTTCAAGTTGTTTGTTTTCATGAGTAGAATAATTCCTTAAATTATACTTAGTTTATCATTAACCGTATGCCCTGCCCGAAGACCAGCGCCACAGTGACGTTTGTCACTGTCGCATTATGCTGAGGCAGTGACCTAATTGGCTGTTATATATTTATTTTTTTGATTGTTTTGTTTTCTTTCTTTTTTTTTAATGTTTATTATTTCTTTTTTTAATTTTATTTATTGGCCAATAAACGCATTCTTTCTTACTTTTTAATGTTTTTTTTTTATTATTTAACTTATTGGGCAATAAACGCTTTCTTTCTTTTTCTTTCATCTCACCCAAAATGTTATAGTCAAGCCGTAACTATGTTTTTTGGTCATCATGCTATTTAATTGTAAGATAATGTTAAGAAAGCGAAATTCAGTACTTATCAACATTTATCTCGATTTCAAATATACGCAATTCAAAAATTCGAATAAACCCATGCCAGGTCACCCCTGCCGTGACCCAGCTCACTCTGTTTCCGATTCAGCTACGTTTCCCTTTCATCCTGCATTATCTTTGACTCCTCACGCCTATAAAGCTGTGTACAAACGCTATTTAAACACGCCTTTATTACACGTACTGGAATACAAAATTTCCACAATATGTTATCTCAGGCACCGTGTGCTGACGAGAATTTTATTTACCTACGTGAAACTCGGCAAAGGGTAATCACGTAGGGCTAAAATTTTGTATAGGACGGCGGTAGTCAAAAATAACACGTAATACGCATGTATTTTTATATTCCTGTTTTATTTTTGTATTATTTTTTATAAAAATAGGATTAAAAATACTTTCATATTACTTATAAACAAGGTCGTTACGAAATCAAAACATTTGCTACACTGGTTCATATAAATATAATGACACAAGTAATAAAATTTTGAATGAGATTTGTATGAAATAATGCAGCCAATGTTGTATTATTTCATACAACCGTCATGAAATTATCTAACGAATAAGATGTTTTTGAAAGTGGAAAACCATTTCTATGATACATGTTTTAATTTATTGTCGTATTGACGGCGCCATGCCATCCTGTGTTACTCAGAAATTGAAAGAAGAAAGAATACCAATAAAAAGTATGTAAAAAAGTGACTCACTAACAATGCCATTATTTTTATTTTTAAACCCGTCCCGGTCTCCCGGTTTTTAAAACGATGCTCGTTATGTAATATGCTTTTCGAGAATTTCAATAATAGTCAGGGATTAATAACAGAGCTAATACCCTTATCCTTTAATTTAAAAACACTCTTTTTTTTGGGCTCACAGCAGCAGTCAAATAAAGCAGTAATAAATATATTTTTGAAAGAATTTTCTTGTAATATAAAATTAAATATTATTGGTAACTGCAATGAGGCAAGTAATATAAATTATTATAACCATAATTAATATTTAATGCTAAAGATTATTGGTAATGAGTGTACGGGTTTCTCAAATAGAAACAGTGTTCGAAATTTTAATATTGATACAAGATTAAGTACACACGACAGCACATCAAGTGTAACAGTTGAACTAGGAAATCCACATCTATTACGATCGTAGTAAGGTCTCAAGTTCAAACCAATAAGTTTTATGCGCGGTTGATTGCACACTAGATAGCAGATATTTATGGGTATCTTAATCCTTTATAATGAGAGAATATCTCTAACTGATGTATCACGGTTGAACTGCGGCCGTCTGTATCATACCTACTTTGAATCATTAATGTAATATTACAATCGAATTTTATGTAGCTTAATACTTTTTTTATAATAAACTAAGGTCAGTTTAAAAATTACATACAACTAAGCACTGCGAATAATAAGGGTAGGTTATGTTCCTGCGGCTAAGGTCGCTTGAGCTCATTGAATGTTTTCTAATGTAGGCAGCAGTATCCTATGATATCGTTACAATCATCATCATCATCATCACCAGCCTATATACGTCTCACTGCCGGGCACAGGCCTTCCTACATCGCAGAAACACATGAGGAGTTTGGGCCATAACACCACAACGCTGGCCCAATGCGGGTTGGTGGGTTAAAGCGGTTGCAGTAACGACCGGGACCAACGGCTTAACGTGCCTTCCGAAGCACGAAGGAGTTTAAGATTATAAATTTGACTGACCCATCCCGGAACCGACCATGGCGAAAGTTGCTTTGTTTTCGTGATCGAAACCAGAGCGCTCAAATCAATTCGCCGCCGAGCTCCTCATAATGCTGCCAGCTAATTTTTACTGGGAAGGCAATGCCTCAGTAGTGCCCAAGATATAGCGTCTATAATCGAACAAGGGCAAGCATACGCGATTTTACCACCTTTGTCATGTAAGTAAAAAGCGGTTACAGTAGTCTATGGACAATTGCAATAGGGGTTAGACCCGTTTACAGTTATCTTGTATTCATACACAATCCTTTAATGATATTAATTAATTTGGGCTAGATAATTGGTGTACACGCACAAGAACTCCTGATTGCGTGTGGGCTTTTAGATATACAGGGTGGTCCCGTCAATGCGACAATAAATCCAAACATGGGCTGTATTAGTTCATACAAACCGTTTGGCACTTTCAAAAACATGTTATTCATTTGATAATTTCATGACATTTGTATGAAATAATGCAGCGAATGTTATACTATTTCATACAAAGCCGAACCATTTCTATGAACTAATATAGCCCATGTTTGAATTTATTGTCGCATTGACAGCACCACCCTGTATGTATCTACGTGTGTGAATGTTACGTTTGGCGGGTAGCATTAAAGAACTTAATAAATTAAATGGTGACGAGCTCAGTGCAGAAATTAAAGGATCTAACCCCGTATCTAATTTAGGATTACATGTTTTCGACATTAAACATTTAATGAAATTAAATTTTATATATATTTTTAAATGCTTGTGATGAAAGGAAATAAGAAGCTTAAAATGAGCAAATAAAAGTATTTTTAGCTCATCCTAACCTAATTTACAGTAATTGTGCTGATGAAACGTCTAATAGTAGTAGTAGTAATTCTAAAAGTAGAAAAATTAAAAAGTAAAACCTGAGAATAATTTATATTTTTCTTACGGAGATCGGAAATAGCATCTTTGGTACGAAAAGGGTGGATAATATGCGTGCAGTCCGCCTAATAGTAAACTGTTAGTAGCACTACACTTGTAGCACATTTTCCGCGCCACCTACCCTATAACAATCACGAGAAATCGTACATAGAGGTCAGTGAGTACTTTACTCACCGCAGGAATAAAACATTGCAATAGTGATATTTACCTGTGATCTTCTGTAACACGGAGATCCTACCAAAGTCGAGCGTTTAAAATTAATAACAATACGAGTGGTATTCTTTGCCAGCACCTGTGTTCTCCTTCCTATAACATGAGTTTCTTCAAAAAAGGCGTGAAAAAGCTGTCTTTACATATGGATTCTTCTTACCGCTTCACATTAGGTGATGTTGAGTCATTTGTCGTACTTTGTATAAAAAAGTACCAATATACCTTCACTATCTCTCTTTAATAAGGCACATATTCTTAATTTATATTTGACTCTAAATCTCTTATTTTTTGTGTCTGGGACTCTCTTTTACGCAAAATTACAGCTACTGGGCCACATTGTTTAAAGAATGCATTGAAAACAATAGTCAATTTTTTGCTCAAATAGCTATTTTTTTTCATATTTTTACTTTGTCCAGACCACATCAAAAACGTTAAATTATGAATTCATGCACCTGCCATGTTTAATTTTTTTGCTGTATTTTAAGGGGTGGCATTAAATGAAGTCTAATTTGGCGCACAATATTAAAAATTAAACTAAAATATTAATAAAAAAAACCTAGCAAACCATAACCTTTAACGGGAATTTTAATGTTATGTCATAAAAAAGTCGTTCATTACACAGCTATAACTTTTTACGAACTCGGCTGAAACATAAAACGTTTTATGAGATTAAAATTTCACTTTACACCTCTTGGCAATGGAGCATCTAAACGAGAATTGATTGAAAATATTCTGTTTGAAGGGCTTATCAACTTACCAAGACGGCGGCATCGCAAAAAGAAATATTTTTGCGGTCACATCTGCAAAATACCATGAATAAGATGGATTGAGACGTAGGTACTTGTTAACACAAAACTTGAAGATATGTGTATTTTTTACACACGCAGACAAGCCACAATTGCCACACATAGAAAGCCGCTAAATACTCCTTAAGATTTAATTCATTTAAAAAGGTTGCCAGCTAAAACAAAATGAGTAACATCATATTTTTTTAAGCATTTCGCTACTGTATTATTTGAATGCAATCTTCCATCACGAAGAAGTCCATGCGTACATCGTTGACATAAAATCAGTTATTCCTGAATTGGAATTTCCAACTTCCGATTTGCAGTCCACTAAGTCAGTTAATATCGACTGGACTAACGAGAAATATAACACGTTCGGACAGTGACGTATTTTTATTTTGTGGAATACTATATCTACGATATCTGAAATACGATGATTTTTTTTTACAACTAGATGACAAACAAGCTGATGGCTCACCTGATGGTAAATGGCTACCGCCGCCTATAGATAACAAGGGAAAATCACTTGATATTGCAGGTGCGTTGTCATCCTGAGGCCTAAGATGAAATGCCGTCCATGCCCAGTAATTTCACTGGCTACCTTTACCTTCAATTCCAAACACAGCGAACTGTTTCACGGCTGAAATAAGATAGGCGTTGGTACCTACCCAGACGACCCTACATGCGGGTCTACCACCTAGTAAATGTATAGAAGGTAAGTGGATGTATATTGCAAAAGTGTGTGGATGGCCAATTACAAAGCTATCGTTACTCATACGTTTTCAGCCCTACACCGCTGTTCTGATTAAGATGAAAATTGGAATGTAGACCACATCCTGCGAAAGGGCATGGCTGACTTTCGAAGCGATAACCGATACCCAAACGTGAAGAGCAACGGGTGGCCATTAGTATATGCTGTCTCCACATATTCGTCCAACACTCGAACTGTTCGTCCAACCCTCCACGAGTGGAAAGGTAGTTTGTGAATGTTTGAAGACTATGTTAGGTCGTGTTGGAGCGCGATCGCTCCGGTGGCGGTAAGTCGTAGCCATATCAAAGGAGTTGGCCAACACGAACAGGTGATTGGAGGAATCATCAGTGTGCTCATTTCTCTTAGGCGGTGAAGAAATGAGTAGGACACACCTAGTGCTCCGGTGGCGTAGCGGCTATCGTGCATGGTCGGACCCCGGAAGACGCGGATTCGATTCCCGCTTGTAGCATACAATTTTTTCTTCGTTTGCTTGATTTGTATTTCTTACAATAATGTATTTATTTTTATTTAACATCACAAAAGATTATTATTCCTTACCAACACTGTAGAAAAAAATGCGTATTTTGCTACAAATATCCTGTTCTTATACCAATATCAAACTTTATATGAATAGTCTCACTCTATTTAAGTCGGTAAGCCTTAGTTGGTTCGGTCAGTAATGTAATACCTGTATTACGGTAACGAAAAACTTTCTAAGGGTCGAATTGGTTTTTCTTCCCGAATGAACTCATAATGTTAACGTCGCAGTACTTTATAAACCTTGACTGTATTTATTCTTGTATTATATGTAAGGGTTTATGTACAGAATGAGTGTAAGTTTATAATATTTATAAGTATTTATAGCAGAACTCTGAGTGATGATTAATTTGGGCACAATACTTAGTTGTTATGAGTGTAAGAATATTATTGACATTATAACTTAAATTAATGTTTATAAAATATTTTATTCAACATAGCTGATCAATATACATATAATAAAATATATTTTTTTCAATAACTTATAAGGGTAGTTTTGATTTCTTGATTAAGTTTAAAATTTTCGAAAAATAAATATTATTACCGTGATTTTTATCGAATTAAGACGGATGACATGACGTTCAGCCATCTGGTTAAACGTTGCGCTCAATGACTTGGCTAGTACTATGTACATCAATGTGGCATGCAATAAATGAATTTGAATTGGAATTAAGTTGTCCTTCAGCCGTTTTCTTCATTGCCAGACCAGTTAAGCGGCTAATTTAACCACACGGCTGCGACATATACATAGGTAGAGTTGAGTAGATGATAGGTGTCACATAAGTCTCAAAGGAGATTAACCTTTACAAATAGTAATGAGTTTCATAGCATAAACTCATTGACGATAATGTCGTTTTAATGAAACAGTGCAACTATAGAACTACTTGGCATCACCAGCCTATATACGTCCCACTGCTGGGCACAGGCCTTCCTACATGGGAAAAACACATGAGGAGTTTTAGGCCACAGCAGCACCGATTGGCATAATGCGGTTTGGAGGTTTAAAGCGGTCGCAGTAACAACCGGGACCAACTTTTTAACGTGCTTTCCGAAGCAGAGGAGCTCAAGATTAGAAGTTTTGGTTGACCCATCCCTCGAAAGTTGCCTTTTTTTGGAAATCGAAATCAGAGAAACATGTTCTTCGACAGTATTTTGTTAGCATTTTTATCTCAAGTAGCTAATTACATTTCAATGGTTCTACTATATCGTGGGTATCGATTTATCGAGGTGCAAATGTCTATTTTTAGCTCTATAATAAGATTATTTGCACGTACATTCCAACTACATAGAACATGCATTACTAAGGCTTCTCTATGGTATAGTAACAAGCGCAGATATATCGACTTGTAATACTTTCTTAAGAACTCGTAGTAACAAAAGTGTTATAAATTGTTTTTATTTATTTTTATCATAATGATTGTAGTCTATGATATCCTAGGGTTTCCACTATCAGTAGCTAAGTAATTATCACTGACTGTCACAGGTTTTGAAATACTTCCTAAACCTACTTGAGACAATATATTATAGATAAAGAAATCTAACAAAAATGTAATTTTCTATAGGTTTTTCATTTTTATTCGCTTTTTATCTTGCTCATACAGAAATGTCAGTGGTTTCCTAACATTTATTATTTATCTAAACAAAGCAACTTTCGCCATGGTCGATCCCGGGATGGGTGAATCAAAGTTTGTTATCTCGAGCTCCTCCGTGCTTCGGAAGGCACGTTAAGCCGTTGGTCCCGTTTGTTCCTGCAACCGCTTTAACCCAATAACCCGCATTGGACCAGCGTGGTGGTGCTACGGCCCGAACTCCTCATGTGTTTCTCCCATGTGGGAAGGCCTGTGCTTAGCAGTGGGTCGTAGAAAGGCGGGTGACGATGATTATTTTTCGAAGGTGGCTGAAGTAATGGTGGCAGGCCCGTATACCTTAACCCACTTAGCCCTATCGTTTGTTTAAAAGATCATCACTTTGAAAAAATATTATAGCTCCCCGGGGGTACTTGAGATTTGTTTCACAAGTTGTAAGTGGACGTCACTGTAGTATGCGTCCATTCCAGAAAGTTGAGCTTGTTACGATAACCGTATTGATTTATTGAATGAGTAATTATTTTTGGTTTTTTAATCGGAATTCTCGGAACAAAACTGGAAATGTGGTTCTTTACAACGGAGGGCATTTATATAAGCAGTTTATATATGGAAAACCTATAAGATGGGCTCATACATTATGTGTGGTTTGATCCAGGTGGAGCTAGGCGCAGGTATAATTTTACAATTTTAGACGTTTTAAGGAAAATAAATGAGAATGATGTATCTCATCTCTATTTCATCAGCGGCATAGACGTAAAAGTATGAACTTTTACGTCTATGCGGCTGCTTGAGAAGCTCGTAGAAAGTGGGTTCAAAGCCACGCTGAAACCGTTCGAGAAAAAATATTACCCAAATGCCCATTACCTTCAAACAAGGCAAACAATTTTCTTATTTCAGCCGTGAAACAGTTCGCTGAGTTTCGGATTGAAGGGAAAGGTAGCCAGTGTAATTACTGGGCATGGACGGCATTTCATCTTAGGCCTCAGGATGACAACGCACCTGCAATATCAAGTGCTTTTCCTTGTTATTGCAGGTATCTATAGGCGGCGGTAACCGCTTACCACCAGGTGGGCCGTCAGCTTGTTTATCACCTAGTTGTATTAAAAAAAAAACCTAAGCCCGACACATATCTGTATCAGTCTTATAAGAACATCCTGGTATGCAACTGGCACGATAGTAGTGGCTCTAAAAGTAGGTACTAGGTACCAATAAATAAAATAAAACGTTTTTAACAACAAAAAATATATAAAGCTGATCAACCAACTACCATGAAGGCCAAATGAAAATATGATACAATTTGTTATTTGTTTCCTATTGTTTAATTATTTTGACTCTAAGTTTTGACCATTCTTCTTATTATAGCGCTTACGTGTATGTAACTCAATAGCGCCCTCTATGGCAGCGTATTTTACTAGCGTTTGTTATAACGATCATAATTTTCCGAAGATTCCACCGTCAAGATATTTTTTTTTGTAATTATTTTATATTTAGTACAATGTTTTTATAGATATTTGTGAATTTTGAAAACTTTGAAGGAAAAAAAAGATTCAGGGTTATCTGGGTTGGATCGTATGGATAGGTACACTTAATTTTATATTTTGGCCATAAAACGGTTTAGAGAAAGGCAGCCATCCTCAGGATGATAACTCACTTGCAATTCGTAGTGATTTTTCCTAGTAATTGCAGGTGTCTATAGACGACGATAGCCATATCAGGTGGATAGACAGTATGTAATACCAAGTGGTTTTTCCTTGTTATTGTCTATAGGCGGCGGTAACCGCTTACCATCAGGTGGCCCGTCGGCTTGTTTGTCAACTAGTAGTATAAAAAAGGGTCATAGCAAATTTACTTTTAAAAGTTAACGCATTTTTTTTCTTCTAAAACAAAATAATTGATTGTACTAAGTACGTCAATGCTGAGTTTCTATGCTTCATAGCTTCCTCCAAGATACGAGAAAATTTAAAATTTCCCCCAAAAGTAAATCCTACAGTTTTATTCGTCACCATATAAAGTCTTAATTCCAAATAAGCAAAAAGCCATTACAATTCTTAAAACAACAACAAAACTCATTGCATAAAAAGCGGTCGCCAAAAAAGTTTTTAAGATAAAACTTTTTCTTCGCGGTTTATAAATATGTAATGCGCTACAAACTTTAGTTGTACACATTTACAAAGACATATTCCGAGTAAACGAAGTGAGAAATCTGATATATTGAATTATTCTGGGGCATATTGTTTGATTTCACCCACCTTAGATCTAGGGGTCCAAGTTTTAATTCCCCGTGGAAGCAGAAATTTACTAGACATGTGTAAGTAATGCGCGTAATATCACAAATGAGATATCACTCAAACGCGTGATTTTACATTACGCATCACTCCGAGAAATCAAGTATCACTTTAAACATCACGCGAAATAACATTACACTAGCTCCGAGCGCGAGCGAAAGGGTCCGACACAGGAAAACAACAATAGTTTATTTTCGACAACTAATAAAATATTTCAATAAAGGTTATCTCAGTATCTGTCATATTAAGTCTGTAGTCCACCTAATCTGTGGTCGGGGAGCTAGTAAGGGTTAAAAGGCTAATTTATAGTTGTACAGTTTGGCGGTGTTGCAAGCTCATATTTTTACTACCAAGTATTATATTAGAAATAGTTTGCTGTGTTTTTAAATATATGGCTCTTTATTTTAATTAAAATTCATTTTCGGATCATCTCCTTTTGCAAGTTTTATAGAGAATGACAAGAGAAACATTAATCAATAAACAGATGTGGATACAAATCTCTTCATTTTTCTCATAGAAACTACGTCAAATGACTCAACACAAGCTGAAGAGAAGCAGTAGCAAGAGTCCATATGCGAAGACAGCTAGTGCAGCAGGAACAGACTGTTCTAGCTGCTTCCACTTGCCAGCCTTTATGATGCCTTATCCGCCATTTTGAAGGAACCTTTGTCATAGGAAGGGAGACAACACGTGCTCGCAAAAAAATCCTAGTTTTGGAAGTAAGACAGAGAAACGAATTACTGAATTTCTTTTGTGGAAGAGACAGTAAATTGATAACTTTGGAAACTGCCACGTGTGCTCCCGAGTAAGAAGCAAGAAGGTGGCAAGGGGGCAAAGGGTCAAAGAGGTATTCAAATCTTACACTTCTTTATGAAAAACTTGGAATGGAGAGTTCCACAATGTAGTATGTAATTATGATATTTATAATATTTTTAAAAATTGCATCGGTGCATCGGAAGTTCGCGATCCTGCGCATGACGTAGATTTCAGTATAACATCTTTGATCCTACCACAACAAACTAACACAAAACTATAAACTTCGAATCAAACGAAACAATTCCGAAATATGCGCTGCAAACATCACCTTTTCCCTTATAAATAAAACTTCGGAATCACAATTCCCCTTTGCCTGATTTACAAACACCGGAGCGAAGAACGTCCAATATTTCAACTCGTAATGGAAATTCCCTTGATCAAAGTGGTAGCAAACCCTTAAAATGTTGCCAATTCATTCCTCGGGTTCAAATTGAGTAGGCACACAAACATTTAGAAAGAAATGGATCAGGATATTTTAAAGTAAGGCTTTGAGAGATACCTGAAATCAATCAATGTTTATTTTTAACCTCGTCTGAGATCCCTTGATTAATATTTCCAAATCTTTACTAGTAGATGGCAAATCACGTTGATACTACCTTCGCAATAGTCGAGGTTTTAATTGCAACAAAGTATTATGTAAGAACGTTGGTCTCACACAAAAGCATCCAACAGTATTCAATTGGATCCGATAAAAAAGCGAGTTTTGCAGTTACTGCAAAAAATGCAGCAATATTCCATGGTTTTTTTTATACAACTAAATGACAAACAAGCTGACGGCCCACCTGATGGTAAGCGGTTACCGCCGCCTATAGATACCTGCAATAACAAGGAAAAATCACTTGATATTGCAGGTGCGTTGTCATCCTGGGGCCTAAGATGAAATGCCGTCCATGCTCAGTAATTACACTGGCTACCTTTCCCTTCAATCCGAAACACAGCGAACTGTTTCACGACTGAAATAAAAAAGGCGGTGGTACCTACCCAGACGGCTCTACACACGGGCCTACCACCTAGTATGTACGATGGGAGTTTTGCTTGTAAGGAAAATTTATATATACAACATGAATTCTTTAAAGATTCTTTTTAAATTCTTTTGTAATTACTGGGCATGCAAGGAATTTCATCTTAGGCCTCAGAATTACAACGCACTTGCAATATCAAGGCAGTGCAGCTGTCTAAGCGGCGGTAACCGCTTACCATCAGGTGGGCCGTCAGCTTGTTTGTCGACAAGTTATATAAAAAAAAATCATTGGTGTTGTGAAATGAAAATTATTCCAGTAGAATGCTCTATCTAATTTAAGGTTTAGAAGCCAAGGCTGTAAGGAATATGTTACCAAGTCACTTGGGGTTTTTTTAAAGGATCTTATTTATTTGGTGTTATAAAAGTTGATCCACCCACTTATTACTTATTTATTTACTTACGCTTTAGCCTAGACCCCTGACATAAAGGTTTCAGAAATAATTCACCAATAGCCCCACCCCTGACCTATTTATCCAGACCCTTATCATTACGTAATTAACCTTTAAGAAAAACTTTATCGACGTCCAAAAGTCTGAAAGTTATTTAATAAACATTTGCGTTAGCTGTTATTTTATGATTTTCCTCTCAATTATCCTTGACTGGCGAGGCACAGAGGGAATTGAAGTCGCCAAAGTGATTATTATCTATCACACTAATCTAATTACTTTTCTTTCTTCTTTGCTGTGTACACACATAATCACTTAACATACATAATCATTACTAATTAAGTTAACATATTACAATAATGACAATTCAATGTATTTAATGGAAATTCATAATAATTAATTTCTAATTTTATCATTTAGATATTCATTAATGTTATAATAGCATTTATTAAGTAAAAATTGTTTTAATTGTTTTATAAATTTGTTTTTATTAATTTCATTCTTTAGTATGTCTTAAATGTGCTTGATGAAGCAAGTTTTAGTCGGGAAGCTGGTAATATTAACTTATTTCTATTTCGCATAGAATATTTAATAGGCACATCCTGTCGTTTCGTATAAAACTCACTGTACTTGCCCACAAACCTGCACATTTCAAATATGAACATACACGGTAGGGGAAGTATCCGGTGTACGCGAAAGTATGGTCTGCAGCTATCAGTCTGCTCGATGTTGGCTATGATACGGACCAATCTCTTTTGCATAGTAAACAGTGTCGGTGCGTCCGTACTGCCACCCCACAACACCAGCCCGTAGCTCAGTCAAGCATGTGCAAATAGCATAGTATGTGACTATTGATGTTTTTATGTCGGTAGTCTTTTTTATCTCTCGAAATGCATAAGAAAAGCTACAAAGTTTGGATTTAACTTTTTGTACATGGGCTTTCCAATTTATGTGTTTATCTATTACTATGCCAAGCAATGTGAATTCCTCAACACACTCCAATTTATGATTGTTATAACTATAATTTATATTTAGTGCTGTTTTTTGAGGTAGATGAAAGGTGAAATGCATATTTTTGTTTTTGAAAAATTTATGCTGAGATTAAGCTCACATAACCAGTCTGACGTTTTAGAAATTAAGGAATTAAGTTTTTCATCAATGTTGTTATTGCCGTAACTCGAAGTAAGTAACGAGATATCGTCGGCGAATAAGATGCATGGTTCCTCCATGATCTTTGGGAGGTCATTTATGTATATCAAAAACAAGAGACAGCCGACAACACTGCCCTGCGGTATGGATGCGTTTACTATTTTACAGTCAGAACGTATTTGAGTGATATTTTTTGTTTTGTTATCAAAGTACTCAATTTCCACGAACTTTTGTCTATCTCTCAAGTATGATGCAAACCATTTATGAGCGAATCCACGGACGCCAATACCGTACAATTTATTTAGCAGTATATCATGTTGAACCCTGTCATATGCCTTCGACATGTCCAACAAGACTCCCACACCATATTGTTTAACATCCAATAATGTAATTATTTCTTTGATACATTTATACACAGCCAAAATTGTGGAACGATTTTTTCGGAACCCATTCTGCTAGTCGTCAAATATCTGATATTTAAGACAGAAACTATTTAATCGATCACACATTGCTTTTTCAAAAAATTTTGATGCCGTGGGTGAAATAGCTATTGGTCGATAGTTGTTAGGGTCATTTTTTTTTGCAAATAGGTTTCACTAGTGAATTCATTAGTGTGCTTGGAAAAGTGCCTTCAATAAACGACTGATTAATTAATAAAGTAAATGGTAGAGTCAATTCCTCTGCACAATACCTTATTAAGTTTGGTGGCATCTCGTCCATTCCATGACTCGTTTTATTTTTTATTTTTTTTTATAATTTTATAAACCTCTCGGCAGTCGACCGGGCTTAAATACATGGAGTTTTCGACCGGATGGAGAACTGGGCGTCCGCGAGCACAGCGCTCCCTTTGCTCACTGCCGGTGTTATAGCTCTGCTGTTTGAGGTCACACTGACCGATTGGAGCAAAGAAATTATTAATTAATGTTAGCAACCAGTTTAGGGTCAGAACTTACAGTTTTATTTTTCCTTAATTCTATGTTACGTTTCGATTTTCTACTTATTTTATTTGTTTTTTCATTTATCACGTTCCACATGGTTTTTACTTTATTATTCGATATATATATCTTTATATATCTTATATCTTATATATCTTATATATATCTATCTTTATATAATGATTTTTTTTTGAATAGAGTATTAGTTTTTTTAATAATATCTTTTCGTATTTTAAATTTTTTTTTTTTAAATTTGATTATTATTTTTTGTAACCGTTTTTAATTTAACTCTGAACTTTGGTATGCATTGATTTAATATCTCTATTAATTGATCGTGAAATGTATTATAGTTTTCATTAATATTTTTATAAGGTTTCAGTAATTCGTTCCAATTGATTATCTGTAGTTGTGATTTAAATTCCGTGAATGCTTTTATGATAAACAATCGTTTTTCCATATACCAGTCTGCTCGTTTTGTTTGTATATGTTTTTTTATGTATATAGCTGTGCCAGAGTGATCCGAAAAGCCATATTCTTTAACACCAGTATACAAACATTCATTTACAAAGTTAGTATAAATATGATCTAAGCACGCATTTATGCGGGTCGGTTTATTTATATGCTGGATTAGTTTGTACTATAACATTAATCGAGAAAATCACATGATTTTTTGTTTTTTTGCATTATATATATATTAAAATCACCACCTACAATAATTCTATATTGAGAGTATTTCTTATTAATAAAATTTAAAATTAATCTTAATTGACTATAAAATATGCCTTCCTCTCTTCCATTCCAATACATTAATACAATTAGAGTTTTTGCTTACATAGCTCAATCGCAGTTACTTCTAATATATATTCAATATACATATTTGTAATGTCATCCAAATCTTTATATTCAATATCTTCCAGTAACAATATACAAAGTGTGTTTTTTCCTGCAAAAAGATGCTGCAATAATAACCGTCGAAGCGTATCAAATTAAGCTTTTCTTCAGTCAATCAGGTTTCCGACATACATATTGCATCTGTTAGATATGCGGACAGAGAGGCACAAATGAAACCCAAGAGAGCTAGTAACGCACTGGTTTATTGGCGACAAACAGTCTAACATTCCCGGAGGGCGGGGTGCGGGGAGGCAGTAGATGTGTAAGAGCGAGGTCACGCGCACCTTCATACATAACATCTCCTCCCTCTTAAGACAATGCATAGGGTGATAAGTAGGTACTAAATTATTTATTTACATGACATCTCCAAATAGAACGACCCTTGGCCTTTTGACATACTCATCCAGACGTATCTATACATCATTTTCGTCAAGTGCATCCACTACTTCTAGCTGGGTATGTCCAGCTGCCTCACTCGCCCTATCTGATGTAGGTGTTTGCGGTGCTGTCTCTGGTGATTTAAAACTTTCGTTCTCAGCTGAAGTCAGCGAAACATTAGGGTAATATATTTCCTCTCTCCTCCCTCTCCCGAAGTATCTACTCCTCTCTGGAGTTTGAAGTATGGACTCATATAAACTTTTTATACAATATTAAATCGTTTTGCTTAAAAAAGTTTGTTTTAATTTCTCCATACATATTAGTTTGCATACACTGTTTACGTTTTAAAACTGGAATAAAAGGGGAATGATGATTGCGGCCTTAGAAATCTAATCTTGACCTTAACTAACGGCTGAAGACTAATTGAGCAGGGGTGAAACCTGTGGTAGTGTGAACTGAGTTCCTATAGTCCATAAGATACTTCAACAGTTTTAACTTTGACTCTTTTGCGGTATTACATGACATAAAGCAAGACTTTATTCCCTTTTTGACTACCTTTACTAAACTCTCAGCTTGACCATTACTCGCTGGGTGGTACACAGGTGATGTTATATGCGTGATTCCATTTGCAGTGCAAAAGGTCTCAAATTCATGGGAGCAGAAGGCTGTGCCGTTATCACTCGCTATAGTCCTTGGTAGACCAAATTTCGACATAAAATCGCATAGCTTTTCTATCACCGCACTTGACGTAGTCGTGTCAGCCATGTTGTATACTTCCACCCATTTGCTATGAGCATCTACTATTATTAAATATACGGCCCCTTTAATTGGTCCCAAAAAGTCGATGTGAATTCTATCAAATGGGCAAGGTGGAAATTCCCAATGCGCCAGAGGAGCACGAGGTGGTGACGGCCGAAGTTGAATGCATACGTCACATGAATTAATCATCCTCTCTAATGCTTTGTCGATTCCTGGAAACCAAAACCTTGACCGAGCTTCGGCTTTTGTTTTTACTATCCCTAAGTGGGAAGAGTGTAAATCTTTTAAAATATTATCGTATATAATCTCGGGTATAACCACTTTGTGCCCCCTCATAACACAGTTATCCTCTACAGATAGCTGCGACCTACATAAGAAAAATGGCCTTAACTGTATATTACTAACATTTTGTGGCCAGCCCTTAGAAATATAAGTTATAACTTGACTTAGAGCAGAATCTTTAACCGTTTCGTCGCGCAATTTAGTTAAAGTTACTGGCATTCTCCCGTCGGTAACAAAAAATAAATAAGACGCCCGATCTCCATACGTTACATTGTCGCAGCACGCGACCGCGCCGCATTGGCCGGTGCTCACGCACTTAACGTGAGCGCCCCGCTCGAGTGTCGGCGCGGCGGCCAAGCTCGCGCGTGATAAGTAATCAGCACTATTGTCTGTACTGCGTATGTACTCAATTTTATAATTGTATGCACTAAGAAAGAGCGCATATCGCTGTAGCCTGTTAGCAGAAACCTCGGGTATTCCCTTATGTGGTCCAAAAATAGTAATTAAGGGCTTATGATCAGTACGTAAAATAAAGGGTTCTGATCTTCCGTACAAATATTGATGGAACCGTCGCACGCCGTAGATGATAGCGGTGGCTTCCTTTTGGATTTGTGCATACCGACTCTCTGCAGCGTTCAACGTCCGAGAAGCGAACGTTATTGGCCTTTCGATGTTATCCGCGCCTATTTGTGATAAAATAGCACCTAACCCGGATGGCGAAGCGTCGACTGTCAATATTAATTTAGCTTTTGGGTTAAAATGAGCTAAGACTTGATCCGACGTTAACATTTTTTTAATTTTTTTAAATGCCTCTTCATGGTCCTTGCTCCAGTTCCATTTGCAACCCTTTTTTAGTAAATCGTACAAAGGTTTTACAATCATGGAAGCGTTTGGTACAAAACTCCTAGAATAGTTAACTAATCCCAAAAACGACTGTAATTGAGAAACGTTAGCGGGAGTAGGGGCCTCCACCATTGCTTTAATTTTCTCCGGTGACTTCTTTAGACCATCTTTTGATATAATATATCCTAAGTAACTAATGTTGTCCTTGAAGAATTCACATTTCTCTTTTTGTAATATCAAACCCGAGACTTGTAGCCGTCTTAATACTTCATTCAACCTATCTAATAGTTGTTCCCTATTTATGCCACTGACTAATATATCATCTAATAAACAAAGAACCCCTTCCATACCTGACAGTATACTTTCGATTGCGCGTTGGAAAATAGCTGGCGCTGATGCTAATCCAAAGACTAAGCGTGTATAATTAAATAATCCACGGTGCGTGTTGATGCATGTTAGCCTCTGAGACTCCTCGTCTAGTTCTAATTGCAAATAAGCCATAGAAAGATCTAATTTAGCGAATTGTTGACCGCCATGGAGTTTGGAAAACAACTAGTTGATCGTGGGCAATGGGTACTGTTCTACTAATAATTGCTTGTTCAACCCTGTAGAATAGTCAGCACACAACCTAACTGATCCGTCCCGTTTTAAAACTGGTACTACCGGAGACGCGTACTCTGAATGTTCCACGGCCTTAAGAATACCTAAGCTGACTAATCGTTCGATTTCTTTTGCTACCTTATCCCGCAACGCAAAAGCCATCGGACGTGCTTTAAAAAAAAGGCTTTGCATTATCTTGTAACAACAACTTAACTTTATATTTTTTGAATGTCCCTAACTTATCTGAGAATAATTCTGAATATTGGTCTTGTAAGCGTTTGACAATTAAATCCGAATCTTGGCAATAATTGACTGGGGTTAATTGTAAATTGAATCGGTACATGAAATCTCTTCCTAACAGGGGTGGGCCCCCATCACGAACCACGTAAACATCAATCTCGTGCCTTTGGCCTAAACATACCATAGGTAACCGGATTATACCTAAACAATCAATATTGTTTCCAGTGTATGTCATTAACCGTTTGCGCGTACATGATAAGGGCACATCCTTGAAGTGAGTGTTGTAATACCGCTCTGAGATCACAGTTACTGCGGAACCACTATCAATTTCAAATTTGAAAGGTATTTTTTTGATAAAGATTGTTTCTACCATAGGTTCTCCCCTGAATGAACGAATATAAAAACAATTACCGTCATCATCATCATTATCACCCTTGTCATCGCAATCCACCTTCACGAAGTTCACTTTTGTGCACATCCTACGCAGGTGGCCTTTTACGTGACACTTTTTACATGTATAATTTGCGAATTTGCACTCTGACACTTTATGGTTATTATAGCCGCATACACTACACTTCACTTTGCCGTCACCTCCGCTTTTGTTGGTTTTGGTGATCCTGTACACATCCGGCCCGGAAGTGCCATAGAGGCTGGTGGAGTGCGTGCTTGCGCTGGTCGCGGCAGTTGCGCGCGCACAGCACAAGTTTTCTGCTAGCTCCAACGCCTTAGCCAGCGAGAGGCCCGCCATGTCTTGCGCCTAAAGCTTCTCCTTTTCGTGGCTTGCTCGCATACCCATGACGAACTTGTCACGCAGTGTCTCCTCCACGTTTCTCCGTAATAAATTAAATGAATCATCTTTATTTACGAAAGGAATCATTTTGATTAGAGCTAGAGTGACTATGGTTTTTGTTTCCTTCACACTCATTCCTGGTTTTATTTCATATATGTAGTGCTTGCGAAAATATAGGACAACAATATACTAAGACTTATTCAGATTAGCTATACAAACTATAACTTTGTTGCTTACAGTAAATTACTTACGGGTCACGGTGAATGTTGATTTCATGTAACCCGACTCTGGTCCTTTGTCAAATTCAATTATACAACGCACTGGTATAAATTAGAAGCAACAAGCTAACTGGGTAGACTGACAAAGTACCAAGCCGTGTTAACTATTACTTTTTGATTGTTATTTTACAAGCTCCCAGGAACCATATTTATTTAGGAGACGCATTGTGAATTTATATTTATTTTCTTCCAAGAGTATTCGAGTTGCTGAAAGAAAATATTCTAATGACGAAAGCTCTTCAACATCTTAAAGACTATTGTTGACTTGTGTTTGTAAAATATCTAATAAAAAAAGTTTATGTAATTAGCAACAAGATAAATACATTGATTACCTACGCTACCAAAACGTTGAAATAGTTTTAGGTAGCGCGGTAACTAAAATGTAAAATTAGTTCTGAAATAAGTCTTTGGCCCGTATTACAGAAAATTTCTCAGTGACGAATCTAGTTTTAAAACAAATTTTAATACGAGATTTAAATTTAGAACTTCACTTGAAACGTTATACATTGATCAACTCTCAGCTGAGTTATTCCCTATTTTAGAACGATACCTACTTACGTCAAAATATAGCGCTCAAGTAAAGACTTGATCTTTGCTTAGCTAAGTATGGTCGACATCATTCTTGAGAACGGATCACGTACTATACTCCCAAATAAAGTTGTAATGCTAGTTTTATAATCTGACGGGTTATATTCACCCATGTTTTGACAGTTTCGCTTTTCTGTACTTGTCATTGTTGCTTTGTCAATTATTGATTCTAGTTTCAGCTGATTGAGTCTTAAAACGCAATTGGTAATAAGCTGGGCAATTAAGTAGTGATCTACACTACAAACTAGTTTTGAGTGATTCGAGTTCAAACGATGCTCGAGCCGCGTTCTGTAATACGGGCCTTTGTATATTGTGATTTTGAATCTTGAATAATTGTCATCAATGTCATTTTTCAATATCACGGAAACAGTTTAATATGCGCGGCGACCGATAATAATCGTTCGCCGAATATGCGGGCTTAATCACTTTTTGGGCATTTGGTTTCTTTAAAAACTATAAGAAAGAGGAAATTTTGTCATAATTCATTTCATTTTTTTGTTTTCTTTAAACATCCTGATCACTGTTTTAAATATAATGTTCATACAAATATTTAGACTAAAAAAAGGGTCCGCGATTTTTTATAATTCAGGTGACTGTATAAAATGGGGGGGCCTACTGAATAATTTATATTCCTATTTTTACTCTTTTAAATTTCTTTCTTTTCTTTTCTAGTTTTGTTATATTTCTATTTCAATATCCAAACGAGTATTATTACGAAAACTAACGATTTTCCGAATGCTAGACATTACCGGTAGAAAATATTGTTTTAAAATGATAATGGTCGCTGGTTCGCATCCTACCCCAGGTCAAGGCTTTTTTATACAACTAGATGACAAACAAGCTGATGGCCCACCTGGTGCTAAATGGTAGCCGCCACCTGTAGACACCTGCAATAACAAGGAAAACATCACTCGCTATTGCAGGTGCGTTGTCATCCTGAGGCCTAAGATAAAATGCCCTCCATGCCCAGTAATTACACTGGCTACCTTTCAAGCCTCCTGACCCTGCCCTGCCTACACCTGTACCTTTTTTTAACACTAAGTATTTATCTGTATTTTTATAACCTTTTATTCCGGTAATAATAAATAAAAATCCGGTGCTTGTAAAAGTATTCTTTCGGATCACTAGAGGTGTTAACTTCAATGAGTGGTGAGATAAACGTTGCTATAAAAACTTTAAGTAGATGGATAGAAAGCGGTGAGGAAATTAGCAGGTTATACCTAGTGCTCCGGTGGCGCAGTGGTAATCCCGTCTGGCCGGACATCAGGAGACGCGGCTTCGATTCCCGTCTGGAGCAATATATTTTTTCATCGTTTTCTTTCTTTATTTGTTGGTTGAACTTAAAGAGAGGACTTCCTCAACAAACTGTAACATTTTATTGTACTTAACAAATTTTTTATTATTATTTGTAATTGTAGCTGTTTTTTTCAAGGATGATATTATTTTACATGCTATTCCAAATTGAAGCGAGAAAATTCATAGGGTCCTAATTTGGTTTATACTTACTACTTCAAGCCAAAATTAAGCCATGTTTCAAGAATATTATATAAAGGATCAGATAATATTGATAATTTAAAATATATGTTAAATACTGAAAATGTTAAATAATAGACTACTGAAGAAATGTGATTACTTGTATCTTCCCCAAAAAGTGTTGGTAATTTATATAATATAAGTGGCCTGGGGTGTTTGTAATCGCGCCAAAATGTATCATTTGTCTTTTCTCAGGATTACCTATATCAGTGAAAACGTAGGAGAGAGATAGAGCTACTTTTTTCAGATTGACATGAAACTTATTGTTGAATTGGCCAATTTACTCAATAGCAAACTAAATTATGGCCTATATGTTATTCTGATGTATGAACTATATTATTGTAAAGTTTTATTAAAATCCATATAGGTAGTAGGTTTTGCATGAAAGAGTAACAAACACATATCCATCCATACATACAGACATCCATACAAACTTTCGCATTTATGATACTCAATATTAGTAGGATATTAGTATGGATTATGCCTAATTGCTCTTTTTAAATACCTATAATTTAAGTTTAATCGAGATGGATACATTTAATTGCATTTGAAAAGAAAGAAATGTGTGTATTCTGTTGCCATAAACCCGTGACGGTTCTAAATGACATTATTGTCCCACATTCTCCATTGGAGACTCCAAATCTTCTGTGTATAGCTAAGGGCAACAACGCTTTCAGCAACAATGCCTGAACGAGTCCCAAGAGAAACCTTTTTCTGATTGTGACTTTGTTTGGTTTCATAACAAAATTGAGAGGATTTTAAGAAGTTTCGAAAGAAACGAAAAGTTTTTAATGAGGACTAACCTTTTTCCTGAAATATGGGTTTCAGTCGCAATCTCGGAAGTCAAATTAAGCGATTATCAAATTAAGCGATTATCAAATTTGCTGCTGATGATGATTTATATGTTGGTTTTGCAATTAATTATTTAAGGAAAAATGTCTCTTCCACTGGAATGACTTTATAACGCGAAGTATAGTAAAAGAATTATTTTTAGATAAGAAATAAAACAATAATTGTTCTGTTACTAGAGCTAAATCACGTAGTGAGCTTAAATAACATTGACACGAAAAGGACAAACGTAAATTAAGTTACATTATATTCAATAGGCCCAGTCCCCTAAAACGATCGCTTAGTTTCTTATTTAAGAAAGAAACACGATACCCCTTTCGTGTTTCTTTGTGAAATACAGTCAGGAATAAAGAAAATAATATAAGACAATCTATTTTGTGGAGTGACTCAAAGCTTTACATCAACTGACACAGATACAAAAGTAAAGACGAATAATTCAAATTATTTTATTTTCTGTGTCGATCTCTGTAAACTGATTTTCTACAAAAATAAGAAAAGAATTTTTAATGGGGTAACTCTTGGTCTTCATCCTCACCTTGATAAGACCGAAGATGGAAGTCAGCTACAACCAGATTCCTTTACTACAGAGGATGTGGCTATGTTACCTCTAGCTACTAGAACACAACAATGTTGGTAATATAATATTATTTTTTTGGCGGCAGACTTAGGTAAGATGGTGGTAGCTAGCCAGGCGAACTTAGAAAAAGTCTACCACCAATCAAACTGAGCAGAAATTTTCTGCCTCCAAAGTAGATTCAACCCCGGAACACCAGATCAGAGATAGGTGATGGGAGGGCACCAGATATAGAGGTACGGACTGGACCACAGAGATAGTTGAAGTTCAGTTAAATGTCAAATCGTTTATAAGAATGAACATTGTTCTGGTCTAAAAGAATTAAAAATCCTACCTTTCGACTGTCGCTGTACGTTCGACCTAAAACTTTCATGACACAGAATATTATTGTGTGCCTTATCCTAACTTATAATAGATATTATGATTATCCTTGCGGTGACGGATTAAGAATACAATTCACCGCCCCATTTCTTCCCGTGGGTGTCGTAAGAGGCGACTAAGGGATTACCGAGCTACCAACTGCTCGACTGGTGGTAGGGTCTGAACACCCGTCTGGTTAGTGACCACCGTACGCATGGCGTAAAACCCGCCAAGTGACCACTTGTGGTCGCGTTCCGGGATCAGTCAGCGTACAACCAGA
This sequence comes from Nymphula nitidulata, assembly GCA_947347705.1. Lineage (NCBI taxonomy): Eukaryota > Metazoa > Arthropoda > Insecta > Lepidoptera > Crambidae > Nymphula > Nymphula nitidulata. The sequence goes on along the minus strand of OX374626.1, from coordinate 15,739,460 downwards.
GCTTGGGGGGTCGTTGCGGCGATGGATGCGGTCAGTGACGGCTTCCGTCTAACCAGAGCCAGGTGGACTGCATTGACCCGCCGACCAGGGAGACCCGAAGAAACGGCTGTTCCGCTGGCCGCCCGTGGTACAGTACAGGGGCCCAAGCGAACCTAACCAGTTTGTGAGGCTGCCCTATCATGCCACGCATAATCTTGTGGTGGTCCGTCGTGCCGGTTGGTGACCGGGTGGTGGGGTCCCGGCGGCCATTCCCGGGGGGGTTCGGGGGCCCTTCCGTTCGGCGGGTCAGCGCTTTTCTACTGTCGGCTATTACCTGGGGAAACAGGCCTCACGCTTTGACCGTATATATCGCGGCAACGTCCCCCCAATTCACGCCTCTCCTCCTTCTATCGTCAACTATAGCAGCGCTCACAAACAGTTTCGGTCGTTCAGCGGAGCACACCCCCACCACAACCACGCTGTTTGAGGTCGGGCTCACTAACATCCGTGGGCTCCATGCTAACCTCATTGCCGTCCACCAACATCTCGAGACGGCTCGACCCGAAATGCTGTTTTTGACGGAGACTCAAATACTACTTGAATTACCCCGGCTACGCTCTTGAAGAGTCCTTCAAAGCGAAGGCCGAGGTATGCTTGTTTGTCCGGGCGGATGTTTGCTGTCGCCGTCTGCGCTGTTTGGAGGACCCTTCCCACTCTATTCTTGGGGTGCATGTGGACCTGGGCACACATAGCCGAATCTACGTGTGCCTCTATAGATCCCACAGCGGTGACATGGAGACAACTCGACTTTTCGAACATTTTAGTCGGGTGGCAGATGTTGCGCAGGAGCAGTTTCCAACCGCGGAATTGGTGTTTTTAGGGGACTTCAATGCTCACCACGAGTCGTGGTTAAGTTCCTCTAAAACTGATCATGCTGGTAGAACTGCCCACGTTTCGCTCTCACGCACGATCTGACCCAACTGGTAAACCAGCCCACCAGGATTCCAGACATTGTCGGTCACGCGCCCTCATTGTTGGACCTTCTGCTGACGACTCGCCCGGATGGATATCGGCTAGAGGTTCGTGCTCCTTTGGGAACATCGGATCACTGCCTGGTATCCGCTGGGGTGCCACGGGCGTCGCCACCGGTACCTATGGTTGCCAAACGCCGCATCTGGCACTATGCGTCGGCAGATTGGGACGGTATGCGGGATTACTTCGCATCTGTCCCTTGGAGGCAGCGCTGTTTCAGTGAGCTGGACCCGAACGCTAGCGCTACTGCTGTTGCTGATGAGATCATGTAAGGGATGGAGTACTATATCCCTCACTCCGATCTCATCAGTAGGGGTAGGCGTAACCTCTGGTTCAACCGCGATTGTGCCTTAGCTGTTGAAAACAGACAGTCGACATACCGCGCTTGGATCAGGGGCCGAGCTTGCGGGGATCCCAACATTGACTCACTGAAAGCAGTCTATAACAACGCCACCAAGTCCTATAAAAGGGCCTTCATCAGAGCGGATGCACAGCGCGTTGCACGAGTTGGCCAAGAACTTCTTACGCATCCTACGGGAAGCCGTAGCTACTGGCGTCTGGCCAAAGCCGTGCAATCCAACTTCTGTCAACCCTCGCTGCCCCCGTTGAGATGTTCTGACGGCTCGCTAGCTCACAAGCCGCAAGAGAAAGCCGATCTCTTGGTGAAACTCTTTGCTGCTCACTCCCGAATCGATGACTGCAACTCACAGCCACCAACACTCTCCCACTGTGGCCACACAATGCCCGATATTCGTATTAGGCAATGTGATGTACGTGCGGAGCTTCAGTCAATCGACGTCCAGAAAGCTAGTGGACCTGATGGCATTCCAGCGATAGTACTGAAAAACTGCGCAGCGGAGTTGTCTCCTGTCTTAACGCGGCTATACCGTCTTTCTCTCTCTTCTGGGTGTGTGCCGGAATCTTGGAGAGAGGCCAATGTGCAACCGGTCCCCAAAAAGGGAGACCGATCAGACCCAGCTAACTACCGCCCGATAGCTGTCACCTCAGTTCTTTGCAAGGTCGTGGAACGGATCTTAAACCACCAGCTGATCCGATACCTAGAAGATCACTCATTAATTAATGATCGACAGTACGGGCTTCGGCCGAACCGGTATCGGCTATATCACGGAGAGTGTTCTGAAGAGCTATTTGACCTTATCCCACCTTCCCCATTCCTACTCAGGAGCATGCGTGCCGGTCTTCGGAGTCATCAATTCACTGTCTCCACCTCAACATCACGTACAAAGAAATTTAGTAGCTCTTTTCTTTGTCGAACTTCCAGAACTTGGAATTCTTTGCCAGCACATGTGTTCCCTCCTTCCTATAACATGGGTTCCTTCAAAAGAGGCGTGAAAAAGCACCTTTCGGGCCGGCAAGGTGGAGGCAGCTAGAGCAGTGTCTGAACTGCACTAACTGTCTTCGCATATGGACTCTTCTTACCGCTTCACATCAGGTGGTGTTGAGTCATTTGTCGTGCTTTTTATATAAAAAAAAAAAATCTGAAAACTGTCAAGCAGCGTTATATATTTAGTATTTTATCCAATGCCTTTTTTTCCAAATAATTTTAAATGAATGTCTACATTTATTGACGATCGCCTGGCCGATTTGTCTGTGCCCCTTGCTATACAGGCTACTTGGTCGGGGGTCCCGGGTTCGAATCCCGGTGGGTGCAAAAGTTTGTATGATGAGTACGAGCATTTGTTCACGAGTCGAGGATGTTTATATGTTTATTCAGTATATTTCTAATATTTATATATATTGATATCATTATTTTTACGTTATCTAGTATCTATAACACAAGCTCTTAATGATGCTTACTTTAGGCTCTGGTGTTATAGCTCAAACTCCTCATGTGTTTCTCCCATGTAAGAGGGCCTGTGCCCAGCAATGGAACTTATATAGACTGGTAATGACGAAACTTTTATAGACTGGTAATAACTGACGAAAGTGAAGGCTTTGTTAAAAGTATAATAAGGAGTACAATATTTCTATGTACTTTAAATTTACTATGTATGCCCGCAACTTCGTCCGTGTGAGTTCTATCCACGGAGTACTTAACCAGTGGAGAGCGCATAGATGCATTCCTCCTTAGATACACAGGTCACTGCTTAGCGGTGCGGGGGCGACGAGGCATTGGCTTCGCTGATTGGTCAGTTCAATTACACGTGTTTTTGTAGGGAGCAGGGAGACCAAAAATATTATCGACTATCGATAAAAACTATAAGTCAACTTTGGTGCGAGGGAATTTCTAGTGTAATTAAACAACATAATAACTTAGTACGATATTAATGAATGAACGTAAGAAAGAGAGAAAAAATATTTTATTTAAATAGGCCACAAAGAAACACTTTTAAATCGTCAAAAAAACACATTGTTACAACTATCACAAAAAATATATTAACTAACAACGTCATAGTCTCTGTTAGTCTGTCATGTCTGAATTTACACCGGTTCCAAAAGTTGAACTACCGAGAAGATTCCGGCAACAAACTCATGTCGTCACTCTTTTCAAATAATAAATTACAATGTTTTTTTTAAATATAACTTTTATCAGCGCAGTGCCGCCGCCCAGCGAAAAAAAAAAAAATATTAGAAGAGAATGTATATCAACGTACCAACAAAGTAGGTACCCAATGTCAAAAGTATTATCGTCATTTTCAAGCTATCTGACAATGCACAATCACAATATAGGTATACAGTGGTTAATAGTCATAATACTCGTAAATAAACATATAAAACATTTTGGAATTTTAATGTGTCCACGCATTCTTATCATCTAAATATTCTTGGACCTTATAGTAGCCTTTTTTCATTAAAGTTTGTTTGACATATAACTTAAGTTTGTGAAAAGGCAGTTCAGTTACATTTGGTGCGACATTGTTGTAAATGTGTATACATTTCCCCATGAATAGAGCGACTTGTCTTGTGAAGTCTAAAACTTGGAACAGCAAGTTTATTTTTATATCTAGTGTTTAAGTTATGAATATCACTATGTTTTGAAAAGGTATGTTTATATTTGTGAACATAAATTATGTTCTCATATATACAGAATGTAAAAAATCTATGGGCCCTGGAGGGGAACTACTTTAAATCCTTTAGTTATCTCATTTTACTGAAAGGAAACTTTCATTTATTTTTGAAAAGACACAAAACTGCATTCAAAGATCTTTTAAAACTTGCTAGTCTCACCTGGGAATCGAACCAACTTAAAATTAAAACAGTAAACCCTCGCTATTTTTTTATACGAATCGGTAGGATTATTGTGCAGGATAAAATTTGTCTAGCAAACACACTAATATGTTGTACGTGATACCTATGAAATTGAATATTTATTACAAGTTTTTTATTAACTACCTAGTACTGTAATGTTCATTTGTAACAAGTAAACCATACGTTAATTTTATTATCTCTCTAACATCCTAAGATATTGTATGAAATACAGGTTTGCTAATGTTATTTATGTCTTAGTACCTTATTGAAGATAAGAAAATCATTAAATTGTAATAATAAATTTATGCACAATTCGTTCTTAAACTAGGCAATCTGAGGAAAAGTTAAAAATGGAACGCATTTTTTAATGAAACGCGGGGCAATTTGAAATTAGAACGACAACTTTCAACATTTTTAAAATCGTTAAAAATGTTGAATGTATTCGATCGTAAATAGCTGATGTTACTTTTTACTTTTTTTATTCCAAATACCAAATGTTTATTAAACAAATTTTATCCTGATCATTAATCCTACCGATTCGTATAAAAAAATAGCGAGGGTTTACTTTTTTAATTTTTAGTTGGTTCGATTCCCGGGTGAGACAAGCGACTTTTAGAAGATCTTTAAATGCAGTTTTGTTTCTTTTCAAAAATAAAGGAATGTTTGCTTTCAGTAAAATGAGCTAACTAAAGGATTTAAAGTAGTTCCCTTCCAGGGCCCATAGATTTTTTCTACCCTGTATATATGAGAACATAATTTATGTTCACAAATATAAACATACCTTTTCAAAACATAGTGATATTCATAACTTAAACACTAGATATAAAAATAAACTTGCTGTTCCAAGTTTTAGATATTGAGAAGCAACGGTCAAAATATTCATTTGATTAAATAAATCCCTTAGTGAATCACATGGCTTGAGTCTGTAAATAGAAATAAAAATTATATTAATCAAATTAGAATTTAGGTTTGAATAATACGAAAACAATATAATTATATCTTACAAAATGATTTTATTATCGATACCAAGAAGAAAGTGCACGTAACAGCACTATCTTTAAAAGAAAGAGATAAAGCATAGTACATTAAACCTAGGAAAGAGAGAGAGGGGTAGAAAGACATCAACGCGTGCCAATTTTATATTTATTAAAAAGAATTTATTTTTGTGAAAATTATTTTGTACGAATTTCATCTAAATAATACTTACCTGTGGAAGGTTATTCCATCTTTTTTGTAATTTGAAGTAGAACTCGACACCCCACACCATTTAATAGCACAACTGGGCATTTTTACCGTATTTTGACTCTTTAAATAATATTTTACGTCACTGTGTGATACCCGCGGCAGCTAGAACCACTCTGAAGCCGAAATCGGCACATAAACTCGTTTTAGCATATGCTTAGTGAGAAGATTGCCCCCGCAAGCGCAGTCAATTGGTTATATAGTCTTTGGTTCTATCCCACATAAAATATACAATTTTAGAGAATGAAAAGTCTCTTGTGATATGCCGGACTGTAGTCTATCTCTATGCCAAATTTTACCCGCCTCCGTTCAGCCGTACTGGCGTGATTGAGTGACAAACATCCATGCAATCTTCGGCATTTATAATATATGGGTAGTTTTTCTTTTTTTGGCACTCGATAAAATAACATATCATTTCATTATCATTTCAAAATACAAATTATCTTACTACGACACCACGTCTAAGAATATCTACGCTTGGATGAAACCTCACAAAATGAAAGTTCAGCATTTTGTTGGATTATAAAGCAGAAGTTTAACACAAGCCTGTTAGGAAATTTATTTAAAGTGATGCAGGGTGAATCGACGAAATCTCCTACTACGGCGAAAGTATCGTTTAGTTAGTAGAATAGACTTGGCATTGGTGTTTTCCACTCGAATTCATTAGTATCACTTGACTGGGCAGCACACTTTTAGCAGTTTGAGACTGTGAAAGTTTGTGTGTTGCGAAAGTGAAATGTTGTGATCAAAACTGGGCATTGCTCGTGACTGTTTACGACGTGGTGCGGTCGACCACAGAAGTAGCTTAACACTTTAGTACCATGTCATAACGACTCTAGCGTCAATATAGTACGCTATCAACTATAAAATACGTGCACAAGATCGGTGTGACATGGTTCTAAAGTGTTCAGCTACTTCTGTAGTCGACTGTACATCCAGAGCACACACTGCCAAGAAAAATTTATGCGCAACGTGGGTGCGTTATCGCAATCGCACCTTGTTAATGTTTGATTTGTGTGAATATTGTCGCAGAAAATAGATCGTATAAAACATAAAAATCACAATTTACACAATTGAATTCAAACAATCTACTAAAGAAGTTTGTAAAGGATTTGTATTATTCTAGCACAGTTTTCAAGACCCTATCTTGATTAACAAGCAACAGCTGCTACCAAAACATAATACATCCAATTATAATACGTTAATTGTTCAAACCGTAACTTCTTACTAATTAACCCTTCTATCACCATAGAAGCAAGAGGCAAACTTCGGCCTGAATTCGAACATTCACAGAAAGTCCAATTAACGTGTTAAAAGTTCTTACCGACAAGTTAGCTGGAACAAAATATATTGCTCGGGAATGAGACGTTAGTTTTAGAAGAGTAATTTTTCACAACAAAGAAGACTTAAATTTTATCTGGCAAGCGGCATTATACCTCTAGAGGTCTATGACAATTTAAATGTCAATTGTGTCTGGAATCTAATGTTTGACGGGCTAAAGCAATCTATCTAAACAGATACAAATGAATTTTAAGTCTATGACATAATCTTGTCTTATATTTTCGCGAGCACTGCACACCAAGTAACACACACACAAGATACAACACTTCAGGTAAAATTTCATACGTATACTGTCTATATAAGTAATATAATGGACGACGACCGGACGACCGCCTGGCCGAGTGGTCTGTACCCCAGGCGACTCGGTCAAGAGGTCCCGCGTTCGAACCCCGGTAGGAACAAATGTTTGTATGATGAGTACGAACATTTGTTTACGAGTCATGGATGTTAATATGTTTATTTAGTATATTTCTAATATTTATACACATATTATTATCATTATTTCCCCGTTATCTAGTATCCATAACACAAGCTCTTAATGATGCTTACTATGGGCTAGATAATAGGTGTGAGTGTATAAATATTATATTATTATTATTATTATTATTATAATATAATAAGAGAGGTGTTATACACTTTTTTTTAAGAGCGCTACTGGTGTAGCACCTTCTAATTTTTATACAAAGCACAGCAAATGACTCAACACCACCTGATGTGAAGCAATAAGAAGAGTCTAAGTATATATGCGATGACAGCTAGAGCAGCTCGAAACACTATGCTCTAACCGCCTTCACATTGCCGGCCGAATATGTGCCTTTTCACGCCCCTTTTCAAGGAATCCATGATAATTATAGGAAAGAAGGGAACTCTTTAAGGGAATTTTTTGCCGGCACACCATGTGTCGGCAAAGAATTCTATATTTTGGAAGTACGACAAAGCTTATTTGTACTTACAGAATAAGACAGCATCTGTGTTCCTACGATGAGAAAGGTTGCCAGAGCAATAGGCTACGGTAACAACGCGTGAGTAGTGCCAAAGGTGCTGCGAGCGTTTATTGGCTACGGTAACAATGCGTGGGTAGGGCCCAAGGTTACGGTAAAAGCGCGTGACTAGTGCCCTAGGTGCTGCAAGCGTCTATAGGCTTCGGTAACAAGGCGTTAGTTTTCAAGACTTTCAGTTTTTTAATAATTTCACTTTTGAATTGTGTTCTAAAAGAATAAAGTTAAATCCTTACACAAATGAATTGACTTAAAAGCTGCAGTTTCCTATGCATATTTATCCTATTCAAATGCAAGTAATTCTTACAAACAGATTTGCATTTAAATTGATCGTTACAGAAGCCAGTTCTAAACAAAAGCGGAAACATGCTAGCTAGCTAGTAGTTCATGTATATGTCTTTGAGGCGAAGTGACGCTTCCCTTAAGCGGATACTTCGCAATTATTTACAATTTTTAATATGAATTTAATCCTTTTTTCTTAGTACTATCATTCTTGTATTCAATTAATTAGAGTTGACTCATCAATAAAGTATTTTACACCGCTTACAATCAAGTGGGCCGTATGCCTGTACGCCACTATTGTCGTTATGAAAAAGTAAAAAAAAGAAAAGAAGAATTCATCCTTGAAGTCGTAAAAAAGGTATCAAAAAAAAGTTTAGACAAGGATTCTTCATTGTAAAATAGTTAATGTGAGAATAATAAAAACGATCACTTGAGGTGTAAACTTCAATGACATAAACGTTGCTATAAAAACGTTAAAAAGTAGAAAGCGGTGAAGAAATTGGTAGGTTACAGAAGACGCAGGTCCGATTCCCGCCTGGAGCATATATTTTTTTATCCTTTTTCTTTATTTGTATTTCTTACAATAATAAAACGAAATAGAAATAGGCTTTATGTTTCGTTTATGTCTGCCGCTTTAACAATAATATTAACAGCATTGTTTTGTTCCGGCAGTTGAAGGTAAGATAGCCAGTTCCTCTGTGGTTGAGGAATCCAGGTGTAGCTCGCTTCCATCGTCGGCCTTGTCGTCACTTACCATCAGGTGAGATGAAGTTCAAGGGTTACTCGTTAAGAATAAAAAAAGAAACTAACATCTAACATCACCTAATATCAACTATCATCTAACTTCTGAAAGCATCTTCTGAAGCGTTACGATAATAAAGAAGAACCTATTTAGGTACATAAACTAAGAACGTTACAAAATATGTTGCTTAAGTAGGTACCGCAAAAACAGAAAGACTATTCATTGTTACGACATCCCAAAAAAAACTCGGTAACTGACTGGTCGAGTATTGTTAAAAGTCACGAGTTCAGTTCCTTTTCTGGTCTAGATATCATTTTTGTAAGAATAAACAAATGAATATAATTATAATAACACTAATAATACTTTACGCATAATAAAGGTTTTTTTAAAATGTATTTAGTCATTGTCCTCTCAACAAACAAGACTCTTACAAATTGTATCCCCAATATAAGGTTTGATAAGATCTAGCCCAGGGTTCAGGAGACAAGTTGAGCCTTCTGCAGTGAAGCTTAGAATCCAATTACTTGTGTAATTGGGCTTAGATAGTGGTATTGTTTATCGGATAAACAACCTTAAATGTAAGAAATTTACGTAAAATGATGGAGATAAAAACATAGACGTTGATTTTTTAATTATCAAGACACAGAGATACACGCACACGCATACATTAACAGTAAAAAATTACTTTTGTATTACATGATTTTTACTACGAAAGAATAAAGCTAAATCCTTACACAAAGGAAAAGACTTAAAAGCTGCAGGTGGTAGGCTCGTGTGTAGGATCGGCTGGGTAGGTACCACCGCCTTTCTTATTTCAGCCGTGAAACAGTTCACTGTGTTTCGGATTGAAGGGAAAGGTAGCCAGTGTGATTACTGGGCATGGACGGCATTTCATCTTAGGCCTCAGGATGACAACGCACCTGCAATATTAAGTGATTTTCCCTTGTTATTGCAGGTGTCTATAGACGGTGGTTACCGCTTACTATCAGCTTGTTTGCCATCTAGTTGTATAATGTAAAAAAAAATTATATGCATATTTATCTATCCCAATCGAATGCAAGTAATACATACAAATAGTTTTGCATTTAAAATGACCGTTAGAAAAGACGGTTCTATTCTAATATATATTCAATTTAAGTGTTGAACTATCTGGTGGTTTTTTGAAGTTATGCGTTGTTGTATGTTTTACTAATTATAAGTTTAGTTGTGTACAGTTTTATTGACCTCGGCTGTCAATGTACCAAATAGAAATAAAAATAAAAATAAAAAAAAGCTGAAACATACTTTCAACTAGAAATTACTGTAAACCGCTCATGTATCCATCTTTGCGGCGAAGAGATGCGGAGACGCGTCCTTTAAAGCGGATAATTCGCGATTATTTACAAATTTACAAAAAATTTAATCCTTTTTTTCTTAGTACTGTTATTCTTGTTTTCAAATATGTTACAGTTGTTCATCAATAAAATATTTTACAAAACATAAAATGTATGGAAGAATTTTTCTTGATAAAAAAAAACAAAATGTTCCAAAAAAAATCCGTATTATCTGTTTTATAAGCAATCTAAACTTACCAGAAAAACAATAATCTATTGGAGTAATTCTCAAAAGATTTTTATAATCCGTTACTTTCTTAATAAATAAATTATTTCCAATTCGGCGCTTACGTTACGTGCGCGAGCGCTATTCTTATCGCTTTTCTTCGCGCTGTGAAATCATAGCTCTATCCTCCTCTGTCTCGGCGGAAATCAAACTCACGAAACCTTAAGCGTTTTTATTCAAGTTAAACCCGCTTGCTAAGGAAGAGTGAGTCATAATTTTTTGTCACAGAATGCATCACAATTTTTCATCTCTCCGGGCTTTGTATTAGCATAACAAGGGATACGAATTTACTTTGCCTTTCCCCATCATTTAATTCCGGCACACCATTTGTTATCAACTTACCAAACTACCTTTGTTAAGTAGAAGGCTCCAACTGAATAAAGTAGTTTTAAAGTTGCAAGTTTCTTGTCGGTTCCCGAAGTTTGTACTTGCTCCGATGGATATATTTATACGTATATAGGTATGTCTTAAACAATTGATTAACTTCTTTAGTCAACGCAGGAATATAAAACTGCAAATTAATGGTATCTATCTGCCATTTTATGTAAAGTAGAGGAGTTATCCCCATGGGGTGCTGAAAAATCGAGTGTTAAATATCACTGCCTAATTTTCTTAACCCTTAATTGGGGGCGTGGGGTGCCATGCCACAAACCGAAGACCTTATTTAAAGATTTATAACTTTTTGAAATTTAAATTTAACGTACTAGTTTTTTAGTAGCTTCTTAGAACAATAGAGACTTTCGTAATTCACACACGAACAGTGCTTGGTTGTATACGATTATGCTAGGAGAGCACATTTGGGATGTAAAATACCCCACGCGACTTATTATTTGTTTAAATTGTTTAAATATTTACGTATTTTGATATTTTTTCATAAATTCTGTCATATTTTTTTCGTCTGTGGTATTATGAACTTTTATGTAATTTATGAAGCCAAATTTAGCTTTGTTGTATATCGAAAAGCATTTGTAAACCAGATTACGTCAATCTTAAATAAATGGCAAAGTGTGGTGTAGCCACTTTACATACTACGGAGTCACCAAGTTGAGGGATATTATTCGTCTCCTAGAGCCTGCCAACCGCGTTCATTTAAAAGATGTTATTTATTTCAAATGCCAAGTAAACGCGTACAATGATCACATGATTGCTGTCTGCCAAAACTCTAATACCAAAAATAATATTTTTAATTGTTACTATTACAACAGTAACGATTACTCGAACTTTCAAAAAAAATATTAAAGAGTTGATTATTATGTAACTTCAGAGATACTCATCAATAAAAGCCTTATTTATAGCAATAAAATGTTTATTTTCTATTTCTAATTTCGGGTGTTGTACACCCCGCGCGTCTGTTTATGTATTTTTTTAGGCGCGCTCAATGAAGGGTTAAAAATTCTCTTAATAATCCATACTAATTTTTACAAATAATATAAATTCGAAAGTCACTTTGTCTGTCTGTCTATCGTACAGTCTGTTACGTCTAAGCTGCTGAACTGATTTCGATAAAATTTAGTGTGGAGATAGTTTGAGAGCCTGGGAAGGACATAAGATACTTTTTGGAGCAAAAACCAATATCTACATGGGCGGAGCCCGGCGGGCCTCTTGTAAGTAATTAAATGATTCCTCAGATTGTACCACAGTCATTGAAGGTCTTATTCCACATTTATTTCAGGTCCAGAATAAATCCAGGTCATTTGTTTATCCGAAAATACAAAAAAAAATTGATTTCATTTGCCTATATTTTATGTTACGTTACTTTATTATACGAGCAGGTGTAAATAATTTCAGATCTTACTCTAAAACAATGTAAACAGTATACAATTATTCCAATTAAACTCCGTTTTCCATTATAATTCCAGATCTATATCTTGATATTCCCATAATAACGACACCTAAATTTAACGTTAATGATCAATAGAAGCCGTAATGACATTTTGACCTACAATTGCTTTTTGTCTATTTACATCGTCTTAGTCCACTGAAGTCATCTTCGGGTTTTACGTATTCTGAAAGTCTACTATTACATTTCTGATAAACTCTTAAATCGTAATATGAAAAACATGGGTAGTGGCTGCTCCTTTATCCTAACAGCATTGAAAGCAATGGACTGTATGTGGGATAGAGAATGATAGCTAAATAAAAGGAAGATATTCTGAAACAATAATACACGAAATAAATACAAAACAATAATGAAACTAATAACTAACACCGAACACCTCAACCTCCTAGCCGTACGTTTACTATCACCGTGACAACGCAACAGTCATGTGACTTTCCGTCATAAGCATCTCTTTTGGTAAGTCTTAATAATTAAAATATTACTAGCTTATTGCTTATTAAAATGGTTGCTACGAAGTGGATTAGTTTGAAACAGAAATGCACACACATGATTAATGATCCAACCTTTTTATGTCTCGCCACTACGGTTTACAGTACTCACTTACAAATTTAAGGAAAGCTACACACACTAATCGGAGTTTTGTTAAAATTTACTCTTATTAAGGTGATAACACAAAGAAGCAAGTTACCGGTGCCGACAAACTATTTCTTTATATTACCACCCTTATGATGATAACAATAAAGACACAAACTTAAAAAAGCAGAGTGATGGTATAGCCTGCTTCCAAGTAATCACTCTTAGAAAGTACTAAAATTTTGATGTAGATTTTAATAAGGCTGACGTAACCGGCTGGTATGAATACTTGTTCTCAAGTGTTTCTGAAAATATTGACTGAAGAAAATGAACTAGTGACATGGTAATAATTTACTTCCCACACAATGGACTTGCTTCGAACCAAAACCGATGGGATTAATATGTTGTTCAGGGAATCTAGTAAATACGAATTTATAACAAAACAAACAATAAATATTTATGATAAATAAATTTGAAATATAAACGAGTTTGTGATCGCAACGTCCGGTACAAAATACCACCACCATCTACCACCACTTAATCTCCAACCTTGCTGGCTAGCTACTACCATCTTATCCAGGTCTGCCGCCATAACAATTATTCTGCTGTAGTTGAGGAATCCGGGTGTAGTTCGCTTCCATCTTTGGCTTTATCATCATTACCATCAGGTGCGATAAAGGATCAAATTAAACGCGATTTAAATTCGCTTAAGGTTTATTTCAAAAATGAAGTGTCAGCGAAAATATAAGACAATACAAATACTGATATAATTAATATAATACTGTGTTTTATGTAAATAGTTCATTGGACAAATTCAAATGCTTTCCCTTCTACGCCTGTACGAATAATACACAATACATTAGGAAACGGTAATACCGGAAAAGGCCTATAAATTACCGAGCTGAATACTTGGAAACCCTTCACGTTTTGATTAAGATGAAACTATAAAACAGTTAGGAATATATCTATATTATGCCGAATTTTAGCACATTATTGTTAATGTCATAATGATTACTACATTATTGGACGTAGTATCAGTATATAAACTATAACTTTGTAATAGAATCAAAGTACTTTTTTGTACAACAAAGGTGGCAAGCGGTTACCGTACCCTTTAACGGCCTGGCTACGGGAAATTCGCCGCGGCGAATATTCGCGCGTCTATTCGCCCGAATGAAAACAAATGTATGGAAATGTACTAAGCAGGCCACGGCGACCGGCGACCTCGCCAGTCGCGCCGCCGCCCCCGCCACCTGTTCCCGTGGCTAGGCCGTAAGTGCTTTAAACACTTTGGATACTACTCAAAACCGTAAGGTTGACAGCATACTGTCATTGAAATTCTTTAAAAGGTTCGATGTATTTACCCTCTAAAAATGTACTATTGTAGCTTATAAATAATGTATCCTACCTACTCTGAGGCAAGAGGCGCTGTATGCTGACATACAGGTTATTTATTACCTAGTTCGGCAACAGATGCTAGATATTTTAATGTATAAATATAGCATTTAATTTATAGGCTCTAAGTGCTTAATATGTAAATCTTTGTCAAATAAATTATTATTATGATTATTATAATAGACGAATTCCGCTGCTCCCAATAAAACAGTTTCGTAACGAGCTCGGACGACCTTACCTAGCTCAAAAACACAACACTAGAAAGGATTGTTACTAAACTGCAAGCTTCTGTAAGGTTTCGGTGTCAGTTCTTTGGTTTGTCATGCTCGTTGTTTTCCGTCGTCTTCACTGCGTTTTTCCTCATACATTGAAAGCAAAATTACCTGCACTTTACAGTGATCATCATCATTACTATCATTTCAGCAGAGAGACGTCTACTGCTGGGCACAAGCCTCCTTCAGGGATCTCCAAACCGATCGGTCCTGCGCTGCCCGCATCCATCCTTTCCACCCCAACGGCCGTCAGTCCTCCTTGCAATGTGGCCTGCCCACTACCTCTCGAGGTTCGCAATTCTTCGGGCTGTGTCGGGATCTCATCTTTTATGATTCGGTCACGCAGAGAAACCCCGAGCATAGTCTTTTCCATTACCCGTTGGGTGACATTGAGCTTTCTTATAAGGCCCATTGTAAGCGGTCACGTCACAGTTCCGTAAGTTATCACTGGCAACACACACGAATTAAAGACTTTGTCTTTGTTTGTCCATGCAGTACTGTGTAGTAAACACTATAGGGTAATTAGCTATACTTGACTGTAAAATGATTACCGTATAATTTTAAAATTCATCGTAGTCTGATTATAAACACTACACTACAACATTACTTAAGGACTGATCCTGTGAAGAATATGGGGATGATTTTTACCAGCACACTGAAAGAAGTCACAACTGAACTTTCAACTATATGTAGTTTTAAAATGTGACCACATAACTTAGGGTACCACCTACCCAAACATATAATTGATAGACATGCACAATACAGTAAATAAATAAATTATTAATGAAACCGATTTAATTTGGTTAAAAATTCTTCTCAAAGTGCTCTAGCACCTACAATTTATGACTGGAATTATTTGACTGCAGTAAGTAAAAGCTATTCATAAATGCATGGTGTTATTAAATTTGGCGATACATAAAATAGTCTGAAAGGAATAATAATGGATGTAGATTTTAAAACTTCACGGCACGGTAATAAAAGGAAAACGAGTAGGTATTTTCACATCACACATTTCCATTCAAAAACAAATATTTCTCGGATACTCCGGAGCTGTTAGCGCTCTGTCACTGCAACGGACATTTGCATCAGTATTTGCAATATCACAACTAGAGCTGATATTTATTTTTGTTATCAAAATGTCAGTTAAATATTTAGATTTTGTTTTTGTGTCAATCTTTATTACATTGCCATCTGCAGGCTGTTGTCTTTGTCTTTCGTTCCCGACACACTCCATCAACAGTTGTTGAACATTATTAATTGTTTCACGTTACAAGTGTGGTAAATCTTCTTTTCCATGAGAACATGAAGATTTACCAGGGGTTCAGCTATCGCAGATTTCCTTATTTGCCATTTCTTCACAGCCGTGATATTATCCTTTACTCTTTCAGAAATTGTGCGCGACTAATGTAAAAACTTCCACGGCTCGTGCAAACTGGCCGAAACATCGAGTAAAACAGCTATATAACTGTAATGTTAAAACTCTTAAAAATCACTGCTAATTCACTACTAGCTTTTGCCGGCGGTTTCGGCTACATCAAGTAGTCTAATGTCAACTCTGAACGTCCATTCTAAATATTTTTTGAAAAATTTTAAGGTAGATAAGGTGGAGTGTTGTATTTTTTTTTCACTGATGTGGTGGTATATAACAATCAAATCGAAGGTGAAGTTGAAGGAATTGATTGTTTATGCTCATTAATTTAAGGTCCATTTCCGCGTGTTTTGATAAAGCCATTTATCCGTATTTTTTAAGATAACTGTGGAAAAATCAAAATGAAAATAGATTATAATTTATTAAGTAATCTATGTAATTAAATATAATAAAACTAGAAAAATTTCAATTCGTAAAAATACTCGTTTCGGATGTTGAAATAGAATATTTCGACATTGTAGGGTGGACGTTAGCTCATAAACGCAAATACAGATAGACTAGAAGAATTTCACAGGGATATCCCAAGTCCTGGGTGGCTCAGTGGTCAGAGCAGTCGCCCGGATTGCGAAAGGTCGCGGGTTCGATTCCTGCCTCAGGACGTGAAATTTTTCTAGTTTTATTTTATTATATTTTAATTACTAAGTAATTTTTCAAACATTTATAATAATGTTAAAATCAAAAATTAAGAATATAAGTAATCTATGATTTTTCATGTTTTCTCTTTGTGTAAAATTTTATCTCTGTTAGAAGGTATCACTTCACTGTCTTAAATGTAACCTTGCCGTATTGATAAATTCTAGTAAGCCCCACAGTGCTAATACAAACCGCACATTAGCTAGCAAATTATACGTAGTTTATACAGAATAATCACCTAAAAGCTAGAAGGATACCCATTGAGGTCCAAAAAATAGCGATTGTACGTTACTTGTGTACAAGTTGTGTCTAACATCACGTACGTTGATAAGATTTATGGTGGCTACAGAAGAGGGTTTTGTGGTAAATAACTGTTTGTTTACAACGCGAATGTGGTACGCGTTAACTTAGACTGCTTACAGTGATAAAGAGAAGTGACGGGTAGTGAATATTTTTGCTAGTGTAGTCATAAAGAAGGCATAATTAATGTGAATACAGTTATCCGTGCCATTACTGGGCATAGAAGGCATAGTAGGCTTATGTTTTCGTGAGCACTACAAATTTATAATATCTTTATCGGATTTAACTCGCGTATAATTAGATGTTACATTATTATTATACACCAGACGTTTCGATACCATCATGCGAATAACAAAGACCCATCCCAAGCTTATAACATTGGCTGAATTATTTCATAAAATAGCTGTAAAATTAACAAACGAATAAGATTTATTTAAAAGTTTCAAAACATTTCTATGAACTAATATAGCCCATGTTTTAATTTATTGTCATATTGTCGTCACCACCTTGTGTATAATTGATTGATACACAGTATTACGTATAATTTTGATAACATATTTTAAAACAGTTACATTGCTAATTCCTCTTTTAAAGCAACAAAAATAATTGGATTTAAATTCAATGAGTACGCATAATGTGCTGTTAACTTTACCTATTAACCCTAGATAGCTAACCTTCTGGTGTACCCTTTTTAAGCTAACCATCCGCCGAAACGACGGGTACTAAAAACAAGTTATTTATCATAAGATATATACTTTATAGATGTTTTGATGCTTATTATAGTTAATTGAAAGGCTAACCAATAAAAATACATTTTATAAATTAACTTTATTTATTACCTTATAACACTACGGCAACTTTAGTTAGACCTCTGAAAATGAGAATTTTCTCATATAAATCCTTTTTCATTCAAAATCAACAAAAAAGAAACAGCAAAACACTCAGTATTTTGGCATTACATGGGACATTAGATATAAAGCTATTAAGATATAAAACATAATTACAATATAAAATTAACTTTCTTAATTTTCTTGAGAACATGTGACACAATAAACAAACTTCCGTCGAAACGACGGGAAACGGCTACGTATCTCAAAAACTATGACACTTATCGGTTCGGTGTGTGCGCTACAAAAAAGATCTCACCGGCGACTGAGTTGACTAGCCGAAGCACGCTATTCGGATGCATCGTTAAAAAGATACAGCGATATTACTTTGCGCTGCCCGTCGATTCGACGGAGGTTAGCTATCTAGGGTTAAATAAATGCGAATTTTCAAGCCTTATTGGTGTGAGCGGCAGATTAAAGGTATACCTAATTAATATGCAGAATAAACCATTTCATCAAAGCAGTATCGAAACGTAAGCAGGCAAAGTCACGGTGAAAATTGTGCGTATACAGCGACGTTAAGGGCCATTAATTAAATTGATGCTAAGCCAGGGTTGGCCAACTGCTGAGGCCATTACGGTAAGTAGTGCTTAATTTAGTAATTTGCGAAGTATATTTAGTAGGCACATTGTACTTTTTGCTTCTTGAATAAATAAATAAAGTGTTCGAAATAATCGTATATTGTTATTATTATACAAATTAACTGTGCTCGTGAGTTCGTTTGCGCTGATGTCGGAAAACGAACATGTTGTAATTTTCCGACTGCCGCGACAACCTAACCTGCGGTAGGTTACATGATTTAACTTGAGTATTTATTTGGTTAAGGTTTTAAATCATGTTTATAAAAACACCTTCGCAATTGATGCATTATTTTAGAACAAAGGATCAGTAAGAGTGGAATCCTGGTAAAAAAATGTCACGCGCCCTCCCCCCTCATGACCGCCCCGCCCGCCTTATATATCATATAAATGCGTGCGTGGTACCTACTTGATCGTGGGTGATTTTGTTGCGGAGTTATTTTCTAAATTTGATATCTCTTAAGATATTCATTGAAATCAAATGATGTCAAAAACAATTAAGTTCAAAATTAAATACTTGTAATAAATAATATCTTTCTTTTGTTAAGGAATAACATCATGTTTACAAATGCTCATTCGCAGATAATAAATTATTTTATAACAAATTAGAATACCAAAAAAAGGTTAAAGTGAGTGTACCTTTAAAGATAGACATTATGTTGTCGCGGACTTTTTTTTCATTTTTAAAGGTAAACAATTCCGGCATACATGATTTTTGCGATACTTTAACAGTATATGCAGCGCATGCAATGAAAGCTCTGAAAAGGAGTATATTTCCCCTTTATTAATAAAATTAATTGCGGCTAAGTAGCTTAAAAACACAGTCATAGTATTTTACGCTTACAGAAGTACCTAGATACCTTTTGTTTTAATTTTAGCTTTAACTTTAGTAACTGTATTTTTTAGTGTTGTTGATAGTCCCATAAAAATTATAGGTGTTATTCTTATTAAAAGCTGCAGATTTTGCAAAATTTTACTGATTAAAACACTATCAATGCCAAATAGTCTTCATATCCACATGTTTTTGTTTTTCATAAGCCATTTTAACGCCAGTTCAAATCTTAGGTACCTATTTTAATATTATCGCGTACTATAATGTGGCTTATCTAAAAAAATCAAAACAAATATATTTTGACGACCGATTGGACGAGTGGTCTGTATCCCCGGCTGGACAGGTTATTCGGTCAGGGGTCCCAGATTCGAATCCTGGGAGAAGCAGATGTTTTTATGATGAGTACAAGCATTTGTTCTCGAGTCATGGATGTGTATATGTTTATTTAGTATATTTCTAATATTTACATATATATATTATTATTAATATTTCTCCGTTATCTAGTATCCACACAAGCTCTTAATGATGCTTACCTTATGGACTTGTAATAGGTGTGAGAGTATGAATATTATTTATTTATATTTCAAGCCCTTTAAGCTGGCCAATGGCTTAAGTTTACATGGTTAAATGTGCATATTTCAATAAGTCAGACACCGCTCCGGTACAGCAATAGAACAAACGTTCAATTGTACTCTTTCTCACTATTTCAGCAATTTGTTGTGTAAGCGAGATGTCTATACTGACACAGTATATCAGTGTGCATCATCAGCTTTCTGCCGGCGCTTGCCACAAAAAAAAATCACATTAAAAAACGCGCAACTATAAATCATTTTGCAAAATGGTAGAGAACCCCTGCAACTTTAAAATTAACGTGAGCTTGTATTATGAGGACATTCTTGTAATTTATAGGCCGTGAGATCCGGTATATCCCGTAATTAAGTGTTGATTATACAGCTCTCTTTAAACGTTAATTAGGCTCAAAAAGTGAGTTGCAGCTATAGATAAACACTGCTAAATGAAAGAGTTTGCTTGGCAATATGCTTGTTAATATAACAGCATATTTTTTTTACGGTAATAAAAAAAATTGCTGCTTCAGATGGCAAACATTATCAGCTAGATTACGTTTAAGTTTTCTTTCTTACCATTTTATTTTTTAATGCTCAATATGCAACTCATGCAGGAAATCTGAAAATAACTGTTGTTTTTTATTTTGTTTAAACGATTACTTTCTCTTAAATGGGTTTATGTTCTTAAGTCGGTTAAAGGAAAGCATTAATTGAAAGTGTTGCAAAAACGAGAAAAAAAATATTTTTTCAGAGCTTTCGATGCGTGCGCTGCGTAAACAGTTAAAGTTACGTATAAATCCAGGAACAGTTCTTTTTTAAAAGTTAAAAAAAAAGTCTGCGATAGCATATGTATATTCTTTGAAATTGACTTTCTAGAACCATTTTTTGGTAATCTTATTTGTTCTAAAATAATGTACTATCTGCGAAGGTGTTTTTGTAAACATGAAATTATTCCTTATCGAAATGAATACATTACCCACCACAAGTATTTAATTTTGAGTAAATTGTTTTTGGCATCATTTGATTTCAATGAATATCGAGATACCATAGTTTTAAAATATCATGCACGAATTTATTTAATGATTTTCAAGGCGGGGCGCGGGCGGTACGAGCAATTCATAATTATTTTATAAACATGATTTAAATCCTTGGCCAAATAAATGCTCAAGTAAAATCTTTTAACCTACCCCACCGTTGTTATTATCCGACATCTGCGCGAATGAAGTCGCGGGCACAGCTAGTATCATATAAGATGGTTCGAACATCAGACAACAGACATTTGATTTTACCATATTTGATTATGCTAACGCACGCACATGAAACCCTTTATTCGGATTCGGATTTTAGGCACGATTCTATTTTCCAAAGAAAAAAATAACTTTTCTTTATATTTGCGTTTGGTAACATAAGGTGCTACATTTATTACATGTTTTTTACTTTGACAAGCGAAAGTAGACCTAATTATAAAAATTAGGGTTCTGGCTCAAAGAAAAGGGTTTTCCTCCTGCCAGTCTAATTTTTATTACATTCGTATGTTATGCTTAAATTAAACTCTTTACGTTTTATTTTTCTCAGAATATCCCATGTGGATGTTAACGAACAATATTTTCTTTGAAAATCATTGTTGAGCCGGACATAGTTAATATAATTCGTATCTTTCTTAGATAATTGAATATGATTTTGAGTTAAATCTTCAACTAATTATTATCTAGCATAACTAGTGGCATAACAGGGCTAGAAAACAATCTAAGCATATAATTATGTCTGAAAATTTATTCATGACTAGTATAAGTAATATACTCACATCAATTAGTGATCCGCATTAAGAATAAAATAATCTAGTACTCTAGCCTAGTACATAATTTTCGTTGATTTGGATCCAAAATGTTTGATCCCGTAAAAATTAGAAACAAGATCCGCAAATTATACAGCACCAAAGTTGATTAAAAGGCTATTTTGTAAGGTCATGGAAAGGAACATAAATAACCAGCTGATCCGATACCTAGAAAGCCCCGCATTAATTAATGATCGTCGGTATGGGTTTCGGCCGAAACGGTCAAGGGGTGATCTTCTAGCGTATTTAATGCATGTCTGGGGTGAAGCTATTGACAAACGTGGTGAGTCAGTAGCTGTTAGCCTTGACATTACCAAAGCTTTTGATCGGGTCTGGCACAGGACTCTTCTCTCCAAGCTCCCGGCATACGGTCTGACCGCTCAGCTCTGCAACTGGACCGCCGGCAAGCGAAGAATCCGTGTCCTCGCAGATGGATGCGCTTCGGGGTTCATGTCAGGGAATGCTGGTGTACCACAAGGCTCTGTTCTATCCCCCACACTCTTTCTTCTTCATATCAATGACATGCATCCGTTAGGAAACATTCATTGCTATGCGAAGGATAGTACAGTCCATGGGGGATATTACGGTCGCCCAGGAGCTGGGCGCACTGAAAACGAGCGGGAGAGAGGGATAATCTCACCATTGAGCTCAACAGCTCAGGAGCACGTGTGCCGGTCTTCGGAGTCATCAATTCACTGTCTCCACCTTAACATCACGCACAAAGAAATTTAGTGCCTCGTTTCTCTGTCGTACCTACTTCCAGAACTTGGCACTCTTTGCCAGTACATATGTTCCCTCCCTCCTATAACATGGGTTCCTTCAAGAGAGGCGTGAAAAAGCACCTTTTGGGCCGGCATGGCGGAAGCGGCTAGAGCAGTGTCTAAACTCTATGCCTTCGAATATGAACTCTTCACATCAGGTGGTATTGGGTCGATTGCCGTGCTTCGTATAACAAAAAAAGGCAACCTCCGAACGTCGATTGTCTCTCGATAAAAAATGTCATTAGTACCTACTATGTGTCATTAGTGGTACCTTAATCCGTTCTAAAAAGAGCCGTTTTTCAACTGACGTGCTACGCTTGATGTTTGCCTATTTTTACAAGAAGACGAATGTTATGCAGATTTTTTTTCTAAATATAAACAGTTTGAAGCTCCGCTCTGGTTTCCATTTTGTAATCTCTTAGGTAAGGACTGTAACACTAACTTTTGTTTATAGGGGACCTCTGATATGTTTTACTTACTGAATACTCCTGCTAAAAAAAGCAAAAAACAATGACAGCCGCTCTTTTATTGCAATTAATCTGAAGCTTCCATTGAAAATGTATGCAGATATCCGTATAATTTGAATTCCACTTTACAATAAAATATCTGATAAATGCTGGCCGGAACAGAAACCGCAAAATATCTGTTCTTTCCACACTTCATTCACATTTTCCAGTAATAACAGCCACCGAATTGTTCGAAAATAAATTACCTCCAATAAGATCGTGCAATTTAACGCAGATTACACAGTTAATGCAAAAATCACATCGAATGGGGGTTTAATGCAAACGGGTAAACAAGCGAAGGCCGTGAGTCTATATAAGTATACTTAACCATGCAGTAAGCTGCGGAACACAAAGGGGTCTATAAATTCATTGACCAAGAGACATACAAAATAGTGATGTTACTATATTCAGAAAGAACATAAGTTCGATTTACGTGAATAAGAAAATATGTTAAAACGAAATCACTTTATTGCGAAGTTACTGCGATGTACGCGACTAATTTTCAGTTCTCACACCTAGCCTTCGCGTTTGAGATGCAGTGCTACCGTCTCGCATATACGTCCCAATAATGGTGGGAACAGGCCTTCTTACATGGGAGGAGCTTGGGACATAACACCACCACGCTTGGCCCAATGCGGGTTGGTGGGTTAAAGCGTTTGTATTAACAACCGGGACCAACGACTTTTTGAAGCACAGAGGAGCTCGAGATTATAAATTTCATTGACCCATCCCGGGACCGACCATGGCAAAAGTTGCTTTGTTTTCGTAATTAAAACCAGAACTCTGCATCGTCTCGCATACTCTGCATTAGTAAGTCACACAAGGTTTAGAATGAAAGAGTGCCATGCAAAAATTCATGTAGGTATTCTATCAAAAAGTGCAAGATTAAATACCTCGGGCACGTGCTAAGACACAATAGGCTTAAGCTACTTTAATTAATTATGACGGCAGTCGACGAAAAGTTTCGCGCGGGGCGCAGAAAAACATCTTTGCTGAGGAGCATCTGAGAGTCGACAAAAATTACATCCGACGAGCAACTGTCTCGTGAGGGACAGAAAAGGATCTATGAAGCTAGCCGCCGATCTCCAGCAATGAATAGGCACCAGAAGAAGAACGTTCTGATCTAGACTTACCATTAAAAAAAGCCTTGAAATTATAAACTCAATTCAACGGGCTAGCTTAATCGCACCAAACAAATGAAACATGGCCTATTCTGTTTAATTTGTTTGACAAATATTTTATTTAAGATTCTTGACCTTATAAAGTGGGGTTATAATTTGTTTGTTAGAAATGTCATTTCATTAACATCAAACTTAAAGGAAGCAAAATAGACTCTAAAACAACAGTTTATTAGGACATTCACAGTGTAAATTAGTGTATCTATGAAGAAAGTTTATTTTAGTAAACTTAAATAACTAAAAGAAAATATCGAAACTTCACGCGAAAGCTAGGTCGAGTAGTTCTCGAGTTAATTAACAGCTGCTTCGAGTGTTATTAGTTTCTTTTTACAAGTAAACGAGTGGAATATTAACGTTCTATTCAATATAAAGATTTTAAGAAATTTCTCCTGTTATCGGACTCTGCAATAATTACTACTTGAGAAGGAATGAGGAACTGTATATTTTTTATTGTATTTTGCCTTTTTAGGACGATTCTCATACTTACTTGATATTAGTCTGCGAAAAATTCGATGAAAAGATCGGAAATGAAAATATCATTATATCTGCAGACAAGAACCCAGCTTTTTCGTTATGAGTAATATTTATTTTTCAACAAATTGCTTTCAGAATGTCATTTAATATTTAAAACATGCTTATAATAAATATGAAACATGTTTTTTAAATATTGAAAATAATAATAGGGATACTTTAAAAATTAAGGTTTTATACATCTTGAATAAGGTAAACCAATTCTGATATATTAATATCGGTTATGTTGTCTTTGGAAATGATTAAACTAAATTTTTTGCAGCTTCAGATAAATAATGTTATGACATAAATGAAAGTTTGGTGATTATTAATAATACCTTTAAAGGCAGTCATATTTCAGTTCAAAATGATGTCGCAAACGCTACTATAATATGCTCAATATTGTTGAGGTAATTTTCGACAAACTGTGATGCTCCTTATACCCAACTATGTCTATTTCATTTTATCCAATCAGAGATATTTTATTAAACACTATTAAATTAAACGACATACCTACTGTCACTGTAGGCGGAATTTTCCCAGTCTATATTTTTGTCATTTGAAATTCCAGTGATTTGTGAAGCGACGAATGAATAAGTATAGACAGAAATTAAAAAAACCGACCACGCGCAGTGTATGGTCCCGTTGTTGACCGTCATAATATGCCTTAAGAGATGGCTTGTTGTTTGATACCTATTTAGTTCATTATAAATTAGCACTTCCTCTTCTATTCAGGAGCACAAGTGCCGTTCTTTGAAGTCATAAATTCACAGCCTCCACCTCAACATCGCGCAACGTAATTCGTTTCTTTGTCATACTAACAAAATTTGGAATTCTATGCCAGCATACGTGTTTTTCTTTAAAACGGCTATTACACAGGTTCCTTCAAAAGAGTCGTGAAATGGTACCTTAGGGGCCGGCATGGTAGAAGCGGCTAGAGCAGTGTTCATTGTTCAACCTGCACTAGCTGTCTCCGCATATGGACTTTTCTTACCGTTTACATCAGGTGGTGTTCAGACATTTCCCGCGCTTTGTTTAAAAATAAAATAAGTTAAGGAGTTGAATGATGGCGCAGAATACAGTCTAGGTCATTGACAATATTCCTTGCTTGGATCCCGAATTTTGGTCTCGATAGTGATCATAATTTTATACCACATCGTTTCAGAGACCACAACGGGCGTATATTTTACATAAACAGCACGCGTACAGTTTCGTCGGACAGAAAATTTGGCAGTCGCGGCTCCAATAGTTTCCAATAAAGAAATTCTGAGTAAACAATATTGAATTAAAATTTTCAACCAGGGGATTAAAAATTTAGAACCAATTTCAACATTAAAGCATCGATAGTAGTCTATGTGGTCTAGTGGTTGAGAGACTTTAGATTTAGTGGTCCGGGGCTCAATTCTCAAGAAATTTTCTGCACGGTTTGGTAGGTGGCAGGACTTCTCTAAGTCTGCCGCTATAAAAAAATGATTAACAGAATTGTTGTGTTCCAGCAGCGAAAGGTAAGATAGCCAGTTCCTCTGTGGTTTTAAGCACGGCAAATGACTCAACACTACCTAATTTAAAGCGGTAAAAAGATTATATGCGAAGACAGCTATTGTAGTTATGATACTGCTCTAGCCGCATCCACCTTTCCATGCGCCGAAAAAAGTGCTTTTTACGCCTCTTTTGAAGGATGGGTTCCTTCAAAAGAGGCGTAAAAAGCACTTTTGTTATAGAAAGGAGGGAACACATGTGCTTGCAAAGATCTTTAGGTTATTTAAGTACGACAAAGGAAAGAGGCACTAAATTTCTTTGTGCGTGATGTTGAGACGGAGACAGTGAATTAATGACTCCGAAGACTAGCAAGACGAAGGTCAAAAAGCTCTTCACAGCACTCTCGATGATAAATTTATTTTTATACAACTAGATGACAAACAAGCTGACGGCCCACCTGGTGGTAAGCGGTTACCGCCGCCTATAGACACCTGCAATAACAAGGAAAAGCACTTGATATTGCAGGTGCGTTGTCATCCTGAGGCCTAAGATGAAATACCGTCCATGCCCAGTAATTACACTGGCTACCCTTCCCTTCAATCCGAAACACAGCGAACTGTTTCACGGCTGAAATAAGAAAGGCGGTGGTACCTACCCAGGCGACCCTACATAAAGCCGATAAAAGGCGCTAAGCGATGCAATATTTCGACGCTATTGCAGAGGGTCAAGGTTGTTCGTGACCTCTACATCGCCAATGATACAAACAGCATGACGCTGAAGTCTGTCCAGTTCATCAAGGAGGTACTTGGCGGGGCCATCGCCCTAGTGCGAGCAATATTCCACGCAAGACCGGACCTGAGTTTTATAAAGCAGGCATAATTGGTCAGCCGTGAAAAATCCACGCACCTTGTTCACGACACCAAGTTTCCGTGGTTGAGGAATCCGGGTGTAACTCGCTTCTAACTTCAGTCTTATCATCGACGAAGACCAAGAAGCTTCCCCGTTAAGATTTCAACCAAAGGAATGACAAGAAAATGTGTTCTTAGAAAAGACTTACTTACGTTGGACGCTTATTAACCCCTCAAACATCGGGTTCCAGACACAACTATTTTTTCAACTGTCATAGCTTTCTGGTGGGATAACGCTACTTGGGGGATTAAAATAATATGCCTACATCAGGGTGTTAGGGAAAAGTTCACAAAAATGAATTCAGATGGCAGAGCTGATGAACCCAAACTTGTGGAAAAAATGATTTGGAAAAAAAACTGCTGTTTCATACTTGGTTTTATATCTTCACTATCTATTTGTATCGAACAGCTAATTTTTATTTCGCGTTTTTTTAACAATTCAGATTAAGAATCTCCCTTTGTGTTTGAGAGTGCTTTTATCTTTGAAGTTTCCACATCAGAGGCAATAGATTTTTTATTGTGTCATCATTATCACGAGCTTTTATACGGGCCACTGCTGGGTACAGGCCTTACTACATGGGAGAAATACATAAGGAGTTTGTCCATAGTACCACCACGCTAACCCAATGCAGGTTGGTAGTTTAAAGCAGTTGCAGTAACAACAGGGGCCAACAGTCTAACGTGCATTCCGAAGCAGGAGTCTGAGATTGTAAATTTTGGTTGACCTTTCCTGGGATCGACCATGGTCAACCATCTTTAAACTTGGAAATAAAAACTAAAAATTGAGTTATTTTAACAAAAATGAAAAAACACTGGCCGAATGCGAGTTGGTGAGTGACTAAGGGCTTAACGTGCCTTCCGAAGTACGGAGGAGCTCGATGTAACAATTTTGCTTGACCCATCCCAGGATCGACCATGGCGAAAGTTGATTTGTTTCCGTAATCGATACCTGATCGCTCAAGTCACTACGCCACCGAGCTCCCCAGACCCTTCTTCTATTGTGTACTGCCTACATACTTATCGATAGATAAGAGTATAGAAGAATTCCTTTTAAATATAGTACATATCTATTTAGTACACCATAGTTAGCTTTAGAGTTTACAGGCTATTAATTATAGTATTTCCTAAGTAAGTTATAATGAGCACAAAGGGCTTTGTTATAAATGGAAGTATAATAATAGCTGGCATCTCCATGTATGATACGGTATTTTATACGTGGGTCTATTTTCAACTAATTGTGTTCCGGATATAAGGGTAAGACGTCTGAGTAAGTATTATACCATGAGTAGAATATATACTTGTAGTCCTCTTCAAGCTTTAGTAACTTTTTTATATAATGTAATACCCTATTCAATGAGGAGCTCGTTAGCATAATGTTTTGAGCGCTCAAGTTTCGTATGATAAAACTAAGAAACTTTTGCCATGGCCGATCCCAGGATGGGTCAACCAAAAATTACAATCTCAGACTTCTCCGTGCTTCGGATTGCACATTAGACTGTTGGTCGCTGTTGTTACTTTAACCCACCAACCGCATTGGGCCAGCATGTTGGTGTTACAGCTCAAACTCCTCATGTGTTTTTCCTATGTAGGAAGGCACATGAGGAGTCACACTAGTAGTAGGTAGGCACACTGTTTCCAGCTGTGGAACGTATATAGGACGGCTGGTGATGACCCTATTCAATTGGACATTAAATACTCAAGTTATTGGAAGGGTTTAAATGAAAAATAAGAATACCCTATTAAGTTCTATTATAGAAACATTCACAGTTCGTTCCATCATAGTAAATGATTTTTGGGTTATGTGCTTTCCCAGTTGAAATAATAATCCTTATTCAAAATGATATGATAATGGCTTAGCTGGAGTTTTAAAACTTTTATTTTTGCAAACCCTAATTAATTGTTTTATACGAGGTTCATTTCTAACAAGCCCGTTCATATCGTGATAGTAAAAAGTTTAAACCAAAATAAACTAAATGAGCCGGTGCTTCACTGTCTGCTGTTTCTGGAAATAACCTAACACCAATTCAAGTAAATGTTTTTAGTAGTAAGTAGTTAAATTTAATTATTTACGTTTTCATGTTTTTGAGCCGGTTTTCATTTAAAAAAAAAAATAGTTTTTATTTCCAAATTTAAAGCTAGATGCTTGACCGTTAGCATTATCTTCTTGTCTATCTCTTAGTCGCTGGTTGAAATACATATTAGTACTGTTTTAAAGATTCGTTTCACTTGCCATTTTGTTTAATGTCGTTTACTGAGGAGTTATGTTCTCGACTATCTATAAAAAATTTCATTAGTACCAAATGAAATTGGTATGGGGGCAACCTGGTAGTATACATATTAGAACACAAAAAGGATTATCAAAATCAATTCATATTTGACGGAGATGTGAGCTAACATACATAAAAACAGAAACTTGTATTGATAACCTCCTTCTTCATTTGAAGTCGGTTAAAAATGATAAAGACCGTGCCTGGCTTTGAACATGGGTCTCCCTCCCTGCCAACAGAAAGAGGTTATCGACCATCCCTTTCTATCATAATGTAATGATGATGTGCACTTTCATAAGTAGCCCGCGTATGGAACTAGATAGGTACTCCACTATACCAAATATCTTATTCTAACATGTACCCAGGGTTTTGTTATTTCGGAAATTCTGTAGCATATCTGCTTGCTTACAAGGCAATAATATGAATATTTCCTTGTAAAGAAATGTGGAAACACCTGAATGGTCCCTGATTATCGCTTGAGGGACAGAGCGTGACAAGAAAACGGCATAAGGTTTACCAAAATAAGGTTCGAGTCATTCACAAATTCATATCATTCGCGCACGAAATTCATAGCTCCAAAAATTGGGCAGCAGGGGGTGGGGCATATATCAATTTCCTGCCAAATACATCTGTTATGGTCAGTGGTTTTTTATGCGTATTGTTGGGGGACTTTTCTCCTTTGCTATCAAAATAAAGCTTTCTCTTGAATTACAGAGTAGATGGTACGAGGTCTACAGGCAATTAGGCGGGCGGTACGCCTTTTTGTTACCCATGTCGAATAAAAAATCGCGTCTGTGGTCTAGTGGTTGAGACCACCTACCTCAGATCTAGAGGTCCGGGGTTCGATTCCCGTGGGGGCAGAAATTTTCTGCTCGGTTTGGTTGGTGGTAGGGCTTTTCTAGAACGGCCTGGCTAGCTACCACCATCTTACCTAAGTCTGCCGCCGTAACAATAATGTTAACAGCATTGTTGTGCTCCGGCAGTTGGAGGTAAAATAGCCAGTTCCTCTGTGGTTGAGGAATCCGGGTGTAACTCGGTTCCATCGTCGGCCTTATCTTCACTTACCATCAGGTGAGATAAAGGCCAAGAGTTACCCCGTTAAGGTTTAAAAAAAACACTAAGTCAGTTTTGCAAAAAAGTTTATGACTCGCCTGATGGCTAGCATCATAAGCTCCGAAGGCACTAAACGCTTCTTGTACTTACCTAGTATACAAACGTATTGCCTACCACAAAAATCAAGAGTACGGGTTAAACAGCTTAAGATACAGTCTCCTTTGCTCCTATGAACTCTGATCACCATATTTACCGCTGGAACAACAATATGACGTAGTGATACTTGGCTGTGGTCTTTTATAAAGTGGAGGCGCTTCACACATCGGCAAATGCGAATGTATAATACCTACCACGATTGTCTTACCACTTGCGGATTGAAAACAAGAAGTATAAGGACATTATAAGTGTAGTATAGTACCGTATTTTTTATCATCAGTGTGTTTATAAGTTACCCGAATTCTCGAGTTTGCATTTGAGAGGTTCAATTTTGATTGATCCGTAAAACTCACATGTCTGTGTTTTTTTTTCTCTTTTTTGCCTTGCAGCATGTTGGTGTTTCATAAGCAATGAAAGTATAAAGACAGAGTTCTAAATAAAATATAGGTAAATTAAAATGACCATTCTTAGAAAAAAACTGTAAAATATAAATAACACTTACCTTCATATTGTTGTAGCCCATTTGCAACATCTGAAACAAGACATAACAAGTTAATATTTGAAACACTTTGAGATGTTTACTAACTTAATTTAGTTAATTAACAGCTGCTTCGAGTGTTATTAGTTTCTTTTTACAAGTAAACGAGTGGAATATTAACGTTCTATTCAATATAAAGATTTTAAGAAATTTCTCCTGTTATCGGACTCTGCAATAATTACTACTTGAGAAGGAATGAGGAACTGTATATTTTTTATTGTATTTTGCCTTTTTAGGACGATTCTCATACTTACTTGATATTAGTCTGCGAAAAATTCGATGAAAAGATCGGAAATGAAAATATCATTATATCTGCAGACAAGAACCCAGCTTTTTCGTTATGAGTAATATTTATTTTTCAACAAATTGCTTTCAGAATGTCATTTAATATTTAAAACATGCTTATAATAAATATGAAACATGTTTTTTAAATATTGAAAATAATAATAGGGATACTTTAAAAATTAAGGTTTTATACATCTTGAATAAGGTAAACCAATTCTGATATATTAATATCGGTTATGTTGTCTTTGGAAATGATTAAACTAAATTTTTTGCAGCTTCAGATAAATAATGTTATGACATAAATGAAAGTTTGGTGATTATTAATAATACCTTTAAAGGCAGTCATATTTCAGTTCAAAATGATGTCGCAAACGCTACTATAATATGCTCAATATTGTTGAGGTAATTTTCGACAAACTGTGATGCTCCTTATACCCAACTATGTCTATTTCATTTTATCCAATCAGAGATATTTTATTAAACACTATTAAATTAAACGACATACCTACTGTCACTGTAGGCGGAATTTTCCCAGTCTATATTTTTGTCATTTGAAATTCCAGTGATTTGTGAAGCGACGAATGAATAAGTATAGACAGAAATTAAAAAAACCGACCACGCGCAGTGTATGGTCCCGTTGTTGACCGTCATAATATGCCTTAAGAGATGGCTTGTTGTTTGATACCTATTTAGTTCATTATAAATTAGCACTTCCTCTTCTATTCAGGAGCACAAGTGCCGTTCTTTGAAGTCATAAATTCACAGCCTCCACCTCAACATCGCGCAACGTAATTCGTTTCTTTGTCATACTAACAAAATTTGGAATTCTATGCCAGCATACGTGTTTTTCTTTAAAACGGCTATTACACAGGTTCCTTCAAAAGAGTCGTGAAATGGTACCTTAGGGGCCGGCATGGTAGAAGCGGCTAGAGCAGTGTTCATTGTTCAACCTGCACTAGCTGTCTCCGCATATGGACTTTTCTTACCGTTTACATCAGGTGGTGTTCAGACATTTCCCGCGCTTTGTTTAAAAATAAAATAAGTTAAGGAGTTGAATGATGGCGCAGAATACAGTCTAGGTCATTGACAATATTCCTTGCTTGGATCCCGAATTTTGGTCTCGATAGTGATCATAATTTTATACCACATCGTTTCAGAGACCACAACGGGCGTATATTTTACATAAACAGCACGCGTACAGTTTCGTCGGACAGAAAATTTGGCAGTCGCGGCTCCAATAGTTTCCAATAAAGAAATTCTGAGTAAACAATATTGAATTAAAATTTTCAACCAGGGGATTAAAAATTTAGAACCAATTTCAACATTAAAGCATCGATAGTAGTCTATGTGGTCTAGTGGTTGAGAGACTTTAGATTTAGTGGTCCGGGGCTCAATTCTCAAGAAATTTTCTGCACGGTTTGGTAGGTGGCAGGACTTCTCTAAGTCTGCCGCTATAAAAAAATGATTAACAGAATTGTTGTGTTCCAGCAGCGAAAGGTAAGATAGCCAGTTCCTCTGTGGTTTTAAGCACGGCAAATGACTCAACACTACCTAATTTAAAGCGGTAAAAAGATTATATGCGAAGACAGCTATTGTAGTTATGATACTGCTCTAGCCGCATCCACCTTTCCATGCGCCGAAAAAAGTGCTTTTTACGCCTCTTTTGAAGGATGGGTTCCTTCAAAAGAGGCGTAAAAAGCACTTTTGTTATAGAAAGGAGGGAACACATGTGCTTGCAAAGATCTTTAGGTTATTTAAGTACGACAAAGGAAAGAGGCACTAAATTTCTTTGTGCGTGATGTTGAGACGGAGACAGTGAATTAATGACTCCGAAGACTAGCAAGACGAAGGTCAAAAAGCTCTTCACAGCACTCTCGATGATAAATTTATTTTTATACAACTAGATGACAAACAAGCTGACGGCCCACCTGGTGGTAAGCGGTTACCGCCGCCTATAGACACCTGCAATAACAAGGAAAAGCACTTGATATTGCAGGTGCGTTGTCATCCTGAGGCCTAAGATGAAATACCGTCCATGCCCAGTAATTACACTGGCTACCCTTCCCTTCAATCCGAAACACAGCGAACTGTTTCACGGCTGAAATAAGAAAGGCGGTGGTACCTACCCAGGCGACCCTACATAAAGCCGATAAAAGGCGCTAAGCGATGCAATATTTCGACGCTATTGCAGAGGGTCAAGGTTGTTCGTGACCTCTACATCGCCAATGATACAAACAGCATGACGCTGAAGTCTGTCCAGTTCATCAAGGAGGTACTTGGCGGGGCCATCGCCCTAGTGCGAGCAATATTCCACGCAAGACCGGACCTGAGTTTTATAAAGCAGGCATAATTGGTCAGCCGTGAAAAATCCACGCACCTTGTTCACGACACCAAGTTTCCGTGGTTGAGGAATCCGGGTGTAACTCGCTTCTAACTTCAGTCTTATCATCGACGAAGACCAAGAAGCTTCCCCGTTAAGATTTCAACCAAAGGAATGACAAGAAAATGTGTTCTTAGAAAAGACTTACTTACGTTGGACGCTTATTAACCCCTCAAACATCGGGTTCCAGACACAACTATTTTTTCAACTGTCATAGCTTTCTGGTGGGATAACGCTACTTGGGGGATTAAAATAATATGCCTACATCAGGGTGTTAGGGAAAAGTTCACAAAAATGAATTCAGATGGCAGAGCTGATGAACCCAAACTTGTGGAAAAAATGATTTGGAAAAAAAACTGCTGTTTCATACTTGGTTTTATATCTTCACTATCTATTTGTATCGAACAGCTAATTTTTATTTCGCGTTTTTTTAACAATTCAGATTAAGAATCTCCCTTTGTGTTTGAGAGTGCTTTTATCTTTGAAGTTTCCACATCAGAGGCAATAGATTTTTTATTGTGTCATCATTATCACGAGCTTTTATACGGGCCACTGCTGGGTACAGGCCTTACTACATGGGAGAAATACATAAGGAGTTTGTCCATAGTACCACCACGCTAACCCAATGCAGGTTGGTAGTTTAAAGCAGTTGCAGTAACAACAGGGGCCAACAGTCTAACGTGCATTCCGAAGCAGGAGTCTGAGATTGTAAATTTTGGTTGACCTTTCCTGGGATCGACCATGGTCAACCATCTTTAAACTTGGAAATAAAAACTAAAAATTGAGTTATTTTAACAAAAATGAAAACACTGGCCGAATGCGAGTTGGTGAGTGACTAAGGGCTTAACGTGCCTTCCGAAGTACGGAGGAGCTCGATGTAACAATTTTGCTTGACCCATCCCAGGATCGACCATGGCGAAAGTTGATTTGTTTCCGTAATCGATACCTGATCGCTCAAGTCACTACGCCACCGAGCTCCCCAGACCCTTCTTCTATTGTGTACTGCCTACATACTTATCGATAGATAAGAGTATAGAAGAATTCCTTTTAAATATAGTACATATCTATTTAGTACACCATAGTTAGCTTTAGAGTTTACAGGCTATTAATTATAGTATTTCCTAAGTAAGTTATAATGAGCACAAAGGGCTTTGTTATAAATGGAAGTATAATAATAGCTGGCATCTCCATGTATGATACGGTATTTTATACGTGGGTCTATTTTCAACTAATTGTGTTCCGGATATAAGGGTAAGACGTCTGAGTAAGTATTATACCATGAGTAGAATATATACTTGTAGTCCTCTTCAAGCTTTAGTAACTTTTTTATATAATGTAATACCCTATTCAATGAGGAGCTCGTTAGCATAATGTTTTGAGCGCTCAAGTTTCGTATGATAAAACTAAGAAACTTTTGCCATGGCCGATCCCAGGATGGGTCAACCAAAAATTACAATCTCAGACTTCTCCGTGCTTCGGATTGCACATTAGACTGTTGGTCGCTGTTGTTACTTTAACCCACCAACCGCATTGGGCCAGCATGTTGGTGTTACAGCTCAAACTCCTCATGTGTTTTTCCTATGTAGGAAGGCACATGAGGAGTCACACTAGTAGTAGGTAGGCACACTGTTTCCAGCTGTGGAACGTATATAGGACGGCTGGTGATGACCCTATTCAATTGGACATTAAATACTCAAGTTATTGGAAGGGTTTAAATGAAAAATAAGAATACCCTATTAAGTTCTATTATAGAAACATTCACAGTTCGTTCCATCATAGTAAATGATTTTTGGGTTATGTGCTTTCCCAGTTGAAATAATAATCCTTATTCAAAATGATATGATAATGGCTTAGCTGGAGTTTTAAAACTTTTATTTTTGCAAACCCTAATTAATTGTTTTATACGAGGTTCATTTCTAACAAGCCCGTTCATATCGTGATAGTAAAAAGTTTAAACCAAAATAAACTAAATGAGCCGGTGCTTCACTGTCTGCTGTTTCTGGAAATAACCTAACACCAATTCAAGTAAATGTTTTTAGTAGTAAGTAGTTAAATTTAATTATTTACGTTTTCATGTTTTTGAGCCGGTTTTCATTTAAAAAAAAAAATAGTTTTTATTTCCAAATTTAAAGCTAGATGCTTGACCGTTAGCATTATCTTCTTGTCTATCTCTTAGTCGCTGGTTGAAATACATATTAGTACTGTTTTAAAGATTCGTTTCACTTGCCATTTTGTTTAATGTCGTTTACTGAGGAGTTATGTTCTCGACTATCTATAAAAAATTTCATTAGTACCAAATGAAATTGGTATGGGGGCAACCTGGTAGTATACATATTAGAACACAAAAAGGATTATCAAAATCAATTCATATTTGACGGAGATGTGAGCTAACATACATAAAAACAGAAACTTGTATTGATAACCTCCTTCTTCATTTGAAGTCGGTTAAAAATGATAAAGACCGTGCCTGGCTTTGAACATGGGTCTCCCTCCCTGCCAACAGAAAGAGGTTATCGACCATCCCTTTCTATCATAATGTAATGATGATGTGCACTTTCATAAGTAGCCCGCGTATGGAACTAGATAGGTACTCCACTATACCAAATATCTTATTCTAACATGTACCCAGGGTTTTGTTATTTCGGAAATTCTGTAGCATATCTGCTTGCTTACAAGGCAATAATATGAATATTTCCTTGTAAAGAAATGTGGAAACACCTGAATGGTCCCTGATTATCGCTTGAGGGACAGAGCGTGACAAGAAAACGGCATAAGGTTTACCAAAATAAGGTTCGAGTCATTCACAAATTCATATCATTCGCGCACGAAATTCATAGCTCCAAAAATTGGGCAGCAGGGGGTGGGGCATATATCAATTTCCTGCCAAATACATCTGTTATGGTCAGTGGTTTTTTATGCGTATTGTTGGGGGACTTTTCTCCTTTGCTATCAAAATAAAGCTTTCTCTTGAATTACAGAGTAGATGGTACGAGGTCTACAGGCAATTAGGCGGGCGGTACGCCTTTTTGTTACCCATGTCGAATAAAAAATCGCGTCTGTGGTCTAGTGGTTGAGACCACCTACCTCAGATCTAGAGGTCCGGGGTTCGATTCCCGTGGGGGCAGAAATTTTCTGCTCGGTTTGGTTGGTGGTAGGGCTTTTCTAGAACGGCCTGGCTAGCTACCACCATCTTACCTAAGTCTGCCGCCGTAACAATAATGTTAACAGCATTGTTGTGCTCCGGCAGTTGGAGGTAAAATAGCCAGTTCCTCTGTGGTTGAGGAATCCGGGTGTAACTCGGTTCCATCGTCGGCCTTATCTTCACTTACCATCAGGTGAGATAAAGGCCAAGAGTTACCCCGTTAAGGTTTAAAAAAAACACTAAGTCAGTTTTGCAAAAAAGTTTATGACTCGCCTGATGGCTAGCATCATAAGCTCCGAAGGCACTAAACGCTTCTTGTACTTACCTAGTATACAAACGTATTGCCTACCACAAAAATCAAGAGTACGGGTTAAACAGCTTAAGATACAGTCTCCTTTGCTCCTATGAACTCTGATCACCATATTTACCGCTGGAACAACAATATGACGTAGTGATACTTGGCTGTGGTCTTTTATAAAGTGGAGGCGCTTCACACATCGGCAAATGCGAATGTATAATACCTACCACGATTGTCTTACCACTTGCGGATTGAAAACAAGAAGTATAAGGACATTATAAGTGTAGTATAGTACCGTATTTTTTATCATCAGTGTGTTTATAAGTTACCCGAATTCTCGAGTTTGCATTTGAGAGGTTCAATTTTGATTGATCCGTAAAACTCACATGTCTGTGTTTTTTTTTCTCTTTTTTGCCTTGCAGCATGTTGGTGTTTCATAAGCAATGAAAGTATAAAGACAGAGTTCTAAATAAAATATAGGTAAATTAAAATGACCATTCTTAGAAAAAAACTGTAAAATATAAATAACACTTACCTTCATATTGTTGTAGCCCATTTGCAACATCTGAAACAAGACATAACAAGTTAATATTTGAAACACTTTGAGATGTTTACTAACTTAAATTTGAATTTAAATAATTTAAGACGTCTTGAGAAAGTTTGCCTCGATACCTAATACTGAACTTTCGTCCCTTAAGAGCCCGCCGCCGCGCCGGAGTTCTCACCGTGATAAAAAATCTATTATGTCCTGTGTGTGCTTCACAAATTATACATCAAAGAAAATTATCCAAGTTTTTCAATAGAGAGTTAAGGAAGGTTCAGGGCATATAATTTGTGAAGCATCTTGAGTATAAGTTTTTCTACCCATTGTTCCTGTGAATCTGTTGCTGAAAACATTACATATTATTCAGCTCTGAGGGAGTCACGTATGTTTCATCGTGATAGAAATGTATCTACCTTCAATGTACCTAATTCAAAGAATATTAAGTTTAATAAAATTCTTTGAATTTAAAAACTCGTCCTATTCTTTGACTGTACCTACATATTACTTCAGGTCTTATTGTATAGTATATTAAAGAAATTGTTTTTTTTTCATATAACTAGATGACAAACAAGTCCACCTGATGGTAAGCGGTTGCTGCCGCCTATAGACACCTGCAATAACAAGAAAGAATCACTTGATATTGCAGGTGCATTGTCATCCTGAGGCCTAAGATGAAATGCCGTCCATGCTCAATAATGACACTGGCTATCTTTCCCTTCAATCTGAAACACAGCAAACTGATTCACGGCTGTAGTGGTACCTACCCAGACGACCCTACATACGAGCCTACTACCTAGTAAGAAATAGTTAATTCAAAACTATTTTACTTTAATGTAGACGAGCACAAAAATAGTCACTACGAAAATCAAAATGTAAACATTGACCCCTTCATAAATAAATAATGTATTTATTCACAATATTGGCAGATTTCATCCTATAAGGTTTTGCTTAATAAGGCAGGTGTACAAATTGGTATTAACTAGGTAGGGAAAATAAATCTACACTGTGTTGTGAAAATCAAGGTTCAAAACTACATAGACCACCGAAAGAAATTGGAAAACGCTGACAATAAAACTCCATTTCTAAATTTTTGGGTAGGTTATTAAATTCGAAGGCGGTGTGGAGGCAATATCGGAAACTCATTAATAACGTTACAGGCTGCGTCTAATTTTACCGTGACTTGAGCATATTTTCTAAATGGATCACATTTGCGGATATTATCGGTCAAAAGTAATACCATTATTACTGCCGTAGCGATGTTTTCTTTCTGTACCCAATTAGGATCGTTGTCTTTTGTTGTTTCGTTGTCTTTTCCTTTGCACAACAGCTTTACTTGGTCTTTGTATTCGGAGGATCAAAAGTCGTACGAATATAAGTGGATAGAATGACCTTCTATGTATATGCGTTTATGTTTCGTTTGTTATAATTTCGATTTTATTTCACCGCATTTAAGGTTCTGTTTTCGATTTTACGAAAATTAAAAGGGCTGCGGTTTTTTAAAAGTTTCTTTTTTACCGCTCAACCCAAATTCACTGTTATAAGTATACAAATATAATACTAAAATACTTAATAAATGTCTACAAAACCAAAAGTTTTATTGAATCTTCTTTTTATTTGTTCCCGTTTCGAGGAATCTGTTTTTGTCGGATATTATTTTACGCCTGCTACTTGAAAACCTCTGTTACACAATAAGCTTCATTCCTTCTTTGTAGAAGGTGCTGGCGCTATAGTTTGAGCGTTTTGGTTTCAATTACGAAAAAAAAGTTATTTTCGCCATAGCTGATTCCGGGTGGGTCAAGCAAAAAATTGTAATCTCGACCTCCTCCGTGCTTCGAAAGGCACAGTAGTCCCGGTTGCAGCTGCATTGGGCCAACATTGTGGTGTTATAACTCAAACTCTCCCATGTAGATGTCGTTTTAATCATCGCAATAAAGGGGTGTTATAAGTTTGATGTGTTTGTGTGTCTGTCTGTGACTTTGTAGCTCTTAAACAAATGGACCGATTTTTATTTGGCTTTTTAAAGCTTTCGTGATTGTGATGGTTCCTAACTATTAATTATGCTAGAAGAATTTGTTCAAGCGTTTGATGACTATCAGCTCATTCCTACTTGACAAAAGCGTCATACTAACTTTCATAGATTCGATGATTTGAAATTTTGTTTTCACTTACTTCGGTGTTATTTCCAAGAAATGCTAACCTTGATATAATCCCGTACCACTAAATAAACAGCGGAGTGCTCAATTCTTCAGAAACTTACAGCAGACATAGCGTGTTTGTCGCGTTGTGTTGTTTCGTTTTAAGAAAAGTCTCAATGAGAGGGTGCTAGATAGATGATTAATGAGGCCAGTTCTTATTTACGATTTTCAATTTTATATTATTATGATAATATAATTTTGGACACGAGATAATAAAAGTTTGCTAACTTTATATGACTACTAGATTAGGAAAGTACCTCCTACATAATGTAGCGAAACATTAATAATTTTATAACCTCATATTTCTGTTCATTGTCAAAATTACACATGTCAGTTTCGGAAAGTTTATAACGACTTTTATAACTTTAAACATATCGTACATATGTTCACGTTATTATGTAATTAAATCTCAAATACTAGCAAAGTCCTGTCAGTTTGTTAATCGAAACTTTAAGTGTGAAAGTTTTACAATTACTTGTTATTATAAAAGTATTTTATCATAAATATGAACTGTATTAGTTATGAAATAGCATTTTGAGGAATAGATTTATAAGAGAATAAAAATGGGTATGTTCTTTGTAACGAAATAATTTGTGGATTAATTAAACTAAAAACTATTTTAGTTTTTTGTTTGCTAGCTGTTCAATGGTGCCTTAAGCATAGAATATTTCCTGATTATGGTAACCTGCTTCAGAAAGGGCGTCTCGTCAAGGCGCTAGAGGCTTCTACCGAATAGAGGGACTAAATTACATTTTTTTCAGACACTTTTTATACCACTAAGGTGTCAATGAAGCATATGGCTCATCTGCTTGCAGTTTTGCTACGGTTTCGTAGCAAAATTGCATTGCTACGAAACCGCAATATACGATTGCAATAGCAGGGCAATATTAACGCCCTTTTTTAAGGATCTCACGCTTCTCATTCCACAACCAACAAAATTTCTCTGAAGCCGTACAGTATGGGACCACTTTGGTTCCAACATGCGAGGATGAACTCCCGCCAGTGGCGAGCGCTGTGATAGTAGGACGAGGCTATGTGCATCATGTTAAATAATTCAATTTGGCAAAATAATATTTTTAATCTGAGTAGTTATTATCTCCTTAGACTTAAAGGATCAATACCGCTCAAAGATAGAATTGTTTAGACAAGCATTGATTTTGCTTTATAACTTCTATGTATTCCACGGTAAGAAGTTTTCCAACACCCAAGGGAATGTTTATAAAAGCACTAAAAATTTGCTTCTAAAATGAATTTTCTTGACGGTTCCAATGTATAAATTTACAAAGTATTATAACGTCGTAACTAAGAGAATACTGAAAAGAAACAATGTCAAAGTTTGTCCAACACCGAGTACTTACCTACTTTGTACGAGAAGTGGAAATTTTTCCATCGTCTCACCGAAAGTTATAAAACAAAAGTTTGTTAAAACTATGCAACTAGGGCTTGTAACGTATGTTTTACGCTACAACTTTTTTTAAATTTATTATCTGCCTAAGTTTTGAAGTACGTGAAGCTTTAAACAATACGGCTAGCTACATTTAATATGTATGTAGACTTTCAGCTTGAATTTGGAAATTCTTGACACAGTGACATCCAACCCAGTGGCATATAGGATTTAAAATTTCGCCTAAAGACGCTTAAAGCGATATACTGCTTTTTTATTTTCAAATATTATGTTAGAGCTAGCTAATCAATAAAGTACTGAGAACTTTCAATAATGCAAAACACGAATTAAAACAATTTTTTTTTATTTTTTATTTTTTTATACAAAGCACGACAAATGACTCAACACCACCTGATGTGAAGCGGTAAGAAGAGTCCATATAGACAGCTAGTGCAGTTCAGACACTGCTCTAGCCGCCTCCACCTTGCCGGCCCGAAAAGTGCTTTTTCACGCCTCTTTTGAAGGAACCCATGTTATATGTGTGTGTAAGTGTGTTGGTGGCTGTAAGTTGCAGTCATCGATTCGGGAGTGAGCAGCATAGAGTTTTACCAAGAGATCGGCTTTCTCTTGCGGCTTGTGAGCTAGCGAGCCGTCGGAACATCTCAACGGGGGCAGCGAGGGTTGACAGAAGTTGGACTGCACGGCTTTGGCCAGACGCCAGTAGCTACGGCTTCCCGTAGGATGCGTAAGAAGTTCTTGGCCAACTCGTGCAACGCGCTGTGCATCCGCTCTGATGAAGGCCCTTTTGCAGGACTTGGTGGCGTTGTTATAGACTGCTTTTGAGTGAGTCAATGTTGGGATCTCCGCAAGCTCGACCCCTGATTCAAGCGCGGTATGCCGACTGTCTGTTTTCAACAGCTGCACAATCGCGGTTGAACCAGAGGTTACGCCTACCCCTACTGATGAGATCGGAGTGAGGGATATAGTACTCCATCCCTAACATGATCTCATCAGCAACAGCAGTAGCGCTAGCGTTCGGGTCCAGCTCACTGAAACAGCGCTGCCTCCAAGGGACAGATGCGAAGTAATCCCGCATACCGTCCCAATCTGCCGACGCATAGTGCCAGATGCGGCGTTTGCAAACCATAGGTACCGGTGGCGACGCCCGTGGCACCCCAGCGGATATCAGGCAGTGATCCGATGTTCCCAAAGGAGCACGAACCTCTAGCCGATATCCATCCGGGCGAGTCGTCAGCAGAAGGTCCAACAAGGAGGGCGCGTGACCGACAATGTCTGGAATCCTGGTGGGCTGGTTTACCAGTTGGGTCAGGTCCTGCGTGAGAGCGAAAGCGTGGGCAGTTCTACCAGCATGGTCAGTTTTAGAGGAACTTAACCACGACTCGTGGTGAGCATTGAAGTCCCCTAAAAACACCAATTCCGCGGTTGGAAACTGCTCCTGCGCAACATCTGCCACCCGACTAAGATGTTCGAAAAGTCGAGTTGTTTCCATGTCACCGCTGTGGGATCTATAAAGGCACACGTAGATACGGCAATGTGTGCCCAGGTCCACATGCACCCCAAGAATAGAGTAGGAAGGGTCCTCCAAACAGCGCAGACGGCGACAGCAAACATCCGCCCGGACAAACAAGCATACCCCGGCCTTCGCTTTGAAGGACTCTTCAAGAACGTAGCCGGGGTAATCCAAGTAGCTAGTGTCTGCCGGGCGGAGTATTTGCGTCTCCGTCAAAAACAGCATTTCGGGTCGAGCCGTCTCGAGATGTTGGTGGACGGCATTGAGGTTAGCATGGAGCCCACGGATGTTAGTGAGCCCGACCTCAAACAGCGTGGTTGTGGTGGGGGTGTGCACCGCTGAACGACCGGAAATGTTTCTGAGCGCTGCCATAGTAGATGATGAAGAAGGAGAGGCGTAAATTGGGGGGACGTTGTCGCGATATATACGGTCAAAGCGTGAGGCCTGTTTCCCCAGGCAATAGCCGACAGCAGAGAAGCGCTGACCCGCCGAACGGAAGGGCCCCCGAACCCCCCCGGGAATGGCCGCCGGGACCCCACCACCCGGTCACCAACCGGCACGACGGACCACCCCAAGATTATGCGTGGCATGATAGGGCAGCCTCACGAACTGGTTAGGTTCGCTTGGGCCCCTGCACTGTACCACGGGCGGCCAGCGGAACAGCCGTTTCTTCGGGTCTCCCTGGTCGGCGGGTCAATGCAGTCTACCTGGCTCTGGTTAGACGGAAGCCGTCACTGACCGCATCCAACACCGCAACGTCCCCCCAAGCTCTGGTTGTACGCTGACTGATCCCGGAACGCGACCACAAGTGGTCACTTGGCGGGTTTTACGCCATGCGTACGGTGGTCACTAACCAGACGGGTGTTCAGACCCTACCACCAGTCGAGCAGTTGGTAGCTCGGTAATCCCTTAGTCGCCTCTTACGACACCCACGGGAAGAAATGGGGCGGTGAATTGTATTCTTAATCCGTCACCGCACGGATAAAATTTCTCGATAAATAAAATAAAATGATTCTACTCATTCCCTTTTTCCTTTTTATTGGCATTGGCATGCCAAAAAATCACATCGCACCTACAATACCAAGTGATTTACCTTGTAACTGCAGTTGTCTAAAGGCAACGGTAACACTTACCACAAGGTAAGTCGTCAGCTTGTTTGTAATCTAGCTGTATAAAAAAATGAATGAATATAAAAATTTTACAAAGCCAATAATAATAAACTATTCGCATTTGTCTAAAGTGAGTTAGAAAAACTCAGTTTCTTTTTAATCAATAAATTATTTCCAATTGCCATAGCCTATGGAGGCTTGATAGACTACGGTAACCGCTTACTCAGGTGGTCCGTATGCTTAATTTACCTTAGTGGTATAAAAAAAAATTGTCGCTTACGTTACGTGCGCGAGTGCTATAGCTGTCTTTTTTCCTCGTAACGAGAAGTCGTATCTCTATCGCTCTCTGTTTCGGCTAAAACCAAATTCACTAAGTATTGCCTTAGAAATCTTTATTGCAGGTGGAGACTAGAGATGTTCATGCTATCCAGGTCCTTCTCACCAAAATGGGCTGCTTCACGGGCTTCATGGCTAAATCAAAAGACGTGCGTGGTCTGCATCGAGCAGTCAACAAGCAGGTCTTCTCTTTATAGCATCGAAAAAAGGCTTCTTTTTTAAATGAACCTGACGTTAAAACTTACTTACAAAAACTGATTATGCTGCACAAGATAAAGGGGACTAGGTGGCCCGCAGGGAAAAATTGTGTGAATTATTTTACAAAAAAATGTGAAAGCATTACACACTCATAGATAAGCTTGAGCCTTATAAAATATTATTTATACA
The DNA here is from genome assembly GCA_947347705.1 of Nymphula nitidulata. Lineage (NCBI taxonomy): Eukaryota > Metazoa > Arthropoda > Insecta > Lepidoptera > Crambidae > Nymphula > Nymphula nitidulata. Next base: position 15,694,949 of record OX374626.1, on the reverse strand, counting down.
AAAACTTTTTATACTTTAAATAATTGTATGAAATGGATATTGAAACATAAGAATTCATATAATAGCAAACCGGCATCCTTCCCTCTTAAATGTTTTTATATTTTCATCGGGTGAAACCTCGTCACTCGCACTGTCGGCTGATAAAGGAGGAATTTTCATAATTTTATTATTTGCTATGAGTTTTCTATCCATATCTGATAGTGAAAAGGATCTTATGTAAGGCCTCAAGCTGATTGAAAAAAATTGAAATATTACGCACGTGTTTATTATAGTTATACATTATGTTCGGGCGACAAAATAGATATACCTACTTTTACATCTGATATTTTTTAATCCTGATTTCTTATAGCCTACCATGTATAGTTTTGATTGAATCCCGCAAATTCGGGACATTATCTTTATATTAAAAAGACAAACATGAGAATTTTTAACGATCAATTTTCTTTACGTTTGAATGTAATTTTTTGGTTTTTTCTGACTATCAATACTGTTTTCTCAAATTTTATGATAAATACTTATTTTTCTGACTTTATCATTAGTGTTGACTCGTTGCCTTGTATCCTATTATAACCTTATGACGTTCAGGTAAATTTGTGGTCATATAATTAATTTATTACTACTAGGTGGTAGGCCCGTATGTCTGGGAGCAATTCGTCCGGTGTTGGAGGAGTGGGTTGGGCGCCGGCTAGGCAGCCTCACCTACCGCATGGTGCAGGTACTGACCGGACATGGTTGTTTCGGCCACTACCTGTACCGTACCACCCGTCGACAAGAGACGCCTCGGTGTCATCACTGTGACTCCCCCGACGATACCGCCGAGCACATCCTTGTGGAGTGTTCGGCCTGGCGACACGAGCGTCGCGAACTACGTGCAACGCTCGGTGGCGGTCACCTCTCGCTGCCAACCATGGTTAGAGCTATGGTTGGTAGCGAGAGGGTATGGGAGGCAGCGAAGAGGGAGCGGGAGGCAGAACAGAATCACCGACAAAAAAAAAGTCCCTTACTTATGTATGGGAAGGTATCACGGCCTTTCCTATTACGGTCATAAAGCAGTTCAGTGCATTTCGGATTAAAGAGAAACTTAGCTAGTGTAATTACTAGGTATAAAAGACACCTTCAGCCTCAGGATGTCAAAGCACCTGCAATATCAAGTGTTTTTCTCCCTGTTGTTGGAGGTATGAGGTAACGGCAGCCTCTTACAATTAGGTTAGATCTTATACTTCTAGGGTTATTTCATTTATACCCCTGTAAGGGCAAACCAACCCGGCCCTCTGCTTCTTCAACCTGTGGGCCTTATAAAAGACCGATCTGACCACATTGCTTATACTTATATCTTCGTAAAGTTATTGTTATACAGCTTACAGCAAGCTTATCATAAGGTAATCCATGTCAAATAAAAGACATGAAGTGAGTCTTGAACCGTAAGTTTACGGTTGAGATGGCCGGTATTGCTCGGATATCTTTCTTGAGCTGGGTCGCTTGCTATCTCACTAAAAGTTTCAACCAATCAGAAAAGTGGACGCTATCTTTTGTATGTACTACCTAAGTAACATAAAGTGATTGGTGAAATTCAGGTAGATTAAAATTTCATCATCATCATCATCACCAGCCTATATACGTCCCACTGCTGGGCACAGGCCTTCCTACATGGAAGAAACACATGAGGAGTTTGGGCCATAACACCACCACGCTGGCCTAATGCATGTTGGTGGGTTAAAGCGGTTGTAGTAACAACCGGGACCAACGGCTTAACGTGCCTTCCGAAGCACGGAGGAGCTCGAGATTATAATGATGTAATTTGGTTGACCCATCCCAGGGTCGACCATAGCGAAAGTTGCTTTGTTTTCGTATTCGAAACCAGAGCGCTCAAACCAATACGCCACCGAGCTCCTCAAAATTCCTTTAAATTTATTGTATAATTAATTATGTAAGACTTATCGTGCGTTCCGAAGTACTGAATGAAATGAAGAAAGCACAGCGAGTACTAGCTTTGCTCGCAACTTCGACTGCGCAGGATTAGTACTTCGAGTAGCCTATGTGTTAATCTGATGTATAAGCTATATTGGTGTAAAGTTTCATTATAGTCCATTCAGTAGTTTTTGCGTGAAAGTTACATCCAAACTTTCGCGTTCATAAAATTAGTAGGATGACAATTTTTGGACTTGTTTTTGTTGTTTTCTTTTTTCATACACTACGCTCTGCGAAGACAGAGCAAGATTGATATTTTTTGTCTTTTTCTTATTCCTATATTGACACAGCTGTTACATCAATACTCATTTCGCAATTCGCTACTTAGATCTTTTGTATACATACTAGTTCTGTTACAAGAAAAGCGACGGCTTTACTCTTCAGCACCAAAAATAGAACTAAATCAATCGCAGTCGAACAAAGTGAAACTGAGATCTGTACCTATAAGGGTATCAGGCATATCATTGTCAGCCTATAATATACGTCCCAATGCTGGGCACTTGGTCTTCCTACATGGAAGAAACACCTGAGGAGTTTGGGTAATAACACCACCGCGCTGGCACAATGTGGGTTGGTGGGTTAAAGCGGTAGCGTGCCTTCCAAAGCACGGAGGAGCTCGAGGTAACAAATTTTTGATTGGCCCATCTCGGGATTGACCATGGCGAAAGTTGCTTTGTTTCCGTAATCGAAATCAGAGCCCGCAGACCACTACGCCACCGAGCTCCTCCTCATATATAAGGCTAATGATAATTGAAATAAAAAACAAGTTACACGATAATTTGTTAATATTATTACCAAAAGTTTCATACTACATATGAGCGGTTCAAGGGTGGAAAACAAGCGTACGGTTCGCTTGATGGCAGGCAGTAACTGTTGACTATGCTATAGACGCACGTAGTACCTGCGTTATATCGACAGTATAGCTTCGCAAAATCTCAGACGTAGTATTTTTATTGAAGATTGCTTCGGGAACTTTTGACTGCCTTGAGCTTGTATCGTGTGTCTCCCTTAAAGTTCTCGCTAAGCCACTCAGATCCCACCCGCCCTATTCCTTCCTCGTGTAAATTCGAATTTTAGACAGAATTCGTATCTTTGGCGTGCAGCTAGCAGCTCCAATGCGGTGTCCTGAGCGCTGGACATAGATTTATTTATACCAGGTGTGCGTCGGCGAAGCGACTTATGAGCTAGAACTTTTTTGAGCATTTAGTTCTATTCCTAACATGCTCATTGAGTGTGTATGCATGTGCGTGATTTGTTGCAGTGTGCATTATACTAAACTTAAAATGTTTTAACTTGTAAGGACCTATAATCTGTAGTTAATTGTAAGATGCATATCTTGGACAGAATACCGAAATAGAATTTGAAATTCCGGGTTTGCGGGGGATTGATATCATAGTACGTGCGCGTTTTGTGTGTGCGTGTGTGTGTGGTATAACTATAGTGTGTCGTACAATACGTAATATTACGCGTTTTTATGGTTGTCACGAGCAGGACAATGTTTTAATTAATTAAATTATAAAATGAAAGTGGCCAGAAAGGTGTCCAACTCTCAAAGGGTTTCCTCTGTGGTAGAGCTGTTGGTCTTCCAAAAATTATTGAATAAATATGTGACGAGTCTCCTTGCTTTCGACATAACGCCTTCTTATCGAGCTTTAGCAATTATGAACTACGAACAGAAGACTACTAAGTAGTGTTATTTAGCAGTAGCTGTGATGTTGGATTTCTATCCAACATCACAGCTACTGTTAAATAACACTACTAGAGAAAGACTTATAAGGCGGCGTGACTTCAACCCTTAATGACCCTGTCTTAATGGCTGTCTAAAATTGTCACCCGTAAAGTTCCAGTGCAGCAATAGCATAAAGTCTTCAAGAGAGGTAGAGCATAGTAGTTTTATTGATTTGAATTTTCAGAGCTGGAGTAACACTTCTGTGTTATAAGTCTTTCTCTGTCTTATGTTCTCCTCAATTTCCCAACGAAAAGTACACACGACAGCACATCAAGTGTAACAGTTGCACTAGAAAAGCCGCCTCTATTACGAACGCAGTAAGGGCGGTCTCAAGGTCAAACTGTTACACTTGGTGTGCTGTCGACTGTACGTGTGAGAAGTTTTTTCGTTGTTGAAAATCATTTTCTCGATGACTTTACTTTTTAAAATCTGTAAATGCTGATAGCTATAACTCAAAAGCAAAGAATATTCTCCTAAGACCATATTCGTGTTTTTTCTTTATGAATTAAGTAATGTAGTTGTGAGAAAAAAATACAAATATTGCTCCAATAAATAAATTCTTATCATGATAATAATAAAGAAAACAAAATACCAAGATAAAAAGTAAAAAGTGGCAAACAGTAAGAAAACAATTTGTGTAGTCCCCAATGCGGTTACACTTTGAGTGACACTTAAAGTTGTTAACATTGTTACTGAGATGGCTGTCCTGAAGCAACCGCTAGCTAAAGTAAATGTGTTGTACAATTTATAATTATCTACGAAACGGAAGGTCTTAACACGTTCACGGGCACTTATATTTTTAAAAATCTTATATTACAAATAAGAAAAAAAGAGAAATTGAGTCAGAGAGTAGATAAAGTGAGTTTCAAAGATTGCATATTTTTTTGTTTTCCGTAGAAGACCGTAGCCTAATACAATGCTTTCTGGTGTTAAATTTTAGCGAGGAGCTAGTTCGTCAGAGCTCATCAAGGAAGGGTTCTATTCAACGCTGGATGTACGGTCGACCATAGAAGTAGCTGAACACTTTAGTACCATGTCACAACGACTCTAGCGTGAATATAGTACGGTAGCAACTATAAAGTACGCGCACAAGATCAGTGTGCTATGGTACTAAAGTGTTCAGCTACTTCTGTGGTCGACTGTACCATATTCCTAACTATTTGACGGCAAAATTAACATACAGTCAAATTGCAACTCGTAAATAGTTCCCCTGGCGTAACAAGCGTCTACAGACTACATAAAGACGACCAAATGCACATTTGTTGTATTAAAAAAATCGTTAAAAATTGAAAAATATCATAATTAACTTTTTTTAATTTGATCAAAAATAAAGTAATTATCCTGATTCGATAGTCATTCACATTTACGCATTTAATTCTATATTTTCACATTAATTGATTCTGGTGGTAATGATGCGGTTCCACTCGTGGTTTCGGAACAATGTGATCAAAATAATTACGTTATTTATCGGTTATTAAAAGCTCTGATTATATTGAGTAGATAAATTATTCTATGAATATTTTCATATATCAAAACTAGGGTGTAATAAATGGACTCAGAAACCAGAGTTCTACAAGCAATTTTATACTCAACTTCAGCATATTTAGAGTTTGTTTTCGCAGTCAACAACATTGTCGTGATATTTTCATGTCAGTGAAAGCCACTATTGTTGTGTTTGAAAGATGTGGGATAGGTTTTTATGGATTTCTGTGAGCGTTCACATTGAAACTGCGTTTTGCGATAATATGGCCTCGTTTTCCATTATCATAGTAGTAGTTCCATTATCATTTATAATGTGTTACATTGGGCCTACTTCTGGGAACACACTTTAATTCTAAATTTAAGTACAGTCTATCTCTTTCTCGCAATAAGTAATAGGAAAAAGATAGCAAGAATCTGTTTAGAGCTGTCACTTAAATTTAGATAGATTTCAAAGAAACCATAGATTAGACGGCATGTACGGAGGTGCCTCCTAAGCACTGCATTTTAGCAAGTTCAATAAGGTCGAAAATTTAACGCGCCTTTCTAAATGTCAATTTATATGACAGCCATCCTTTTCGTATTCATTTTGAGAGAAAGAAATAGACTGAACTTAAATTTAAACTTAGCATGTGTTCGCCAGAATTAGAGCCATTATACCTTTACATTATGGTTTAACGAAATACATGTAGTATATTAGCATGTATGATCGATATGCCACTATATGAAGCGACTATACACGTAGCAGTCGCGGCTATTGTTTCTACAATTAGCTGAAACATTGCGTAAATTTTTAAATTTTGTTTGTTATTAGGTACTAAGATAACTGACGTTGCAAAAACCAACTCCGGTTAGTTTTTGCAACGTCAGTGTGGGCTTTGAGTCCTCCAGGGATATCAGCTGGGAAAAATCCTATCGACTTATAAAAACATCTAAACTAAGAAAATTTCACGTACTGAGGCTGGGGTCAAACCCTCGACCTACTCACGACCTCAAAGCTCATGTGATTTGAATTCTGGGGGCTGAGAGCACAACTAAATACTCAGTCATCAGCTTAGGCATCCTTGTCTTCTTTCATTATTGTTATATGAAGTCTCTCAAGGTAAGCAATTTAAAGCCCTGCCCTAGAAATGACATGTCATGATCCCCTATCTGTAAGTTGGGACACAGTAATATAACATAAGTCAGCTAAGTTTGATTTTGGATACTTGATCAACCTTTACTTTCATATTTTTTCCTCCAAATATATTTTTTTACTGTTATACTACTTTGTATGCAGTAATCGTTAAATAAAGAAAAAGTGTCATATACTTAATCCTAAAATAATACTATTAGAACCAAACCAAAACTATTTTAGGATTGTAACTGATCAAAACACTTAATAATTATCATCATATCAGCCGAGAGACGCCCACTGCTGGGCATAGGCCTCCATAAAGGATTTCCAAGCCAATCGGTCTTGCTCTGCCAGCATCCATCAGCTTCCTGCAACCCTCACCAGATCGTCGGTCCATCTTGAGGAAGGCCTACCAACGCAGCGTCTCCCGGTGCGCGACCGCCACTCGAGGACCTTTCTTTCCCAGTGGCCGTTAGTCCTCCTTGCACTGTGACCTGCCCACTGTCACTCGAGGCTCGCAATACCTAGCTTTTTTTTAATTTAAAAGAAAAAAATATCAGCAAATAAAAATTTATTACTTAATTTTTTCGTTATCTTCTTCTTTGCAAGTTTTATTAAAATTAGTTTCAGTGTGAATGTATAGCTAGTCTAAATACTGTAAAAACCACTTCGGCCCTTATTTCTTGAGCAATAATTTTTAAGCGCTGAAAGCCTTATGAGGCTTTAACCACGTATATAACGGTAGAACAATAGCATCAAGTTTTCCTATGGTAATATTGATTTCGCAAATGCTTTGGGTATCCAAAATGGAAAAATACAAACTTTTATAAAGCCCAAGTAGGGCTTAAGTTTTCCTTGTTAAAAATAATGGAACACTTGAGAAAGAAAAGGGAATTCTTCATCGCATAATATTTTAAGAGTGAATTTTAATGCTATGAATCATCATGCTATGAATGAATTTATTTAAACCTTTCTTCATACACGATGGTCACGACAATGCGACGGTAAATAAAAACATACGCTATAAAATATTAGTTCGTAAATATAGTTCATAGCTACGTTTTACATACAACTAATCGTCAATAAATACAACTTATTCATTTGATAATGAGGTGTTTCAGGTGTATATGGAGTTCCGGCTGTGTGTGTACATTGGTTTTTAAGTTAGGGAAATGGAATATAACATTATTTTTCAATTCATTTTTATAATTTTTTTGTTGGTTTCCCGTACAAAATACTTTCTGATGATAAGTGACAGTTTTATATTTATTAATATAATGGCAGCACTGTAACGTCAAACTTTTATTTATTAGATATACCACTAAAAATCTACAGAAAAAGCAAAAAGCCCTCAACCACAGAGGAACTGGCTATCTTACCTCCATGCAACTGCTGGAACATAACGCAAACATTATTGTTATGGCGGCAGACTTAGGTAAGATGGTGGCATGGTGGTAGCTAGCCAGGCGGACTTAGAAAAGCCCTACCACCAACCAAACCGAGCAGAAAATTTCTGCCCCCACGGGAATCGAACCCCGGACCTCTAGATCTAGAAGCGGTTGCAGGAACGACCGGGACCAACGGCTTAACGTGCCTTCCGAAGCACGGAGGAGCTCGAGATAACAAACTCTGATTGACCCATCCCAGGGGCGACCATGGCGAAAGTTGCTTTGTTTTTCGTATCGAAACCAGAGCGTTAAAACCAATACGCCACCGAGCTCCTCCCGAATAGAAAAGTGATGAGTAAAAAAACTTACGTCTTAAAGTCATCTAGTATTTTTAAGTGTAAATTTGTGTTTTAATTTAACCTTAGAGTAGGTAAGTGCTTCGCTAAACAAATTACTTTGCAAATAGCGAATTAGTCAGAATCATTTCACTTAAATTAGAAAAAATTGGGTTCACTAAGTAATAACTGACTGAAAAACAGGGTTTGTCCGAAACAAAATCTTAATCTTCTTTTTACAAACGTTAAACTTATATAAAAATAATGTTTTAAATTCCTAAGAATTAGTAACTTAGTGCTTTTGAGAGTTTGTATTTTGCTGAACAGTTTTAAGCGCTCTTTTGTTTTCCACATCGTTTTAAGGCTCATCTCCGAAATTCACCCCGTACTTACATTTTCCCGCTTTTGGGAATACTAAAAGGATATTTCTCCGTGAAATTTCATCGTAAAAGACGGTTAAATAAAAGAGTCAAAGTCTGTTGCACAAAGATCTCCGTCTAAGTATGATATGACAAAAATGTAAGACAACGTTGAGAAAAACAACGGCCCTAAGCTAAGGTTTCAATGAAATAATATTTAAATTTCTAATATCTGCCCCTGCGGCATGAGTTTTATACGTAAGATATGCCCTGATTCAACACAATTCTTAGACTTATTAAAAAATTTTGTATACCTTTCATCTTTTCATTGAAAAACTCAAATGATAAAAAATAAACGATATATATGTATAGAGATATATTAAAATAATATAAGAAAACTGGTAGAAGATATCGAGTTGGTTTCACAAGAAGATAAAATAATTATTATAATAACAATGAATATTTTTTTTTTTTATACAACTAGATGACAAACAAGCTGACGGCCCACCTGGTGGTAAGCGGTTACCGCCTATAGACACCTGCAACAACAAGGCAAAATCACTTGATATTGCAGGTGCGTTGTCATCCTGAGGCCTAAGATGAAATGCAGTCCATGCCCAGTAATTACACTGGCTACCTTTCCCTTCAATCCGAAACACAGCGAACTGTTTCACGGCTGAAATAAGAAAGGCGGTGGTACCTACCCAGGCGTCCCTACATATGAGTCTACCACCTAGTATTATTTCATTCCAAAGAATATAGCAGCTACGTGACACTATTTGAATCAAATCTTGACTGCTTGTATTGTTGCCTATCTAACTTTCAAATATGATCGACAAACTAACGACAAAAACTTAGGACGTAGGCGTTTAGGAGTAAGTTGTGGCTGCCAAACTACTGTGCCTTAGTGAGTAAAAAAATGTAAATACGAGGTTTTCGCACTAAGAATAAAAGCCCTGTTCCCTATACAGCTAAAGGCGTTACACACTTTACAAGCATCATGCGCTTAATCTTACTTAATCGTATTAAAAATAATTAGTTTTTCTCTACAGCCAAAGTATTCGTCGAAGCGGTGTGGTGGGGTTTAATTATGATAGTGAAAAATTTATATAGTTTTTTTTTTGATTTTGATCTTATAACAATGCCTAGAATGGTAGTTTCATAATCAATAATACTGTCGTAAGTAAAGCCAAAAACCGTGTTATCAGCCGCAGGACGTCCACTGCTGGACAAAAGCTTCCCCTCATGATTTCTATGAGCGACGATCGGTGCTGTGCTACACGCACCTGCAACCTTCACCAGACGTACGAATTAGTAACAGCTTTTATTTATTAATAAATATAGTCGCAGAATCTTAAATAATTAATTTGTTTAACAATTTATGTACAGTCGAGAGCACGTCAAGCGTAACTTTGAACTTGAGGCTGCCCCTACTGCATTCGTAATAGAGGCGGCTTTCGTAGTGCAACTGTTACACTTGATGTGCTGTCGTCTGTACCTACACACAATTTAAAGTGATAGATAATAATGGTAAAAAAGTGTAAGGGTGCTACTTAGGTATCTTTTTGATAAGCTTTAATTTAAAGTTCAGTGACAATGTAAAGTATTTTTATACGAAATAGGTGGCAAACAAGCGTATAAACCGCCTGATGGTTAGCGGGTACCGTAGCCTACAGACGCTCTTAGCGCCTAAGGCACTACTCACGCGTTGTCACCGTAGCCTATAGACGCTCGTAGCACTTTGAGCACTACTCTCGCGTTATCACCGCGTATAGGCGCTCGTAGCACCTTGGAAACTACTCACGCGTTGTCGGAGTAGCCTATAGACGCTCGTAGCACCTTCGGCACTACTCACGCATTGTCACCGTTGTTTCCTACCACCAAAGTTGGGTACTGAAGATTCGAGTAGTAAACACCACTATGCATTCACTTATTTCATAGGGTATCGATAATGTTATTCCAAGATTTTCAACCTTATCCTTTCGTGATACAGTGGACATTCCAGTGGATAGTCCATTATCTGGCTTAAATATTTAAAGGTCACTTCCCCTGTTCGTTTTAATGTTAACGTTTAGCTTAGGTGGTTCGCAACTGTTTGGAAAGTTATGCCAAGTTTTATAGAAAATTTAGAAATATGTCAAAAACATATTAAGAAAAAACAATTAAGAAAAGAGAAATTTATAACCACAAAAATTCCTTACAATTCTAAAACAAGATAAAGGCAACTTAAATCAAAAGCTATTTATAAAGCCAACAAGTTTGCTTTTATTGTCAATCATGAAGATAATTCCATTCTTTGCCAAAGTACAGATGAAACAACGAAATTACTTAAACACTCGCGGCCAAATAAACGAAACAAAATAAACAGACATTACGATCCATAAAACGGTTTTTTAAGGACCTTGAAGACGTGACTGTATAAAGTTAAATATTCATGATTTGTTTCACGAAAAAAGCAAATATAAATAAGAAGCCGAATTCTATTTTGGAGCTCAGGGACTTTTATTAAGAGAGCAAAAGATCAAATAGTATGATTTCACTGTAAATTATATTTATTGTTAGACAGTGAACTCATCACTGTCTAACAATAAATATAATTTACAGTGAATTTGAAAAATACTTTAAATAAAAAAATACTTACGAAGTCCTGGTTGAAAATTTTCCACCGTATTCAGTTTGTTTCGATACAACTACAAAGGATTGAAACTTATGCAATTTGGATTGCTACAAACTTATCGCAGCTGTGCTACGAGCGCTACGGAGCTACGTCCGGACTCCGGGCCGCGCGAAGTTGAACTGCCGAGACGGTCGACACCAGTAAGATAATTTTGCGCGGAATAATGAGTTGAGATGTGAATTCTTCATTCGGTGAAATAATATTAAGGCAACTATTCATCGCGACCGTTAATGAGTGAGACGGTATAACTTTGATTTACTTTTATTCTTCTCATAAAAGAGTAGATAGTTTTTTCCTACAGAGACTGCAAAAGTTAGTGCTGATAAATATATAGTATGCTTAAATGTAATTTAATTTTAGTTACTGAGGCTTATAGCCTAAATTAAAAAAAACAGTATCGAAGAGCCAATACAATACTTTGGAAATATATCTGCACTTAAAAAAATCACGTCCTCGATTCGAACCCGAATAGTTGTCTGAACTGAACACCGAGCTACTAAGGACTTGGGGTAACCCTATGAATTTCTTTTCGGGATATTTTCCCGCCGTAGTACATTAACTTTTTCTAGTTTTGTTATTTTATTTACAATAACTGCGTTTCTTATGAATAGAAACCAAACTATACCCTAAACAAGAAATAACTGATTTAAAAATATTTTAAAAATATACTCACATAATTATGGCGTTACTTATCGGTAAGACCACTAAAGTCTCTACTGAAAAATACATATATTTGTTCATAGTTCAGATTGAACCTGATCGGAAAAATTTTATAATAGACGTACTCTGATCAGTGTCGACAGCTATGATTAATGGGTGCAGCATGATATTACGAAGCCTTAAATTATGTACGGTTAGCGTCAATATCTTACGCATTTTATTTTACGGATGTTTAAATAATACCCACGAAACTACTGATTTGTATAAACTTAATTGAGAAAAATTATTCTTCTGCACATGCTTGTATGGAATTTGGAAATGTTGCAAATGAAAACTATAGTCAGCTGGAAATTAGCTATGCACTGCGTATTTTAATATCCCAAATACCTACAGATGAAAATATACTTAGTTGACGTAATCAATTCGGCAACATATTGAAGGATTAGTTTTCAATAACTTTTCTGTACACTACTTACACAACTTTTAAAATCTAAAAGGTGCATAATTTAACTATTAAACAGTGAGAATTGAGGTAGGAAATGTAGTCGTAAGAGTTCCAAATAGAATAAAGTCTGAGAATAAAACGTCAAGTTTATAGTTAAATATCTATTATATTAGGGTCCTAATATATGGGACTAAAACTTAATAAAGAGTGGACTGTAAAACTTTTTAAAGCTACTAAACAGAAGATCGCGAGCTAAGGAAACTCCGTCAAACACATGCAAACAAAAAATTATCAAGATTTTCGCTTTCATCTCTTTTCTTTTCTTTTTATCTTCTGATGGTTGTTGCCCCCTCACTCTTGTATAAGATAACTGTGATATTTTTAATTGTAATAAAATAATGATCTGTAGATTTACTGTCTGTAGAAAAATACAAAAAAAAATGTTCCAGTCAAAATATTTATACCAGTACTTATGATTGTGTAACACTTAACAATGTTTTCTTTTGCAAAATGCTTAAAATTATAATTTTATTCAATTGCTTTTCACGCTGTCTGTACATGCCATAAAATTCATAGTAAAAATGGTGCGGTAAACTTTGGAAAGAATGTTGCTCAACTATATTAGTAAGCGACGAAATATAAAGTAAACTCAACCGTTACTTTAAAATATAGCATATTTAAAATAATGAAAAGAAGCATTTATTTTAGTTACAATTTAAGGATGGTAAACAGTAACTTGTCATGGACCTTTTGTTAAGGCTCACAGGTGTCAGTTGAAAACCAGCGCTTAACGTGTAGTCTGGCATATGCTGATCTGACTACCTACTTCAGTGCAACATAGATTTTATTGTAATTAAGTACTGTTCTTTAATTATTTATTGTTCTTTGAATAATCTCTATGTTATCCAATATAGTTCTGTATCTATTATATTTTAGCACTGAATAAATTTCATTTCTTTTTTTCAGACTATAGTCTAAATAGACAGTTGAACACCAAGAGCACTAACTGCTACTCATGCGCTGCTCATAAAAATCAATATGAAGCGCTTTGTTAAGAGTATTTAAGACACGTTCCATTTCACACAACGCTTCTTCATTGAGCTGTGGCAAATTTCTTAACTGCAGGACCACAACACTATTCAGCTGCGATCTTTTGTAAAATCCCTGCTTAATCAGGGGTTTAAAAATCTAGTGGATATTATCATTATGCTCTATTGTTCTCATAATGTTTTTTGGAAATAACTTGAAAATTAGTATAAATAAGCAGTCTTTGAGAATTAGGAAAGAGAACGAAAAGTGGTATTTCCATGTGAAGTTTTGGAGCAGTACCTTGTGGTTACAAGGTAGCACATCAACACTATATTGCAGCCAACTCCGATACACAATATTTCGTTAAAGAACAAAAGTAAACAAACCACTGTAATTTTATGTATGAGGTGAACATGAAAGGTAGCGAGATAAAGGGACAAACTCTATATAGAATAAGTTTTGTTTTTTTTACATTTATTCTTTATTGAAGTTGGCTCAAGTATACGTGTTATTTGGTTTCAGAAATTAATATAGACGTCAGAGATCGTCCGAAATTTAATCTTGTGTTTCAACGGTAACAAAAAGAGAGAGTGAAAATCGTTACAATAGAAATGTTGTTATTTATATTTTTTTTATTTAATTAATATACTAATGATCTTATTAAAAATTGGATATTACCGCCTAATTTAACCACTTAGGTTTGTAATGGTGCGACTTGAGTGAACAGTTGCTAACAGAATAACAAAAAACAGTAACTAGTAATAAAATTTGAATAAAAAATAAAATAAAAAAGATTAAAAAGGTACACGGTCATTGTAAAAGAAACGAGTAGACTATTAAGAAATGAGTTACTATTATTACTTGAAATAAAGATTAATACCTAATAATTATTAATTTTCAATTCAAATAAATCTACTAATTCCTTAAACTATTTATGAAGTAAGCTTTCAGCTATTGCTCAAAGTTTTTATTATTTAAATTAAATAATTAACCGCAAGGCTAGTAACCACCATACGCGGCTTACAAATTACAAAATCGCATAGCTGTGTTATCATCCTTAATATTATGTTACAAATATAGCTATTGGCTGATAAAAAAATACAATTTTGCTTTAAAATATATTTTACGACGCGCACCATACTGTAAGGCTTCAAGACTCACGGATCATTAACCTAATACAGATTTGCCATACAAAATGTTTTAGGGAAGTCTTTTGCTTACATTATATTAGAAGCCCCACTCTATATCGAAACACTAAAGATAAAACTTATATAATGCTGCAAGAAAACTGTTTCTAAAAAGAGTTGTCTATATTTAACTATATAAGTAAATTGTTCTAATTTCTCAAACTGATAAAATACTAGGTGGTAGGCCCGTATGTAGGGTCGTCTGGGTAGGTACCACCGCCTTTCTTATTTCAGCCGTGAAACAGTTCGCTGTGATTCAGATTGAAGGGAAAGGTAGCCAGTGTAATTACTGGGCATGGACGGCATTTCATCTTAGGCCCCAGGATGACAACGCACCTGCAATATCAAGTGATTTTTCCTTGTTATTACCCTCTATTCCCACTAGTTCAGTTGATGTAGTTCAGTGACTGACCTAGTGGGAATGCAGGTGTCTATAGGCGGCGGTAGCCGCTTACTATCAGGTGGGCCGTCAGCTTGTTTGTCATCTAGTTGTATAAAAAAATTAAAACCGACTCCAAAAAAATGAAAAAGATAAAATAATTAAATTTTAGTAGGTACTCATCCCCTAGGAACATATTTTTGGAGTCGGTGCTTCACTATCTATGGTTTCTGAAAACAACTTACCACCAACTCCAAAGATATGTTCCTAGGGGATGAGTACCTACTAAAATTTAATTATATTATCCTTTTCAATTTTTTTGGAGTCGATTTTAATTTATGTTTAAATATATTTTTTTTCACAATTTTTAGTAATAACTTTTGAAGGTCAAACCTAGATGGGTGACCGTGAGCTTAAATTGATTTCTACTATCGTATCATTTCACTAAAAATTCATAGGAAAGCAAAAATCCGCAATTTCGCATATGTAGACGACTTAATTTTTCCAGTTTTTTTATTTTAAAACCAAACTGCTCAATGGATTTTCAAAAATTTTTTATGGGACCAAATGGAAACTACTCCGCATCGAACAGAAAAAGAATCATCAATATCGGTTCACCCAGTCAAAAGTTCTGAGGTAACAAACATAAAAAAACATACAGACGAATTGATAACCTCCTCCTTTTTTTGAAGTCGGTTAAAAAAAATACTAAGTAAGTGGTAAGCCCGTATGTGTAGGGTCATCTGGGTAGATGCCACTACCTTAATTATTTTGGCCATTAAACATTTCGCCGTGTTTCGAATTGCAGAGAAAGGTAGGTAGTGACATTTGCACCTGAAAGCTTTACCACCAGGTGGGCCGTCAGCTTGCCTGCCATCTAGTTGTATTAAAATGATAAAAAAATATGTTTCATGACCAGAACTATCTTAACCTAGAAAGAATAACGATGTATAAATATAATCTCGTGTGTCAGGAGGTAGTTTAAAATCACAAACTACGGGTATAAAGCTTTCATGAAAAGAATATTAGATATTTCAAACTCAACTCTAAAGTCATGACAAATTTTAATAACGTTAAACAGTATGTTAACTCTGTGACCTTTGATATATAAATAATAATATTAATGCTTAGTAATTGGATCAGGCGTTATATAAAAAAACTGTACTGCTGTACTCGACTTGTACCGTGAGAAGATTTCTGTCTAAAATTTTAAAAAGAAATGGACAGATATGAATTCCTTATAGTCTATTTGTTAAAGTCAGGGGTTGCTCAATGGTCAAAGCAGCCAGGAGCCAAACACGAAACGTTTCATAATCCGGCAATAAAAGGTTTCGTGTTTGGCTCCCGCCGCCCGGACATGATTTTTAGGGTTCCGTACCCAAAGGGTAAAACGGGACCCTATTACTAAGACTCCACTGTCCGTCCGTCTGTTACCAGGCTATATCTCATGAACCGTGATAGTTAAACAGTTGAAATTTTCACCGAAGATGTATTTCTGTTGTCGCTATCGTGATTTTTTTGTTTGTTTTTGCAGAATATTGATAACGGCAACAGGTAGATGTTTAGTTATAGATGATGGTACGGAACTGTTCGTGTGCGAGTCCGACTCGCACTTGGCCGGTTTTTATCTAGTAAGATGTTTTTGTAATATTGATTACTCATCAATATTAATTGTCTCAGAAAGAAATTCTGAGACAGTTAATATTAATTGATAAAAAGTAATAAGCGGTATTGTAATATTTGTAATGACTGGAGTATGAGTTTTGCTTATTCTAAACTTTTAATTTGCATATCCTACTAATGTTTTTAAACCTGACCCCTTATTCTCAATTGTCGAATCACGGATTCGTTTCGAAAAGTCACATGCCGTCTCGCTTTGACGCACCGCGATAAAAAGTGACAGATATAGAGTTTCCGAAATTCGAATATTTTCCGACAGTTGAGAATAAGGGGGCAGGACGGTATCAAATACATTTTTTTATCGAAAGATTTGTGACGTTTTACGTTGAAAATCATTTAAAATTACATGCTTGACTCTTTTATAAAAACTTAGAGCGATTTACATACTGATTTACTTTTATACTGTGACAAAATGGATGAAGCGTAAATTATACAATACTCGAGGTGGATTTTGGGAGAAATTTAATCTAACATAGCGGCGCAGACTTCTCTAACGTCTTGCATTAAAGATAAACTGCTTTGGCTTTATACCTACATAAGATACTTAAGTTTTCTGCTGTAACTGTTATAAATCGTTTCTTTCATTTATACATTTTATCAAAATAGTAGTTATCCCGTCTATTTCAGAAATACTTTTTCAATTTTTATTTTGTATTGTAGGACTTGAATTGTTTTAAATTCATTGAAGTTTGTGTAAACTAACTTGAACTTTAAAAAATATTACCTATCCAAAATTGGTTATTATTTATCCAAAGCATTGTATCCGGGGCTTTATTATTTTTAACAATTCAGTACTGTCTGAAATTCAAAACTTCCATACACTCAAGCTTATTCTCTAGCCCAAGCATTATTAAGAGCGTGTGTTATGGATACTAGATAACGGAAACAAATTTTATATTGTATACTTACTTACTTAATTATATATACATTTTCACTTCCCATAACACAATTGCAGACATTTGAACGTAATATTGAACATCTCATCGAATATCATCAATCATGAAATTTCCTCGAATAGTCTTTAAGGACAATGTTTATGTCTTTTATCGAAATATGTTTATCGAAATATGTTTACTAGGTGGTAGGCCCGTATGCAGGGTCGTCTGGGTAGGTACCACCGCCTTTCTTATTTCAGCCGTGAAACAGTTCGCTGTGTTTCGGATTGAAGGGAAAGGTAGCCAGTGTAATTACTGGGCATGGACGGCATTTCATCTTAGGCCCCAGGATGACAACGCACCTGCAATATCAAGTGATTTTTCCTTGTTATTGCAGGTGTCTATAGGCGGCGGTAACCGCTTTCCACCAGGTGGGCCGTCAGCTTGTTTGTCATCCAGTTGTATAAAAAAAAAAAAAGATATTACGTTTACCATAACTTTGTTTCCACGTTAGTTTCAGATTGCAAAATATGTAGTCTTTCCATCAAATTTTACTTTACTAAAGTCACTATTATTAATAATTGCTTACATTCTGGTATAAAAAATCTGGGTTCGGTTATGTTAAAAGCCGATTATTCCCACTGTCCACCCCCTGCCTGTCCCCCGCGGGTGGACAGAGACACAAGCGACCATTAACGCGTGAAGGTGAGCGAGCGTAGCGAGCGTGCCGCGGCAGCGGCCGCTGATCCCCAGTAAAATTATATTTATTATCATAAAGGTGACGCATTATTAATTTAGATTTGTCAACAGTTTTTATCGTCATCACATGAAGGCATCGTTCGATGAAACGTTATTACGATTAAAAGTTGTTTGATGAAATGTTAAAATATATATTCATTTTTTTTATTTACATTTTTTTCGATAAAATAAGAGTAATATGAAATATGACTTCGAGGAACTATTAAGAATTATTATTAGTAATAAATATATAAATTACAGCCTTTAGTATCTGCAATAAATAATCCGTTTTACTATTCAGTACCTTTTGGACAATATCACATTTATTATTAAAGCGTTAAATTTATTAACTATCAGATTCGCACCTGATGTCGAGCGCTGCCGCAGACCGCTGCCGTAATTAATTTGCTTGTAAAAGTTTTTCAGGCAATGAGTTTCAATTTACAGCTTCGTTTCTTGGGATAATTTTCTGTATCTATTTTAAATATGGTTTCGTTCGGTGTTAATTCAACAATTTTCACATATAATTTTTAAATAGTACTATTCCTTTTTATGTTAACTAAAGAGTTTATACATATTATGTAAATCTTGCCAAACAAGTCGTGCTAGTCTAAAAGGTTATAAGAAGACTTTACGAAATATCTAAAACAAAAGTAGCTACTTATTGGCGATTTTTGGTTTGGATGAAAAGCTAAAAATTGCCTTGTCTCGCTATTATACAGTTTTTAAGAAAAAATCTCTAACAACTACTTAGACAAGTCTGACTTGCTTATGCAAGTAAAGCATAAGCTCGGTTTGATCGTTTCTAATACCTTTGTTTGTAGTTTGTATGAAAAAGCCGTGCGACATTAACGCTTTTAATAAAATATTATCCTCTTAAAAGTATTTTTGCATCTTTTGTTAAAATAGGCTTACTGACAACGGCTCATTCAGATTTCAGCATTACACGTCCACGCGCCTGCAGCTAAAATGAAATAGTGAAATTTGTGGTTAAAACCAACTGATACGCGTGATGTGCGACCCTAACTAAATGCTAAAATTTTTGAAGTAAATTCTCTGACCTTAAACTGACTAACTAGCTTGAGATTATCATCTATCAACGAAAAGGATTGCTAGTTTGATATCTAAATTCTTCAAAATATATTATACAAATATAAATTACTTATTTTGTTTGCAGTGTCATCCCAATCTCTTCCCTATTCTGACAGTAAATTTATTTGCTGTTTGTTGTAGGTATGTAAATTGCTATTGTATAAATGTGATGGGTACAACTTACCACCAGGTGGATTCCGATTGTTATCTTTTGTCATAAATTAAATTTATGACCTTATACTTGTTTACGTCAGTAAATGCTACCTTTACTTCAAAAATCATATCCATGCTGATCAAATGAAGACACATCGCACTACGGGGATATTCCTACGTTCCAACTTTATAAATTGATTTCCTTCGTATCCACAGGGAATACTCGCAGAAATTTTATTTTGATGCTGCAAAATATTCATCCGTTATTTTTGGGGCTCGAACGATTCAAGGATATAATTTGAACGATTTTATTTTTTATACTTGATGTCCTTCTAGCCAACTTACGGTGCCCTCGAGACTTATCGACTCAACTTATTGGTTTTTTCTTATAATTTGATCCACCCTCCAAGATAACAGTGAATTTCATTTTTTAAATTTGTACATTATGACAAAGCCTTGATAAGTTGCTTGAAAACTTTTTATTCGAAAAGGGTGCTAACTGAGTTTAAGGTGTCCCTGATGGTGAATGGCTTCCGTTAGCCTATAGACGAACCGAAGACCGGCATGCGTGCTCCTGAGTAATAAGGGGGCCTTCCTTAAAAAATAGCGTTACGGGGTTTCTTTAAAATCATCATCATCACCATAAAAGCCTATGATGTCCACTGCTGAACAAATACCTCCCCCATCGATTTCCAAATGGAACGGTTCTGCGCAGCCTGCATCCAACGGCTCCCCGCGACCCCGACCAGGTCGTCTGTCCATCTAGTGGGAGGCCGTTCTACTTTACGCTTTCCAGTACGTGGTCGCCATTCTAGAACTTTAACGACCGTTTAACTTTAACTACCGGCCGTCTGCTCTGCGTGCTATGTGCCCTGCCCACTGCCACTTTAACTTACTAATCCTATGAGCTGTGTCAGTAACTTTGGTTCTCATACGGATGTTCTTATTCTATTTCGCAGAGAAACACCTAACATAGCTCGTTCCATAGCTCGTTGAGTGACTGCGAACTTGCACAGAAGGCCAATAGGAAGCCACCACGTTTCACAGCCGTATGTCATCACTGGCAATACACACTGGTCGAAGACTTTTGACTTCAAGCACTGAAAAATTTTGGACGAGAAGATCTTACTGAATTTCCCGAACGCTTCCCATCTAAGTTGGATGGCGGTTTAATGTTCCAAAATATATTTTTTTGGGAAATAATTAAAAAAAAATCTGTAATTTACACTGGTATTATTAATGTAAAAGTAGCATTGTCTGTCTATTACATTCTCACTCATTAGCCACTGACTTTATTTAGATGAACTACAGCAGGGATTTAGATTAAATACTGAGAAAGGACATACCTAAGCTCCGTTTTGGGGTAATAACAGAGATCCATGCCACCAAAAATTAGGCAAACAAAGTTTCCGTAATTTTTATTGGAGTAAAAGATTATAGAGCAAGTTATCAATCTTATAATCTTAGAGCCCATCTCTTCTTAATTTACAAAGTCACGTTGCAATCCGAACTCAAAGTTTAGATGAAAGTCTGGTGATGATAATTAAAAATTTGAAAGAAAACTTTTAATCCGTACGATATTTTAGGATTTCTTCTTTTTAATTCATTCAACCCTCTCTGGGTCATAAAGTAAATGTTGAATAATGTCTATAAATAGTACCTACATAAAAAAGAAAATTATACCAATATTAGCCTGCCACTTTTAAATATACTATCATTAGACCTCCGGAGGTCTCCGCGGCTTGACAAATTAGTGTAAATAATTTTCATTTCGTCAATAATAAAACTTGTACAGAAATGGTTTATGTGTGTATCATTACGTTAGTTACAAAATCGAGTACCTACGAAATGTTTTCGTAACATTCTATTTAAATTGGCAGTGCTATGTATTGAGCCGTGTTAAACCCAACTATTTTTTATGGAAAAGCCACAATTGGGCTATGGGAATACTCACTAAAAACCAGCAGTTCTTTCTACCTCGTTGCCCATCGATGCGACCACATAGGAAACTTGGTAGTCCACTTTCATGAGAGAGACGTATGTTTTTGTTTTTTTTTTAATTCGCCTAACTATGAGTTTGCTTTGTAACTACATTTTAATACTGTAATGTTATAACAATATGACAGTATTTACTGAAACAGCATATTATACAGAAGATAGTAAGGACTGCAATGGACCCATGGTTGTAAATCCACCTGTAGATGTTCAACACATATTTCGTAGTACATAGGCTTCCCCATAAATCTCACGGAACCCCCAAGCCTCAAACGACTTCCTCCAAGTTATGTTGGAGGATATTGAGAGTACATCGTGTTTGTGGTCGTGTGTTAAGTTTATATTGCATTATAAATGGTCCTTTACACGGTAGGGATAAACTTACAATGCTTAATTTCTTTTTATCTGTTTCTGGTTTTTACCGGAAAACTAATGTATCAATGCAAGATTTTACTCCGGTGTAATAATAACATACCACATTAATTCATGTATAATTTTCCTAAGTAACTTGATTGATTGTTAACTGACTTTTTGTCCAAATCCGTACTATATTGTCCTTTCACGAGCCTAAACATGTTCTTTGCATATCTCACACTGTGTGTGGTGTAGTGTGGTAGGTACTCCATCACAAAATATGCAACTTAATCACGTCACCATGAAATTAATGTACATGAAATCACAAATCTGTAGGCCACTAATAATTTGGTAGCGAGGAGCGAAAGTGACGAGCAGTTATATGATAATAATAATTTGCAAGCAAGCGAAGCAAGCATGCCGCGGCAGTGACTGGCGAGCACCAGAATCGGAATTTCCTTGATGCTTCGATGCAAGGCTAAGAATCTTTTGTTATGGTGATAAATTTCAAAAAGGGAGTAATGCTACAATTTTTTAGTCTATACATTCGTTATCGCGTGATTCATGAATCTAATATAGTATTCACGAATCACGCAATAATGAATGTATACACACGATTTTACGCTACCGCATAAAATCCTGGTAAAGTTATACTTAATCATGTTTCGTGATGGAGTACCATACTCCTCGCTTTGCAATTTGAAGTCGGCGAGCTAAGTTAACTAGTTTAGTATCTAATCCAAAAAATAAACTTATTTTCACGTAGTATTTGTAGTGTATTCCAGGCAATCAAAGTGTACTAAAATGCTTATTTCTTTTTATAGGATCCACTCAGCTGGTATGATCCAGTTATGTTTTTATCCAGTTTTATAAAACATGGTTGGGTTTCACAAAGCTAAACAACTGTAAGCTAGTAACTTTGTTTCATAACATTTCGTTCCAAAAACGTTTGATTTGGATACCGACAAACACAATGCTGAAATTCTAATATTGGGATACTACAAGTTTGTACATGGGCAGCATCTGGTCACAGATAGGTTTTAAGATGGAATATTATATCCATAAATAAGGGAAAATTTTCATTTTTTGTGGACAATTAAATAGAACAGGTTTAGGTTTCAAAACCTTTATTCTCATATGAAATTTACAACTCACTTTTAGTGGAAACAGGCTGATGCCGTCAATAGCCCAGTAAAAAAACATGGACTGTATTAGTTCATAGAAATGTTTTTTATTATTTCATACAAATGTCCCTATAAAGATCGTAGTAATGGCGGTCTTAAGTTCAAACTGCTATGCTTGATGTGCTGTCGACTCTACATTAACGAAAGTATTGACTCAATTTTAAAACTGACAATGGCAATCAACGACAAAAATAATGTATGATGTCTAGACCTGAATAATTATTAGCATTTATTGTTGTTGTGGCTGAGGTGAATTGTACTTATAACGCCGAAGTAAAGCAAAATAAATAGTTAGCTTGAATAAATCCATACCAAAAAGTGTGTAATAAATCTGATTGTACGGTAGATACTGAATAATAAATGATCCTCGTAAATCTTGTATGAAAAACCTATAAATCTAAACGGGTAGTTCTGCTCCGGCACCACAGACGGACAGACAGATATCTGCATTGTTGTAATAATTAATAATTGATTGTATTTGCGGTTAAATCAAACATTTACGATAAAACTATAATTTATTTACGTTTTACACAGTTAAAAAGATTTATAAACATTGAGTTTCATGTCCGTTCGTATCAATACAATTAGACCTGGTAGCCAATGAATGGTTGGCATCACATACAGTCTTGGCTTTCATCATAGTATGTAATATATCGAAGCTAGGGGAAGTATTTTCTAGTAAAATTTTAAGTGCATCTCGGTAACCACTGCAGTGCCTCTGCAGTGTCATTCACTAACAGAAATATTGGACATCGAGCTTGACGACTGACAAAACGACGGCCGCCATTTTGTTTTGACTTTTGAGCACAGTGCTGCGTGGAAGTGTATTCTCTAATTTCCATGTCGATCTCTTGGCTGTTTATGTTTGTCGCTGTTTTATAGATAAGACATTAAGTACAGTCGATATTTTTAGATTTAGATTTCCCTGTGTTTAAAAGTAACATAATGACTTCTTTCAATATTTGATTGACTTTTACTAGATATAAAACTCATCCACGAATTTTAAGCTGTTTACTTTAGAGAATCGAATAGTTGCGCGGTGTCTCGATGTCGGCCTCTCAGCTCGTCTGTCGTCGTGACCGCGCAGTGGTTGCTGGGACGCTAGCTAGACGCACGACGCGCGCGCAGCTTTATTTGCATGTAAACAAAGTAAGTATATGAGATGTTACAGTTCAGTATGAATTGCTGATTTGCATACAAAATCTTTCTCTTGACGTTCACATGGGCAAGGGACGCAAAGCGTGAATACTTTTTGATTCACAAAGCATAGTACCTAAGGTGCTTCCAAGCATCTATAGGCAACAATAACCGCTTAACATCAGATTCTGGACCAGAAAACCGACTCCAAAAAACTGAAAAGGAGAAAATAATTAAATTTTAGTAAGTAGGCACTCATCCCCTAGGAACATATTTTTGGAGTCGGTGCTTCACTATCTATGGTTTCTGGAAACAACTTAGCACCAACTCCAAAAATATGTTCCTAGGGGATGAGTGCCTACTTACTAAAATTTAATTATTTCATAGAATAGAATAGAATAGAATAGAATATTTATTTATTTTCTCTCACAAAAGTTACAATTTTCAATATAGTGTAAGTAGGTACATTGATTTTAGTGTATGAACCATTGTGTGAGAGACTGGAGCCTGAGATAGGTTTCCAAAAAAAAACCCGTAGTACAGGTCTCCAGGCACCTCCCCCAAATCAATTGCATCATGGTTGCCTAGGTACATCGTTGAACATAATAGTATACGTTTGTTAGAGACATGCAATTTATCTTAATTATTAGTCAATAAAATCATACAATAATAATCTTAAATTGATTTCATACATGGTTGTATTCCAACAATACAATTGTACTAGGTAAAAATAATGCAATGAATTAAATTATTAAAGTTAATTAATTAACATACTTTTATTTATATTATATAGTTTATTTTAATCGAATTGAGTATAATTTTGTGATTACAATTATTTATAATTAATTTAATATGTATATTTGATACATATTATTATGATTATTTAGTAAGCTTGCACTTTGGCTTTAATTGTATCACATTTCCTAAGTTATTTTTAAATTAAAATTATGTATTCATTAAAAAATAAAAATAAAGAAATAATAGGCTGATTTTTTTTTTAAATAGGTTGATTTATTGTATCACATTTCTTCGTTATTTTTAAATTAAAATTATGTGTTTATAAAAAGAGTAAAAAAAATAGTTTTTTTTTTTTTTTTTGAAGCCTTTTGTGAAAATTGTTTAACCTTCCTTCGCCTTTTTCCCATCTCTTTCCCTTAATTGTTCTTTCTTTTACCTTTTTCATATTCGTATAAGGAACAGACTTTCTGTTTCCGTGTAATCCATGACTTTAAGCCAGTTTGTGACAGCACTCTTACAGGCTGACTTTTTAAGAGGATAAATGGACAAGATATTGTTTATTTTATTATATAGATATGAACCTAGAAAACAGAAGAAATGATGGGAGTGGCCAGACCTCAGACTGACACCCTGGCAGACTGATCCTTTTCGTCGTTTATCCTTGTTGAGGTTTGGGTTGAACTGAAGTTGGGAATGCATTTTAAGTACAGTCTGTAGGATAAATGATTGTCTGACTGTCAGCACTTCCCAATCCCTGTAAAGGGTAGTTGTGGGGTACCGGTAGGGTAAGCCAGCACTCACCTTCAGAATAGCTCTCTGAGCTCTCTCTAGATAGATGAGGTGAGATTTTGCTGCGCCACCCCAGGAGGTGATACAGTAGTCCGTGATGGATTGACATAGGGCAGAGTATACCATCCTAACAGTTTTTTTGTTGGCCACTTGTTTAAGCGTTCTAAAAATGTGAATTAGTTTACGCGTCCTTATAGTGAGCAAACGTATATGGGGATTGAAGGTTAGGGTCTGATCCAAGGTTATGCCGAGGTACCTAATCGTATCGGTTCTTTCGAGAGAGGGGCAAGAGCAATTTGACGAGTTTGCGGGACAGGAGTGAACGGTGATGCCTAGTGTTGATGGTGGAAGAAGGTGGGATCGATGGGCAAATGCTATGTATTTTGTTTTAGAAACATTTAGCGTCAAAATGTTGTTTTGCAGCCATCTGGTAACCCTTTCCATTCCCTGTTGGGCAGAGTGGAAGACGTCATTCCAGTTGTCTCCTGAGAAGAAAAGAGCTGTGTCATCAGCAAATTATTCTATTTCAACATCCGAAACGAGTATTTTTACAAATACCGACGATTCGGTTAAGTTGGGGCAGTGCTTTCAAATATTCTTAAATTTTGATTTTAACATTATTATAAATGTTTGAAAAATTACTTAATTTATGTTGAAATAGAATATTTCGACATTGTAGGGTGGACGTTAGCTCATAAACGCAAGTACGGATAGACTAGAAGAATTTCACAGGGATATCCCAAGTCCTGGGTGGCTCAGTGGTCAGAGCAGTCGCCCGGATTGCGAAAGGTCGCGGGTTCGATTCCTGCCTCAGGACGTGAAATTTTTCTAGTTTTATTCTATTTTAATTACTAAGTAATTTTTCAAACATTTATAATAATGTTAAAATCAAAATTTAAGAATATTTGAAAGCACTGCCCCAACTTAACCGAATCGTCGGTATTTGTAAAAATACTCGTTTCGGATGTTGAAATAGAATATTTCGACATTGTAGGGTGGACGTTAGCTCATAAACGCAAGTACGGATAGACTAGAAGAATTTCACAGGGATATCCCAAGTCCTGGGTGGCTCAGTGGTCAGAGCAGTCGCCCGGATTGCGAAAGGTCGCGGGTTCGATTCCTGCCTCAGGACGTGAAATTTTTCTAGTTTTATTCTATTTTAATTACTAAGTAATTTTTCAAACATTTATAATAATGTTAAAATCAAAATTTAAGAATATTTGAAAGCACTGCCCCAACTTAACCGAATCGTCGGTATTTGTAAAAATACTCGTTTCGGATGTTGAAATAGAATATTTCGACATTGTAGGGTGGACGTTAGCTCATAAACGCAAGTACGGATAGACTAGAAGAATTTCACAGGGATATCCCAAGTCCTGGGTGGCACAGTGGTCAGAGCAGTCGCCCGGATTGCGAAAGGTCGCGGGTTCGATTCCTGCCTCAGGACGTGAAATTTTTCTAGTTTTATTCCATTTTAATTATTAAATTCCTATTTTCATTTGGCATAATATAAGGCAGTCCTAAAATCCCTTAGCATAATTTTATTTGCCATAACCATGGAAAAACCTAATTATATTAGGCATGTTGTAGGTAGTCGTAAATCTTATTGATTAAATCGAATTATCACCTAGATTCGAACTAGCACAACCTGACTCTACGTGGCCCGACCTTGCCCTAAACTAGAGTGTAATTTAAGCCCGCGTAGGCGCGGAGGGGCGAGGCGACCCGACGATAAGCTCGCCTGGGACGGCCAGAGCCCCGCAGCACCGGAGCCGTGACAGAAACCATGCATGCTGAATGCCTGCTTGCATGCCTGTTTGCATGCCTGCTTGTATGCTGCATGCCATTATTCGGAATATTGATATTCGGGATTCGTATTTATGATATTGCGGATTATTATTAATTCGGATTTTTTATTGTTTGGTATCTTCAATTTTGGCATATTGATTTTCGTAATTATAAACGTTAAGAATTTTAAGTTTCGGATTTTAAGAATTAGGAATTATGAAACACGGAATTTTATTATCGGAATTTTGAACTATTCGGTGTTATAAAATTCGGAATTTTGAAATTCGTGATTATGACTATCGGAATTAAGTTTTTCGTATTTATGTAGTGTACCCACGGAAACTGCCCGCTGACTTCATGTATTGGCGTTCCGTCGCGAAAGATCCACGACGTAATTTCCGTCAAGTGTGGCGGTGGTCTTTCTTTGAGTTTGCGTCGCTGCGCCGCTCACCGCACCCGGACCACCGCCGCGCCGCCACCGCTCGCTCGCCGCTGACTTCGTCAACTTTCTAACGGCCTGGCCACGGGGACGGGCGGGCGGCGGCGTCTCGGCAACCACCGCAGATACGACGACGCGCTGCGACTGCGACGCCGACATTGAGACAGCGCGCAGTGGTTGCCGAGACGCGAGACACAAGTAAAGTTGTCAGATAATTTTTTGGTTGGCTTTAATATTTGAATACCTCGCAAGTATACCTGTTATGTGTATTAAGTAGAACATACCATTAATCTTTGTACAGTTATCTATTACCTATCCATAATATAAGCTCTTGATGAGGCTTAATGTGGCTCCATAGTAATGCCTGAGTTTGAGCATATTATTATTAGTTATAGCACAATATCAAGTAGGTTTACTTGATATTGTGAGACAGCCCAGACAGCGAGTTTGTGTAAGTGAGTGCATGCGATGTTTTAGCATCTCAATACTTACATTGAAACATTTGCAAGGCTAGTGTGTTTACCCATATATTTTATGACCTGAATTCTTAACATTGATTTACACTTGCAAAGGCAAGTTACTGATTCATTTATTCGAATATTTTCAAACATAATAGTGATGTTCCCGGAATTGCGAAAAGCTCTATACAGTTACCAATTAATTTGATAAATTAAAAAAGAAAAATGTACTTTTCGATTCAATAGACAGTTTTCATAATTCAGTCATTTTATTAAAATTAGCTTTAGGCGAAAATATTAAGAGATCCAATTCAAGATGTTACACGCCTTTCCTGCTGTAGTTACAAAGGCGAATTTTCTTACGAGTTAAATTAACTTTGGAAATCAATCTGTCGCAGTCAGCTTTAGTCGAAAAATAAAAAAGTTTGTGAAAATGTAACTGACATCGCCTTTAGGTTTGTAGAAATAAAAAATATATTTATCAAAATGTTATGTCATTTTTAAGATTTTAAGATTGGTGGAATGGGAACTACTTATGTTTTGTAATGTTGTATTTTATCTGTTAGGTACTGGTGGCTGGCCGCGTCTTTGGCCGTGTTGGATAACTGTTATTGCGACCAATGGTAGCCCATGACCTTTTCCAGGGTGTAATCTATCTCCATGGCAAATTTCATATAACCCGTCAAGCATAAGACACCAGACATAATTGATTTGTCGGTCTCTAGACACAACTGTCATAGACCTCCAGAGGTTAACGCCACTTGACAGATTAAATCAGTTCTGAATTTAGAGGAGCTCACCTCCACCATGCAGACGATTTTATTTATATAACTAGATGACAAGCAAACTGACGGTCCACCTGGTATTAAGTAGCCACCGTCGCCTTTATAGACACCTGCAATAACAAGGTGAAAATTACATAGGTGGTGGTGTCATCACACTGGCTACCTTTCTCTTCAATCCGAAACACAGCGAACTGTTTAACTGCTGAAATAAAAAAGACGGTATTAAGTAGCTAACGTCTTACGTACCTGGTGGCTTACCTGATGGCTTACCTGGTGGTAAGTGGTTACCGACGCGATCATAGGTGCGATGTCATCCTAAGGTATAATACGAAATGCCTTCCATGCCCAGTAATTACACTGGCTACCTTTTCCTTTAGTCCGAAACAAAGCATAATGTTTTGACGGCTGAAATAGGAAAGGCGGTGGTACATGTAACAGATGTCCCTACATACGGGATAACCACCTAGTACATATTACCTGTTAAATATTTCTGTGGCTTTAAAATCGCTAGAAGTTAATGGAAATAAATGTCTATTTTGCAGTATAATAAAGATGCTTACGATTATTTCTCCTGATTTTTAGATGGTAGGCGTCTACACGCAACGGGAACCACTTACCATCAAGCAAGCCGTATGCTTTTTAACCATCCTTGTCTTCTAAAAAAAATATAGAAATATTATTCGACATGATTGATCGCAAGTAATAATTCCCTCGTCCCTGATTTGCAGTCGGCTGCTTTTTGCTTTGGCATTAATTGGGTTATTGAGAGTCCCTTGACGAATTTCCTGTGAACTTTCATTCGTAATGACAAAAATATGTAAAATTCCATCTTTCATTTTGTTCTCAATTTAATCGGCGTTAATATCGTTTTAAGATTAGCTGTCGAAGTTCTGTTGAGTTTTTATATTTTTTCGGTGGCTTAGTAGTTTGAGCGCTTTGGTTTTGATTACGAAAACAAAGCAACTTTCGCCATGGTCGATCCCGGAATGGGATAATCAACGTCTATAATCTCGTTTGCCTCTTCCTCCTCCTTTCTCCTTGCTTCAAAACCGCTATATCCCACCAACTCACATTAGGCCCGTGTGGTGGTGTTAAAGTACAAAACTTCTCATGTGCTTATCCCATAAAGAAGGTCTATGCCAAACAGTGGGGTATATATTCTGGTGATGATAATGATTTTAGATTATAAAATAACAAAACAATAAAGCTATATTATTTGAATTTTCATAAACAGAGACACATAACATTATTATCATTATTTTCATAACATTATTTTTTTCATTTTCGTAAATATGTAATTTCAAATATATAGTGTTTTTAAAGTTAGAGATATTATTATTATTGTTATTTTGTAATAATGGGTTGTTATGAATTATTTATAAATTAGTTTACAATTGAGATTCAAGTTCCCTCTATTGTTGTCTTAAATGCACTTCGTGTTGCCTACATTTCACTAGTATGTCTCACACATTTATGGGTTGGCTGGAAGAGATCTCTTATAGAGATAAGCCCACCTTTGCTAACTTATGTTATGAATTATGTTTTTGTAATTTTTAAAGTGCAATAAAGTGTATATTTTTATACAGGATGGTGCTGTCAACGCGACATCAAATTCAAACATGGGCTATATTAGTTCATAAAAATGGTTTGCTACTTACAAAAACTAAAAATTCATTTGATAATTACATGAGATTTGTATGAAATAGTATAACATTGGCTGCATTATTTCATAGAAATTTCATAAAGATATCAAAAGAATAACATATTTTTGAAAGTGCCAAACCATTTCTATAAACTAATATAGCCCATGTTTGGATTTATTGTCGCATTGACGGCACCACCCTGTATAAACAGAACTTTATTCAGGTGATACGTATTAAATGCCTATATGTGTGAAACAGCTTGGGAATACAGTACCAGAAATTTTATACATTATTGTGCATAACCCAGAGATGCAATCTGCAGTGAACACCAAACTTTGCGCTCACGCTTTTACACCCCGAGGGAATTGACCAAACTTCCTGCGCACGAAAATATCTTATGCTGTTACAACTTCTGTCATTACGTGTTGGTGTAAGTTTTTCAAGGAAACTTGGCGCTGATTTAAACTCTATTTTAACTGTAAGTCATATGAAATTTAGATTTGAGATTTGTTTGAGAAAGTTCGACGAGCTTGTTGACACTTCTTTATTCATATCAGAGGCCCTAGCATGAGTTTTGACCCTAGTAAAGTATTACTTTTCAGTTCTTGCATTTCGCTGTCAAATTGTATGTGAATAATAACAGCGCCTAAGTCCATACTGAAATATGAGAGGTGTATACGTCAGCCAAGCAAAGGTCCAAGTGTTTCGTTTCATTGAAATATTGGCATCTTTTAGTTTGGTGATAGTCAACAATATACATGTTCATGAAGATCTACAGCTATAAACAGATGTTCTCAACCACTATTCCACAGAGGCTTACCATGTATATGCACTTTCCCCTAAAGCGTAGGCCTGCTGGGGTGACGTCACACCATTACATTCATCAAACATCTAAGCCAACTCCGGTAACTTAAACGATCCTCTAGATTCTTAATTAAACCAAACTCTGTCCTTTGCAAACAGATAAATTATTTGCAATCCCTGAACTTTTTTTAGGGGTCGCCCAATCCAAATTTATGTTCAGCGAGGAGAGGGTCAAAAAAGTGGATTTTATTAAAAAAGTTGCCCCTTAGGGCGTGAACGCCACCCAAATGACCTTAATCGTGAAGTTGGAATTTCTCAAGGAATTAATATTTCACACTAATTGTTATAACATTTTAGAGAGATTAAGCATAGTTGTACACACAAATACAGAACACATCTTTGTAGCAGTCATAATTCTTATCATAATATTATACTCCACCTAGTCATAGTAAAACGAAAAATTAGTAGGTATCTTCAATTATATTAATTCACCGAGTGCAGCATGTGTATGTCCACGTTAGCGTCTACGCTTCGCTACAAGTACCACCACTAGGTGGTAGGCCCGTATGTAGGGTCGTCTGGGTAGGTACCACCGCTTTTCTTATTTCAGCCGTGAAACAGTTCGCTGTGTTTCGGATTGAAGGGAAAGGTAGCCAGTGTAATTACTGGGCATGGACGGCATTTCATCTTAGGCCTCAGGATGACAACGCACCTGCAATATCAAGTGATTTTCCCTTGTTATTGCAGGTGTCTATAGGCGGCGGTAGCTGCGTACCATCAGGTGGGCCGTCAGCTTGTTTGTCATCTAGTTGTATAAAAAAAAGTACACAATGACAAAACTCAAAGATGCTAAAGGTGCGCCAGTCAAGGCAATCTTCACTGAAATACCAAAATAAGGGTTAAAAAGGCAAAATAATGGGAGGCTTATAATATTTAGAAATGTATTAATAACAAAAGGGAAC
This sequence comes from Nymphula nitidulata, assembly GCA_947347705.1. Classification (NCBI taxonomy): domain Eukaryota; kingdom Metazoa; phylum Arthropoda; class Insecta; order Lepidoptera; family Crambidae; genus Nymphula; species Nymphula nitidulata. Next base: position 15,662,583 of record OX374626.1, on the reverse strand, counting down.
GCTCTCGAGAACGAAGGCAAACAGCAGCGCTAGTGACCCTCAACACAACTTAGTTAAAAAAATTGGAATCACGAAAAAAAATAACTGTATAAAACAGTTTTTTTCGCGATTGCATTTTTTTTACTATTTCTTAATCTACTGTTCCATACAAACAGGTCGTGTAGCTATGAAACTACACGACCTGTTTGTATGGAACAGTAGAATTTGTTTTCATGATTTCAAGTTTTTTTGAAGCCGTGTATGTGATCACCAGTACAGTCATCTGCCTTCTTTTTCACTTTGAGGCCGCCCATATTGTATTTCAAAATTGTTAAATCTAAATGTTTTCTCAACTTGTAAGCTAATTAAATTTCGTTTTAATATTAAATACGAAAGAAGTTCATTAAATTAACAAAAATTAATTGCATTGAAAGTAGGTAATAAGTCACGTGTCAGCAAGGCATTTGCTTTATAGAGGGGAATTGAAATTCCTCGTCTTTGAACTTTTAATTAAGAAAAAAAATGGTTGGTGATAATTGATCACATCGAATAACAACGCAAACGCAAACAACAAGCTAAATGAAAATTCGTGAAAACTCGAAAAATTGCTGATAAATCGAGACGTACGGCTGTGCAGCTGGCTGGACGGTAAAGGCACCATGCAACTGAATCAGCTGTGAAAAGATAATGCTCACAACGCCATCTACTGGCATTATACTGTATCCCGAATACAACGCCAGGCTAAATATTAATTTTCTGTGAGATTTTTGCTATCATTTTTTAACCGTTTTGAAGTCGGTTTTATTTTTGTTAAAAAAAATATTTTTTAAAGGGTAATTTACCCCTGAACTGAGGCGAACAAAACAATAAAAGAATGGTTAAAATTGGTCAAGCCGTTTTGAGTTTTAGCGAGACTAACGAACAGCATTTAATTTTTTTATTTATAGAAGAAGATAGAGGCCGATCTTGTAATGCAACTGTTGCAGTTGATGTACTGTCGTCTGTACATTACTCACGTACTTCATTTGTCAAAGAGTAATACTCTGCCAACGTTTGACTGTATAATACATCACGTGTCAAATTTTAACGAACTGAATACTCATAAATGATTGTCAACAAGTTTCGAATCCTTCAACCGACGCTATCCAATTACACGCAGGTGATTTCCAGGATTTTACATTATTTACGAAAGTAAGAAATAGCTGGCAAATTTACTTAAAGGATAAATGCCATTTTGCTATAAATCACGTTATAAAATAGCTAGGTGGCTTTTTAATACCCACATTAATTGTATCGAATGATAATAAAACCGAGTGGTGGTGTTATGGCCCAAATTCCTCATGTATGTGCCCCATTTAGGAAGGCCTGTGCCCAGCAGTAGGACATTTATAGGCTGGTTATGTGATGACATATTTTATCATTCACAGTGTATTTAACACAAAGATTTGGAACTATTTTAATTTTGGCAGAAAATATTTCGTATATGATGGTCGGATAGCGATAAAGAAAAGAACAAAAAGACACGGAACAGATAAAAGTTTATTTAATATGACAATTTACGTAACACTTTACGTAATTGTCAACAAAATTAAAGCACTTTCGTTGTGCCAGGCGTGAAATGAGGTCATTTCACCAGCATTTTTAAAGAGTCCGTCACTCAAAAACACCCATTGTATGGTAATAGTCGTACATCGTGAAGGAATTCACATTTTATGCGGGGAATATCGCATTATCATCCCTGTAAAGTACATTTTACCCAAGATTTAATGTGTCGCTGGGAACACTGTATATGCTTAGCATAACATTATATCTCCCGAATATATCATCCCTAGCCCTAGTTCAAATCCAGACGCATAACTACAAAGATAGTGACATAATGTTACAAAAGGGTTTCTGTGAAAAATTGTGAAAAGTATTAAAGAGCTATTTTGTAAATATTTGTAAAGGTCGCAAAAAGATGAAAGAATTTAAATTTAGCGAATGACTTAAAATATTTTTTTTTTGTAACGGGAATTCCTAAAACTTACTCCATGTTTAAAAATTATTTAAAGGAATATTTTATCAATTTCAACTACTCTATATTTCAGAGGGTAAAAATATAAATTTTATATGAATTTCGGTCAAGTAGTCAGGGCTATAAGACATAATGTTAATTGGATAGGACTTTGATTTGTTAAAAAATATATATATTATGTGTTGGGGCTGATTAGCATTTAGGTATTTTATAAAATTGGTTAGGTCAGCTTAAAACGGCGTCGGGCTCCCGCGGACGGGACCTTACGCCGAGTGAGGAGGAGTACCGACGTGACGGGATGCCAGAGGCAGCATTGGAGGTGTGGGTGCGGAGGCTCACGCAAGTCAGCGCTTAAGCCCGCACGATCGGTCTAGTTTTGAAGCAGTGGGTGGCAGCACGGGCTCTGATTTTCCGCATGTCACAGGCACTCACGGCGCACGGATGCTTCGGAGGATAACTGTGTCGGTTTGCTGGAAGGGAACCGAATCCCTATTGTCACCACGGAGCTGCCCCGACGAAGAGGCGCAACACGCGCTGGAGTGGTGTCCTGCCTGGGCGGAGCAACGGCGGGCGTTGCCTGCCATTGTGGGGAATGACCTCTCCATTCCGACCATCATTATTAAAATGGAGCGACAGGTCGTGGCAGGCGTACTTCGCTTATTGCGAGAACGTAATGTCGAGGAAGGAGAATGCAGAGCGTAAGCGGAAAGCAGCCGCCACCTCTGGTATCCACCGCCGAAGGACAATACGGAGGAAAATAGCCAGCGGGTGGTTCTTGTCGCCGTTCCATATTTATTTATTCCATTGATAAAACACTGTGTCGGAAATACAAATTGGAAACGTAGGTAATACATAACTTAAAATGGTAAAAAAATAACTTCATAATATATCAAAACAATAGATAAATTGCATCATTTCATTACAAGTACTTATTACACTAAATTATATACAATTACAAAAATTATCTATACATTCTCAATTAATTCGTCAATATCACACAAACATTTTTCCTACAAAAAGTTCCTTAAATCCCTTCTGAATGTTATAATGTCCAACAGAGTTTAAGCTAGTGGGCAAACTGTTAAAATTTTTTACTACCTGATATCTAACACTATGTGAAATTTTGGCAATACTGAATTAGATAAATCTTTTCTTAGACTTTCTAACCTCTTTAGTATATTATCTGACGTTTCGTATTTTTTAGGTTTTTTGATAAAATCCGATAGCAAACCGAATGCATAAATACTAGGTACTGTCAAAATTTTTAGTTTTTGGAAATGCTTCCTACAAGATTCCCATTGCGAAATCTAACCAGGGTTCCAATTGCTCTTTTTTGTAAAACGAAAGCCCTTATGATATTATATTTGTGAAATTTTCCCCAAAACTTAATACTGTAACTAAGGTGTGACCCTACCAATACATATTATACGGATTTAAGCTACTCTAGAGTAAAAAAAAACTGAAATTATTAAGTCGTCTACATATATGCTAAATTGCAAATTTTTGCTTTTCCAATTACTTTTTAGTGAAACGATACGATAGTAGAAAACAATATAAGTTGACACTCAACCATCTAGCTTCGACCATAGAAAGTTATCACTAAAAATTGTCAAAAAAAAAATTTAAACAAAAATTAAAACCGACTTCAAAAAACTGAAAATGATAAAATAATTAAATTTTAGTAGGTATTCATCCCCTAGAAACATATTTTTGGAGTTGGTGCTAAGTGGTTTCCAAAAACAATAGAAAGTGAAGCACCGATCGCTGGCGAAGCAGCGGGCGTGTGCGGGGCTCGCTCAGCGTCTGAATTGACCCTGGGAATACCCGCTAAAAGTCCTGGATAACTCCCGTGCCTTTCGCGGAGGTGGTCTGGGGTCTGCAAGCAATTCATAGGCAATCTCAGACGTCGCGGCCTTTGTATTGCGCGCGTGGAAACCACCCGACGCGCGGCCGCACCTAGGGCGCAGGCAGACGGGCGATTGCCGCCCGCCTTCTTGCGCCCACACGCAAGTGATACCCCTGCTGTTGCAAGCATCCATAGGCTACGGTAACCGCTTACCATCAGGTGGAGCGTGTGGCTTGATCGCCACCTTAGTGGTATAAAAAATAAAATAAAAAAGATATCATTATATCTCCGTTGTCTAGTATCCATAACACAAGATCAATGATGCTTACTTTGGGCTAGATAATAGGTGTGAGTGTATGAATATTATTATTTTTATTATCTGCAGACACATATACGCAAAATATCAAATACCTAGACCAAGCTTTTCGAGGATTTTCACTTTCTCGTTTTTTACCGCTGGACAATTTTTCAAAGGATAGATACTTATTATAAGCACCAATATAAATACAATACTAGCTATGATTTAACTTAGATAAACTTTCCGGTTGACTCAAACCAAGACCGTTAAAATCAAAAATTAAGAATATTTTATTTATTTTATTTTATTATTTTATTTTATTGGGAAAGCTTACAGCATTATTCACATAACGTAAGTTTTTTTTTAATTTTTGTGATGAAAAAGCTTTTATAGCTACCCAGATGTGGATCACGGTTGGGTACGGTTGGGTTATGTGAGACTCGCCGACTGGAATACTCACTAAAAACCATCAGCTCTTCTTCCCTCGTTGCCTAACGACGCAACCACACAGGGAACTTGGTGATCATCCGCGTGGCCGCTTGCAGCTGGCCTCAGCAGGCCACCACGGGTTAGGGATATCCCGAACGTTAGTTTTATCTGTATTAAGGACTAGTCCATTTACATCGAACCATGCATAAAATGCCGCGAGAGCCCTGTTTGTTTTAAATATCATTTTTTCCCTGAATTTTGGTTATGATAGAGATGGGAGAAATCGCTTGTAGCGGTAAAAACACGTTTTTGTCATATTATTCAGTCTGTTTTATTTCTGTGTTGTTTATGTGAATGTGCAAAATAATGGATATCTATTTGTTATTTAAACTTAAATTGCACCAAATGATCCACAATTTGGTGGACTTAATGCCATTAGGCATTTTCTACCAGTCAACCGGAAAGTTTATCTAAGTTATATCATAACTAGTATTGTATTTATATTGGTGCTTATAATAAGTATCTATCCTTTGAAAAATTGTCCAGCGGTAATAAAAGAGAAAGTAAAAATCCTCGAAAAGCTTGGTCTAGGTATTTGATATTTTGCGTATATGCGTCTGCAGACAATAAAAATAATAATATTCATACACTCACACCTATTATCTAGCCCAAAGTAAGCATCATTGATCTTGTGTTATGGATACTAGATAACGGAGAAATAATGATATCTTTTTTATTTTATTTTTTATACCACTAAGGTGGCAATCAAGCCACACGCTCCACCTGATGGTAAGCGGTTACCGTAGCCTATGGATGCTTGCAACAGCAGGGGTATCACTTGCGTGTGGGCGCAAGAAGGCGGGCGGCAATCGCCCGTCTGCCTGCGCCCTAGGTGCGGCCGCGCGCGTCGGGTGGCTTCCACGCGCGCAATACAAAGGCCCCGACGTCTGAGATTGCCTATGAATTGCTTGCAGACCCCAGACCACCTCCGCGAAAGGCACGGGAGTTATCCAGGAGTTTTAGCGGGTATTCCCATGGTCAATTCAGACGCTGAGCGAATGAATACCTACTTAAATTTAGCCCCGCACACGCCCGCTGCTTCGCCAGCGGCGGGTAGGTCCGTCAATGGATTTCTCCTGGTAAAAAAAAGGGGTATCACTTGCGTGTTGCCGACCCTGTAAAAACCTTTCCACACCTTTTTTGAAGAACCCGATGCTGTACTCATTCAAGAAAACCTCTGCAGGTATTTAATTTGTTTTATTTTACATTTATCTTTAGGTAAAAATTGAAAAGTAGTAATGTATTTTAGTATTTGGAAACATATTAGATTTTTATTATTATCTCCTTTAATTAGCAGTTGTAAGTTGAATAAATCGTTTATTGACGTTATTTATTTGTCATATCAACAATCAGGGTAATACTGAAAATGGGACCAATGTAGGACCGATGTCGTTTTCTATTATCGACTTTTTCGACACAAACAACCCCAAGAGGCCGTAACGATAGTCAAGCTTTAGTGATGTCGGAAAGTAAGTTTTATTTTTACATTTATTTTATGGTGAAAAGTAAAAAAGTTCCTTTTTACTCTTTTGTCCTTGTTTATATTTTCTTTGTTGCTTTATTTTGTGTGTACACACGACAGCACATCAAGTGTAACAGTTGTACTACGAAAGCCGCCTCAATTACGAACGCAGTAAAGGCGATCTCAAGGTCAAACTGTTACGCTTTATGTACTGTCAGCGGTACTAAATTGTTAAATAAATAAATAGTAAATATTCAGTGTTCAACAACCAATTTTACTAGATGGTGTCTGGGTAGATACCACCGCCTTTCTTATTTCAGCCGTGAAACAGATCGCTGTATTTCGGATTGAAGGGAAAGGCAGCCAGTGTAATTACTGGGCATGGACGGCATTTTATCCGAGGCGTCAGAATGTCAACGCACCTGCAATATTAAGTGAGCTTTCCTTGTTGTTCATTGCAGGTGTTTATAGGCGGCGGTAACCGTTTACTATCAGGTGGGCCGTCAGCTTGTTTGTCATCTAGTTGTATAAAAAAAATAGCAATTAGTGACAACGCTCGAAACCTTTTCTCAAAGACTTTCTATTCAAATGGTTCTGTGTGTGATTGTGATGTAGATAAGTACTTTGGAATGCATTTTCCGATACACCAGTGACTTTTGATGAAGTCTACCAAAAACTTAACAAATCGTTTTTTAATTTCTTGTTTAGTTAGATAGGCAACGACTCTAATTATATTAAATATTTATTAGATTACTAGTCCATTAGCATGAAAATTTTGAGAAGTTACTTTCCACGGAAAATATTTAATAAATAAATACTAAGTGGGCATCTACAAAATCTGATTTGGGCGTCTATAGAACGATTAGATGCTAGTTCGTTATTTCCTTTGGCTACTTAGTATTTATAATTGCCTTATTTATTGTCTATTATCAGTTTGGTTCAGAGTTTCGATTTCTAAAACGAAGCAACTTTCGCCATGGTCGATCCCGGGATGGGTCAATAATCTCCAGTGGAGCTGTTGTTGGTCCCGGTTGTTCCTCCAACCGCATTAATCCACCAACCCGCATTAGCCCAGCGTGGTGATGTTATGGCCCAATTTTTTCATATGTCCTTCACATGTAGAAAGGCCTGTGCCCAGCAGTGGGACGTACATAGGCTGATTATGATCCGTTTGTAAATATATAAATATCTCTAAACAATCATTTCATCGACAACAGGAATGACTCTTTACTAGAAAAACCACATTATATCTACACAAACACTCCATCACGGCAAAACAATAACAGTTGCATTTCTCCCAACAAGCCCCATTGCCACGCGGGGAGAGGTTTTATGTCTCACTTATTGGGCCAGAATGGGTTTATTGTGATACCAATCTTTTACGTACCCAGAATAAGCCCTGCAAATGTAAGTAATTAATTAAAGGGTCCTATTGAAGAGATTCAAGTGGCTCACAAATACATTGTTCAAAAGGGTGTTCGAGTATTCATTAAAAGGATTTATAGAAAACAAATAAGTATATGACACAAACAATTTTACATTTAAGGTAGATTCTCTTTGAATTAAAAATAAAGTACCTACGTCAGAATAAGTAAGGTAACACAATGTTTTTATAAATGCTGTTTTTTGCCGTGACAATCAAACTGACGGCCCACCTGGTGGTAAGTGGTTACTGTCACCTATAGACACTTGTAATTACATGGAAACCGGGGCAAAATGGGATACCTAAGAAAGAAAACATCATATTTATATAGCAAACTATACTATTTAATAGAATAAATTTTGCTAAGATAGCAATGTTTATAAACCCACCACTGGCCGGGCGTAAGGTGACTGAAGACCGATTATTTAACGTTGTCGCAGATTATCAGCGTGTACTAGTACACGCTGACTAGCGTACGCGTGACTAGTCACGCGTACTACTACTTTTCCCATCCTGCCCCGTACTTCATTTGGCCCCGGTTGTCATCCTGAAGCCTAAAATAAAATGCCTAGGTATTATACCATCTAATTACACTGGCCACCTTTCTCTTAAATCCAAAACACAGCAACCAGGCGAAATAGGAAAGGTGACCTAGCCCAGACCCAAACGGGCCTACCACCTAGTTAAAATGGTAAAGATATCGGGGAAAAGAAGTCTCCAAGCCCAGGTATTTAGTCAAATACTCGAGACTAACCCGCAGAGACAACCCTACCCACGCTTGATTAGCACGGCTACCCAACAGACATTCTCCCCTACTTCTAAGCTCCTCTGAAAGCAGTATAAGCCGTGGCCCGCTCGCAGATGCTCACCGCGGCTTAACGAGTTGTCATCTCACCTGGTGGGCACATGTATATTGATATTGAAGCCTCTTTTCGAATCTTAAAAGGCTTAATAATAGTAATATTCATACACTCACACCCAAATAACCCAATATCTAGCCCAAAGTAAGCATCATTAAGAGCTTGTGTTATGGATACAAGATAACGGAGAGATATTGATAATAATAGTATATGAATATAAGAAATATACTAAATGAACATATAAACGTTAATTACACGTTGATTGATCATTTGTTTTCTTGAAAAAATGTACGCGTTGAAGTTTGCCTAAGGAGCCTCATATAAAGTATTGTAGCTTTTTTAGTTTCAGCCCTACCGAGCTCAGATTTTGTGAACTTATTATTCCCAAATAGTAAAAAATCATACCAAATTTTAACAAATAAATATTTATCGATAATATTGTTAGTTCTGAGGTGTCACCTCAATTCAAGCGTTTAGATTGAGGAGCCACAGTTATGTTTATTTAACTTTTATATAAAATCCATGATCGGGGCTACATTATTTTCAAAGCTACTACTTAATAACTGTATTACATTTTGATGCAAAAAGTGGCTCATCGATCTAAACATACATGGAAAGACCGCGCCGTGGGCTTTACTTCCCAAAGCCGGGGCGTGGCATATAAGCACACCGGTATGGTGCCCAGGCAAAGGCCTAAGCTTGAGGCCAGTAGAATTGCCTCAAGGTGAAGAGAAAACCTTTGATTGTCGACGCTGATTATTGAGGCTCAAGGTAAGATGAGATTATGACCTCTAAATCACCAAAGAGCCTCCTAGCGCCTAATTAGAGCACAATAAAATACTCCGACGTATATACCTAGTAAATTTTCAGTAAGGTAGAATTCCCTTCAAAGCTTAGATACGGATTTTCTTAAAGAAAATCAAAGGAACATTTGATGTTACTATTTTATCTATAGGTGTACAACAGGGACTTGGATAGTAGGTAGGTACGTATTATTAGGTAGGCAAGGATTTTAAAAGTGTTTGATTAGCTTGTTGAACTGTCATGCGTATGTATTATGCTGTGTATGTACTGTCTGTGTGCGCAATGCTTCCTCTTATTATGAATATTATTATTAAAAACGTATACTTTTACTTTTACACTTAATTTGCCAAATGAGTCGGAACTTAGTAGTTTTAACACAGCGTAGTAGTGCTCTCAAAATAAAAAATTAGGCGACCACGGAAGACTAGCGTCGGATATCTGTGACAGACAACCGACATAATATGCTGAGTGGTTGTCCTTTTAGTGTCACAGTTATTACTTTAGTCTTAAGGTTTCTATTGTACAGTAACAATAGTGTGTCACTAAATAAATATTTTCTTTCTTTCTTTCTTTCTTCTTTATAAAAATACTTTTCCGATTCTAAGGCGAGAAGACAAGTTACTTATTAATTTTATATTATCTGACATACTATTATATTACTTTAGTGGAGGAGACAAACATTAATATATATAAAAAAGAAAAACAATAATGGTGTGCTTATTTTGCAGACACAAAAGAAATGAGTTCTTATTTGTTACTTAATTTATCACGCAACCTTCACATACACCGAGCGAAAGTTTGTTTGTTGTTGAACTTTGAAAATAACCAAAGAAAAAGTATAATTGGTTTAGCTATCGGAATTACTGAAAAGATTTTACATTGCTTAAGGATAATAAAATCTAAGTTACTATTAGAAAAACGATACAAGTGTTGAAGAAAGTGTTTTTTTTTTCGGTATAATAAGTACCTAATGATAATATTGGGGATACTTAACACTTCCGGTTTCGAATCCCCGTAGGAGTAAGCCTAAGCATATGTCCTCGAGTCATGAACTACGCCATCTACAGGGACTTTTCCCTTTTTCTTGAAGGTATCTATTGGGCAAATGTAGCTACTTAACACAAGGCGGGCCGACAGCTTGCTTGTTAAAGAAAACAAAAACTCCAATGGATCCCTTACGTAAATAAAAATAAAACAGATTCGTAAATAATTGCAATTTTTAATAATAAGGTAGCAAGCAGTTCTTCAATCAGTAGACAGGATAAATCGTGTTACACACCTGAAATAGAAAATGTTGAATAAGTATAATTAAAATTGATTATAATTTATACGACAAAAAAAAATCAAATTAATGAAGATCAAATACTCTCGTCGAGAAGCCCGATTGGCAAATATATCCTTTTTAATACAAAGCTTGTAGGAGCTACAATTTTAGAACTTATTCTATTAAAGTAAAACTGAGTGGGTATTCAAAAAATAAACTACAAATCACAAAATTGTTAGGTAAAGATAAGCAAATAAATGTTTTCGAAAATTTAGCCTTGAACCTTTGACATTATTGTTGACAATATCTACTACAGATAATAAAGGTAATGATAATTTCGGTTTAATTTAAATTCACATTAGCAATTAAGTCGACATTATTCGGCAAAACTCGGGTGGCCTCGAGTACCTAATGCACAGGTTTCCGATTAAGAATAAAGGGGCTTAATTAAATCGCTTAGAAAAATATTTTTTGTCCACAAACAATATATACAGTGATTTTATTGATAGGCAGGCTATGCGCAAAGAGATTTAAAAAAAATTAAATGCCAAAAATATTTTTTCGAGTACAGTCAGCATCAAAATTATCTCAACATTCAGAGTGCTCATAAAAAACTACGATGTTTTAGATAAGCAACCGCATTACTTCAACATTAGAATCTCCTTTCACTTGTCAAAGATTTAAGTGTCGCTACAAACAATATGCGACTCTATCATTGTAGTGTTAGAATTGCTTTTCTAAAACAGTGCAGGTATTTTTGATCACTCCGAGAGCTCAGATGATTCTGATTCTGACTGTCACCTACCCAATCAAAACTAAAAGTCAAAGTTAATTTTTTTATTCAACTTTCTTTTATACCTACATGGACACTCGGGAAACGTTTTGAGCCATTATTTGTGCGTAAATCTTATTCTAAGAAAGTCGCGATTCGAATAGCAAAATAGATAGTAGAACAAATTCCTTTGCTACCTTATTTAGTGTGAGGGAACTTTTAAATAAAAAACTTTACTTCGTTTATGAATACGGTTTTAATAACATTTAGCCATCTTTTTTCTGAACTAATGAATCAAATGGTTCTTTTGGCATAAGCAAAACTTGACGCCGACCATTGTTAACTATTAGACAACTTGTTTTACCGGCATAATTAAGTCTAAAAAGATTATGGCGCAAATGAGCATATTGAATATATACCTATTTGGATAATTTTGGTATCAGAAAACTGCTTTTATTTCAATGACACTATGCGTCGATTTGCTCTGACCGTACTGTAGCATCTTAACGTAGTATGAAAAAGTTTTAAAAACTTTTGAAGTTCTTTTATCTCAAAATTTTGAGTTTTCGATAGCACCTTAGTATTTTATGACTATGTTATCATGGGTTTCCCGCCTGTTGTACCATATACTAAACACCATGTTTAATTTTTTTTATATATTTTTATATTAATTAGTTAAATATCTGTATGAAATTGTTAATTATCACGTAAGTAATAACTGTCTGACTTCTCCGAACTGACCCACTTTAATTACTGTAGGCCTTAAACGTTTTCCGAAGTTTCGGGCCAAAATTAACCGTATATTGTGACATTGCAGACGTTATTAGGAAACCCTATCAATTTGGTTAACCACACGAATATTGTCTCTACTTCTGTCTGTACTCCATGTTTAGTATTTTACTGTTTTATTAGTTTATGAAATTTGTTTTTTCATGCTCATCGTCATCACCAGCCTATACACGTCACGCTGCTTAGCACAGGCCTTACCAGGTTATAACACCACCACGCTGGCCCAATGCGGATTGGTTGGCTAAGGCGGTTACAATAAAAACCGGGACTAACGGCTCGCTTCCGAAAGCCGAAGCAGCTCGAGATTACAAATTTTGATTGCCAAATTGTTTTCGTAATCAAAACCCGAGTGCTCTAGCCACTAAGCCTCCGAACTTATTATTGTTAGCTTCATAACCTTTTTTTTCTATAAATTAAAATGATTCTTACTACACTGATCCTTCGGAACGCATTTCGCGCCATCTCTTAAGAAGTTCTCTTTACAGACGCAGCCTTCCATACAATACTCTTTGTCCACCGGATCACACCTCGCTGTCCGATCGTAGCAGTACTGCGGCCTGCAGACGCTATAAATACAGCTATGGAACTCTTCGTTCTCTTCACATTTCTTCTCTGGAAATTATGATAACATAAGATTAATAATTAAGAATGAAAACACTTATTTAAGTTCCCAGATTCGAGTCAAATTAACTTCTTAAGACGTACCACACTTTTCTACAGGAACACAAGTTCCTTCGCTGTTCCTCAAATATCCTTCGTTGCACACACAAGCAGGCTGGAAGCAATTAGAGGCTGTTCCAGGACAGGGGAAGGGAACATACAACTCCCGGCATAGCTTCTGACAGATAATGGGCGAACATTTCACATAGTATTCATTTTGTGGACAATCTGAAAAAAAATTCAATGAATATAAATCTCAAATTAACGGTCTATTTTATAAATATTCAGTTACATGCCTATACAGGATGTGTCAAACCAATACCGCCCGGAGCAATCGTATCCTAAATAGATTTGTTCATTATGATGGACTCTATCCTGTATGTATAATGCATCGTGTATTATTAGGAATTTAAATGTTTATTTTATTTATTTGTTGGGTTTCATTCCCAGCTTAGGTAAGTGACTCTTAATAAGTCTTTAAACGCAAATATTGTTTGTATCGAAAATTATAGAATAGTTTGCATAAAATGTAATCAGCACATTTGCAGCGATCATTCAATAAATATTGGTTATAATTGTAGTGACTATTATGAACTAATTTGAAATACATACCTAGGTTATAAATAATTATAAGTAGTTATTGTATAAACGCTTGTTCTCTTTAATATTGTTCCAACTTAAACTTTATTAAAGTTGATTTCCATACTTAAATTGATTAAAATATCTCTGCGGCCCTCCGCGAGCATCAATGGAAAGTTTTTACCGCGAGTGATTAAATTTTAAAGAGAATTGGTGGTAAACCTCTCGAATTTAGAGAGCCCGACAGCAGCACCTCCACCTTACAAAAGATCGGAGCTAAATAGTGCTTTTGTGGTAAGCAAGGGCGCCAGAACTGATAGAGAAATCATCACGTTGCTACGAAGGGGAGTTTTGTCCTATGTATGATAGCATAGAGTACTTCCTAGTTTCGGTATTGCGATACGTTTTATTTTGATTTTTACAGGGTAGCAATGCGTTATCAAGAGCAATAAGAACGAGAGTGTAGCAATAAGTTGGAGGAGCTCGGTGGCGTACTGGCTAGAGAGCTCTGGCTTCGATTACGGAAACAAAGCAACTTTCGCCATCGTCGATCCTGGGATGTGTCAAACAATATTTCCAATTTCGAGCTCCTCCGTGCTACAGAAGGCATGTTAAGCCGTCGATCCCGGTCGTTACTGCAATCGCTTTGACCTACCAACCCGCATTGGGCCAACGTGGTGATATTACATTGGTGGTATTTGGGATAGTATACACAAACTCCTCATGTGTCTCTCCCATGTAGGAAGCCCTGTGCCAAGCAGTGGGGCGTTTATAGGCTGGCGATGATGATGACAGTGCAAGTGTTAATTACTACAAGCGCCTATTGGCTGCGGTAACTTATTATTAACAGACGGGCTTGTCTTAAATAAAAGATTTACTGATAATGTCACTGACCCGAGATAGGTTACTGTTTTACTGTCACGTTTATCTTAGAGCTCACATCAATAAATAATGGATACTACAGATAATTACCTAATACCTACACAACTACCGCTATAGAAGTACAGAGATATAATTATGAAACACAATATTTTACCGGTCAATAATAATACGTTGTACATAATAATGCTATCTGGATATAATAAGGTTGTATTGTATATAATAAGGAATCAGCCGTATTAATATTATGTTTTAACTGTTATTTTCCGTTTTAATTTGAAGTCATCAGCCCGTCAGCTAGCGGAGTCTCCCATACTTTACCATCCGGAAGACCGAAGTCTAATATCACAATTAATTGTCAACACCTATTATCTTGCTTATAATATAAGTTGGATAGTTTAAGTCATCACCAGTCAGGTGTTGAGTCATTTGTCGTGTGTTGAGGCTTTTCATACAAACTTTCCAGTCGAAAATATTTGTAACGAACAAACCGCTTCTAATAGAATTCCCTACGTAGGTGTGTTCGAAACACTTTTACATCGATGTTGTGATAGTAGATATGATGGCTTGTTTCTGCAAATGATTTTTGTTCTATGTTTGTTTTCCCAATTCTTGTTTGTCAGATGTAACGTTACTTTGAAAATGTATGGCCAATAAATCGGAAGTTGAGATGGGGATCAACATTACAAAGTTTTTTGTGTCAAATATTGAATTTAAAATACTTAAAAGCAATTACTTTCTCAAACAAATATTGAATCAATATACATATAGTCATAATTCGCATAGGAAACAAAGGAAACAAAAAATGATGCAGTGTTCTTTAAATAAATTAGTGAAAGCACTTCTCCTGTCGCAGATAGGTTGGAAGACTTTTTTCCAACTTTCAGTAAATGCATTGGCAATACATTTACGAAGTAAGGAACGTCACCTCGTACAAACAAGAGTTTTAAAAACAAACTTCAAACTTAAATCATTCCCAGAAACAAGTCATCGCACTATCAAAGCCTCGATGTAAAAATTTTCGCAGTAAAGTTTTTCAAACACACGTAGGGAATCATACGAATTTACATGCTTGTGCAAGTCAGGCTCAGTTAAAAAAACAGTTACTTATATTATGGAACAAGAGCAAGTTTTAGCTTTTCATACTAACCAAAATCGCTAATATAATATTTTTTATATCATAAGAATTTTCAAAAAATCTTCTGATATCTTTTTATGCTGGCCTGATTTGCTTATACATGTTTGCTTGCAATATTTTCAACTGTGTGCTATGGATACAAGATAACGGAGAAACAGAGAGATACTAGACATATTATGTACCTATAAACATTATACTAAACTAAATAAATATATATTACATTCAAGACACGCGAACAAAAATTCGTATACCTCATACAACTGGGCTTAACGGGATTCGGACCCAAGACCTGTGGTTTAGTAGACAGTTTAATTACCACTTGACCAGCCAGTCATAAAACCACCCGTGATATTACAAGTATCAGGTCATCAAAGTCATCAGTGTACCATGTAAAGTAGTTTCTTATTAGCAGCATCAGGTATGCTTTGCATTGCGCTTATAGAGAAAACTGTTAGATTTAATAATTAAAAAAGTATATGACCCGGAAACCTTTGTGCGTCTTCCCAAAATACTAGAATAAAGTTTCATCACAATCTGATCAATGGTTTCGGAACGTCTCGAGAACAAACGCACATATAAACATTGATTTTTATTTATATGTATAGAAGATAGTAGTAATAATCCTATACCATATTTAACAAAATACAAACTCACCGAAAGGTTCATGCTCATCAGCTGGAGCGGAATAAGCAACACTAAACAACACAGCAATCAAACACGCAGACAAGACAGAACACGTCATTGTGACTTGGTAACTGATGGTCGTTTGGTAAGGTTGACCTTGGCAACTCCTATAAATGATGACCTATAATGACATCACCGCTTAATTATTACGAATAAATAAAATTATCTAGTCTAATGACCTAATGAACTAATGACTTTTAATCTTTCGGTTGAAGTTTATAACAACTATAATAAATAAGTTCACAATATTAGATATTTAGGTAGCGAAGATTTAAAATACACGTGTATGAATTTCATATCAATCTAATAATACGGTCTAGAATGTGTTAATGTTGAAAGTTAATTTCACTCTTGTCTTATTTTATTTCGGGGCCATAATTGTCACTATGCACTTCGACTCTTAGGGATCTATTGTGCTTCCTCTGCTTTTATTCTTCCTGTATTCTGTCATTAGCCTGATTTTAATAGTCTTCAAGCGTTGGATGAGATTTATAAATCGATCCCAGCCTAGGTCATTGCATTGACATAAGATATTCATTCATTCCTAGCCCTTACCACATGCATGTAATTAATTTGACGCTAAAATATTATTTATTAATAAAAATAATAAAAATTGTAGATTGCACTAAGAAAATATACATTATAATGAAACGTAACATAAGTATTTCTTATGTTTACTTTTAAAAAGTGACTACGGAAAACGATGAGCTAAAATTGGACTTTTAATTTAGAGTGTATTCAGAATCCATACCACATGTGTGTAGATTGCGACAATCTAAAGGGGCCGAAAGATTATGAAAGGAAATTGAATGGATGACAATGAAAATCCATACCGTGGTATATGGTTAAATCCCAAGGGGGCTGCGGCTACATCGCCTGAAAACTACAAGAGATAGGACTTGGATGAATCAAAACAGAATAAAAATATATCGAGGATAATTACTTGAATAGGGTAGTTGACTACTTTTTAGTACTTACAATTTTATTTTACTCGATTGTCACTGCATTTGTTTTACATTCTCAAATGTAAAACTTAAATTGAGCAGGATTATGTTTCCTCGAGATAAAAAATTTTAAGAATTCAAAATTTATTTATAATTAATTTGAACGGAGACCTAATGAACGACATTAGCTTAAGCGTACAGAGTTAAACTTTTATTAACAAAAATAAATTCAAATTTAAACTGAACTACAGAATTACTATCACAAACCTTACTGCATGTAAATGACGTCATTATCTGATCAAGATAAAATTGAAACGAGCAATAAATAATGAGATCCAGAGCGAACTCAATCAAAATTATAATTAGTTTTCTAATTGCTCGCACTAAAAGATATTGAATTTAACTCGAAGATACGACCTATACAATAAAACATAATTGCCGTAATGAGATGATTTCATATGTAAATTGTTATTAGCGCCGTGTGCAAATGCAATATGCTTAATGTTTATTGTAGCAATAATGTAATAAGATGCGAACACGTTAAATACGTGGTCTGAAACCCAAAGCCCTACAAATGGTGCTATAATGAATGTAATTAAAAACCATACAGTAGACAGTGTTCAATATAGGCATCCATGTGAATAACATAGATGAGTAGACACACCTATTCACAAAACGTAGGCATACGAATTGGGTACGTTTAAATCGATTAAAACAATACCAATAGGCGTTGTGGTATTCCAGACACTAAGCTACATCGTAATTGAATGACATTTGACATATAATCAGTCGCAATAAGTAACTAAACTATCTATCATATGTATTTTATTACTATTTTGAGCTCCTCATGTGTTTCTCCCATGTAGGAAGGCCTCTGCCCAGCAGTGGGGCATATATCAACTGGTGATAACTAAGTATGTAATTGTAGTTTTAAATAAGAAGAAATAATAATGAGTTTTGAGAATCTTTAAAAATATAATTTTGTATCATTACAATCTATCCAAGGGATTTTGTCGAGAGCCGATTTTTGAATCTGCCTAGGCCGTTTGTCCTGCACGAAGACTTTTTGTTGTGATTAGTATATGAACACTATTTAAAACAGTTACCATTAAAAGCAGAAATAATTTTGTTGGTAAGTAATAAAAAGTAAAAAGTAACCTTGAACCTACCAATCACAGAAAAAGTCTTCGGTTTCGAACGATCTACCTAGGCAGTATGTGCCGGATTGAATCATCGGCCCTGGACAGATAGATTTAAAAAAAATATAATTATTGCCAATTTTATCACATATAGGAATAAAATGATATAGAAACCGTTACCAAACAACAGAAACCTAATCTATACAAAAATAGAAAGAAGTAGAAAGTCTACATAATATTAAATAAATACACAATATTTAATATTTTTCATAACTCAGCTATGGCTTGATGTGCGGCCATTTGTACTTCGTATTCTTGACCTAATTGCTACCTTATTTTATAACAATTAAAGTATATTACTGAATCGAAGTTACACTGTAGCAAAGTTACACTTTCGGCTAATTGCCAGGATGGAAATAAAATACGAAGCCAGCGTAATATCGTCCTTAACGACAATAATACAGCATTAATATGTTAATAGTAAACGGACACTTAAGTGCTAATTAAAGTAACATAAAATTAGCTTAAATTATCATAATATATCTTTTGGCTTCTAATAATAATTTGTGTGCACAAACATCAAGACGCACAGTTATTTAGATTGTTTATAGTTCTTATTATGAAAGCAAAAAGGGTTATCTATCAAACACGATCTTCCTTTTGCTGGTGATTGTACAAATTAATATTCTGACTCAAATATAACCAGTGAAATGGTATCATAACTAAAACAAAAACCTTGACTAGTCAATTAGTGAATTAACAGTACCCCTAGCACGAACACTTTTAAATTTCGAATCGTAATCGTATCGTTCACGAACGCTTAAAATTTCAAACAAAAGCCAGACATAAGCTAACGTAACTACTCGATACGATAGTGATTCGAAATTTACACGTGTTCGTGATAGAGGTACAGATCTGTTACCATTTCACGCTTAAGCCGCTATATCGATGTATAATTAGGTGCATGACATTAAATGTCTTATGGTAAGGTAAATCTTTGTCCTAACAGCTATTGTTGAACTCCTTTTTACTTACTCCAGATATGGATCTTTGATATATGAAACAAAAAAAATGTAAACATTTTAAATTTAAAATGAAATTAGGCATATATATGGTTTCAGACATATGATGTGAGATAGTTTGAGACGTATCTCCGTTTTCACTAACCATTCCCTAGGCTTTAGTGACTCTTAACGACATTTGTCTCTTTCTGTCTCCTTTCGATAGACTCAGATAAAAATCGCTAAGAGACTCTTGTTAACGCTAAGCAAATGTTTGTAAAAAGTAGCATCAGAAATTGAAGGCCATATGAGACTTTCTGGAGCAGTAACCGAAATTCAGGCGGGCGGGCGAGCGGTCATTAGTAACTTTATAAAGTTTGAACTAACTATCACAGAATTAGGTAGTGCTTTACCAATTTATTTTAAATCCTAATAAATTACCGAATGACAGTAAGACTTATAAAACAAGTAAACTACTATATGGGTTTCTAATTTCTACTAAGATAAAGTTTGACTATTCGCATTTTACAACTAATTTTTGTTGTAGAAAAATTCATTAGGGAAAATTCATACTTTAAATGTCACAAGTGATCGGCTAGTGATTGATTTTTAACTGACTTCAAAAAAGTTTTCAAATCGGTTGGTATGTTTTTTCTTCTTCTATGTATGTACACCAATTACGCGGAGATTTCTGATCCGATTTACGTAGTTCTTTTTTTGTTTGATGCAGAACAGTTGCCATTTGGTCCCATAATTTTTTTTTCAAAATCAGTTCGCTAGTTTGTTTTTTAAACCGCTTGAACGTCCAAAACGCCTCGGAAAATCAGCTAGAGGGTTGAACGTCCAAGGCTTTTGGAAGACGTACCTCCTAGGTCCTGAGCACTCGCTAGGGCGCGCCGCGGCGCGAAAAAAAAATTCTAACTCTCTAACCAGACATCGGAAAAATACGCAAAAAATACTGTCGTCGAGCTAATTAAATAACAATTCCAATGATATATTAAAATGTAGACATAATAGTAGTAAATATATACGTAAATGGGCCGACAACTTGCCGCAGGGGGTAAGTCGGTCGTCTCCCGTCCTACATAGGCCCTCTTTTTACATAGTCGGTATGAATTTTTCTCCTTTATTTTATAGTTAATGTGTAGGTAATTTAACTAGCTTTCTAATAATACCACATTTGTATATGCTAACATCACCAGGAAAAATAAAAAAAATCTTGAAAAAAAGTCTCGATTCCTCTAGATAGCGGGACATTAATGAAAAAAGTTTGTGGCGGCCTCCTTTTATTGCTTCTAACTCTTTAACCAAGTAACGGAAAAAAAAACAAAAAATACTGTCGTCAATTTGATTAAAGAACGATTCTAATGATGTACTAACATGTTAAACATAACTAGTAGAAGATTCTTTAAATTCAAAAACTAAACTCCGCATTTACCGCGGCGGCAGAAATTTTCGTCTAAGTTTCGTCCAACCTCCCGTGTTAGTAGCTTATTCTACATTGTCGGTATGAATCCTTATCCTTTATTTTATATTTAATGTGTAGGTAATTTAACTAGCTTTCTATTAATACCACATTTGTATATGCTAACATCTCTAGGAAAATAATAAAAATCTTGAAAAGTCTCAGTTTCATTAGTTACCGGGACAATTCTGACAAAAATTGTGGGGTGCGGCCTCATATTATTGGTTGGTATGAGAAATAATAAAGTTATTGTTACAAAATAAAAATTACACGGGCTTTATTATTAAATAAACAACGTTATTTAGTAAAAATTTTATGTATTTATCACATTTAATATTAATAATAACTCACCAGAACCGTCGTACATAGCCGCGTCAGCGGGTCGGAACTTCGCACATTTTTAGAAAAAACACTATTTAAATGGTGTAAAGAGTATGTTCTAATGATATAAAGCCTGTTTAATGACGAATATTTTGATGTATAATCAAGATTATCCACAACACTTAGTTAGATAACACAATAAAAAACATTAACACACGGCACAGATGACGGCAACTTGTCACAGGTAAAAAATCTGAACTTCATTTTTTTCGTTTCTTATTTCGCTGTGGCTTAACCATAAATTCGGGACGGCAAAGGGAGCGTTGCGTTATACAGCTATACTCTTCAGCTTGATATTAGCGTTTAGTTTTTGCTGATCCGATTTTTGTGGAATTTTTGAAAAATAAAAATGTGCGCGTGGTCGGCGTGGACTTTTCGCGCCTTTTTTCTTGGTTCCATATGGAACCAAAATGAAAGTGGACTTATACGATCTGGAATCGCGGTGACTATAGTCACCAAAGGGCGCTGGGACGTTCTACCGGAAATCAAAAAAACTGTAATGAGAAAGTCATCTACGTATGCGAAATTGTAGATTTTTAGTTTCCTATGACTTTTTAGTGAAACGATACGATAGTAGGAAACAATGTCAGCTAACGGTCACCCATCTAGCTTTGACCTTAGAAAGTTATCACAAAAATTAAACAAAAATTAAAACCGTCTTCAAAAAAACTGAAAGGGATAAAATAATTAAATTAAAGTAGGTACTCAGCACTTAGAAACATATTTTTTGGAGTTGGTGCTTCACGTTCTATTATTTCTGCAAATAATAGAGCGTGAAGTTCTGTTGTTTCCAGAAATAATAGGACGTGAACCACCAACTCCAAAAAATATGTGTGTAGGTGATGAGTACCTCATCATCATCATCATCATTTCAGCCGAGAGACGCCCACTGCTGGGCATAGGCCTCCCCAAAGATCTCCATACCGATCGGTTCTGCGCTGTCCGCATCCATCGGCTTCCAGCGACCCTCACCAGATCGTCGGTTCACCTTGTGGGAGGCCAACCAACCAACCATCTCCCGGTACGCGGCCGCTACCTGAGGACGTTTCCGCCCCAACGGCCGTCAGTCCTCCTTGCAATGTGGCCTGCCCACTGCCACTTGAGGCTCGCAATTCTTCGGGCTATGTCGGTGACCTTAGTTCTCCTGCGGATCTCATCATTTCTGATTCGATCACGCAGAGAAACCCCGAGCATAGCCCTCTCCATTGCCCTTTGGGTAACATTGAGCCTTCTTATGAGGCCCATTGTAAGCGGCCACGTCTCAGTTCCGTAAGTCATCACTGGCAACACACACGAATTAAAGACTATCGACTTGAGACACTGCGGTAGTTGAACCGAGAATATGCTGCGAAGCTTCTCGAACTGTTATACCCTACGCATGTTAGTTGAACTGCTGACCGTAGAGACTGCTGAATCAGCAGCCTCAGCTAGTTAGAACGGCTCGCGTCTCCGCTAGTTCAGTCTGTCGCGCGCTTTCAAAGCAATCGGTTGTTGAAGGGTCTTTAATCCAATTTTATAATAAGTGTTTCCTTGATTAAATATAGTGTTCATTAAAAGTTCCTTTTTTTAAAAAGACTTCCAAGTTCCATCCTATAACATTTTGGTGGCAGCGGTGGGATACGAAAATCCCCAGTGCTTGTGAAGTGAACGTGACAATTTAGCAGTGAAATCGAACAATTACCTCGAAAAACACCTCGCGACCGAGCGGCAGACTCATCCAAATTCATCCACACAGACTTATCTTTTCAACAACCACTGTATCCTGTCCTGAAGATATCTTAAAACAAAATTTTACGCAAAATCAGAAGAGCGTAATAGCTTCCCGAAGTATACCGACGAGTTCCTGAAAGAAGATTTACTTACCGTAACAGCATATCGAAACATTCCGACGAGTTCCTGTAAGAAATCTAACTTACCGTACTAGTATCCCGAAGTCTTCCGACGAGTTCCTAGAACAAAGAAAAACGAATCCCAGACTACGCAACACCTACGTGCCAGACGCTTCGTAATGTTCCCAGCTTCCTGCCTCATCGTTATCGCCGTCTGTACAACATTGTAGTGAGTCTTTGGTCATTGTTCTAGCTTAAGTCGTAGTTATTAATAGATTAGTGTACCACTTTTAAACATTTATACTTAGATTGATTTCCTTTGTTATATTTTATTGAAAAATTATCAAGTGTAGCATGCCTAAGACAACTAAAGAGGAAGACGCCAGAGTTTACCTCGAGACACCGATTCCAGTGGAGAGGCCTCAGTCGCCTACTACTCCCTATCCTGAAACTCGATCAGCAAAAGGCCGTGTACCAACGACAGAAATGGAACTAAATACATTGTTTAAGTTTATCAAACCCTACAACGGGAGTAGGGAGACCCTAAATTCATTCATTTTAAACTGTAATAATGCTTATGAGCTTGCGTCTGAAACACAAAAATTAGTCCTTTTTAAATACATTCTATCCCAACTGCAGGGCAAAGCGGAGGTTGCTTGCTCAATAAAGGAATTCAGCAGCTGGGAACAGCTTAAAGATTTTTTGAAAACGCAATTTAGCGAAAGAAAACCATTTGTCCCACCTCTTAACCGACCTACAAGAAAGCAAGCAATCTTTCGCCGAAAATGTCAGCCAATACGCCCTTAGAGTTGAAACATATTTGTCACGACTCCTAACGGAGATATCATTATCCAGCCAGATTCCTGGCCGCACTGCATCAATGGAGGAGCTAGCCCTACATCATTTCCTTATGGGCCTCCATCCTCGTTTATCAAATATAGTTAGGTGTCGCTCTCCACGTACTCTGAATGAGGCAATCAACTTAGCCGTGTCGGAGGAGAGAATCCAGCAGAGCCTATATAAGAGAAATCCACCTGCCGAAACGTCAAGAGGTAAGTCTGCATCGTTTAACAGAAATCCGAGAACTTTCGTGCCACGTAACCAACAACTTCCGGTCGGAAACTTTCCCCAACTAATGCCCCCTGTACGGCCACAAACACAACCCAATCAAACTGGTGACATCGTGTGTCGTTACTGCAAACACGTAGGCCATGACATATCCGCTTGCCGAAAACGTCAATTCTACAACAATCGTTTCCGTCAAGGTCAACCGTCAAATTCAGCATTCAGTAGGACAGCCCCGCGCGTTAATTTCGTTAACGAAAGCGATAACGAGAACGAAGGCTACGACGAACAGGACGACACACCTACTGATATTAACGATGTTTCTCATTTAAACTAAATGGTGTCTCGTCTCAGTGTCGCACGAGACGAAACCTAAAAGCCGGCACTCAAAGCGCTGTATCCACTGTATCTGCCCCTAGTAAGGCAATCACTGTATCCACTGTATCTGCCCCTCGCAAGGCAATCACTGTATCCACTGTATCTGGCCCTCACCAGGCAACCACTGTATCCACTGTATCTGGCCCTAAAAAGGCAACCACTGTATCCACTGTATCTGCCCCTCGCAAGGCAATCACTGTATCCACTGTATCTGGCCCTCACCAGGCAACCGCTGTATCCACTGTATCTGGCCCTAAAAAGGCAACCACTGTATCCACTGTATCTGCCCCTCGTAAGGCAATCACTGTATCCACTGTATCTGGCCCTCACCAGGCAACCGCTGTATCCACTGTATCTGGCCCTAAAAAGGCAACCACTGTATCCACTGTATCTGCCCCTAGAAAGGAAACCACTGAGTCCACTGTATCTGTCTCTCGCAAAGCGACCGATGTATCCTCTGTATCTGCTCCTCAAGACAAAGCCAATCCATCTAATTCATTAGGCCACAATAAAGTAATTTCTTCATCCACTAAGTCCGCTGTACATATCCATCCTAAGCCGCACGACGCGCCTAACACGAGTCCTGTTCCCGTCACACACTCTGTATCTCCCAAGCCCGAGGAAGCTTACCTTTCCAATCCACGTTGTCCCTCGGAACCTGTCAAGGAAATATACGAAATCAATATCGACACAACCAAGAGACTACTCCCTCATATCCTTATAGACACCACTGTATCCGAATTTCCACTGTCACTATTGGTAGACTCTGGTTCATCAGTAAGTCTGATCAAACGCTCGAGCATTACCAAAATGCCGAAGCTCAATGTTGAACCTATAAACTTGAAGGGAATAGACCCCGCGAATGAATCAACGAGGACTCTAGGTCACTTCCTAATGAAATTGTTTCTATCTGATTCCCCAAGAAAATCAGTATCACATAAATTTCACGTAATAAGTGAAATAAACCTACCCTTTGACGGGATCATTGGCACTGATATGTTAGATTCACTTGGTTGTACGATTGACTACACCAAAGACGTCCTATTAATAAACAAAATCAATTTAAATCTTAATTTCAACGAACCGACTTACCTTATCCCTCCTCGAACTGAGATGATTATAGAATGCACCGTATCCGATCCAACCATCAGAGAAGGCCTCGTCCTAGACCAAAGCGTTTTCGAAAAACTCCTAATCGCTAACTCCATTGTCCGCGTAAAAGAGAACAACAGAGTAAATATATCAGTCGTTAATATTTCCGAGGACCCAATTGACCTCAATCCTAATCTGGGCCTGAAGCTAACACCTACCTGTCCTGTTCTATTCAATCAACTTACTCCAAGGTCACCCAATCAAATTCACGGAACACCTAGAACATCGCTGGAACGAAGTCAGGCAGTCCTAGAACAACTAAGAATGGAACACCTAAACAATGAGGAAGCTAACTCCCTTTCTCAAGTCTGTGCAGACTATTCAGATATCTTTCATCTTCCTCACGAGAAGTTAAGCTGCACTAATGCTCTCCAACACTATATAAAAACAAATTCACAAGACCCAATCCATACTAAATCATAAAGATTTCCCGAGATACATAAGAATGAAGTTAGTAGCCAAATAAGTAAGATGCTTGACCAGAACATCATAAAACCATCTTCTCCGTGGTCCTCGCCCATTTGGGTCGTCCCAAAGAAAAAGGATGCATCCGGGCAACAGAAATGGCGAATCGTCATTGACTATCGAAAGTTGAACGATATCACTATTGGGGACACATATCCTATCCCTCAAATAAACGAAATCCTTGACCAGCTAGGAGATAGCCGCTATTTCTCCACTTTAGACCTTGCTTCCGGCTTTCACCAAATTAAAATTAACGAGGAAGACGCAGCTAAAACAGCGTTCAATGTCCCTCAGGGACACTACCAATTCACGCGCATGCCATTCGGGCTCAAGAACGCCCCATCCACTTTCCAAAGGCTGATGAATACTGCATTGTCCGGCCTCCAGGGCATTAAATGTTTCGTCTACCTGGATGATATCGTGATATACTCTCGCGATCTTCTCAACCACATAAGTAACCTCAAAGAAATATTCCAAAGAATTCGAGACTTCAATCTGAAACTACAACCTGAGAAATGTGAGTTTCTCAGAAAAGAAGTATCATATTTGGACTACATTATTACCGACCAAGGTGTCAAGCCCAACCCAGACAAAATTAAGGCGGTAACTGAGTATCCAATACCTAAATCTCCCAAGGATATAAAATCCTTTTTAGGCCTTGTTTCTTATTACAGGCGTTTTATCCCAAACTTCTCTAAATATGCTAAACCGCTCACGAGTCTCCTAAAAAAGAATGTCCCATTTGAATGGCAAAATCAGCAACAGTTAGCTTTCGAAACTCTTAAACAAACACTTACCACAGCACCTATCCTATGCTATCCGGACTTCTCTCAAACATTTGTGCTAACCTGCGACGCGTCCAATTATGCCATATCCGCTATCCTATCCCAGGGCCCCATAAGTCAAGACCGGCCTATTGCATTCGCATCGAGAACGCTAAGCAAAGCGGAATGCAACTACAGCGTAACAGAGAAAGAGTGTCTCGCTATAGTCTTTGGAACTAAGACCTTCCGTCCTTACCTCTATGGCCGTAAATTTTCTATTGTAACAGACCACAAACCTTTACAGTGGCTCTTCAATTGCAAAGACCCTGGCTCGCGACTTATCCGTTGGCGTCTAAAATTAGAAGAATTTGAGTATGAGATTCGTTATAAAAAAGGGAAAATAAATTCTAATGCCGATGCGCTCTCAAGATTCCCAGTAAATCCCATCCTACCTACAGAAGACTCACCTGTAGACGACAATCCCATCCTACCTACAGAAAACTTACCTGTAGATGACAATCCCATCCAACCTGCAGAAGACTCACCTGTAGACGAAGAACCTGGCAAGCCCAGTAAAACACCACCTTTTAGTCCCTTGACACTCGAAGACCTCGACATCCAACTCCTTCCTAGTCCACTCGAAGTGATCGACATTAACAGCAATGATCTACCATCCGTAGACCTTCTTGAAGACAGTAGCTTACCATCAGTTACTTACAGTCCTGGAAGTCCCGAGATTCCAACCTACACTCCATCTCTAAGGGACATTAACGTACCCGAGCCGGAACAACAGCAATCTCCCAGTCCTTCTACATCTAATGACTCTCCTCTATCCGGCAATTACTCTAGTTTGCTGAAAGCTATCGCTGACAAGAACCGAGTGCTCAACACTTGTATTATAGAGCACAACGAAAGTCTCATGAAAAGTTCCTCAAAAATCATCCTACTTCCTATATCTATCGATCCCGACGAATCCAATCCCTATCTCCAGGAAATCCTGAGTATGGTAGAAAACCCCGACGATATTCTGAACACTGAAAGAGAACTACATTCCTATTATAAAGTGGTCTTAAAAGACAAAACTGTTTTCCTATTATTCACCAGAGTTAACCACTTTGACGTAGCATCATATCCTGATATACTCAAAACAATCCAATGCGTTAGAGACGAACTAATGAAAATAGAAAACGTTCCTGACATCAGTATACCTGACTTTAGAAATGCCTTTGAAGTCCATTCATTTGTTAAGATTTACAACATTCTTCTTTTCTTGTTCCATAATACTACAATTATAATCAATGTGCTGAATACTAGGTTAGTTATTACATATAGAAAATAAAATATTCTGTAGAAAAATACGCCTTTACTTTTAATACGTCAAATTTGAGAATCAACCAGAAAAGCAAAAAAAACATATTTCATTTTACAGTAAAAAAGAGTTCATATTCCGAACATCCTCCGACACACAAAAAAAAATATGTCTTTGATTTACCCGCACTCGTCATAATTAAACACTACCATTCACTAGATTCACTTCGTAGAACCTTCGGGGCATCTTCACTATTCGTCCCGATTTGGTTTTCTTAACGTTCGTGTTAGTAGCGCTTATCGACTCCTCAGGAACGGACGACGGCAGTTGTTCAACTATAGTGCATTCGGATAACTCCATGGGATATAATCTTTGGACAGGTCGAATTTTTTCTCCGTGCTGAGTTCTTATTTTAGCCACCCTTGTGTGGCCGTCTGCACCAGGATATAATTCGTCGATGACACCTAAAGGCCAATTCACTCTCTTAGAGTCAGCTTCCACCAAAACCACATCTCCTACTTTAAGAGAGTGTCGTCCTTCATTGCCTCTGTGAACAAGCATGGCCAGGTACTCAGTCCTAAAGCGCTGTCGTAGGTCATCACGTAGCTTTTGAACAAATCTAACTCTTTCATTCAAGCTTCGTCTATTGATAGCGTCTAAATCTGGAATTTCATTTTGGGGTATACTCTGTAAAAAGTTATTTGGGGTCAGGGGTATTAATTCATCAACTTCTGTTATATACGTTAGCGGTCGTGCATTCACGATAGCCTCGCAATCGCACAAGATGGTTTCCATTTCTGTGTAAGTCACGACGGCTCGCCCCAACATTCTTCTCAGCAGGTCTTTTATGCCTCTTATTAATCGTTCCCACCATCCGCCCCACCATGCAGCCGTTGGAGGGTTAAACATCCATGTAATTTTGTGAACCGTAGAGTAAGCTTGCATTTCAGACCAATCAATTGTTTTCAACAGATTGTCAACCCCAACAAAGTTAGAGCCATTATCGCTATAAATTGTTTTCACGCGACCTCTACGAGCAATAAACCGTCTTAAACACATTATGAAGACGTCGGTGGACATAGACTCGGCGAGCTCTAAATGAACAGCGCGGTAGACGGCACACGTAAATATTACAATATAGGATTTCTTCCCAGACCGAAGATATAGTGGTCCAGCATAATCTACACCAGTTGTCTCAAAAACCGCAGCATATTTATTTAACCTATTACGTGGTAAAGGCGCAAAGGGAACGGTACACGGTTTAGCCTTGAATCGGCGGCATCTCCCACAGCGCGAGATTACTCTTTTAACAAGATGGCGTAACCCTATAACCCAATATTCTTCTCGAATTGCAGACATAAGTATTGATATACCGGCGTGCATTAACAATTCATGCCTTTGCTGTACCAACCTTTCTACAATTATATTAGTCCCTGGTAACAATATAGGACACTTGAAATCATCGGTTTCATCACTGAGTAACAACTTTGTATGTACTCTAATTAAACCATCTTGTCCTTTGAATGTCGCTAAACTTTTCTTTGATTTGGATATTAGAGTATCATTCGTAGATGCCTGTATTATGTACCATAATTTTCTTGTAGCTATTTCTACCTCTTGACTTTTTAGTTCATTCTCAGATAATTTTTCCTTACTTGACGAATTTTTAATAAATCTCAATATCCATGTAAACATCCGGACAATTTTCGAGAATTTCGAGAAGTAAGTTAGTCTTTCAATAAACGCTAATTCAATTTGTTTACAGGATACTTCAACGCAAACTACATGTTTTCTTAATTCTACTTCAGCGTCAACATCAAAACTTAATGTTTTGGCAGGTGGTATGCAATTCTTGCTTTCTTTCAGCCAACTACCTTCCCACCATTTGGATTGTAACAATACTTTGGCATTGCATCCCCTTGATGGTAAGTCCGCTGGATTTTGTGGGCCCGGTACGTAATACCAATTGCTTGTACTGGTGCTCTCTCTTATCTCTTTGACTCTATTTAGGACGAAAACTGCCCACTGAGCGTCCTTCTTTATCCACGTCAAAACAACTGAAGAATCAGACCAGTAATACTCCGGGCAATCAATATTCAAGGCTTCCTTAACTGTCTTGCATAGTCGAGTACCTATTAGCGCTGCCATCAGCTCCAAGCGAGGTATGGTTATAGTCTGCTTACATGGGGCTACTCTTGTCTTCGCTAGGACTAACTGTACCGATGTGCAATCATCATGTTCCGACCGTAAGAAGACACATGCTGCGTAAGATCTCTGACATGCATCGCTGAACACGTGTAAGCTGTTTTTGCTCGATGTGATAGGTCCAAATGTAAGTCTTCGTGGTATTCGGCATGTGCTCAGTAAGTGGACATGTTCCAGCCATTGATGAAATTTTCTGGTTATGTCCGTTGAAAGCTCATCATCCCAACCATTAATTTGACTAAGCCAAGCCTCTTGCAGTAATAGTTTTGGAATAATCGTTGTCGGTGAGGTATACCCTATAGGGTCGAATATTCTTTGAGCAATAGAAAGTAGAGTCCTTCTCGTCAACCGTTTAGTAAGTACGGAGGGTATGTTAATGTTACAATAAAGTAAATCCTCCTGTGTGTCCCACAATACTCCTAGTACTGATACTATTTTCTTTTCAGGAACATATCCTTTCATTGGCGCTACAACCCATTCTCTCAGATTGAATTTACCTGCATCCATCAATTGCTTCGATTCCTGTATGAATTTGGTAACTTCTTGTTCTTCTAAGCTGATGACACAATTGTCTACATAGTATGAATTGACCAGTCGTTGTGCCGTGGAGTTCAATTGTTCTGGCGCTTGCGATAAATGAAAAATTATAGTGGCGGCGAGAAGAAAAGGGCTGCATGTCAAACCGAAAACCACTCTGCAGTGACGGTATGTTACAATGACTTGTCTGTCTTCATTCTTCCACCATAAAAACTTCAAATAATCCCTCTCGCAATCCTTAAGGGAGATATGCAGGAAGGCCTTTTCTATGTCGGCAGTGACTCCAACAGCATGCATGCGAAACTGGATTAATAACTTAGGAATTAATTCTAAAAAATTGGTCCCCTTCTCTAGGCAGTGATTCAATGAATTACCTTTCATGTCTCTAGCTGATGCATCAAACACCGGTCTCACTCGCGTAGTAGTACTAGAGTTCTTTATAACGGCGTGATGAGCAAGGTAGTGTCCTTTACCATCGTCTTCTGGTACCTCCTCTATAATTCCTCTTTCCAGCCACTCCTGGAAAACTTTACTATATGCTTTAAAATTGTCTGAGGATACTAATCGTTTGGTGGTACTGATGAGACGTTTTCCAGCAATCTCCCTGTTTGTCATCAATGGCCCGTGACATTCTTTCCAGGGCAAGTTTACTTCGTATCGCCCATCCCCATCCCTTGTTATGGACTCTATAAACGCAGTACTAAGGTCTAATTCTCTTTTCTCCCGACTTTTGGATTCGCTGGGATCTTTGATCCCCAAAGTCTCCAAGTCCCAAAGTTCCGAAATATGTAATGTATTGGACAGAACACTTACGCATGCGGCAGACTTCACTCCTTGTATGGTCCAACCCAATTTAGTTTTTAAGGCCGTGAGACCATTACCCAACTGTACTATCGTTGATGTAAGCAACATCCCGCTGTAGTCTGCTCCGATTAACAGTCCTATTTCCGGAATATCTTTACCGAGATCAGTAAGTACTATGTTGTGTCTCTTGAGGTCTTTGACAATTTCATCTTCATGAACGCGTGGAAGATCTCCGCAGATTCTGTCTTCATCGAGTACATTCATAGTAAATCTGTAAGTACCATCAAGATTCATAATCATTACATTGTAAACCTTATGGAGTTGCATTTTAGTTTCGACACCACCAAAAACAACGTGTCCTAAAGACTCCTGGTCTATAACCGGCAAAGAAATCAGTTGAGCTATTTGTCGTTTAATATAAGAGCGTTGTGCGCCAGTATCAATGAGAGCTCTTACTACATATTCCTTATCCATATAAGATACTTTAACAATAAGAGTTTGAAGAAGGGTAACACTGTTACGACAGGAGAGTGATAGGTCCGTATTGGATTTATTTTGACTCGAAGTCCTCTTCTCTTGTTTGTCGTCAGTTCGCACTATGTTTGATAACTCTGGGCAAAATAATACATTATGACGTTTGAAACACGCTATACATTTTACATATGCTCGACATTTGAATGTACAGTGACCAATTTTCAAGCAATGTGCGCATCCTTTAACGTTTCTTATGTGATTTTTCCTATCGTCTAAGCTCAGGTTGGCTAGTTTGAAACACTGGATACTGCTGTGCGAATTTTTGTCACACCAGATGCATTTCTCCTTATCGGTTTTATTAAGACTATTACCACCTCCCGCTACAAGACATGACGTGGTTGGTACAGCATTGTCACCTTTAGCAATACTGGGTGAATATGTTTCACTAAGTGAGAATCCTGCCCTCGCTAATAATATTCGTTGATTGCTTTCAACCTCGCCTTTTAAAAATGTCAAAATATTATCAAGTAGTTTACCTGATTCCATCTTAGTACTTGCGCGTAACCGTTCCCAAGCCTGCAGTGTATCGCTAGGAAGCGCCGATTCTACCAGTGGGCGTAAAATAACTGCATACTTATCACTGGTGAGCCCCATGGATTCCAATGCTCTTAACTGCGTGGTAAGCTTGTCATATAGCGAACTTAGTGACATCTCGTAGTCGTTCTTAGCCTGTGATAAAATTAAACTTAATAAATCTCGTATATAAACTTCTATCAAAAGGTCTTCTCGGCCATAACG
The DNA here is from genome assembly GCA_947347705.1 of Nymphula nitidulata. Taxonomy (NCBI): domain Eukaryota; kingdom Metazoa; phylum Arthropoda; class Insecta; order Lepidoptera; family Crambidae; genus Nymphula; species Nymphula nitidulata. Next base: position 15,629,933 of record OX374626.1, on the reverse strand, counting down.
TTCTCTAAGATGCTCAATAGCTTTATAATAATTGTCGCCGGATGGTGGGAAACTGTCTATTAATTCTCGTGCACTCGTACCTTTAGGAATGGCCGCTACTAAATATTGAAATTTATCGTGACTATCTAACGTATTGTCGTCATTAATTTTTTGGAACTGACCCCAGAACGCTATCCAATTTCTTATGTTACCGTCAAATGTTATTAGATCTAATTTTGGCAACTTAAACTGACGCGTACAATTAGGGTTTTCTTTTGCCGTACCCGAGTCTCTGATGTTCGACAGCGATTCAGATATTGACTCTGGTAACACCGGCCCATGGCGTAATTTTTCGAATTTATTATGTAACAACAACCACTTAGCTTTATAACTGTCCACTCGTTCCAGCTCCGAGTCGAGATACTGCGATGTAGTTGCCTCACATGACAACAACTCATCCATGACTATCCCATCCAACTCGTTGATGCGAGCATATTTTTCCTGGAGTATCTGCATACTGACAACCACATGTTCATCCACTACATTACCAGATTGCAGCTTCGCTTCGATCGTACTATGTAGTTTGCTGAAGCATTGTCGTAATACACTTCTCTCCTTTTTACTCTTTGATCGACTGGAAAATTCTTTTTCGGACATTGTTGGTTCTTTCGATATTCCCACGGTCGCCACTTTGTGCTGAATACTAGGTTAGTTATTACATATAGAAAATAAAATATTCTGTAGAAAAATACGCCTTTACTTTTAATACGTCAAATTTGAGAATCAACCAGAAAAGCAAAAAAAACATATTTCATTTTACAGTAAAAAAGAGTTCGTATTCCGAACAATCAACGTATATCATAATAATATAATGTATCCATCTCCTACTGAAGTTAGGAAAATCCTATACGACAATCACGACATCCCTGCAGCGGGTCACTTAGGCTCAGTCCGAATGTTTAACAGAATAAAAGAGTCTTACTATTGGAAGGGTATGCGCAGCGATATAGAAGCCTATGTCAAACGCTGCCAATCTTGTCAGGAAAACAAGGCCCTTCGAAAAATCAACCGTGCCCCTATGCAGATCACGAGTACATCAACAGCACCTTGCCAACGCATTTCTCTAGATATAGTTGGTCCTCTACCCGAATCGGGCGTCGCGAAACTTAAATTTATTCTTACGATCCAAGATGATCTTACTAAATTCTCCACCGCGTATCCTATTAGAAGCACGACCGCAGAAGAGACCAGTGAGTGTCTCCTGCATTTTATTTCTATCTTCGGCATCCCTAAACTGATCCTCACAGATCAGGGAACCAATTTTACCGCCGATCTCTTCAAAAAGACATGTGATTTCCTGAAAATCAAGCAACTTTGGTCCTCTCCATATCATCCTCAAACTCAGGGTGCTCTGGAAAGGAGTCACTCAACTCTAAAGGAATACCTAAAGTCCTATGTTAATGAGGAACAGACCAACTGGCCTCGGTATGTCTACACAGCAATGCTTTCCTACATATTTATGTAATAAATTTATAAGTATAATATACAAGGCACGCGCACATATAATACGCGTTTAGTAATGGTAGTAAAGTTAGGTTACGTAAACAGTAGGAATATAAAACAGATAGTTATAGGTTAGATATAGGTTCTTTACTCAGGAGTTATAAATCACCCTATTAATATTACTTACAGTGCACCGACGCAAGCTCATAACCAACATGACTACGTACAACGGATCAGATCAAGTCCGGGCCTTTACTTTGATCCCCTCGGAACTCTGAAAATTGAAAACGGCCAGTTGAACGTCTTAATACCCGTAGATATATCACACCTGAAACCATACTTAGAAAATATTAAATCCTCCATAGACACCGCCACTGAACTGTGCCAACAAACCGAGTTAGGGAAAAACCTGGAATGTTATAATATATTAAAACCGTTAGTTACACGATACCAAGACATGTCGCGAGAATTCGAGTCCATATCCCACTTACTTGATGACCGAAGTAGACGTAGCGCCTGGTTTGCAGGTATCGGAACTGTCCTCAAACATGTTTTTGGTACATTAGACGAAGACGATGGCATTAGGTATAACGAAATAATAGAATCAGTACAAAATGGACAGAAGAAGTTATATAGCTACATTGATGAAGGAAAATGTTTTGGTAATGACTTCCGTCATTTCCTCGTACAATAAAACATTAAGTGAAATAAAAATTAATGAAGCTAATTTGAGTAAAGCTATCGATAAGCTCTCGAACAGTCTCGGAAATGTAACGATAAAAACAAATGAACTTTTATTGAGATCATATATTAATGAAATCTTCGACAGTCTAGAAACAACAATATTGATACTATCTTTCCAAATCGAAGACATAGTTAGCGCCATTCTATTTAGTAGTCAGGATATACTACATCCATCTATAATAACCCCTAAGCAGCTGTATCGAGAACTCATCGAAAGTTACAGGCACCTGTCAGATAATGTAAAACTACCTGTAACCTTAGATTTAAGTGCTATTCATTATATTCTAAATTTATCTAAGTTAGTTTGTTATTTCATTAATAACAAAATTGTATTTGTTCTGAAAATACCTTTAGTCTCACCTACAGAATTCATGTTATTCCATAATATCGCTTTACCTACACCACATAAATCTGATAACCCTGACTCATTTAGTTTAATATTACCAGATTCAAAATTTGTAGCAATGACCAAAGACAAATTATACTACTGCACATTAGATAGCCTCGAAACATGTAAATCAATCAACGCAAATAGTTTCGTCTGTGACGTCACGCACATCTACGCGTCGGACGCTAAGCCGACTTGCGCTAGTGAACTATTGACTAAAGTGATCACCGAAACCCCAGTGCAGTGTAAAACTAATTTTATATACGGAAGTGTAGATATATGGAAACCATTGAGCAATAATAAATGGCTATTTGTACAGTCAAAACCTAATAAACTCTCAATAGACTGTGTCAGTTGAATACTGTATGAAGATAGTATAGTCGGAACCGGCATAGTCACCATTCCCAATGGATGTACGGGATATTGTAAAAGTACTACACTATTACCCAAAAATAACGTTATAAACTTTACCTCACCTGTTAAAATTTCTGAGTTCAATTTAATCAACGACTCCTGTTGTAATTTAGTTAAGTTAAATAAGATAAAAGCTAATGTGCCCCCTGTTGAACTTAGCAACATAGATTTAGATAATTTGGAAAAAGAAAAGGATATTTTAGTAAAATCTACTGCCCAGTTAGACAGTTTCATTAATGAACCACATATTGTTCAATATGGGACACACTATTCTTCTTTGATTATTATTGTCAGTATTATAATAGTTATCTATATATTTTATAAAATTTGTAAACCCGGAAACAACCTATTATGCATAAAATTTTGTAAAAAGAAATCCCTTCAGGAACCAAACGTAAAAGCAGAATTAGAAGCGGATGATGAGAATGAAATGATTCCACTGCCAACTATTAGATCTAGAATTTAAAACAGAAACTTCTTTCCACAATTTTAAGAAAGTTTCTTTTAATGGGGGGAGATGTTATACCCTACGCATGTTAGTTGAACTGCTGACCGTAGAGACTGCTGAATCAGCAGCCTCAGCTAGTTAGAACGGCTCGCGTCTCCGCTAGTTCAGTCTGTCGCGCGCTTTCAAAGCAATCGGTTGTTGAAGGGTCTTTAATCCAATTTTATAATAAGTGTTTCCTTGATTAAATATAGTGTTCATTAAAAGTTCCTTTTTTTAAAAAGACTTCCAAGTTCCATCCTATAACAGAACGCTGCCCAGCCGAGTTGGATCCGTCGATTGACCTCTTTCTGGAAGTTGGACTTACCAAGTTGGACTATTTGTCCCAGGTAAATATATTCGTCAACAACTTCCAGTGTAGAGCTTCCAACCTTTACAGGAGTGGGTACGAGATGATTCGACATAATTTTCGTCTTATCCATGTTCATTTTAAGACCCACTTGTTGGGAGACTCTACAAAGGTCATCGAGCATTGTGCCTAAGTCTTTCAGGTTTTTAGCCATGACTACGATATCATCAGCAAAACGAAGGTGAGCCATATACTCGCCGTTTATGTTGATGCCAAGGCCTCTCCAGTCCAAAAGCTTAAACACATCCTCCAACGTGGCAGTAAACAGTTTCGACGATATAACATCGCCCTGTCTCACACCCCGCTGAAGACGTATTGGTTCCGAGTTTTGGTCCTGAAGGCGGACTGACATAGTGGCGTTTTCGTACAGTGACTGCAGCACTTGGATGTATCGATAGTCTATTTGGCATCTCTGGAGTGACTGAAGCACGGCCCAGGTCTCGACAGAATCGAAGGCTTTCTCATAGTCCACGAACGCTAAGCATAATTGCAGGTTGTACTCTTCGGTCTTCTGTATAACCTGCCGCAGCGTATGTATGTGGTATGGGGTATGGTTTGAAGAGTCCTGAACCCGCCGTAAGGACAGCTTCCACGAACCTGTCGTTGTATGTGTCCACATCTGTGCAGTCCTCCAGGCAATCAAAGCAATTTTGTAATTCGAGTTTAAAATCTTTCGGGGTTTTGGATCTGGATAGCATTAGGGCGGAGCGTAGACTTCATCAGTCGATACCGTTCGGATTTTACATTCAGATTCAATGTGCCTCTTACCAGTCGGTGATCGCTCCCCGTGTTAAACGAATTGATCTCTGAGACATCATTGAATATCCGAGTCTTAGTCGACATGATGTAGTCGATAGTAGTCGATGAGTACCTATTTAAATTTAATTATTTTATCCTTTTCAGTTTTTTGAAGTCGGTTTTAGTTTTTGTTTATTTTTTTTTCTACAACTAGATGATAAACAAGCTGACGGCCCGCCTGGTGGCAAGCGGTTACCACCTCCTATATAGACCTGTAATAACAAGGAAAAGTCACCTGATATTGCAGGTGCGTTATCATCCTGAGGCTTAAGATGAAATGCCGTCCATGCTCAGTAATTACACTGGCTTCCTATAGTAAGAGGTAAAATAATTTATTATTTTTTCGGTATATTATTATGTTATAGTATGGTTTTTATCTATTGGCATTGAACTCTAGGAACATTTAAACACCCTTTTTGGTTTACGAGTGTTTTTTAAATACTTTGTACACCTTTTTTTTTAATGGGAAGAAATCAGTTTACAGACCTTGTGTGGGGATCGCCTAGTGCGTAATTTATGTATAAATGTTTTTTTTTTCATTTTAACGCTAGTTAAAATAGAATAAAAACAAACCTTATATAAAATTACAACACATAGCTCTATAAAATTGTACATAGAATATAAAATATGCGTAACATCTGGTGGAAATGAGAGAGAATAATCTATATCTCCACATTTAGTCTGAATTGAAGTGGGTATCTGAGCTAGGGTTCTATTGACTTTAGCCCAATTTATCGGCTTCCCAATATTGAGTTCCATTGAAACGTTTCTAAATGGCTTCATCATACAAGAATGGTCCTTTTCTCTTTGTGGGCACTTGCCGTAAAGTAAAAATTCCAACTAGCGATTCTTCTCCCATAAATATGGATGGAAAGTCTGGAACTTCATTTGATGGAACTGAATCAACATAATATGTATGAATAGACAAATCTACTTTTAATTTTTTTCGGTAATTACGTATTTAGTTCTTCAGCACTATGTAATAGCCACCGGATATAGGTAGTTATCGGACCTGTTTCTAAGTATGGCCGTTTTACCTTAAGAATTCGAACATATTAACTTTCGCGATACATTTTAATGAATTAGCACAGATTTCCACGAGTTTAAAGCAGTGCCTGACCTATTCTTTCGAAGTGGCCAAGTCTGTGAGGTATTATCTCCCTACTGGAAGTCAGATCCTTCTAATCCAAACAGAACAGAGATATTTAAATAAAAGGAGTCTTACTATAAACAAAAAGGAAGTACTTTGGACAATTACTAGTTTTAATTTTTAGACCCCCATAATGCCTATTATTAGCCCCCGACGAAAAAAGAGGGGTGCTAGAAGTTTGATGTGTATGTCTGTGTATTTGTGGATCTGTGTTTTTAAATTGTTTTTTTTGTTCAAAAGGTGACGTGACTAGGATGGTTCTTAGCTATAATTTATGAAGATCAGTTCAGGCGTTTGATGATTATCAGCTCATTTTCTACATGATAAAAGAGTTTTAATAACCTACACAGATCCGAATGATTTGAAATTTGGTATACATTCACTTCGGTGACATTCTTATGACATACTACTAACCTTGAGCTGATCCTATACTTATTTATACCATCAAAAAGTCTGCGGGATGCTTAATTCCTTAGAAACTTTCAGCAGATATACCGTGTTTGGGCTTATAAGAATAGTTTGAATGAGATGGTCTTAGCTAGATGATTAATAAGGCCGGGGGTTACATAAAATTTTCAATTTTATATTTTTCGTTAATAAAAACGAATTAATTTGTATAGGTACTAAAATACAGGCGAATCTCCGCTCTATTCAAGTCGAGCAGTTAATTTCTATTGAAGTCTACACCCAACTTTCATACGGCAAATAGTGGATTACTTAATACATTCGCTCGCTGCCTATTCAGTCTCTAATTTAAAAAGAAAACCCTCTATTCACTAAACGGGAAACTTATAACGAGTAATAAAGATTTCAGGAACCCCTATTTCTAACACTTTAATCGTTTCAACTGTTAGCGCTTACACGACACCTAATACTTTTTTATTACTGAAACAATTTTCTTACTTTGAACAATTTCGTCAATGGTCAGCAAAAAAGCTTACAGTCGACTCAATTTCATTTGCGTGGTAGGAGTTCGAAAGGGTTTGGTACCTATCGTGAATCTCATCGACGTATTTTACGTCAACCAAAACTAATTCATTCGCTTTTAAATCGTCTGAAACAGATTCGTTGAGCGTAATTTCTCTTTCAGCTAAGAATTACATTTTCAATTTTAATTCAATAGCGATTTAAATGCCCGTTCCAATTATTTAGGAATAACTAAATCGTACTTTTACAAGCGCGAAGATGTACACACTTTTGAAATTTCATGTGCTTTATTCTCATCGCAATAAGAATCACTGACTGTCAAAAGTGTAACATCCTAGTTTTCTTGACTGTACCTATATGTATAGGCTACGGTAATCGCTTACCACTAGCCGGAGCCATATCCTTGTTTGTCACCCTTGCAAAAAAAAGCTCGATATCAAAAAACACTAACACTATTGTTTTCATGACAAAATTATCAAAAAACCCACTAATAAGCACATTGGCAGGCAAAATGTATTTACTTCTCCAGTATGCATCCTAATCTTCTCCTTCTCTTCGTGTTCTAAGATTTTGTAGGCAAAAGTTATCGCTTTTGCAAAACCCATATTTTAAAAGTCACTAAGTAGTGTATAAATTAGTACAGCAAAATTATTGTGTAATAAAAAATACTAAAACTTTGTCTCAGAATTGATTACCTATGGAATCAGTACACAGAATCACAGAATCTTACTTTAATGTCAAAAAGAAACCAGATCTAACGTACACCTTTTACCAGTTCAAATAAACTCGATAAACCTACTTTCCCGACCAAATACAATTAGGCAGACAATATGTTTGCACAAAGCAAAAGAACTTGTAAGAAAAACCTTGTGCAATTGAATACGAAATAGAAATATCTCGATTAAACCGTAGAAATATTTTTGCAATAGTCTTTAATTTTTGTATCCTTTGGTATCAAGGTTTTCATCTGTTTCCTTCGCTATTATTAAAAACACTTAAAGAAATATCTATAAAAGAAGCAACCATTTCAAGAGATAGAAACAGAGTATTTTTTTATCTCAAATAGAAGATCCGAAATTCAATCATGATTAAAATTGATATTTCAAATTGAGAAGTCGTCGAAAACTCCAGCAATCAGTTAATGGATTTTAAATAACCAATAGTAGAAAGGGAAATTAACTTGTCACTCGAATCAAAGGAAGCTCTTTGATTGACGCCACGTGACGCATCACGTGGCGATATTCTGGGTAGAAATTTTGAAATTCAATATTTTGATTCCAGATTAATCCTTCCCCAAATTTGTGCATTTTTCACCTTTAAAATATATGACTGAGTTAAAAACACCTAAAGCCTAAGTTTATGTCAACTTAAGAAATCCCACGTTAAGGTTTTACTTATAAAAAACGACAAATTTAAAGGAAGGACATGCACGAACCACTCGTTTGACATCCAGGGCTTTAAAAATGTTAAAATTTTGAACAAAACTATCTGTACAGTGAATAATGCCACTTAAGCCGTTAAGCGTCCTACACGTGCATTTTCAGTGCCTTTGTTCACGCTTGAGGCACCGTGTAGACTGCACCTGACAGCCCATAAATCCTCACAACCTCTTTCTTAGGCGTCTGAGCAAATATCTCAGCCTGAAGACAACTTTAGATGCTTCTAGTTGCCACGTAGATACAAAGATAATGAAAGAGTCTAGGTTTATTACGTTTGCATTTTATGAAATGTTATAAAATTTCCATAAGTGGCTTCCAAAACGCACTAAATTCATTTCATTCTAATTGTTGTTAAAGGTAGGTATGAGAAATTCTGTAGAATAACGCTTCCGAAAGGAATTCCCAAGTCATTCTACTAATTATGGTAGATACTAATACACGACCGGCTGGCCGAGTGGTCTGTGGCCCTTGCTATACAGGCTACTCGGTCGGGGGTCCCGGGTTCAAATCCCGGTAGGAGCAAATGTTTGTATGATGAGTACGAGCATTTGTTTACAACTCATGGATGTTTATATGTTTATTTAGTATATTTTTAATATTTATATACATATTATTATCATTATTACCTCCGTTACTAATATCCATAACACAAGCTCTTGATGATGCTTACTTTGGGCTAGATAATAGGTGTAAGTGTAGAAGAAAACATTATTAAATGCCATGAAAATGTTGAAAATTTTTTTCGCGGCATGCGTTGCATTTTTACCTTTTTTGTAGTAAAATTTTAAAATGTATCGAATTTCTTTATTAGATTCACTCATCTTGACAGTACGAAAAACAAATGAAAAACACACATTTTCCTAATTTCAATTTGGAATTCTCTTTTTTAAAATCTCAACTTTTAATGATACCAAAACCAGCCAGATACAAATAGTACAGCCAAAAAGATTTTATTACAAGTTCATACATACTAAGTATAATGCGAAAAGACTTTTTCCCCAACCTAATATGTTGGTTAAGTAAGTCTATAAGTTCAAAAGATCAAATAAACTAGAATACAAGTAGTGTTTACAGTTGAAAATTATTCATTTCATCTTATACTTAATTGATTACATGATGGAGCTCTTCCAGGTGAACTTTATGATATCATAGTAATAATATTTCCCACGTTATGTTGTTGACACATACAAATATAGAGGGTGGTGCCGTCAATGCGACAATAAATTTAAACATGGGCTATATTAGTCCATAGAAATGGTTTGCCACTTTCAAAAATATCGTACTCATTTGATAATTTCATGACATTTGTATGGAATAGTGTAACGTTAGCAGCATTATTTCATACAAATGTCATGAAATTATCAAATAAATACGATATTTTTGAAAGTGGCATTTCATTTCTATGGACTAATATAGCCCATGTTTAAATTTATTGTCGCATTGACGGCACCACCCTGTATAAAATACGTCCCAAGATGTATACATGAATGAGGGAAACCTTATTAAAGCTAATTTTCATTTTCGTTTACTTACTGTCTGAATAAAATTATTGGAAAGTGACTACTCTTAGTAATACCCAGCAAGATAAAGTCAATGCAGTGAAATATATTATCAGTGCTACAAAAATAATGAGAAGCGTAAAATACCAGGGACAGTAGAATTAAATCCGATGACAAAGTACTGACCATTCAAGAAATGAAATAGTACCATCAATACCAAAGAAAGGGAAACTGATGGTACAGTCGACAGCACATCAATTGTAACAGTTTGACCTTGAGACCATCCTTACTGCGTTCGTAATAGAGACGGCTTTCGCAGTGCAACTGTTACCCATGATGTGATGTCGTGTGTACATTGCCGAATACTACAAGACTAAAAATTTATTGTTATAAAAAAGGTTTGGAGTAAAATAAAAATAAATGAGAAGCCTGAAGAAATAGCGAGATTGGCATTGGGCATAATAAAACAATATATGAACTACCTAATGGTACTAATGCCAATAACGGGAAACTGATAAAACTGTCACATTCCTGAATGATACGAGATAAATGATCAGGATCAAAAACTGACATTAACTAAGTTCAATAAAACTTTGTAAAATTTCAATCAAATCTTTGAAATACAAAAACAGACTAAACTTAAGAAACAGTAAGAACAGTCTAACCATCTACACCAAATATAAAGTTATAAGTAGGTTCATTTAATTCCAAGACTTGCGGTTGCTTGATAAGTAGCTGAATTCACCCTTTGAAAGGCTGAACTTCCAAAGTAGTATTGAAGGACCTAAGTAAATAAAACAATCGTTTCACTCATCCGATCTACCTGGTTTCAGCGGAGTTTAATCAAAGGCCATATTTAACAAACGGGTCGTTAAGGTTATATTTGATTGCGTTTAATTTCTGTGATTTGTTTAATGATACCTTTCAAACGATTTTTTAGGTAATTCTTCGATAATTACGCTAGCTGAGTTCCAGTCCCTTTTTCTACATTTTGTGGACCAGACGCTATATTAATTAGTTTGGATGGCTTTACGAATTATTCTTTTGGGGTATCTATCTCTCAACGTTGTAGAGGAATTTGGAGTCAAACCTTATCAAATTATAAAAGTACGTGTTATCTGCCTTCTGCCTTCTCATAATATGCGTGAACAAGGTGAAGGATAAAACAATGTGCTCATGGTGCACTAGCTGTCTTCGCATATGGACTCTTCTTACAGTTTCTTATTAGGTAGTAGGTACCTACTGAGCCATTTGCCATGTATAGATACATGTGTGTGTTTGTCTCTCGTCGCCGTAAAGTTGCACGTTTGTCGGTTTTCTATCGAATACACTTCTAAGAGTGTGCGAGTGCACGAATTAATTTCACCAGCTCCCCTTTATCATCGAGGGACCAGACGCAGACGTAGAATGGTTTTTCACTCTTATATATGTTGTGGATATTCCAACCATCCGCACAAAGCATTTCGCCAAGTCCTTTCTAATAGGAACTGACAAGGAGTGGAACTCTCTGCCTACCAATCTGTTTCCCAAAACCTACAATCCGAACGTCTTTAAGGCTAGAGTGAATAGGCATCTTCTAGGTAAGCATGTATCATCGTAGGTCATGTCACTACTTAACATCAGGTGTGATTGTTGTCAAATGTTTGCCTATAAATTGTAAAAAAAAACGGGTGTAAGTGTAACAGAATTCCGCAATAAAATTTGGAATTCTGGGTTGCGTGGGGTCGATATCGCAGCATGTGCGCGGGTTCTGTGTGTGTGTGTTGTGTATGGTATAACTGTAGTGTGTCGTACTTATTTATTTAAAACAACCCACTATTGGTCGCTTAATATAATATATATTCAAACAATATTGAACCAGTAAGCCACACAAATAAACAAACGATTACTTTGGCAGCGGAAAGCCAAATGGTGATAGTGGACGCAAGTTATTCTATTTAGGAAGTTCACAGGAGTCTTCGCATATGTTCCGCTCGAGAGAACCATTACAAATTCAAACATTGTTATAGTACCGCCACTTGAGTTTCCACCTTTGAAACTGTGCTTGAGTGTTTTCCTTGTCTGTTTAGGACGCGTACTGTAGGTACAGTCAAGTGCAATAATATGTTAACACTTTTGGCATCAAATGTGCCCTATATTTTTCGCAATAAGAGCTACTAACAGTCAAAAGTGTAAACTTCTTTTTGCACGTGATTTTACAGTTAGCAGTTGGACTCTGCTTTAAACGCTTCTGATTTCTATTTAAACTTCTCACTTAGTGTTTTAATTGGAAAGAATAGGAAAACAATAAATATTTTCATAAAGTTGGTAAAACTATAAAAATTAAAGTAATAGAGAGCTTGAATAATTTGTTAAAATTAATTTATTAATTTGTCTTTCTACATAGCGCCCGCTTTCTGCTGCCATCGCGGTAAGTAAAGTTTGCCTGAACTTTCAAAATCAAAATTTTCATTCCATTTTGGTATAGTAGACAGTACATCAAGCCTAACAGTTTGACCTTGAGGCCGCCCTTCCTCCGTTCGTAATAGAGGCGGCTTTCATAGTGCAACTGATACACTTCATGTGCTGTCGTCTGTACATATGCATTTGTCATTGACCGACAATTATTTTATTCTTTTCTGCTTAAAATCTTTCGTAAATTCAACAATATTTTGCACGAAGGTGACCGAAAAGATTATGTATTTCCTGGCTCTTTGATTTTTAAACGTTGGCGATGTTATTAATGGAATCATTACTTTAGCAAATATACATAATATACACACTGCAACACAATTTTAAAATTTCATCGTTACATTTTTTTCATACCAGAAACACCGCAAAACAAGGATAGACGTAATAACATCAGACCAACGCTTTTCTATTCATGACCCAATCTAAATGACGCGGCAGTCAGGACTAACTGTTTATGAATAACTACGAAATATTCAAGCGTTTGTCGTATTATAGAAAATAAATATACAAATTGATTGTAAATTCTGTATTGAAATAAAATTCAGGGAACAATTTGCTGTTTGACTCTTTTGTATGAATGTAAAGCTAACTCAATCATATTTTTGATGACAATAATAGACCTTTCAAAGGCAATGTCAATTAATACCCATACTAGATTATATTTTTTTATCGATATAAAAAATCTAAAATTCTGACGATTTTTACGGAATTACTATTGTCAAACTACATTTGTAAGGGAACATTTCTGTTAATGTTTGATGTTGTGGTCGTGGGTAAGCCTTCAAAAAGATGGACCGAAGACTTAATAAGGGTCACAGGAAGCCGTTGGATGCATGCAGCGAAGGACCGATGCTGGATTTTTTTTAACGGGCCTTTGTCTAGCAGTGGTAAAAGTCAAAAGTCAAAGTAAAAATAATTTGTATTTAAATATGCAACAACGTCTTTCGGCTGAAATGATTATGATGATGATAATATTGCAATACAAATTGAGAGGTCGCGGGAAGACATAATATTTTTTTTCTAGTCTACACATTTTTACAAATACTGTTGTGAAAGTAACCGTTTGTCTGTTACGTTTCCACTCGTAAACTGCTGAACAGATTTTGAGCTGAAATTTGGTACGGTGATAGACTATATTTCCCTTAAGGAAATAGGCTACCATTTAGCGCGATAGCCTACATTCACGCGGGTGAACCCGCAAGCAGTCACTTGTTTGATATGTTAATCAACACCGTTTGGTTAATGGTTTTGAAATTTTACGGCTGATACTTTCTTTGATATTAATATGTTATGAGTCTGCTTCAACTTTTTCTTACAATTTATCATTTTCAAGTTTCTTATCCGACCGGATCATTTGGTTATTGATATCAATTTTTTTTACGGATGTATCAATCAACAAAATTGGAAATTTAAACTTTGTAGTTACATCGATTTCAAACTTTGGTTTTTGGCGTTGCGAAAGCGATCACAGGAAACGTTTTTGACTCTTTTACCAAGAGGTGTTTAGTTTGGTCATAGTGGTTATCTATATATAGCTGCTTGGAAATAACTGTATATTTATATAATTTTCTTTCATTTATCAAAGGTAAATCGTACTTTACAATATGCTTTTATTCGATTAGCTGCTTTCATTAAATTATCATAAACTAAAAGTATTATTAACCCTAGAATGATAACCTACGCCGCAAAGGCGTCCGCGCTTGTCTCTTTTAAATTGTTGCCTCTTTTTATTCAGCGTGCGTATTAATTTGTCGTTCTTAGCCAACTTAGTCGTCGGCCAAACCAATCGCGGGACGGCTGTTTATAAACGGTGAGTACCATATTTTTGAAATTACGAGTTTTTATGCGCACGCGAGTTGAAACTTTTTGTGGCAAACACAAGAATGACGTCTGCTCTGACTGCCTCTAAAGTCAATTATACAAGGGTTTTTTTTGGGACTGAATACACTTAGTCAATTAGTTTATAAGAATAAAACATGTTGATTTGTTATAGTTTATATTATTATTATTATTATTTTTTATACAACTAGATGACAAACAAGCTGACGGCCCACCTGGTGGTAAGCGGTTACCGCCGCCTATAGACACCTGCAATAACAAGGAAAAGCACTTGATGTTGCTTGATTTGCGCTTGATATTATTATATTATATAAACAGAAAACTGCATTTTTTGTTATTTTTATAAGATGTCTAGCAATTAGAAGTTCAAAATAACTTTAATATATTTTTTTTTTAAATAAAAGCTTTTCATTTTTGAAGCTCTTTCGAAACATTCACATTTTAAAATTAGTGAAAATAAATATAAATAATTGCTATAAATACACGCATTAGAAAAATGTGCGCCACTAAAGCGTATGGTTATCTTTTACGTAATAAGTAGTATGGTTATCTTTCTAGGGTTAAGGGTATTACATGTATTTGTCTTCTTCATTTGTCTTCTTTTTCTGGCCAAAATAAATTACAACCTTGTTTTTTTAAAAACAGGTAATCGTTCAGTTAGTTTTTATTCATCCATCATTAGATATCAAAAAGATTGAAGTTTCTTAGTTTCGCGAAATAAATCTTGTAGTATTTCGTCGTATCCATATCTTTCTACCCACTTACAACAACTTACGGTGTCATTAATCATTTCACAGGAAAAGAGACATTACATGAGTTTGTTGGAACATTTTGACGAAATTACGCGTGGAACTATGAAAGGTTTTTATGTTAATTAAAAAATGATTTTAGATGATGAGTTGTTAATAATAAGTTTGTGTCTACTGAGGGGCACCAGAAAAATATTTAATGTCGAAAAGAAGAGAGAACTGATTATGTACTTCTACGATTAATCTGTAAACAAGACACGATAGGATTTTACTGTGCCATTTCCTTACTGGTAAGAAAATAGAATAGAATTTCACCGCCTCTGTGGTCTAGTAGTTGAGACCACTGAACTCAGGTCTAGAGGTCCGTGGTTCGATTCCCGTGGGGGCAGAAAATTTCTGCTCAGTTTGGTTGGTGATAGAGCTAGCTGGCTAGCTACCACCATCTTGTAAGTCTCCCGCCATAGAAATAATGTTAACGGCATTGTTGTGCTCCGGCAGTTAGAGGTAAGATAGCCAGTTCTTTTGTGGTTGAGGAATCCGGGTGCAGCTCGCTTCCATCGCCGGCCTTATTTTCACTTACTATCAGATGAGATGCAGGTCAAGAGTTACTCCGTTGAGATAAAAAAAAGAATGGATTTATTTGTGAAATGTAGATTAGTGTTACAGTCATTCCAAAGACTGTAACACTGCAGTGTCATTCCAATTACAGTCATTCCAATGACTGTAACTGACTTCCAAGGCCAAGGCTATTCCAGGCCTTCAACAAGATGGACGTACAATTTCGTGAAGGTCGCAGGTAGCCTCTGGGTGCGTGCAGCGCAGGACGTTGTCGTGGAATTATTTAGGGTAAGCTTTTGTCCAGTAGTGGACATTATTGATGATCTAACGAGCCTTGGATTGTTAAAACTGTGAAGTTACGAAGATTTATTGGATTTTTACAATCATCATAAAATAACAAGCATAGTCTCCCGTGTAGCTGCAACCTTGACGGAAGATGACACTATAATGTCGGAATCGTAGGTATCACTTGGCAATTTCTTTCGCAAAATCCATTAGTGTTATGACAAACGAAGAATAAAATACATAAACTGGATGAGCCTTTATTTTACAGCTAGCTTCTTTTTTAATTTTCTAACTTATGCTAGTTTATAAGACCAGCTTTAACGCTTCTTTTATTACAGTTATATTCAAATAAAAAAATATTTTTAATCTAAACTAAAAACCCATTTTAAAACACTAATTATTTATTAAAAATATATTAAATACATATACACCACTAGCTTTTGGCCGCGACTTCGTCCGCGTGAAAGTAGTAAGACAGACAGTTTAGCCTATGCCGCAAAGACCATTTTATATAAAAATAAAAAAGAAGAAAATTGGAATGACTTTACCTTTTTAGTGTTTTAAGTTGGTTTTAGTTTTGTTTTAAAGTTAACTTTATGGTTAGTCAAAATTATGAAAAAAAATGTCGAATGTCGAACTTATTGTTCTCAATGTCGATAGCCTGTTATTAGTTGTGACAGTTTGCAAAAGATTTTTTGGATATTATTTTATTCTACGCCATTTCTAGTCGAATCTTATTTATGTTTCATATGCTACACGCCTACAATTTGTCGCCCCGTGGACGCATTAAAAGAAAATATCATTTCACTAATGGACTACATATGTGTCCACAGAGAAAAAAACTCTTCAACAAAGTCTCAGGCTATGCTATTGTAGTCACCTTGTTTTTGACGTTGACATAAATATATTATTTTATTTCATGCACCACATAAGTGATGATTGTGAGTTTGCCTCGCGCTGACGCGAGTCCTGAGCGATAGCGTGCCACGTATGAAAAAAATGCAATTTAACTTAAAAGTTTCATAGTTTTTTCAAGCTTGATACTTTAATGCGAACTAGTTCCCATTTCGGGCTTTGTCTGTGCCGCAAGTGTGAGTGTGACGTATAACGAATAATAACAGTTCCATTTACGAACGGGTTATATTAATTAAAAGTTGTTTTCCATGATCATCACTATCGTCATTTCAGCCGATAGGCGTCCACTGCTGGACAAAGGCTTCCCCAAGTTATTTCTACGGCGAGTGGCTTCTAGCAGCTACCTGTGACCTTCACCAGATCGCTTCTCATACGTCACAATTATAGAGGCGCTGCTATTGTTTCCTTACAGTTTGACAGCTGAACGGAAATGCGTTTTAATAACATCATCATCATCATATCAGCCGAGAGACGCCCACTGCTGGGCATAGGCCTCCCCAAGGATCTCCAAACCGATCGGTCCTGCGCTGCCCTCATCCAACGGCTTCCCGCGACCCTTACCAGATCATCGGTCCACCTTGTGGGGGGCCTACCAACGCTGCGTCTCCCGGTACGCGGCCGCCATTCGAGGACCTTTCCGCCCCAACGGCCGTCAGTCCTCCTCGCAATGTGACCTGCCCACTGTCACTTGAGACTCGCAATTCTTTGGGCTATGTCAGCGACCTTAGTTCTTCTGCGGATCTCTCGGTTATAATAACATATAACACCAAAACTCGAAATTGGGTGTCTAAAAAAACAGTATTTGTTTTATCTTTTCGCAAACATCACACGCCAATACTGAGGACATGCACTAAAGTGGGTAATCAAATGTTAAAGCGTTTTTATGTCAAAGAAAGAGAGAGAGAATGGTTATCTTACGCGAGTTTAAAAAAGCCTTTTGGAAAACACCACTAATTTAAGTTTACATAACATACTCGTACATAGCTAAATAACATAAATATTAATTTTGTGTGTTATGTCTCATTAAAAACAGAACACTTTAAGCTATGTAGTGGCCCTAATTCTGGAGAGATGTGCTCTCCAGAATTAGGGTCACTACATAGCTAAGTTTAAATTTAAGTTCAGTCCATCTCTTTCTCTCAATATGAATACGAAAAGGATCGCTGTCATATAATTTGACATTTAGAAACATGCATTCAATTGTCCTTACTGGACGTGATAAAATGCAGTGTTTAGGAGGTACCTCCGTACATGCCGTCTTAAATTGTCTATGGTTCCTTTGAAACCTGTCTAAATTTAGTTGACAGCTCTAAACAAGTTCTTGCTATCTCTTTCTTATTACATATTGCGAGAAAAAGATACACTGTACTTAAATTTAAACTTAGAGTGTGCCTCCAGAATTAGGCCCAGTGTTTGCTATTTGTATGAATGAAAGATTATTTGGCACACAAATACAATACAAAAAAAGCATTATTTGGCTACAATCTTTTCTGAGGTAAAATACCAATATGCATACTGGCATATAGAAATATAGGTACATTCTATTGCAGAGAATGAGTAATAGTAGTTTATACTATAACATGATAAACACGGGCTACTGTTTAAAAAATGAGTTTTGGTGAGTTTTTTATTAGTATCACCCGAGTGTTTTAGAAATAAGTTATGTACAGTTATAAACACTACTTTATCTACACTCATACATTCAATTAACTGACTGCTAATGTCAGACATTTTTATAAATCGATAATATTTTTATCTACATTCAATTTACTGTGACAGTACTGCGCGCGAATAAAGGCTATGGTTCGTTCTCTATGTTGTCAACTTAAACCATTTCATGGTCTAAGGGTGTCAACTAGAAATTCGATTTGGCTGTCTGAAAAGCTTTTGTCTTAAGTTTAAAATTTTCTTAAGCAAAATGGTTGTAATATAATGAGCCGAACCGAAATTATGATGGTCATTATGGTACAGGTTGTTTTTTAATTTTCATTTTAATTACCTGTGTTAAAGTATGTCAAATATATATGTATGTCATCATATTTTCAAATTTAAGATCATAATTCTAATTTTAAAACACGAGTGTAGCTATAAGTATGTTCTGAAGACAAAATGAAGTATGTAAATTATATGCTAAATATTTTCCATGACATTAATAAACTATACACAACTCTACATACTGACAATGTCACCTCCTTTGAGACAAGGGGAACCACAAACAATACATTATTCAACACCGGCATTCAGCTTCAAGCTTTATGGTGCAGTAAATAGAGCGTAAATTTTAATATCAAACAATTAAGGTAAGTGGAACCATTTTGGAACTTGACAAAGCATTCGTCTCCGCAAACAATGGGAGAAGAAGTTCGACAAAACGTAAGATAAAGATGAAATATAATTTTGGTAATGGAGTCAAATTTATATTCGGGCTAAGTGTACTTGGCTTATCTCGGCTCATAATGAGATATTCTTCAAATAAAACATTAAATTTCATGCCTATTTATTAGTGCAAAAATCGACTGATTAAAAATAGTCTGATTCACAGCCTCTACATTGATCATTACTTTATGCTAATTATCAATAGTTATCCGCTTTGCATCAGTTGACGATCAATGGATGTTGCAGTCAAAGAAAAAATCGTCATAATTGTGAAATGCCGAGTTTGCACTATTTCAGCGTTCTTTAGCAACAGTATAAAACAACGGGTACTACCATCTTACCTTGCTCTCCAATCGTCCTCTCGTATTGCCTACAGCCTCTGTTGGACTACGCTGCCTCACTTTGACCACAGTGTCTGGACATTCATATTTAAGCACAGTGGTCGAATTATTACACTAAACCTTTTCTTGATCGGCCCGTAATTATCTTAGGACCCAGTCCCATCTTTTGCTCCTTATAGATTGTTTTTTTTAAATGTAAAATTTAAGACTCAGTGTGTAAAAATTACCCTTCGCTTCTTTAAACTACAAGAACAAGTATTATAAAAAGAAAAACAGCTTCTGAAGTTCCATCCAGAAGACGTTTCTTCGAAGTGTAGACTGTGCTAACAAAACTTTTTAATAAATCTCAAAAGAAATAGTTTTCCTAAGAAACTTTTAACCTTTTCATCATTATATTCTTAAAAGTACTTCGGCGTACCCATTTTTTCGTATAACTTGGTCCCGGTTGTTACTGCAACCGCTTTAACCAAACCGTGTTGGGTTACAATAGGTAGGCAAGCCTGTGCCCAGCAGTGGGACGTATATAGGCTGGTGATGCTGATGATGATGTTCCGCTATATATTTCAAATTGCTGTCTTTACTTGAGTTGTTAATTTCATACTAGTTATGAAAAACACGTTTAGTTTCGTTTCGGCACCTTTCCGTTTCGGCACCCAGACTAAAAATTTCATACTTCAAAAGTACAGTTCATAATCATTTCATTATTATTTATTGTACACAAAAGCAATTTAAAACAAAATTTACAAATAAAACATGTTGTACATACACAGACTCTAACAGCAGGACGTATAACAGAGCGTCTCATCTCGTAAAATTGCTTAAATGTAGAGGCGTGCGGAGTGACAACCATTTAATCTTTATGTCTGACTATTTAGCTGCTTCTCACCAATTGCGTAGGTATTAATTTGTCAAGCTGCGTTATACCCCTGAGGTGACAATACCTGGCACTGGAGGGACAATTTTGTAAAATCATTTTTGTCTGGAATCCGATGCTTGGCGTAATTACGATGAAAATAGTCATTTAGAAATATTATGATGACTTTCATATCTAAAAACGACGAACGTCACGGTGAACTTCAGGATCTTTTGTACCTCACCTGTTTTTTTCTGCCCGTGTCTTGAATATAGGTTCCGTAAGCCTTTCTTTTATACAATTAGATGACAAACAAGCTGACGGCCCACCTGATGGTAAGTGGTTATCGCCGGCTATAGACACCTGCAATAAAAAGGAAAAATCACTTGATATTGCAGGTGTGTTGTCATCCTGGGGCCTAAGATGTAATGCCGTCCATGCCCAGTAATTTCACTGGCTACCTTTAATCCGAAACACAGCGAACTGTTTCACGGCTGAAATAAGAAAGGCGGTGGTACCTACCCAGACGACCCCACATACGGGCCTACCACCCTTTAAAGCCTTACCGTGCTACTTAGCAGAAAGAGACTGTAGTGTTTTGGCTTTACTTTTCATTTTATTAGGCACACGGAATAATAGTTTACTATTACTATAAAATTAATTTACTAGATTACAATGTTTTATATCAAAAAAAGATAATGAGCTAATAAGCCAAAGTATGTGCACAAAGTAATATGAAGTGGAATCGTCAATTGTTACACCAAGGATTAGAACTCCAATTAGGATTAGAATACATCTACAGTTGTTTTATCATCATCACCAGCCTATATACTTCCCACTGCTGGGCACGGCCTTCCTACATGGGAGAAACACATGAGGAGCTTGGGCCATAATATCATTGAAACCGTGATCAATACAGCCTCACGGAAGCTCGGTGTCCTAAACGATATGCGTCGATTTTTCACGCCTGACCAACTATGCCTGCTTTACAAAACTCAGGTCCGGTCTTGCGTGGAATATTGCTCGTACTTGTGGGATGGCTCCTCCTCGATGCATTGGACTGATTGCAGCGTCGTGCTGTCCGTATCATTGGCGATGTAGAGGTCACGAACAAGTTTGAGCCTCTATAATTGCGTCGAGACATAGCTTCGCTTAGCGCTTTTTATCGGCTTAACCACGGAGAGTGCTCTGAAGAGCTTTTCGACCTTATCCTACCTTCCACCTTCCTGCTCAGGAGCATGCGTGCCGGTCTTCGGAGTCATCTTTTCACTGTCTCCACCTCAAAATCACGTACAAAGAAATTTAGTGCCTCGTTTCTTTGTCGTACTTCCAGAACTTGGACTTCTTTGCCAGAAGATGTGTTCCCTCCTTCCTATAACATAGGGTCCTTCAAAAGAGGTGTGGAAAAGCAGATTTTGAGCCGGCAAGGTGGAGGCGGCTAGTGCAATGTCTATTCTGCACTAGCTGTCTTCGCATATTGACTCTCCTTACCGCTTCACATCAGGTGGTGTGGGGTCAATTGCCGTGCTTTGTTGAAAAAAAACGCAGCTCCGATGCGGGTTGGTGGACTTGGTGGGATTAGCTGTTGCAGTAACATCAGGGACTAACGGCTTAACGTGTCTTCCATAGTTTTATCATATTACCATGAAAACTTATCTCAATGATTCAAAGAATATTTTCTTAACAACAAAACGTAAATAAAGTAAACACTACAAAGTTAAGAATGTCCGAAAGGCAAGAATGTCCGTTCACCTAATCAAGATCGAGCGACCCATATATTCAGTTTATCTAGCATCAAATTAAACCGCAGTGTTCCTTGTTTATTTAGGCTTCCTATTTTCCGAAATGAAACAAAATCTCCCAGAGGAAATAAGTATCGAGCATTTGAAATCTATTTCTATGTACAATACGTTTGAAATCGGAATGGGTGTTATTCTATTAACAGTTGTTCAGTTAATTTCATTAGTAGCGGCTTTCGTGTATTTCTTGTATCAAATTTAAGCCAATAGAACATTGTTTTGTATTTATTAGTTTAGTTTCATTACTAGGCAGTATTTTTCTTCTCATATTTTTTCCGTAAGGACAACTATGAGGTTTGATACTTTGAAATAAATGTTATTTATTTTTATTTATGCTACTAGTGACCGTCCACTGTTCCGTCTGCGTGAATATCTGTTATCGCGCCAAAAGGTAGCCTATGTCCTTCCTCAGAACGTAATCCATCTCCATGCCAAATTTCATCTTAATCAATTCAGTGGATGTGGAATAAAAGCGTCAAAGAATAACTCACGCAATTATAATATTAGTACATGTTCTTATTAGCGTTTTAATTGAAAATTTTATGGTTATTAAAATTTATCACATAGACTTGTTTACACGTATATTTCTTAAGCAATGTGATAACAGTTTACTTGCGTCATAGCTCTAAATGAATTGTTACTTGCATAAAACCTACATTCGCCATTAGAAGTATTTTCAATAATAATGACTGATGTGAAAAAAAGTTTTCCGATTTTATGTTTCAGCTGTATATTGTAATGGATAGGTATATATTTTACAGTATTGAATATAAACATTCTGCTTTTGCATTTTATTATTAGCTAATTAATAAAATTTTTCATGCATGGAAGAAAAACAAACATTGATACACAACAGAATTTAGTATATATACATTATGAATACCACCTTTGTCGTCATTATCTCCGGACATTCTATTTATCGAATAATCCACATAACATATTTATACAAGGTACCGTCAAAACGACAATAAATTAAAACGTGGGCTATACTGGTTCATAGAAATGGTTTGGCACTTTCAAAAACATCTTATTCATGTGATAATTTCATGACATTTCTATGGAATAATGCAGGCCATATTATACATATTAATTCATACAAATGTCACAAATAAGTTGTTTTTGAAAGTGGTAAACCATTTCTATGAACAAATATAGCCCATGTGTCAATTTATTGTCGTATTGACGCACCATTCTGTATCTGCAAACGGTGAAATGTTTGCATACAAATTAAACATAAATTTCATCGTTTTATTAATACGAAACCAACTCATCCCGGGTTATTTTAATGTTAATAGAGCTTTATTTGAATAATTGTGGTCGGCCCGTTGACCTGAAGAGCGCTGTGAATTATTATGAACTACCCATTTTGGCTGGTTATTACTGCAGTTAATGTGTATTTTAGAACCAGAGAGCTTTTGTATTTCCCCATTTGAATAGCTCGAAGCCACATAGTGGCTGATAATTTTGTTAACTTGCTCTAACGGGCACATTAGGAAGGCTAATATTGACCTACATATTATAACTATACACGGGCATTCAAAAAAGGGGCACTATGCCGAAAATATAAAGTATATAATTAGTAGGTACCCATACATGATAGTGAATAAAATCCAAGAACTTTCTAAATTCAGTTTTATATAAATATGCCCCATTTTAATAAAGTTCTATACTATACTTGCCTAATTCTTTTCTCTTCAGGCATGTGTATAGACACATAACGGGTAATAACATGTATATATACTAGCTGTGCCCGCGACTTCGTGCGCGTTACATGATTTTACTTGAATTAAAATTTAAATCATGTTTATAAAACTCCCTCGCAATTAATTAATGCATTGATCACCCCGCCCGCCCCACCCGTCTTGGAAATCATAAATGCGTGCATTCTACTTGGTCATTATTTTGTTGTGGAGTTATTCTAAAACTATGATATTTTTTAAGATATTCATTGAACTCAAATAATGTCCAGAACAATTTTGTTCACTATTAAATACTTGTGGTGAATAATGTATTTATATTGATTAGGAATAATATCATGTTTACAAAACCACCTTCGCAGATAGTGCATTATTTTAGAAAAAAAATATTACCGAAAAATAGTTATAGTGAGTCATTTTCAAAAAATAGACATATGTTGTCGGAGACTTTTTTAGAACTTTTAAAGGATAACAATTCTTGCATATGTGAATTTTGCGTAACTTTAACCGTTTACGCAGCGCACGCAACGAAAGCTCTGAACAGGAATATTTTCCTCCCATTTTTGCAACATTTTTCATTGATGCTCATCTGCTTTTAGTAGTAACGTGATGCTATACAGCCTATATAATACCGCGATAAATGGACTATCCAACATACAAAGATTTTTTCAATTTGAATCAGTAGTTGCATAGATTAGCGCGTTCAACCAAACAAACAAATTCTTCATCTTTATAATATTAGTTTATAATAGGGTGGGGGAAAAGTTTCTTCGCATTTTTTAAGAAAATTCAAAACATTTTTTAATATAGTTTATTTAAATTTAACTAAAGTATGTAGGTACCATTTTGCTCGATAACTTTTTGCCATCTTGTAGGTAGGGACATGATCCCATTGCTAAAGAAATTTTGGGACTTCTGATCAAAATACCGCGACGAGTGGTTTTGGCAGTCCTCTTGTGATGTTAACCTGACACTGCCTAGAGAATTCTGAAGAGAGCGAAACAGGTGGAAATCTGAAGGTGCAAGGCCAGGACTATACGGCGGATGCATTAACACCTCCCAGCCAAACTATCTTAACCTTTGCTGAGTGGCTAAAGATGTGTGAGGTTTAGCGTTATCATGATGAAAAACCACACCCCTTCTGTTAATTAATTCCGGCCGCTTTCTCTCAGCTTCTTGCTTTAATCTCATCGGTTGTTCGCAGTAGAGTTCAGAATCGATGGTCCTGCCTGGTGATAACAGCTCATAATGAATAATGCCCTTCCAATCCCACCACATACACAGCATCACCTTGTTGCGAGTTAACCCGGGTTTCGCCACAGTCTGTGAAGCCTGACCGGCTTTTGACGACGACCTTTTTAGCACTATCTTGTCGTACGTGATCCACTTTTCATCACCAGTTATCAGCTTCTTCAAAAATGGTTCGGTTTAATTCGTAATAAAAAGAATTCCAAATGAGTACACGGTTCATTAGGTTTCTTTCAGTGAGCTCGTGGGGTACCCAAATATCGAGCTTTTATGTGTACCCATTTTTTTTAATGCGCCAAATCTGTTTTGTGGTCAATTCCCAGTTCTTCAGCTACGTCCTAACTACTAATATGCCGATCTAGCTCCAGTTTTTCAAAAATGGCATCAATTTTATCCGTAATAGGGCGACCAGAGCGACGTGCATCTTTGTCATCAAAATTTCCGGATTGAAAACGCTTAAACCAAATTTGTGCTACTCTCACAGACACTGCACTAGTCTGTGAGAGTAGCACATAAACATTGCAAATTTTTTTCACAGCTTGCGTTGCATTTTTACCTTTTTGTAGTAAAATTTTAAAATGTATCGAATTTCTTCATTAGATTCACTCATCTTGACAGTACGAAAAACAAATGAAAAACACACATTTTCTTAATTTGAATTTGGAATTATCTTTTTTAAAATCTAAACTTTTAATGATACCAAAACCAGCCAGATACAAATAGTACAGCCAAAGAAATTTTATTACAAGTTCATACATACTATAATGCGAAAAGACTTTTTCCCCAACCTAATATAACAGACAGGTTGGTACCGGCAATAAATTAAAATATTAGTTCATAGAAATGGTTTGCGAATTTAAAAACCACTTTATTCATTTGATAATTTCATGGCATGTGTATGAAATAATATAACATTGGCTGCATTATTTCATAGAGATGTCTTTAGAGAATTGCATAGCTGGCCACGACGGGAACGGGCGACAGCGTCGGTGACGCGACTGGCGAGATGAATATACTCCCGCCGGGAATTTTACGTCACGCGCTGTAATCAGTACCCCTAGCACAAACATTTTTAAATTTCGAATCGTAATCGTATCGTTCCCACTCGCTTAAAATTTCAAACTAAAGCCAGACGAAAGCTAATGTATCTACTCGATACGATAGTAATTCGAAATTTAAAAATGTTCGTGCTAGGGGTACAGTACCTCTAGCACGAACACTTTTAAATTTTGAATCATCAGATTTTGTTTGAAATTAAGAGTGCGTGAACGATACGATTGCAATTGGAAATTTAAAAATGTTCGTACTAGAGGTACAGTATATATAGCCCAAGCGCTAGAATACATTCTAGCTATTGTTATGTTATAGCGGCAGACTAAGCTAGATGGCGTTAGCTTAACGGCAGACTTAGAAAAGCCCTGCCACCAACCAAACCGAGCAGAAAATTCCTGCACTTACGGGAAACGAACCCCGGATCTCTAGATCTGAGGTGGTGGTCTCAACAACTTGACCACAGAGGCGGTCAAAATAAAAAAAGCCTACCAAATTCACCTGAATACATAAATCCTTATGCAAGAAGTCATAGAAATAGAAAAGAACTAGAAACTAATTTATAGTTGGTATTCATCGTTTTCAGATAAAATCAATCATTCAGTAACTTTTTCTATTATGTGAGGTCACACTAGGGGTTTTTTAATAAATTAATTTAATAGTATTAACAATTATTTCTATATAACTCAATTCGCAATGCTTCAAATACGCTCTTCCGGTGGATTGCAGCATGAATGGTATGAACTCATTACTATGTATGATAGTTTTAGTAAAAATTACAGAAAGTTCTGGAAGATACTGTTCTGATACTATTAACGTAACTTGCCACCGACGGTTACCCGGTAGACGATATGCATTTAATTTGCCTGTATGTATGCTCCACATGTGTTTCTCCATGTAGGAAGGCCTGTGCCCAGCAGTGGGACGTATATAGGCTGGTGATGATACCCGTATATTATTCCTGTAACATCTTCAAAGAAAAAAGCATGTTCTTAATTAGCATGCTTGAGTAAGAACCCTTTTCTTTAGACATAATTTTTTTCAATAACGTTTACCTATTCATCATATCCGGTGATGTCCACTGCTGAACAAATGCCTCCCCCATCGATTTCCAAATGGAATGGTTCTGCGCAGCCTACATCCAACGGCTCCCCGCGACCCTGACCAGGTCGTCTGTCCATCTAGTGGGAGGCCGTCCTACTTTCCGCTTTCCAGTACGTGGTCGCCATTCTAGAACTTAAAGCCCCACCGGCCGTCTGCTCTGCGTGCTATGTGCCCTGCCCACTGCCACTTCAACTTACTAATCCTACTAGCTATGTCAGTGACCTACCTACCTATGTAGGTGTGTTTACCTATTACTTTTAGTTAAAATTTGCTCAAAACAAACGCTTTCGTTTCAAACTTCATCCAGTGTGGAACGAATTTTTACCCGATTTGGACGAACTCGTCTCTTGTCGCCGGGGATTATTAAAACTTTCCATTCCTCATAATAAAGTTTCATATTGAGCAGCGAGCCGGATTTTTCACAGCGCAGCAACCATCTTTAATTGCATCGAGAGATGCAATTTTGTAACGGGACCTAGTTTCGAAATGAAACGCGAATCAGGGTAGCTTTATGAACGTAATCAGCTTTGAAGCTCGGTGTCCTAAACGATATGCGTCGATTTTTCACGCCTGACCAACTATGCCTGCTTTACAAAACTCAGGTCCGGTCTTGCGTGGAATATTGCTCGTACTTGTGGGATGGCTCCTCCTCGATGCATTGGACTGATTGCAGCGTCGTGCTGTCCGTATCATTGGCGATGTAGAGGTCACGAACAAGTTTGAGCCTCTATAATTGCGTCGAGACATAGCTTCGCTTAGCGCTTTTTATCGGCTTAATCACGGAGAGTGCTCTGAAGAGCTTTTCGACCTTATCCTACCTTCCACCTTCCTGCTCAGGAGCATGCGTGCCGGTCTTCGGAGTCATCTTTTCACTGTCTCCACCTCAAAATCACGTACAAAGAAATTTAGTGCCTCGTTTCTTTGTCGTACTTCCGGAACTTGGACTTCTTTGCCAGAAGATGTGTTCCCTCCTTCCTATAACATAGGGTCCTCCAAAAGAGGTGTGGAAAAGCAGATTTTGAGCCGGCAAGGTGGAGGCGGCTAGTGCAATGTCTATTCTGCACTAGCTGTCTTCGCATATTGACTCTCCTTACCGCTTCACATCAGGTGGTGTGGGGTCAATTGCCGTGCTTTGTTGAAAAAAAACGCAGCTCCGATGCGGGTTGGTGGACTTGGTGGGATTAGCTGTTGCAGTAACATCAGGGACTAACGGCTTAACGTGTCTTCCATAGTTTTATCATATTACCATGAAAACTTATCTCAATGATTCAAAGAATATTTTCTTAACAACAAAACGTAAATAAAGTAAACACTACAAAGTTAAGAATGTCCGAAAGGCAAGAATGTCCGTTCACCTAATCAAGATCGAGCGACCCATATATTCAGTTTATCTAGCATCAAATTAAACCGCAGTGTTCCTTGTTTATTTAGGCTTCCTATTTTCCGAAATGAAACAAAATCTCCCAGAGGAAATAAGTATCGAGCATTTGAAATCTATTTCTATGTACAATACGTTTGAAATCGGAATGGGTGTTATTCTATTAACAGTTGTTCAGTTAATTTCATTAGTAGCGGCTTTCGTGTATTTCTTGTATCAAATTTAAGCCAATAGAACATTGTTTTGTATTTATTAGTTGAGTTTCATTACTAGGCAGTATTTTTCTTCTCATATTTTTTCCGTAAGGACAACTATGAGGTTTGATACTTTGAAATAAATGTTATTTATTTTTATTTATGCTACTAGTGACCGTCCACTGTTCCGTCTGCGTGAATATCTGTTATCGCGCCAAAAGGTAGCCTATGTCCTTCCTCAGAACGTAATCCATCTCCATGCCAAATTTCATCTTAATCAATTCAGTGGATGTGGAATAAAAGCATCAAAGAATAACTCACGCAATTATAATATTAGTACATGTTCTTATTAGCGTTTTAATTGAAAATTTTATGGTTATTAAAATTTATCACATAGACTTGTTTACACGTATATTTCTTAAGCAATGTGATAACAGTTTACTTGCGTCTTAGCTCTAAATGAATTGTTACTTGCATAAAACCTACATTCGCCAATATAAGTATTTTCAATAATAATGACTGATGTGAAAAAAAGTTTTCCGATTTTATGTTTCAGCTGTATATTGTAATGGATAGGTATATATTATACAGTATTGAATATAAACATTCTGCTTTTGCATTTTATTATTAGCTAATTAATAAAATTTTTCATGCATGGAAGAAAAACAAACATTGATACACAACAGAATTTAGTATACCACCTTTGTCGTCATTATCTCCGGACATTCTATTAATCGAATAATCCACATAACATATTTATACAGGGTACCGTCAAAACGACAATAAATTAAAACGTGGGCTATACTGGTTCATAGAAATGGTTTGGCACTTTCAAAAACATCTTATTCATGTGATAATTTTATTACATTTCTTTGAAATAATGCAGGCCATGTTATACATATTAATTCATACAAATGTCATGAATGAGTGGATTTTGAAAGTGGTAAACCATTTCTATGAACTAATATAGCCCATGTGTCAATTTATTGTCGTATTGACGGCACCATTCTGTATCTGCAAACGGTGAAATGTTTGCATACAAATTAAACATAAATTTCATCGTTTTATTAATACGAAACCAACTTATCCCGGTTTATTTTAATGTTAATAGAGCTTTATTTAAATAATTGTGGTCGGCCCGTTGACCTGAAGAGCGCTGTGAATTATTATGAACTACCCATTTTGGCTGGTTATTACTGCAGTTAATGTGTATTTTAGAACCAGAGAGCTTTTGTATTTCCCCATTTGAATAGCTCGAAGCCACATAGTGGCTGATAATTTTGTTAACTTGCTCTAACGGGCACATTAGGAAGGCTAATATAACTATACACGGGCATTCAAAAAAGGGGCACTATGCCGAAAATATTAAGTATATAATTAGTAGGTACCCATACATGATAGTGAATAAATTCCAAGAACTTTCTAAATTCAGTTTTATACAAATATGCCTCATTTTAATAAAGTTCTATACTATACTTGCCTAATTCTTTTCTCTTCAGGCATGTGTATAGACACATAACGGGTAATAACATGTATATATACTAGCTGTGCCCGCGACTTCGTGCGCGTGGTGGTCGGAAAATAACAACAGTAGGGTAGGTTACATAATTTTACTTGAATTAAAATTTAAATCATGTTTATAAAACTCCCTCGCAATTAATTAATGCATTGATCGCCCCGCCCGCCCCACCCGTCTTGGAAATCATAAATGCGTGCATACTACTTGGTCATTATTTTGTTGTGAAGTTATTCTAAAACTATGATATTTTTTAAGAAATTTATTGAACTCAAATAATGTCCAGAACAATTTTGTTCACTATTAATACTTGTGGTGAATAATGTATTTATTTTGATTAGGAATAATATCATGTTTACAAAACCACCTTCGCAGATAGTGCATTATTTTAGAAAAAAATATTACCGAAAAATAGTTATAGTGAGTCAATTTCAAAAAATAGACATATGTTGTCGGAGACTTTTTTTAGAACTTTTAAAGGATAACAATTCCTGCATATGTGAATTTTGCGTAACTTTAACCGTTTACGCAGCGCACGCAACGAAAGCTCTGAACAAGAATATTTTTCTCCCATTTTTGCAACATTTTTCATTGATGCTCATCTGCTTTTAGTAGTAACGTGATGCTATACAGCCTATATAATACCGCGGTAAATGGACTATCCAACACAAAAAGAGTTTTTCAATTTGAATCAGTAGTTCCAAAGATTAACGCGTTCAACCAAACAAACAAACAAACTCTTCATCTTTATAATATTAGTTTATAATAGGGTGGGGAAATAGTTTATTCGCATTTTTTAAGAAAATTCAAAACATTTTTTAATATAGTTTATTTACATTTAACTAAAGTATGTAGGTACCATTTTGTTCGATAACTTTTTGCCATCTTGTAGGTAGGGAC
Source organism: Nymphula nitidulata (assembly GCA_947347705.1). Classification (NCBI taxonomy): domain Eukaryota; kingdom Metazoa; phylum Arthropoda; class Insecta; order Lepidoptera; family Crambidae; genus Nymphula; species Nymphula nitidulata. Next base: position 15,598,985 of record OX374626.1, on the reverse strand, counting down.
ATGATCCCATTGCTATAGAAATTTTGGGGCTTCTGATCAAAATACCGCGACGAGTGGTTTTGACAGTCCTCTTGTGATGTTAACCTGACACTGCCTAGAGAATTCTGAAGAGAGCGAAACAGGTGGAAATCTGAAGGTGCAAGGCCAGGACTATACGGCGGATGCATTAACACCTCCCAGCCAAACTCTCTTAATCTTTGCTCAGTGGCTAAAGATGTGTGAGGTCTAGCGTTATCATGATGAAAAACCACACCCCTTCTGTTGATTAATTCCGGCCGCTTTCTCTCAGCTTCTTGCTTTAATCTCATCGGTTGTTCGCAGTAGAGTTCAGAATCGAAGGTCCTGCCTGGTGATAACAGCTCATAATGAATAATGCCCTTCCAATCCCACCACACACACAGCATCACTTTGTTGCGAGTTAACCCGGGTTTCGCCACATTCTGTGAAGCCTGACCGGCTTTTGACCACGACCTTTTTCGCACGTTTTTGTCATACGTGATCCACTTTTCATCACCAGTTATCAGCTTCTTCAAAAATGGTTCGGTATCATTACGTCGTAATACAGAATCACAAATGAGTACACGGTTCATTAGGATTCTTTCAGTGAGCTCGTGAGGTACCCAAATATCGAGCTTTTATGTGTACCCATTTTTTTTAAATGCGCCAAAACTGTTTTGTGGTCAATTCCCAGTTCTTCAGCTACGTCGAAACTACTGATATGCCGAACTTGCTCCAGTTTTTCAAAAATGGCATCAATTTTATCCGTAATAGGGCGACCAGTGCGACGTGCATCTTTGACATCAAAATTTCCGGATTAAAAACGCTTAAATTAAATTTGTGCTACTCTCACAGACACTGCACTAGTCTGTGAGAGTAGCACATAAACAGTGCAAATTTTTTTCGCGGCTTGCGTTGCATTTTTATCTTTTTGTAGTGAAATTTTAAAATGTATCGAATTTCTTCATTAGATTCACTCATCTTGACAGTACGAAAAACAAATGAAAAACACACATTTTCTTAATTTGAATTTGGAATCATCTTTTTTAAAATCTAAACTTTTAATGATACCAAAACCAGCCAGATACAAATAGTACAGCCAAAGAGATTTTATTACAAGTTCATATATATTATAATGCGAAAAGACTTTTCCCCCAACCTAATATAACAGACAGGTTGGTACCGGCAATAAATTAAAATATTAGTTCATAGAAATGGTTTGCGAATTTCAAAACCACCTTATTCATTTGATAATTTCATGACATGTGTATGAAATAATATAACATTGGCTGCATTATTTCATAGAGATGTCTTTAGAGAATTGCATAGCTGGCCACGACGGGAACGGGCGACAGCGTCGGTGACGCGACTGGCGAGATGAATATACTCCCGCCGGGAATTTTACGTCACGCGCTGTAATCAGTACCCCTAGCACAAACATTTTTAAATTTCGAATCGTAATCGTATCGTTCCCACTCGCTTAAAATTTCAAACTAAAGCCAGACGAAAGCTAATGTATCTACTCGATACGATAGTAATTCGAAATTTAAAAATGTTCGTGCTAGGGGTACAGTACCTCTAGCACGAACACTTTTAAATTTCGAATCATCGGATTTTGTTTGAAATTTTATGAGTGCGTGAACGATACGATTGCAATTGGAAATTTAAAAATGTTCGTACTAGAGGTACAGTATAGCCCAAGCGCTAGAATACATTCTAGCTATTGTTATGTTATAGCGGCAGACTAAGCTAGATGGTGTTAGCTTAACGGCAGACTTAGAAAAGCCCTGCCACCAACCAAACCGAGCAGAAAATTCCTGCTCTTACGGGAAACGAACCCTGGATCTCTAGATCTGAGGTGGTGGTCTCAACAACTTGACCACAGAGGCGGTCAAAATAAAAAAAACCTACCAAATTCACCTGAATACATAAATCCTTATGCAAGAAGTCATAGAAATAGAAAAGAACTAGAAACTAATTTATAGTTGGTATTCATCGTTTTCAGATAAAATCAATCATTCAGTAACTTTTTCTATTATGTGAGGTCACACTAGGGGTTTTTTAATAAATTAATTTAATAGTATTAACAATTATTTCTATATAACTCAATTCGCAATGCCTCAAATACGCTCTCCCGAACCCCATAGTGGATTGCAGCATGGATGGTATGAACTCATGACTATGTATGATAGTTTTAGTAAAAATTACAGAAAGTTCTGGAAGATACTGTTCTGATACTATTAACGTAACTTGCCACCGACGCTTACCCGGTAGACGATATGCATTTAATATATCTGTATGTATGCTCCACGTGTGTTTCTCCAGGAAGGCCTGTGCCCAGCAGTGGGACGTATATAGGCTATATGATACCCGTATATTATTCCTGTAACATCATCAAAGAAAAAGCATGTTTTTTAATTAGCATGCTTGAGTAAGAACCCTTTTCTTTAGACATAATTTTTTTCAATAACGTTTACTTATTCATCATATCCCATGATGTCCACTGCTGAACAAATGCCTCCCCCATCGATTTCCAAATGGAACGGTTTTGCGCAGCCTGCATCCAACGGCTCCCCGCGACCCTGACCAGGTCGTCTGTCCATCTAGTGGGAGGCCGTCCTACTTTCCGCTTTCCAGTACGTGGTCGCCATTCTAGAACTTTAACTCCCCACCGGCCGTCTGCTCTGCGTGCTATGTACCCTGCCCACTGCCACTTCAACTTACTAATCCTACTAGCTATGTCAGTGACCTACCTACCTATGTAGGTGTGTTTACCTATTACTTTTAGTTAAAGTTTGCACAAAACAAACGCTTTCGTTTCAAACTTCATCCAGTGTGGAACGAATTTTTACCCGATTTGGACGAACTCGTCTCTTGTCGCCGGGGATTATTAAAACTTTCCATTCCTCATAATAAAGTTTCATATTGAGCAGCGAGCCGGATTTTTCACAGCGCAGCAACCATCTTTAATTGCATCGAGAGATGCAATTTTGTAACGGGACCTAGTTTCGAAATGAAACGCGAATCAGGGTAGCTTTATGTACGTAATCAGCTTTGAAAAGGAAAATCGTCGCCGTCATCATTATTATTCCAGCCAAAAGACGTCCACTGCTGGACAAAGGCTTCCTCTAAAATTTTCATGACGATCGCGTGGTTCTATGTTATCTTTGTTCTATAGGTAGCCAGGGGGAGCTTGAGGGGTTGCCACTGGGTTATGTGGGAGTCTACGGTGGTCATCCTTTCGGAATCAGACTTGGGTGAAGTGCCGTATGTATCCGTCACTTTTCTCCCGACTGCGTTGTGTATTTAGATGATTGGCAGAGCCCTCCGCCAGTACTCCATATTCCTGATGATACGATTATTTTGTTAAAACACAATGAAATCTGTTCTATATCTCTTTAGAATTTTTTTTTTAGTATAAACTTCTTTTAAAAATATAAAAATATCTGTAAAGTAAATCTGAACTAGTTTATGTTTAACAACATAGGAAAAAAATATTTATTGTTTTAAATAATTTTGCAATCCCTAAAAGTTAAAGACTTATATGGTGAATAATAAAATGACGTCATTTGGTACCTAAAAACTCAATTTTAATCCAATGACTATTATGCAATAATTATGATGCCCATGGCCTCGTGACCTTGGTGATGAATTTGACTGCTAAATCACTAAATAACGTGTTTTACTTGGTATAACAAGCGGGTATCTACCAAATAACAACAGACATAGTCATATAAATACTATGGTAAGTTCAAAGCTGTAAAATTAATTTTGAAATTTCCCATACATTATGTTTAATTGACCGAACTATTCATATGCAGTTTTGATAACATACCTTATTGTGTGTGAGTGTATGCAACATTGGTAACATTGGTAGGTGACCGCTTGTTATACCATGTGCAAAAAACCCTGTATATTATGACCTCCAATTTTAATCAAGTGGTTTATCGTAACTATTTGAATGAAACTTAATAAAGAAAGTAAACTCCGTGAACGTGCAGTTGTTCGTTTATTGACTTTAACTTCCTCTCCTTTGTTATGGCCCCATTGTACGGGTCCCCGGCGAAATAAAGTGAGCGAATATAAAGGTAACTAAAACACTTTAATGTAAGGGTAAGCCAGAAAATCTTAGTCGGGCTTACACTCACTAAATCTATATAAATTTACCTTAGTACCTTTCTCAATTTTAATCTCTCTCTCCCTAACTTGAATTAATGATAGTTTTAAAACAAATAACCTGATAAATAATAAATAAATAATATTCATACTCTCACACCTGTTATCTAGCCCAAAGTAAGCATCATTAACCACGCTTGTGTCATGGATACTAGATAACATGATAACAGAGATGTATTGATATTAATATGTATATAAATATTAGAATTATACTAAATAAACAGATAAACATCCATGGCTCGTAAACAATGCTTGTACTCATCATATAAACATCTGGTCCTACCGAGATTCGAAGGACCACTGACCCGGTAACCTGTATAGCAAGGGGTACAGGCCACTCAGCCAGCCGATATAGAGTTCAACTAATAAGTTTTTTTAATGCGAGGCGCGCGGCAACCTGCGCAAGCGACAGCTCTATTATGATTTCGGGGACGTCCCTTTCACAGAGCTATGTAGCATATTATTCTGCTAATTTGATGGCCAACCGGTTTCAAAAAACAAGGTGCTAGTAAATAAAATTTATTAGCGAATAAGGCATTGTACGTGACACACCTCCTTGAATTTCCATTTCGGTGTTATTTTTTGGTTACTTTAACTAACACTTGTGGAAACAATCTTTATAACAGGTGAGTAAACCATTTATAAGTGCGAGTTGAATGAAATCGTAAAAGAGTTCTGTATTCTATTATATAATGTTTTTTTCTTTGTCCTATATTAACATCCTACAGACGAGAGCACATCAAGGATTACAGTTTGACCTTGAAACCATCCTTACCCTGTTGGAAATAGAGACGCCTTTAGTTGATATTGTGTCGTCTGTGCATTTATAGTTACTTCTTTGAAAGGCGAAGTAATGATTTGTTAAAAAAATTATTCGATATTTTATTATTTGACATCAATAATTTTCAACAACACAACGAAATGTCGTGTTATTTCTTTGAATAAAATTAATTATATAGAAATTTCAATTATTTTGGCATCAAACAGTCATTTTTAAATAACAGGAGATGTAAAAAAACAGATTATAAATTTTACAAAACTATAGTGCTAAAACGTTATAAATTTCTTGATTGATTCAAAAATAGAAATTATAAGATTCACCTATAAGTAGGTACATTGTTTTTCCGTAGAACCCTTAATTTATCTTCTTTTTATTAGAACCACGACTAGAAGTCTAGAAATTCTTGTAAATATCCATAATAGGTTGATCAGAAGTAAATCTTTTTTATTTAAGTACAATCATTAATTTATTGGCGGTAAAAGTGTGAACATGCTTTCGAAACCTTGAAGACTATGAAAGTGACTACTAGTTATGGTGTTGGCACGTGTTTGCTGTGGGAAGCACCAAGTAGCTGTCTGTCAATGCATATCGACGACTCCAAAAATTAGTGGTCTAAATTAAACTACTGCTTTGAAACATATTATTTTAAATCCCTAATATAACTTACAGGAATGTCAAACTAGGGCTAGGGTTAGCTGGTTTTATTTTAGGTTTGACGCAATATAATAATGAACGCACGTATATATATTGTAAAAATAGTTTTTTAAAGTTTTCTTTACAATATTCATGAACTACAAAAATAAAACATTTTTAATTATTTCCACAGAACCCAAAGTAATATTAATATACAAACATTTCACTCCGGATATAAGCAAAAAATTTCGTCAGAAGCACTCACTTCAAGAATCGGAGTTCAACATGTTGCTGCTCAGTTTATTCACTCTCTTCGCTCTAGGCAATTGCGCAGGTAATATATCCATACTGCATTTGATATTAACTTCCATACTTTATAAAGTTGAATCGTACAATAACACGTAGCACGCGCTAGCTAGTTTCCTCATACAGTCACGCCAAAAAAGATGTAAACATTTTAAGCTCCAAAATTATGAATATAACACTGTATTGCTAATAAAATAGAGCCCTAAACACCTAATTTGAAGCTTAGAGCGTGTAAAACGTGTCTGTAGGTACTTACTACACAAAATAAGAGCTAACTCCAGACATAATACTAACCTTTATTGCAGAACTTTAAAGGTTCCCAGTTCTACAATAAAATACAAATATGATACAAGAATAGGCTCATTTCATCTGCACAATATGGTGTTGAAACTGTAGAAATATTTTAAAGTATTAACTTATAAAATGAATTAACGATATCTTTTGTTTCCACTGATCTCTTATTTCAGTTCTCATGTTGTGGCTATTGTAAGGTTTATGAACAACAAAACCTAATATAATATTGACTGAATGTAAAGTTTAGTTTCAAAATCAAAGTAATTATCACCATCTTACTTCATATCTACATCTCTTTTCTTTCCCCTATACTAATTGCATCTTTTAGTCTCAGCTGTCCAAATAGCAGCTGGTGGTAACATTAGCAGCTATAACATTAATCATTTACCCTATGTGGCTTATGCATCGCATCGCACTGTCTTGCCTATTTTAATCTTGCTAGTGGATCAAATTACATTTGAAGTAAGGCTGGACATAGGCCTTTCTACATGAGAGAAACACATGAGGAGTTTGGGCCATAACACCAGCACGCTGAAACAAATGAAAAAAAAAACAAATTACATTATGAAAACATAAATAGTTTTTAGTAGATGTTTGTACGATTATTATAAAATATTGTTCTATTCACGCGAATTACAAAATATTTAAAATTAATAACGGATCACCTTATTTCGACGGTTAAATAAAAAGTAACAGGGGAAGAAGTGTATATTTTTTTAAGAATATAAAATGACATAAAGTATATTTTTTAAGTACTGCATTTTGACAAATAAGTAATTGCATTACATTCTGATTAAAATAATAAGATTTTATAATGTGACATAATGTCAAACAAAGCACAAAACCTCAATTTCGTTGTTACTTTCTGCCATTGTTGCGGCTTGTTTCTGACTAGTAATCGGGATGTTAATGTTTGTACTAGATTTCATCAGAAAAACTAGTAAGTATTAAAATGTAAGATTTCTTGCAAAACCTTTTATAATAACTCAATAATTCGGGTGTTACAAAATAAAAAAGGTACATTAAAGATCTTCTGTATGAGCTTAACCCTTCGTTTAGTAAATAATTTATTGTGGGTGGATTCTCAAGTACCAATATTGAACATCTCCTTTTCTAAATGCAATTAAATCGCTATTTAACTCTTTCTTGCGTTTTGTCATAATGTTCTAGAGCTTCTAGTATAATATATACCTATATTTTAAAAGATACATTTTCTCTAAGAAGAATCTATGCGCCTCAACGTCGTGGAATAATTAACTTAAGTCAAACAAAATCTCTAAGTCAAATCTAGACGTCTCCACGTAGTGGAGTAATTGACTCTAATCAAACAAATGAAACAACGTAAGTGAGTTGCGTCCGTGACTCAATTCGTGCAACAAAAATTTTCTTAACATAGAGTAGGTAATAAATAGCTCAATGCTTTCTTGCTTATATTTTTCAGTCGACAGGTTTTGTCCTGCTCGATGCATGCAAACTTGTAAAAATCCTAATCCAAAGAACTGTGCCTCTTCATCATCTCTTCCAACATGCCGCTGTAGTTTACCAGGCTATGTCTATGCAAGCACTACTGGAAAATGTATACTAATAAGTGAATGTCCAAGTAAGTATTTCATTGTTTTTGTTATACATAGTTACTTACATTATAGGTAAATCAATTTTTAAATCACATTTTTTTCCTCGACAATTTTTGTTTGGAAAAATAAATTTGGTTTTTTTCGGAAACAGACTCGTAACGTTCAGGAGCTATTTTATAAATTATGAATTCGATTTTGCAAATCACTTTTTGATTTCAATGAAAATATGAAAAAGCTGTAATTCAGGAAGGTGTGTTAAATACAATTTATATTTACTCATCCCTCATATTGTAAAGCTCGTTTTTTTTAAAAAAATCTAAAATATAAGCTTTGAAAAATTCAGACCATCGTTATATTTCTATGATATTATGTTTGATTAGAATTTTTTTAGATTCAATATCTTTATATCCTGGGTTTGAGTGTTGCACTACATAAAATTTTTTTTATTCAAAATGTTTAATCATGCTTATTTATTAATAATCATCATTTTAAAACAGCCATAATTACACCATTTTACGAATCGACATCTCATCGATTATGCCTAAAACTTTGAAGTTAATGAAGGCACCGCTATAGCAAATCTAAAAATACCGATAAATGTTTTTTATACGAGTATTTTACCATTAACTTCATAGGATTGAATGAAGGACAAAATCTTTTAAAGGCCAACCGTCCGTGTCCATTAGTTACCTTTGTTGCTACAATCGTCCTCAGACCATAATGTCCACACCGTTTGTTTCTTTGTCTTCTTGTAAGTATATCCAAAACTATTTCAGCGAACCTTGGTTGTAATGGAGATCATAATGCAGTAATCAAAGAAGCTCCATCTGGCTGTCCGCTTACTTGTGCCAAGCCTGAACCATATCCTTGCAACAGATTAGGATTTACAGTCGGCTGTGTATGCAAATCTGGATACATCCTGTCCCAGAAGTCCGGAAAATGTGTCTTGCCCAATAAATGTCCAGGTATTTTATCTGTAAGACCGTTTTTGTCTACGCTTTCCTCGAAATAACTATTTAGACTCTTTAATCAGAAAAGTATTTATTTAAATGTAGTTTTTTGGCAATCCTTACTTTTCGCACCCCATATTTTTATGGTTCCAATGTACTTTAGTCACCGCAATAGAGTTACACTATTAAAGAAGTGCTAAATGGCTGCGATCGTCTATGAATGTAAGTACATTTTAATATAGAAGCCCCTTCCACTTCCTCAATCAGTCACTAGCGTAAGAGTTGATTTTCAGAAACAGCGCAGTTTTTTTATCACACTAAGATGCTCAGATGAATCTGATTCTGATGGTAGCAAGCTTAACTCTTTGATTACTCTTTTTCAAGGTGGCAACCCGTGCAGAGGAAATACGACTTTCGCCGACTGTACAGTAAACTGTCCATCAGACAACTGTCCTGTAGATGACTCTCAAGCTGTAGCTGAATGTCTCCCAGCGTCACCGTGTCCTTCTGGATGTGTCTGCAAATATGGCTACCGAAGGAAGAGCTCAACAGACAGACAATGTATTTTGGCGCAGAATTGTCGTAAGTAAATATATATTGAGCATATTACTATATTTTTTTACACAAATTAATGACGAGCAAGCTGACGGCCTACCTGATAGTAAGTGTTTACTGTCGCCTTTAGACACCTACAATAACAAGGAAAAAATCACTTGGTATTGAGGGCACGTTGTTATCCTGAGGCCTTTTTTTTCGGGGAGAAATCGCACTGCAGACCTACCCGCCACTGGCTGATGGGCGTATGTGGGGGTCGCCCAGTGCTTATAAGGCACTGGGAATACCCACTAAAACTCCTCGGTAACTCCACTGACCTTCACGGGGGTAGCCTGGGCTCTGCCGAAGCATTTTCACCAAACCACCCCCAGGCAACCCGGCCTTGCGGCCGGGTTTCGTATCAATGGGGATTACCCAGAGTCACTTGGGTAATACCAGAAGTGGCGACTTGTGCAATGCATGCGTGGGGGCCACCCACGCACGCAGCCGCAAGTCATCCTGAGGCAAAGTAATTACACTGGCTACCTTTCCCTTCAGTCCGAAACACAGCGAAACTGTTTCATGGCTGAAATAAGCCTATCATTTAGTTAAAGAATATAATAATTTGATGTGTTGACGTAATGATGTCCAGTACGATTTAAAAAGTTACTATGAACATTGTTTTAACAAAATTAATTACATATTACAAAATACTTTATAAACAATTACAAATAAAGAAAAGTAGGTGGTAAAACTCATCAAAAACATTAAAATGTGTACAAAATACCTATTTATTCATGTAAATATTTTATGTCCGATTCCTTATCAAATGGGATATCACGACTATATTGTCTTTACTTAACTTAAAATTAAAAGTATATATATTAATATTAATAATGAAACGTTTTCTCTGACGAGTACAGCATGGGGTTCTTTTAAAATGATGTCAAAAGTCTTTCCAAGGTAGACAATGCGCAATTTATACCCCTAGTGCCTAGGTATGCCGCATGCTTGATTGCCACATACGTGGTATAAAAAAACTTCATATTCTTGCATTTCAAATAATATTGAAATGAATTAAAATTTATTGATATCATTAAAAAAATCAGGACGTTGAATCTCTCGTTAGCAAAGGCTAACGGTAGCGCAAAATTATGAATTGCGAAAAACATCAGTCATAGAAAACTGTAATACTTAAGTTTTTGTATGGAACGTCTTGATTTGTATATTATTATTTTTTTAAAGTATAACCAGCCTGTTTATATTTATGGGAGCATTATCTTACACTCTCTAAAGTTTAGTTTTATACAACTATTGTGCTGAATTGATAAATTAAATCTAATCTAATCCATTAAAAAACCTGTGCACAAAATATTGGAACCAGCCGTAAGTTAATTTTTATTATTTTAGCTCCAGTCGAATGCACAAGGCCTAATGAGGAATGGCACCCTTGCCCCTCACCCTGTTTCAGCGACGGCTGTGGTGAACAACGGACCAACAACAACGGACCGACAGTCTGTAACACTTTTATTATACCTTCGTGTTACCCACAGTGTGTCTGCAAGCCGCATTATGCTAGAGATGCAAACAACGTGTGTATCCCTGAAGAGCAATGTCGTAAGTCGAGTAGTTTTTTTAGCTAAGACACGCCTATAACTGTAGCCATTAGGGGCCTATTAATGCTCTGCACTCGGTAATTGTTACTCGATTGCTGAATTGATCTATAAGTAGTACAAGCAGAGGTAGCACCTTAAAGAATTATCATATCAGCCGAGAGATACGGCCGTTGGGGCGGAAAGGTCCTCGAGTGGCAGCCGCGTACCGGGAGACGCAGCGTTGGCAGGCCCAAAGTTGACCAACGATCTGGAAGGGTCGCGATTGGCTTGGAGATCCTTGGGGGAAGCCTATCTCCGGCAGTGGGAGTCTCTCGGTTGATATGATGTGACCTTAAAGAATATAGCAGCTAAAACTCAATTTTTTGTGCTGTATTTTTGTGGTGAGTAAGGTCGCCAAAGCTGAATGAGAATGCGTTTTGTTAGGCGCAACCTCTTCGTTGAACCTAACCATAGTAAAAGGAATATTATGGCTTAACGTTGTGTCGTGCGTGATTTTGAAAAGTATTGCCGCGTGAGTTAACCATTTACCATGTTTGCCATCCTTGTCGTATATAAAAAAGTTTGTAGTTTATTGGCGCAATCAAGTAGAACTTTAAGCATCAAGTACTGTGTTTAACATCTTTTCTGTTTTGTAATATTCAAGAAGACGGGTGACGGCTTGCTTGGAAGACCCTTGAAGCTAAGAAAATGCTTCCCCTAGGAAATCTGGCAACCGAAGTTATTACTGTGAAGTAGTTTTATTTGTTTAATTATTGTTACGACACTTCCACTTGTCTCTCTTTTAGAGAAAGACAACTGTCTATCATCTTTTGTGTAACTGATAATGTTTATCTAAAAATAGACCTATTTAGATATTCTTTATTTTCACATGTACAAAAGCATCACAGAGGTAAAACAAACACAATATGCCATAAAAGGCAGCCTTATCGCTAGAAGCGACCTCTACCACAACCTTATGGTAGGAGTTTACGAAATTAGTAGTGATAGGTACAAAAAAGTAGAAAAAAGTGAAAATTACTTTTTAATTATATACATAAATAAACAAATGAAATAATACATAGATATATAAATTCTATATAGGTATACACAAACATTATACAATAGAATAAAATATAGAGTAAGTATATGAAATATATATTTATATAAATATATATTTTATATACTTACTCTATATTTTATTCTATATTTTTCCATTTTACTTGCCTCTTTTTGCACAGGGCTAATCTTTTAAGCGCTTATTAAACCTATTCTATTCAAATCACTGTGTTTTGTCTCCTCACTCTTATGGAAAATGAAAAAAAAACATGCCAAGACAGTTGAGTGAGGCTTTATTACAAGAAAAAAAAACATATTTTTATTTCAAGCATTAAGTCATTTTTTATGATATCTAGGCCATTAATGTTTTATAGTTTTTCTACTCTTTTTTGAATTGGTTAATAAGTCGGTTCTTTTTTCAGCTGCAGACATGGCGAAATAAAGAATCGATTTATTACTTTAATAGTATTCGTGTGTATTTAATTATACAATACATTTTAAAAACACATAATCCTTGTTGACCGAAATTCTTAATAGTCTAATATTTGTTACTTTTTATTGTGTACGAAATAAAGACCAAAATTAAACAGCACGACTAATTTCTTGCTATCTCTGTTGGCTCACCTGTACCAATATATCCCCTGATGACACCTGCAAATGAAAGAAAACAGTTTTATTGCGGTTTCAAATATTAAAATCGTGCTTTCTCAAGATATTACTGCTTGTTCGTGCGCGTTCATAACGTTGTTATTTTATATTAATACCTAGTTCATTTGCTGAGGTACCATAATGTTGGCGATTGTTCTTTTTGTGCTCACCCTTGTGGGCTCTACAATATCTTACTGCAATGAAGGTAAGATCTTTGTTAATTTTATTTTATCCTTATTGTTTTTATTGCACGTCAATATTTGATCACATACATTTATGTTTTGCTATGTAAAGTATTAATACAAACATTACTATTTTTTTCAATAAAATAAAAATAATAACAGATCTACTGTACACGTACCCATTTTTTCACACTACCATTTTGATTTGTCTGATGGTTAGCGGTTACCGTAGCCTGTAGACGCTCGTAGCACCTTAGGCACTTATTACGCTTCCATGATTAACCTCTGCGCGCCAAAACCATTGTGATGAAGCTTTGATATGGTGTTCCAGGGACGCCCGCGAAGTTTTCTGGATTCCGAAACCTTTTTTAATTAACGGTTTGTTACTTTAAAAAAAAATCAAATAAATCATATTTTATTACTGTACCTACTTTGAAACTTACTTTGAAAAAGTGACAGAAAAACCACAAAGTGCTATAAAATTACCAGTTTCACAAAAAAAATGGCGTAAGTAATTTAATTCCATTTTCAATTAGCTGTAATCGTTCAAAGGAGAGTGGGGTAACTTAAAACGCGTGGTAACTTTAAACGAAGTCGTATAGGTATTGGCTTGGACGGCCCGCAGGTATGATTGATTGCCACCTTAGTAGTATAAAAAAGGTTTTTTTTATACAACTAGATGACAAACAAGCTGACGGCCCACCTGGTGGTAAGCAGTTACCGCCGCCTATAGACACCTGCAATAACAAGGAAAAGCACTTGATATTGCAGGTGCGTTGTCATCCTGAGGCCTAAGATGAAATGCCGTCCATGCCCAGTAATTGCACTGGCTACCTTTCCCTTCAATCCGAAACACAGCGAACTGTTTCACGGCTGAAATAAGAAAGGCGGTGGTACCTACCCAGGCGACCCTACATATGGGTCTACCACCTAGTAGACCTAGTACCACCTAGTAGTAAAAAGTAAACGCCGTTCGTTAAAAAATATTTGATAATCTCTTTCTGCCAGCTGACAGTGAGACCTGAATGCTAGGCTCTGAGCACTAGTTCTTCATCCTTTTCTATCATGATTTAAGCGGCCCCGTTTTGCATTAAAGTTTTACCACATTTATCGGCTTCAACCGGTCAGAAAAACCTTTATGCCTACGAAATAAGAGTGTTACTATTGCCCATCGCATAGGCGCGGCTCGGACGATGCGTCGCGACTTCGGCCGACGGCGAAACAAGTAGTTTGACGATTAGCTGATCGCACGAAAGTAACGGCGCTGAAAGTAGCCGAACGCCCACTTCGCGGGGTTTAAGTTTTCAACAGCAGACAAACGCCGCTAGTGATAGCCGAACGCTGGACAGCAGTCATTACTAGCATGCTTTCATCACCGATGGCCACCGAACTTCGCCGACCGAATACCGATGGCAGTTGCGCGAAACCACGATTGCCAAACGTAGGTCGTCGCAATGGCCTTTCGCAGGAATCTACTGCCGACCGCGTGTGAACAGCCGAACAGCCTTAAGCCGAGTAGTGTGGTGATACGCATTTGGCTTAAGCCGATCCCCCGTCGATAAATGTTCCCTTACCCTTATCCCGCGTTCGTAAGTACCCCACTCTCCCCTATGCGATGCCTATACATTTGTCATGTCAGATATAACCGTCTGCCTGTATGTCACTTTATCACTCTTTTTGAATACTTATTCACTACATATACACGAAACCTTACCTAAGTAGTAAATAGTAAAATAATATTTGCGCACTAACCTGCTTATTATAAATATATAAAATTGACAAAAGGATTAAAAATATAACATTTTTTGTTTGTTAGAAACTGAATTCGATATACCAGAACCACCGGCAAACAGTGATGAATGGGAAGCAGTATCATCAGAAATAGGGGATGGTTTATCTTCTTCTGTAGCAGGTAATCAAAGCTTAAAACTATTTCCTGTTGTTATTATTATATCTTAAATTTTAATAGCTCTGCGCTGAAAGATATTATTTAATATTATACGAGACAAAATATTATTAATGTAACAAGCTAATGATGAAAATATTTATATCCAAATTTCTTTTGACCTAACTAAGTACTTATAAAAGTAAAAGGTTGTCTAGACAAGAATATTATTCGTCCCAAAAGATAATTAGGTAATCGAGATTGAGTCGTTCAGACACGCGCATGATGTATTACCATTATCGCTGAGTTGTTTTAGCGTACATACAAGGACCTTACTAAGTTCTCTAACATTTTCTAATATTATTCTTAAATTAATATTTGGCATAGAGAAAAATTATCGTGATGATAAAATTTACTCCCAATTAGAAAGTGGTCGTAATGTTTTTTTGGCAAGCGTTACAAGGCTCGATTTGCCTGCATTCTTTACTTTAGTAAAGATTAATAATTTATTTTTAATTTTTGATTTTAACTTTATTATAAATGTTTGAAAAAACACATAGACATATACACACAAAAAAACACATACACATATAACATACACATGCACATACACATGTAAACGCATACACATATATTTTTCTAGTTTTATTATATTTTAATTATTAATAATTTATTCTAAAAATATCTAAACTCGAAAGTGTTCATGTCTTATTTTAAAATTGTGATTTTTTTAGATGGTAGCTCAAATACAGATAGACTATAAGAATTTCACAGGGTTACCACAAGTCCTTCTTAGCTTAGATGGTTAGAGCAGTCGTCCGCACTTCGCGGGTTCAATCCCCGCCTCAGGCTTTTAGTTTTTTCTAGTTTAGATATTTGTATTACCGCCATAAGTGTGGCAATTAATTACCGCCTAAATTACCGCCTCAAATGGTGTGGCTACACTACAGTTTACCTAATGAACTAAGTATGCGGTAAAACATAATTTTCCAAGACGGACGTTGATGCTACGGCGGAATGAATCTTTTAATATAGGGATAATAAATAAAAGACGGAAAGATGTAGCCTGTGTCATGAATTCTACGTCCAAATATATGTTTACAAATAGATTCTTCGCATTTTTAGGTCCGCTCCTGTACAATAGAGTTAATAAAGCACTAGGTATTTATGAATTAAATTATTTTACCTGTAAAAAACTATTATATAATTATTTACAAATTCTGTCCTATGAACACACTGAAGAGTTAATCATAGGATGCAAATAATATAAGTAAATTCTTACGTTTGTTTTAATTCTACATAATAATATTTAATTTGTCAAATAGCTGCCACTTTCACTTTTATAAGTACTTACGTTTTTATTTATTGTATCTAGAGCATTGAAATAGTATGATATGCACTTTATCGCCTGAAGCACAGGTCTCAACCTAGTTCAGGCAAATTGTTTAAATGCGCACTTTTTATTATTTAATTGTAAGGAATTTTGTGTAAATCTTTGTACATTTTTCTTAATAAAATTTATTATTATTATTATTATTATTTTACATTTCAATGAAGCTAGACTAAGATTTAGAAGAATATGGTGGACAATTTCTATTCAGATTCTTCAGACTGGTATATATTAGACATGGTTTAGACTTGAACAATTCAAAACTCGAGCGCCTTTTCCTTCAACCAATCAATGTCGATCGTGCGGGCATTTCCGATAAACACACTCGACAAACGGTAGTGTAGCCACACATGCTTTACTTACCGCCGAAGCTATTGCCTACCGTCATATGCTATTTTAATTGACATTGGAAAATTATGGCCATAAACTATTGGCTATACCTAGTAGTTGTTACAATTATGGCCATAATAATTGCCATTACACGGTCGTGGAGCCGCAGCATTAGAAGTGCATATTTTTGCAACATTTATTAATGTTATAGCAGAAAAAATATTTTAATTAATATTGTCAATAATTTGATAATGTGTTTATTTTAAGTAATTTGTTGTAAATAGTATTTTTAATGGGCTTTGTGGTACCTGCTTGTCGCTCCTGAAGTATCACACTCATCCATGCGTTGACTTTGAAAACTTCTTATTACATGTAACTTACTATGTACAGACGACAGCACATCAAGTGTAACAGTTGAACTACGAAAACCGCCTCTATTACGATCGGAGTAAGAGCGGTCTCTAGGTCTGTTACGCTTGATGTGCTGTGGCTGTACATTTAAAGTGCAAGAGTAATAACATGATTTTTTATTATACAGCTCCTAAAGGATGTCCACGACGTTGCAGGCCGACGTGTGCGACGCCGAACCCACCACACTGTAGACCAAACCTTGCATGTTCAATATGCCAAGATGGTTACATTTATCCGAATAGAAGGAACGATACCTGTATTCCAATTTATCAGTGCCCACGTGAGTTTAAAATTGCATTGGTAATTTTTAAAATTGTTTTTGTCAATTTCATAGTTATGATACATCATGAAATTTGTTTCGACCAAAGCAAAGAGAAATAAAGATTTGACTGCTAGAGCGAAGAAAAAAGACAACAATAGCACTTAGCGTCAAATAAATAATTCAGTTAGTAAAAAACTAAATGGTTTATGAAAAAAAATTTGACAATAATTCCAAAAGTTTTCTTTCTAATAAAAGTTTGGGTTTTAAATATAATATTCGTCCTTTTGCTTTTGCGTATAAAAAGGTACAAAGGCATTATGTAGCGATCTTTAGTTTTTTTTATACCGGGTAATTTTTTTTAATTATTTTTTGGCGTTTATAATGGTTATTTGTTCAACAAGTGAGCTAAGTTATTTTTTGCTGATAATTTTGACTTATTAAATCACGAACTAGCGAAGTAGCCTAGTAGAACTAGTGAGTGAGTTACAGACCCACAACAGACCCGCAAATAAAAACTTGCTCTTGTGTGAATCATAAAATTTTTCACCTCTCCCAGCGAGAAAAATATGAAAAGTAAATTGGTGCGTTATACTTAATATAACAAGGAAATAAACCATAAATAAACTTAAATATGTGGAAAAGATTTGATATTATTAAAAGTCAAATGTGAAGTAGCTGCAATTTTGCAAATTTTCTATATCAAATACCTATCAAAATTGCATTTGAAGTATTTCATAATTATAAATTAAAACAAAAAAAAGATTAACAAGGAATGCAACATTGCAACGAGATTTTAAGCAATAAAAGCACCCTTTTCGTGCTAGCCTTAAGAAAATACTTTGTCGATTAGACACTCCAAAATATTAGAAAAAAAAAGATCAACAGTAATAGGAAAAAAGTATTAAATCCTTAATAAAATGCTCAACAGTCGCAAGATATCACTAAATATAAATGAATATTTGAAAGCAATGCCCCAACTTAACCGAATCGTAGGTATTTGTAAAAATACTCGTTTCGGATGTTGAAATAGAACATTTCGACATTGTAGGGTAGACGTTGGCTTATAACGTAAATACAGATAGATTAGAAGAATTTCACAGGGATATTCCGAGTCCTGGGTAGCTCAGATGGTTAGAGCAGTCGCCGGATTGTGAAAGGTCGCGGGTTCGATCCCCGCCTCAGGACGTGAAGTTTTTCTAGTTTAGATATTTTTATAAGCAAGATATCACGTTACATTTCTATTAGTTATCTTACGGTTTTGTACTTATTATCTTTCCAGAAAACGCTGGCTGCAATGGTGATAAGAACGCTCTAATTGCACAACGCGTTATCGCTTGTCCATCGACCTGCCAAAATCCAAGTCAAGGCGGATGCAATAAGCCTCACCTGCCTGTTGGTTGTATATGTAAATCAGGGTTCATACTATCTGGACGATATGGAAGATGCATTCCTATAAACAGATGCCCTGGTAAATATAATTGTTGAACTATTTTTTTTGTTATTACGACAAACATTTCCAAATTGATGTTTTACCTCTATTGGTAAAATTAATAAAAGCCTTCTTTACAAGTTAATAGTCACTCAACGAGCTATGGAATGTGCTGTGTTAGGTGTTACCTTACAAGATAGAACAAGTAATTTAAGGCGAAAGTATGTCAATGACATACCTCATAGCACGTAGAATGGGCAACCGACGGGGCGTTTAAGTTCTAGCACGACGACCAGAAAGCGCAAAAGAGGACGGCATCCTTCTAGATGGACAGACGATCTGGTGCGGGGAACCGTTGGATGCAGGCTGCGCATTATCTGTTTGGAAATCTTTGGGGTAGATTTTTATTCTGCAGTGCACATCTTACGGCCTGACCACGACCTCGCAGCGCGTTGTCGTGACCGCGCAGTGGTTGCCGTGCGCCGCCGCCGCCCCTTTCCGTAGCCAGGGCGTTAGTCTGATGATGTTAATGATGAAAACCTATTCTTTCACAGGTGGCAATCCGTGTGGCCGAAATGAAACTTTCGTCACTTGCACACAATGTGTTTTTGATGCGTGCCCTACTAGCGATACAAGAAGGTACGGCTGTGACCCCCTTTGGCCTTGCCCAGCAGGATGCGTATGCGGAGATACCTACAGAAGATACAATGGAGAATGCATTTCGGAAACTGACTGCCCTCCGGTGGACCCATTACTACTAGACATCGCAAATTAATAACCTCGCAATTTGAACTTTCTTAGCAACGAGCGTTAGATAAAAACTTATATAAAAACATGAAGTATTTTTTTATTTAACTAATTCTCACCTCATTTTTTATATATGTCATCAAATCCAAATAACATTTAGTACCTACAAATTATAACCTCAATGAACATTTTTATCATATTTGCACTAACACTTGGTTATCATAAAAGGTTTTTTTTTAACTTTGAGTATTGTGTATTTTTATGTAAAATGTATTTATCTAACCAAGAAATGAATTGTTTTGAGAATTTAACATTCCTAATTAATTTCTAAATAAATCAGTTTTTTTCAATACTTACGTTCTTACGGTTTTTTTTTTTTTATACTACTAGATGACAAACAAGCTGACGGCCCACCTGATGGTAAGCGGCTACCGCCGCCCATAGACACCTGCAATAACAAGGAAAAATCACTTGATATTGCAGGTGCGTTGTCATCCTGGGGCCTAAGATGAAATGCCGTCCATGCCCAGTAATTACACTGGCTACCTTTCCCTTCAATCCGAAACACAGCGAACTGTTTTACGGCTGAAATAAGAAGGGCGGTGGTACCTACCCAGACGACCCTACATACGGGCCTACCACCTAGTAAATTGATAATTAAATGGCGTTTTATTGATAAAGTTTCGTTCATTAAATAATATAAAAGCAACTAACAATCCTGTAACGTTAAACCTAGATTGCTTTGTAGTGAAAAGTAAAAATTTTCAGTCCTAAATATTTGTGTATGTGTTAATAGACGGCTGTGCATTAAGCATAAAAAGTCAGTTAAAAATGACATTACAACTGATTAAGGTAGTCATGAATTTAAAATTGCAAAATTTTATGCGCAGTGTGTGCACATAATGGCGTTTAATTTAATGAATGATTAAGTTAGTGGCTTATATAGGCGGAAACATGGCCCAGTTCTGAATACTCAAATTCAGAATCTTACCAATAGAGTTAATTTTGGTTTATCATAATAATATGTGAGGTTTCTAAACAAATTTATTAGGTTAGAACGGAAACAGAAATACGAAAAGTAATCAGTAGGTCGATTTTGCCACTGAGTTATTTTTATATTCTATTTCGTATTGCGTTATTATGATAAGTATTTCAATAACCAATTTATTTTGAAGCTCAAACATGATTGTGTGTGGTTTTTTATACGACAAAGATGGCGTACGGGCCGACTTATGGTGGTTACTGCATATAAACACTCATAGGACCTTGGCCACTACTCACGCGCTGCTTACCGCATAAAAATGAAGAGAGTGTTAAGGCTTTTTTAGAGTGTTAGGTTTTAGATTAGCGGACTTTTCTGCGCGTATACGATCGTTTCAGCATACGCGTTTACACGCGCGCTACATTACGCGCTTCAAAAAACCGGACGCGCGTAAACGGGCATATTTCATGTTCGCTCGAACCGGAAGTGGTGTCGTGTCATGTGACTCGCGGCTCGCGCTTATACGAGCTCGAAACGCGTCAACGCTCGTACAAGTTGAGCGTGTGCCAAAAGGCGCGCCTATACGCGCCTACATGCGCTTCCAAAAACGAGCTTTGCGCGCGTATTAAACGCTAATCTGAAACCGCTCTTATGCTCATAGAAGACTAGTCACAATATTTATGGCACACTATTTTATTTCAGCTCCTCCATGCAATGGGGATAATGAAGAAGTGAACCCGTGTCCATCCCCGTGCTACACTGACAGCTGCAGCGATGTTCCTTATCGATCAGCCCCTTGCAACACCCTGCTGCCAGTGGAATGTGTTCCCAAATGTCAGTGCCAGTCTGATTATGCCAGAGCAGACGATGGCACTTGTATACCTGTCAGTCAGTGTCGTAAGTACCTTCGCTAGTGATATCTGCTTCATAGTTATATGACATTTTGTATATTTATTGGAGGAAAGGTCCTCGAGTGACGGCCGGCCTATCGGAAGACGCAGCGTTGGTATGCCCCCCACAAGGTGGACCGACGATCTGGTGAGGGTCGCGGGAAGCCGATGGATGCGGACAGCGCAAAACCGGTCGGTATGGAGATCTTTGGGGGAGGTCTATGCCCAGCAGTGGGCGTTTCTCGGCTGAAATGATGATGATGATGATATATTTATTTATATTAAAGGTATACTTAGAGCTAGAAATACAAAAGATTTTAATCAAATAAGTATCACATAAAAAGTATTCATCAATTATTGAGAGGACTTTAACTCAATGTGGAAACCGTCCGTGTTATATAAGGGGCTTTCCTTATTGTGCCTGGTTTTGGGTACATCTTAAATTGAAATTATTAAATTCTAATATTTCACAATTTTTCTTTACAGCTTGAAGCCTTGAAGAAAGTAAATTAACATTTTCAATAAATTAAATATCTAAAATCCAAATGTAGTTTTATTAAGAATAGAAATTAAATTACTACGACTGTTTTAATTGTTGCAACTTGCTATGCTAATAATTTAAATTTAAATCTTTGTATCCAAGGAATAGAGCCTCAAGCTCCACAATGAATTTTCTTACTTTTTACTTTATAACCGTAGCCTAGCCATCTACCTTAGATTTAGAGGTCCGGGGTTCGATTCCCGTGGGGGCATAAATTTTACGCTCGGTTTTTTGAGTGGAAGGGTTTTCTAAGTAGGCTTGGCTAGCTACCATCATGTTACCTAAGTCTGCCACCATAACCATAATGCTAATAGCATAGTTCTGGCCCGGCAGATAGAGGTAAGATAGCCAGTTCCTCTGTGGTTTGAGGAATCCGGGTGTTGCTCGTTTCCATCATCATCTTCGGCCTTATCATCACTTGCCATCAGGTGAGATGAAGGCCAACAAGACCTACCTTGCGAAGAATTAAAAAAATATTTCGTAGTTGAAAAAAAATTGCATTGAAAATTTAAAAAAAATTAAAAAGCCACACCGGCGGAGGATATAGTCTTTTTTTCGGGGAGAAATTCGACTACAGACCTACCCGCCACTGGCTAAGTAACGGGCGTGTGTGGGGGTCGCCCAGCGCTTATAAGGCACTGGGAATACCCACTAAAACTCCCAACTCCCCGGTAACTTCACTGCCCTTCGCGGGGTAGCCTGGGCTCTACCGAAGCAATTTCACCGAATCACCCCCAGAGCAAGAAATGGCCTAATTACTTTGATCCGGGGAACGCTACAAATAAATGGTAAGTTGTTATATTTCAGTCCAGAGTATGCAGTCTCCTAACGAACATAAGCTAGAAAACTTAGCCTAAGTTCCTTATCCCAGATGACTTAGACATATATATTAGGTTGGGGAAAAAGTCTTTTCGCATTATAGTATGTATGAACTTGGTAATAAAATCTCTTTGGCTGTACTATTTGTATCTGGCTGGTTTTGGTATCATTAAAAGTTTAGATTTTAAAAAAGATAATTCCAAATTCAAATTAGGAAAATGTGTGTTTTTCATTTGTTTTTCGTACTGTCAAGATGAGTGAATATAATGAAGAAATTCGATACATTTTAAAATTTTACTACAATAATTGTAAAATTAAAAATTTTAAGTAACCCCCGGCGTCATTAATCATCTATCTAACACCATCTCACGAAGACTATTCATAAGAGCCCAAACACGCTATATCTGCTGTAAGTTTCTGAAGAATTAAGCATTTCACAGACTTTTTGATATTGGTATATGATCAGCTCAAAGTTAGTATGTCATGGGAATGTCACCGAAGTGACAGTACACGAAATTTGAAATAAATCGGATCTGTAAAAGTTAGTAAAATCCTATTATCATGAAGAAAATGACCTGATAGTCATCAAACGCCTGAACTGATCTTCATAAATTATAACTAAGAACCATCGTAGTCACATCAGCTTTCAAACAAAAAAACGAATCAAAATCGGTCCATTCGTTTAGGCGCTACGATGCCACAGACAGACACACAGATACACCGATACACAGATACACAAACAGACACGTCAAACTTATAACACCCCTCTTTTTTCGTCGGGGGTTAAAAAAGGTAAAACGCAACGCAAGCCGCGAAAAAAATTTGCTATGTTTATGGACCTAGTGCAGTGTCTGTGAGAGTAGCACAAATTTGGTTTAAGCGTTTTCAATTCGGAAATTTTGATGTCAAAGATGCACGTCGCTCTGGTCGCCCTATTACGGATAAAAATGATGCCATTTTTGAAAAACTAGAGCAAGATCGGCATACCAGTAGTTACGACGTAGCTGAAGAACTGGGAATTGACCACAAAACAGTTTTGGTGCATTTAAAAAAAAATGGGTACTAAAAAAAGCTCGATATTTGGGTACCCCACGAGCTCACTGAAAGAAACCTCATGAACCGTGTACTCATTTGTGATTCTTTATTACGACGCAACGAAACCGAACCATTTTTGAAGAAGCTGATAACTGGTGATGAAAAGTGGATCATGTATGACAAGAACGTGCGAAAAAGGTCGTGGTCAAAAGCCGGTCAGGCTTCACAGACTGTGGCGAAACCCGGGTTAACTCGCAACAAGGTGATGCTGTGTGTGTGGTGGGATTGGAAGGGCATTATTCATTATGAGCTGTTACCACCAGGCAGGACCATCGATTCTGAACTCTACTGCGAACAACTGATGAGATTAAAGCAAGAAGTTGAGAGAAAGCGGCCGGAATTAATCAACAGAAGGGGTGTGGTTTTTCATCATGATAACGCTACACCTCACACATCTTTAGCCACTCAGCAAAAATTAAGAGAGTTTGGCTGGGAGGTGTTAATGCATCCGCCGTATAGTCCTGACCTTGCACCTTCAGATTTCCACCTGTTTCGCTCTCTTCAGAATCTAGACAGTGTCAGGTTAACATCACGAGAGGACTGCAAAAACTACTTGTCGCGGTATTTTGATTTGAAGCCCCAAAATTTCTATAGCAATGGGATCATGTCCCTACCTACAAGATGGCAAAAAGTTATCGAACAAAATGGTACCTACAAACTTCAGTTTAATGTAAATAAACTATATTGAATAAACGTGATGAACCTCGTATCTGAATGGGGATCTAACAATCTTGTTGAGTTCAATGCTAAGAAAACACAGGTGTGCGCGTTTACAGCCAAAATGTCGCCGTTCCTTCCCCTTCCGTCTCTTCAGGGCACGACTCTTTCGGCACAGGGCTCCCTCAACTTGCTAGGTATGGAGATATGTTGCGATCTGAATTCCAGGAACTACATCGAAACCGTGATAAAAACAATATTGCTCGCACTTGTGGGATGGCTCCGCCAAGTACCTACTCGATGCCCTGGACAGATTGCAGCGTCGTGCTGTCCGTATCGTTGGCGATGTAGAGGTCACCAACAACCTTGAGCCTCTGCAATTGCGTCGAGACATTGCGTCGCTTAGCGCCTTCTATCGGCTATATCACGGAGAGTGTTCTGAAGAGCTATTTGACCTTATCCCACCTTCCCCCTTCCTACTCAGGAGCACGCGTGCCGGTCTTCGGAGTCATCAATTCACTGTCTCCACCTCAACATCACGTACAAAGAAATTTAGTAGCTCTTTTCTTTGTCGAACTTCCAGAACTTGGAATTCTTTGCCAGCACATGTGTTCCCTCCTTCCTATAACATGGGTTCCTTCAAAAGAGGCGTGAAAAAGCACCTTTCGGGCCGGCAAGGTGGAGGCAGCTAGAGCAGTGTCTGAACTGCACTAGCTGTCTTCGCATATGGACTCTTCTTACTGCTTCACATCAGGTGGTGTTGAGTCATTTGTCGTGCTTAGTATAAAAAAAAAAAAAAAAAAAAAATATTAAAAAATGTTTTGAATTTTCTTAAAAAATGCGAAGAAACTTTTTCCCCAACCTATTATTTATTTATACAAAACACGGCAAATGACTCTAAACCACCAGATGAGAAGCGGTAATAAGAGTCCTTATATGAAGGCAGATAATGCAGCACGAGCACGTTCTAGCCATCTCCATCTTGCCAGCCTATAAGGCGCCTTTTCACGCCTCTTTCCTAGGACTCCGTGTTATAGAAAGAACATGTGTTTACAGAATTCTAACGATTATTGCATGTAATGTAATCAAAGTTATCACAAAGTTATCAATTTCATCAAATTTATACCTACTGATAAAACTGTCAATCATGTTCAAAGATCAGGTGGTCTCCGAGTCAATATCCGTCAGCAGCGAGACGCTCCAAGTTTTCCAAATATACGTTGACCTGACGCAAGTCCTGCAATTAGGCTAAGACAAAATCCGGCGAGAAATCACTAGAAAAGTGATGTTGGGCTGGGTAGTATTTATTTTTTTACTAGGTGGTAGGCCCGTATGTAGGGTCGTCTGGGTAGGTACCACCGCCTTCCTTATTTCAGCCGTGAAACAGTTCGCTGTGTTTCGGATTGAAGGGGAAGGTAGCCAGTGTAATTACTGGGCATGGACGGCATTTCATCTTAGGCCTCAGGATGACAACGCACCTGTAATATCAAGTGATTTTACCTTGTTATTGCAGGTGTCTATAGGCGGCGGTAACCGCTTACCATCAGGTTGGCCGTCAGCTTGTTTGTCATCTAGTAGTATAAAAAACGTATTTGGA
The DNA here is from genome assembly GCA_947347705.1 of Nymphula nitidulata. Lineage (NCBI taxonomy): Eukaryota > Metazoa > Arthropoda > Insecta > Lepidoptera > Crambidae > Nymphula > Nymphula nitidulata. Next base: position 15,573,224 of record OX374626.1, on the reverse strand, counting down.
AAACTGCATCATATCTTCTAGTCATTACTCCCGCAGTGATGGCGTATAACCTTTGCGTCCTACCTGTTGTCTAAGGGAGCTTAAATGGGCACATGACAGTAAACCTGGGCCACCAACTTCATGTCGCTTAGCGTAGGTAGGTCAATGTTGGAGTTATATTTTTGATAAAATATAGAACGAAATCATTTGGCATAAGATCGTAGTGGTTGGCATTAACCAGAAGTGTAGCAAGCCGAAATGGTAGTGGGCTGCCTATATCTGTCATAGAAATAAAACAGATTTGCAGTAGAGTAAGCCTTGAATGGAGAAACGTCTCTTCAAACGTACCTTATGGTATCCCTCTGGTAAGCAAATCAAGGGAATGAGGAAAGTAGGAGATCCTGTATTATAGTGCAGCCTTTGGGAGGGCTAGGTACGTCTTGAAGTAGTCTGCAATAGACTGATATGATTGCGATTACAAAAGTAAAACAGATAGCTATATGTGTATAACTTCCTACTAAAAATGACACAGAAATAAATGGATGAGTGTCAGTAATTAGAAGTAAAGCATAAAAGTTAATAAGCAATAATAATAATAATATTTATACACTCACACCTATTATCTAGCCCAAAGTAAGCATCATTAAGAGCTTGTGTTATGGATACTAGATAACGGAGAAATAATGATCATCATCATTTCAGCCGAGAGACGCCCACTGCTGGGCATAGGCCTCCCCCAAAGATCTCCATACCGATCGGTTCTGCGCTGTCCGCATCCATCGGCTTTCCGCGACCCTCACCAGATCGTCGGTCCACCTTGTGGGAGGCCAAACAACGCTGCGTCTCCCGGTACGCGGCCGCCACTCGAGGACGAAATAATGATAATAATATGTATATAAATATTAGAAATATACTAAATAAACATATAAACATCCATGACTCGTAAACAAATGGTCGTACTTATACAAACATTTGTTCCTACCGGGATTCGAACCCGGGACCTCTTGACCGAGTAGCCTGGGGTACAGATCACTCGGCCAGCCGGTCGTCATAAGTGCGACAAACTTTTTTCGGTAGCTAAAAGACAGTAATGAGCACCTTCATCATCTTCATCAGTGGTCCGGAGGCTTCTTTGTAATTGTAATCTTAATACCAATAGCATTTAATTTGAAATCTAATAATAAATGACACTATATTTCTATACGTCGAGGGCAACGGTGGCTAATACGGCATACGGCCCGCATGATGGTAAACGGTTACCGTAGCCTATATAGACGATCGTAGGACCTTCGGCACAATTCACACAATGCAAATCCTGTAAAAATCAAGATAAAGTTCTGATGACCTTACTCATCACAAGAGTACAACACTAAAAAGTAGTGCTAACTAGATTGTATAGACGACAGCACATCAAGTTTAACAGTTGCACTACGAAAGCCGCCTCTATTACAAACGCTAAACAAACGTCAAACTTAAACATTAAACTAATATTTTAAGTGATTGTTTAACTACTATCATTGCACTAGTTTAATGGGAAAAACGTCCTATTTTAAAAGCGGAAGGAATAAAGTAAAAAGAGGATTTTTCGTAGTCTTATAAAAAGGACCAATGGCGTTTTTTAGTCTGAATGAAAAGTTTTCAATTATACATACTCTGTTATATTATAATACTGCTTTTGAACACTTTTTACAATAGCCTGACTTGCATGAAAAATCTTATTAGAATCGATTTGTTTGCTTCCGATATTTTGGACTTGAGAGTTTTATATGAAAAGCAGTGCGATGTCAGAGGAATATACCTACTGTGCGTGGTGCGAGAGCGGTGCGGGGCGGGATGTTTTTTTAATGTTAGAATTCTTATATACCCTGTTACACAAAGAACAGTTGTAGTTTCAATGGTCTGAGGGTAAATACTTTTGAAAAAAATCAAAGCTGCAGTTTATGATAATATTGATAGTTTGATGCCCAAAACATGTTAGAACCCGGGTGAATTGATGATATCTGATAAGATCAAACTAAGTTTTTAATTACATTTTATTGATGAAAAATAGTAATAAAATATAACTATATTTTATAACTATTTTTCATACTTACTTATACGATATGAATCAGAGAAAATATCATTATGTTTCTCTGATAAGTATCGTTAGAAATCCAGTATGTTTTCCACAGAAATAAACAGGGGCGACTCCAAAAAACAAAACAACTGATTTTGAAAGTTTTTAACATAAATTGCTCTAGAAACTGTCAGGTCCTCAAATATTAAAAAACAATTTGAATTGCTAATAAATATCATCTTGGATTACTGCAATTTGAAGATTATTTACACAACTGATATAATATTATTATGATCTTGACGTTAATTAACTCTGTAAGTAAATTCTTAACCAAAAATGATCTACAGTTAATGCTTAGTTGTAGCGGCACGATGTTGGTGTTAACTCTTTTTAGCTTATTCGCTTTGAGTTCTGTGACATCTGCAAACAATGTGAATCCAGGTGAGATACTATTTATTAAATAACTGAATACTCTATTTGTTTGTTAACCATAACAAATATTTTTCTTAGTAATTAAAATATAATAAAACTAGAAAATATTCCTGCCTCAGGATGTGAAATTTTTCTAGTTTTATTATATTTTATTAATAAGTAATTTTTCAAACATGTTAAAATCAAAAATTTTAAATATTTTTCTTTTCATTGATTTTAATCTTGCATTAACACTTTTGAAAGGAATTTCTTGTTAAAACGTAAACCTTATATACTTTTAAATTCTTGTTCTCTATTATTTATTTTCTAATAAATTTTCTATTTTATACCAATGATGATCTATCGATGATATATCTATTATTCTATCTATTTTATTATCGTGATGAAAGCAGAACAATGTTTTGGGATTTATCGTATCAAAAATTTTAATGCAAGATATTGATGCCTTTGTTTGATCAGGTAAAGAAAGTTGCTTACTACAAGCAGCACCGTCTGCCTGTCTGTCTGTTTGTTTGTTTCCGTTTCACTCGCTTACTACAAGCGGCACCGTCTGCCTGTCGGTCTATTTGTTTCCGTTTCACTCTCGAGTTGCTGAACCAATTCGGATGAAATATGGTATGGAGATATGCACGATAACCAACATCCACTCGGGCAAAGCTACGGGGGGGCAATAATTACTAATATATGTAAATGATTCTCTTTCAAATTTTAACTTTTGTCCCATACCTACCAGGCTGCAGTAAAATATGTACCTAATGTCTCGGCTTTATGAGTACTTAACTTTTTAATCTGTCACGACATGACGTCTTGCGTCTCGGCAACCACTACGCGCTGTCTCGATGTCGGCCTCTCAGCTCCTCGTCGTGACCGCGCAGTGGTTGCCGAGACGCAACGCGCGGAACGCGGGCACGTTGATGACGTGGCCTTACCATTAGACTCTCAGGAATCTATGACAATTGAAATGAGTTGTGTCTTCAATTCGATGCTTGACAGGCTAATATTAATTCTCGCCACCTTTGATTGGTCAGGTACAGAAAGTTGCTCACGACGATGCAAATCTACATGTGCCGTTCCCAATCCACCTAACTGCATATCGAATAAAAACTGCACTTGCAAGGAAGGTTACATTTATCCAAATAAAAGGAATAATACATGCATTCCAATATACCAGTGCCCACGTAAGTTTTACTTTATAATTTACATACCTATTCATGTTGATTATGATTAAAAAATGAAAATAATAGGGGCGAGTGGGGTAATTCTGTACACAGAGTACCTCCGAATGAGGTCGTTAACGTCATTAATTATAGAATGGTATTGTTGTGAAACTGCTCATGGCGCGCCGCAGCCGCCCCGCTCGCCGCTGATTGACACAGCTGAGGCTAGGGCCTATTCTCAAAGTCAGTTGCATAGCCTCTTTAGTTATTGCTATCATACTGTAAAAAGCCTTGCTAGGAGATTTTTTTTATCAAATATCAAAATCTTTATTACATAAAATAATTTTTAGAGGTTGGCTGGTGTAAATATTTTTATTTTTACTTCTGCTTGATAAAATTATAGAAACATTATTCATTTATGTAGGTATATAAATGCTTAGTGAACAAATGCGTCTTACATTAAAAAAATTGGAGCATAGCAGGTAGATGGTTAATTTAGAACTCGGGATCACTCCAAACGAAGCTGATTTCACTGTGATTTTATATCATGATGAAAACTGCGTAGTTTGTAGTTACCCCACACTGGAAATCACCCCACTCTACACTGTACTAAAAAATTGGTTTCAATGAATCTAAGTTGCATAACTAACTGGTTAGGCATTAAAATCGACTTTTTACATAGATATAAAATAACCCGAATCAACCAATAAAGATGTACTTATGTTTATGTCGCATCTGTATCGTTAAACACGTCGTATTACAAAAAGACGCGCCGGATAAAAAAACGTCGCCGTAATGTAACTCGGCTAATAACTCACGTTGAGCCGGATTGTAATAGCGATACGTTATAAATAACGTATTCGCCGCTTAATATATTAAGCGGCTTTCAACGTTGAGAATGATTGAAAAATGCAGCAGTTCTTTATCGGTGAGGAAGATAGTCTAGTTTTGAAGATTGTTTGGGTGTTTGGTAGATTCAAGGTTATTTCCTTAATGACCACATACGGCCTGGCCACGGGAACGGGAGGCGGCAGCGGCGTCGCGACTAACAACAGCGTGAAATTACGCGCTTACCACCAGGTGGGCCGTCAGCTTGTTTGTCATCTTCTTGTATATAAAAAAAAAAAAAAATTCGCGACGGGCGAGTATTTGTTCCACCAGTCGCGTAGCCGCCGCCGCCGCCGCCCGTTTAACGTCGCCAGGCCGTTAAAGCCGACATCATTTTGGTTATTAATGGTCGTAAAAAACCTACCAATCAAACAATCAATCTTCATAATTACTAAAAATACAGTTTTTCACGACGAATGTTATCAACGTTTGCACTTATAATTTTACTTGAAGCAAATTGGCTTATCAACGATGCGCCCACTTTCAAAGCGGCGTATACACAAAAAGCCGTTTGTATGTGGGCTTCACCTTACTTACCTGCTTTGACGAATGCAAAGTCCTCAATAAATGCGGCCGTATTGAAATCCGGCTGAACGTGGGGTCGCCTTTCATTGCGGCGGCGTTTTTCATTCCGACGTGCCGTTTGTAAAACAGCGTTTTATACGATACGACTGCGACACATACACAATCTCGATAGCCTACCATACCTTCTAGCTAATGTGATAAACTTACAAATATCATTATCAGAAATGTTCTTACAGAGGATGCCGGCTGCAATGGAGACGACAACGCTATCATACAACAACGTGTCCTTCTCGATCCTTCCACTTGCAAGAATCCAGACCAGTCATATCGCACAAAAGGACCAACTATTGGTTGTGTTTGTAAATACGGTTTTATTTTATCGGAGAAAGGTGGAACTTGTATTCCTCTCGAAGATTGCCCTGGTAATTTGAAAACTATCATTAATTATAAATGCGACACTTAGTGTCATCATAAGCATATATACGTCCCACTGCTGGGCAGCACCTTCCTACATGGGAGAAACACATGCGGAGTTTGAGCCGTGACACTACCACGCTGCGCTGGCCTAATGCGAGTTGGTGGGTTAAAGCGGTTGCAATAACAACCGGGACCAACGGCTTCCGAATCACGCAGTTGCTAGAGATTACAACTTTTTATTGAACCATCGACCATGGCGAAAGTTGCTTTGTTTTCTTATTCGGCACGAGAGCTTTCAAACCACTTCGACACCGAGCTCCTCATACTTACGGCCTGGCCGCGCATCACCGCGCGCGCGTCCCGCGTCTCGCGTCTAGGCAACCACTACGCGCTGTCTCGATGTCGGCCTCGCAGCGCGTCTTTGTGACCGCGCAGTGGTTGTCGAGCCGCTGCGTTCCCGTGGCCAGGCCGTTAATGTATTGAGTTGTAGCTTGTAAAGAGCTACGTATCAAAGGAGACATCTCAGAAATGTTCCTTTGTCAACATAGTTGCCTTTACTTCACTTGATTTTTCCAACTATACCTACAATAGTAATTCATCGTTTTTAGCCAATTTTCTACTAAGCTCTAGTTAGAAAAAAACACGAATGTATCGGAGAGTAACCGGTATAAGCCAAACATTAGGGAGTTTGCTATGAAACAAGCACTGACGTACACAATTTATAGCACAGAATATTTTGAAGTATAGTACATACAGAAGCGGGGATGTCTAGGTTATTAATTTAATTTGGCATTTTTCTCAATCGTCGTCAACTCATTATTAACCAAATATTTATTGTCTATGTCGAAAGTCGATCGTAGAATTGGGTGAGTCTTGATCAGCCCAAGCCTAGGCTGATTGTTTAGTACTGAAGAGGGTTTGGGTGATTGGTAGAAAATGCGTCCGTCCGTTGTATCACGATCTGCCAAACTTTAATGATCGGCCTTTGACATCTCGTTTATAAACTAATTATTAATTCGTATTCGTCTCTATCATAGAGTCAGAGAAATCATGATTTGCCTAAATCTAGAAACTAGGGTAAGTGAAAAATACGTTTTCCCCTTATGGTTGGTATTGTTACAAAAACTAAGTGGAAAACGTATTTACCTTTGTTACTCGTTACTAGCAAAAATTTGTCAGATCAATTTCCCAGAATCGTTATAAGTTTGAATCATTTTTTTGCCAATCGCTTTATGTCCTTTAGCAAATTATTTTACTTATTGATTAATCCCCTTCTTTTTCTTCCAATTGTATTGTTTAATGATATCTTGGCTTTTTTTACTTCCCAGGTTCAATTTGTAGCACATGTATATAATATCTGTAATCCTATTTTTACCGGACTGGAATAACCAATAATGGTAGAACTAAATGTACTGTTAGACTGTGACATATTTACTACCAGGCTACTCGGTCAAGAGGTCCCGGGTTCGAATCCCGGTAGGAACAAATGTTTGTATGATGAGTACGGGCATTTGTTTACGAGTCATGGATGTTTATATATTTATTTAGTGTATTTCTAATATTTATATACATATTATTATCATTATTTCTCCGTTATCTAGTATTCATAACACAAGCTCTTAATGATGCTTACTTTGGGCTATGTAATAGGTGTGAGTGTATAAATATTATCATTATTATTATTATTAATTGCTTATATCTCTTTATTATTTGGTAGTAATTACTACCGTTGCCATATTTTGTATGTTTTTCCAGGTGGGAATCCATGCGGTCAAAATCGTACCTTTACCTCCTGCACATCATGCAAATATAATCCATGCCCTACCAGTGAGTTTCAAGTAAGGTACGGCTGTGACCCAATCTGGCCTTGTCCCTCTGGATGCATTTGTGATAATGAATACAAGTCACTCGGTGGACTGTGCGTCTTACCTGAGGATTGTCGTAAGTTAAACCACATAAAATATTAAGATCAATAAAATAAGACACGATATCAAATGAAGACAATTATTTTAATTTTATTGTCATAAAGGAGTGCTTAACTGTAGAAGAAGTAGTCATAGTTACAATTAGAGGAACATTTATTTCTTATCTACTTTATATAAAATTAATTCCATCGAAGTTATAATTAATTTTCCTGAAATCAAAATGTAACAAAATATTTTTTAAGAAATTATGTAGGTAGGTTTTATTATTGAATGATCAGAGGGGTCATGGCTAATTTATAATCAGAATACCATGAAAAATTCTTTAAGAAACTTGTAAGCCGAAAGAAATACAAAAATGGCCTGAGGTATATTTCAATTTTGAACCTTTCACTTATATTAATAAAGAACAATAATGCGGCGAACAAAAGAATTGAGTTTCCCAATAGACATATCTATACCTAATGTCACAAAACTCGCTTAATTTTAGACGAAAACTTTGGAAAACGGTTCAAGGTAGGCTTGCTGATTTCATCATGATATTCTTTAAAATTACTTTATCCTCGTCTACAGCCCCCGTCAAATGCCGAAGGCCCAATGAAGAGTGGGACAGATGCCCATCTCCATGTGTCAGTGACAGATGTACCGATATTCCCAAATGGTCAGAACCCTGTGAATCGCTTGGTTCCTGCTTTCCAAGGTGTCGTTGCAAAGAAGACTACGCTCGATCAAATAATGGCACTTGCATTCCTATTGAACAGTGCCGTAAGTACTTTTGTATTTATCACCTTATCACTAAGTTTTTTACTGCAAATATTATTGGAATTTTGTAGTGCTTTTTTATTCTGCCTATTATTTATTATCCTCGCCCACTTTCAGCTCTTCAATGTACTGAAGCCAATGAAGAAGTAAACACATGTCCTTCCCCGTGCTACACTGACAGCTGTAGTGACGTTCCATACCGAACAGCCCCTTGCAACACCCTGCTGCCGGTGGAATGCGTTCCCCAATGTCAGTGCAAATCGAATTATGCTAGAGGAGATGATGGGACTTGCATACCTTTAGATCAGTGTCGTAAGTATTTGTGATAGAAGTAAGGCCGTCAATACGACAATAAAATAAAACATTGCCTGCATTATTTCATAGAAATGTCATGAAATTATGAAATGACAATACATCTTGTATTTCAAAGTTGCAAAGCATTATATGAACTAATATAACCCATGAATTAATATACCGGCGTATTGTCGTCACTACCCTGTTTAATAAAATTATAACAAAAAACAACAGTCTGCTAGATAATATGAGAATTGTCTTGAAATTACATTTTTTTTTAATTCGTTTCTTTACAGCTCCCTGACAAACATCATTGGAAATCCGGTATCGTAGTGTATTGGAGTATGAAGAAAAATTTAAACTTAAATAAAGACGTGAAATTCAAATGTCTTTTTATTTAAATGGATCATAAATAATAAATATTTCTTGGCCCGTCTGAACACCTAGCATAATATTTATCGTGACGGTATTCGTAAGTAAATAAAGAAAAAATATTCGTATTTTTGGGGTTCCGTAGATGGTCAACAAAAAACTCTTAATCTGTCTGCGGCTTAGTTTAGAGTCTCAGTATTAGATAGCTATGTAATTTTGCTTGGGTATAAATATTAATCACGCCGAGTAAGAAGCAAAATAAAATCTTAAATATTAATTTCGCCCATAGCCGACCAACAATCCAAGCTTATGTTTGTAGCCAACCAAATCCTCAATGACATCATCACGGACTGCTGACCGGAAGCAAAAAGTAGAAATGTATTTTTTTGTAGGATCATATTGATCAGATCAGATCATTGAAAAGTATTGAAAATATATGAAAAAAAATCTTTTTTTGATTCAGATATTCGTTTGCAAAATATTCAGCTTTAAAGTGCTAATTATTAACATGAATGAATAATATTCATAGTACAAGTGTTCTAGTGAATTTGCTTCGCACACCTTGACCTCTGCCTCCGCGAAAGGCACGGGAGTTATCCAGGAGTTTTAGCCCCGCAAATTCACATTCACAGGCACATGCACAGGATTACTCCTGGCTACAAAAAGGTGTCATACAACAAGCCCCCTTTTTGCGACGTGTGTGTCGACGATAATGTGACGGGCAACTACGGAACCATACACTACGCGTGACCATGCACGCACTTAGCCGATTTTTTTCGATATGTATGAAAGGAGAACTATAAACATGTAGTGTTCATTTATTTTTGTTGAAGTGTAATGATGTTGCTAATAGTTCTTTTAACTTTAACATATTTTAATTCTACGACATTAGCGCACAATGTGATTTCAAGTGAGAGACTCGTTATTTACAACTATTTTCTACCGAATTAATTATTCGGTCAGCGGTCCCGGGTTCGAAATCCCGTAGGGGCAAATGTTTATATGATGAATACAAGCATTTGCTCACTACTTATAGATGTTAAAATGTTTATTTAGTATATTTCTAATATTTATTTATCCGTTATCTAGTATCCATAACACAAGCTCTTAATGATGCTTACTTTGGGCTATACAATATGTGTGAGTGTATGAATATTATTATTATTCTTCAATTTATGGACGCTTGTAACACCAGGGGTATCACTTGCGTGTTGCCGTCCCTGTAAAAATAAAAATAAAAACCTCTGCAGGGAGCTCATACCACAGCCTGGGCGTACGAGGGAGAAAGTTTGTCTGAAACCGCACAGACCGAGACCATTTAGGTTTCAACAAATGAGGATGAATTCCCAGGCGATGGTGGAAAAAGTGGGCATCATGTCAAATATCATGTAGAACACACCTATAAAAGCAAAATCTCTCTTTAGGCTTAAGGGTTCAATACCGCTTGTGAGCTCGGGATCGTGACTAGCATTTAAAAGTTTATCTTTAAATGTTTATGATCCTCATCAATAGAATATCCATCCAAATGTGTCTGGTTTGTGGTGCTTAACTAACTTATAATTATTAATTCCCACCACTTTTGTTTAATCAGGTACAGAAAGTTGCTCACGAAGATGCAAACCTACATGTGCTGTTCCCAATCCACCTAACTGTACACCGAATAAAAACTGCACTTGCAAGGAAGGTTACATTTATCCAAATAAGAGAAATAATACATGCATTCCGATATACCAGTGTCCACGTGAGTTTTTCTTGCACAAAATGAAAATAAAGGCCCATTTACCTACAAGATGCAAGTTTCTTGTCTGTAGCATTCAAGTTAATTTAAGCAAGAAATGACTTGCATAGTATAACTTAACAACATATTGGGTTATGGAAGTCATTTTTTGCTTTAATTTAATTGTATGCTACAAGCAAGAAACTTGCACCGTGTAAACGGGCCTTAATAGTAAATATTTCCACTGTGGTAAACTAAACACTAGCTGAGACATACTAAATACCTGTCATATAATAAACATATATATGATGAAAGAGCCCTGAAGCAGTTTGAAATATAACTTACATTATGGATTTTCTAAACCTTCATTATAAAGTAACTCATTTCTCCTTTTATCTTTCCTACTAAAAAGAATTCATTAAAACCGACGTCAAAACACCATAGAGGAACAACTAATCAAATTGTAGTTAGTACTCATCCCTTAGATAGATATTTTTAGGAGTCGATTCTGGACACTGTTTAGCACCAACTCCAAAAAAATATATTTTTATGGGGTAAGTACCTGCTGAAATTTATTATTGTGTTATTTTTTAGTGTTTTGAAGTAGAGTTTTATTTTTCTTTTCACAATTTTAGTTATAACTTTCTAAGATGGGTAATTACTGCCTCTTGATAGTAAGAAACAATATAATTATGCTGACGGTATGCTTTGCTGTAACAATAGGTATGTAAAATTGTGGATTTATGATTTGAATTATTAATTTTTAATTGATTTTTAGAACTTCGTCATTAGACATTGAATTGATGACATCCTCCTTTTTTCAACTCGGTTAAAAAAACTTACTGTCTGATAAATTTATACTTTTTGCTTATTAGAAGCCAGTAAAGATTTCTCTTCGTTTGATTCAACTAACTCTTTACATATTAATTTTTGATATAGGTAAATATAATCGAATTCAGTACGTACTCGTAAGTACAATATTCAGAACAGCAATAGCAGATTGATACAAATATTTGTGAGCATATGAAACTTATACCAATCCTTAATCTCCTTTCAGAAGCCTCGGGCTGCAATGCAGATGTAAACGCAATAATTCAACCACGTATGTTTTTTACTCCTTCCACTTGCAAAGATCCAAACCAGTCACACCATTCAAAAGGACCAAGTATTGGCTGTATTTGTAAATACGGTTTTATTTTATCTGAGAAAGATGGACCATGTATTCCCCTCGAAGATTGCCCTGGTAAGAAAAAACAATGATCAATCTATTCTGCATATTATATGTAATAAATCATGATTTACATAGTCGTAGAATTGTAGAGGTCTTTTGGTTTGCATGTGGTCATAAAAACAACCACGTACATATCAACATACCCAGAACAAGATTAACAGCCTGATTCTACGAACTTGTTCTGACAAAATTAGGCCTCGGGATGACATCGCACTTACAATATCAAGTGATTTTGTTTATAAGCGACGGTAATCACTTATCACCAGGTGGACCGCAAACTTGCTTGTCATCTAGCAGTCTATGAAACAATCTAAAACCTTTTATAGTTTTACACCAAAATATAAAGCATTATTACAGTACTGAATCACCCAGGGCTATGACAGTTGACAAATCAATTGTGTCTGGAATCTGATGCTTGAGAGGTTTATAGTTTTCTGTGTATTTTTCCAGGTGGAAATCCATGTGGCCAAAATCATACCTTTACCTCCTGCACATACTGCAAATACATTCCATGCCCTTACAACGAATTCCAAATAATGTACCGTTGTGATGTAAAATGGCCCTGTCCCTCTGGATGTGTTTGTGAAAGTGGATACAGATCGCACGGTAAACAATGCGTTTTACCAGAAGATTGCCGTAAGTTAGACCACAATATAAACAATGTAAGAGAGTTTTTAGACGCCGATGCTTGTACACTGCCGAACAAGACTAAGAATGTCAAGCAAGCAGATGATCCTGATGGTACGTGGTAACCATCACCTGAAGACATTAGCAATATCAAAGAATCAGTTGTAGGTGTTGTGGAATTCTGGAGACAAAGATCGTAATGCAATATGCTATGTAATCACCAGTAGCTACCTTTTCAGCTTCTCCAAAACACAGCAAACTGCTTCGTTGCTAAAAAAAACGGGGTGAAGTCGATTATACCTTTTCATGATAGCACATTGACATATTCTTGACAGTTTGTATGAAAACTGTGAATGACGTAGAATTTCATGGTACTAAAGTGATAATCGACTTCTGTTGCTTGCTGACCGTACTACCTAGACTACCGAACAAGTGGCTTCACCACCTGGGTGAGGGTTTAACCACCTAATAAATAAATAAAGAAGTACCATCAACAGCTCCACACAGTAATTTTGTTCTGGAACCCTTTCAACTGAATAACAATCGATGATTTATGTATATTTTTATTGGGAATTTTCACAGATGAGTTGATCTGGTATTTATAAGTACCTACGTTTGTTCATAGCCCCCGTCAAATGCCGAAGACCCAATGAAGAGTGGGACAGATGTCCTTCTCCCTGTGTCAGTGACAGATGTACAGATATTCCCAAATGGTCAGAACCCTGTGAATCGCTTGGCCCGTGCTATCCAAGGTGTCGTTGCAAAGAAGACTACGCTCGAGCAAATAATGGCACATGCATTCCTATTGAACAGTGCCGTAAGTACTTTTGTAATAAACCTTATCACTAAGTCTTTTACCGCAAATATTCTTGGAATTTTGTAGTGTTTTTTTTTCTGCCTATTATTTACTATCCTCACGCACTTTCAGCTCTTCAATGTACTGGAGCTAATGAAGAAGTAAACACATGTCCTTCCCCGTGCTACACTGACAACTGTAGTGACGTTCCATACCGAACAGCCCCTTGCAACACCCTGCTGCCGGTGGAATGCGTTCCCCAATGTCAGTGCAAATCAAATTATGCTAGAGGAGATGATGGGACTTGCATACCTTTAGATCAGTGTCGTAAGTATTATATTGTTATGATATACCACTGAATGCATTTGGAGCCACTTATTCTTGCGATCGATGGCCTGATTGTGATAGCCAGGGACGTATTTTTGTTGTCTCAACTAATTGGACCATGTCAATCAACTCTTACCCCCGGCCTTTTTCTTTTTACTTCACCAGCGTTCATTATTCAATTACTAAACTATATTGATATACCCGAAATTAACTGAGTCATAAAAGACTAAAGGTCAGAAACCCATAAACAGAATATTAATTCTTTAAAGTAAAAATCAGGCAAACAGACAAGCTAACCCGATGGTTACAGGTATAGTTATTGCTATTGCTTTGCCGGCTTTCAGGTCTGGAGGCTCGTTTTTCGAAGGACCCTTAGATTTGTTAGCCCCTTAGACTGTTCAAGACCCGACATTCGAAACACAGATAACTTTTATTTCTTTATGGCATTACATCAGGAGTACTCCGTGACATCAGGTCATCTAGGTGATAAAGGCTAAACAATAGCTTCTTTAGGGATTCAAGTTAGTTGAGTTTGACAGCATGAGCAGTTTGTTTTCTGTTGCTGTAACTTTTAGATCACAAGGATTCAAAACCGATAAAAATTATAAACAATTTAATTTTCATAATGCATATTTTTCTTTGCAGCTCCCTCTTGAGGCCTCGAAGCAAAATCAGTATCTTCAAAGGTCAAAATGTTAGAGAAGTAAACCTTTTGTAATTTATTACAATAAATTTAGCTACTTACTTGTGGAGGCTGGTTACTGGCTTCTTGTAATATATTTTACTGTATATTTCTCTATGTAATAAAATAAAATTGAACATATCCTACTCACACTTATGAGACCATAATATTTATAAGAAACAACTGGCCGTAATTCTACTTCTGATTTTCTTTACCATGTATAAAGTGTAAATATATTTTATGTTGTAGATATTTTTACACATGTCTATAGGCGGCGGTAACCGCTTACCATCAGGTGGGCCGTCAGCTTGTTTGTCATCTAGTTGTGAAAAAAATATGGATGCTACCTCTAAGTTGTTTCTAGAAACAATAGAAAACGAAGCACCGACTCAAAAAAAATATGTTAATTTAATTTTTTATCATTTTTAGTATTTTGAAGTCAGATTTAATTTTTGATCAATTTTTTTCTCAAACTTAAGACCCGGAAGGATATTTTTTTCATACGAAGCTCGGCAAACGACTCAACACCACCTGATGCAAATGGTAAGAAGAGTTCATATGTTTAGACTTAAGGGAGGAGCTCGGTGGCGTATTGGTTTGAGCGCTCTGGTTTCGATACGAAAAACAAAGCAACTTTCGCCATGGTCGATCCTAGGATGGGTCAATCAAAGTTTGTTATCTCGATCTCCTCCGTGCTTTGGAAGACACGTTAAGCCGTTGGTCCCGGTTGTTCCTGCAACCGGTTTAACCCACCAACCCGCATTGGGTCAGCGTGTTGGTGTTATGGCCCAAACTCCTCATGTGTTTCTCCCATGTAGGAAGGCCTGTGCCCAGCAGTGGGACGTATATAGGCTGATGATGATGATATACTAAGCTGCCATCACCTTGCCTATAAGGTGCCTTATTCACGCTTCGGAAGGAGGGTACACAAGTCTTGGCAAAGAATTACAAGTAGAAGTACGACTCATAAAAAACATTGCGTCTGGAATGTATTTTTTGTGTTTGAAATGTAGAGAACGGAGTCCCCTAAAGTCAAGTGGTTGTAAAACAATATGTTATATATGTTAACTAATTACTGACCGATAGAAAAACAAGTCATCTGTCCTTTAAAATTTTCGTTAAAACTGCGTAAAAGATTTTCAAAGAAAACTAAAAACCGATTTGAAAACACTAAAAAGCAAAAATAATTAAATTTAAGTAGCTACGAACTTATCTAATGTTAAGGTGTACTTTTTAGAATCCAGACCCGAAAATCAGATTTTCAAAGAATTCTTTTAAGTTAGTTATTTACTAAAATTCTATGATTTGTGAAAGTAATATTTCCTTTTTTTACTTCAAAAAGGAGAAGGTTCTTAAATCGTCGGATTTTTTTTTGTTTATGTATGTTTCTTGATTACTCGAAGACAGCAAGAAAAATTTAGATAATTCCTTTTTATGTTGAAAATGCTGTATACTTTCAGATTTTTAAATCTTAATAGGTAACTAAAATAATTAATTGAATAAAATTGCGTATTTTGATTTCCTGTGACTTTTCAGCAGTTTTTTTGGTGATTATATTTCCGTTGTAATAAGTATAGTACAAAGTTGAGACAAAACTATCAAAATTTTGTCTGGATCTGATAACTAGCATTGGTCAAGTTAAACGTCAAGTCAAACTAAAGTAATAAATGGCTAATTTAACCAGATGACAGCAACAACGTTTAGTCATCTGGTTACATGCTACGCTCAATTACTTGGAATTATCCTTCAGCCATTTCATTGAATGCCGGCGTTTAATGAGCGGCCTAGGCGTCCGATTAAGTTGCTGATTTAACCAGATAGCTGCGACATATCGTAATAGTATGCATTTCAACTATCAATTGAGAGACAATAAGTTGTCACCCAGTTTTGAAGTTTTTTTTTTATTTATTTTTTATACAACTAGATGACAAACAAGCTGACGGCCCACCTGATGGTAAGCGGTTACCGCCGCCTATAGTCACCTGCAATAACAAGGAAAAATCACTTGATATTGCAGGTGCATTGTCATCCTGCGGCCTAAGATGAAATGCCGTCCATGCCCAGTAATTACACTGGCTACCTTTCCCTTCAATCCGAAACACAGCGAACTGTTTCACGGTTGAAATAAGAAAGGCGGTGGTACCTACCCAGACGACCCTACATACGGGTCTACCACCTAGTAAAAAAGAAGTTAGAAATTTAGCTCTAAAACTGTGTAAAAAATGTTTAAGAAAAAGTAAAAACCGATTGCAAATCACTTAAAAAGCAAAAAATAATTAAATTAAGGTAGGTTTTTGGTTAAAAAGGTATTATTTGGAGTCGGTGCTAATATTTGTTTTCAAAACAATGGAAAAAAGAGGGGCCGACTTTTAATTACTGAAAAGGTTAAAAAAAACAGTACCTACTTATATTATCTAAAGGTACTTTTTGTATTTGGTGCTAAGCTGATTCCAGATACGATTGTACTATTACCCTTTCAGTGTTTTCGAGTCTTTTTAAATATTTTATTCAAGTTTTTTTTATATTTATTAAAAAAAAATACTACTATTACAAGAACTTTCAGCACTACCAGGCTTACTCTGGTCTATATTGTAACTATAGCGTAACAAAAAATATGTTTATAAAATATAATTAGTTACTGTTTACTTGTATCTTTTTAACTTAATTTTATTTCAAAAAATATAACTTTTATCGTTTTTTAGGTTACACAATGATTGTTACATTATGTTTAGAATTGCGCTTCTAACTCCGACGGTGATACCGGAGGGCAATCCGTTGATAAAATGCATTGTCCGTTGTATCTGTTATATCCACTTGCGCATATACATCCAGCTGGGCAAGGGGATGTGGGGTCACAAGGGTATCTTATTAAACTACCAGTAGGACACGAATCAAAAATACATTGCGTGCAAGATACGAAAGTTTGATTTCGACCACATGGATTCCCACCTGGAATAAACAGAATATTAAGCTCATATTCATAAAAAATAAAAATAAAATTCTAATTGGATAAAAAGTCAAAATTACCAGGGCATCTTCTTAAAGGAATACACTTTCCATTTGATCTGGACAAAATATAGCCAGATTTACACGTACAACCAATGGCCAGGTCAAGTTTATTGCATTGGTTTTGGTTTGGATTTCGGCAGGTTGGTTGACAAGCAATGACATATTCTTGAATGATTGCGTTCTTATCGCCGTTGCAGCCAATATTCTCTGTAATTCAATATCATAATCCAAATTTATTATAAGAAAACTGAAATTGAATTGCATAAATCATAAAATTTCTTTTTTTTCAATAATACTTACGTGGGCACTGGTATATTGGAATGCAGGTATCATTTCTTGTGTCTGGGTAGATATAACCACTTTGGCAGGACTGACATGCCGGATTTGGTTGACAATTTCGAGGATTTGGTTTAGCACAAGTTGGCTTGCAGCGCCGTGGACATCTTGGTGGAGCTGTGTAATAAAGAAATGTATTGGAGCAAATGCTTAGCAGCAAGGTACAAAACTCGGTCTGATGTGAGACATGATCCCTTAATAAAGCTCAAGGACACCAACTTAGAGTATGCCAAAGAGGAATGGAGCGAAGTATGCTAACATTGCGCAGAGCAGATAAAATCCAAAGCATAGATATACGGGCGAAAACAAAAGTACTTGATGTACTAGAGGGGATAGATCAACTTAAGTGGAGTTGGACAGGGCATCTATTGCGCGGCTACCAGGAAAAATGGAGCAAAATAGTAACGAACTGGTACCCACGCGATGGTAAGCGGAGCAGAGGGCGGCAGCATCAGAGATGGGAGGATGATTTGAAACTTACCGCAGGTCCTTTTTGGAGGAGGGCAGCTCTCGATAGAGCACACTGGAAAAATCTGGAGGAGGCCTTTGCTAAAAGGCACGCCGAGCGAAGGGACATAATATAACAAATGTACATGTATAAAGTGAATATAAATTTCCTGTAACTTGTTATAAGAGACTAAATAAATAAATAAAATACAAAACTCGGATTGAATAGTGATTAATGTTTTGATTTACACTGAATTGGATTATACAGTGTGTTCCGAAAGTCTGAAAAAAAATTTAAGGGGGTGGTTGTGTTCCCCGTCAAAAGTTGCCTTTGCAAATTTGATACCTTCCTGACCACTTTTATTATCTAATTAAATTAAGAAATACATGGTCCCGCCCGTGACAACCTTTAAAAACGCATATTGCGTATGCCACACAATCACAGTCACTACCCGCTACTACGATATCGACCCCCGTAACCACAGAACTCTAAATTATATTTCGAAATTCTGTGACAAATTTGGTAATCTTATATATTTCTTAGAAGAGAAAACGGTATTTGAACCAAGATTCACATTCTGAGTTTTCTTCTTGCTAGTCCGGATGGACTGGAGTGGATACTCCACTATACAATTAAACTTTTATGTATGATGTTTAAAAGTAATTACAACTTTCTTGTGTTTAACACCTACCATTATTTATTACGGTGGATGTGTGAATTACCTGCAGCAGTTGGAGTTGAAGTAATGACACTTGCCGTAGGATTTCCTGCTGGTTTATCATTTGAGCTGTCACTGGTATCTGAAGGTGGAGCTATAGCTTCTGATACTCCAGAATCTAAAATGATGACAGTTAGTGTTATAATTTTAATGTATATTGTAAAATCTGACACTGTAACACAATTTGGGCTGACAGGTTGGCTATCGCCCATTTTATAAGCGGGTAAATCATATTTACCCGCAGAAAATGGTTTTTTTTTATTCAATTAAATCTTTTGTATATTAAATAACAATTTCCATGTAAGGTATTTCAGAATATTGGTGTGCCACAGTTTAGGTACACTTATAAAATAAAATCTCTAATTATTTTCCAAATAACAATATTTTTGTCTTCTCTTTGAACCTTCTTAAGAAAAATGTCGAAAAGTACTGTTTAGCTTATTTTTCCTTTAGCTTATACAATAATCATTATATGACATTAGTAAAACAGTGTAAATCTGCTCATGTTCACTGGTTGAACACGTCGCCGGGTGTCAAATTGGTTCCTTTTGCCGTTGTATTCCATCTCTCCTTCTAAAATATGCGCTTCATACTAATTTTTTCAGAATATTCACAATATCCATAAATTTCTGCTGAATCTTCGTTTATCGGGTTTTTTCGATATAAAAAGTATTCTTTGTCGTGAGCGTTCTTGTAAAGACATTACATTATATAATATGGTACACATTAGCTACGTGAAAGCTATTGTTCTTATGGTTAAGGTGAAAGCATACACTAAAAAAAGTGCCAACTGAACTTTCGGCTACCTGTAGCTCAAAAAAGTGACTACATAACTTAGAGTTAACACCTATCCAAAAAAAAATGCATAAAGACTTTATAGTATGATATAGATGCACTGTTTATAGCCAAGAGAAACGAGAAGTGAGTGACATACAAACTGACATACAAAAATATATTATTTATAAATTTAAAAACATGTCAGAAAAGTGCCAGGGTGTTATATTAAAAAGCTATAAAAAAGGTTTGGTCGAACACTCAGGATAACAACGCACCTGCAATATCAAGTGAGTTTTTCCTTGTTATTGCCGGTGACTATAGACGGCGGTTACCACTTATCACCAAGTGGGCCGTCAGTTTGTTTGATATTGAGTTGTATAAAAAAGCAACGAAAGGCAACCCTTTCATAATTATAGAATCAATGCGATTTAGCTTTAGTAACTTATTAATACTAACCACATTCATTAGCAGGTATACAGGTTCCACTGGCGT
The DNA here is from genome assembly GCA_947347705.1 of Nymphula nitidulata. Lineage (NCBI taxonomy): Eukaryota > Metazoa > Arthropoda > Insecta > Lepidoptera > Crambidae > Nymphula > Nymphula nitidulata. The sequence goes on along the minus strand of OX374626.1, from coordinate 15,553,260 downwards.
CTCTTAAATATCCACTTATGCACCTACATTCACTTCTGCAGTCTTCGCCAAAGATTGGGTCACAGGGACGTAATGTACAAGACTGGGTTGGACATTGTGGAGCGCAACTATCGAAATATTCATTAACCCCGCATTGTTGATTGCCAGGATCTAGAATTATAATTAAAGATTTTAAATTTACATTGAACTTTACTAGATCATGAATAAGATTAAGTTATCAGAAGTAGGACACAGTGGATATTTTGTACGCTTACTCCTATAGATATTTTTTCGCTTTTCCTTGATTTTCCAAGGATGAGTTGGTAAAATTCTTAAGTGTCTTCTTGTCTATTTGCAATTATTATTGAACTTGATCAAGTATAAATTGTATTCATTTTATGAACGTGTTATAATTTCAAAATTAAGATTCATTTGTCGACTATACTGTTAAATAAATAATGTCAGTAGTGCTAAAATGTCAAATAATAATTAATGTAATTTATTTGACATTAACATTGATAATTTTTAAATTATAATCGACATCACTCGACGATTACAATATACCAATTTTTATTTAATAATATGTCTTTACACGTTGACTACATCAAGACAGTATTATTAACGTGCCTGTCTATGGCATCGTAGCTGCTAAACCAATATACCTATACAGGTGGCCATAAAGTCGCGGATCAAACGATACCGTAAGTGGTAAGTGGTTACCGCCGCCTATAGACACCTGCAATAACAAGAAAAAAATACTTGATATTGCAGGTGCGTTGTCATCTTGGGGCCTGAGACGAAATGCCGTCCATGTCCAGTAATTACACTGGCTACCTTTCCCTTCAATCCAAAAAAACACAGCGAACTGTTTCACGGCTGAAATAAGAAAGGCGGTGATACCTACCCAGACGACTCTACATACGGGCCTAACAGCTAGTAACGAAAAAAATTTGTTTTACAGGGGGCCTCTAAGATCAACACCTCATAAGAATTGTATATATTATATACAATACTGTAAAACATTGAACCTTTAGGCCAAAGGAGAGATTTTGCCTCCTTGTTTTTGTTCTACCATTTGTATAACGGGGTGTGTTATGAGGAATTATTCAACATGATGCCTACGATCTCGTTCTATTATCCCACCGTTCGCCACCGGCAAGGGGGTCATCCTCACAAATTAGAACCAAAGTGGTCGCGTAGGTACTGTACGGTTTCAGAGAATCTTTCTCCCGCGTACGCTCAGATTGTGGAATGAGCTCCCTGCAGAGGTTTTCTCGAATGAGTACGGCGTGGGATTCTTCAAAAAAGGTTTGGAAAGGTTTTTACAGGGTCGGCAACGAGCAATTAATACCCCTGGCTACGTATGCTTACGTACCGTAGTCATTAGTGGTATAAAAAGAATAAGTTGTGAATTAAATTAAAATAATATTTGCTTACCATTCGGGTCAATTACTGTCTCTTCATCGGTTGGAGCTGTAATTAAGATAAAAGATAGTTTATGAATACCAGGAGCTGATGAACAACGACCTATTACAATGGATCGGTCGAAAATCAAAAGCTTTTCAAACAAATAGAGCTGATAATGCGTAAAAAACTTCGTTTTTCCTTCGTTTAGGCAAGTTTTTTAATCTTACAATGAATAATTTTAGACACCTGACAGGGTTACCTCCACCTTAAAGAAGATTGCAGCTTAATACACTCTGCTGTAAGAAAAATCGCCAGAGTTCATTGAAAGCGCTATGTAGAGAGCAAGAGAATAGATCTCTTAGACTGTCAACAATACATATTCTCTTGATTGTTGCAGAATAGGCAACACGCGAGTAGTGCTCAACGGGCTACAAGCATTTATAGACGGTAAGCTCCCTATCACGCTTGTTGGCCATCCTTGTATAAAAAGCAAATCAAGCCTCATAACAATGTATTCGTAATGATACCGTACTCGCATATTTCAAATCTAACAAACATCGAAAGTTCATACTTCGAAAAGTAATGGAGTCTTTGGTACGAAAATGGTGGATGGTTAAATGAAATGGATGGTTAAAAGAAAATATAAACATTATAAAAAATTTACCTGGTGGAGTACGAGGTACTGCAAAAGTGGAGATCGTCAAAATCAACAGACCTAACGGCAACATAGTGGCCCGAAAGCTAATGAGCACTTAACTCTTGAAAAGGACTGTTTATACTCTTACTCCAAAAGTATATAGCTACGTGACAATAAAAAAAAATGCTGCAGTTTATTTGCACAAGTGTTTATTGTCATGTAAATAGATTTTAAATAATGATCTATGGTTGCTATCATACCCACTATAATTTTCCAAATTTTTATACTGATCAAATCTGGCCTAATATTATTATAGCAAGATTGAAAAGGACGCTATGAAATAGTCAAGTTCACAATTGTTGCGGTTTGTTAACTGTAAAAGTACCTACTTTGCGATGCATTTAAATCGAAAACAGATAAATCTTTGATATCAAATTCATCGCATTACTATAAATTTACTAGCTGACCCCGCAAACGTTGTTTTGCCATAAAAAAAATTGACCAAAAAATAAATAGATAGTAGCCGATTCTCAGACTTACTGTATATACATATAAAATTTCATGAAAATCGGTCAGAAGCCGTTCCGGAGGAGTATGGTAACTAAATTTGTGAGTCGAGAATTTTATATATAAGATTAAAATTACCAAAAATGAGGACATTCAAATTAAATCAAGGTTTACCCATATCAACACTTATAACTATTAAGAAGATGTAAAGTTGCTAAGTTTGAATGTAGATAAGGAATCTCCGAAACTATACGCATCTAAATTCAAAATTTCTCACACCAATGTTTAAAACGTGGTTCATTGTCAAGGTGTAATATTATATAGTAGGAAATATTTAATAACTACTTTTTTCTATACTAATGTGGCTTATTAATTATTATGTGCGAAGACAACAAAGACAGTTTATGCAATCAAGTTGTTTGTTATTTGAACACTTGCTACAATATTGCCCTAACGACGACGTCTGTAATAAAAGAAATGGCTCATTTAAATTTAATCTAGCACATTCCACGACTTTAACTTGTATTTACACGAGTAAAAGGCAAACCATAAACCTAATATTTATTAGTTGAAGTGCCACGATGTTGCTGCTAGCTATTGTTGCTTTAGTTCTAACGACTCCAGCATTTTCTAAAGGAGATACGACTTCAGGTAACAATCAATTTCATTTTAGCTACTTTCCATTACATTGATTATTTTCTTCCCTAAATGTCACGCCATTTGGCAGCCAAATTACATGCTCCTTTCATTCATAAGCTCTTGTCAGAGCGATCTTTGTCCCGATGAGGCACTGCGGTCGCTGGATATTTGATGAAGCCTTCTTTGCAATTTTGCGCTCTATCAGCTAACCTTTTCACATTGATATTTATTTATTTGCATTAAATGGGGAATACAGATATGCCATTGCCTAAATATAAGTAGAGTCTGCGCCACAAAAGAAGTCCCGTAGACGCGGCGTTGTTAGCAGAGTGAAATATGTTGCCAACATAACGTCCGTTCACGTCACGTTCTACCATCATCATCAGCCTATATACGTCCCACTGCTGGGCACAGGCCTTCCCACATGGGAGAAACACATGAGGAGTTCGGGCCGTAGCACCACCACGCTGGCCCAATGCGGGTTATTGGGTTAAAGCGGTTGCAGGAACAAACGGGACCAACGGCTTAACGTGCCTTCCGAAGCACGGAGGAGCTCGAGATAACAAACTTTGATTCACCCAACCCAGGATCGACCACGGAAAAAGAAGAATGTAATCTAGTTTAAACCTATAACATTTCACAGAAGGACATACAAATGTAAGCAAATACAGTACAGTAAACTTATCTTATATTTATTTTAAAAAATAAATGTAAGATAACTTTCAAGTGGTGTTTTCTTTACACTTTTAAATTATACTACCTATAGAAAACCGTATAACAACGAGTCAAATACGTATTCATTTGTGAGGAACCCACAAACCGTTGTGTTTTAGCCAATTTAATTATGAAATCCTAAAAACCTAGCTTTCCTACTTACCAAACCGGCTGAGTCTTTCATGGAGTTAAGATTTGAAAATGTCAATGAAATAATTTATTTTTTTATTATTTTGTTTTTTGTACAGAAGATACCTCGGCATTTGCTTCAGCAACGAGTCAGAGTTCAAGTGACCAGCAGCAGTCTACGGCGGAAGCGCAAAGTTCAGCAGTGTCAACTGCTGGTAAGGTACATTTAAACTATCATGTAGATAGGCATAATTTTGAGAAAAAATTGAAAGCCTGCATATTGTACAGTATTTTTGAAGTCTTCAAGATTTTTTTATGCTTAAGACTTGTAAATTGTAATTTTAGTGTAATTTATTTGTCAACAGTACCTACGAGTATGTTTAAATCTAATATTATATTTATTATTAATGATATTATAATATTATATATTATATATAATATCCTAACTGTTGGTACTCTTTAGAATATTTACATCAATATTATTACAATAAATTAAAATCTATAAAGTTAAAGTCAAGCTGGCATCTAAGAAACTTGGTGTGCTCAATAAAGCGCGGCGGTACTTCTCTTCGGGGCAAAGACTGTTACAATATATAAGTCTCAAGTAAGACCCCATATGGAATACTGCTGCCACCTATGGGCGGGAGCACCAGGATACCAGCTTGGACCGTTTAATGCAGTTCAAAGACGCGTTATGAGAATTGTCGACGATCCCGAGCTCACAAGCGGTATTGAACCCTTAAGCCTAAGGAGAGATTTAGCTTCCTAGTTTGTGTTCTACCATTTTTATAACGGAGTGTGTTCTGAGGAATTGTTTGACATGATGCCCACGGCCGCTTTCTACCATCGCACCGCTCGCCATCGACAGGGAATTCATCCTCACAAATTGGAGCTAAAATGGTCTCGTACTGTGCGGTTTCAGAGAAACTTTCTCCCGCGTACGCTCAGGTTGTGGAATGACCTCCCTGCAGAGGTTTTCTCGAATGAGTACAGCATGGGGTTCTTCAAAAAAGGCGTGAAAAGGTTTTTACAGGGTCGGCAACGCGCAAGTGATACCCCTGGTGTTGCAGGCATCCATAGGCTACGGTAACCGCTTACCATCAGGTGGGCCGTATGCTTGATTGCCACCTTAGTAGTATAAAAAAAAATCTATTCTGTTCTATATTATTTGTATTTATTTCTACTTTTCAGATACAAAAAGCTGCCCACGACGATGCAAGCCTACATGTGCCGTGCCTAACCCACGAAATTGTTCACCGAATAAAAGCTGTTCATGCCAGCAGGGCTACATTTATCCCGATAGAAGAAACAATACATGCATTCCTATATATCAATGCCCACGTAAATATGACTTTTGAAATTTATAAATATAATTATTTTTAATTTTGCTGAATTGTATTAGGAATCTAGTGCGTCTTCAATTTGCTAAAACAAGCGTAACTGTAACATGTTTTCATAAATTTTAAAATTGTTTTTTATCGAATAATAAAGGAGATGTTTCATATATCCGGCCAGGTATATGTAAAAAATCAGGAAAATCTCCTGAAGCTGGGGAAAATACAAATAATCCCTAACAAATAAGTTGGAATTTTTTCGTCGATTTCAGAGTTATTTAGTATGGCATTGTGGCCAACGTTTAGTTGTCTTCTATGTCCCCAACATAGAAGACAATTAAATGAATATTTGACTGAGTTGCAGTTTTTTTTAAATCTTGTTTTATACCACGCAACGAAACAAATAAAAAAAAACAGACAATTGAACACTGTTTTGCTTATTTTTACCTATTTTTCAGCATACTGTACAAAGACCTGGCCTCTGGTCTAGGTACATACATTTTTGGAACATCATTACATTATTTTTTGTTTTTGATACGTCTAAACGCCTATCTTAAAAATATATGCTCCAGGCGAGACTCGAACCCGCGTCTCCTGATTACCGGCCAGACCCGATTACCACTACGCCACCGAAGCACTAGGTAGGTATAACCTGCTAATTTCTTCACCTCTTTCTTTCACCGTTATTATTACAATAAAGTAGGCGTTTAAAGGCATCAAAAACATTAAAATGTGAATAAAATAGCTTTTCTCACCTGAACTGCAAGTTTAAAAATACTTGTAAAAGTATTCTTTCGGATCACTAGAGGTGTTAACAGCAATGAGTGATGAGATAAACGTTGCTATAAAAACGTTAAAAAAGTAAAGAAAGCTGTGAAGCGGTAATCGCGTCTGGCCGGTAATCAGGAGACGCAGATTCGAGTCCCGCCTGGAGCATATATTTTTTATAGTTTTATTTCTTTATTTGTAATTGTTATAATGAAAACTTCTAATTTAAATAAATTATTATCATTTTAATTTTTTTTCAGAGGAAGGTGGCTGCAATAGTGACAGAAACGCAATAATTCAAGACCCCATCCTCTCTTGTCGGTCCACTTGTAAAGACCCAAACCAGTCGAATTGTAATTCGAATGTTCTAACTTATGGTTGCGTTTGTAAATCTGGCTATATTTTATCTGAGAAAAGAGGAAAATGCATTCTGATAGATAATTGTCCAGGTAATATATATTTTTATAAGTTGGCTAGTAATTCACAGGTACATTTTCCGCGTTGCCGTCTGTAATTTGCAGGAATAAAGAACATAATTTTTACCTCTGACTTCATAAGTAAACTCGACAAATGAGTTGCAATATATTGTTTGATTTATCTGTTCTCATAAATTTCCCCATCTATATAAAACTTTTTTTACGCAGGTGGAAATCCATGCGGGCAAAATCGAACCTTCAGCTCCTGTACGTCGTGCCCTTATAATCCGTGTCCCGAAAGCGAAGATCCAGTAATGTACCCATGTGACCCAGTTTTTCCCTGTCCCTCAGGATGTGTATGCAAGAGTGAATATAAAACCTATGGCGGACAATGTATTTTACCACAAGATTGTCGTAAGTATTTATTCTCTTTCTAATTAGATTTTGCAAATTTTAAACTTTATTTAATTTAATTTATACAAAGCACGGACTCAACACCACCTGATGTGAAGCGGTAAGAGGAGTCCATATGCGAAGACAGCTAGTGCAGCTTGAAACACACTGTTCTAGCCGCCTCCGCCTTGCCGGCCCATAAGGTGCCTTTTCACGCCTTTTCTGAAAGAACCCATGTTTATAGAAGGAAGGGAACACATGTCCTGGCACAGAATTCCAAGTTTTGGAGGTCCGACAAAGAAACGAGTCATTATTTTTGTTTTGTCGTTATTTGTCAAGGAAGCTAAAGCTGGGATGGGGTTTATAATTATTAAGAAACTAACAACGGTTTCAGAGATATATCAAGGCAACATAACTACAATAGCTACATTATCATTAGTAGACCCTACCAAGAAGGATCTTAAATTTTATTTATCATGAAGATTATAAAAATGGGTGCCTCGTCTGATGTTACTTTTCTTGTGTACTGTATGTACTGGTCAAAAAGAGTCTGCGATCTTCTGGCTTTGCATATGCCACTTCCAGGTTTACTTCATCCTCCGACTTCCTCGCCTTCCTTTCCTGCTTTATAATTAGGTTTAATTTTTTTAATAAAAACAAGTTTAAGTGCTACAAAAGGCTTAGTCCGTCAGAAACTATGTAGCTTTCTCATTGGCTATCTTGAGTGAAACCTCATTTATTCTAAATTTATTTATTTTTGTTATTTTCGAACGTATGCTATTACTTCTAATGAAATATTTCAAATAATAAAAAACACTTACTTTTAATTACTTTATTTGCCTTTAAAGTTTTGCCTAGAATTATCATGGAAGGGGTAGGTTAAAGGCTGAGGTTATATTGAATACTGGTGAAATTAATACTTTTTGTCATTATTTCATTAAAAACTAAACCCGTCATTCTATCTCTTTCATATTCAAGTAGACTGAAAAAGATGAAGACAGGTACTGGTTTGAGTTTTAGTTTTGGTGATTTGGTATTGTTAATAAATAAATAAATAAATAAATATTCATACACACACCTATTATCTAGCCCAAAGTAAGCATCATTAAGAGCTTGTGTTTTGGATACTAGATAACGGAGAAATAATGATAATAATATGTAAATAAATATTAGAAATATACTAAATAAATATATATATATTGGGGGGGAGGGTAGGGGAATGGAGTAAATATATATGTACAAACGGCAGAACACAGGCTCGCTTCCTCACGGGAGCACTCACAGGACATTTTGCCACCAACTACATGCTACAAAAAATGCAGATTTCCCCTGCACAACCTTGTCGGGCATGTAGTGAAGGCCAGGAATCGATGGAACATCTTTTGTGTCAATGCGATGCCCTGGCTAGAATCCGAATGAGTCTTCTGGAAGTGGCGTATCCAAAGCCAGAAGACTATAGACTCTTTCACGCCAAAGATATAGTGAAGCTTATGGCAGCTATATTCAGGACGTGGGAGGAGTAAAGGCAGGGGTGGCACAAAAGATCCCGAAGGGTCGAAGTGCATCGTGGCAAGTCACGGCCCCATGATAAGATAAGATAAATAAATATATAAACATCCATGACTCGTGAACAAATGCTCGTACTCATCATACAAACATTTGCTCCTACCAGGATTCGAACCTCTTGAACGAGTACCCTGTATAGCAAAGGGTACAAGACCATTCGGCCAGCCGGTGGTCCTAAGATTGTCTTGTCGAGATCGTTAAATATAAAAATGTGCAAAATAAAGAAGTCTATCTTTCTATTTATTTTTTCTTGCTTATAGCTCCGGTCCAATGCACCAGGGTCAATGAGGAGTGGGACAGATGTCCTTCTCCATGCTTCTCTGACAGCTGCTACGATGTTCCCTATCGTACAGCACCCTGCAATACGCTTGTAGCAGTTACATGCAGCCCTCGCTGCCTCTGCAAGCCAGATTTCGCCAGAGCTGATAATGGTATTTGCATACCTATTGCGCAGTGTCGTAAGTATATTTTTTTATTTACTTATATTTTATAATCCAGACTTCTTTAGCAAGCTTGTCTTGAATTAAATCTCTGACTCAGCTAAACGTATATTAAGTATAACAATTAAATACAGTTCGGAATTCAAGATATACGGATTTTTGAAGACTTCAATGATGCACCTACTAGATAAGGTAGTTTCCAAGAAAAAAACACCCTTCTATCAGAGGGGAGGTACTGAAAATGCTATGAATAATTTTACAAACAGGTGGACTGACAAAAACAAAAAATAAAACCGACTCCAAAAAACTGGAAAGGATAAAATAATTAAATTTTAGTAGGTTCTCATCCCCTAGGAACATATTTTTGGAATCGGTGCTTCACTATCTATGGTTTCTGGAAACAACTTAGCACCAACTCGGTTTTATTTTTTGTTTAATTTTTTTTTTCACAATTTTTAGTGATAACTTTTTAAGGTCAAAGCTAGATGGGTGACCGTGAGCTTATATTGTTTCTCTACTATCGTATCATTTCACTAAAAAATTCGTAGGAAAGCAAAAATCCGCAATTTCGCATACGTAGACGACTTAATTTTTCCAGATTTTTGATTTATAAACCTAACTACCCAATGGATTTTCAAAAAATTTTTATGGGACCAAATGGGAACTATTCCGAATCGAACAAAAAAAGAATCATTAATATCGGTTCACCCAGTCAAAAGTTCTGAGGTAACAAACATAAAAAAAAACATACAGACGAATTGATAACCTCCTCCTTTTTTGAAGTCGGTTAAAAATGCAGCCTTGTGCTCTTAATCTTCTATCTGTGACTGATTTAAACCTTTTTACTAATGTATTTTAATACTTTGTCCAACCCCGCCTTGTAACGTTGTTGTCTAAATCATTATGCTTTAGTTACAAAGAAAAAATATACTTATTTACAGCACCATCGTGAGAAGTGGAAGAAAATGGCACAGCAATATTTATTTGGATGCAACTACAAATTCTGCAACTGAAAATATAAAATGTAATGATTTAATTATTAAATAAAGAGAAAAAAAATACATAATGTACAAGGCGTATTTTTAAAGTTATTACTACACTGTAATTAATTTAGAAAAAAAATTGTTAGCGAAATATTTACAAAGTCACTTGATACAACGTTTCCTTGTTGAGCTCTGAGTGTTGAATCTTACTTACCAAAAAAACATATGTTGGAATAGAAATTAAATTAATACTAATTTTAATTTAAAAGAATACAAATCATTGTACCGCTTTCACGACATCATTCCTATTAACATATTTTTATACCACTAAGGTGGCAAACAAACATACGGCCCACCTGACGGTAAGTGGTTATCGTAGCTTATGCACGCTTGTAACACCAGGGGAATCACTTGCGCGTTGGCGGCCCTGTGAAAATCATTTCAAGCCCTTTTTAAAGAACCAGTATGTTTATTCTGTAACAAAACTCGTATCTCACTTCGCAAGTCACTTCGATTCACTGTAATAATGTATGAAAAATTGCTCTATTTGACAGTTGAATTCGAAGTGAGGTGCGAGATTCGTTACAGAATCAACGCACTGTACTCGTGCGGGAAAACCTCTAATGGTAACTCTTTCCACAACCTTAGCGTACTCAGGAAAATGTTTCAACCCTAACATTACTGCAATTGTTGAATTTTTCTGCAGTCGTTACGAAAAACCTTTGAGTGGCGAGTTTATATTAAACTAAAATAATAAAGATACGGACGGCCGGTGGGGCGTTAAAGTTCAAGAATGGCGACCACGTACCGGAAAGCGCAAAGTAGGCCGGCCTCCCACTAGATGGACAGACGAACTAGTTAGGGTCGCGGAGAGTCGTTGGGTGCAGGATGCGCAGAACCGTTTTATTTGGAAATCGATGGGGAAGGCCTTTGTTCAGCAGTGGACATCATAGGCTGGTATGATGATGATGATGATGAAAATAAAAAAGAACAAATATATGGATACCTGTGACGAGTTTACACATGAATTTTTGATGACGGATCAACTGTTATGGCGAGTTTACCTACTCACTTTGTTTTTAGTTTTGCGAGGGACCCATCGGTCCCTTCTACCACCTCGTCCCGCTCACCGCATTGATTCTAGGAGTAAATTCCTAAAACGCATTTTTTGAAAATTAAACAGATACGGACAATAACGTCCAGTGCAACAAATACCACATTATTTTTCTATCAGTTAAAGAAATTTTAAAGAGACAGCATTTCTGCCGTCTCTAAATTTTACGGTGACAGATGTAAAGCCATTAGTTCCGAATTGGTGTATGTATATTTCGATATACTTACACATATTAATATATATTTACATATTTCATTATGCATATTTTATTTTACGATATATTTTAGTTACTGCATTTTAAACATTAAAATCTGATAACAAAAATCATAAAATTTTTATGTGCTGTTTTTATGTTATTGTCATTAACTGTGTTGTTGTCTTAACTTTAAAAGTTGGTAATTTATTCTCAAAGGTATTCCCATTATATCGCTAGTGTTTCATTAAATTTGTTCCAAATATATATATTTTTCTTACAGTATTTTTTTGCTACTATCACGTAATATTCTAGACTAGTGAAGTAGTATCTGTGATACGATCAGTGAATTTAATTTTTTTGATGATTTTATTATTTTTTATGTTTTGCTATCTGTTTGCATTTTATGCTACTTGTGTTTTTTCCACTTAGGGCTTAGAATAATGTTTTATTTATTTATTTTTACTAAGCCTTCACGCAAAAAGAGGGCTGTAATAAGTTTGATCTGTATGTCTTTGTATCTGTATGTGCAACCGAAGCTCTTATACCAATAAACCGATTGTGATTCGTTTTTTTTTTGTTTGAAATCTGACACCGTAGAAATTAACTAAAATTTTAACTAAAGGCTTTAACTAAAATTTATACAGATCTGTTCAGGCATTTAATGACTATCAGCTAATTTCCTGCATGACTACTAACTGTAACAGATCCGATTGATTTAAAATTTGGTTTACTATTAATTCGGTGGTATCTCCAAGACGTGCTACCCTTGTGCTGATTCCGTACCATTAAATAGTCTGTAGAATACTCAATTCGACCTAAAGGTGGGCCGTGCTGCAGTCTCTTCAGAAGTGCCATATTCACACAGGAGCACTACAATGTCAATCCATGTACAAAAAATACAAAAAAAAAATACAAAAATCTTTATTTCGTAACTTAAAGTCTAATTACAGTTAATAGTGGCTAGAGCTTCCTTTTGAGCAAGGAATTTGCTTGTGCTAGGAAGCACCGCTCTTCCATAACAGGGTAACATTAAAAGATTTAAGCTTAATGACAATTTAAAAATAAATTAAATAAAAATAAAGCAGAATCATAAATCAAACGAAAATGCGTATACCTAATCAGTGCGTGTGTGTTTGTTTCTCTCTCTCTCTCTCTTTGTGTGTGTGTGTATGTGTGTGTGTGTGTGTGCGTGTGTGTGTGTTTGTGTGTGTGTGTGCGCGTACGCGCGTGTATGTGTGTGTGTATCGCGCGCGTGTGTGTGTGTGTGTGTGTGTGTGTGTGTGTGTGTGTATGTATGTGTGTCCGTTTTGTCACTCCTTCAATAAAATAATGATGTTAGCCCAACGACGGTGTCTTGGGATCGAAGGCAATTTTATCGTCTGGTTGTGATAGCTTTCCCTGATGACAAACAGTATACAGAATCAGTATACGAAACCTATTCAACTGAATTAAGGGGTAAGACAGGTAGATTAAGATATATCTCCGTAATGTTTACCATTACGTCTGAAGATATATTCAAACTACTGGACGGGACAGAACTCGACATCAACATCAACGGCGAGTACATCACTCATCTTTGATTTGCCAACGTTAAAGTAGTCACGGCATTATCCCAGGAGGAATTGAGTATAATGCTCATTGACATCAAAAACTTCCTGACAGGTAAGTATCAGAATGAACATAGAGAGGACAAAGATTACGTCGAATATCCATGTCGTACATAGCAGTAACAGTTGGGAGTTCTGTTCTCGAAGTTGTAGACGAGTACTTTTACATCGGATAAATGGTCCAGCTAGGTAAGTCCGGGTAAGGGTTCGGGAAATTGACAAGAGATTTTTGCGTAAGATGATCTTACTAACTTTACTGTACTTTACTAAGATCTTCTTATCCAAAATTCTTCAGTGTCTGAAGTCAAAAGTCTTGAAACGTGGTCGCTTATTAAGAGCCTTCTGTACAAGTTCACAGTCATCTAACGATAAGCAGAGCGAGCTATGTTAGATGTTTCCTTACGAGATGAAATTAAAAATGAGGACATCCTTAACAGAACCTAAGTCACTGTCATAGAATTAGCAATTTGAAGTGGCAGTGGCAGGTCACATAGCATAGAGAATGGGCGGCCGAGGGGATGTTAAAGTTCTACAATGGCGACCACATAGCGGAAAGCTCAAAGTAGTACCTTCTACTAGATGGTCAGATGGTCAGATAACCTGGTCAGGCTCATAGGGAGCCGTGGTCCTCAAGCACCCCCAGTGTATTCTGCATTATCTACGATACTGTCTTGGAAATTTAATTTTACTAGTAAAAACAAGTTATCCGCATAGCCTACTGTGTGCAGGGGTATGGCCAGTATAGTCTGCCATAAGAGTCCAGAGGAGACAATACTTCTCCCTGAAGGCAGCCCCTTGTGGTATTTGCCTAGCAACAGGTCATACTATTTCATAATATAATCAGGGTTGTGACAGCATGAGTAATAACGCCGGTGGCCAAATAGAAATTAAAACTTTAAATAACGTATTATACCATCATAACTATAGCCACCATAAAATATACACTCGTTGCCTTGTATAAATCGTTAATATTTATTCTGCTTTTGCATGTTTTGCATCCAGCAATGAAAGTCATTAAACGTTTATTTTATTATTCACTTCAAATGCGATTGCACAGCTGTTTTAATAAGACAAAGGATTATAATATTATGTTTTTCACATGCAAACTCTATCAGCAGAAATATCGAAAATTATTATCAAGTCTACCTTTTACTCTAAAACACTTGTGGCAATATTTTCTCCAAAATTGCAAAATACAGCATAGGCGTTTTCATACAAAAGTAAGCTATATACTCTGCGAATAATAATCCTCGTATTCATTCGTTGAGCTGCCACTATGGTGCTGTTAATGATTTTATTTTTTACAATTTTGGGATCTGCTATACCAGCTGCTGATGTTCCAGGTAAGCTTACTTATTGTTTTACTTGCATCTAGAATATTTTTAACATTTAGAGTCGTTCGTACATTCGTCCATAGCTTTTCCTAGTGCTGTTTGATTATAAGAATTTAAAGCATATCTGTTTATTTTATTATCAATGAACAAATCAGGTACGTATACCAACATATAATCCGTAATTTATTTTTCTATTACAGATGTAGTACTAACCGACGAAGTTCCGATAAGTCTCGATAGTTCATCATCAAAACCTTCTTTAGGTACGTTAACTAATAATCAGTCTTAGTTCTTTTAGTCCTTAATGAACCCGTCACGTCTACGTAAAGACCTAACTATACAAGTATATTTCATAACACTTTCATAATACTCCGATATGGATTGATAGGAAAAACTGTGGTGGTAACGGAAGAGTCGGATGTTTTATGTTTTGATAGACCCATCTGGGTTGGTACCATAGCAAAAGTTGCTTGGTTTTGTATTTAAAACTAATACGCTTAAATTACTACGACAACGAGCTTCTCAAATTTGATTGTCCATTAAATTTGAAGATGAACCGATACAAAGTGGTAAGTATTGTTGACAAAGAAGTTGAGTCTTCCACTGATGAGCTTGTTATATACAGAGTGGCGCCAAAAAAACTATAATAATTTAAAACATGGGCTATATGAATTCATAAAAATGTTTTGCAACTTTCAAATTCATCTTGATACAACATAATTCTATGAAATTATATAACATTGGCTGTATTATGCCAGAGAAATGTTATAAAATTGTTGTAATGTCGTTACCACCCTGTATATTTATAACGGGACAGTAATTATCAACGGAGAAGGGCCCAATTTATAGGCGTACTCTTTCTTCTCAGAGGCTCATCTTAGCTATGAAATGTTTGACTCGATGCTCTAACGTTTCTCAAGCGATTTCTTTTACCAACATTTTTTGATAACTAGGAATTTTTATCTTAAATTCATAGATTGTCACTGTTATATTATTGTTCTTGTACAGCTAAAATACCCTGCCCACGACGGTGCAAGAGCACATGCACGCGGCCAAATCCACGTAACTGCAGTCCAAGCCCATCTTGTTCCTGTCAACTTGGCTATGTATTCCAGAATTCACAAAGCAATACCTGCATTCCGATCTACACATGTCCACGTAAGTTTTTTGTTGGGTAATAAGTTAAATAAATGACTAATTTGGATATCATTTTTACAGAATGGCATATATATATTTGATAGCATATTTAGTAATGTTGATGGAGCAACTATGAAAAAATGTGCTAATAAAAATGAAAACTATTTTTCAGAAAATGCTGGTTGCAATGGTGATATAAATGCAGAAATACAATCTCCTGTGATAGGTTGTCCATCAACGTGCCAAAATCCAGACCAATCAAACTGCAATAAAAAAAATAAACCTGTGGACTGTGTATGCAAATCTGGTTATATTCTATCTCAGCCAGGTGGAAGATGCATCCGTCCAAATAGATGTCCATGTAAATATTTTTACGAATTATTTTATAATGACAAATTGCTTTTTAATGTATTCCTAGTAATTCATGCTGATGCACTTAATACTTCTGACAAAGATATTAAACCAAAACAAACCAAAATATTTTATGAGATAAAAGCTTTGTATTATCTGTTGTCTCCAGAATATTTACTGTATTCACTCACATGTCTGTGCCACATGTAGAGGACGAGGACGTAGGTTGTCGAGTCGTTTCATTTTTAAACTTCCCACACTTCAAAAACTAACTTCACATACGTCTTAGAATAAGAGGATCGGCAAGGTGGAAGTAGCTTTTCAAAATAAGGCAGTGTAAAGATTTTTTTTGTGTAACTGGCGATTTAGTTTAGTCATTCCTTTATATTTCAGGTGGCAACCCGTGCAGAGGTGGCAATCGTACTTACGTCAATTGTAAAATTGTTTGTCCTATCAATTATTGTCCAATTGATGATAGTCAAGTATTCTATCCATGTGACCCCGTTTGGCCTTGCCCTGGCGGCTGCGTTTGCAAGAGTGGATACAAATTAACTAACGGACAATGTGTTTTGCCACAAGATTGTCGTAAGTCTAATATTTGGTAGAGTATCTCTTTATCGGTCTCTCGTCATTTATGACTTCGATTCTGATGATCATGTTAAAATTCCAGCTCCAGTCACATGTACCAGACCTAATGAGGAATGGGACAGTTGTCCTCCTACCTGCTACTCTGACAACTGCTACGATGTACCCAACTGGTCGCAGCCTTGCGATAACAATGATCCGTTTTCATGCGTGCCTCAGTGTCGTTGCCAGCCAGACTTTGCTAGAGGAAATGATGGTACTTGCATCCCCGTAGACCAATGTCGTAAGTGGAATGTATTACTTTATCAATACAATAAAATTATAAAAACTTGACTAGCTTAGGCTAGGCTAGACTTTAGAGTCACATTTTGAGAAAGGTGCGAGCTTTCTTATATAATAATTTTGATTTTTAGTTCTTCTTACACTTACTGTAGGACCATAATCAAGTCACAATGCCCGATTTTGTGCCTCTCCTATGCATTAAATCTTACTGTTTAAATAAATAAAAAAAGAGCCTATAGACTAAAAGAGACTTTGGATATGCCACTTTCAGATTTTAAGTTAGGTAAGAAACACTTACTGGATGTTAAGAAGAAACACTTACTGAGTGTATTTTCATTTTTAACCGACTTAAAAAAAGGAGGAGCTTCTCAAATTGACGGTTTTTTTAATGTTTGTCCCCTCAGAGCTTTCGACTGGGTGAACTGATATTGATGATTTTTTTTTGTTCGATGCGAAATATTTGCCATTTGATCCCAAAAAAAATGTTTGAAAATCGATTGGGTATTTTGGTTTTCAAATAAAAATAGTAATTCGTCTATGAATGCGAAATTGCGGATCATTTGCTTTCCTATGACTTTTTAGTGACACGATACGATAGTAGGAAACAATATAAGCTGACGGTCACCCATCTAGCTTTGACCGACTCCAAAAAATATGTATTTTTTTTTCATGGCTGTTATTTTGTCCAGCGCATTTTAATCTGTGAAGTAAAGACACTCTACCTAGTTTTTTTCTTATGTGGGTGACCGTTGGCGGGTGGTAAATGAAAATAAATAAACTTACACTTACCTAAAAATTACATAAAACAACCTTCGGCTAATGATTTTTTAATTGATATTCATCTTTCTTTTACAGCGCCTTGAATGTCAACATCCGAAGAAGATATATTTATGTCAAACATTGCGGAAATAAAATGGTTGTAATAGAATACCTATTTTTATTTTTTAGAATTATTTTTTTACCAACCCATAACTATTTATTAATATACAGTATTATACAGTCCACAACTCATGAAGCGCAACAAATGCAAATTTCTGCAGATCTCATATTTTTATATACAACTTGATCACAAATAAGCTGACGGCCGGCCGCCCGATAGGTGGTTGCCGCCGCCTAAAGACACCTTCAACAACAAGGAAAAAAAACACTTGGTATTGTAGATGAAATGTCTTACATGCCCAGTAATTACTGGTTACCTTTCCCATAATAACAAAATATAAGATCTATGTATTTACACAATACGAATTTTACACTTTACACGTCGGCTGTATATAGGGCGGCCTAATCATTATGTTGACAGCTGTAAGGTCTCAAAACTGTATGCCAATTCCGGAAGCCGTAAAACTTCCGGCAATGGCATAAAGGTCCATATGCGAAGATAGCTGGTGGAAAGCTTTAGTACATTATTCTAGCCGCCTTACCTTCCCTTTCACGTCTTTGTCTTTTATAGGAACCTATGAGGAATACTCCGGGAAGTCTTATACAACAAGTGGGGAAAATAAGCTTAACTACTTGTTTTTGGAGTTTTGAATTTTAGTAAAACTAATAATAATAATATTTATACACTCACACATATTATCTAGCCCAAAGTAAGCATCGTTAAGAGCTTGTGTTATGGATACTAGATATCGGAGAAAAATGATAAAAGTACGTATATAAATATTAGAAATATACATAATAAACATATAAACCTCCATGACTCGTGAACAAATGCTCGTACTCACCATACAAATATTTGCTGCTACCTATCCTAGTCCTAAGACTCAAATAAAACATAAGTATATATTTTTTATATGTCAATTTTTTTCAAAGTTTTCTACTGCTTATACGATAAATTGCTGTAAATAGGGAAAAAGAAACGCAACCTTTGATAGTAAATCAGATAAGATAATGTGCCCAGTATACGCAATAGTTACGACAATATTTTGATATCACTCAGATTGATTTGAAGGAGATATACTGTCTCAGCCACCTCAAAATTTTTCTTCTGGTATCACTGGTCAACGTAAAATTTTAAGTAAGCTAGCCGAGATAAAAACTGTTAAGGGTTTTAACAAACGTGGATGCTTCATTAACTCTTGGTTATTTTGTATGACGCTCATGTCTCAAATAGAGATACTTAGAAACCATGTTTTTTTTTCGAAACAACTAGATGACAAACAAGCTGACGGCCACCTGTTGGTAAGCGGTTACCGCCGCCTATAGACACCTGCAATGACAAGGAAAAATCACTTGATATTGCAGGTGCGTTGTCATCCTGAGGGCTAAGATGAAATGCCGTCCATGCCCAGTAATTACACTGGCTACTTTTCCCTTCAATTCGAAATATAGCAACCAGCTTCACGGCTGAAATAAGAAAGGGGCGTTACCACCTTGTAACGAAAAGATAGGGCTAAGTGTAAACTCTTGGAGGAACTTAATCTGTCAAGCGGCGTTGTATCACCAGAGGGCTATGACAATTGAAAAATCAATTGTGTCTGAAATCTCATGCTTGACGGATTAGTGAGGAAAATAACCAGATTTACAAATAATTGCGGGGTCTCTGCAATTTGCTGTTTAACCATTTGAAGCCCGATAAACCAGACACATTTAAATTTTAATTGTCATGTCAACTATTGAAGACGCCTGGGCATTAAAGGATTAAGGATACTAAACGGTGTATGCTAGAAAACGTATCCCCTTCACTAATGTAGATGTTTTTTAAATTTTTTCGTTTGGGACAGCCTAGAGCGACGTTATAAAGTTGACTTGGAAAGGAAATACTCCCTTTCCCATTACATCCCAATTCCTTCAAAGCGATGTGCACAAGCATCTTATTATTTCGACATCGTCTTCACCAGGCTATATACATCCCATTGGTAGGAACAGGCCTTCCTACAAGATTGTAATGCATGATAAGTTCGTGCTATAAGACCACTGGTCCAATGCGGGTTAGTGGGTTAAAGCGGTTGCACCTACAACCGGAACCAACAGCTTGACGTGTCTTTGAAACACGGAAGAGCTTGAGATTACAAATTTTGATTTACCAATCCCAAGACCGACTGTGGCTAAAGTTGCTTTGTTATCGTAATCGAAACCACAGCAATTAAACCACTACGCCACCGAGCACCTCGCTTCATACTTCACTTATCCTTTCCATAATAATCTAATTAGTCCTCTTCAGTTAAGTTTTTAACCCCCGACGAAAAAAGAAGGGTGTTATAAGTTTTACGTGTCTGCCTGTGTATCTGTGTATCAGTGTGTCTGCCTGTGGCATCGTAGCGCCTAAAGGAATAGACCGATTTTGATTCGTTTTTTTTGTTTGAAAGCTGATGTGACTACGATGGTTCTTGACTATAATTTATGAAGAGTTCAGCCGTTTGATGACTATTAGCTCATTTTCCACATGATAATAGGGTTTCACTAGCTTTACAGATCCGATTGATTTCAAATTTGGTGTACGGTCACTTTGGTGACATTCCCATGACATATTAACTTTGAGCTGATCCTATACCATCAAAAAGTCTGCGAAATGGTTAATTCTTCAGTAACTTACATTGTTAATTCTCCAGTAACTACATATGGGTCTACCACTAGGTGGTAGACCCATATGTAGGGTCGCCTGGGTAGTTACCACCGCCTTTCTTATTTCAGCCGTGAAACAATTCGCTGTGTTTCGGATTGAAGGGAAAGGTAGCCAGTGTAATTACTGGGCAGCTTGTTTGTCATTTAGTTGTATAAAAAAAAAACTTACAGCAGATATAGCGTATATGGGCTCTTGTGAATAGTCTTAGTGAGATGGTGTTAGATAGATGATTGATGACGCCGGGGGTTACTTAAAATTTTTAATTTTGTAATTATTGTCATGGTCACAGCACAGTAACAGCACTAAATGTCACAGAAGACAGTAATAATTAACTGGTTGAAAGATAATTATCTCTTTTAGAGATAAGCTTAGATGTTTTTAAATGGGTAATATAGGATATATAAATATTCTTAAAATTTCGGGTTGGTTGGTTAAAGCGGTTCTAGTAACAACCGGGACCGATGCACGGAGGAGCTCGAGATGACAAACTTTGATTGACCCATCCCAGGATCGACCATGGCGAAAGTTGCTTTGTTTTTCGTATCGAAACCAGAGCGCTCAAAGAAATACGCCACCGAGCTCCTCATTTTATTGTACTGATTGTATATTTTTTCCCTAAACTGGTTAGATCAAACCATTCAAAGAAAATGGCCACCATTTAACACTGTTTACATTTGAGATACAGCAGATCCGTCCGATCAAAAATTATAGTCATTTTTGTTGGTCATGCATTTCGTCCTATAGATACAACATTTCTGCTAATCGATATTGAAACATCACTGCTGTAATTAGTGAAAAATCATCGAAGAAACTGTAGTTCAATAGAAACATGTTTTTTTTTGCCTTTGGTGTAAAGTTGGATATTTCAAGATATCACAAAATCACTTTTTGCCGTCGACATTTAAAGGCAGGTACATAAAAAATGACTCTCACATAATAATAATAGTAATAATAATTCTACGAATATATTTTTTAAATACAACATTATACAGGGTGGTGACGAAAAAACGACAGTAAATTAAAATATTGGCTATAAGTTCATAGAAAAATGTTTTACAACTTTCAAATATATCTTATTCATTTCATAATTTCAATTTCAAGACATTTCTGTGAAATAACGCAGCCAGTACGCTAGTAATATTTATGTCAATGACAACTAATGTTATATTAAAAGAATAGGACTATTATTCTAAACTTGAGAAATTTATGAGTTTCAAAGTTTTCGGGTATTTTGTTTTAAACCTATATCAATCACATAATAAAAGATTTTCTACATACAAGAGTAAGATTTGCTGAGGGCCTATGTAGTTTATATCTACACATGGAGCGTTTATTTCTATTCTAATGCTGTATGCATGATAGAAGAACTGAAAAAACACTGCGTTCTTTTAAAATTGCGGGATATATAGGTACAACGCACGGGTGATAGCTAGGCCTGGATCTTCAATGGTGAAAAGATGCATTACATAATGCTTAGTAGTAATAATGTTCCTGTGTAGCTCATAGAGACAGCGTTTTGCTGATAGTAGAGAGAGTTGTCTCCTAAGCTGTCAATGTAACTCTCGATTATTACGAGGCAGGCAACGCGTGAATTGTGCTTCTGCAGCTTCTGCCCAATGAGATGGGAGCTTACCACCTCGCGGTCCGTACGCTTTTTGCTAACCTTTTCGTAAGTATATGAAAAGATAAATACACAATATAGGAACAAGTGTTGGATATTTGCCCAGACGGTTATTTGATTTGCCTGCTAATTAATGTAAGATATATAACATAAAAAGCTGGGTTCCGTCGTGGAGTTACAGTGACTTAAGGCATTAAGGAGAAGTGTATCTGTAGCAGCCATTTCGTTAAATTTGCCACATAATTATCAAATTAGTCGGCTTATTTAACCAGATCTAGCATTGATAACGATGTAGATTTAACGGCCTATGATGAAACGCCGGCATCCAATGAAAGGCCTAGGCTGATAGTTAATTTAACTAGAATTACTCAACGTTTAACAAATTGGCATAGTGATAGTCAGTTCAATTAGACGCCTAAGTGGATCGTCTTGTACTGAATAATTTTGGTGTGATTGGTAAGTATTAGTATTTTTAATTAGCTTTTAACCAAAACTATTTCGGTTATAAGTAGTCGTTTAAAAAATAATCTTGAATCCACAAATCACACAAAGAGCCACACAAAATCTCTTCAAAGTAAACGATCTGCCTAGGTGTCCAATTAACTTGCTAATTTAATCAGATAGCTGACACGACGTTCAGCCATCTGATTAATCGTTGCGCTCGATTTACTACAAACCAATGCAATTATAGACCTTAATAAAGATGTATCCTTTTAACAAAAGAAGCCAGTATCAAAAATACGCTCCTGTTACCCATAAAAACAATTCAAACTTAAAAAACATGGAATATTGTTGATGTTATACTGTTTAGAAAGTGTATAAAATTGGTCATTGTTTCTTCCAATATTTATCAAAAATGTTGATGGTTGCGCACATAAATTAAACAACTATTATTATGACCACTTTGAATAAAAACAAACAAACAACATAGTTAGTTATTATTGACTTTGTCAATATGCTTATACATTTTGTAGTAATAAAGGAACATGTGACGTCACCTGTTCCGTAGATTTTCTATGGAGCGTTTTTGGACGATGCCGACATATCAAACATACCACTGTATCTCTAAAACTATTGAACTTAAACATACTATTTCTTCTTATTATTTATGAAATAAAACAAAAGTTGTCAACTACCCTATTATTGCGGTAATTGATATCAAAATACATTTTTATTGAGCATTATAAGAATACATGTCATTGTAACAGTGTAAATTTCTCAAAAACAGTATACTAGTAGTACTTTATTCTTATTGTTGTGCAAATAAATATGACGTGCTGACATAAAATCATCGCGGTGATTGATTACAAATTTCTGTAATCTAAAGTACTTTTAATTAGATACATTATTTTTTAAATTTGAAATGAATTAATATTAGAGTACTCGACTGTAACCACCTATTTACATTAGTTTCCTTAGTTTACTTCTTATTTTTAAATATTATTAAACTGCAAACATGTAGTGCACCGGAACCCTTAAAAAGCATCCATTACCTTACACTCTTGATATTTTTCTAAAATTTAATATTAATTTAAATTTCACCACTACCGTCGTATACATTTTGAATCTCGGGATATTATGAAAGTTATTGTGAGAAATATAAGGACGGTTTTCCGTTGCAGTTTGAAAAGTGTTTTGATTAACACTTGTTACAATATGTTCTTTGAAAACAAAATATGTTATATATTTTTTCTTTTAATATTAACAATGAAAGTTCTACAGTTCAGTATAAATTAAAATTTTATGACCCTCGTACTCATTCGTAAAAAACCGCCATGTGGCTCTTCATACTCTTCACAACTGTTGGTGTGTCTTCAGGTAGTTAGAGTTCTTTTTTACTTCTTTTCTTCCTAATTATTAGCTTAATTTCTCATCTTTATTTTTTTATTTCTAAGAAATATATTTTCACTACTAAGCAAGTCCCGATTTTAGGACAAAATAATTATAATTTTGTTACATACAGATTTGAAAACTGTTATAACAGAACAGAAGGATTGCATGACATGTTTAATTTGATTTTACATTTTAAGTACATTGTTTAAATTCATGTATGAATGTCACTATGTGAGCCGAGAGACGCCTATTGCTGGGCATAGGACTCACCAGAGGATCTCCGGTCGGTCCTGCGCTCCATCTGTCCATATCGTAATTAATGTACATTTTTTACAAATATGTTTCAGGCTACGATTCGATCATAGCCGAGCAGGAAGAATCATCGTATTCTGCAAGCAGTCAAAGCTCAAGCTACCAATCATCTTCCACAGCATGGGCAAGTTCAGATTATTTTGGGACAACTGGTGCAGTAGGTCGTCCGCCTTTTGTTTCAGGTACCGTCTTCACCATTTTAGCCTATAATCACAAACTTTACCAAGTAGAAGTGCCTAGGCAATACAAACCAACGTAGCTCCTTTCCAAAAGATTACTTGCAGTGAGTAAGATTACCAGAGCATTTCAAAGAAGTTACTGTACCGACACTAGAGGAAATTGCGTTTTTCCATTTCCAAATAGCTTGTTAGATAATTCTTTGGTGAGCAAAATGCGGGCGCGTAATATCTGCTCCTTCGTACATCAACAGTTTTTTTCCACATTATAAATAATTTGTTAGCATGTCAAGCCACAAATTCCATTCCAGAAAACATTGGTTTTTATTCGTCATAACACCAAAGGAGTCTTACGTGACTTAACAAATCAATTCACTGCCATACAACGACAAGAATGAATTTATATTAATTAGCTGAAATTCCCAGGAAATAGACCATGTCGAAGAGGATGCAAACAAACATGTGATTCGCCTACACCAAACGCACGGCTCTGCGGTTCAAATCCAAGATGTTTTTGCGGTGATGACCTTATATTTCCAAACAGCAGAAATAATACTTGCATTCGTGTATGGCAATGCCCGGGTAAGAACAAGACTTAGAAAATGGAACATTTTTTTTAAACATATACAAAAATATAATTTATTAAAAAGATTTTACAAAAAATAGTAGTATTTCCTATTATTTCAATTATTATACGGAATATTTATATATAAACTTCATTTTTCAATCGTATTGAGGCGGTCTATATTGTATTCCCATAATTATACCTGTTTTGGTTAATTCCCATGACATCTGTGATCACGTCCTATGGTGATCAGCACATTTTTTTGTCTGAACTTTTGTCAGTACAAAAAGATTATCATATTTTTGATTTCAGAGAATATTGGGTGCAACGGTGACAGAAACGCAATGATCCAAGAGTATCCTAACCCCTGTCAAGCTACTTGCTATCAGCCATCACCTTTGAGGCAAACTTGCACGAAAGCTTCGGTCAAAGTTGGTTGTGTGTGCAAGCCTGGCTACATTTTAAATAGACCCGGTGGTAGATGCATCCGTCCTGAAAGATGCCCAGGCAAGAATTTTTCAAATTACACTCAAATTCTGTTCTTAACTTATAATGTTACCTAACAGATAGGTTATCAATTCTATCATTAAATCACTCTAGGAAAAGTAACATAATACTATCATAATTCAGTATTTAAAATTTTTAGTATTTTTAAAGCTAGACAAAAATTGTATACCAGAATTAATCTTAAAAGTGAATTTAGGTGACACTATGAGGTTAGTTTTGGAAAGTTTTTGGTTTTCATATCCGGCCAGGTATATGTATACACTAAATTTAAAAAAAAAATTTTTCGTTGATTTCACCATTATTCAAAATGGCGGGCGACAGAAGTTAACTTAACGTCACTGAAGTGACATAGGCGCCATGATGAATATTTTTCTATTGAAAATTCTTGTCTTGTACCACGCAACAAAGCAAATAAAAAGAAAATGGACAATTGAACACTATTGTAATAAATACAAATAAAGAAAGACAACGATAAAAAAATTGTATGCTCCAGGCGGGAATCGAACCCGCGTCTCCGGGAGTCCGGCCAGACGCGATAACCGCTACGCCACCGAAGCACTAGTTGCAACCTAACAATTTCTTCACCGCTTTCTACTTTTAACGTTTTTATCTTACCACTCATTGAAGTTTTATAGCCTCTAGTGATGCGAAAGAATACTCGAACACTGTTCTGAATATTTTTACCTATTTTTGTTACAGGAGGATATCCTTGCGGAGTTAATGAGGTATTTGCTTCGTGTAGCATTGTGTGCCCCTATAACGTTTGCCCTTTTAGTGATGAAGAACGTTTCTACGTTTGCTCTTTTCCTAGCAATTGTCCTTCTGGGTGTGTATGTAAGCAAGACTACATAAGAGGCCCGTCTGGATGTGTATTACCACAAGATTGTCGTAAGTAAATAACAGTTTATTTGGCAAGCAAATA
Organism: Nymphula nitidulata; assembly: GCA_947347705.1. Lineage (NCBI taxonomy): Eukaryota > Metazoa > Arthropoda > Insecta > Lepidoptera > Crambidae > Nymphula > Nymphula nitidulata. The sequence goes on along the minus strand of OX374626.1, from coordinate 15,527,241 downwards.
CACTAAACTCATAATTATAACAAACATACAATAATCCAAGACTGATAATATCGATATTCGATCGAATAATGCACAGTTGATCTATTGAACTGTGTATACTTAGTTCTAACACCATTGAGCTGTGGTGAACAGACAGTGAACAGAGCTCTAAATTTGTCAAAGATTTTTTAATCTGAATCAATCGTAAGAACTTTCAAGGAGCCCCTCGTGCAGGCTGGCTCTGGGTAGGTTCCAACTACCAGCGCTACCAGCCATGGTTAGAACTCGATACTTCCCTTTACACCGAAATACATTTTGTTGTGAAAGAAAATGTATCCAGTGTAGTGCAAGGTGACATTTTATCTCTCGTCTTCAGAATGTCAGTGCACCTACGGTGTGATTAAGCGATTTCCTTGTTAAGTGTACATAGAACTCAGTATCAGGAGGACCATATTGTTCGTTTATTACATTTAAAAAGTTGAATTAGTCTTACATCAATATTATTTTTGTTTACTTTTTAAATATTTAAATTTTCAGCTCCAGTGAATTGTACCAGACCAAACGAGGAATGGAACAGATGTCCACCTCCCTGTTTCTCAGATAGCTGCAGTCGTATATATGGTCCAGCACCTCCCTGCGAGATTACAGATCAGCGATGCTATCCAAAGTGCGTTTGCAAATCTGGATATGCTAGAGGAAATAATGATATCTGCATCCCTGTTGACGACTGCTTCTAGTATTGATATTGGGCATGTGACTTATAATATCTATTGTAATTCACCACTATAACCCCTGGTGGTGAATTACAATAGATATTATAAGTCGCACAAACTAAAGCATCATTGGATTTCGGTAACTGTATTTTAAAAAAAAACATTATAAAAATGTATTGGTAAAATTGGTTTTAAAATATGTATCCAATCTTACCAAATAACAATTACTCATTAATGTATTCTAATTGCTGTATAATATATCTTCAACCAACTGATATTTTATCACTGTCTTACTTTCTCGCTCTCTTTTTCTCTCTCTCTCTCAATTTCAATACGACACCCAATAGTTACAAATTAAAAATCTCTCTCGCACACATACACACACAGACATACAACCCGCTCACATACTACGACAACGACCAGAATTCCAAATTTGATATCTGTAACGCCCGGTATAATGGAATTTTCTTGCCATTTCACGTCACGTAGTGTTGAGTCATTTGCCGTGCTTTGTATAAAAAAAATTTTAAACAAAAATTAAAACCGACTTCAAAAAACTGAAAAGGATAAAATAATTAAATTTAAGTAGGTATTCATCCCCTAGAAACATATTTTTGGAGTCGGTGCTTCACTTTCTATCGTTTTTGGAAACCACTTAGCACCAACTCCAAAAATATGTTTATAGGGGATGAATACCTACTTAAATTTATCCTTTTCAGTTTTTTGAAGTCGGTTTTAATTTTTGTTTAAAATTTTTTTTGCACATTTTTTAGTGGTCACTTTCTACGGTCGAAGCTAGATGGGTGACCGTAAACTTATATTGTTTCCTACTATCGTATTGTTTCACTAAAAAGTCATTTGAAAAGCAAAAATTCGCAATTTCGCATATGTAGACGACATAATAATTTAAGTTTTTTCAAATTTAAAACCAAAGTACCCAACTGATTTTGAAAAAATTTTTATGGGACCAAATGGCAGCTATTCCGCATCGAACAAAAAAAGAATCACGTAAATCGGATCAGTAATCTCGGCGTAATCGGTGTACATACATAGAAAAAAAAAAAAAACATACCGGCCGAATTGAGAACCTCCTCGTTTTTGAAGTCGGTTAAAATCATAAAAGTCAGAATGCATACATCATATAAATATTGGCTGTACACGTATTTTTCAATGACAAGGGTGGCAAATAAGCGTACTGTCCAACTGATGTAAGCGGTTACATCTCACGCGCTGCCTACCCTACAAAAATCACTATAAAAAGCGTTCTGTTGCCAGAGTAGTCCACACTAACTGCCTGGCCACGGGAACGGGAGGCGGCCGCGGCAGCGCGACTGGCGAGGTTGCCGGTCGCTGCTACCCGTGGCGTGCTTAGTATATTAGTATTGCCATACATTTGTTTTCATTCGGGCGAATAGAAACGCGAATATTCGCAGCGGCGAATTTCCCGTGGCCAGGCCGTAAGTAATGCTTACTCAATGAGAGTTGGCGACCTTACCGCAAGACCACATCACTACAAAACTGCGTTATTGAACTGCGATGTTCTATAAGAACGAAGTGCTAGCCCAGTCGAGTGCTCAAAATCAAATGATAAATACCATTATAATTGAGACCCCACTATTGAAAGAACGTATTGCCTGCAAAGATCGAGAATGAGGCAGCGTTGTAGCAAATCTTCTGCTCCCAATCCAATGGTTCCTTAAAAAGAGTCGTAAAAAGGCAAGTTGGAGCCGCCGGCTAGATAAGTGTGTAAAATTTGCACTAGTTGTCTTCCCATATGAACACCTCATATCAGATGGTGCAGAGTTATTTGCGGTGGGTACTTTGTATTAAAAATGTTCTGATGGGTACTTGAGTGGAGACTGCGGTTTGATAAGCGTGATCTCAGGCTCAGTAGAGTGACGATCTTCGCAGCCAGGATGACAGCATATTATTGCCCATTTACACGATGCAAGTTTCTTGCCTGTACCATACAACTAAATTGCAATGGTTCTCACTAGTTCCATTGGATATCTGTTCAGTGGAACTACTGATACTTTTTTTATTCTCACTAGTTCCATTCTCAAGCGATATGTTGGCGGCTTAGGAGTGGCCCAAGGGCCACCCCCGCCGCACCGTAACCTACTATTAGGCATGGGATAATTATCATCGCTTGAGAGATGGTAGTTCCATTTGCACGTGGCAATGGAACTAGTGAGAATAAAAAGTATCAGTAGTTCCATGGGACAGACATCTAATGGAACTAGTAAAAGAATCATTGTTAAATTGGAGCAAGAAATGACTTCCATAGTAAAGGTGTTGTTTATTTCTAGCTGCAATTTAATTGTATGCTTCATGCAAGAAACTTGCATCATGTAAATGTGCCTTAAGGTTAGCCGAGGATCAAACTAAATGGCGTTTAAATGGAGAAGGCCAGCAGTGGACTGTTTTGGAAAGTGATATTATAGACAATGATGAGAGTAAAAGTATCCTAGAAATGATTTATGCAATTTGGTACCAAATTGTATACTTATTATACGTCAATTCTAATCCACCCGGTTCTAACACCCGTATTCACAAACGATACTTATGTAAGTGAAGGAGCAATACTATGCGAAGTAAGGCATTTCTCAGTGGGTTCACTATGAGAAGCCTTTCAATTCACAAACAATACTCAAACGAATCTTTACTATGCGGACGCATAGCGTTGAATATAGCTCTGTGATTGGTTGATTAGTGTTACGTAGTTCACTTCATTGACTGACATTTCAAATTTATTGTTTATTCGCTTTTTATCGTAAACTCCGTAGTGATTACATTCTCTTTGGTGAGCTCGACACTATGCGTTGATTAATATAGCTATCAGGCTCCCTTAGCTAAGTGTTCATTATGACAAACGCATAGTGCCGATTGTCACTCAAGTATTGTTTATGAATAGGAATTTGGCACCCTGTGCGTCCGCGGGCACTGTGAGACCTCATAGTATCGTTTGTGAATACGGGCGTAAGTCTACTGAGGGATGTTGTTCTGAAAAGAACAGCAAGATTTGTCTTCCCTTTACTCGTCAGTAGTGATGAGACCTGGAAGCTCTACTTTTATCAGTTAAATTTAATTTTACATTTAAGGATAATCTCAAACCACCCAGGTGGGTAAGTCTTACGATATTTCTGGGTAAGCATTTTTTGACGCAAAGGCATCCTTATAATAAGCATTTACGTAAATTTAAATGTGTCACCAGAACACTTGTTAATATATCTGACGTCGGTTAATGGAATATAAAAGTTTTACTGTCGTTTTAAATATTAAAAACTGCAATTTCATGAAGAAGTGAGTAGCAGACTATAGACTGTGAATTAGATTCCTTGATATTTATTTATTTAAATAACAGTTGATAAAGCGATCATGTTATTGTTTGTTCTTTATTTTTTGACAATAGCTTCTGGTTTAGCAATATCTGACTGTGACTAAACGTCTGGGAAGTGTTATTTTTTCATTGTAAAGCTAAAAAAATCATAATAGCTTTACTTATTATATATCAGATTTTTAAGGATCACTGTCAAAATGGAAATAAAATAAAAAATGGTAAGCCACTAGGGCTAAACTGTTCAGTATGTAATTAATTCATAGTCATTTATTTGTGACACACTAGTAAAATTAAGATATCAAATGTGCACATTTGTTGCTGTGATCAGCCCTACCGGCATACAAATGTTACAATTAGTATAGCCATACTATACATATAGGTCAACATTAAAATTTATAATTACTAATATTATTTAATAAATAGGTATAATTGCAATTTCAACAGTAAAATTAAATGAATTAAATAAAAAAATTGTTAAAAAAAATAGTTTAGTAGAGCAAGTGGAAAAGTAAAAAATCTAATAGTTTTTGCTTAAATGTAAGTTTCGTTGATTTTTTTTATGCTGCTTGGTATTTTATTGCAAAAATACTCACAAGAGTATTTTTTGCATTTGTACTCTTTGAAACAAATTAAAGAGCGTTTTATCTATAATCTGGCATTTGCGGATAACATGTGCCATCATTTGTGCTCTTATGGTTCCCGAATTTCACATTACAAACTTTCTTCGCTAAAAACCCGTAGGACAGCAGCTGATGTAATTTTTCTGTTCAAATTGATCCACGGTCATATTGAGTCCCCTGATATTTTGGAGAGCCTAAACTTTTCAGTTCCACGTATTGGTAGTCGTGTAAAAAACAGGAAAACTTTTACCCTTCCCCTTTGCAGAACTCGTCATGGTCAACACTCCCCAATTTATAGAGTGTTTTCTTCATACAATTCCGTGAGATTTGATTTCGATATCTTCAATGGTTCTCTGGCCTCAGCTAAACAAAGTTTGAACTTGGCCCTAAATATAGCTTAAATAAAAAAATAAATTAAATATATTTTTTTAAATAAAATTTCCAAACATTAATAACAATGTTAAAAAAAATAAGAATTTATTAACATACCTAACTAATTAATTCTTCTTGACATAGCATATAGATACCCCTTTATATATTGTAATATTGCATGTTGTGCTTGCATCAAGTAGGGTGCAATCAAGCAAGACTTTGACGTATTTTATTTAAGATTGTATCAAAGATTGTAACCAGTTTTGTGAGCCAAATAAAAAAAAGAGCTGTTTTGTGAGGGGCATGATATGGATCACACAACATGTGGGTGGCCACAGAACAGTTATATCCACCGCATATATGACAACTCTGTTACGGGTCTTATGTGTACTTTTAAACAAGACTGGGTTTTTCTTAACGTAAAGTGCTATCTCAACCGGGCATTGTAACAATTTTCAAGTTCTGAAAATATGGTTTGCAGCTATCGGTTCTTTTTAAGCCATACATAGCACTAACTCACTTCTTCTGACACTAAAAATCTTTGTCCCATTACACCAGAAAACAATCGCATATCTCAACCTGGAAGCTGCAAACGCATGGTAGGATATGAACAGTGTATCGAGCCTAAGTTTTTAGATAGATGGTAGAGGCTGTAAGAGAATTGGCAAAGTTTCTTGCGTATAAAGTCTATGTCATTTTGTCATTTCAAAATATCATCATAGATGATATTAATAGACTCAAAAATTTTGGCTGTCAACGTCAAGTTAAGGTTTGGATCTCTGCTTAAATTTCATAAATAGTTGTATTTTTTACATTCAAAACCAAAATTTATTTATTTATTTATTCATGAAAAACAAGCATCACTTGAATAACAATTATTGTAGATGAGATATAATAGAACACATATGCCTTAATCAGTTTTCGCAAATAGAAATTCTATATAATCCAAAACTGTGCATGCGCCAGAAAAAAAACAAGGCATAACAACGCATTGTCCTTTATCAAATATTAAAAAGTAAAAAGTATTAAAGCCATATCAATATATCATAACATTATTAAGTCACCCAAAAAAAACTGTAATAACTTTCATTTTAAAATAATTTGGTCTCGCTGTAAGCAAATCAACATCATTACAGTAATTTCGGTTGAAAGTTCTAAATACTCAGTTGAAGTATGAATTCTGTCCAAAGTTTGTAGAACATGCTTCAGCGTATAATCTAAGATAATTCTTCCTGTCGTTGGCACGAGTTGGCAGCTGTAGCTTAACCCTTGACAAGAGCTCATCATCATCGACTTTTCCTTTGATTAGCTGATTAAGGAACGTCAGGTCGGCCGCTTCTCTCCGTAGAGACAGTGGAAGAATGTGATGGTGTCGGCAGTTGTTCATATAGTCGAAGTCCAAATTTAACCTGTACTTATAATTTAAAAATCTTATGTAATCAGTGCGCTGTAATGTCTGCTGGTCTAATGCATAATTAAATTATAATGAATTACCAGATCTACTAAATGTAATACCGCTACATTTGGAGACATCATCATCATCACCAGCCTATAAACGTCCCACTGCTGAGCACAGGCCTTCCTACATGGGAGAAACACATGAGGAGCTTGGGCCACCACCACGCTGGCCCAATGCGGGTTGGTGGGTTAAAGCGGTTGCAGGAACAACCGGGACCAACGGCTTCACGTGCCTTCCGAAGCGCGGAGGAGCTCGAGATTGGAAATTTTGGTTGACCCATCCCGGGACCGACCATGGCGAAAGTTGCATTGTTTTCGTAACCGAAACCAGAGCGCTCAACCGTTACGCCACCGAGCTCCTCCATTTTTTTGATATTCACTCTTAAATCAAATTTATTACAAAGACAATTATGTTGTAGCCTATCAAGATCCTGTTGTAAGAGCAGACAAATCATTCAGTGAATTAATCTTTTTTGAATACTTTCATATCATCAGCAAATATTAAAAATTGAGAATGGTTAAAACATTCATGAATAAATTAATGAATAGGATAAACAGAAGTGGCCCGAGGATTGACCCCTGGGGTACGCCCGACGGAATGGCAAATTGTTATTCTGTAGCCACTTGACTGTACAAGAGAGGCTCCGCCATCCGCAAACAGAATTATTCTATAATTAGTAGACTTTGGGATGTCATTGAAATAAATCAAAAAGACTAAATAAAGGTTGCAATTTACAATTTTTAAAATGGTAACTTTAAAGGTTTACAAACTTTTAAAAGACTTACCTGGGCTACGTCTGATGAAGGTTATGATTTACGATTTGTAAAACGTAAGGCACTAGAACTTACCTGAGCCCTATCTAATGAACGTTACAATTTACAATTTTTAAATGGTAAGGGACTAGGACTTCCCTGTGCCCTATATAATAAAGTTTACAATTTACAATTTGTGAATGGTAAACCACTATGACTAACCCTAACTAATCTATGCCCTATCACCAAGTCAAGGGCACCATTTTTTGAGATAAGGAGAATAAATAATATTATTATGAGTTCATCTAATTTTTATTCATTTCTCTCATCATTTCTAATTCAATCACACAGAGAAACCCCGAGCATAGCCCTCTCCATTGCCCTTAAGGTAACATTGAGCCTTCTTATGAGGCCCATTGTAAGCGGCCACGTCTCAGTTCCGTAAGTCATCACTGGCAACACACACGAATTGAGAAACTGCGGTAGTTGGGCCGAGAATATGCTGCGAAGCTTCCCGAACGCTGCCCAGCCGAGTTGGATCCGGCGATTAACCTCTTTCTGGAAGTTGGACTTACCAAGTTGGACTGTTTGTCCCCGGTATACATATTCGTTAACAGCTTCCAGTGTAGAGCTCCCAACCTTCACAGGAGCGGGTACAACATGGGAATTTGACATAATTTTCGTCTTATCCATGTTCATTTTGAGACCTACTTGTTGGGAGACTCTACAGAGGTCATCGAGCATTGTGCCTAAGTCCTAAAGGGTCTTAGTCATGACCGCGATATCATCAGCAAAATGAAGGTGCGTCATGTACTCGCCGTTAATGTTGATGCCAAGTCCTCTCCAGTCCAAAAACTTAAACACATCCTCCAACGCGGCTGTGAACAGTTTCGGCGAAATAACATCGCCCTGTCTCATACCTCGCTGAAGTCGTATTGGTTTCTAGTTTTGATCCTGGAGGCAGACTGACATAGTAGCGTTTTCGTACAGTGCACTTGGATGTATCCATAGTCAATTTGGCACCTCTGGAGTAACTGAAGCACGGCCCAGGTCTCAACAGAATCGAATAACTTTCTCATAGTCCACGAACGCTAAGCATAAAACCTGCCGCAGCGTATGTATGTGGTCTATGGTACTAAAGCCTTTTCGGAATCCGGCTTGTTCGGGAGGCTGGAAGTCGTCAAACCTGCGTGCAAGACGATTCGTTATAACCCTCGAAAACAACTTGTAAACACGACTCAGGAGCGTGATGGGTCTATAGTTCTTTAATTGGGTCCTGTCCCCCTTTTTGAAGAATAGTGCCACCACGCCCCTGTGCCATGCTTTTGGCGTTTTACCCTCGAGCATGATGGAATTAAATAGCCTCTGAAGAGCTCTTAGGACCACACGTCCACCGGCTTTCAGAAGCTCTGCTGTAACTCCATTGTCGCCCGGTGCCTTGTTGTTTTTGAGCTGTTTGAGAGCTACACTTATCTCGTACAGGCTGACGTCCGGGATATCTTCGGTGTAATGTCTGGTTAATTTGGCTTTTGGATCGGTGGCCTGAGTGACAGGTGTGCGTGATGTCGCGTAAAGCTGTCCGTAGAAGTTTTCAATCTCGGCCAAAAGCTCAGGTCGTGACGAATGAGTCTGCCGTCCTCCGTCTTCGGCTTCGTCAGCAAACTTTGTCCAAGCGAAAGATCTCTGCGAACACTTTAGAGCCTTTGTTCCGTTCGATCGCCTCTTTAATACGTTCTGTATTAAATCGGCGTAGGTCACGAGTCAAGGACTTAGAGATCTGCTTATTGAGCTGCCGAGGAGCATCCTCAGAAGACTGCAAAACCATACGTCTTTCCTCTATCAGCTTCAACGTTGGCTCGGAGATTTTCTTAGCCCTTGTGTTACGGCTGGGTTTGAAGAGCTTAGAACCCTAAATTATTTTTTCATAAAATTAATTAATATAACCATTTTAACTTTAGTTTCAAATATTCTTAATTTTTGATTTTAACATTATTATAAATGTTTGAAAAAATTACTTAGTAATTAAAATAGAATAAAACTAGAAAAATTTCACGTCCTGAGGCAGGATTCGATATTTGAAAGCACTGCCCCAACTTAACCGAATCGTCGGTATTTGTAAAAATACTCGTTTCGGATGTTGAAATAGAATATTTCGACATTGTAGGGTGGACGTTAGCTCACAAAACGCAAATACAAGATATGGGTCAATTAAAATTTGTATTTTAGAGCTCCCCCGTGCTTCGGAAGGCACGATAAACGTTGGCCCCGGTTCTTACTGCAACCACTTCATCCCACCAATGCGCATTGGGTCTGCGTGGTGGCGGGATAAACATAACATAAGGATGTATTTGTCCAATGCAGAAAGCCTGTGCTCAGCGGTGAACGTGTGATTTCATCATCACAAGCTTGTTCTGGTGACAATGAAATCACAGCCCTAAGGATTAGAATAAAAACCAACAATGATATTAAATTAAACCTCTACCTTTATAATAATAACCTTTAGCACTACTGATGGATGGCCAATGTAATTAGATTTCAGATTTCCTTGGGGAACGATCTATTTCAGTGATTCTTGATGGATACTTGTCCGATCAAATAACAATTATTGGTAACAGGTCACTAAAATTAAAGATAGGTATCCACACACAAAGAAATTTGTGCTTCAATTCTTTGTCGTACTTCCAGAACTTGGAATTCTTTGCCAGCACATCCTTCCATTGGGTCCTTTAAGAGAGGCGTGAAAAAGCACCTTATGGGTCGGCAACGTGGAGGCGACTAGTGCAATGTCTATTACGCACTAGTATTCTTCGCATATGGACTCTCCTTACCGGTTCACATCAGGTAGTGTTGGGTCGATTGCCGTGCTTTGTGAAAAAAAAAGACATCCCACATATTTCTACGATATTTTTTGCAGACGCATTGATTGAACAAAAAAGTAATTCATGAACCAGTAATTTGATATGTAGCTGTGTTGGTTATGTTTTGACCTTGTAAATCAGAAGCAACGTGGTTATGAATTTTGTTGACAAGGTCAGATAAAAACGAGCTCAACCGTAGGTACGCTCTTAACTCAATGTAGGTACTGACGTCACAATTGTTTACGTAGAGTTCGATGGCAGGCAAGGCTAACCTGAGTTAAACAATTAGTTATTGTAATTTTTAGTCACGGGCTCCCATAGAAATCATGATTTCCTAATTGCTGGATAAGGCAGGTTTAAATAATTTAGAACCTTAATCTTTATGCTTTAAAAATTGATCTTCATTATTAATATTCGTCTTAGATTCTAATTAATTTACTAAAAACATCACACTTAGTTACCTACACATAATCAAGTGTCAACGGCTTATCAGCCGTAAACTTTATTTATCAGCCGTTGACTGTCCGTGTACACTAGCTCACAAAATCTTGGTGCGATTATTAACTCCCAACTGCACATAGGCCAATACACTATAGCATCTTATGCCTGTGCAATAAGAGTTATTTTACAACATCAGTGTAAATCTTCAAATACTTGTGTCGGTATTAGCAGTTGGTTAAAGCAATTTTACGTCAATCCTCACAGTGAATGCCCTGAATTAGTGACGTGAAAGGGAACATTTATTATGGCGAATATGTCAAGAAATACAATTTTGGTGACGACGTTTCCTCGAACAAAAGGATCTAGTACTATTTTCTTTACGAGCACGTGTGAAATTGCTCGACAAACGCCGACACAAATCTTCTTACGCCCGAATAGCCAGAATATGTAAGCACGAACAAGTTTGGCTGCGGGCTTTCGACTGAATAAGCAACGAATACCTAATGTTTATTGTCAAGAGGAATAAGGACACTATTTATTTGAAGCGAAGTACGGCACAGTGGTATATTGCACTATACACCACCCAATCGTTTCTACAGAGCGTAGCCTTTAATACCGCAATTTAGTATAGGTATTGCTCAAGTGTTCCACTCTTTTCCCGCACAATGTCACGATCATTACTTACACCTCGAATTTAAATTAAGAGAAATTCCAATGTTATCATAGTTTTTCATTACAAAATCGGGTTCACTGTTACTGTCATAAATTTTGTATCCTAAAGTGGCTGATATAAATACGAATAGCAGGAAAGGACAAATGTCGATTGACTAGATTGATTGACTGATAATAATATCTCGTGACTGTAATCAAATACCAATGTTCAATTTACACTTATATGTAAAAGTTAATACCGAGATGCAAAACACCTCTATTTTGAAACTTACTAAAATTATTTTATTTAACGCAATCATTATTGTAAGTAAAATATGGTCCATTTAACTTACATTAATGATTGCGTTCAATAAAGATCACTAATGAATAAGGCAAATTTCATACAAGCATCACAGTATATTATACTCAACACTGGCCAACACGCTTTCCCCATGGATTTGTCATAATCACTGTACTCTCAGGTGTATGACACGTAAGGACTTGCACTCTTTAAAAAATTCAAATTTCTGTATTAAATACGAGTTTAATGCAAGCCACCTACTCAGGGTCACTTGGATTCTGTAAACCTACCAAATAAACCTTACAAGAAGTTTTTAAACTTTATTTAAGAAAATTGTAATTTAGGTACAAATTAGTTTTTGGACAAGATTCCAGTTTGATAGCATATGACTCATGAGAAATTAATAGAAAACGTAACAATCATGTCGATAATGAAAACCATACCCAAGTAGCTAAGGTCCTCTTTTTGTATTTCACAAAATATAATAAATTGCAAGATTATGAAGTCTACATATTTTGGGGATATTGGAAAGTTTTTTTAGTACTGCTATGTACATCGATAGTTCAAGAGCACTGTGTTGTATATGTCGCAGCCGTTTGGTTAAATTAGCCTCTTAACTGGATGTCTATTATGCCTTACTGAATCAGTCACACAATAGCTTTTCGATATAAACGACTTGCCTAGTCGTCCAATTGAATGGCTAATTTAAACCAGACGGATGACATGACGTCCAGCCATCTGGTTAAACGTTGCGCTCAATGACTTGGCTAGTTGTCCTTTAGCCGTTTGATTGGATACCGGCTTTCAATCAACGGGCTAGGCATCCAGTTAAGCGGCTAATTTAACCAGACGGCTGCGACATATACAAACTGTTCTTCCATACGAGGGTCCGCTAACTATTAGTTTATGAACATGAGAAGCATACAAATGTATTGTTAAGTTAAGGTTGTGAGACAATACCTTTTAGAAATCGATGGTCAGATGACAATGAACCATTGCCGAGAGAATATCTACTGTTTTATTATAGATGAGGCAATAACTTTTTGACGCATCTAAAATCTTGTTATTGAGAAATTTGTATCTATTTGCTTCAAAACAAACTGTTATGATGTAATTTATTCTGTGTTCTAGAATAAGGAAAATTAAAACCTTTCCGTGCTACTTATTCAACGCATTTTTATCCTTATTTCTATCAGTGTAAAGCGTTCATAGTTACCTCAGTGATTTGTACAAAGATGAATCAATGATTTGGTCATTCCATAGGAAAGAGGAAAAAATAAATCACTGTCTTGGTAAAACAAAATTGGTGTGAAATGTTAGTTTAACTGTGACCGTCAACAAAGGAGGTGTGATATTATTTAAAATGGCAAAATTAGTGGTGACAATTATTGTTTCGTTTTGGATTTACTTCATAAACAGTGAAGGTAAGTTATAATTAGCTTTGTTTATTTTAGAATCCTTTCCATCAATAAATGTTTGATATTTTTTGGAATGTGTAGTGAATTTTTACGCTATATAAATAGCAAAAAGATATATCGGCAAATAAAAGAAATTCATAGTTTTTCCAAGCTCTTGGTAATGTAGTGGTCAGAGCAGTGATTCGATTGTGAAAGGTCATGGGTTCACACCCCACTAAAGGACGTGTCTTTTTTCTGGTCATACATTTCATATGCTCCCGGGGGTCTAATGCGGCATAAGAAATTCACATGTTTTTCATGGATAAGTGAATTTTTACATTCACGCTGTCTTTCAGATTGGTAACATTGAGCCTTTTGTGACTCTTATTATTTTTAATATAAATATTTTTACTTGCCATATTTACTTTAAATATTGACTACGTATTGAGTTTTATTTATTCATTTTTGTATTTATTTATCACTTTATTGCACAACACACATCAGACCAATAAATAGTGCCGGAACATATCTATTACCTACGTTGACTAAGACTTGTTATGTTCACAGTAATCGTGAAACGCCAAACTTGCGGTTCGAATGAAATGACAGTGGAATGCGTCCACTGCGGGCCTAAGCACTGCAGTGACCTTGGCCAACGCATAAAGTGTGCGGGGAACACGGCGCGCTGCAACCCGGAATGCGTATGCGTCGATGGTTACGTGCGGGACGCTAACGGCACCTGCATACATAGAACCGATTGCCGTGAGTACAGAATTTATTCATATGCAAATAATGGACTAGTTCTATTCATGTTCTTCTTACAGTCACGAGCAATAAGATATAATCAGTTTTAGTAATTAAAATAATATAAAACTAGAAAAGTTTCACGTCCTGAGGCAGGAATCGAGGAATATTTCGACATTGTAGGGTGGACGTTAGCTCATAAACGCAAATACAGATAGACTAGAAGAATTTCACAGGCATATCACAAGTCCTGGGTAGCTCAGTGGTCAGAGCAGTCGCCCGGATTGCGAAAGGTCGCGAGTTCGATTCCTGCCTCAGGACGTGAAAAAAAAAATTCTAGTTTTATATTATTTTTATTACCAAATGATTTTTGAAACATTTATAATAATGTTAAAATTAAAAATTAAGAATATAATCAGTTTTGATATTTCATCCTTATTACCTTGCAATAAGTCACGAACAGTTTAAAGTGAGTTCATAGTATTACTCGTGCTCGTGACTGTAGCCGAGTGCTTACATTAAAAAAAAATACGATATTAATGTAAAATATAATTTGACCTTACTTACACAAATGTGACTCCATACATGACGACCGGCTGGTCGAGCGGTCTGTACCCCTTGCTATGCAGGCTACTTGGGCAAGAGGTCCCGGGTTCGAAACCCGGTAGGAGCAAATGTTTGTATGATAAGTAAGTACGAGCATTTGTTTACGAGTCATGGATGTCTATTTGTTTATTTAGTATATTTCTAATATTTATATACATATTATTTTCAATATATATCCGTTGTGTAGTAGGTATCCATAACACAAGCTCTTAATAATGCTTACTTTGGGCTAGATAATAGGTGTGAGTGTATGAATATTATTATTACACAAACCAGCACAGCTACAATCACGTCAAAATAAAGTATTATATGTATCAAAATATTACGGTCTGTTGGTTGAGTGGTGAGTACCCCTGCCACGGGTTCAAATTCCAGTCGGGCAGATTAAATACATTTATTCACGAGTTATGGCATTTTTTGATACTATTGATTATCAATTTGATACATACATAGACATTCTTCCATCTAGTATCAAGCATAAGCTCTTAATGATGCTTAGTTTGGTGACCGGTCTGAGTATACGGATATAATAAATATTATTAGCATTTAAATTAAACACCTACATATAAAATAACAATTTAAATTTAAAAATATAAAAAAAAAATTTGATCCCCAACGGCAGCAAGGTTGAGATCCAACGTGCTTGTTTGCTAACTAATTTTAACAGTTAGAGTCTTTACCACTGAGCTACTTATCCATTGCTACGTTTCAAAGCAAAGTGTCACAGTCACTTTATAGCTAAGCAGCAGTGGATGTACAGATAACTCTGTGCTTATTACTTTACCTGCCAAAGTAAGTTAACACATCACTCTATTTTATTTTTTTATTTTTTTTAATATTTTATTTTTCACATAATCTATATTCATTGCATTATTGTACTTACCAGTATGTATCACAAGACATTAGAAAACCTGCTTCAAATATAGCTCCGCAATCATTACCATGGTTATAGATTATCGTTAATAGGATCTCGTGACCACAGCCTTATTAAGGAAAATGGAGAACATTTTGTAATAGCCCAATATCAACACGGTAGTTCAATGTGGATAAAATTTAACAAAAAAAATACTTTATTTATTCCTTAAATAAAATTTAAAGTTAGTCTAACTAGCATCACGACACCGCGGTGCACCGTTATAATGGCCACTAAATTGAATTGAAATGAAATACCTATTACTGTTGCAGTTCGGATAGCTTTACTAGGTGGTAGGCCCGTATGTAGGGTCGTTTGGGTACATACCACCGCCATGTCTATTTCAACCGTGAAATAGTTCGCGGTTTTTCGGATTGTAGGAAATGGTAGCCAGTGTAGTTACGGGACATCAAAGGCATTTCATTTCAGGCCTCAGGATGACAGCACACCTACCATACCAAGTGATTTTTTCCTTGTTATTGCAGGTGGGCAGTCCACCTAATTATCACCTAGTTGTATAAAAAAAGACAGAGTCTTAACATTATTACTGGAGTCATGTGCTTTGAAGGCCCATGTCACACTGATAAATAGCTTGCATGTAAATAATGTTTTGATATTTATTTTTACAGCCAGCTGCGGTGGTGATAAAAATGCAACTTCCGGTTGTGGCAACCACTGCGGCAACTCTTGCTCGGACTACAAGGACACTAACAAAACTTGCTTTAGCGGTTGCCCGTCCAATGGTTGCGATTGCCGGAAGGGTTACGTGTACCATGATACGTTGAAACATTGCGTTTTGCCAACTGATTGTTGTAAGTTTATGCAACTTTAAAATTAAAATTTATCATAAAATTCATGAGACCAATAACATTTTTATTTAAAACCGACTATAAAGTTTTCTAGTCCAATAATGTTATTGTACTTTTTAAGAATGTACTTCTATTGTGTACAACTATTTAGGTGACCTACAATGACGAAATATTCTATTGCAACATCCAAAAGAATATTTTTTAATAATACGATTTGGTGAAGTTGGACATTAAGTTTACTTTGTTTTGTATTTTTTTTTCAATTCATTAGGTACTGTTTTTATTCATTTGCACGACAGGTGATAGAATATAATACCTAACTCCTTTTTTTAAATCAAAGAAATCACTTTATTGGCAAATAATGATTTGATTTGAATAATAGGTATTTGCAAATTTTAGCTTAATGAGTCTAGTTACTGACGTCCTTTTTTACAAAAAGGGTATTTTATAATTAAAAACTTCTTGAGATATTATGTCTATATTTTTTTGTTATTATTTTTAAGATAGCTTACAGCGTTATTATCAAAACACACAAACAAAATAACAACAATAAACCATTAACTAGCTACCACATTTATACTAGCCAAATATAACATAAAATTTTGTCATGGTCACCAAATGACGTTGATTCAGAGTCCGTATAAATTAATTTTTGTATTTTTTCTAGTCACTATTACCGGTTTTTATTACATTTAAGTCCGGTCAAATTAGCTTCCAAAATAGGGGTAAGGTTAAATTAATTCGCACAAAGCTGAAAATTGCTATGAATGTTGGGAACTGGTGATTCTTAGGAAAAAAATTGTAGAGACAGTTGTATAGATTTTTGGAGAAATTTTTGTCACAACTATTTTTATGATAAAACTTGCCGTTTAGCTGAAAAATGCAAAAAACCGTTTTTCGCAACATTTGACGTTGAACAATTTTTTTTGCACACGTCGGATCGATGGGGATTTTGGACAAAGTGTTTGTAATAGAATTCCCAAAATTCATGGCAATTTTCATCTTTGGGCGAATTAATGTAACCTTGAAAGTCTATTTTGACCGGGCTTAATCCCAACTAACATTTCAATCTCTTTTCTTACAGAATAACTACACACGTTCTGGAAATCGGATAAGTAAGGAAATACCGGTCTCAACACTTATTATGCAACTCTCTGTGGTTATCCTTGATGAGAGCTCAAATGGATCGACGATAAGAATCTATAAATCAATTTTTGATTTGTACGGCACATTCTTCTTAACGTCGGTTGCCGACAGTTAGATTCAACTAAACCTTTTTCATTCGACAAACTCAAAGCCAAATATGACAATGCACAACGTTTGTTTTAACCCCTAGCGCAAGAAGTTTGACGTGTCTGTCTATGGCATCGTAGCTCATAAACGAATGGAGCTATTTGGTTTCGGTTTTTTTGTTGTTTGAAAGCTGACGTGCTCGATATTGATGGTCCATAGATATAATTTATGAAGGTTGACGAGTTTGGTGACTATCAGCGTATTAGTACTTTTCCTACTTGAAAAAAGAGTCTTACTAACTTTCACAGATCCTATTGAATTGAAATTTGGTTAACTGTAACGTCGGTGGTATTTCCAAGACATGCTAACATTGAGCTGATCCTGTACCATCAAATTGTCTGCGTGATGCTTAGTTCTTCGAAACTAACACCATATATACCGTGTCTGGACTTATAAGTATGGTTTCAATGAGATGGTGTTAGATATATTAAAATTAATGAGGCCGGGGGGCTTACATATTTTTTTTCAATTTTATATCAATGTACGAATGATGTGTTTTTTTGTTTATGCTGGCACGTCTACCAAGTTTTCAGTGTCTTGTAACTGCTCTGGTAATCGTAACGGGTTTAA
Source organism: Nymphula nitidulata (assembly GCA_947347705.1). Taxonomy (NCBI): domain Eukaryota; kingdom Metazoa; phylum Arthropoda; class Insecta; order Lepidoptera; family Crambidae; genus Nymphula; species Nymphula nitidulata. The sequence goes on along the minus strand of OX374626.1, from coordinate 15,509,423 downwards.
AATGATGATTATTGCATGTTCATTAAGGGCTTAGTATAACTTTTTTAGTAAGTAATTAAAATGTAAAAACTAGAAAAATTTCACGTCCTGAGGCGGGAAACGAAACCGCGACCTTTCGCAATCCAGGCGACTGCTCTGCATTTTAATTACTAAGTAATTTTCAAACTTTTAAAATAATGCTATAATCAATAATTAAGAATATTATTTTTTTATTTTACTTGGTGGAACGGTGATTTGGGTCTATTAAATGTCATGTGCCAGTTATGTAATTAGAAGCGGATGGCTTAAATCTAACATCAATACCAATCTGCCAAAGACATTCAGTGTAAATCCATTACTAGCCTATTAAGAATCCCTGGTCATAGTGCCATTTAAGAAACCATGAATGTAATTATCTTTTAAAGAGATATCGCGTCTTTAGTTTGAATATTATTGTTGTATATACTTTAATTCATTTCTGATAAAAGAAATTCATTTTAGATAAAAAAATAAAAAAATAAGTGTAAATATGATGTGTGGCAAAAGTATTTGTAAGAACATTGAGGAAGAGCAGGGCCTCCTAGTACATACAAGTACAATTATTTAAGGAGGTATCTGCCACTATAATAGTATTGCTTTGCAAGCAATAAAGTATTTTCACTTTGACTCTTTTAACAACATTGTTCAAGAATAACATTTTTGAATTGATTTTGAGTTTATGTTGTGGGGGTTGATTATTGATTAAATATAACTAGGAAAAAGTTTCGAAGTGATGTCAGTTAACAAAAACGATATTGGAGAGTAAGCTTACATTAAGAAACAAAAAGATTTTGTTCCATATTGCATCAACATAAGAGAGATCATTTTGCAGCTACTGTTCACCAAGAGATCTCTTTCAGCCATCCCTAATCTTAGTTTTGTTGATAAATAGTGCATATATTCCCTCCTTTAGTCATTTAAATTTTTATATTAATCATTTAAGCTGGTGATACAATTATGTACTCATAATAAAATGTAACTATTAGTACTTAATTTCATATCCAGCTTGTAAACGTCCCACTGCTGGGCACAACGCATGATGAGTTTGGGGCATAAACCACCGCGCGGGCCCAATACGGGTTGGTGGGTTAAAGCAGTTGCAGTAACAACCGGGACCAACAGCTTAACGTTCCTTCCGTAGCAAGGTCCACCGTGCAAAATTTGTAAACTCGAGCTCCAGCTCGAAATTAAAAATTTTGATTGACCCATCCCGAGCTCGACCACGGCGAAAGTTTAAGTTAAGAATACTACGCCACCGCTTCTCGTGAGTAATTTAGTTGAGTACTTAATTTAGATATAATGTTACTGAGTTGGTTTAGATTAACGTATGAAATTATAAATGTTGCCAATAGTATTAATTTATTGTTAAACTAAGCATTCCCCTTCCATATTTTAGAACTAAAGAACTTTTTTTAAATACAATGATGACTATTGATCGTGTCAGTCTTTTTTATTTTCCTTAACAGTTGATTTTTAAGATAACGCTCAGGGCCTGGCCAAGAACTCACCGTACGCGCGTCCTGCGACTCGCAAATTGGCAACCACTGCGCGCTGTCTCGATGTCGGCCTCGCAGTGCGTCGTCGTGACCGCGCAGTGGTTGCCGAGTCGCCGACGGCCGTCGCCGTCGCCGTCACGCGTGATGATAAATAAGTCGTCAGCCACGACATCACCGCGTGCGCGTCCTTCATGTTGCGTCTCGGCAACCGGCCTCTGTTCTGTAGCTAAGTAATTAGTGTGACTGTACGTTATGCACACCATTGCATATTATATGTACGCTAGGATAGTCTGTGTCACTTAAATACGCGGTCTGGAGTAATGTTCAAATGTAATGTCAATTAAGTTACATATAATCTGGGGTTGAAATAAAAAGATCCCAGCAATAGAACAACTGCGCGGTCATGCCGAAATCTGCGCTGTCTGCGCGCAGTCTTTCCTATGGCGCCATAGGAAAGATTGCCACAGGAAAGTGGTAGCCGAGACGCGAGACACCGGACTCGCGCGCGGTGTTGTAGCCTTATGGTAAACGGTTGTTAATGAAGTATTAGATTATCAGCGTTTTCTGTATATATTTTATCCAATATATTATAGCAGAGTTTGATTATGTTAAACACACTCGGCAGCAGGAATACAGATGTCCGAACTGTTTCTATAGAAGCCTTCCTTGCAGATACATTTAGGAGTGTAATCGCGGTAAGGCTTGTTACAAGGCGCCGGCGGTTTTTTTGCATCCCCACAATTCTCGGCGAGGCAGTTTGGTGGACTTGAGTTCCATACTTCATTGGGCCTCGTGCAGTTCACAGGCGCTATTGAAAAAGAAGATGAATATTAAATTCAATAACTTTAACATTATCAAACTTTAGAAACTAAAGACATCTTCGACAACCGCTACTTTAAAAGATTTGTTGTTTTTTGGTTTAACAGTCACTACTACAACATCCCTAACAATGCGTGAACTTTATTGGTTATGTTAGATTAGAGCTGTGATCAACTGTTTGTTAGACCATTTTTTTACTTTCATGTCTCAGTTTGAACCAACCCTAAACCGTTTTTTTTAAGACAGAACTGCTAATCAGCCCCATCACATATCGTTTGTTTATTGTAGTAAAGTTTGTCCTCGAAGTAGTTGTCGATGTTATGTCTCACGGCCTAAGCTGCATGGTGCTAAACGCGCAGAATCTTTTCAGAGGGTTAGGGTAAGCATTTTTCCACCCGAATTTTAAACGCCATATCTTACAGAAGATCACAGCCAAATAACATTACTTTGACGAACTGTGCTCCTGGAGTGAGTAGGTAAAGGCTGGCACACACGCGATAAGAATTCGTTACGATCCCACTGTACAGTTGGACTGCACATTTTTATCGCACAGATAAAATTTAAGGTGTGTGGTCACACAGGGAGCAGAGAAATTGGTCTTCTATACTGTCAACTATACGTGTCAGGCTTTTTCTCCAAGATCCTACGAGCTTTATATGCTACGCTAACCACTTGCCATCCAGCGGGCCTTATGTCTTTTCCCCTTGCCGTATAAAAAAGAAATATTTTGTAATATAAACAGCTGAGGAGTGGATCTCTCTGCTTGCCTCCAATTCCCGAATGCTATAATTTGGACATCTTCGAAGCTAGAATATTTCACTGTTTTCTTATAGTAGGAAAATGGTGTTTACAGGTATGAAAATATTACATTATGGGCTCTGTCAGCTTTAATGGGGAATGAAACAAAAACCCCATAAAATCTCAATTTCTAAATATTTTTTACTTATTATAATAACTATCCACCTATGATTACTCAGTCAATAAATAAGTCATTTTAATTATTTCTTCCTTTTAAAGTACAGTCAACTACTTTCATTTGAGATCTATTGTAAGTAAAATATCCTGAAGTGAGATATTAATATCATTTCTCGACATTTAAACAGTATTAGTGATAAGAAATTCTTAACCTTATTTATTATTCTGAGTGTTATGAGTAATGGAACATCCTCAGGATATTGGTCCCATATTAATGTTTGTGACTACTTCTAAATTCCTAACGCTTAAGTTTATTTTTTTTAAATATTGACCAAATTACTTACGACATTCAGATGCTTTTATGCACCGCCTATCATTCTGATTTTTCCTTAAGTAACCAGCTTTGCAGGAACATCCCGAAGGACAAGGGTATGGGGGATCACACATTATTATATCACGACTGTCGTTTTCTGGACAGAAACTTGTGGGACAATCAGCTTTACAGAACACAAATTGTTCATTTGCTGGACAGGCAACACCACCTTAAAATAAAACACAGAAAATTAACATTGAATGAATATAAAAGACAACACCAATCCATTTCAACTTAAAGGCCGAGTGTTTATTATGAGATGATAGCCCGCCGGCGCATTCACACAAATTGCATCTGATAAGAAAGATAGTCTTAAACGGGGTATAAGGGTAAAGATTTCGTGAACAAAGGCAGATGGCGTTGCTGGTCATCCACTAAACACGACTTGATGAGAAACAAATTTTGAAAATGCCAAATGAATTTTGAAGTGAAGTTTTTTCTCGATTTCAAATTTATTTAACATACCGTGTTTAAGATTAGCAGCACTGCTATCTGCCTGTGTATTAGAGAGCGTTTCCCTAATACTATGTACAGACAACAACACATCAAGTGTAACAGTTGCACTACGAAAGCCGCCTCTATTACGTCTCAAGGTCAAAATGTTACGCTTGATGTGCTGTCGACTGTACTTGTTTTCATTTCATAATCACACACAAAATGAGCCCAAATAGAAAATATAATAACACTAGGCTACATGGTAAATGGGTACCTGCTTCACAGATTGATGAAATTTCAGTCACAGGCAAAAAGATAACCACACTTTTGATATTTTGTGTGCCTTATTCCGTTTGCTTTAGGAGTCATTGACTGTCAAAAGTGTGAATATCTTAGTGCACATGACTGTCTACACTTGCATAATTCTTAAGCTGTCTCTCACCGGGGCAATCCTTCGCTAGAACACATTTGCCATTAGAAGACAGAAGATAGCCTGGCTTACACTGACAACCTGTTGACAAACACTTCTTGTTGCACGGGCCAGGCTCGGGGTTCTTGCAGGTCGCAGGACATGGGTTTGGGCAAGTCGTGTAGATCGCATTTGGATCGCCGTTGCAGTCTAATTTCGCTAAAACATTAAATATAAAAACCCGATGAAGAAAAAAACGTAAAAAGAGAAAATGTACCAAAAGTCAAATTGAAATAAAAGATATTCCGGCTGTTGGAGGTAAGATAGCCAGTTCCTCTGTGGTTGAGGAATCCGAGTGTACCTCGCTTCTATCGGCGGCCTTATCTTCACTTACCATCAGGTGAGATGAAGGCCAAGAGTTACCCCGTTGAGATAAAAAAAAATCGGTTTTGTAGTGGGAGCATAGTGAAGGAGTTGCAATAAATGAGTTTTCAAATCCTCTGTACTCGTACTATATGAGTCTAGCTGTTGATCCTTATTGTGATGATCCTAATTACCATCAGAACTTAGTATCTAGTTAAAGACAAGTCTTCTTACATATCTATTTGCACCATTTAGGATTTAGATCACCAATACAATTCTTCAGAAGATGTTAAAAAATGATACTATTTTTATTAGTGATCCAAATTCTGAATGGTGCAAATTCTTAAGAAAGGTTTTCAAAAGCTATTATAAATATTTTTTATTAATCTTTTAACCCCCAACGAAAAAAAGGGTATTATAAGTTTGACGTGTCTGTCTATGTATATGTGTATCGGTGTATCTGTGTGTCTGTGTGTCTGTCTGTGGCATGACAAATCGGTCCATTCGTTTAGGCGCTACGATGCTGCTGCCTAAACGAATGGACCGATTTGGATTGGTTTTTTTTTTGTTTGAAAGCTGATGTGACTACAATGGTTCTTAGCTATAATTTATGAAGATTAGTTCAAGTGTTTGATGACTATCAGCTCATTTTCTACTTTATAATAGGAGTTTACTGACTTTTACAGATCCGATTGATTTAAAATTTGGTGTACCGTCACTTCGGTGACATTCCCATGACATACTAACTTTGAGCTGATCCTATACCATCAAAAAGTTTGTGACATGCTTAATTCTTCAGAAAGTTACAGCAAACATAGCGTGTTTGGGCTCTTATAAATAGTCTTATTGAGATGGTGTTAGTTAGATAGATGATTAATGATGCCGGGGGTTACTTGAAATTTTTAATTTTGTAGTTATTACTAACGTGTTTTGTCATTTTTGGAGACTACCACACCGCGTGATCTTTTTATTTGCTTGAAAAGTACAACGTGCACAATGTAATAGACAGATAGACTTACGACAATCTGACTTCAAAACGCATTTGCCATTCAACTTTTTATAATTCTCTTTGCAAACACAACCAGGTGGACACGGGTAAGGTGGTGCGTTGCAAGAAAACTTTATGCCACCGTCACCACTTGGACAATTCGCTTCGTTTGGACATACAAATGCACAATCCACAAAGGTGTTGTTTCTCCCGCATGGATTTCCACCTAGAAATTACAATTACTGATGTTACAACGGCTGTAAGCATGCATAGGACCCGTTTAATTGTAAATTATACAAACATTGTGACCTCAATGCTAAAACAAGCAATGAAGATAGTAAAAGTACAAAATTTTACTATCTATATTGCTGGGATGGGATTTGGGCCAGCTCATGACTTTTTGTACAGTTATTTTCGTAAAATTTAACAATTTGTTAGTTGCACACGACTCCATGGAGTCTATAACAATTAAAAATTGAATGTTGAATATGTCTATTCCAGATATATTCAACATTCAATTTTTAATTGTGTTGCTTGATAGGATTAAGAAGCAAAAAAAATTTGATTTGAATAAAACCATCACAAAAGAAGCAATCTTAAAGAAAAAAATTACAATGTCAAAATACAGTAACCACTGTATGGTATGCGTTCTAAAAAAAATTTTCAAACATGAAATCGTAAAACAATCGGAATCCAATGTCCACGTCAGAATGCTGACGAGGCATTATTCCAGTGATTAACTAACACATCATTATGAACTATGCTTATGGATTGTTAAGTTTATTTTCTTTGCTGTTCCAATATTGACTGGTAGAGAATCCGTTTAATTAAGTCCGCCAAATTGTAACTTATTAAGTGCAATTAAAGATTAAATAAATAAATATTTGCACGATAGCCAAAATATGAAAACAATATAATCACCTGGGCATTTTTCAGGTAAAATACATTTTCCATTTTCTTTTGAGAGGATATACCCAGGCTCACATTGGCAACCCACCGGCTTGCAAACTTTTTTACATCTAGTAGCTTCTGGGTTGGCGCAAGTTGGTGGACATGCCCAGGGACAGGCTTTGATTATAGCGTGTGGATCTCCGTTACAGGAATTTTGTACTAGAAAAGGCATTTCAACAATTTAGCTAGAATTCTAACTTCATAAATTCTTAAATAGTTTTATTTAAAGAGTTGTCTACTTACTAGGACATTCTTCTATTTTGACACATTTGCCTTCTTTCTTTGAAAGAATGTAACCTTTTTGACATTGACAACTATCAATGTTGCTGGTTGCTGGTTCTACGATGGGACAGTGTCGTGGATTCGGCACTGCACAAGTTTCTCGGCATTTGGGAGGAATCTGGCAAATTGGTGCTGTAACAAAAGTATAATATTTTATTCAAATCTATGTCCAAACATTTGACGAACGAAATAGTGCAGCACTGGATAATAAAAGCACGGGATATAATACTAGACTTTACTGCAAATTCAACTTAAGTCCACTTCTGGGAATATACAATATTGATAATAAACTTCAGTAACCCTGAATTACCCTTGCAGTGATACAGTGTTTTGAATATCTAGTACAACATTTCTAATAAACAACGCAGCTAAATGACTTTTTACCGTGTGAGTGTAGGGTTCAAAGATATCTATTATCCGAAGAAAATGCGAAAAAAATGTTTTTTAAAGAAAAATATCGCCAATTAGGTATGAGATAAGCAATCATTATTCCTAGTGACATACCTCTAGTTATGTCCTGTTTAATTTTTCTCAAGTATTCTGTGACCTACGATCTCTAAGTTTGCGCCGCGCGGCTTTTCCGTTGTAAACGAACAAACCGAATCCAATAAGACTACAAGCATAAGCAAGTCAGGCTAGGCTAGGTAATTAGTTAAGAGGATTTTTCGAAAAGTCTAATAATAATTAAGTAAGAGCAATTTTTAACCTTTCATGCAAATAAAAAAATCGCCAGTAAATTCCTAATAGAAACCCCCCATAAACACACACTTGTCGGGTGTATTATTGGAAATAAGAATTCCCCGTGACACACCTGGCGTTAGTGTTGTCTTATATTTTCGCGAGCTCTTTTGAAATAAAACCACTTTACCGGATTTAACACGCGTTTAAATATATTATTATGTTACATTACCCGATGATTCGATTACCTTACAGCGATCGCGGTCACAGGAAGACTGAAGATATCAGTTGTGTTTAAATATGTTACTTTGTGTCTTATTTTAAGTGGTCTGATTCACACAGACGGAGCTCACGGTTGTTATATCTTGATATTTAAATGAGAGATCAACAGTAATATTTTTAGATTTTATTTAGACTATTCAGGTTAATCATTACAATATAATTCTACACTTACATAAAACTTAATACTCTCTATATCTAAACTTGACATAAGCAACCAGTGTTGCTAACACAATGGTGTTGCCACCATAACACCTCCCTCCTAAAGATATTGATATTACAAATTCAATTTAATAATAGGCTTAATAGCTCTGCCACTTCTAGTACACACTTTGCTATTTGATTGAGACCTTTGAGGGGCATCACTATTACTTTGAACATTAACATTGCACTGTTTTGACTGTTTGTTTAAATTTACATTAGGAGTTAAACTGATATTATTTAAAGCAGAATTACTATTTTGAAAATATTCAGGCAACATTTGATCAGGACAATACACTAGATCTTGTGAATTATTTTTAGTAAATGACTTTTTTAACTGTGAACTATTTTTTCTTATTTTCCCTCCCCCTTGTTTCTCAATTATGAAAGATCTTGGTTGATTACATTTATTAATAATTTTAGCTTTTTGCCATTTATATCCATCTCTAAAAACAACATCATCTCCAAGTTTAAAATTTACATTTAGTCTTCTAGCTTTTTTTATCATAAAACTTTTTAGTGAGGGATTGTTTTAACAAAAGTTTATTGTATACATTTTCTTGTATCTGAGGTTTTAACACATTTAAATTACATGGAGCTACTCTCACATTTCGGCTATTCAATATTTGTGATGGAGAAACATTTAAACTTGTAAGTGGTGTATTATTATATTCCATAATACCTTCCAAATAATCTTTACCCTCCTCCTTATATTTCTTTAAAATCATTTTACAAATATGGACAGCTTTTTCAGCCATGCCATTACTTTGAGGAAAGTGTGGAGTGGAAGTAACCAAATTTATATCTTTAGACTTAAAATAACATTTACACTCATAAGATGCAAAAGGAACATTATCCGCAATAATTTTTAAAAGATATCCGAAACGTGTGAAAACTCTTTGCATAGCCTCAATTACTGATTTTGAAGATTTACTTTTCAAAGGCAACAATTCAATCCAATGTGAAAAATAATCAATTATTACCAAGAAACAGTTACCACTAAAATCTAATATATCTGAACCAATTTTCAAAAATCTTTCTTTAGGTACATTACGGGGCAATGTACCTAAAGACGGTGGTTCTTTAAAATTATTAGGACTATATTTCTCACAAGTCCTGCAGCATTTTACATAGTTAAAAATATCAGATTTCATATTCTCCCAACAGAATAATTGTTTGGCACGAGAAAAAGTTTTAAATATTCCAAAATGACCTTTATGTACCACTTCAAGAACATAAGACTTAAGAGATATAGGGACTATGATTTTATTTTCTATGAATAACAATCCATCTTGCATATATATCATATCTTTAAATTTTTCAAAATATTTGAACTCTTTTGGCACTGTTTTTGGCCAACCGTGATAGTAAAAATTACAAATTTGACTTAAAATTTTATCATTACAGGTAGCATTTCTGAAATTTATTTTTCTTTCAGGTGACATGGGTAAGTATTTAGATACAGTATGTACCATTTGCAACATCTCATTATCATATTCTGTTACATTTAAACTATTTCTTGACAACATGTCAGCAAAGTGGATTAACTTACCAGGAATGTAATAAACATTTAAATTATAAATTAACAGTTTTAATCTCAATCTCTTCAATCTTGGTGATCCCAGTTTGCTTACATGTTTTGACATTATAGGTATAATTGGTTTATGATCAGACTGAACATCAACTTCTGTACCATAGATATATTTATGGAACTTCTTGCAGCCAAAATAAATTGCTAGCAACTCTTTCTCAGTCTGTCCATAATTCAATTCAGTGTCATTCATAGTACGAGACGCACAAGCTATCAATCTTAAAACTTTGTTATTATCTTTTTGAAACATACAGCAACCCAGACCATATTTAGAAGCATCACACTGCAAAATTACTTTTTTATTTGGGTCAAATGGTGCAAGAGCTGGAGCATTACTTACTCTGCATTTAAGTTTTTCAAAAACATCATTATGAATAGGCAGCCAAGAAAACTCAACATCTTTACGCAACAATTTAAACAGCCGGGCCATCAGGTCACCCATATCTGGCACATAACGCCTAATATAACTGAAAGAACCTATCATACTTTTTAGCTGTTCTTTAGAAGTTGGGGCTTTTAACTTTATCAAGGACTCAGCTCTACTTGTATCTATAGACATACCTTTTTCATTAAAAATTTGACCTACATATTTGACCTCATTTTGTCTAAATTGAAACTTATCCTTATTGAATACAATACCCAACTTACGAGCTTTCTTTATTACACTTTCCAAAGCCTTATCATGATCGGCTAGGCTGGTACCCATAACCAAAATATCATCAGCCCAACAAATAACATTTGGAATCATACAAAAGTGAGTTTCAAGAACTTCTTGGAAGAGTTCAGGTGCATGCATGAGACCGTAAGGTAGTACTAAGTATCTGTACACTCCATAGGGTGTAGCAAAGCAACATTTCCATGAAGACACTTCATTTAACCTTAGATGATGGAAACCTTCACTTAAATCTAGCACTGAAAAATATTTATTACCTTGTAACTTACATATTAATTCATCTAAAGTAGGTAAAACTTTGGGTTTCTTGATAATATATTTATTTAAGTCAGAAGGATCAAGGCATAATCTTACCTTACCATTAGGTCTTTCAACAATCACAAATTTGTTAACACATGCATTACTATTAATATTTTCTGCCTTCACTATAGCTTTTCTAGACTCTAATCTTTCTAATTCATATTTCAATGAACTTAACATTTTATTAGGAATTTTTTGTGAGGGATGGCATATCTGTGTTTCCATATTTCTAGTGACAATATCAAAAATACCAGGAACTTTCCCTATTCCTTTGAAAACATCTATATTTTGTTGAACAAAAATTTCTTTTTCATTATCAACACATGAAGTTACAGTATGAATTCTTTGTATCAAATTTAATGCAACACAACCTGGTAGTCCTAAAAGCATAGACTTGCATTCAACAATAACAAAATTTTCATAACATTCCTTATCTTTAAATTTACAACATAAATTTATCATTCCAACTGGTGACACTTTATTTCCCTGAAAAGACTGTAATTTTATACTTGTTTTTAACAATTTTAAATTTTGTTCATTATTTATTTTACTGAACAGCTCTAAGGGCATTATACTTACATCTGCACCTGTGTCTAATTTACATTTAACAGACAAATTTTCCATAATAATATTTTCATACCATTCATTTTTATCTGTACACTTAGATTTAGATAACACTGCTGAAACAGCGGAAACTATTTCCACTTTCAGAACTTGTATCATTACACTGCACTTCTTTCACTTTCTTTTTATATCTATTTACTTTACAACTGACCGCAAAATGATTTTTCAGCCCACATTTCTTGCATACTTTCCCAAACGCAGGACAACGTTTTGTGCTTGATAATTAGTACTTGAAGTTGCACACACTTCATTTGTGATAGAATTCATCTGCAAAACCTGTTTTGTTGCATGCTCCTTAGTTTGGCAGAAGCGAATTACTTTTGCCAAGGTCAAATCCTCTAATCTTAACAGTGCTTCTTGTGCACTTTTGTCATAAATTGAACAAACTATATGGTCCAGCATCATCTCTTCCTCATCCTTATAATTGCATGATTTTATTAAATGTCGACACTCTGTTAAAAAGAGATCAAACGGCTGACCTTCCTTTTGTTTATTTTCTCTAAACTTAAACCTCTCGAAAACAATATATGTTCTTGGGATGACATATTTAGATATTCCTATAATAACCTCGTCATAAATTTTAAAATTTTCAGAACTCAAAGGTAGTGTAGATACTATTTTAGAGGCATCCGGGCCCATCATATTTCTCAGTAATGATAATTTAACTGAATCTGGTGCATCATTATTGTTAGTTACAGTTAGGTAATCCTCAAACAACGATAGCCAAACCGCCATTCCGTACTCACGTTGGAACCGGACAAAAATTAAATTTGGAGGTAACTTCACCTGAATATTCTGCGATAATCTCTCCACCTTTGGTTGCGTAGACTGCGCCATGTTATATCTTGATATTTAAATGAGAGATCAACAGTAATATTTTTAGATTTTATTTAGACTATTCGAATTAATCATTACAATATAATTCTACACTTACATAAAACTTAACACTCTCTATATCTGAACTTGACATAAGCAACCAGTGTTGCTAACACAATGGTGTTGCCACCATAACAACGGTGTCAATTTGTCGGACAGTCTGAAGACGGGCTTGGGACTTGATTATTCGCATAATCCTAAGCTGGTGGCCAAAGCCTAACCAATAACGTAACATATAATTAATCGCGAGTTGAATTCCTAAAGTGGTATCATTTCACATCTGGCGGTGCCTTATGGAATAAACGGAATATGCTATATCACCTGGTGCGGGACACTCGTCATTGGGGATGCAAACGCCTTCGGAATTCCTCAAGTAGCCATCAACGCAGTCACACCCAGGCTCGGCAGGCTGTGGTTCACACAAGTAAGTCGTATAGATGATGTCACAGGACTGTGGCGGACATATTGTTCGGTTATATGTTGCAACTTCATTTTCACCACATTCCGGTAGAACTGGGCCTGAAATATTATTTAAAATTATTAATGATCTGCTAATGTAGATCAAATTGTATCTGATGCTACTAACCAACGAAAATCATTTCTCTAATGAGGTGATAAATATAAAGTCAAACAATAAATAACAACAACAACAATTTAATCACATTTACATATAAGATTTTGTGCGTTTATACGCCTACGTTCCAGACGCCTACGATTAATGTTGTGGAAAGCAGTGAAGACATTGGTGGGTTACACCTGCCCCCTTATTCTCAACTGTCGGAAAGAATTCGAATTTCGGAAACTCTATATCTGTTACTTTTTATCGCGCTGCGTCAAAGCGAGACGGCATGTGACTTTTCGAATCGAATCCGTGATCCGACAGTTGAGAATAAGGGGGCTGGTGTTTCAGTGACGTCACGGTTATCGCGTCTGGCCGGACCCCAGGAGACGCGGGTTTAGTTTCCGCCTAAAGCATATTTTTCCAACGTTTTCTTTCTTTATTTATATTTCTCAAAACAAATAAATATTATTCTTAATTTTTGATTTTAACATTATTATAAATGTTTGAAAAACTACTAAGTAATTAAAATACAATAAAACTAGAAAAAATTCACGTCGTTCATTTCGTTTCCTGCCTCAGCTGTGCGATTCTCTTAAGTCAGCAGCCATGAATTCGTGGCTGTCGGCAGCGCCGCCATACATTTGGCGTTTGTTTGACAACCGTTGGCGACACTAGCGTTCCGACGACGAGCACGGCGTGAACCGGTACTAAAAAGTTGTCGATTTTTATATCTTTATGTAAAAATCAATCAAATATTGAATGAAGTCATTGCGATACAATATTAACACAACGAAAACGAAATCAAAAAATATTGATTGTACTTCATGTCGGATAACCAAAACAGAGACTATCATACACAGCCTAGAGACCGATGTCGAGATTAGTGAATACGCTTTTGCGCAGCGCAGTGCGCACGCGTCAAAACCAATGGCAGCTCGACGTCTTATCAGACGTCAAGCTCGATGTCGAATATTTTTGTTTGTGAATCACACTGCAGGACGAGAAATTTTTCTAGTTTTATTATTTTTATTAGTTTTATTATTACTTAGTAAATTAATATTACCTTTCGAGTAATATCGATTCTAATATAGTATTATAACTATTTTCAGTCATATAGGTAGTATAATATCTTTGAAGGTGATTTTATGATCAAATTAAAATTATTTTTTCAATTGAAATTTAAATTATTAATTTACCTGATTTGTACTCTATTGACTACTTATCATACTTAAGTTAATGAACTCTATTGACTACTTATTATACTTAAGTTAATGAACTTAGTGGGACGTACGTGTATACAGGGTGGTGCCGTCAATGCAACAATAAATTTAAACATGGGCTATATTAGTCTATAGAAATGGTTTGCCACTTTCAAAAATATCGTACCTATTCATTTGATAATTTTATGACATTTGTATGGAATAGTGTAACGTTGGCAGCATTATTTTCTCACGACATTTACAAATGTCATGAAATTATAAAATGAATACGATATTTTTGAAAGTGGCAATGCATTTCTATGGACTAATATAGCCCATGTTTGAATTTATTGTCGCATTGACGGCACCACCCTGTATACACATACGTCCCACTACTAGGCACAGGCTTTCCTACATAGGAGAAATACAGCAAGAGGCTGGGCTAAAACACCACACTGGCCAAATGCGGTTAGTGTTACAACTGGCACGGGGGAGCTCGAGATTACAAACTTTCAATTGACCTATTTGGAATCAATCATGACTAAAATTGCCTCACTCAAAGTCTCAAACCAGCAGCGGACAGCGAAACGTAAGCTGTTAACGCAAAAAGAGAAAGACTAAAAGGAATTTACAGAGTTATTCAAAGTCTTTGGCAGGTCGGCTTTTTCCGCCCCAGGATATGATTTTTTACATACAGGGTAGTGCCATCAATACGAGAATAAATTAAAACATGGGCTATCTCTTCCCACTTTCAAAAACATTCTATTCATTTGATAATTAATAAAACAAATTAATTATTAAAATTATCAAACGAATAAGATGTTTTTGAAAGTGGCAAGTCATTTCTATGAACTAATAAAGCCCATGTTATAATTTACTGTCGTATTGACGGCACCAACCTGTATCACACATAATTTACATATATCTCTAATCTACTTTGTGCTATAAACAAAATCATGACATGTGTTCTACAGTTCCCACGGAGCCACAATGCGGTGAAAATGAGGTGTACTCCGATAAGAAAAAAGTCTGCCCGCCTCAGAGCTGTGAGAGCCTCTACCTCACTTACTTGTGCGCGAGTGGGGATCCTGAACCAGGGTGCAATTGTGTTGACGACTACTTGAGAGACGCGGACAACATTTGTATCCCGAGCGAAGAATGTCAAATACGTGAGTTCTCATCTTGCTACATCAAAATTTTTTTTAGGGAAATTAGCAACGAGAGTTAATTTGACTTTAAACCGACTATGCGATCTGAAGTCAGCAGTCTTGAGGTCGTGGCTGTGGCAACGTTGTACTTAATACCTTTTGGCGTTTGTTTGACAACCATTCGAAAACCATTGGTGACACTAGCGTTCCGACGATGAGCACGGCGTGAGCAGGAACTAAAAAGTTGTTTATTTATTTAGCTATGTGTAAAAAAAATTTAAACAAAAATTAAAACCGACTTCAAAAAACTGAAAAGGATAAAATAATTAAATTTATTTTTTGTTTAAATTTTTTTTACATATAGTTAAATAAATAAACAACTTTTTTCGGCATTTTCGGCTCCGTTGGAACTGTAGAACACATGCCATTATTTTGTTTAGCACAAAGTAGATTAGAGATATATGTAAATTATGTGTGATACAGGTTTGTGCCGTCAATACGACGGTATTAGTTCATAGAAATGACTTGCCACTTTCAAAAACATCTTATTCGTTTGATAATTTTAATAATTAATTTGTTTTATTAATTATCAAATGAATAGAATGTTTTTGAAAGTGGGAAGAGGTAGCCCATGTTTTAATTTATTCTCGTATTGATAGCACCACCCTGTATGTAAAAATCATGTCCTGCGGCGGGAAAAGCCGACCTGCCAAAGACTTTGAATAACTCTGTAAATTCCTTTTAGTCTTTCTCTTTTTGCGTTAACAGCTTACGTTTCGCTGTCCGCTGCTGGTTTGAGACTTTGAGTGAGGCAATTTTACACCCTGTATAGCTAAGTTAGGTAAAGATAAGCATTGCTTTTTAAAGATATTTTGTAACTTTATTTTATAAATTTAATAAATATTTGAATAATATTTCGAAAAATATCTAGTCACGTCCTGGGGCTTGTAGTGACCTTGCGTCGACACGAGCAGTCTCCCGATTGTGAAAGGTCATAACAGCTACCGAGAACTGTCGATAATCATATGAAATTCTTCACGTCTTTATGTTTTTCGTTTTAACCTATTTTCATCAAAAATTGGATATTCAGTATGTTTATCTTTTTAAGTAGTATTTTTCCTTGCATTCAAACCCGGGTTGCAGTAGAAATAGTGCCAGCTGAGCTAAGAGAGAAAACTGTCAGTTCTTATCGCCGTCTCGACATGAAATGGAGATTATAACCGACAATTTCTTCTCTTTGTCGTTTTGTATGTCAGTAACCGGCAAAGATGCAGAGAGAATATTCTTTGGAGCCCAAATGAGATTGGATGCCCTAATGAGACCCAAACCTAAATGTAGGTAATAAGTAAAGTGATAAATGTAACCTCAAACAATAAACAACTTACAAAACAATTTAATCACATATCTAATATTTTTTGCGTTTATAACGCCTACGTTGCAGACGCCTACGATAAAAGTGGAAAGCAGTGAGGACATTGGTGGCCGGACCCCAGGGGACGCGGGTTCAGTTTCCGCCTAAAGCAAATTTTTTTTATCGTTTTCTTTCTTTGTATGTATTTCTCAAAACAATTTAATATTCCCTACGAGTGTTATCGATTCTATACCCCAAGCACGAAAATTTTTAAATTTCGAATCGTAATCGTATCGTTCAGGCACGCTTAAAATTTCAAACAAAAGCCAGACAAAGGCTGACGTAATTACTCGGTACGATAGCAATTCGAAATTTAAAAGTGTTCGTACTAGAGTTACACTAATAAGTGCTATAATTTAGTATAATAATTATTTTTAATCATATAGGTAATAATATCTTTGAAGGTGATTTTATTATCAAATCAAAATTATTCATCAAACAAAAGCACTAACTTATGATAAGTAGTCACTAGAGTACAAATCAGTTAAATTAATAATTTAAATTCTATCAATTATACTACAAATATTATCAAAACAATTTAAAAGTTACGGTAAAAATACCAAAAATTAAAGTTATTAAATTTAAGGAAATGAAAAAAAAAACATTTTTCCTTAACTTTATTTTATCTTCTAGTTTTCTAGTCTAGAATATTTTTTAAAATTTCTTACGATTATCCATACTAACATAAGTCGATCTGTCTGTCTGCTACATTTTCACGCCTAAGCCGCCGAACATCCCAAAATCAATTATCAAAAAAAACTTTTTATAATAATTACCGGGACAATCCTCAGGCAAGACGCATTTTCCGTCAGATGACAACAAATATCCCGGGTTGCACTCGCAACCAGTCACTACACACAGTCTGGTGCAAGGCCCGGTAGGCGTGGGGTTGTCGCAAGTCGGTGGGCACGGGCTCGGACACGACTTGTTCGTTGCGTTTGGATCTCCGTTGCATCCAGATATTGCTACAATATTGGAGCTTAGTAAGTGATAGAAAAAAATATAAAATATTGATAAGAATAAAAACAGCGGCTAAGAATGTGTCCTTTGAATTTAATCGCGATTGTCTAAACAGAGTTTTATGAATTAAATCTGCAAATATTAATTTTTTTTATTTAGAAATTGATGTACAGGCAACAACACGTCAATTGTATCAGTGGTACTACGAAAGCTGCCTCTAATAAGAATGCGGTAAGGGCGGTCTCAAAGTCAAACTGTTACGCTTAATGTGCTCTCGATTTTACATACACAAACAACAAAAGTAAATAAATAAAAATATTTCGTAAAAGTTCATGTAACAATATTACGTGGTTTAGATGTCCCACCCGTTCCTGAATGAGTTTTGGGCCGTGACGGTGTCGATATTCCATCAGCTGAAAAAAATGTTTCATAATGACATTTACTTAAATTTAATTTTTAATTTAAATTTAAGTAAAAGCCACAGTAACCGCATTGTGGCTCCGTTGGAACTGTAGAACACATGTCATGATTTTGTTTATAGCACAAAGTAGATTAGAGATATATGTAAATTATGTGTGATACAGGTTTGTGCCGTCAATACGACAGTAAATTATAACATGGGCTTTATTAGTTCATAGAAATGACTTGCCACCACAGAACATAAGAGAGAGATCTCTATGTTCTGTGCTGTAAATTCCTTTTAGTCTTTCTCTTTTTGCGTTAAGAGCTTACGTTTCGCTGTCCGCTTCTGGTTTGAGACTTTGAGTGAGGCAATTTTAGTCATGATTAATTTCAAATAGGTCAATCGAAAATTTGTAATCTTGAGCTACCCCGTGCCAGTTGTAAGGGCCTGGCCACGAACTCACCGCACGCGCGGCGGCGGCGGCGGCGAACTGGCAATCACTGTGCGCTGTCTCGATGTCCGCCTCGCAGCGTGTCATCATGACCGCGCAGTGGTTGCCGAGTCACCGCCGCCGCCGCCACCATCTTTATAAAACAAAATTTTAAACAAAAATTAAAAACGACTTCAAAAAACTGAAAAGGATGAAATAATTAAATTTAAGTAGGTATTCATCCCCTAGAAACATATTTTTGGAGTCGGAGCTTTACTTTCTATTGTTTTTGGAAACCACTTAGCACCAACTCCAAAAATATGTTTCTAGGGGATGAATACCTACTTAAATTTAATTATTTCATCCTTTTCAGTTTTTTGAAGTCGGTTTTAATTTTTGTTTAAAATTTTGTTTTCACAATTTTTAGTGATAACTTTCTACCGTCGGAGCTAGATGGGTGACTATCAACTTATATTGTTTCCTACTATCGTATCGTTTCACTAAAAAGTCATTGGAAAAGCAAAAATTCGCAATTTCGCTTATGTAGACGATTTCATAATTTCAGTTTTTTTAAATTTAAAACCAAAGTACCCAACTGTTTTTGAAAAAATTTTTATGGGACCAAATGGCAGCTATTCCGCATCGAACAAAAAAAGAATCACGTAAATCGGATTAGTAATCTCGGCGTAATCGGTGTACATACATAGAAGAAAAAAAAAAAAAACATACCGGCCGAATTGAGAACCTCCTCCTTTTTGAAGTCGGTTAAAAAGCGATTCATATTCCGCTCGGTTCAGTATTGCTTCCTAAACTATATCACTGTCATAGTCGTAGATAGCGTCGTAGTACGAATTAACGATTCTACTCAGTTTAGGTCCTAAACTGGATCGCGATAAAAGATGGTGGTACGGGTGCAGGCCGTAACAGTAACCGCATTTGGCCAGTGTGGTGTTTTAGCCCAGCGTCCTGCTGTATTTCTCTTATGTAGGAAAGCCTGTGCCTAGTAGTGGGACGTATGTGTATATAGTTAAGTTGGATTAAGATAAGCATTGCTTGTTAATTACTTATTATTTTTTCATTTTTTTTATAATTTTACTTAATATTAGAAAAATATCTAGTCACGTCCTGGGGCTTGCAGTGACCCTGCGTTATTACACGAGCAGTCACCCGATTATGAAAGGTCATAAGAGCTTCTGAGAAGTGTCGATAATCATATGAAATTCTTTATGTTTTTCGTTTTAACCTATTTTCATCAAAAGTTGGATATTATGTTAATCTTTTTCAGTAGTATTTTTACTTGCATTCAAACCCGGGTTGCAGTAGAAATAGTGACAGCTGAGCTGAGAAAGAACTGACTGACAGTTGTCAGTTCTAATCGCCTTCTCGACACGAAATGGAGATTTTAACCGACAATTTCTTCTCTTTGTCGTTTTGTATGCCAGTAACCGACAAAGATGCAGAGAGAATATTCTTTGGAGCAGAATAAATAACATTTTAAAATCCGGCGCCCATCCTTAAAATTGTTTTTAAAACTCCTAAAGATGTTTTTTTTTTTTTTAATCTATATAAAAACTGATTTGTTATAAGAGAAAAAAAGTTTTTTGAATTAAGGGGTTTACACCGCACGACTTTTCATACAAAATTAAAAGTCGTAAATTTTGGAAACTAACAGACTGAATCTAATAAGACTTTCTATTTAGTTAAAAGATGATTTTTCGAAAAGTTTAACTAGTATTATAACTTAGCGCAGTATGATATAATTAACATTGTGAGGGCTGGTACGTATTGTAGATTTTATAAAAATCCGTATTCAGGTAACCAGGCCCGCACCGCGAATCAACAAAATTAGTGTTCATTATTGACTGACTTAACCTACAGTGAGATTGTGAACCTCAGAGTTTGCACTTAATTTTAAGAACTACAACAGTATCAAAAATAAACTTAATATGTGTGTCTCCGAAGTTCGTGTTCGTGAGTATTGTGTGGATGTGTGAATGTGTGTGCCTCGTGTGTATGTGTAGTGTGTGTCGATTATTCCCATTTTACTATTACAATAAAATAGAGAGTATTGTATTATTGTAATCACTACTACCTTTTAATAAAAACTTTTTTTTACTCTAAATTTTTCTTGAATACGCCCGAAAAAAAGTTTTATTAAAAACATTTTTGAACTAGCCTTTCTTCAACAATATATCTAAAGGCCCATTTACACGATGCAAGTTTCTTGTCAGTAGCAAGAAGGTTTTTTTTCATCGTTTTCTCTCTTCATTTGTATTTCTTACAATAATGTTGGCGTTATAAACGCACAAAAGCAAGCATTTTAGGCGCATAAAATTAGCTTACCCTGGACATAATTCAATAACTCGTTGATTATATTATTTGATCGGATATTTATATTAAGTATCAAATATTATTAAGATATGTGATGTAAAAAATTTGCGATCGTAGCCGTTTTTTATAAAAATCATGATATTTCGTATAATAAATAACTTTTTCATAAAAGCAAAACAGGTAACCAAAAACCTTGTTAGTATAATTTTGAGATGCATTTAAATGCTATCACTTAGTACCAAAATTAAACTGAAATCAAATTCACATGTGTGATTTTTTTTACAGTATTCATCTAATCTCAATATCTAGATAAGCAAAAATGATAACTGTGATGGTTGAAGCTTATTATACTTTTTTGCGTTATTTTAGCCATTTCAGACAAAAATTAAACATTTATTTTTTACGTTTTAGAAATAATGTATTTCTCATTAGTTAAAAATCGTAACTATGAAATTTTGGGTTAATAATAAGTTTTGGTGTGCTACAATTGTGTTTTCATCAAAATTAAACACGTTGATGTCACGCTTATGAAATAGCAAATATAATTGAAAATACGCGCAAGCGAGTAGTAGAGCGGGATGCACGCGGTGGGTGCGGGGCGGGATGAGAGCGCGGCGCACGACTAGATTCTGGCAGGCTGGCGGCCGTATATTATTAGGCCGTAAATTTGTTTAATATAAAATCAATCACCTTTCTTTTAAGACCTTGCTAATAAGACCTACTTTATCTATGTATTCTGTGGACCTGCAGAGTCTTTTTAAAGAACCACAGCAACATAGAATCACTTATCATTTTTATAATTTGCTTGTTGTCACCTACATGTTTTTACTAAAAAAAACTATAATAAAACTGCGAGCTTGTAATAGGTACCTACGTGATTCCACGAAAATCGTTCAACTCATTATGAACAATTTAGTTATTATCAATCTAACGAATAATAATTCAGTGAAATGTTCGCCCTAGTCGAACTAAAGTCAATAAATAGAATACAAATTTACAAAACAACTGAACACTAAACGGAAGACAGATTTTAAAGAGTACAGGATAAGGTCAACATTCCTATGTTACAAAAACGCTCAACAGTAATAATAATATGCCGTAAGTCGCTAAATTGTTTTCCCGTGCGGTCGCATCGCTAAGCAGTGACGTAGGAACTGATGGTTTTTAGTGAGTGTGCCATTCGGAAAGTCTCACATAACCCAACTGTATCCCCTTATCACAACTGGGTAGCTATAAAAGCAAAAAAAATGTATAGTAATTGAAAACCCCCTCCCTTTTGACCGATTGATCTGAAATTTAGTTTATACAGTATACCTTTATTTCTGATGACAAAACAACAATTATGTACTACATTCAATATCATTACAAATCCAAGATGGCCGCCACCACGAAATGGCGGATTACCTTTTTATTTGTTATATTTAATAAGTCTAATATCAATAGCCTACCACCTCAAGGTGACTATCTGGTTTACTTCAGAAATCGTCGGACTCTTGCCAAGTTGCCTTAAGCCCGTCAAGAATTAGATTCCAGACATATGTAATTGATTTTTTCTTGGCTGGTGGGATAAGTAGAGTCTGGCCAGTGAAACGTGTCACTGAGAAAGAGCGGCAATTTTAAAAAATCTTTAGCTGTAAACACTTATTTCGCAAGGAATAAATAGTCTTGATACTTCGTTTTTTAAGTATGTAAATAATTTATTTAAATGGATGCCTACCTTATTAAATACATAATATTCTAAATACTATTCTAAAACAAAACTGTTTTGATTGACCCATCCTGGGATAGGCCATGGCGACAGTTGCATTGTTTCCGTAATCGAAACCAGAGTGCTCAAACCACTAGGCCACCGAGCTCCCTCACGAGTGTTTAAAGTTATTAGGGTTTTAAAAACCGTCGGGTATCAGATACATGGCCACAATGACGCGGAGTAAAACCTATTTTAGCTTTAAACATTTTATACATGGTGAATCGCGCGTGCATTAGGAATGTTTTTTTTTTAAAAAAAAGAAATCAATAATAAAAACAATTAAACATTTATAATTTTAATACTCTTTTAGATGTTCTAATGGTTATTAAAACACAAGGTGATATCTTTTTCATAAACTTTAGTAGACTTAATATATTATGGGTATAGATCATGGATATATCATCCTTGGTATAGATAAAATAGATTTGATGAGCATTATTGAGTTAGACCATATGATAGAACAAGTGGGGCTGTAGGTAGGCAAGCTATCACTACATTAAAGTTTTTATCCCAGCTTGCCTTAAAATATTCGAATTGTTGTATGATTTAGTGCTAAATAGAACTTCAAAAACTATTCCACTTGTCTATTCTCTATGTAATTAGAAAAAGAAAAGTGTGATATTGAACTTGACGTAAATTTCATCATCATCATATTAGCTGACAGATGCCTACTACTGGGCATAGGCCGACGATACTTTAAAAATAAATAAATTATAAAAATATTATCCTTCACTTTAATTTGTTAACATAAAATAATGCACTGGAAAAATTGAAATAAAATCTATACTACATAACACAAATTTTAATATTGAATCTTAATTTTTTAAATCACAATGTTTACTTACTTCACTTACTTAAAGTCTATTTTTATGTTATAAATAGCATACCTAATTGTAATTAATTACCAGCTATTCACTACCTACTAGTCATTATAGACGCTTACAAGCTGAATATCAGAACGGGAAAAAAGAGGATAAAAAGTAATGGGCGGGTATAAAATAAAATTTGAAATAAGGCATATTTAATAAGTTGTTCAGGATGATTCATAATCAAAGTCAGAATCTAAATACATCTGTTGTCATGAACAAAGCACAATAACATTTGTATGGGTACTCTTGGAATGTTACATTATTTTTTATTAACCATTTCCGAATATCACCTTTGCTATTAGACATTGTGGGAGGT
This sequence comes from Nymphula nitidulata, assembly GCA_947347705.1. NCBI lineage: Eukaryota > Metazoa > Arthropoda > Insecta > Lepidoptera > Crambidae > Nymphula > Nymphula nitidulata. The sequence continues at coordinate 15,485,773 of OX374626.1, read as the reverse complement.
TTGTTTGTTAGTCTCACAGGGTAACTTGCATTGCATTATACATAAAAATTACACATGGCTTTGTTAGGATAGGTGGATATTCCCTTATCCATTTCAAGAAGTTTTATGCATTCATGTCACCATGGTAATCAGCTGATTTGGATTTTGCACTGAAAACTATAATAGCACCAGGCAGAAAACCTTCTTCAGATCTTGCATGCAACATTTCAGGCTTCTCTAAGTTTTAAGTGAATTAATATTTTGACATTTAATTCTTCATATACACTTTCTGAAAATAACCGATAAACATGAATATTATAAAATATTGGATTTTATTAGGTAGGTGATGTAGGCAGAAAACAGAAAAGTATCAAGCCATAACGCCCTGAAAACAATAAACTAACCTGTAGCGAACGTATTTCCTCGAAATGTCGAATTTTCTCTACAGATTTCCGATTAAATTCACTTTATACATCTTTGTATTTATGTATCATACTGTATACAAGCTTTCGAATAGTACTTTTTATTGATTTCGACATTATTTTACAGTAAAACTACAAAATAAACTCAATACAAGAATGAGAAATGAAACGTCAATATGACATTTCTAGTGTTGCCTTATGAAAACTTCATTGAAAATACGAGTGACACGATTCATTGGCCAGAGTCTAAAAGTGAAGCATTGGCTGTTAGCTTAGATGTAGATAATGCATTCGATCGGGGCTTGCACAGGGGCGTTTTCTCGGAAATACCAACTTAAGTTGGTCGGTAGGTTCTTGCCTAGCAGGTGTTTATAAGCCTTTGTTGACAGTAATTGTCCGGATCACATGGAAATTTAATGGTTTTGTCCCTGTAGGGGTTTGTGTTGTGTCTCCACTGCACTGTATATCACTGCATATCAATAATATGTTATTTATCCATTGACGAGGCGAGGCGCCGGTACCAGGGGTGCCAAGAATCCCCGGGTGGTGAAGATATCCCGTCAGACGACCTTGGCCCTGGCAACTTATAACACACGGACATTGCGGACCGAGGAGAAGCTGCTGGAACTAGAGGAAGAATTGAGCAGGATTCGCTGGAGTATAGTCGGACTATCTGAAGTCCGACGAGAGGGCGAGGACACGATGGTCTTGAAATCCGGCAACCTGCTCTATTTCCGGGAGGGCGAAGATCTGTCCCAAGGTGGTGTTGGGTTTATTGTCCACAAGTCTCTCGTGAACAACGTTGTACAAATCGGAAGTGTGTCGAATAGGGTGGCGTACCTTATACTCAGAATCACCGAACGGTATTCGTTGAAGGTCATACAGGTATACGCCCCGACCTCGACTCACCCCGACGAGGAAGTAGAAGTAATGTATGAGGATATCTCTCGGGCAATACATACTTCCAAAACTCACTACACCGTTGTCATGGGAGACTTCAACGCAAGGCTAGGCAAACGTGGCGATGATGAGTTGAAAGTGGGGCAATTTGGAGCTGGAATCCGGAACTTTAGAGGTCAAATGCTGGCCGACTATATGGAGAGGGAGGGACTCTTTATGATGAACTCCTTCTTCAAAAAACGGCCGCATCGAAAATGGACCTGGAAAAGTCCGGATGGCGCAACGAAGAATGAGATCGACTTCATCATGTCGACTAAGACTCGGATATTCAATGATGTCTCAGTGATCAATTCGTTTAACACGGAGAGTGATCACCGAATGGTACGAGGCATATTGAATCTCAACGTGAAATCCGAGAGGTATCGACTGATGAAGTCTACGCTCCGCCCTGCAGCTATCCAGATCCAAAACCCCGAACTCTTTCAGCTCGAACTGCGAAATCGCTTCAATTGCCTGGAGGACTGCACAGATGTGGACACGTACAACGACAGGTTCGTGGAAGCTGTTCTTACGGCGGGTTCATGTTGTATACTGGCTAGTTTTATAATCTAGATTGTTATTTAAATTATTTAATTCTAAGTCACTTCTTGACAGCTTGTTACTTGGTTACCAATATATCTTTGTACACACGCATTTTACTTTATTTTTATTTACAACATTCGTTATCAGCACGAAGCTCTAGTAAAATGAGTGATCAGTTTAGTGGTATTAAATTATTAACTAGTCGTGATGGATATAGCATCTGGAAATTTAAAGTTCGAGCACTGCTTATCCACGAAGAGTTGTGGCAGTCTATTGCAGGCTATGCTCCCGGTGATATGACCTCTGAGGATGTGAGGATTAGAAAGGATCAGAAGGCCTTGTCTAAGATTTCCCTCACGCTGGATGGTTCAGCCATTACTCACGTTAGGTCTGCTAAATCAGCAAAAGAAGCATGGGATGCATTGGCAAATGCTTATGAAGACAAAGGTATGGGTCGCCGGTTGTCATTAGAACGTCGACTATACAGGTATGCCATAAATGATTTTACCACAATTGAATCATATATAAATGCTGTTTTGTGTACGGTACAAGATTTGTCCGACATTGGAAAAGTCATAGATGACGAATCTGTAGCTGCTATTTTGTTGGGAGGATTGTCAGTCAAATATGAGCCTCTCATAATGGCACTGGAAAACTCCAATGTTAAGGTGACAAGTGATTTAGTGAAAAGTAAATTGTTAAACGAAATGGCTAAAGATGTTACTCAAAATGACATATTAGCATTGAGTTCGAGAAAGTCAAATAAAAATAAAAAGCCCATTATATGTTATAAGTGTCACGAGCCAGGACATAAAAGTCCTCAATGCCCATATAAGCAAGGCAAGAAGAAAGCCAATATTGGTTCTTTGGATACTAAAGGTTCCTTGTGTGCTCAAGATTCAACACTACTTACTGCATGTGTGGCTGATGGTAATGAAAATAAATGTCAAAAATGGTATATTGACTCTGGAGCAACAAGTCATATGAGTCCTTGTTTGGAATATTTTGAGAACTATAAGCCCTTGATCAGTAATGGTCGTTCTGTCACCATTGCGAATGGAGACAAATTACCAGCTGTAGGAACAGGTGATATAGCTATTAGTGATATTCCAAATATTAGTAAAATAAAAGACGTTGTTTTTGTACCTAATTTACATTGTAATTTAATTTCCGTTAAGAAAGCTGTTGATAAAGGATTCACTGTAATTTTTGATAAACATGGTTGTAATTTTTATAATGATATTGATGTAACTTTAACTGGCAATTCTATTTTACAGGGTTCTTATAGTGGTGGTTTATATAGTTTAAATTTAAATCCAAGTAAACCATATAAGTATGCAGCTTTAGATGTGGTTGACAATACAGAACGTACGGTGCACTTTGATTTGTCTGAGTATCAACTGTGGCATAGGCGTCTGGGTCATCTGTGTCGTATCGGTATGGACAAACTTAAAAGAGGCCAAGCAAACGGTATGACGTATTCTGCTATCGATAAAGATCCCTGTATACCATGTATAGAAGGTAAGCAAGCCAGAAAACCTTTCTTGAAAATTAAATACAAACGTGCGTGTTGTCCTTTAGAATTGATTCACGCCGATGTTTGTGGTCCGTTTTCTACTACATCTTTTAAGGGAAATAGTTACTTTATTATATTTATTGACGATTTTACACGTATGATGTTTGTTTATTGTTTTTCTTTAAAATCTGACGTTTTTGAGATTTTTAAAACTTTTCATTCTTTTGTCGAACGACAATTAAACATGAAAATGAAATGTTTGCGAACAGATAATGGGACTGAGTTTGTTAATAAACAACTGTCCAATTATCTTAATAGTTTCGGCATTAAACATGAGACAACAGTTCCTTATAGCCCGCAACAAAATGGAATTAGCGAGCGAAGTATAAGGTGTATTGTTGAAAAGGCTCGAACTATGTTAGCTCAAAGCAACCTCCCTAAAGCATACTGGCAGGACGCTGTGGAAACCGCTGTATACATTAAAAATAGGTCTCCACACCGTGCTTTGGTGTGTGTAACTCCATACCAAAAATGGTATAACGAGAAACCGAATATTTCTCACTTAAAAGTATTCGGATGTAGGGCTCTTGTGCATGTCCCAACATGTCATCGTACCAAGTTGGACGTGAAGGGCGAAGAATTTATCTTTGTCGGCTACTCTGACGATCCAAGGAGCTATTTTTTCAGGCATGCACAGTACCCTAGAAAATTAACTAAAGAGAGAGACGCTGTATTTTTTGAAAATGTTTTTACTGGTTTGAAGGCTGAAAAACAATGTGTAAATACATTGTCAGAACCTCTCATTTTAGAACAATGTACTTCTCTTTTAAATAATAATATTCTAATGCAGTCATCAGGTGCCGTAGTAACTGATAGCAGTGAAAATTCTTTGACGGAAGGCACCAGTGAAAGCAGTCATGAAGATGTTGTTTCTTCAACTGAACCATCACATGAAAATTGTGATAACGCTGTGAGTCGTTACCCGAAAAGAGATCGTAAACCTCCTGATTTCTTTTCTTATAATACTTTGGTTTCTAATTTAGACGACGAGCCAAAATGTTATACTGATGCGATAAGGAGTGAAGACAAACTTCATTGGGTCTCTGCTATGTGGGACGAGTATAACGCGTTGATAAACAAAGGCACATGGATTTTGGTCGATAAACCTAAAAACAAACCGTGTATCCAGTGCAAGTGGGTGTACAAAGTCAAACGAGACTCTGTCGGGAATATTTTAAAATATAAGGCGCGTTTGGTTGCAAAAGGATTTACGCAGGTATATGGCGTAGATTATTTTGAAACATATGCACCAGTTGTGCGTAACTCTTCTTTGCGGACTTTGTTAGCTTTTGCTGTCCAAGAAGGTTACAAAATCCGTCATATGGACGTGGATACGGCTTTTCTAAATGGAGACTTGGACGAAGAAGTCTACATGTTGCAGCCAGAAGGTTTCACAGATGAAACACAGAAAGACAAAGTTTGCTTATTAAAACATTCTCTTTACGGTCTTAAGCAGGCACCGAGGTCTTGGAACATTAAATTGAAGCAAACATTGTCAAACATTGGTTTCAAACAGTCACCTTCTGAGACTTGCATTTTCTCAAAGAAAATTAGTGACAATGAAACTCTTTTCTTAGCTGTCTACGTTGATGACCTAGTTTGCATTTTTAAAAACAATTTGACTTTTGACAATTTCAAAAGTGACATACAAAAATGTTTTTCAACAAAAGACTTGGGAGAAATAGAATTTTGTTTGGGAATGAATTTGAAATATGAAAATAATAGTCTTAAAATTTATCAAAAGACTTATATTGAGAAAATAGCGAAGCGATTCAATATGAGTGATGCCAAAAGTGTTACTGTGCCGCTTTGTAAGAGGTTAGAGAAATCTAAGGAAGAAAGTTCTTATGATTGCCCATATCGAGAGCTTATAGGATGTCTAATGTTTCTTGCCGTGACCACTAGGCCAGATATTGCGTTTACGGTAAGTTACTTAAGTCAGTTTAACACCAAATATGACGAAAGTCATTGGAAATGTGCTAAACAGTGCTTGAAATACTTATTAGCAACTAAAGATTTGGGTATCACTTACAGAAAGACAAAAGATACAGGACTTTGCGGCTATTCCGATGCAGACTGGGCAAACTGTACCGAAGATAGACGCTCATATACAGGATACTACTTTAGTATAGCTGGAGGTCCTGTTACGTGGGAAGCGCGTAAGCAGCCAACCGTAGCTCTTTCGTCTGCTGAAGCTGAATACATGGCTCTTTCTAGCGCTGTCAAGGAGGCCTGTTTTCTCAGACGACTATACGCAGAACTTTCAGGTGAACACCACAAAGTTGTTTTATATTCTGACAGTCAAAGTGCACTTGCGTTAGCTTCCAACCCTATCCATCACAATCGAACTAAACACATAGATGTTAAGTTTCATTTTATTCGTGAGAAGGTCAATGATGAAACTGTCAAATTAAACTTTCTATCGACAGATAAGTTACCTGCCGATATATTGACCAAACCCTTAGGGCGGATAAAACATAAAGTATGTCTAGATAGAATGGGCATTACTTAAGTTTTTGTGTTTTTAGTTATGTTGTTTATATAGGATAGAATTTAGTTTGATTTTTAGTAGCTGTCTGTGCTCTAATTTATAATTTTATAACTAATTTAGATTAAGGGGGCGTATGTTGTATACTGGCTAGTTTTATAATCTAGATTGTTATTTAAATTATTTAATTCTAAGTCACTTCTTGACAGCTTGTTACTTGGTTACCAATATATCTTTGTACACACGCATTTTACTTTATTTTTATTTACAACAGTTCAGGGCTCTTCAAACCCAGCCGTAACAAAAGAGGTAAAAAAATCTCTGCGCCAACTTTAAAGCTCATGAAGGAAAGACGTGCACTGCAGTCTTCCGAAGACGCTCGTCGGCAACTCAACAAACAGATCTCCAAGTCATTGACCCGCGACATACGCCACTTTAATACAGAATGTATTAGAGAGGCAATCGAGCGGAACAAAGGCTCCAAAGTGTTCGCCCGAGATCTGTCGATAGGACAGAGTTTGCTGACGAAGCTGAAAACGGAGGATGGCAGATTCGTTACATCCCGACCTGAGCTCTTGGCCGAGATTGAAAACTTCTATGGACAGCTTTACGCGACATCACGCACACCTGTCACTAAGGCCACCGATCCAAGAGCCAAATTAACCCGACATTACACGGAAGATATCCCGGACGTCAGCCTGTACGAGATTAGTGTAGCTCTCAAACAACTTAAGAACGACAAGGCGCCGGGCGACGATGGAGTTACAGCCGAGCTTCTGAAAGCAGGTGGACGACCGGTCCTGAAAGCTCTTCAGAGGCTATTTAACTCCATCATGCTCGAGGGTAAAACGCCAAAGGCATGGCACAGGGGCGTGGTGGCACTCTTCTTCAAAAAGGGTGACAAGACTCTATTGAAGAACTACAGACCCATCACGCCGGTTTCCGAAAAGGCTTTAGTACCATAGACCACATACATACGCTGCGGCAGGTTATACAGAAGACCGAAGAGTACAACCTGCCATTATGCTTAGCGTTTGTGGACTATGAGAAAGCCTTCGATTCTGTCGAGACCTGGGCCGTGCTTCAGTCGCTCCAGAGATGCCAAATAGACTATCGGTACATCCAAGTGCTGCAGTCACTGTACGAAAACGCCACTATGTCAGTCCGCCTCCAGGACCAAGACTCGAAACCAATACCACTTCAGCGGGGTGTGAGACAGGGCGATGTTATATCTCCGAAACTGTTTACTGCCGCGTTGGAGGATGTTTTTAAGCTTTTGGACTGGAGAGGACTTGGCATCAACATAAACGGCGAGTACATGACTCACCTTCGTTTTGCTGATGATATCGTAGTCATGGCTAAAAACCTGGAAGACTTGGGCACAATGCTCGACGACCTCTGTAGAGTCTCCCAACAAGTGGGTCTTAAAATGAACATGGATAAGACGAAGATTATGTCGAATTCTCATGTCGTACCCACTCCTGTGAAGGTTGGAAGCTCTACACTGGAAGTTGTTGACAAATACATTTACCTGGGACAAATAGTCCAACTTGGTAGGTCCAACTTCCAGAAAGAGGTCAATCGACGGATCCAACTCGGCTGGGCAGCGTTCGGGAAGCTACGCAGCATATTCTCGGCACAACTACCGCAGTGTCTCAAGACGAAAGTCTTTAATTCGTGTGTGTTGCCAGTGATGACGTACGGAACCGAGACGTGGCCGCTTACAATGGGCCTTATACAAAGGCTCAAAGTCACCCAAAGAGCAATGGAGAGGGCTATGCTTGGTGTTTCTCTGCGTGATCGAATCAGAAATGATGAGATCCGCAGGAGAACTAAGGTCGCTGACATAGCCCAAAGAATTGCGAGTCTAAAGTGGCAGTGGGCAGGTCACATTGCGAGGAGGACTGACGGCCGTTGGGGCGGAAAGGTCCTCGAATGGCGGCCGCGCACCGGGAGACGCAGCGTTGGTAGGCCCTCCACAAGGTGGACCGATGATCTGGTAAGGGTCGCGGGAAGCCGTTGGATGAGGGCAGCGCAGGACCGATCGGTTTGGAGATCCTTGGGGGAGGCCTATGCCCAGCAGTGGGCGTCTCTCGGCTGATATGATGATGATGATGATATCCATTGACAATGTACTGCAACAATGTCCTCCACATTGTTATGCGGACGATAATACCCCTCGAACCCTGAAGGTCTAAGTATAGTGAAATATAGTCGCGGTCGATTTGTGTCTAAAGTCGAGAGTCTTTGTTTCGGGACGACTAAGCTTGGTTAATGTCGTTCCCACTACATTAAACAAAAGTCTGCGCGTTTATCACTGAACCCCATTATGATGCTGACAGAAAAAATTCTTGATCCTATATCCCATTCCATCTTTGGAGTTAATAAGGTCGAGCTGGCTTGGTGAGCTCAATAGAGCGCATTGATACTTTTTTAGGGGCGAAGACAGTTACTGTGCTAACACAGTAACCTCCTGCGACTAATGACAGGATCTCTGCTTTAGTGGACAGGGTACTTGCAACTCGACTAGACGGCGACGGTCAAGATGGAAGCTAAAGAAATAAACAGCTATACAAACGGTAGAATAGAAACTACTTAAGAAGGTAAAATCAAACACCGCTTGTGAGGTCCGGATCTTTGACAATTCTCAAAGCACGTCTTCGCTCCGCGTCAACAGATCTAGATGTTTCCGTCCTTAGGTGGCAGCAGTACACCACACAGGACTTGCTGTGTGAGCATGGATCGCTTGATAAAAATAATTGACATTATAACTCGACAAGATCTTATTCCGAAGAGAAGTACCGGCGCGCTCTTTTAAGCACACCAAGCTTCTAGGATGCTAGCTTGAGTTTATCTTCCAAATGAAAGCGGAACTGTACTTAACTAGAGATATCAACACCAAGGATTCCGATACTCTTAGAGACGGAAAGGAGTGTGTAAAGAAACCGTGGAGACACAGAGTAAGGGTTTTTTTTTAGCGCTAAACACGCAGACTTGAGTCTTAGTGGGGTAGAATTGGACTAAGTGTAGTCATTCCTAATTAGACGTTCTGATAAAAGAACGCTGGATTTCAGATACAATGCGACGGTGACTCCTTCACTGTAGACCGAGGGGTATTAGCATGATGACCCGTACGTATACTAGGCGTCACCAGTACTGTCGTCCGCAGCACATATAGCATAGCTATTCGGTCCGCCAATAGACAGCATGTTATTGATATGTAGCAAAAACAGTGTTGGAGACAGCACCGAGCCTTGCGGGACGACAGCATTAATGTCCATGCTATCTGAGATACTGTTATCAATGACGGCTCTTATGCATCTTCTGCACAAAAAGCTAGCGACCTGTTTCTACAGCCCCTTTAGGTAGCTTCAAAAGAAGCCCCCTGGGCCAGTTCCGATAAAACTCCTTTGCAACATCAAAGCTAACAGCCAATGCCTCACCTTGACTCTCAATGGCAAGAGCACAACGGTGTGTGAGGTACACTAGAAGGCCACCCGTCGAGCAATTGTGTGGAAAGCCGTATTGGCGGTCGCTGATTAGGTCGTGATCTTTAGGTACCTGAGGAGTAGCATATTAATGAAGCGCTCTATCACCTTTGAGAGACGGGAGGTTATAGCTTTTTTTTTATGGACTATTGCTGTTGGCCGCAGATGGCCTTTACAGTGTAACCGGAGTTTAAAGGAGTCAAGTACATTAGTGAGTACTCAAGCCTTGAGGGCGAATTTGTCTATGGAGGGTTTCTAATCGCCAGGCATCACCTCCGGTGGAGGTGTCGCGCTCACTCTTAGAGTCTCCAGGGCGCTCGAGCCACGAGGGAGACAGGAGGTTATAGCGATTGGCCTGTAATTCGATGGGTGTAATCTTTTGCCCTTTTTGGGCACAGGGTACATATGAGCAGTTTTCCACGAAAATGGAACTTGCCTGGAGGAGTACGAAAGCACGAAAAGGTGCATCAAAATAGGACACACTGCTTTAGCACCACTGCCGGTATGTCGTCTGGTCCGCTCGATTTATGAATATCCAGAGATAACAACTCACGCCGTCCCTCCCGTTGCGTAATGGAGATCTCAGGCATAGAGTGGGCGCACCAGGGGATGTTAGGTAGTACAGCACCTCCGTCTTTTTTTTGCACGTTATAGGCTGGCACTTGACCACAATCTCACCTGATGTTAAGTGCCGATGTGGCCGACGGTGTTACGTGCTCACCTAGAAATTTCCTATTCACTCTAGCCTTGAAGAGCTCTAAGTTGTATCGCTCGGGGAAAACATCAGGAGGCATCGAATTCCACTCCTTTGCTGTTCGCATTATAAAAGTGCTGGCGAAGCGTTTTGTGCGGATAAATGGAACATCAACAACGTAAGGGTGATACGCCAATCGACGCCTGGATCCTCGAAGATGGAAAGGGGCAGATGGAATCAAATCATGCATCCGGTTGCACACTCATCTGTAAAAAACCGATAAACGAGCAACTCTTCGAGGATGTTCCAGGTCTTGCAACTGGTCCTGGGCAAGTTTTGGATCGCCAATGAGTCTCCTGGCAGGTCTCAAAGCAGCCAGCTGGTATCCAGCAGAACCATCCCAAAGGTGACAACAGTACTCCATACATGGCCGGACTTGCGCTTTATACAGTAGCAGCAGCTGTACCGGTGTAAGTACCGTCTAACCCTGGAGAGTATACCAAGCTTATTTGCTTTATTTGCTGCAGTTGTTGCAACAGACTCAATATACTAGCCGAAGTTTAAATTTGCTGACATTTTCATACCATGGAGGTACAGGTGGTCTGTCATCGGCAATGTCACACTCCGGAAAGTAGGAGCCTGATGAAGGGGACTTCATTTACCGGTAAATAAGCACCCCTGCGTTTTGTCCGCATTAAATGTAACTAGGTTGGCATCGCCCCACTCGGAGATCGTCCGAAGAGCCACATTCATGCTATCAATCACCTCCGTCATTCAAAAGTCGAGTTCGAGGCAAAGAGACTGCCCTGCTTTCTCTTTAGCGCTGTGGGACAATTTTCGATCTGGCTTACATAGTGGTGGCAAGGATTACGTACAAAAGTTTCCCTCGGCAGCTTTCGACCAGAAAGCGCTACACCCAGAAGGGTATTTTGTAAGCTGATCGTCAATTCTGCCGACATAATCGAAAATCGTTTTGGCAATCACTCTTTTACAGAACCTCGAAGCGGCGTTCAACTTCCACTTTACGTAAGAGATGTTTAGATTCTGATTGATGTGAGCCTTCGTCCAAGCTTGAAACGCAGCTTGTTAGCATATGCGAGCTTCCTTGCATGGATTTTGCACTGACTGGCACTTTTCAGCATCCCAGGGCGGAGATTAAGTAGTCAGCTTGCGGGCGGCCAGCGGACAACCGTTTCATTGGGTCTCCCTGACCGCCAGGCCAACACGATGCACCCGCATGAAAATGACGGTGTTTAACCCATCAAGCATCAGATTCCAGACATATTTGATTTTTCAATTGTCATAGACCTCCAGAGATATAACGCCAATTAACAGATTACGACACCTTCTTGAGGAACACGATATACAAAAGCAGTGTCATTTGGCTGCGAACGTCTGCAAGGTTCAATTATTCTCTATTTCACCAGTCGAGCTGCTCCCGATCGAGCGAATTAGCGCTAAATACCTCTCCAAAGTGAACTTTTATTCCAAAGTTCACTTTTGACTTTTTGTCTGTCTTATTCTCTTTACAATGACTGTCAAGAGCAAGAGAATATACATCTTAGTGCTCGTGACAATACTGTGGTATACTTTCATTTGCCCTTTTAGCCCCCTAGTCCTTTCATTTGATACAAAAATTGAGAGGATCGAAAAAGTATGTAAGCCGCTATTTCGTGGTGGCGGCCATCTTGGATTTCGATTTTTTTGTAGTGTAATGTATTCTGCTGGTTAAGGCCTTTCATTTGATACCCGTATTGTGGGGGGGGGGGGGGGGGGGTTTAGGGGGGTTAGGAATTAAATATGTAATCCATCATTTTGTTGCGGGCGGCCATCTCGGATTTGCAATGCTACAAGGCAAGCTAAATAAAATTATTTAAAAATTTACGCATGAATGTTGATATTGAGCGACGATAGTTCAGTGACTTATGGCATATTACCGTTAAGTGTTTTTACAACATTGAAATGAAAACATTATCTTGTACTAAGTACTTATTTATACCTACAACTAAAACGGACCACGAATCACTTATTGGTCTGTTTTAGTGTTCAGTTTCTTTATAAATTTGTATGTGTTCATTGACTTTTGTTGCTGACTGTACTTCGTGTTCATAGAAGTATGTAAAAGTTTGATAACCAATAGCCTTTATTCGCGACAGCGAGCGAGCCCCGGAGTTGGTACATACACAAAGAAATTACGACCTTATGCAGTCAGCAATAACGTCTTATTAAAACGTATCTGAGAAAAAATATAAATTATTGGATTATCGTGGACATTAACTGTTTAATTTATTTTCTATAGTATTAATAACATTTTAAAGGTGTGAATTAAACACTTTCTAAGTAGTTATGTATTTTGGTTTAAAAAAAAATGAGAAAAAGCGTAACTTTACACACCCGCAAAGAGAATCTGTTTAATTTTTAGTAATTTAGTAACACAGATAATATACTATTAAGACTAAATTTTGAAATCATAGTTATCTATAATTTCTTTTAAGATAAGACAAAAAAGCTGTAAATAGCTGTACTTAATTTATTTAAAATAGACGCGAATGTTTAATTAGTTTAATTTTGATTAATTTAACTAGAATTATAGTGTCATATCATAGCAGAGGAACTTTTACAAAGTTATTTAATATGCTGTAGGTAATTATGAAACCAAAATGTGTTGAAAATTTATATTTTCAGTTTTTTTATAGTGATGCGGAGCTTTAAAATGTTTAATTCTTTTTATTTTAACTATAACTAACAACACTTTATGTCCTAGAAAAAGAAAATTCCAGTTATCGAATTATGTCCAGGTTAAGCTAATTTTATGCGCCTATTTAAATGTGGCAAGAAATTATTTCCATAGTCCCGAGTATTGCTAACACTATGCAAGTCATTTCTTGCTACAATTCAATTGTATGCTACAGGCAAGAAACTCGCATTGTGTAAATGGGCCTTTACTGTCGGAACAATTATTTTTATATGTATTTACACTGAATGACAATGTTGATTAAGATGTTTGTAAAGCAAGCTAGTAAAACTTGCGTAGCCTTGTCTCTTTCTTTGTATTTATTTCTTTTATTTTTTCACCATATTTAACATTATAATAAAGTATGACAAATATTTATGTTTGTTGTATTGTGATGTTTGTTTGTTATGTGTAAGTTTGTTTGAATGTCGTTATTCAAATATAACGTTGGGAAAGTTCATCCCAGTAAATGAGACTTTACTGCCATGGGTTCTTGCATCCGGTTCATTGCATAACTATCCGGTGCTAATTGGTTTTGAAAATTACTATCCAGGGTTTTGATAATAAAAGTAATCGTGAATACTAAACTAGCTTCTCAGTAGCTCATATAGTTTTCACTATATTACTATGATTTCAAACTACATCATAGGTATGTCATGGGATTTATGTCCACGACCTCGTAAAATGTCAGCTATTGCGCCAAAAGGCAGCGCATGTCCTTACTCAGGATGTTATCTATGTCCATAGGTACTAAATTTCATCTAGAGCGTTAGCAGAAAGACAGATTATACACTGCTCCTGAGTCCTGTGTTTACGAAAATAAATATTTTCATTTTTCCGTTTTCATACACAAAAGTTTTAAGAAAATACATGAAACAATTAAGTACAAAGGTAGGTACTGCTTATTTCTAATTGTCATCATCATCATCATCATCATTTCAGCCGAGCGACGCAGGCTGCTTTGCATAGGCTTGTAACGTGGTACTTTAACATTGCGATGTTATAGGACCTCGTTTCTCCTTCCAAATTTACTGGCGATATTTAAATCAACATAAATTCTAAATTTAAATTCATACTTTGGCGTTTGATTCGGTTTTACCTGACCGCGAGAGGAGACATACCTCCCTAACTTATCAGTGTCTCTCTCTCAACGCCTGCTATTAAACCTTAGGCGATATATTATTATTACATTAACATATAACAGTCCGCATACTAAATTTATTAATTTGTCTAGAATAAATCTCAAGGCGCTTTTGTAAGTACCTTATTTTTATAACCGTTTCATGTATTGTGTTTTTAAGTGTTCAGTTTTAAGTTAATTTATCTTCTTACAGTGTGCCTTTACTTTACAATTTTATTTTACCGTAAGTGTGACGTATGCGGATGCTTTTATTCTTCGGGCCCTCCCAACCTTACCACCATACGTTACAGGCTTCTCCTGAAGATCTCCAAGCCGATCGATCCTGCGCTATGCTAGTCGGAAGTACGTTCCACAATCTGACAGTGTAAATAATAATAATAATAATAATACTCTTACACTCACACCTATTATCTAGCCCAAAGTAAGCATCATTAAGAGCTTGTGTTATGGATACTAGATAACGGAGAAATAATGATAATAATATGTATATAAATATTAGAAATATACTAAATAAACATTTAAACATCCATGACTCGTTAACAAATGCTCGTACTCATCATACAAACATTTGTTCCTACCGGGATTCGAACCCGGGACCTCTTGACCCAGTAGCCTGGGGTACATACCACTCAGCCAGCCGGTCGTCCGGTATAATGATGGAATAGAAGTAGAAATCGGATTTATGATTTAGTTTGGGAGATACAAACGGAATCAGGAGCACGAGCATATTTAAAACGCTCACGCAGTAAGAAGGTGTGTGTGTGGCCCAAACTCTTCATGTGTTTCTCCCATGTAGAAAGACCTGTGCCCAGCAGTGGGACGTATATAGGTTGTTGATGATGATGATGATGAGTAAGGAGGTAAGTTTCAATCAAAACGAAATAAAAACGATCAACGTCGATATCTGTTCACCTCTCAAATCCACATATAAAGAGTGGATTCCTATAATTCACAACAGACGCGCGGCTGCAGTTTTCATACAATTTGACAGTTATCACGACGACGAACGTTTCCGTTTCAATTCGATGATATAACTAACACTAGGGGCACTGGTACTAACTCGACTATTCATAGGTCATAAATGACTTAACGATATGGATATATTAATTTTATGTATACTACTTATACTACACTGACAGATACCTTTTTATCATCTCGTTCTACTTCAGCTTCTCGGTACATTCCTAGTACAGTTTACAGCACATCTAGCGTGACATTTGACTTTGAGACCGGCTGTACGCCGTTCGTAATAACGCGGGCTTACGTAATGCAATTTTTACACTTAATGTGTTGTCTGTATATTTTTCTGTGGTTTCCCAATACCAGTGGTACGTAGGTATATAATCTGCTACATCCACTTATTATTTTTTAATAGCATAACTATGTTATCATAAATATATATAAGGTCATGGCACACTATACTTACCGGCTCCGCAACAGCACGGCGTCGCCTCGAATTAAGGCTATGGCTAGCCGCCAGCGCGCTAGCTACGTGTCGTCCGGAAGGTACAAGCTCACCCGCTCGCCCGCGCGCCGGCCGCGAGGTGCAAACTTGCTGTTATATAGTATGACATTTGTAATTGAACACGCCTAGGACTTGCACGTTTTCACTATGTCTCGGTGACGTTGTTGTTTTGTTGGCGACTCGGAGTCGGCGCGTAGTAAGCACGCAGCCGGCTCGCTGTAAGCACGCCGCGCCGTTAGCGCGCTGTAAGGACACGGTCTGCTCGCCGTTGGCTCTTTCATATTAATATTGCAAAATATATTGTACAACTCACAACTTAATGCTCTAATTTGAATGGCAAGTTAATTCCTGGGTAGGGGCGGTGCCGTTGCGGTGGCTGTATAGTGTGCCATGACCTTTAGTCACTGTATGAAAATCTTACTGACCTTCTGATACGCAATCCCCTCCAAAGCAATATGTCACGAGACCGACTAATATAAACAGACGAAGCATAACGACTGCTCGTCACGTCAAAAGACTAACCTGTTTTTAAAAAAACCAACCAGTTTTATATTTATAACATTCGTGATCTACATAAGCAAATAATTTTAATTACTGTAGAAAAAATAAAAACGTAAGTAACTACGTAAGTAGACAATGATATGGGTGCAGTTGTGCAAATTTAACATTTACAGGGAAAAATTTAAGACTAGTTTCAGTAAAGTTTAAAACATTAAAATAAAACATGGCTTCTCTCTCTCTCTTAGACACTAAACAGTATACACACCCACACACAAACACCCACATACATGAACACAAACACACGCACAAATATGTACATACTGATATCGTCGGTGGGCGTGCAAGACTGCGTAAGAGCAGTTTGCAATACCGCGTAATTACAGAAGTCGCAAAATTGAAATATCGCGCCAGCGGGCTCTAGGGATGTGGTACACTTGCGCGAAGCCATTTGTGCGAAAGTACATTTGCGCGAAAAGACATTTGCGCGAAAGGACATATGCGCGAAAAGCCATATGCGCGGAAGGACATTTGCGCGAAAAGCCATTTGCGCGAAAGGACAGATGCGCGAAAGGACATTTGGGCGAAAAGACATTTCCGGGAATGGACACTTGCGCGAAAAGACGTTTGCGCAAAAAAATGGATTTATAGTTATGGGTGAACTTGGATTACGTACAGAAATGGCTTCTGTCACGGCTCCGGCGCTGCGGGGCTTAATTACACTCTAGGGGTAGGGCAGACCAGACAACGTGGTGTCGGTTTTACAGCGCTTTTCGCGCAAGTGTCCATTTGCGCAAACGTCTTTTCGCCCAAATGTCTTTTCGCGCATATGTCCATTCGCGCAAATGGTTTTTCGCGCAAATGTCCTTTCGCGCAAATGGTTTTTCGCGCAAATGTCCTTTCGCGCAAATGGCTTTTCGCGCATATGTCCTTTCGCGCAAATGTCATTTCGCGCAAATGTACTTTCGCACAAATGGCTTCGCGCAAGTGTACCACATCCCTAGAGCCCGCTGGCGCGATATTTCAATTTTGCGACTTCTGTAATTACGCGGTATTGCAACGCTTACCTCAGCGCCCTTAGCGCGAACGTTTTTAACTGTTGAATCGTTATAATAATAATAATAAAAATATTCATACACTCACACCTAGCCTATTATCTAGCCCAAAGTAAGCATAATTAAGAGGTTGTGTTATGGATACTAGATAACGGAGAAATAATGATAATAATAGATATGTATATAAATATTAGAAATATACTAAATAAACATATAAACATCCATGACTCGTGAACAAATGCTCGTACTCATCATACAAACATTTGCTCCTACCGGGATTCGAACCCGGGACCTCCCGACCAAGTAGCCTGTATAATAAGGGGCACAGACCACTCGGCCAGCCGGTCGTCGTTATAGTATCGAGTAACATCACTACGTTTGCATTTGTATGAAATTTTTAGAGGTTGTCAGCGATACGATTGCAATCCGAAATTTAAAAATGCTTAAATTTCGAATCGTAATCGTATAGTTAATATTTTTATATTAACTACACGAGCTGACCCCGCAAAAGTTGTTTTGCCATAAAAAAGTGTCCAAAAAATAAAAAGATAGTAGCCGATTCTCAGACCTACTGAATATACATAAAAAATTTCATGAGAATCGGTAAAGCCGTTTCGGAGGAGTATGGTAGGTAACTATAGGTATGGTAATAAGATATAACATTTAGAATTTTCGTACTGTCAACGTATCGTCGCTTGATACGATGAATCGAATCTTTGACAGAAAAATAAAAATGACGCCATGCTATCGTTTTAATGTCATGTTTGAGCCACCGCACATATACAATTTCAAATCGTACAACTAAATTGCGTGCTTTCATAGGCCTCACACTTCGTCGACTTAGTTGGTGGATAGTGTTGCTAGCGCGGTGAAGTCTGCGATAAAATGCGGAAAAACAACGCACTTCTTAAATTAAAAAAAAGAAGACGAAAACAGAACAAAACATTTAGGGTGCATCCGATATTAAGTGACAGATTAGAGCGTGGGAAACATCATACCTTACATTCTTAACTGAGATGTTACCCAGATAAGTTTTTTAAGGGCTTGCCTTTTTTGGACTTCGTCGATCAGCAGTTCTATTTTTTCATTTGTTACAAGAAGAGAATGCAGAGATCGACTAGCTGCGGCGGCTGCGTGCCCGTCGGAAAAAATCCAAGCGTGGGGAAATCACGCGCACGGGTCTGGTCACACTGCATCTTACCGTGCGACTGACCAACTAAGTTGTTATAGTGTGCGGGCTATCGGTAGATAGTTGACCAACTATTTAGTTGAACGACTTAATTGATATAATGTGCGGGCTATCATAAGATTCTATGCCTATTAGACATTCTGCGATTTGGTTGTACGATCTTAAATTATATATGTGCGGTGGCTCTTTCACATACAATAGGTATGCAGTTCCATTACCACTTGCCGGGTACGCTGCTCAAAATTTAATACAAAAGCTGACAAGACGATAATGATGTATATACGATTTCCAATGTTCAAAGTACACTGATTCTGTATGTTCTGACATTCATTGAAATGTACAAAACGTGACGTGTTGAAAGCACATTTTTATAGTTCTGTCTACAATTTGAATCGGTTTTTATTTACATTTTGGTGATTTAACGATGGAGGATAAATCCATTAAAACAAAAAGCAACAAATCAACTACCTGCTATATTCTTAGGATGTCACAGTATAAAGAGACGCAGTAACATTACGCATTTGTCCTCGTGTCGTAGTTGATGCTAAAGTCAAGATTCGCAACAGGATAGGGCTGTCACAAATGAATAATAGGTATTTATTACCAAATACTATTTACTTTAAGCCAACTTCACGATCAAGAATCAATAAATAACAAAACAAACATCTACCTTCTGGGATTAGAACTCAGTGCATCTAGCTCAATAGACAAGATCTCTGATCACTCCGCCAACCGTGGACTCTATTTTTTACAATTTATTTTAGTTATATTTTATATCACTTAGAGATTACCTACACAGAAAACCTCATTAGAAATATAATTTAGAAAATTCAGTAATTTTCTCTAAAATTATTATTATAATAGGTTGGGGAAAACGTTTCTTCGCATATTTTAAGAAAATTCAAAACATTTTTTATTATAGTTTATTTACATTTAACTAAAGTATGTAGGTACCATTTTGTTCGATAACTTTTTGCCATCTTGTAGGTAGAGACATGATCCCATTATAAAAATTTTGGGGCTTCTGATCAAAATACCGCGACAAGTGGTTTTGGCAGTCCTCTCGTGATGTTAACCTGACACTGCCTAAGAGAATTCTGAAGAGAGCGAAACAGGTGGAAATCTGAAGGTACAAGGTCAGGACTATACGGCGGACGCATCAACACCTCCCAGCCAAACTCTCATAATTTTTGCTGAGTGGCTAAAGATGTGTGAGGTCTAGCGTTATCATGATGAAAAACCACACTCCTTCTGTTGATTAATTCCGGCCGCTTTCTTTCAACTTCTTGCTTTAATCTCATCAGTTGTTCGCAGTAGAGATCAGAATCGATGGTCCTGCCTGGTGGTAACAGCTCATAATGAATAATGCCCTTCCAATCCCACCACACACACAGCATCACCTTGTTGCGAGTTAACCCGGGTTTCGCCACAGTCTGTGAAGCCTGACCGGCCTTTGACCACGACCTTTTTCGCACGTTCTTGTCGTACGTGATTCACTTTTCATCACCAGTTATCAGCTTCTTCAAAAATGGTTCGGTTTCATTAGGTCGTAATAAAGAACCACAAATGAGTAGACAGTTTATTAGGTTTCTTTCAGTGAGCTCGTAGGGTACCCAAATATCGAGCTTTTTTGTGTACCCATTTTTTTTTTAATGCGCCAAAACTGTTTTGTGGTCAATTCCCAGTTCTTCAGCTACGTTGTAGATACTGATATGCCGATCTTGCTCCAGTTTTTCAAAAATGCCATCAATTTTATCCGTAATAGGTCGACCAGAGCGACGTGCATCTTTGACATCAAAATTTCCGGATTGAAAACGATTAAACCAAATTCGTGCTACTCTCACAGACACGGTACTAGGTCCATAAACATCGCAAATTTTTTTCGCGGCCTGCGTTGCATTTTTACCTTTTTGTAGTAAAATTTTAAAATGTATCGAATTTCTTCATTAGATTCACTCATCTTGACAGTACGAAAAGCAAATGAAAAACACACATTTTCCTAATTTGAATTTGGAATTATCTTTTTTAAAATCTAAACTTTTAATGATACCAAAACCAGCCAGATACAAATAGTACAGCCAAAGAGATTTTATTACAAGTTCATACATACTATAATGCGAAAAGACTTTTTCCCCAACCTAATATGTAAAATCGACAGCACATCAAGCGTAACAGATTGACCTTGAGACCGCCCTTATTCCGTTCGCAATAGAGTCGGCTTTCGTAGTGCAACTGTTACACTTGATGTGCTGTGGTCTGTTATTTTAATATTATGTTGATAGAAAGATAAAACAAATATAGTCATTGAAAAGATAAAGAATGGAAAAATATAATTGAAACACGTTTATACTTCATAAGCTGTTATTAATATTTTGACATTTCTTAATTTTATTGTATTATAGAGTAACACATTATATATATTTAAAATAGTACTTTAACACCAATTAATTATTTTGGTACCGATATATTTATTCTTTTATGAATCACATTCGCTGCTTGTCGGATTTTGTTCTCGACATTCTTTAGCTGACACGCAGATATCAGATGCATTTCGATAATGACCTTTAGTGCACACGCAAGAAGGTTGACAGTCGATTCTATAGGCGTAACAAACCCGTTGCGGCCCATCAACTGCATCACAAGTTTCCCTTATACAAATAGATGGACAAGTCGACCACTCTTCGTTCTGTCTGGTACACTTCACATGAGCTAAAACCCAAACGAGAAACTATTATAACTTATCATCATCATCATTTCCAGCCTATAAACGTCCCACTGCTGAGCATGGACCTTCCTACATGGGACAAACACATAAGGATTTTGGACCGCAAGACTGTGATGGGTGAAAGCGGTTGCAGTAACAACCGGGATCAACGGCTTAACACGCCTTCCAAGAGACGGAGGAGCTCGACATTATAATCTTAATTGACCCATCCCGATCGACATCAAAAAATAACTACGCCGCCGTGCTCTTCAAAACTAATATACTTAGGCGCAAAAAATCACGGAAGATCAAAGAGCACCATAAAAAATATATATATTGAGGCATATTCATTCAAGGGAGTTCATCCTCACAAATCGGAACCAAAAAAGGTTGCGTACTGTACGGTTTCAGAGAAACTTTCTCCCATATACGCTCAGATTGTGAAATGAGCTCCCTCGGAATGAGCAGAGGTTTTGTCAAATGAGTACAGCATGGGGTTCTTCAAAAAAGGCGTGAAAAGGTTTTTACAATACAGGGTCGGCAACGCGCAAGTGACACCCCTGGTGTTGCAAGCGTCCATAGGCTACGGTAACCGCTTACCATCAGGTGGGCCGTATGCTTGATTGCCACCTTAGTGGTATAAAAAAAAATCAAAGAGACAGCGTAGTAATAACATGAATTACTGTTTATACTTAGTTGGTGGCAGCGTCCCTAACGGGGTGCGTCTGAGTAGGTACAGGCATCAGCAAATGTAAGTGATTACGCTAAGTCCCTATATTGAAATCAATGAAAGAGTAACTTATACCTACCGTCGAAATTCGTAACTTTTTTCTGACGACTTTAATACCATGCCTTTCTTATTTAGGCCGTAAAGGAAATGCTGTGTTTTGAATTTTGTAGGTGTTTATAGGCTTTGCTGCCCCTTCACCATGAAGATGGAAATTCATTGAATAAAAGTGAAATATTCTAACGTGGTGATAATACAGTAAGCGTTGAAAATGACTGTAGGTTACTAAGTAAATAGTTTACTTGGTTATTAACACTTTCACGGACACTTCGCCCATTGTTGACGACGTGGCATCACCGACGTGATGCCACGTCGTCAACAACCTATTTTAAGATCGATGTTTCAACGATGTTTCAATTAATTGCACAAAAAATGCTTTGTCGTCAAACGGTCGCTTTGTTTACATTCAAGGGGAGAACACGATCTAGTGTCACAACGCGATCAAAATCCATATCGCTAGTGTCACAAGAAAAGCCTAAATTATTTTTTTAGAGTACTCCCCTCACCCCCCTCCCGCACACGCTGCCGTATAAAAAATGTAATCTTTGGCCGTGACAATACGTCTGTGGCCGTGCGATTTTCGTACTTCAGTCGCCCAGTGCCATAACAAACATTTATAATGTTCTATTACATAATATGACAATCCGCCTACAGCCGTTGTATGGTAATTTGTGTCATAATGTACTGTTTTAAAAAATGTAAGTGCCCGTGAACGTGTAAATAGGTGGGTGACCTGTGTGGATATAAGACTAATTTGCAGCTTTAATCTTATAAAAAAACTGGTGACATTCTTAAGAAATATGCTTACGGCAACTCGAAGAAACGATGCACCGGTCGTCGTCGACGCTCTTCCTCTTGTGGTTTACCTTACAAATACAACCAGAAAGACATTTTTCTGGCCGAGTACATTCAACCACTGCACGACTGTCGTCAGTTGGGCAGTAATTCCTTGGGCAATTGAATTTGCATGTGGAAAAAACTTCATTCTCCTTGCATGGATTACCCCCTAGAAAAATTAACAACGCTGTAGTTTACACATTTCAAAGAGTTCTGTAATGAGTGAAGAACCCACGTATCAGACACAATTGTGTGTAGTTTTATATTGCGTGCCTGCTGGGCGGGCTGATAAGGGACACAGGGTGATAAAAGCCTCTGTGGTATAGTGGTGGAGATCACCTACCCCAGATCTAAATGTCCGGGGCTTAATTCCCGTGGAGGCAGAAATTATCTGCTCGATTTGGTTGGTGATAGGGTATTTTTAAGTCCGCCTGGCTAGCTACGACCATATTTTCTAAGTCTGCCGCAATAAGGCGTTCCAGCAGTTGAATAAAATATAGCCAGTCCCCAAACCTGGTGTACTTAACATCAGATGAAATTAAAGCCTATAGCTAGTAATGAATAAAAGAAGCAAAAGAATCAGACGGTCTATTAGTTTGGAGATCATAGTTGTACAATTGAGCTCCGTGAAAGACGCCCGCGAGGACGTCGGCAGTCACGCCAAAAGATGGTCTGTGTCCTTTCTCAATCGATCCAGCGGTTTAGGAGTGAAAACGTAACAGATAGTCAGACAGATCAGATTGTGTTAGCTTCGCATTTTATTGTGATATTAGTACGAATGTAGCTGGAGTGACCAACGTGAAATGTGCAATAATGGTCGTTGTTAATACATCTAAGGGTGTATGTACAATAGTAAGCGTTATTTGATACAGAATTAATGAATTATCATAATAGAAAAATGTGTAGGCTAAAAAAGAAAGACATCCTGAGAGCGCATTCATAAAGTGGGTCAGTCACCGACATTGTGAATACGAATTCTAAGCACTGAGATGTCAAGATGAAATGAAATAAAGATCTCTTTAGTCAATTAGGTCCCCCAATAACCCCATTCGAATTGTCAAAAATCCCTCTCGGAGTACGAAATCCTATGAAAAAATATCGGCTACAAGAAAACATGGTAAGTACTTTATTCATTAATAATTTGATTCGTACGTAGATGCTGATGTGTCAGTTGAATCAAAACTCGATGAGGTCATGTAGAAACCAAATCATGAAGTTTACCTGGACATTGTTCTGGCAGTACACACTTTCCTTCCTTGTTAAACAGATATCCTGGTGCACATTCACATCCTACATCTTTACAAGGTCTCCTACACAGGAACGAGTTAGGAGAGTCACAAGTGGAAGGGCATGGATTAGGGCATTGCTTCACTACTGCATTCGGGTCTCCATTGCAGCCATTGTTGGCTGTGAAAGACAAAGGATAATTTAATTAGGCATGACATCTAAAACAGACAGATTGCATAGGTAAAAAAACAACGAAAGGTAACCGCTTACCACCAGAAGAGCGGTCAGCTTGTTTGTCATCTAGTTGTTAAAAAAAATATACTTTAAAACATGAAAATTAGAAGGGGATGTAATTAATCGAACTTCTAATAATTATCAATATTGTCCTCTAAAAATCGGACCTGCCTTCTAAATTAGTTAGTCAGCCACAATTCATGCGCTTCTAAAAATTGCTATATTAGCCGCAAATATCATTGATTTGAGCTTCTATAAATATGACTTAGTACGATATTAATCTTTAATCATCTAAATTTATGACATATATTCAAGCAATAGCATCCAAAAAATCTGCAAGTTGACACCAAAAAAATACTGTTATTGAAATCTAATTTTATAACTTAGTGTGATTAAAAATAAAGTAAAACCTCAAAATTTATAACTCGCACATTATCGTTTGATCATGAAAATATAGCTACATATACTTGCCATCTTTGGGGTAGGGGTGGGGTAAGGGTGGGTTGTCTATTGTTTGCCCGAAGATTATATGCAATACAACTCTTACGCCCGAATTTCATTTGCCCAAATGTTTTGTTTACCATAAAAGACATGTGACATACTCTTATTTACCCGAACATTAGTTTCCATAATGATACGAATGCCATACGTATTGTTATCCATTTTTAACCGAATTCAAAAAAGAAGGTGGTTATATGTTCCACTGTATGTATATTTTTTTGTATGTATGTTCACCGATTTCTCTGACAATTCTGGACCGATTTTCAAAATTCTTTTTTGATTCGATAGAGACGATGACATATTTTTTACTTTTTATCAAAGCTATTAAAGTATTTGCTTCTGTTAGTCATCATCTCATGCTAATGAGCTAATGATGGAAGGTACAACTCCTTAACGGTTAAGAGTTAGAAGATAATTCTTTCACTATGTATTTCAACCAAAGACTGAGAGACAGATAAGTCCATAGTGCTTACGGTCACCCATCTTGCTTTGACCTTAGGAAATCCCTTAAAAAGTGAAAAAAAAATATTTTTAACAAAAATAAAACCGACTTCAAAAGACTAAAAAGGAAAAAATTATTCAATTTCGGTACCGAGGTACTTAACTCCTAAAATTTATTTTTTGGAGTTGGTGCGAGGCTGTTTCTAGAGACAATATAAGTGAAGCACCAACTCCAAAAAATACATTTTAGGAGGTAAGTACCTCGGTGCCGAAATTAAATTATTTTTCCTTTTTAGTGTTTTGAAGTAGGTTTTATTTTTGTTAAAATAATATTTTTAATTAATTGCAATAGGTTAATATTATTTAACAGAATATTTCAACGCCTTACTATATTGTTTTCGAATCTATCTGACCTATGCATTTACTTATGATATTTCACTATAATCGATCCAAGACGCTTCCGTACAAATTTAACCTAACGCCTTTGTCCTAAAAAGCGATTGGTTTCCAGGCACTTCGCCGGCCGCTACCGCGGCACGCTTGCTTCGCTCACTCGGCTCGTGCGTTTTTTTTTTATTATTTTTATTTTTTACTCGTACTCATCATACAAACATTTGTTCCTACCGGGATTCGAACCCGGGACCTCTTGACCGAGTAGCCTGGGGTACAGACCACTCGGCCAGCTGGTTGTCTTTAATGTTCTAACCTAACCTAAACCTATTGATTGTTTCGTTTAAACCGTTTTTTTTTCTAGATGCAATGTCCATGGCAAATGATGTTATGGCATGTGATAATTACGGCTTACAATGATTATAACAAATGATGGAAATTGACTTTATGGGAAACAAAGTTTCTAACACGTGACTAATATAGTAAACAATGAGTATCCGCTGCGGCCATCTCACTCGCGCTAAACAGATCGTGCAGTGTCTATTTTCATTATTATTAGAATATTAAGTATTACTTTTGATGCTAAATTATAAAATATGATGTTATTCATGTACCATCCATGTAAACCGACACATGTTTCATGCAAATAAATAGGTTTCTTTATCTTTATCTTAGCTTTAAGCGTAAACGATGTTTATATGATATTGAATGTGTAATATTTTAAATGTAGGCAAGTTACAAATTCCACGACCGAGTCATTAAATTTGGTGCTTAGGTATAAATTAGTGAGACAAGTTATAATAATTGTTGTTCATAATTTGGTGCCTTTTTGGGTATATTTAGATGGCATTCTAAAGAAGGCGAGTTATTTTATTAGGAGCTTTTTCATTTTCCCGTGGCATAGTTATTATTTTTAGTATTTTTTAGGTTGGTTGCCGTGTCCAAAAAAAATTTTGCGGCTCGATTTATTATATCTCAATTAGAAATGACAAAGATATTGGACCCATGTAATATAACCTTGCTAACTAATTATATGTTGTTTTGTTGGATGCCTAGCTCGACAGTTAATTGAAC
This sequence comes from Nymphula nitidulata, assembly GCA_947347705.1. Taxonomy (NCBI): domain Eukaryota; kingdom Metazoa; phylum Arthropoda; class Insecta; order Lepidoptera; family Crambidae; genus Nymphula; species Nymphula nitidulata. Next base: position 15,459,367 of record OX374626.1, on the reverse strand, counting down.
TAGACTCACTAAATGTAAAACTTGGAATTCTTTGCCAGCACATGTGTTCCCTACTTCCTATAACATGGGTTCCTTCAAAAGAGGCGAGAAAAAGCACCTTTCGGGCCGGCAATGTGGAGGCGGCTAGAGCAGTGTCTGAACTGCACTAGCTGTCTTTGCTTAGGGACTCTTCTTACCGCTTCACATCAGGTGGTGTTGAGTCATTTGTCGTGCTTTGTATAAAAAAGACTTGGCGTATTGATCGGATCGCCTTACACTGAACAGTTTTAGTTTAATTGGTAGGTTCAAGGTTATTTTATGACCACTTATAACCGACATCGTTTCGGTTCTACGTGGTCATCTCCATATCAAATTTCATCTTAAACGGTGTAGTAGTTAAGGCGTGAAAGGGTATCAAACAAACTCACTTTCGTATTTATAATATTAGTTGAGATTACAAAGGAGATGGTTAAGTTATGGGCGGGGTCATAGTCATAGTCATATTCATATCCATTTATTGCCACATGTTGGTATAACAGATGTTAAATAAAAATAAATTTCCCATAAACATGACCCTGTAAGGGTTTCGCAATATAAACAAATTGACTTTTAATATTATTAGGGTTTTTAAGGTAGATAACAGCAACAAATAACATTTCCCACATAATGTATGTAGTTATCTTTAATAAACTTAAAATTTAAATGCAATATGTGCTTTCCAATCAACATTTGTATCTACTTCTATTTCTAGCAGAGCGTGAAGTTTCAAATTCTATTTTACGGTCATTAAATGTAATGTACAATTAGTTGTTTTTGTCTGGGTTTAAATTGCATTAGTTTTGTTTTGTTCGAAGGGTTCCGTACCATTATCTATAAAGAAGCGTCAACCTGCTGCAGTTATCAGTATCGAGCAAAAACAAGCAAAAAAAATCACGTTTGTTGTATTGGAGCCCCCTTCAATATTTATTATATTCTGTTTATTAGTATTTTTTGTTATAGAGGCAACAGAAATACATAATCTGTGAAAATTTCAACTGTCTTACTGTTACGGTTCATGAGATACAGCATGGTGACAGACGGACGGACCCACTTATGGGCGGGAGCACCCAGATACCAGCTTGAACCATTTGACGTGCTCCAAAGTTGCGCTATGAGAATTGTCGACGATCCTTAACTCATAAGCGGTATTGAACTTTAAGTCTAAGGCGGAGCCTAGACATTCAGTTTATAATGTGGTTCATCAGTGTGATAAATACTTATGATTCACCTTCCGTCGACAGAATTTTTTGGCAATTCTAGACGGTCAGTATTTATCAGGTCAGTAGGTATCATCGTGTTTTGGAGCAGTTCAGACGTGAAATGGATACAGAGAAAGCTTGTATGGCTATTATCTTAGCCAATGGTTTTAAAAAAAAGAATAAAAAGAAAACGATGGGCAAAATATTGGCTACAACAGAGAGAAAAATATTAACATATTTTTTTTTAAATAATCTGTTCGTTTGTAATGGGCTGCGACGAGCTCGGCACCTGATCCGACGGCGGTGACGTGCCCGCAGGAATCTCAGCAAATCTATATCTTCCTCCATTCCTGTCATGTTGCGTACTGACACCCCGTTGTATTTAATGATCGTCTAGTGTAGTATACTGACAGATGTCAGTATTTAACACAAAGTGTCAGTCCGGAATCCAGAAATTTAGAAATCCGTGATAAATACTGACATTCATCAATACACTAGCTTACACGGTCAGTAAATACCACGGTATTTGGTACCTAAATACTGATGAACCATACACTGAATGTCTAGGGTCCGCCTAAATAAGGAGAGATTTTGCCTCCTTGTGTGTGTTCTTACGTCTGTATGACGGGTGTGTTTTGAGGAATTATTTGACATGATGCCCATGCGACCTTCTATTTTCGCACCGCTCAAACCAAAAACACCCGACCCGATAAACGACTGTCACCCCATATTTTATTTCGTTTTTCTTGTATTTAAAATGTATCGCATTCAATATTTGATTGACTTTTACATAAAGATATAAGAATACACAAATTTTTACTTCTAGCTCACGCCGTGTTCATTGTCGGAACGCTAGTGTCATCAACAGCTGTCAAATGGTTGTTAAACAAACGCTAAACGGTATCACAGCGCTGCCCACAGCCACGAACTCAAGGCCGCTGACTTAAGAGAATTGCCTAGCTTCTTACAGCACGGGTAACTGATAACAGTTGGTGATAAACTTACATGGACATTCCTCAGGCTTGATGCATTTATCATCTTTTTCGGAGTAAACGTAGCCGCTCTCGCAGCACGTAAGCGGTGGTTCCGAGTCGCAGTTCGCTGGGTTTGGGTTTGCACAAGTAGGCGTACACGCTGATGGGCATGGATTGATTACCGCTGAAATAATTGTAAAATCGTAAAGTAGGCGTAACAGAATAAGTTTAATAGTCATGAAATTATCAGCACAAAAATTGAGTTTACACACATAATAGAAACATAAATGTCTTGTGTTTACAGACAGACGTAAAATAGAACGTATGTGGAACGCTGTCATAACCGACAGCACAAATAAAATTTGAAATCACCAAAAATAATCTGTTGTTTCATACAAATAGGCTGTAGGATTTTACACAATGAAACTACTAATTTGTGTTACATGTTTCATAGTTGACATTCGTGACGAGACGAGTAATTCATAAAATCTTAATCTTGCCGTGGCCGCGAGGGGACTCCACCTACGCGGTGTGACGTCCAGTTGCAAGAGTCTACATAAATATGGCGTAACATTTTCAGGTCCATAGGTGAGTCTTGACGTGAACTCATATCGCTTGTTCGTGATTGGTTGAACCTCCTCATTTAAATATGCACCGGTGCGCGCGTGACGCCCTGTATACTACGGCGATGGATGTGCCAGGCAGTAAGTCAACTGATAAATGTATACCGACTTTTGATGGCGAAAGAGAATGCGGAAACCACTCCGCCATACCAGAGATGGTGGTAGCTTTTCTCATTGAAGCATGTAACCAATATTCGTACCCTAACATAAACTGGCAATTATCCTCGTCAGCGTAACTACCGCAGAGAAATCGTTTTCTACACTTGACAGAGTAAAATCTGGTCCTTGCAAGTCTCAGTGGCATAGAACATATTAATAAGATTATTCTGCCCTAGCTCTCCTAAATATACATTTGGGAGCTCTAGAAGTTAATGGGAATGTCTAGGGTTAATTTACTATTGTTTGTCCCACGGCTATAGACTCTTCAAAGTTTTAATCAGGGCGTAATATATTTTGTAAGCATCTCCTTTATGAGAATGCACTATATCGCTCATGAGCGAGTTCAAACTCCGATTCGCACTTGACCAAATTACGGAGGTTGTGACCACAACCGTTTTCTAGCGCTGGATCCGCTCCTGAAAACAGCTGATTTATTAACGCGATTTCATTTTTTTTAACATGTGCTTGCAACAGCACTGCCATCTTCCTTTATTTTCGATATCATTCCTCTTACACATTGTATAAATTTTTGTAAATCAATTTGTCTTAGCTATTAAAATTATAACTATTGTTTTTATTATTTTTACGGATTATAAGATTATCACTAAACAAAAAAAGACAGCAACGTACGACAATCTGATGGCAAAACGCAAGCAAATTCTTCAGTAAGCATCCTTTTGTAGTTCTCCTTACAAATACAACCAGGTTGGCAATTAACTACAACACATTCACTTTGTACTGGATTGTTATCTATAGGGCAGGCCTTATCTGGGCAAATAAAACCACATTGTGAATAAGTTCCGTTATTTCCGCATGGGTTTCCACCTGAAAGATTAATCATTATCATTAAGAATCTCGTAAATAACTATTTAATGTTTTTTCGTTTTAAGACGTGATATCGCTTCAATAGACAAAAGAAAAAAGTTTATCAAATATATCTATAAATCAAATAAAAATGGATTTTTGGATTCATGAATATCTCAATTTGTGGAGTAGGCACAAACCAGACACAAAAGATATTATATTATTGTAGAAACGCGATTGGGCTGATGAGGGTCAAAAGTTAAACTCCTCCAACTAATATCGGAGTTTGACCACCTCTGTGTTCTAGTGGCTGAAGCCACCATTCTGAGATCTAGATGTCCGGAGTTAATTTTCCCGTGGGAGCAGAAATTGTTTGCTCGTTTTGGTTGGTGGCAGGGCACGTTAGTCTACCGCCATAACAGTAATGTTAACAGCATTGGTTTGTACCGGGTGTTGGAGGTAAAATAGCCAGTTCCTCTGTTGTTGAGGAAGTCGGGTGCAGTTTCTTCCATGTTCGGCCTTATCATCACATACCTAATACTTAACATCAGTTTTAGGAATTTTAAAAAGTTTATTTATTTAAAAATAGTATTCTTACCTGGACACAGGTCTGGTAAAATACATTTTCCATTTTTTCTGAGCGAATGTATCCAGGTTGACATTCACATCCAGGAGCCTTACATGGCTGTTTGCATTCCTGTGTATTTGGTGATTTTGGAAGAGCGCAAGTTGGTTGACAAGGCGCTGGACAAACTGAGATTACGGCTCGTTTGTCACCATTACAGGGTTGTTCTAAAATTAGATAAAAGAAATACTTGTTGCCACCCGCGCGGATAGCGGTTGGCACGCTAAAAAATAGGATAGAATCCTAGGATACTTTCTTGGATGTATGATCTATCTTCATGTCAAGTTTCGTCTTAGTCGGGGTTCGGTGGCTTAGCGTGTTCACACATTTACCGGTTCCGCCATCCCACCTAGAAAGGATCATAAAACCGGAAGGCAAAAATGCAATACAAAATGTACTACCCGTCACATCTACCGGCGTGTAACGGAAAGAACGCCCAGTAAGCAAGCCACCGGCCGACGTCATCGGTCTGTGGCCGCGCCCGGTAAAAAAGAGGCGGGCGTTACCTACTAGCTCCGTATATCGTCACACATATCAGTTCATTAAATGATTTCACAGACATTCTGCGAAAATAAAAAAAATCTGGCTATATTGATATCGGGGAAAAAATATATCGATTGGGTACAAACAAATAGTTCATCATCGTCCATTATGATTTTTTATGTATTATTACAAAGGTATACTAGCACGTCTCTCAGCAAACGCTAGATAACAATAAGAAAACCCGGCTACCGATGTGTGTGTGTGTGACGATGAACCCGGTTTTATAGTCCTTTCTAGGTGGGTCAGCGGAACCGGCAAGTGTGTGACCGTGCTTAGGAATGAAAACGTAACAGGCAGAGTTACTTTCGTATCTATACTAATATTATAAAGCTGAAGAGTTTGTTTGTTTGTTTGGTTGAACGCGCTAATCTCAGGAACTACTGATTCAAATTGAAAAATTCCTTTTGTGTTGGATAGTCCATTTATCGAGGTATTATATAGGCTATAACATCAGGCTACCACCAATAGGAGTGGAGTATTAATTAAAAGTGTTGCAGAAACGGGGAAAAACATTCCTTTTTAGAGCTTTCGTTGTAATTTTCAGCAAAATGGTTCTTAACATTGTTTGATTTCAATGAATACCTTAAGAGATATCATAATTTTAAAATAGCATGCACGCATTTATGATTTTCAAGGCTGGCGGGCGCGGGCGGGGCGATCAATGCATTAATTATAAGCATGATTTAAATCCTTAGCCTACCTACCCCACCGTTGTTATTTTCCGACATCCACGCGAACGACGTCGCAGGCACAGCTAGTTTTATAATATTAGTATCAATTATTGATATCAAACGATACGATAGAAGAGTGTGTGTGAGAGAGAGAAAGAGAGGGACACAAACTTCATAACAATTAAGGAATAATTTAATTGTCCTCCAGCATTAGTTTTCTTTTGGACTTCAAACTTAAATGTATAAGCATTCTGAACATTGGAAACTAACAGTTCTTTAGTTGCAGGATTGTAGTCGAGATAGGGGAAGGCTTATTGAACATTTTTACTACATTTACTCCTCCGCCTTTCTTATTTCAGCCGTGAAACAGTTCGCTATGTTTCGGATTGAAGGAAAAGGTAGCCAGTGTAATTACTGGGCCTCAGGATAACAACGCACCTGCAATACCAAGTGATTTTTCCTTGTTATTGAAGGTGTCCATAGGCGGCGGTAACCGCTTACCATCAGGTGGGTCGTCAGCTTGTTTGTCATCTAGTACGTAGTATAAAATAAAATGTATAAAATATCTATACAAGAAATTCATGAACTGTGGGGGAATTGAACTAGCAGCCTTTGACAGTCCGACTAATTGTTCTGACTACTTATAACTTAATGATTTAGTTCTTTTGTTGTTGTGTTATTTATACGCTAAAATCTATATCCCTTTTATATTTTTTTTAACTAGACTATTTCCTAATGTACCGTGCTTTTGATATGCTTAGACTCTGCGCGTCACGTTTGGGCGTTATAGAAGACTCTTTGCGTCCGTATCGATTACAAGCGCATGTTGATTGCTTGTTTGTAAAAAATCACTTGAATGGGCTCATTAAGTAACAGGTAAAAAATAAAGTTAAATATTTTTTTTATAAATTATTTAATAAAATTCATGTATGCCCTATTTTTCAGTCGCAGCCTTACGAGTCTGTTTCTAATTCTATGCTTAGCACCTTGAATAATTCTCATTATTACCTTAGCGAGGCTTGGTTTTCTCTAAGAATGGTAGCTACAATATAATCCACCCTATGGGGGTTTGAGTTCCACTTAATGTGTATAGCTTAAGCGGTTCTTCGCTAGCCTCTAGGCTTATGTCAATTCAGTATAAGTTCCTGCTCGGGAGTATGTTAAAAGATTATATGAACTAGGAAGATTTATCTTAAAATATAAACTTACTAGGACAGTCCTCAACCTTGACACATTTTCCACCTTTTTCTAACAAAATATAACCATCCTTGCAGCAAGTTGATACCGGTGCTGAATCACAGTTGGGTGGATTTGGATTTGCACAAGTCGGCGCGCACTCAGACGCACACGGATTATATCCCGCTATAATAGAATAATTCACAAGCAATGATTCAAAAATACAGGTGCTTATTTCTATAGAAGGTCACCTAAAATTAAATAACTTAGTATAGTAGGTATTACTTACGGCATTCTGCAGCACCAACACAAATACCAGTACTGTTTCTATAGAACCCTTTATCGCATATACATTTCGGCTCACAAAATACAGGTCTGTTGCACTCAGCTGGTGGATCGTTAACGTTTTCACAACCTTCTGCGATGCACTCTAAGGGGCATGATGACCATACTTCGTTTTGTCTCGTGCAATCCACAGGTGCTGCATTTGTAACATGTAATTTCAAAATAAGAAGGCCTTACGTAATAGGTTTTTAAAATGTTATCAAACATTAAAGAATTTATGTTGACATTAATAAAATTTATTTAACAATATTTAATCAAGAGTTAACAATACGTGTACGCACGACAGTCAGACGCCAAAATACATCGATCGTCTTCGTAGCTTAACCTCTTGTAAGTGTCCTGGCAACCACATCCCGGTGGACAAGGGCGGCCGGGCTTGCAGGCAACTTGTACTCGACTGTCATCTTGAGGGCAATACTGGTTTGGACAGCGGAATCCGCATTCTACAAAGGTGCCATTTACGCCACATGGATTTCCACCTACAAGAAATGCGTAAAATTTAAAAATAGAACATGGAATTGCAAACCAACACACTAACTTTAAACCAACATTACCTGGACACTCATCAGGCAGTACACATTTGCCGTTCTTTTTGGAGATGACATACCCGGGCCTGCATTCACAACCAACTACTGGACATTGCTTTTTGCATGTGGCAGCGTCTGGATCGGCGCAAGATGGCGGACAGGCCCATGGGCAAGATTTGACTACGGCGTTTGGGTCACCATTACAAGTTGCTAGCCCTAAAAGTATATATAAATATCACAAGTACGCAAAGTAAATTAATGGTAAAATATTTGATTTTTAGGTTTAACAAAACAGAATTACATCTATTACAAAAATTAAGTATAGAACTTGACGTTAACAGTAACAATTGTATGTTAGAAGAATTCCCGTAATATCTGTGTAAACAGCACATTTATTGAAATATAAAGAAACACTCAGAATAAGCAACACAAAATAATAAATCTACCAGAAACTCATAGACATTGCTAGATAAATTAGGTTATCATATAACTAATCAGTTTCTGTAAAATTGAGTATTATCTTCGAAACCCGGTTTTGCTTTTTTTACTTTTTATTATTTTATCTGTACGTCTAAAAACTCTCAGCCCAGTTCTATAAAAGCTCTTTATTACCACATGAGATCTATCATCATAAATATGTAGGTAGGTATATATAATTTAAAAAATGACCACATACTCGGACAGTCTTCAATTTTAATGCAAGGACCGCCTGCCTTAGACACAATGTAACCTGGTTGACATATGCAACCGTCAATGGGACTAGTTGCTGGTTTTACTATAGGACAGTTTCGTGGATTTGGAACTGCGCATGTTTGCAGACACCTTCGTGATATTGGACATTTTGTCGCTGCAACAAAAGAACTGCAGTAAGGAATTTCAAAAGATAAATCTTATTTAATTTGTCAAGCCGCGTAAAACTTCTAAGAGTTTTATGACAAACAAATTGTGTTTGGAATCTGTGGCTTGACAGGATAAAATAAAATATTTATAAGCATTAAAATAAAATTGAAGTGTTCGAGCCTTCGCTTGAACCACTTGCGAATACGCTTATGAATTCATCAAGCATGCTAACTTCGTATCCACTCGGACGAGTGTATTAATGTTTTTTGCACTCGAACGTGAATGCCTTGAGGTAAAGTTTGAATTTATTGTTGTTCTGCATGATACTCGGCGTCCTGGTTCCATTGACATCCAAAATCAATGAAAAATCTTCAAGACGGCGCATCAACATCAAGCGTTCCTTCGCTTGCGTGAGACGACAACGCCGCATAAGGAAGTCTCGAGCCGAAATGGCGCCAATTGAGTCGACAATGCTGCATAACGAGGTCTTGAGCTGAGGAGGCGCCAATCAGTTTGGCGCCGGCAGTCACACGACGAAGCTCTGAGACGAAACTTAGCCGCCTGCATGAAGTGACACCACACTGCACTGCACATGATGCCTATGCGACAATGGTGACGTCGTATCAACGGATCAAGGGTAAACGACAACGCTATTTTAAATAAACTACTTACTACAATGTCAGAAGTAACCTTCTGTGTCAAGCTTATAATATATATTTAGCTTTTTGATGGCTGATTCTCAATTTAAGTGACATCTGACACTCTCGTACAATATTTGTGTGGCCGGAGAGACGAAGTGATCGACCAAAAAAGAGGCGTATGTAAAGTACAAAATAAAGCTCTCAGTGATATTCTTCATAATATACCGCCCTCCGAGACTGACCTGTTTTGTGATAAAGATCACATCTATAAAAGAGTGCTCTAGCAATGATATCCAAAGGCTTTTCCAATTTCATCTGGAAAGTGAATACAAATTTTCGACCAGGGAAAAAACCCAAAACAGACTGCGTACAAAAATCATCAAGAAGCACTTTGCGATAATCCCGTAACCCAAGAGGAGTTAAGTAAACACCTAGATCTCAATACACTATAGAAACAAACTTACTGTAGACCTCAACCACAGTTGCAATTACAACTCTAGCAGCAACGACAAAATTTGAAAATTTTGAAGAAGTGGGGAGCGGGAAAAACAAAGTGACGAATTTAAAGCCGGTAGCTTGCGGGATTATGCTCATCAATGGAGCACAGCACCTCAATCAATCAAAATTTTCATCCAGGGATACAAAATTTCCTTCCACTCAAAGCCACTAATCACATAATTTAACCCCTAAAAATATTTATCGATTTCGAAGCCAAAGCGTCAACAATGTATAAAATTAGTAAGTTTATTTGGATTTTGATATTATAATTATAAACGAAATGATATCTTGGATTCTATTAGTTGCATTTGGCAGAAATAATTATATATAAGATTAACTATCTTTATAACAGTGCGCATTTAGCATCGCCCGCTGGCAGAAGAAAAACACGACTCAAGTGGTTCGATAGACGGCTTAAATACCTCAGTAGAACCGTTTTCCTCCTATATGACAGAAAACGGATAATAAGGCATCGGCCGTAGCTTGAACCACGCCAACGGGAATAACGGGATCCTTGCTGGCTTTATTCAACGGTACTGATGAAAGGGGCGCTTTCACCCGCGCGCCGGGCACTGCGCCGGGAGTGAAAGAGACTAACAACGGGTATGTACATACATGACTTCGACATTAAGTTTGCATGTATATGTGTTGATTTGATAGAAGCGTAATCTAAAGTGGTTAAAGCTACGGCTACAACCTAAATATCCGTTTTCTGTCCTTTAAGGGCAAAACAAATTACCAGAATTATCAAGCTTTCATCCTTTCTAGCCCAACCAAAAACACTAAAATAAATATTATACTGTCGAGGACACGTTGGCGTCTTCTACAGTATATAATATTGAAATTTTTGGTTTGTGAGTACTTTTCAAATTAGGCGAACCAAGCTATTTTACAAGTAGTTAGATGCTAATTTTGAATGATCTTACAACTTAATAAATAGCTATGAATCTTTGTCCTTTAAGTATAGAAACGACAAAAAGCGAACAGTCTTTCACCTTCGACCAGTCAGAAGAGTCTGTCTCTACGTTGGAAACTATCAGTGATCCTGGTGAATTACACTTATATATTTGTATACGCTAAGAAAGTTAAATATGTAAAGATAATTGTGTGTTTTTTTGATTAAATTTTTACAAAATATGTTTTACATTTTTACCAGGTTTAAAAATTCATTTAAGAATCAAATAATTTGAGAATTAAAATGGAACAGTTTGTTTGAATTACCTGGACAGTTTTCGGGCAAAATACACTTTCCGTTGGACAACACATATCCTGGATAGCATTCACAAGTATATCCTCCACATTTTTCTTCGCATTTTGGGTTCGGATCATCGCAAGTTGATGGACACGCAGACCCACATTTTTTGAAATATGCGTTTGGGTCTCCCTTACAACCAAATCTCGCTAAAAAGTAATATTTTTTTTGTTACTCATATTACACACCATGAGGTGTTGAAAATCATTAACAATAATACACTCACACCTTCATCTAGCCAAAAGTAAGCATCATTAGGAGCTTTTATTACGGACACTAAATAACGGAGAAAAATTAATAATAACCATTAGAAAGCGTTACCACTTCATTTCGTAAAGTGGTAAAGCTGCCACTTTTAAGGAATCAAGTAGTAAGCAACTTTGTGTTGATAGCAGACGGAAAAAAAAGACTTGCTCCCAAATCTATTGATTCTTTGCGAACTCTGATGACTTTACTTGCTGCAGGTATGTACCTATATGACCTCAAGGGGTATATAGGATTTCTTTCCCGGGTGTGTGGGCGCCATACCACACACCTGCGTATCTTTCTCGGTAGGTAATACTTAAAAAGTACAAAGAACAAATACATACGGCAATCTACTTCCGAAACGCATCTTCCGGGAACACCTCTTACTGCTAGGTAATTATATTTGCAAACACATCCAGGTTTGCAAAAACGGGGTGGGCCACAAGCGCCAGCAATGCCTCTGTCATCTCTAGGGCAATAATCACTAACTGGACATATTGATGAGCATCCTGAAAAAGTCTGGTTTCCTTTGCACGGATCTCCACCTTAAACATTAGTAATAGATATTATGTATATAGTTCAGCTGTTTAAAGTCAATAAAGTTAGTAAAGTGTCAAAAGGTTTCTTATAATCTTGCAACCCTATTTCGCATATTTTGTAGATGAAAGTAAAAATACTAACATCGGTGGTCACTTTCGCCGTGCTCAATCCTAGGAAGGGTCAATCAAAATTTGTAATCTCGGGCAGAAGCTCGAAGCACGGATGACCATGCTTCGGAAGGCACATTATGCCGTTGGTCCCGGTTAATACTGCAACCGATTTTATCCACCAACCCAACGTATTGGGCCAGCGTGGTGGTGCTATGGCTCACTCCTCGTGTATTTTTCCCAGCAGGACCGTCACTACCGTCACTATTGACGGCGATGATCAAGATAAAAAAGGATGAGGAGGTCATCACAGCCATCAGAAAGAGATTATAAACTGATAAATTTATCTTTCCGTAACCTGCGTACTGCCTGAATAAATAAAAACCGAAAGTTTACCTGGGCACTTATTGACTAAAATACATTTCCCATTTTCTTTGGACAGGATATATCCAGATTTACATTGGCATCCTACTGGTAAGCATTGTTTTCCACAGCGAGCAGCTTCTGGGGTAGCACAAGTTGGTGCACAACCCCATGGACAGGCCTTGATTTCTGCATGAGGGTCGCCATTACAGGATGTTTGTTCTGCAAATAATTAGTCATTATCACTTTACGATTTAAGTGTTCTATAAAATTGAATACATAAAAATGTTAATTCTTACTAGGACAATCTTGTATCTTCACACATTTGCCTCGTTTGCTTGTTAGAATGTAATCTTTTGCACACTGACAACCATCAATGTTATTAGTCGCTGGCTCTGTTGTGGGACAATTCGGCGGATTCGGAATAGCACAGGTAGGTCGACATCTTTCAGGAATCTGGCATTTTGGCGGTGGTTCTTTAACAAAGTATTCGTCCGTAATATTAATATTAAAATACTTCTGTAAATATTCTTAAATTTAATTTATAACAAATATTTGAAATCACGTTTGTTATATGGGAGCCCCCTTAAATATTTATAAGTTTTTTTTGTCATAGCGGCGACAAATACATCATCTGTGAAAATTTCAACAGTCTAACTATCACGGATCATGAGATGATACTTACAGCCTGATGCCAGACGGACGGACGGACAGCGGAGTCTTAATAATAGGGTTCCGTTTCACCCTTTGGGTACGGACCCCTAACGGTCGAAAAAAAGCTTACTGTTGATACCTTTTATAAATATTTCGACAGCTAATTTAGTAAACGTATAATTTTACAGTTTTGAAGCTATAACTTGAATAATAGACCTATACTAGGTGGTAGACCCATATATAGGGTCGCCTGGTTAGGTACCACCGCCTTTCTTATTTCAGCCGTGAAACAGTTCGCTGTGTTTCGGATTGAAGGGAAGGTAGCCAGTGTAATTACTGGGCATGGACGGCATTTCATCTAAGGCCTCAGGATGACAACGCACCTGCAATATCAAGTGCTTTTCCTTGTTATTGCAGGTGTCTATAGGCGGCGGTAACCGCTTACCACCAGGTGGGCTTGTTTGTCATCTAGTTGTATAAAAAAAAATGAAAATAAAAATGTTATTTTCGTTATCAAAGCAGATAACTGTAAAGATTTTTTGAATACTCCGGTAAATAGTAAAATAATACTTGAAGTAGAGGACCCCGCTCCTTCGCAAGACATACACAGCAATCAGAGTTCGAGTATGATATTGTACAGAATTTTCGATAATTTAAAAAGAGACTATAATATTTTTAATATGTAACATGTGTGTGTGTGTGTAATATGGCGTGTTTTAAATGATATGGCGGCGACATTGATACACTGAGCACTGAGCAGCTTAATATCAAATTAGCGTAATACTACACTAGTATCGTCACGACCGATGGTGTCCTTGCCGTGGTGGTGTTGCCCAACTCAAAACAATTTTCGAGGCCTTCGAAACTTTATCCGCAGGCACATATACATTTAGTCAAAAAAGTATCGGGAATGGATGATTTGTTTATGGTTCAAAATTATTTTTTTTGTTTTTTTTTTTTGTTGTTGTTAGATTGGCACAACTGTTTTTCATTTTGGCGCGGAGTATTTATTACTGTAACTGTATTGTATTTAATGTAGTATTTATATTAAATACAGTGCTATTTTTAATTATATCATATCTAGTGTGTATTGCGAATTTCATAATGTATAAAAATATCGAACAAAGAGTTTGTCTTAAATTTTGCATCGCCAATGGAATTTCGTGTTCGGAGTCACTGAAAATGTTACAGGAGGGTTACGGTGAATCGACTTTATCAAAAACACGTGCTTATGAGTGGTAAAAAGCGTTCAAAAGCGGTCGAGATGTGATGGAAAATTTTCCTTGCTCTGGTAGGCCATCGACGTCTGCAACTGAAGTTAACATCGCGAAAGTGAGGGAAATATTGACTGAAAATCCTCATTCAACTTTGAGAGAGTGAGAACTGGTTAACCATTTTAAATGATTACTTGGGTATGAAACATGTTGCCGCTCGGCTAGTCCCAAAAGCCCCGAATTTCTGAGACCTGAAATTCTCCAAAAACTCAATCGCATGAGAGTCGCTGAGGACATGCTAGAAAGAGTCAATTCTGACCCAACATTCATGAAACGCACGATGACGAGACGTGGGTTTACGAGTCTGACATGCAAACTAGTCAACAAGCTTCGGAGTGGCGCCTTCCAACTGAACCGAAAAAACCACGCCAAAGTCGATCAAAAGTCAAAGTCATGTTGACTGTTTTCTTTGACTCTCGCGGTGTTTTGCACTCGGAATTCTTGCCGGAAGGTCAAACGGTATACATAGAATATTATTTGAACATTATGCGGTGTTTAAGAGAACAATTTCGATGAAAAATGCCAGATTTGTGGAAAGAAAATTCTTGGATTTTGCACCAGATTAATGCACCTTCGCGATCATTGTGAACGAATTTTTAACCAAACACTCAACAAATACTATCGAGCAACCACCATATTCACCAGATATGGCTCCAGCCGACTTCTTTCTTTTTCCTTAACTCAAATTTCCACTTCGTGGCACCCGTTTTCAATCGGTAGAAGACATACAGGAGAATTTGCGGCGAGAACTGAATTCAATTCCGGAAACAGCGTTTAAAAAATGTTTTGATGATTGGATTATTCGTTGGCGTAAGTGTGTCGTTTCTGAAGGAGCATACTTTGAAGGTGATAAAATAAATTTGAATGAATAACTAACATTTTGTGTATTATTAATCTTTTCCCGGTACTTTCTTGACTGAGTAGTATATGCGTTTTCAGTCAGATCGATCTAGAATCATCTAGTACCACTTCACCGATTATAATGAGCGCTGGAGTCTATAGATTCATTTCTGTTTTAATTACGAAACGATTACTTTGAAGCGACACACAAGTGCAAAGTAAGTATTCAGTGCGATGGCTAGTGCTGTGACATGTGAAGTTTTAGTGCTGTGTGTGTGGACAATTAATATTCTATTTTAGATCTTATTAGTCCGGCGACATATCAAATTTGATAGCTGCAGCTCAGAATTAATATTCTGTAGCTGTAGTTGTGTCCTCTAATAAAACGAAATTGATTATTTAGTAGGAATCGATAACATTTCCATTGAAAATGGATCCATGTTATAATGTGACATGATGGCCGCATTGAAACATTTCTGATTATTTTCGATTAAGTTGTGTCAATCCCTTGTTAAAACGATAAATTATAATATACTATTTTAACATTTTAATTAATACTCCTAAGACAGGTGAGCCCAGCTAATCATTCATGAGTAATGTCCAGTCAAGAAACATGTGCTTTAGACTCGTCATCTTCACTCAGCAAGCTGAGCCAACCTGAATGGATAAGCTACGGACCACATGTACAAAAACAGTCCAAAACGTAGATCTGACGAATAATAACAGTAAAAGTTTTATGCCTACCCAGCTGTGATAGGGGGCTATAACTGGGTTTTGTGAGATGAGACTCTCCGACTGGCATACTCACTAAAAACCATCAACGTTCCCAACCTGCTGCATATCGACGCAACTACACGGGGAACATGGTAGTCGTCCGCATAGTCGCATTGCAGCATGCCTCGACAGGCCCCAACAAGGTTTAGGGATATCCCGTGAAGGTTTAGGGTATCCCTACCACGCCAGGTGTATGGTGCAGATGATGGAGAACACCTGGCCAAATCGTCGAGGAAAAAAAGTATTTAACTGTCGCGTTATAGCCCATTAAATTCGGCTAATGCAACGCGGAAGTGTCAATTTATAGATGAAAATAATTGTCATCTAATAATTATTAGTTGTCCAATTGACTTTTAATCTCCTACTGGTCACATTTATTTGACAAATAACAAATCGATAGAACTACATATATACAGACAAACGGGTGGACTGCATTATGATAAGTGAATATTTGTTTTTAATTAAGTGCCAAGGAGCGAAGCGACGAGTTGACCGCGCATCGCTAGCGAACTTGCCACGGTACTGGTACAGACACTGGCCAGCGAGCGCCAGAAAGCGAAAACGGTTACTTATTCGGAGAACCATTTGTCAAAGGTCTGTTTATCGGACAAATGTTTAATTGAAATGTAATTTAGACAATAAAGGCATTTTCGAACGCTGGCTACAGTATTGATTTTTATGATTAAACAATAGCAGGGATAGGTACGTAATAATAATTATAATCGACACTGTAATAAAACAAAGCTACTGACCTCTTGGGGGCGAAGTACTCAAACAAAGCGTCACAAAGTTGATGAAAATTAACAGACAAATCATAACGACCGCACGCGCGAAGACTAAAAATTCGAGCAGTTCAACCACTTTTATAACTTTCGTGCTATCATCAAGCAAATAAAAAATTTTATTGTTGAAAAAATAAGTACTTAAGAACGTTGAATAACAACTCAAACGGACAATGGAATAGCTGCAGTTGTACAAATGATATAAGCTAATAAATTTAGTGTACCTGTTATGTATTTTCAGTAGACTGTAAATATAGTGGGCACTTAAAATTCATACGTGAGTAAGTATATTTTTCTTGAAGGCTGAAGAATCGCAATTAAAATTTTTGATAAAATAAGATAAGTAGAAATCAAACCTATCGATAATTTCTTTGAGAGACCGCTTAAAATGTATTTCTGACTTACTAAATTACTAAAAAGCATGCCAGTTGTATTCATAAACGATGTAAATATAGAGTTGTCATTTGAGTTAGCTATAAGGCCTCTGCCTCGAATCTTGCGGGCAGCGGGGCGGCGGCGGCGGCGGCGCGGGAGCGGCAGGATATTATGCGTAAAATCAAATGGGCCGGCCCTCGAAAACAGCGGCGCAACAGCGGCGCGGGCGCGGGCAACGAGCGGTGCACTCCGGTCGAGCGGTGACCGCCCGCGCGTCTGCATTGTAGTGTTGTGCAATTTATTTTTGTAACGTGTCATAATGTCTTCGGACGTGCTAGAGCAAATAATTTTTTCAGCATTTTTTTAGAGGACACCGATATTGAACAGCAAAGATGTGAACCATCTTCTTCATAATTTCGATAAAACTCCTTTTATTTTCCTTGCCCTATAGTAGGGATTCACTTCTTTCCCCCCACTAAATCGAACGATAAGAATAAATTAGAATCAAAAAGATGTTTTCACCGTTGTTCAGACATTTCGTTCGCGAGAAACAAACAAATGACCGTATTATTTAGAGCATATTTTAATTAGATGAAAAGGCGTGATAAGGTTTTTACAGGATCGGCAACGCGCAAGTGACACCCCTGGTGTTGCAAGCGTCCATAGGCTACGGTAACCGCTTACCATCAGGTGGGCCGTATGCTTGATTGCCACCTTAGTAGTATAAAAAAAAAAAAAAATTTGTGATTTTTGACGATTCGAAAGAGCTTCTTAGGAGCCTACTTGAATAAATACATTTTTCCTTTTTTTGAAATGTCTCGACGACACAACCACGAACACAACACTACGCCGCTATAGTGCCGCGCGACCTGCCCGCTGGTTTCGAGAACGGGTCTACGTTGCCTGCGCCGCTCCCGCGGCGCCGCCGCCTCCGCCCTGCTGCCCGCAAGATTCGAGGCAGAGGCCTTACAGCGCCTCTAGTGACTAAAGACGAAAAGAAACCTAGCAGTGTGTGTGTATGTGTGGGCGAAGTTTCATACAATATCTACATAATTAATATTTTTACTATGAAGTCCAACGAATACGTAACCGATACAGCCCCCTTGTTCTCAACCGGCGTTCTCAACTGTCAAATCACGGATTAGATTCGAAATTTTCAAAAAGACACATTCTCTCTCGCTTTTACCTCATTGCGATATAAAGTGACAGTTATAGAGTTTACGATATTGGAATATTTTCCGACGCGGCGACAGTTGATAATAAGAGGGCTCCTACCCTGTTATTCTCAACTGTCGCCGCTCTCTGACTTCACCTGAAAGCACCAGTAATTAGAATAAAGCACAGGAACCCATAAAACAAAGCTGAGTCGTTGTAAGAAATAGCCACAATTCAGTTGAAACACGAAAAGCACGAAAGAGCAGATTTAGATTTATTCATTTCATTTTTACACAATTGTCATTGTAAAAACTAGGCTACGTGCATGAATGTTTTAAAAAGAATTGTCAATTTTGACAAAAATAAAATAATTTTCTTTTAACAACTGAAAAAAAAAAACCAAAAATATCGATAGTAGCCGATTCTCAGACCTACTGAATATACATATTAAATTTTATGAAAATCGGTCAAGCTTTTTCGGAGGAGTAGGTATGGTTTGTGGCACGTGACACGTGGATTTTATATATTAAATAATACTAGTGATGTCAAATGTCAAAAGTAGGAAGTCTTTCGTTATTATTAAAAGGGGGAAATGTTTGTTTTCGTTTTGACCTTTTTAGTTGACCTGAAGCATCTTTCATATTTTAAGCATACCCTGATTTCTAGTAAGTAAAGGTGAAATTACCATTACTCTAAACAAAATAGAAACATACGGAGTAAAATGACCAGGCTTGTATTTTTCCTTAAAACTTTTCCATAATTATGCTGTTTAAACATAAAATAGTTTGTAAAATATTTCATAAGTGTAAAAAATTACACTTATGAAATAGCATGATGTAGATTCTATTTTATTGCAAACGTGCAAACTTCATTGCTGTTAATCAAGTACACTTTCTAAAATCCTGAAGCGTTTTGAGCCTTACTGGTAGTAAGCCGACGACGGGCTCACACACAATAAAAACTTTTCACGTCTGATGCGTGCTTCGCAATCGGGAACTATTGATAAAACTTCCTTTGTAACTTTTCTATTGTAGGTAATACTTATTTTTTTATAAATACATTCATATTTCCACTTGTTTTTTTTTATCGATCGTACCTAGCGATCGTGACACGGAACGTTCTGTCGGAGAAAGAGAGGTTTTCGAAAGCTTTTCAAACTTTCTGTGAGAAAGTCATGAAAGAAGAGCAGGAACGTTGATTTGGTTGAATCCTGCGGCGGACCACATAAGGACATGAAGAGTTAGTCAGCGACGCAGGGCTTTTGCAGCTTTTTACCTAGCTCCGTAAGTGGGTCCCGAGAAGAGAGGGGAGAAACCCTCTACTATGAACTATGGCCAGAAGTGTCAGCGGCGGTACTGAGTGTTCCGTGTAGTGCTTGGTTGACTTTTACATAAACATATAAAAATAAGCAACTTTTAGTTATGGCTGACTCCGTGTTTGTCGTCGGAACGCTATTGTCACCTCCGGTTAATAAATAGTAAGTCAAACAAACGCCAAGAGATTGAAGAATTGCATAGCTGGTTAGGGCCGCGGCGAGCCGTTGGATGCAGGCTGTGCAGGACCACTCCGTTTGGAAATCGATGGGGGAGGCCTTTGTTCAGCAGTGGGCATCATAGGCTGATATGACGTTGATGAAATCTATTGATTTAATGCTGGTTTACGGCCCAAGTAAAATAATAGTTGGAGATAGCCAAGCCAGGAGCCTGGCGGATGAGCCAGAATCTAGTTTCATGAAGTGACACAAGCGGCGCAGATGGAATTTCTTATAAAATTCGAATTTGAGCGCCCAACCTACGGTGAGTAAGGTCACCAGAGCTCGTGAGCATCGCTTATGGTAGAAACAGGGGAACTTGTTTCCTATTTTGTCAACTTAACGCTTCCACTCGTTTTAGTATTTTTAGCAAGGATGATATTATTTGGTCCATTCTTTGGGCTAGATAATAGGTGTGAGTGTATAAATATTATTATTATTGTTTTTACAGCGTAGGTAACGTATATGAAGTGCTTTTGGTGTTTTTAGCGCTATTAGCCACGGTAAAGGGCACCATTTACCATTTGGTGGGCCGGCATACAATTATTGTATAAATATATAGTTATCAGAGGTAGGGAACTTAGTAAGATTAGTTATAGAACATAACTTTTTCAAACCCAGAAATAAAATTTTCGTATAATTACCAATGAAAAATCAGGATCTTTAATTTTTTGAGTCGAATGATATAATTTAACATCGCATTACAATTGCAAGGGACTTCAGATACTATACTCACAGACACTATACACACAAGAGTAAAATATATATTTTTTTGTCATTGTTAAAATAGCTAAGTTAATGACAGAAAAATTAAATCTGTAAAGGGGCAAAAAATTTTTTTTTTTAATATTGGTCCTTACTGTAATATTTTGATAAGATAAATAATATTTCTTGTATATTTATGGCTTGGCTTATAAATTAATACATTTTCGCTAGTATTAAATAAGTCAGGCTGAGGCATGCTTTTAACAGATTAAGAACAACAAGGCGCCGGGCGACGATGGAGTTACAGCTGAGCTTCTGAAAGCAGGTGGACGACCGGTCCTGAAAGCTCTTCAGTGGCTATTTAACTCCATTATGTTCGGGGGCAAAAAGCCAAAGGCATGGCACAGGGGCGTGGTGGCAAACGCAAAAGAGTGACAAACCCCTTTTGAAGAACTACAGACCCATCACGCTCTTGAGTCATGTTTACAAGCTGTTTTCGAGGGTTATTACGAATCGTTTCGCACGCAGGTTTGACGACTTCCAGCATCCCGAACAAGCCGGATTCCGAAAAGGCTTAAGTACCATAGACCACAAACATACGCTGCGGCAGGTTATACAGAAGACCGAAGAGTAGAACCTGCCATTATGCTTAGCGTTTGTGAACTACGTGAAAGCCTTCGATTCCGTTGAGACCTGGGCCGTGCTTCAGTCACTCCACCGATGCCAAATTGACTATCGGTACATCCAAGTGCTGCAGTCACTGTACGAAAACGCCACAATGTCATTCCGCCTCCAGGACCAGAACTCGAAACCATACAACTTCGGTGAGGTGTGAGACAGGGCGATGTTATTTCTTAAGTTATCGGCGGATACATTTACCTGAGACAAATAGTCCAACTTCCAGAAAGAGGTCAATCGACGGATCCATCTTTGCTGGACAGCGTTCGGGAAGCTTCGCAGCATATTATCGGCTTAACTATCGCAGTGTCTCAAGACGAAAGTATTTAATTCCTGTGTTGCCAGTGATGACTTGCGGAACTGAGACGTGGCCACTTACAATGAGCCTCATAAGAAGGCTCAATGTCACCCAAAGGGCAATGGATAGAGCTATGCTTGGTGTTTCTCTGCGTGATCGAATCAGAAATGCTATGATCCGTAGGAGAACTAAGGTCGCTGACATAGCCCAAAGAATTGTGTCTCAAGTGGCAGTGGGCAGGCCACATTGCAAGGAGGACTGACGGCCGTCGGTGCGGAAAGGTCCTCGAGTGGCGGCCACGTACCGAGAGACGCAGCGTTGTTAGGCCCCCCACAAGGTGGATCACAGGGATAGGACAGCGCAGGACCGATCGGTTAGGAGATCCTTGGGGGAGGCCTAAGCCCAGCAGTGGGCGTCTCTTGGCTGTTAAGATGTTGATAATGATGAGGCTTGACAGAAATAGTTTAATTTGAATTCCACTAAAAATCATTTTAAGAAAAGAAAAAAAAAACATAAATCAAGAAAATTATATTTAATAACGTTATTTAAAACATGGAGTAGTAATTTGCTATACTTACGTGATAGCTTATTAATTATTGGTTGGCGGCGCAGGGCATTTTCCGGCGCGCTGGCCTCATGAGCGGGTCCTGAGTAAAGGGTGCGGAAACCCAATACTCGAATGATGGCCCATTGAAGTGGTAGCGGCGTTACGGAGTGTTCCGGATAACGCCGCGGAGTAAAATAAAATAAATAAATTATCAATTAGGATATAAAATAAAACAACATAAATGCAGAAAATATATTTAATGTTATTTTAAATTTAAACTTAGAGTAGCTACTTATTAACTAAATAATCTTCTCAGTGATAGGTATTCATCGACAGCTTACTTATTACCTGTAAAAGAATTATAATATTAGAATTTAGTTTTTAAAAGTTTTGTTTTTCACGGAACTCACACTAACCAACTTAACCGACAAAAATAACAAAGGCACATCTTAAAATCCTCAATGTAAATTCAGTAATTAAGATGTGCAATTTAGCTTTTTTCTTTCGGGAATTCCTGGCTTCAACTTGACGCTTTAGACCGATTTTCCTGGTTTACTATAGTCAGATGGAATAGAACAAATGATATTTAATACTTTAACGTAAAACGAGCCAAAATAAAAAGTCTGTCCTAAGTAAAACAGAGCAAATGTGACCCAACTTTTTAAATCATTCATACTACTTCACGTGGATGTGGCTAGTTCCATAATGGAGCTACTACGATTTTTCAAATTATCGATAGTTACATTAAGTAACGGACTAACTACTCAGAAAAAAGTTGCAGTAGTTCCAACATGGAACTAGCCAGCGAAACAACGATAATTGATTTATAAATTACCTGGACATTCTGAAACCGGTGCACATGTTCCGTTTATTGTAACATACCCTGAATTACAAACACAGGCTGAATATGAGCAAACTGCTGTACATATCGGGTATGGATTATCACAATCTGCAGTGCAACCAGCTGATACACACACGAACCTTTCATTTGGACCACATAAGTCCTCTGAAATCAAAATAAGAAGGTATCAAATTATGATGCCTCAAATAGTCGATAGTTGACGTTATATCGAGAGTATCGTTACATTGTTGACATGGCCAGTGTAAAACTATCGATATTAAGTGCGATACTTAGTAGTAGGAGTAGGTACTGTATAGCAATATATATAATGTATAACACAAGTTTTAGCATGATACAATGCTTGGTTATACCACCGTTTATCGAGCAACATTATACAAAAACCAAATGTTGACAAACTGACATAATATATGAATTTCATTGTAAATAATATATTCATGCGGTCACACCTATTATCGAGCCCAAAGTAAGCATGACGGAGAAATAATGATAACAATATGTATATAAATATTAGAAATATACTGAAGAAACATTTAGACATCCATGACTCGTGAACATGCTCCATATCCATGCTCGTAGTCATCATACAGATATTTGCTCCTTCCGGGATTCGAATCCGGGAACCCCGACCGAGTTGCCTGTAGATATAGCAAGGGGCACAGACCGTGAATCGTGTATATTTTTTTTACTAATAAAAATATCTAAACTAGAAAAATTTCACGTCCTGAGGCGGGGATCGTACCCGCGACCTTTCACAATCCAGACGACTGCTCTAACCATCTGAGCTACCCAGGACTTGGGATAACCCTGTGAAGTTCTTCTAGTCTTATCTGTATTTGCGTTATAAGCTAACGTCAACCCTAGAATGTCGAAATGTTCTATTTCAATATTCCACACGAGTATTTTTATACAAATATCTACGATTCGGTTAAGTTGGGGCAATGGTTTCAAATATTCTTAATTTTCATTTTAACATTATTATATCTAAACTAAAATATCCAACAGTTAAGATGTTTTTATTAGTAAATAAATTTTTCAAACATTTATAATATTGTTAAAATAAAAATTAAGAACATTTATATTTTATTAAGATTTGACAAAAGCAATGTCATTATTAATAAACAGGAAATGAGCATAACCAATCTAAAAAATCACAGCAAGCCCGATAAAAAAAACAATGTGAGTGACCCTGTCAATCATAATTAACATCAAACAAACTTCATCGTTAGATAAAAAATAGCTCCGTGTTTTGTATTTTATAAATTGGTTCTATAAGGAGTTAAGGTGTTAGTTCTTAATGTAGAAATCTCTTCTGGTCCTTATAGCAAAAATGCACTTAACTTAATTTTGAACAAAATTTTACTTGAATCACTTTTTTTTTAAAAAAAAAACTGGTTAAGGTATTAAACAGCCATGAATAATAACAGTCAATAATAATCACCTCCGGACGATGACAACAATCCTAACAACGACGCTGACCACGATGATGACACGAGGCCAACGACCACAAAAATAATGGGCAGCATCATAGCTTATCGAACGAACACTAACTTAGTTATGCCACTACGCATACGTTTATATAATTTTAGAGACGAACAAAAAACCAGTCAACTGCGTAGCAAGATCGCGCAATATATTCAAGTGTCCGAATATCATCATTTCAGCCGAGAGATCCCCACTGCTGGGCATAGGGCTCCCCCTACATACATCGGCTTCCCGCGACCCTCACCAGATCATCGGTGCACCTTGTGGGAGGCCTACCAACGCTGCGTCTCCCGGTACGCGGCCGCCAGTCAGTCCTCCTTGCAATGTGGCCTGCCCACTGCCACTTGAGGCTCGCAATTCTTCGGGCTATGTCGGTGACCTTAGTTCTCCTGCGGATCTCATCATTTCTGATTCGATCACGCAGAGAAACCCCGAGCATAGCCCTCTCCATTGCCCTTTGGGTGACATTGAGCCTTCTTATGAGGCCCATTGTAAGCGGCCACGTTCACAATGTCTCAGTTCCGTATGTCATCACTGGCAACACACACGAATTAAAGACTTTCGTCTTGAGACACTGCGATAGTTGGGCCGAGAATATGCTGCGAAACTTTACAAACGCTGCCCAGCCGAGTTGGATGAACGAAGGCAAGAGGAATTTCAGAAATTTAACAACCTAAATAAAAATAAATAATAAACTTCTATAATAAAACAAATAACGACTGCACGCCCGAAGACTCAAAATTCGAGCAGCACAACCACTTTTATAACTCTTGTACTCTCAGTCAACCAAACAAAATTTTAATAAACCCCAAAGAACTATGAATAACAAGGCAAAAGGATAATTGAATGACTGCAGTTTTACAAATGAAAATCTAATGAATTTTAGGTACAGTCGCGTCTGAAAAGATGTGTACATACATAATCAAAGCTTTAAAAATATAATATTCAGTAATTTATATTCAATATTCAATAATTTTATATTCAGGATGAATGAATGTCAAATTTTTGGAACTGCTTTTTTGTTCAATTAGAGTGAGTTTGCACTATATATTATTATATAAGTTATGTTTTAAGTCCACTATGCATGCCGTGGCAATCTATAATTAAGACAGCACTTAGCTCATGTACTCTTTAGCTTTAAACTCCATACCATGTTTTAGTGTTTGTTTTGTTGACTGTCCTAAATAAATTAAAAAAAAAAAATGGTAGATATGGACTCTGGTGTAGTAGTATTTTGGTTAGTTTTTTGTAACCGTGACTACGTGCTATGTATTTTCTTAAAAGAGTTAATAAAGTAGGTATTTCTTCTTGTACTTGAATCGTTCAAGAAAATTATACCTATAAATATTTATTGTCTATTTACATTGCAATAATGGCAAGACCAAGATATTTTATAAGTGAAAAATAAAACTCATCAATCATTTCTTTGATAGTGAGATCGCTTGATTATTGTGACTACATATTACATTATGAAAACCGTAAAATTTATACCTTATAAGCATGGCAGTTGTGTTTTTCACTGAGACTTTTCCTTATATGTGTTATGTTTACATAACAAATAATATAACGTAGATTCTATTTTATTACAACTGTGCAAACTTTATTGTTGTCAATTAAGTACTGAACTACAAATTTAAATAAAACATTTGAGCCCTTTGAGCATTACCAAAACACGCCGTTTTACAAACTATAAAGAACCTTTTGTCTTATGCTTGCTTCGCAATTAGAACTATTGTGAAAACCTCTTCTGTAATCTTTTCTATTGTTATATTTAGTAACACCCGACGCGATATGAGGGGTGATATACGTTTGACGTGTTTGTAATTATGTGCCTGTGTGTTTGTTTGTGGAATCGTAGTTCCTAAAGCAATCGACCTATTATTTTGAATCGGTTTATTTTTGTTTGATAAGCTGTGATTGAGGTGGTTCTTAGCTTAAAATTATGAAGATCTGTTCAACCTTTTCTTGTTTCAGCGCTATAAGTAGACCACGGTAACAGGTTACCATCTTTTTGTCACTCTTTTTGTATATAGTTGTAATAGTGGTCTAAGATTTCAGAACGATAACATAAGAATCGTGTTTTCGAGTTCTTTTTTTTCAATTCTTTATTTACCATTCGCTGCAATTACCGCAACATAGACACATCATAATACATTAAAATTCCTTTAATAATACTCTTTTTATTAAAATTTTTTATTTTTGGATTTAAATAAGTTTTGCCCAAAGTAGGTAAGCATTATTTAAGAGCTTGTGTTATGGATGCTAGATAACGGTGAAATATTGATAATAATATGAATATAAATATTAAAAATATTCTAATTAAACATGCAAACTTCCATGACTCGTGAACAAATGCTCGTACTCAACATACAAACATCTGCGCCTACCGGGATTGGAACCCGGGACCCCTGACCGAATGTCCTGTATAGAAAGATTTACAAACCACTCAACCAGCCGGCATTTATAATCATGATTAATAATATACTACAGAAATTAAATGACAATATCATTTATAGTTCTATTGCGAATCAGAATTGAACTCTTCATATATACAGCTATGCTATGAAATGGTTTGCTTTCAAATAACACATATATTTTGTAGTTTGTTAAACATGTATATTTTTAAATAGACATTATCTTGCTTGTTAGTTTTACGTAACGTGATCTCACTCTAGGCATTTTTAATCTTTCATTACTTCGACTGTGCGCTGAAGTAAATCATTGTATAACTATTTATGACTCTGATAGGTCTTTTTTAAGGAATTAGAATACGCTCTGTTAGTGGAAAACTACCTAAAACTTTTTTTTATACAACTAGATGAAAAAACAAGCTGACGGAAATAAGAACGGCGGTGGTGCCTACCCAGACAACCCTACATACGGGCCTACCACCTAGTAAAAACTATTATTGCATAACATATAATTGAGTGACAGTACACATATAACACCGATAATAACATTTTCTTATCTACAATGGACTTGAGCTTAAATAGAAAATAATTTGCATTCGCTAGTATTTTCATTTTTTTATATGCTCATTAAAACTTAGCCTTGCGTCACCAGTAGGATACCACTTTGTCTTTATTTTGTTTTCCCTACTTTAACAATATTCGATTAGCCCGAAACCATATTTTTAATTAATTAATAGCACTATTTTATTTTTAGCTTTAATACTAATATGCGGATTATCAGCATAGAGAGAGAGTAACCATAGCCCATTCCCATAAGCAATGCCGTTGATCGTTCACTTAGATAAAAAAGCAGTGGTCGCAAAATAGACCCCTGTAGTACACCTATTATATCACTAATTTGTTTCGGAACACACATTGTTAACTATCACAGATTGTTCTCTACAAATAAGGTAAGAACTTAAAATAACAAAGTCTTTTCCTTTAAAACCACTAAATTTTAACTTGTACAACAATACGTCATGCCGTATACAATCAAAACCTTATAACAGATCACAGTGAACACTTGTGCATCGCTCTGAATTGTCCAAAGCTTCAAGATAAAAAAAAAACGTTTTCTGAATAGCCATTTCCGTAGACCGGTTTTTCCATAACCCAAACTGACACTCGTCGAATAAATTATTCGTTTGATAAAAATGCTATTCTTGATTTCAAAGGACTAACAAGGATATTTGACAAAATTTGTAATAGCAAACTATCCTGTAATTATTAATTTCTACAGAATCCCCCTTTATAAAGATAGGTACTATTTAACCGAGCTTTAGATTTTTCCCTTAATTGTATGTTATCGATCTTTAAGTTACCATTTTTAATTGATTTATTTTGTTGTCCCTTTACTATTTTCCAAGATGTTTTAATTTAGTTACTTAATTTTTTTTTCTTTTACTATGTTATGATATTTTTTACAGTTTCCAATATTTTTTTCTAAATAGTTTTCTGTATTTTTTTAATTTAGTTTTCTTATTAGAACTTGGATAGAAATTGTATAGAAGCTCTAGCTTTTGTAAGTTATATTTTGAAATCAAGATCCCCTTAGTTGCAATGACGACATTAAACCATAGGATTTTACATTACAATACACGTCAGCTTATAAAAAAGCCCCAACTTAACCGAATCTTAGGTATTTGTAAAAATACTCGTTTTGGATGTTGAAATGCATTTTTTTTAGTTTAGATATTTTTATAAGTAAATATATTTTTCAAACATTTATAATAATGTTAAAATTAAATTAAAGAACAGATAGACTAGAAAAAAAATATAGAGGCCTCCCAAGTTCTTGGTAGCTCAGATGGCCAGAGCAGTCACCCGGATTGTGAAAGGTCGCAGGTTCGGTTTCCGCCCGATCACATGATCTTTTTCTAGTTTCGATATTTTTATGACTACAAGAAATGCACTTTTTCAGGTAGTGAAAAAATATTGTCGGTGGCTATTAAACCAATGAACAAAATAGGATCTTAATTTTTTTTAGGTGGAATGATTTTTTTTTTAGCAGTGCATTACAAATGCAAGGGACTTTTCAATTAAACACGTACTGGCCGTATCAGTAATTCTATCATTCTTGGTATTTATAAGTTACAGATCAATCTATACACTGTGGGCTTAGTGTATACACATAATTAATAAGGATGCCAATTAAAAATGATTTGGAAAAAATAAAATAACATAAATGCAGAAAAGTCTATTTAATATTATTTCAAACTTAAACTTAAAGTAGGTACGGTCGACCACAGAAGTAGCTGAACACTTTAGTACCATAACTGTCACAACGACTCTAGCGTCAATACAGTACAGTAGCAACTATAAAGTACGTGCACAAGATCGGTGTGACATGGTACTAAAATGTTCAGCTACTTCTGTGGTCGACTGCACCTATTAATTAACTAATCTTCACAGTGATAGGTATTCATCGACAGCTTACTTATTACCTGTAAAAGAATTATAATATTATAATTTAGTTTTTAAAAATTAAAATAACAAAAGCACAACTTAAAAATCCTTAAGGGTCTACCTCGTGCACACTAGCGACACCAATTGATTGTTATTAATTATGGTGAATTTAGAACATAATAAACAAAAACGCTTTAGAGAATTGCTAAAGAACGGTATTTGTAATTTTTAAAGATGTATCTTCTATGAAGTGTCTACCAATAAGTAACCAAATTTTTTATTATTGTTAAAAGTGGCCACTTTTAGCAATAATGAAAAATAGGTTACATGTAGCGGAATATCTTATACCGAGCACATCTCAAAAAATTACAAATACCATTCTTTAATCATTCACTAAAGCGTTTTTGTTTATTATGTTCTATATTCACCACAATTAATATAAATTAAGTGGTGTCGCTAGTTCCGACGAGGTATCGCCTTAATGTGAATTCAATAATGATGGTGTGCAATTTAGTTTTTCGTATACAAAGTACGGCAAATGATTCGACACCACCTGATGTAAAGTGGTAAGAAGAGTCAGCTAGTGCAGCTCAACACACAGTTCTAGCCGCCTCCACCTTGCCGGCCTACGCCTCTTTTGAAAGAAACCATTTCATTAATATATTTTTTTTGCCCAAATAAATATTTCCCTAAAAAAACATTCAGATCTGCAAAAACCAAATTAACCCGTAAAATCAGATTCCAGATACAATTGATATTATAATTCTCATAGACCTCCGGTGTGATAACGCCGCTTGACAGATTAAATGTAAGTAAACGTATGATTATTAAGTAAACGTATTCTGATTTTACTACCTATTTTTTATTTTGTTTGTTGTTTACCTGCTATGTATTATTTAAAACAAGATAACAGACTAACGCCCATATTCATAAACACTCAATAAACCTATTTTAGATAAAACACAGCTATAATATGTTTTATCTTGTTCCTTTCTCTTAAGAGTGAGAGAAACAAAACACTTTATAAACCTCTTATGACGTCACTTGTTTTTATGAATACGGGGGTAAGACTTACTTTATGGTGTCAAACCAAGGATTTTAATTTCTAGAGTACTTCTACGAAATGACTAGAGAAAGGCATGGTTCTAATGCTCGTTATGCCTTCAGGTATTCCTAACTTCAGGTTGACGCTTTAAACTGAATTTTGCTGGCTAAAGTCATATATAATAGATGTTCAATACTACTATATTCAATACTTTACCGTAAAACGGTCCAAAATAAAAAGTCATAACATAAATCAGTGCAAATATGACCCACTTTTTCCCATCATTTATACTACTTAGTTCATATGGCTAGTTCCTTAATGTAACTACTGCGATTTTTCAAATTCTCTAGATTTCGATTAGACTAACTACTCAGAAAATAAAGTAGCAGTAGTTCCAACACGGAAATAGCCAACGGAACAACAATAATTGATTTATAAATTACCTGGACATTCTGAAACCGGTGCACATGTTCCGTTTATTGTAACATACCCTGAATTACAAACACAGGCTGAATATGAGCAGACTGCTGTACATATTGGGTTTGGATTATCACAATCTGCAGTGCAACCATCTGATACACAAACGAACGATTCATTTGGACCACATAAGCCCTCTGAAATCAAAATAATATATAATAAATAAGTTATATTAAACGCAGCTAGACATAAAACATGTACATAAAAAACGGGTTTTGTTAAGATTTGAAAACGACAATGTGAGTTTAATAATCAACAGGAAATGAGCTTAACCAATCTAGAAAATTACAGCAAGCCCGATGAAAAAAAAAGACAACGTAAGTGGCCCTGCCAATCATAATTATCATTCAATTATTTAACTTCATCGTTTGATAAAACATAGCTCCGTATTTCGTATTTTATAAATTGGTTCAACCTAGAAGATTTGGATTGGTTATATTCGCAGTTAAGGTGTTAGTTCTTCATGAAGAAATTGCATTTTTACCTCTCTAGAGGTCCTTATGGCAAAAATGCACTTAACTTAATTTTGATCAAAATTTTACTTGAATCACTTTTTAAATATATTTTTTACACTTGTTATGGTATCAAACATTCATGAATAATCACAGTTGTCATGATAAATATATTTGACACCAAAACCATAACCAGAGTAAAATCATTGGACGCAGTTACTAAGCACTATGAGTTACACTTGTGACCTTGTATTGTGATTTTCTAATTACCTCCGAACGATTCTGCCAACGACGCCGACCACGACGATGATACGAGGCCAACAACTACAATAATAATGGGTAGCATCATGGTATATCGAACGCACACTAACTTAGTAATGCCACTACGCATACGTATATATAATTTTGTAGACGAACAAAAAAACCAGTCATCTGCAAAGCAAGATCGCGCAATATATTCTAGGGTCCTAATAAGTATGTTTGTTTTTTTAATTAGCAAGATAAGGAAGAATTACAAATAAAGAAAGATAACGAAGAAAAAATATATGCTGCTTGGTGAGATAAACGTTGTTAAAAAAACGTTAGAAAAGGAAAGAAAGCGGTGAAGTGGAGCATATATTTTTTCATCGTTTTCTTTCTTTATTTGTAATTGTTACAATAAAGTAGGCGTTTAAACGCAACAAAAACATTAAAATGTGAACAAGATAAGTAACCAATAATATCATACAAATATAAAATACAATTTACTCTACTTAATTACTGTTCTCTAGTAAATTGCACCACCGTATCAAGAGCACAATGAATTCTCGCGCTACAGCGCATAGCACGGCGACCAAAAACGACATGAGTCAAATGTCAGATGTAACATTAGAAAAATATATTTTGTACGTGCCTATTGAGAGACCACATTAGAATTTTGAGTTTCCGAATGGATCAGGCTTTAGTAAGATAATGCTTATCGCTTAATTTGCAAAAAGCCCTGGAAGTTGGTTGTCATGTCTTAACATTTACCGCTCTTAACATTGTCTCGAATTAAACTAAGATTCGCCTATAAGAATTCTTTGCTTATTATACACAGAATATTACCTACATTGGTTCTTTAGGCCGGATTTAAACTCACCTCTGGATAATTAGGAAATAACAAGCTTCAAAA
This sequence comes from Nymphula nitidulata, assembly GCA_947347705.1. NCBI lineage: Eukaryota > Metazoa > Arthropoda > Insecta > Lepidoptera > Crambidae > Nymphula > Nymphula nitidulata. Next base: position 15,427,276 of record OX374626.1, on the reverse strand, counting down.
TATGAAACAATGTGCAGCTTTCCATAATTATGGGTAATTATAATATAATGTCTAGTCTTGCGTGGAATATTGCTCGAAGTTATGAGGATGGCTCCGCCAAGTAAGTTCCTCCTCGATGCACTGAGCAGATTGGAGTATCGTGTTGTCCGTATCATTGACGATGTAGAGGTCACGAACAACTTGCGATTGCGTCGGGGCATTGCGTCGCTTAGTGCTTTCTATCGGCTATATCACGGTGAGTGCTCTGAAGAGCTTTTTGACCTTATCCCAACTTTCTCCTTTCTACTCAGAAGCATGCACAAAGAATATCAGTAGCTCGATTCTATGTCGTTCTTCCAAAACGTGGAATTCTTCGCCGGCACATGTGTTCCCTCCTTTCTATAACACGGGTTCCTTCAAAAGAGGCGTGAAAAAGCACTTGAAGGGCCGGAAAGGTAAAGGCAGCTAGAGCACTGTGCGTTAACTGTACTAGCTGTCGTCACAATTATGGACTCCATTACCTCATCAACATTAGGTCTTAGGTGTCATTGAGTATTTTGCTATGCTTTGGATAATGAAGTCTTTCGCACAAACCAAAATGGTAAACAAATTAACCCATCAAGCATCAGATTCCAGACACAATTATTTTTATATTTTTTCATTGTTTACTTTCTTTATTTGTAATTGTAATAATTGATTTTTTAATTTACGTAGCCCTCTGGAGGGATACCGCTGCTTGACAGATTACAATCCCCCGCTATTACAATTAAATTCAATGAATCGAATAAAATTGATAATTTATTCGTTTATTTGTTTCTTGCACGCACAAAAAAGCTATGCATATTTTTCTAATTAAAAGTCACGATCTTAGAACGAACGGGTAGCACGGTCGTGCAAAAAAAATGTGGTTTTAGTATATCCTATTACGTTATAAAATTTTATAGTTTTGATATTATTTTTAGGGTTCTGTAGCAAACAAAATATAGTCCCATAGTTTTTTTTATTGCAAACAATTGCTGGATGTGATCACCCTAGCTCTATGGTATTTTAACAATTTTTTGTAACCTTTTTCAAAACATTTCATAAAGCAATTTCATCAGAAAGTCTATAAATCGATATTGGACATAAATAATAATATTATTCATTTACCTTTTATCTAGCCCAAATTAAGCATCATTAAGTGCTTGTGTATATTTGGGGATACTAGATCATCATCAGCATATATATGTCCCACTGCTGGGCACAGGCCTTCCTACATGGGAGAAACACATGAGGAGATCGGGCCATAACACCACCACTCTGGCCCATTGCGGGTTGGTGGGTTAAAGCGGTTGCAGTAACAACCGAGACCAACGGTTTCACATGCCTTCCAAAGCACGGAGGAGCTCGAGATTATAAATTTGACCGACCCATCCCGGGATCGTCCATGACGATAGTTGCTTTGTTTTCGGAATCGAAACCAGATCGCTCAAACCACTGCGGTTCCTGCACCGAGCTTCTTGGTGACTCTTAATGACATTTGTCTCTTTCCATCTCCTTTAGATAGACTGAGATAAAACTCTCTAAGCAAATGTTAGTGAAAACGAGAAATAGTGTCTCAAATTAAAAGAATACTCAGAAGGTGCCTATTTCATCCTGCACTTACGTTATATGCAGCAGGGAACACCGAAGCCGGTGGTGCGTTCCTCTCTTTGGCCGAGTGTATTTTTTTATTTTATTTAAGCAAATCACGGCAATTGACCTAACACCACCTGATGTGCAGCGGTAAGGAGAGTCCATATGCGAAGGCAGCTAGTGCAGAAATAGACAATGCACTAGCTGCCTCCACCATGCCGGCCCAAAAGGTGCTTTTTCACGCCTCTCTTAAAGGACCCAATGTTATAGGAAGGAGGAAACACATGCGCTGGCAAAGAATTCCAAGTTCAGGAAGTACGACAAAGAAACGAGGAAGTAAATTTCTTTGTGCGTGATGTTGAGGTGGAGACAGTAAATGGATGACTCCGAAGACCGCCACGCGTGCTCCTGAGCAGCAAGGGGGAAGGTGGGATAGGGTCGAAAAGCTCTTTAGAGCACTCTCCGTGATAAAGCCGATAAAAGGCGCTAAGCGACGCAATGTCTCGACGCAATATTTGGGTGTGTGTATATATATATAACATTTACGTAGTTACGCTCATGATAATTTGTTATACATTTGAGTTTGGAGTTGATTGTAACAATAATTGATGTATTCCACTTGTTTTACTTGGTGCTGCTGTGTGCACATACTTTGGCTTATTGTCTAGTTATAAAACTATGTAATCAAGTAATTAAATGTAATAGTGACTGTAAGCTGTTCTGTGTACCTAATAAATAAATAAATAAATAAATAAATTGTAGAGGCTCAAGTTTGTTCGTGACCTACATCGCCAATGATACGGACAGCACGACGCTGCAATCTGTCCAGTGCATCAAGGAGGTACTTGGTGGAGCCATCCCATAAGTGCGAGCAATATTCCACACAAGACCGGACCTGAGTTTTGTACAGCAGGCATAGCTGGTCAGGCGTGAAAATATTATCGTATATTGTCGTAGTAGCGTATTATAAAATATGAAAAGAAGCACTTACAGCCTGGCCACGAACTCACCGCACGCGCCTCCTGCGACTCGCGAATCGGTAACCACTGCACGCTGTCTCGATGTCGGCCTCGCAGCGCGTCATCGTGACCGCGCAGTGGTTGCCGAGTCGCCGCCATCGCCGTCGCCGTCGCCCGTTCCCATGGCCAGGCCGTTACAGCAGATATTTATTAAAACAACCAAGTGTGGGTGGTACCCCGCAAAATATCTAATCGCCCTCTGGTGAAGTAGTCTAAGCGATGAGTTCATGAAAGTCCTGAGCGCGCTCTCCGAAATAATACAATCTGAAAGAGACTTTATAGCTTGAAATGCCTATATGAAGCTTAGTCTCCATCAACTTTTTGTCGCCAATAAGGCACTTGACTCTGGCGTTCCAATAAAGTACCTGAAGCAAATCAATTTGACTTTGATATTGTAACAATAAGTAACTACTTTTAGAAGAGGTAAAATTTTAAACAAAAATTAAAACCGACTTCAAAAAACTGAAAAGGTTGAAATAATTAAATTTAAGTAGGTATTCATCCCCTAGAAACATATTTTTGGAGTCGGTGCTTTACTTTCTATTGTTTTTGGAAACCACTTAGCACCAACTCCAAAAATATGTTTCTAGGGGATGAATACCTACTTAAATTTAATTATTTCAACCTTTTCAGTTTTTTGAAGTCGGTTTTAATTCTTGTTTAAAATTTTTTTTTCACAATTTTTAGTGATAACTTTCTACGGTCGAAGCTAGATGGGTGACCGTCAACTTATATTGTTTCCTACTATTGTATCGTTTCACTAAAAAGTCATTGGAAAAGCAAAAATTCGCAATTTCGCTTATGTAGACGATTTCATAATTTCAGTTTTTTTTAATTTAAAACCAAAGTACCTAACTGTTTTTGAAAAAATTTTTATGGGACCAAATGGCAGCTATTCCGCATCGAACAAAAAAAGAATCACGTAAATCGGATCAGTAAGCTCGGCGTAATCGGTGTACATACATAGAAAAAAAAAAAAAAAAAACATACCGGCCGAATTGAGAACCTCCTCGTTTTTGAAGTCGGTTAAAAATGTAGGCAAATGTTTTCATTTTTTTTTACATCATTATAGTCTTCATTTTCAGCACTTTAAACTCATTCTAATCCATTTACATCGATTTACATAGTAACCTTACTCACCGCAGGAACGCAATTACAAAATAGATTTGGCTGTGATCTTTTTTATGGATGGGGAGCTTCTCCACTCGGGCGCTCGAACAATTAACATCGTATTGTGATTCCTTACATTGATTATTAAGTTTCTAAGCATTTCTTGCTTTAAATACTAATGATATTCAATTGACATCTTAGTTTGAGGAAAATTCTGACTTGTGATAGGTATCATTACATGAACAAAAAAACAATGTTGCAATGGTTGTAAGAAACGGAACAAAAACCCTGAGGATAAGTTTGCATACGTGTGTATTACACTTCTAACATCCTTGGTATTACGTACTAATCAGCCGTCTCGAGCCTTAACTGCAGAATATAGGCTTTGAGCATTTTTGAGTTAGATCTGTATTATGAATGTTTGTTTTATAATAACCTATAAACTAAATTTACTTTTACAGTTTTACGATATATGGTTTTTTCTGGCAAAGCAGTGGGAAAAATTCGAAAAATACAAAACGGTGCATCTACGGGTACCTAACTTAATTTTTGTGTAGGTGTTACCGTATGTTGACTAGTTTTTGAGCTACAGGTAGTCGAAAGTTCAGTTGTCATTTTTTTCACTTACACCAGCTAACATAGACACCAGTCTGAATTATTATTATTTTAATTTAGTTTTAGAAAATTTAAGGTAAACACACCCTGCCTGCCGCCAGATCTAGTTAATTCGTGAAGTACCTACTTAACCACAAACCAGATACAATTAAATAGTTGTCAATTGTTGAGCAGAAGCCCAGCGGGTGGTAAAGGCCGAAAGTTTAAGCACTTTGCCATTCGTGGGCACCATAATTCGTTGTAATAAGTGCTATTCTCTAACGGCTTGACAAAACTAACCCATTTTAACCAAAGAAACTGCTTATAAGACTGGTGCAATGAACTTACGTCATGGAACGTCTTACTTCATTATTAACGGTGGCTCTAAAAGTGGAAACTGTGGCATAGTAACCGCGAATGGTACCATATTCGACCATAAAGAGCTTTTGAGTGTCCCTTTCAACGCCTGACCTTACAAAGACCCTCTGTAAGGACCGAAAAAGGGTCCAACCATTAAATATTCACGTGCACAGCTTTATTCACAAAATAGGAAGGGAGCTGAATTTAGCAGGTGCTTGAGCGAAACATTGTAAATAAGTTATGGTTAAAGTTTAGCTTAGAAAAAGCTGAAAAATTATGGGAAACTACTTTTGAGTTAAATGTTTTAACAAGATGACAAGCAAACTGATAGCCATTGACCATCAGGTGGGCACCTGGTGGTCAATGGCTACCGTCGCTTTGGAGACCTACTATAACAAGGAAAAAATCACTTGGTATTTCAAATGCGTTGTCATCCCGATACCTAAAATGAAATGCCGTCCATGCCCAGTAATTACACTGGCTACCTTTCCCTTCAATCCAAAACAAAGCGAACTATTTTACAGCCGATACAGGAAAGACGGTGCGTGGTTACCCAGACGACCCTGCATACGGGTTCCTTATTTATTATTAAAATGTTTTTAATCCTCCTTTGAACTACTGCTCATAATCATTACTTCCAACTCCTTCACATCAATTTGAGCAAGGAAATAATCAATTGAAATAATTACAATATTTACATGATAATTTTTATTGGCATGATTTTAATACATCGTCGTGTCGCCCTAAGAATTGTTACTATTCTGTGACAATAAAGCACTGTTCTAATTGCATCTTCCGTATTAATTACATAGTATTTTTATTCTTTTTTCATTTTCTGGCAAATTATTGTTAATAGTTACAATAGTTACATAGTTACATTTAAAGGAGCACAACTGTGATGTAACCTATAGCTGTGCTCCGTAGTATTAGTCTTTATGACATAGTTGGATCTCGACATTTAATTTAACTAAAAACTATTTAACTATTAAAGATAAATACTATTTAGCTATAAAAGATAAATATGAAAACGTTGTATGGAAAAGTTGTACCTATAATTGTATTATCTACATTTGTGTATTTTCTCGAAACGTCAGTAATTCTAGACATATGACGTAACAGTTAATTAGGCTCGCTCGGCTAACACGTGCCGGTTCTATCAGATTGTTGTCGGGTAGAGTTCAAGCCGATGCAAGGTCACACTGGTTTTTGTGTTTTCCTTCTAGTTTTAAAAAACAACTAAACATTTGCTAGACTAGAGAAAGATATAATAAAAATATTTTTAAGCTCATAAATTGAATGTGATGTAACTGGTGAGATAACTAAAAACCCTCATTATGCGTCATCATCAACTGCCTATACAAGGTGTTTGATACATAGCATAACAAGCAGACACCTACCCATGTCATATTTTGAATTGCAACAATACAAAATTTTGAATTGTAAAATAAATTTTAAAATTTCTTCATACAAATAGCTCGATCAATAAAGCAAATTGTATGGGAAATTCCTAAATTTTGGATAGTATTATAGTATTTAAATGACTTTGTTAAGATGGGGAGGTGCCCGCGTGTTATATTATATACCAAACACCTAGTATACACGTCCCACTGCTGGGTATATGCCGTCCTACACGGGAGAAACACAAGATGAGTTACGGCCGAAATTACCACCACGCTAAGCCAATGCCGGTTCGTGCCTTCCGAAGCACAGAAGTGCTCGAGATTACAAATTTTTATTTGACCCCTCCGAAAACAACCATGGTGAAAGTTGCTTTGTGATCGTGATGTAAGCCAAAGCACTCAAAGTCAAAGAAAACACTGTGCCAGCGAGTTCCTCCAAAGGTGATACCGTAGCCTATAGCTTCACAAAAGTTCTCTAACGATTCCTTGGCGACCATACTCACCGAAAGAACACATGGCTACAAAGTGATTTGTCAGGAATCTGTTGTAAGGTCGAGTCACTTCTCCAGTCGGAAGCTTAAAGTTCTAGTAGAAGTATTATGTGCCCAATTTTATAGTGATATTGGGCTGGTAGCTAATAACAATATAAGCGGGCTCTGATACACGATGTAAAGCTCTTGTCAAAGAAAACACGTCGCAGTGTTGGCGATGTATGAAACAGCTGATGTATTTTTCGCGATTTCAATTGTTTTTTTTATCAACAAGTCGTGTTTAATTAGCATCACTAGCACTGCCATCTTCCTACATTATCGAGAGCGTCCCCCTTACACCCTGTATAATATGGCTATCAGTACGAAAAGTATTCATGTGATGTGCTTAGCTTTAATTCTTAACAGGGAAACGGGCCTTTGCGAATTGGTACTCTACGAAGTCCAAAAGCTTAACGATCAAAAACTGTGTACAGTTAGCAAAAAAGATATAAATTATTTTATGTAAATTTTCACAGAGCTTGGGCTTGGATGTGCCGCGCGGCACTTCCAAGAAACATTATTTTTAATAAATCATTTTATTTTAAAAATATATTGCCCAAATTTTAAAAAGACTATTACTTTTTGTATAACATTCATAAATCTTGATACCTTATCGACAATCGACATTTTGTTGCTATTCGATTAAAAAAAGGTACTGACGACACGCACATCAAGTGTAACAGTTTTACTACGAAAGCGGCCTTTGTTACAAACGAAGTAATGGCGGTCTCAAGGTTGAAATGTTATGCTTGGTGTGTTGTCTACTGTACTTCATTGCTTTATCGTTCGAGAATACTCGAGGAAAAGTATGGTGACTGTTTTGCTTCATCATAAAAACGTTTGCAATGAAATATGTAAATCAATCAAGGCATGCAGGATATAATAATTATATTTTTTACTGCGTTTATCCTGTTATATGTTTTGTATGCGTAAGGAATATTTATTTGAAATTCAAATTGAAATTAACACAAACAAAACAAATTAAAAAACAATAATTGAGTTTAAAAGTGTATTTACATTCGTCGACAGTTGTGACAGCTATTTACCTGTGAAAGCATAATTACCTATAAAGTATTTTGAGAAGGTGTCATAGTTTTAAATCAGCATCTCTATTAGGGAGCTTTTTCTTAATGAATCTAGAAAAGAGAATTACAAGGTACATACTATATTCAAAAATATTCCATATCACATATGTTAATATTTCTTTTTACATTTTAGCAAAAAAAAAATACTTTTCAGTTTTAGTTTAGAAATATGTATAGAAGCATGGTACACCATAAAAGGTTGAATTAGAATATCAACGCCACCAAAAACAGTAAATTTAAAGCTCACCTGGACGGACAATCTTCCACTGCTATACATTTATTATTTGACTTAACATAACCTGTATTACACCTACAAGCTGTATATGAGCAGACTGTCGCACATATTGGGTATGGATCTATGCAATCTGCAATGCAACCTTCTGATATGCAGCCAATACTTGCATTTGGACTACAAGTATCTCCTGAAATATAAAAGAAAAGAATAACCTAGGGTAATTCAATAGTATTGACAAGAACTTGCAAGATTTCATTACACACACCGGAACAAGTGAAACTAAATGAGTTATGAGTTGAATTTAAAAAGCTTTGAAGTTTTGCATTAATTTTGTTGAATTTGAGAGAAAGCATATTTCTTTCAACTCAGTAGTGGACCTAAGAGTGTGCCTTGGGAGACACCGCTACCCAGAATGCAACAATAGATACTAATAATTATGTTTATAAAACATAAAATTTTTATCACCTCCAAACGACGCTGCACACGAGGAGTAGACGAAGCAAGCCAAAACAATTATAAGTAGCATGATGGTTGATCCGACGAAAACTGATTTTTCCTTGCCACTGCGCTTACATTTATATAGAGTCTGAACAATACCAGCCAAAGCGTTGTGCAGCTTGCGCAATGTGTTCCCGGGGAACTTAATCTTTTTATTAAATTACATTACCTGCATTCACATACATACATTTTATAATTGATTAAGAAATTTGGTTACCTAAAATTTCCAAGAATACTTATTATTTTGTTACTCGCATTTTGTTTTCTTACTTTGCTTTGGGAAATAACATATTTTTTATACGATCTGTATGGTAAATCAACCAACGGCTTGCCAGATGGTAAGCAGACCACTTCCTACCTTTCTTCTAAGTTATGCTAACGATAAGTCTTGTTTATTATTTATTAGTCACGATAGTCAGAAAATATTGAGGAAATTTATTAGCTTCCTTCTGTTTATGTTTTTACCACCTATAATTTTTTTCCCTGTGATTCTCCAGAACAGAATAAATAATTTGAGGAAATCATGGAGAATACATATTGTTTTCTCTATTCTCCCTACTACTTTCCTCCTATGTCCAATATTTCTCTCCATTCTTTGGTTTCTTAACTGATCCATTACATTTATCCTTCTACTGAGAGAGGGTGTAACGCGATAATGTTTGCCCCGGTTATGCAACTTTCTTTATAGATTATAAATAAATATTATTAAAATATGAAAACTACAGTTTTAAAGGATTATATTCTCCAGCAATTCATATTAGCCCTCCCACCATTAAGGAGGTAATGCTTTTGGTTTGCGAAAAAGACAACTCTCCTAGGACAGTCTAACATAGCAGTCAGTCAAACAATTTGGAAAAGAATCGTCCAAAAAGTTCAATCATCGAAGACATTCTAACAAATCGATCGATTTCCAAATTGTCTTCTTGTTTTTTTCCAAATTGTCTTGAAGTTTTGTTTTTCTAAATTGTCTTTTAATCGAACTTTTAGTCGAGCCTTGACCCTGGGCACCTTTCCTATTGAAAAGTGATATTTACTTTATAAAATCAACTTCACGTGAAGGTCTTTTTGAGTTTTACAGAACCTTAATCGTATTTGGGATGTTATAAAGAACCACTATGCTTTGTGAGCTGTTTCACCTCAATGAGTGCTATCAATCATAAATGCAATAAAATCTTTGTACTGCTTCGTTTTACTTTCTGCAACATACTGGTTGACCCGTAGTATTGATTCATGCTAAGTAATGACAAACAGTAACTTACCCCTAGATAGCTAATGTTGCTAAACTACCCTGATAAGCTAACCATTCGACTTTTTGACAATCATTTTTAAATGTTTATTTTATACATTTTTATTTCATATTTTATGAACTTTAACTTTATTTATAGAAAATACGAAATATGAATTAAAGACATTTTTGATGAAAATTAATATATATTTATTTTTTAGTACTTAATTAGGAATTTTATATCGCACATGTTTTTTTGAGACCAATCAGGTACCTTACACTTTAAATGACTAAATTATATTTTTTTTACTTATAATGATATATTTTTAAATTATATTGTAAAAAAGAAAGACATCTGTCACGTATTATAAATAAATCGCTTACATATTTTCGATACAAGTTGGGCAAAAATCAACTGTATGTTCGCCGCAAATCGGAACTTTGCAACTATAACATTGGTTCTTTGTCATTAGCTTTTTTAGGTAGTAACACAAACTACAGCTCTTCCTTTTCTTATTTGGATGACCTTCTAGCACACTAGAACCTCGAGAACTAGGTTTCTCATGAACTTGACCTTTATCTTCAGCAATTTCTTTGGTCAAGCCCAATACCCTGTAAGGTCATCCTACTTTGCGCTTTCCGGTACGTGGTTGCCATTCTAGAACTTTAACACCCCACCGGCCGTCTGTTCTGCGAGCAATGTGCCGTGACCACTGCCACCTCAACTTACTTCTCCTATGAGCTATGTCAGTGACTTTGGTTGTCTTACGAATTCATTTCTGATTCTATCTCGCAGAGACACCTATATAGCTCGTTGTGCGACTGCGAACTTGTACAGAAGACCCCTAGGCATTCTTCTTCCCCTTATTATCCAAAGGCCTTATTTGTCCTTCTTCCATGTCCAAAGGTCTTATTTGTCCTTCTTCCATGTCCAAAGGTTCGTCATGAAAAACACTTTCCGCGTATTCATACAGCAAACCGTCTTTGTTTTCACTATCAGAAATATCATCTGTGTTAGGACTGTCTTCATCATCTAGGGCCCGAACTATATCCTCATCAATAATGATTGACCTCTAAGCTATTCCTCACAATTACCGTATAAGTAAATAATGCAGAAATTTAGTAAAAATGAAAAAAAATACAAATAATAATTCAACACAAAGACAGAAAAAAGTCACACATAAGCTAACCATTCGTCAAAATGACGACCATGCAGTACGTATCTCAAAGATCTAATTACTTACCAACTGAACACGTCCACCACGCGATTCAGTAAGGTGGGCGGGCACTGAGTTGGCACGAAACCGCGGGTGTATAGGTAAAACAACAAAAGTGGGTGAAAGCAAAACTTATCGAATGCTCGTCATTTTGACGAACGTTAGCTATCTAGGGTTAAAAATATGTTGCAAATTACTAAAATTATAATAATGCTTTTTCAGCCTAAATAGTTATTTACAGTTTTATTGATATTTTTTTATAATAGCCTTGACTTATATTCTACAGAAAACTTAATAATACTACTACTTAACTAGAATAAACTTATCTATGCTTTTATTTATTATAAATATTAAAATGATAGATCTGTAACATTAAGTAGACGAATTAATAATAATAAAATGCTGAGTACGTATAAATTTAACATAATAAAAATATTTTTACAACAAATTTCTGAAAAGGAATAGATAAATTTATTATGACTATGAAAGATTTTATATCTTACAAAAACATTTTTCAAAGCGTAAAATTCTATTTCTTTGTGTGTTCGTAAAATTACACAATGTAACATTCGCGAAACGAGCTCAAAGAGATATTAAATTTAAAAATGCATCGTATGAGATTGCTGCGAGTTGCCAAAAATATTTGAAGAGAGCTTACAAAGGAAAAACATACAATAAACAGCAGGTTAAATATAACAATAGAAGAAGTCAGAGCTAATTTCCTATTCAATCTTAATAGTAGGTATATCACTGTATAGTCCTGTAAAATTCAACTTTTATAAAATACTTTATGTCACTTGTAAGGCTATAAAATTCTAAATTGCTATGTAAAAACTTCTCTTGTCCGATTTTTCAAATTAACTTTAAAAATTTTGAAGGATTTTCTAGGACGCGAATATTCTAATTCAAGCTTTTAAGTAATAACTATTGGAAAATTGGTCACGATCCTGACCAACAGCCATAATTGCGTTGCAAAAACCGTTTCTATCACGGTCAACGGGGTTCTCGTTTTTGACGTCGTGAGTATTTACTTTATCATGCGAAGATATGTAATGGCTATCACAAAATTGGAAGTAAAATATTGTTATTTAGTTAATCCAAATATTAACTTCGACTCTAAAGTCAGGACGTAATCATTGCAAGTTCTATCTATATACTTACTTTATCATCAAAATCAACATAATCATATATTATCAGCCTATGATTTCCACAGCTGAACTAAGGTCTGCGCAGCGTGCTCTCCGCATCCAAATCGTATGTCCATCTTGAGGGAGTTCCAGCAAGAGGAACAGACGATTTCGTCTAGTTTGCGCTTTCCGATACGACGCGTCGTCGTCATGCTAGAACTTTGATGCCCCTTCCAGGTTTAGGTTTTAACCAGGGTCTTGTTTTTAGCATTATTTGAGTTAAAATATGAGCTATAGCAGGTTGTTTAACAATATCATCAAATTAAACACTTTTTAACATTTGGTCAATCAACTAAAAAACTAATAAAAGATATTTCTATAAAATTAAAAATTATACTAGGTACTTTACGAGAATTAACTTTATGTATACGCAATACCAACACGACTGATTTCATTCACTATGTATATGATGCGGACAATGTGTAGATTTCTAACTGTCACTGGCAACACTATTCAGGGAATTCCCGTAAACATAATAATATGCGGTGTGCGCGCTTGATGCGATATTCCTCTCTAGTTCAGCAGTCAGAGCCAAGCTGATTAGTGTTCTTTATCGTCATTTTTATATTTTTGTTTATAAGCCTTATGGATTATTTACTTAGGTGTTGATTTCCGCATTGCTATCAACCGACTTCAAAAAGGAGGAGGTTCTTAAATAGGTTGGTATTTTTTATGTACCTACAGTCCGATGAATTTCTGATCTGATTTACGTGAAACTTTCTTTGTTTAATGCAGAATAGTTCGATTGCGTTTCGTGTATGCGATTTGCGGATTTTTGCTTTTCATTTGTATGAAGATATTTGATATTTAGGTATCTAACAATTTAGATTTTTTTAACACTATAATATTTATATGACTATGTTAACATGGATATGATATAATATTAATGGTGGACCCCAATGGAGTCAACTCCAAAAATTGTTTGTGGAACGAATTACAAAATAAATTTTCTCGATTTATAAATTTGTTCAACTGTAGCTGAGCTATTGTCTGCTTGTCTTGTTATTATCAGTTATAATTTCAATTTCTCGACAGGTATAAAATTTGTTTGCTTATGAACGTTATAAAAGTGGTAGTACAATTTAAAATCGTTTAGTCTTCGGACGGGCAGTGATTATGATTGGTCTATTTATATTAGTCGGTCTCGTGACGTCGTCATTGGGTGGGGATTGTGAGTCACCAGAAGGTCAGTAAGATTTTGTACCTACCCAAAACAGTTAGTAATGGAAATGAACTTTTATCTAAGTGTTTACTATACGAACATTTAAACAATAAAACTTAACTTCTATTCTTGCTACCACTTTGGATATCAATATTGACTCTTGTTTGAATATAAAATAAAAGTGGCAGTTGAAAGGCTGGTTTAATTAACATAATAACAGTCAGCTAATCAGGTAGTTCGAACATTGTATTACTATTGGTAATATTAGACGTTTTTTGCTGTCTTAAAAAACGTCTATGTTATCATCAGCTTTGTTCATGGCCATAGAGCCTCTTATAAGGAAACAATTTTATTTTATGTACAAATTAAATACTACATCGCTGATATGAATTGTAACGAGTGCTCTTTTGGGTATATTAAAAACAGCTTTAATGTAATAGTTCATAATCCGTTGTAATAAGACTAAGTTATCAAACGACGTGTTACTCTTGAGGTGCCGACATACTTACAAAAACCGTCAGATAAAATATATACGATCAGCAATAATTTTAATTTCCCATAGCAACCCAATGAAATCTCCAAACTTAAGACAACAATATAATTTAATCTGCAATAATTTTATTGACTTTATATAAACTTACCTACATTCCCGAGTCCAATGAATTGTCAATTATACATATTAGAGTTTTATTGATAAACTATAAGTAGTTAAATTTGTATGCCAATAATGGTAAAATGTACAGGCAGTCTCATAAAATTATGTCAAACAACATAATGCATTGTACCTACGTTCTTAGCTAATAAATGTTTTAATTTAAATTGATTTGATTTAAATTAGCTATGCGATTCTCTAAAGTCTGCAGCCTTGAATTCGTGGCTGTCGGCAGCGCTGTCATACCTTTTGGCGTTTGTTTGACAACAATTTGATAACCGTTGGCGACACCAGCGTTCCGACGACGAGCACGGCGTGAGCCGGAACTAATAGGTTGTTTATTTTTATATCTTTATGTCAAAAACAATCAAATATTAAATGAAGTCATTGCGATAAATTTTAAACACAAGAAAAACGAAGTAAAAAAATATCGATTGTACTTCATGTTTTATATCCAAAACAGCGACAATCATACACAGTCATAACATCGAAGTAGAGATTAGTTAATAAGTATGGTTACGCGCCGCGCCGGGCTCAAACGTCAAAATCAATGGCAGCTCGTCGTCTTGTCAGACGTCAAATTCGATGTCGAATATTTCTGTTTGTGAATCAAACTGTTGTTGTCGGCTGACTGTGAAATCGACAGGTTGTGCGCATCCACAGCCATCTGACAGCATCCATTTTGTTTTATCCGGCCGGCGTCCACGTTTTCTTCGGAAAACGAATTCGTCTTGCCGAATCACCGTACAACGTTGCGGCAAGTTATTTGCAGATTAATTTTACTTGACATTAGCAAAATTCGTAATAACGAATAAAGAAGAAGAAGAATCAAACTGCTGAACTTATCATAAAGAGGTGCAATATTTTTAAGTTTGAATGTAGTAGATGATCTCGAAAACTACTCTACAGAAGTAAGAATATTGTAAGAAATACAAATAAAGAGAGAAAACGATGGAGAAATATTATTTAGTATTATAGAAATAAAAATATTATTATATTATCTTTTCATCAAATGTAAATGTTCGAATTTTTATTATGAATAGAGTCGCCAATTCAGATTTTTTTTTTCTAATTGCCATTGGTGTGAAATTTGCATTGGAGATCAATGCTGCCCTGCTATTGGGTTTAAGATTGCGATGTAAGACTCTTCTTTCTTTCTTCCGAAATAAATACGCAGGTCTAGAGTTCTTTACAATAGGACAATAAATTAAAACATGGGCTAAAATTACTCCATAGAAATGTTTTGCAATTTTCAAATTCATCATATTCATTTGATAATTTTATCATATTCGTATGAAATAATATAACATTGGCTGCATTATTTCATAGAAATGTTATAAAATTATCAAATGAATAAGATGTATTTGAAAGTTGCAAAACATTTCTATGAACTAATAGAGCCCATGTTTTAATTTATTGTCGTATTGACAGCACCAACCTGTATATAACAATACAAAATAATAACGAAATGACGTAAATTACACGTTAAATTAATTAGGTAAGATAATAAATTTTTACTTTACGTTACAACGCCAATAAATTACAAAGAAATATTGATTCAGCTTCAATCCCGTGATACTTCTCTTTGCTTGGGATACTTAAAATATTAGGTCAAATAAAAGGCTGCCGAGCGAGGCAAATAAACGTACAGTATAGCCAAAGTAAAAGGAAAGAAGTAATCCGACTGAGCCTCTGTGTCGGCCAATCTGTAGGCCTGTAGGTGTAGGGTTGTCGCTTTTAGTTTATCTGATTCATATGTAGGACTAGTCCCTGTGCATAAAATTATGCCTATTTCACACAACACAAAGCTAATTATACGAGCATGTCATTGTGTTCGTGCGGCGTCGCGTAGGTACTGACGCGCCCACATACAAGCCACGCACGGTGCGTTTGTATGAAGATAAATTACTTCTTTCCTTATACTAGTGGTCGCTCTGTGCTCGAAATTCGACCATAATCAATTTAAATTATAAGTTTAAACATTATTAAGGTTCTATTGTCAAAGACTGTACTATAATCACTTTTCTTTTTCTTTTTATGTTTATTTTATTATGGTTATGTTTGACATTAAGTAATACTACAGACAAATAACAAACAATATTATTCCGTTCTTAATTTGACATTTACCTATGCGTGTGTGTCAAATACATGGTAGTGTTTGTAATGTTTTTATTATTGATTTAATGTATTTTTATGCATATATTTTTTAAAATTTTAGCATTATGAATGTGCGAAATGTTATACTCCTCAATCCGCGCAATTTTCGTAAAAAGGAGTACAAAGTTTTTGCTTCACGTGTTATGGTACAGCCCCTCATATGATAGTACCGAGCGGTTACCGAAGCCTATAGACGCTCGTAGCATTTTTGTTACAACCCAGGCGTTGCCTACCCTGTAAAAATTAAAAAAACAAAAATACTGCCGGGGTCTACTGTCCACTGAATATAATACCAATAAAAGGCTAATATAACGCGCAGATTGCACAATGCAGGGGGCAATAACAAAAACTGAACAACTTTTGCGTTATTTTCTTTTCACTTTTTATGTTGAAATCTGATCGAGTTATTATTTCAATAGAAAATATAATAATGACATGACCACTCAAGAAATGTTTGCATATTTCACGCAAGTGTTGTTCGTATTGGCAATGTAAATATTGTAGGTATTTTGGTGTTAATAATGTTAATAATTTTCCTCCTTAGCGCCGTATGAGTAATCGTAGTGTACGGGAAAACCGATAAATAAGTAAATTATTATTATTAAGTAACTACTTGCACAAACCTCAGTCATACTCAAAATTATGAGAGGTTTGCGTTTCTTGATACCTACTTTGTACAGTCTTCTTGTTTAACAAACAAGCTGACGGCCCACCTGATGGTAAGTGGTTACCGCCGCCTCTAGACACTTGCAATAACAAGGAAAAATCACTTGATATTAAATAGTCTCGGACCATAATCGTTATATTTCTATCTAAAACATTGCCCGCGGAACACGATCTCGTGCTACGGAAACGGTTAGTCAGTTTATCTGAAGAAATATATTGCGCTTTACATAGATACTTATACGTAGATTGAAATTTTTGTGAAAAAAAAAATTACCTTTTTGTTGTAGTCATATTGATATCAACGAAGTGAATTTAAGTTTCAAAGTACCAGGAGATCAAAAGACTGGAGGTGGTGGCTATCCTACAAAACAAAACAAAATATAATTCAGAGAAGGGCTGCATATGACTTAAAGAATCAAGGAATGTGGTAAATCTAAGAGAATTTCAAATAAGGGGAAGTACCGATTACTTACAAAAGTACTAATTAAGTCACTATTAAATTGACTAAGAAGAAAATGTGCCGAGTGCTTCCGATAGTCTGTTCTGTTAAATGACTCAAGTAGTTATATAATACTTATAGACGTGTCTGTACAGCACGACCTAATATAAAATTTTAATTGAGATTTTATTGTTGAAAGGACAGCTAAAGTTACTCTATGCCCAGTGCAATAATATTTAGTTTCAAAATATTGAATCACGTATTTCTTTCTTCAAAGATTTTAAAGTCATTTTATACAAGTTTCTTCTTTAGGCACTGGGGAATTTAGAACCAATTCGGAGCAGATGGTTCTCTGGGCACAACGCCCTTACAGGCATTCAGTTCTCAAAGCATAGTGTCCTCTGAACAAAAATGACCGCATGGAGGAGCAAATCGTTGCCTTATAGCAAGTCGCGATCATCGAAAATTGAAAGCAAAACGTTCTCAACGCAATATCGATAAGTATCTATTTTTATGGATACGTCAATCTGGGTAAAAGATTAATTTTCAAGATTTCCATAGTGATTGTATATGTCATATAACGTTAGTACATAAAGTAAAGTAAAACTTCTTTGGAAGCCATAATAGTAATATGAAATAAAAATTAAAATAAATTTTGAATGCAGTTATGTGTATTTTAGGTTTAAATTTGTAAATTGCGGACGATTAGCTCCTATGACTATACAATGTGTGGTCGTTTTGTAAAACGGACATGTAGCTGAACACTTTAGTACCATGTCACACCGACTTGCGCTCAGGATTAATAGTTGCTATCGTATTATATTAACGCCATAGTTATTATGACATGGTACTAAAGTGTTAAGCTACTTCTGTGGTCGACCGTACCTTCTCTAATGAGCACTTTTTGCTCCCATGCCGTTTTACGCTATGTTCATTTTTTGACAGTTTTTAATGATGACATTTTGCTCTGAGAACTACTTAACTGGTCCGAATTAGAGTAGTAAATAGAGATTGATTCGTCGACTAACTTATTCCTTCAAACTAGAAGAGAAATGAGTGTATGTGGGTAAATTGTCGTAAGAAAGTACCCGTAAGTTTGTTTTTTATCAAAGTTAACATTAAAACTAATCTTTATTCAGAAAGCTCCCAAGCAGCTCATTCGAATATTCAAAAATCCCATCTGAAATCGAAAATACAAACTTGAATAGAAACATAATGATGAACACCTCCATTAACGAATGTTACCAGCAGGACTCCTCTGACAAGAATGTCACTTATAAGTGGATGGTTTTTTGAGTATTTCAACAAATTTTAATCTCAAATATATTTCATCATCAGCCGAGAAACTGCTGGGCAAAATGAAATAAATTAAAAAAATATATCTAAACTAGAAAAATTTCACGTCGTAGAAAAATTTAGGGTGGACATTAGCTCATAACGCAAAAACAGATAGACTAGAAAAATTTCACAGGGATATCCCAAGTCCTGGGTGGCTCAGTTGGTTAGAGCAGTCGCCCGGATTGCGAAAGGTCGCGGGTTCGATCCCCGCCTCAGGACGTGAATTTTTTCTAGTTTAGATATATTTTAATTACTAAGTATTTTTTCAAAACAGTTATAATAAAATTAAAAATTAAGAATAAATAACATAAAATTAATTAAATAACATAAAATGTAGCCATATCAAATATAATAAAATTATATTTTTAAGTAACACCCGGTCTCGATCATGATACTATATTTACTGACACCTTCTCATTGTAGCCGATCTTATAAGCACAAACACGCTATATCTGCTATGTCAGTTTCTGAAGAATTGAGCATCCTATATATTTAATATTTTATGCTACAGCATCAGCCAAAGGCTAGCATCTCTTGGAAACACCGCCGAAGAAACAGTAGGTATACACCGAATTTCAAATAAATCGGATCAGTGAAAGTTATTAACACCTTTTAATCAAGTAGGAAATGAGCTGATTATCATCAAACGCCTGAACAAATATCCAAAAATTGTAGGTAAGAACCATCTCGATGACGTCAACTTTAAAACAAAAAAAACAGTATTAAAATCAGTTCATTCGTTTAGGAGCTTAGATGCCACAGACAGACCCATAGTGAGACAGATACACATACAGACACGTGAAACTTATAACACCCTTCTTTTAGCGTCGAGGGTTAAAGCAAACAAGCTGACGACCCACCTGATTGAAAGCGGTAACAGCCGCCTATAGACACCTGCAATAACAAGGAATAATCACTTGATATTGCAGGTGCGTTGTCATCCTGGGGCCTAAGATGAAATGCCGTCCATGCCCAGTAATTACACTGGCTACCTTTCCCTTCAAATCCGAAACACAGTGAACTGTTTCACGGGTGAAATAAGAAAGGCGGTGGTACCTACCCAGACGACCCTGCATACGGGGCCTACCACCTACCACCTGTAGTTTTAGGAGTCGGTGCAACACTAGACACAGTTAGCTCCAATTCCAAAACATACTTAATTTTTATGACATAAGATTGGAGATATACAGTACCAACTTTACAATATTTTTTTTTTTTTGATGTTTTGCAGTCGTTTTTTGTTTTTTCTCAATTTCTTTCATAAATTTTCTAAGATGAAAGCTAAAGAAGTGACCATTAGCATTATCGACTTGTCTGTCACCATCAGCTTGTTTATCGTCTAGTTGTAAAAACAGAAAGATGAAAAAATAGAAAGCCTGTGCCCGCCCATATAGACTAGTGAATTCTAATATGATAAATATAATTCTTTTTCTACTGCATTTTCAAACAGTTCCAAAATGTGGAGAAAATGAAGTGTACTCCGACAAGAAATTTGTCTGCCCGCCTCAGAGCTGTGAGAGCATATACACCGACTACTTCTGCGCTCTCAGTGAGCCTGAACCGGGGTGCAATTGTATCAACGGCTACTTGAGAGACGCGAACAACGTTTGCATCCCCAGCGACGAATGCGATTTAAGTGAGTATCAAAAAAACAACTTCAAAAAACACTGTAAATTGTCTAATTAAAAGATATTTTTTGTTTTTTTCCTGATCACCTATGTTTTTGGAAGGAATCAGTCTATCATCGAATTCAAAAACTACCTTTCAAAATTAGATTTAGACTTTTTGAAGACGATTTTAAATTTAAGCTATTTTTGGTGATAAAGGACACACCCGGTTTCCAAACAAAAAAAATAGTCAAATGCGTAAAGAGGTACACTGCAGTATATTTATTTATTTATTTATTTATTTATAATTAGCACGGTTTAACCACTAACACTAATTATTCAGACTTAAAAATAGAAAATTTAAGGGCTACACATGTTGTCTAGTTAATTCATTCAATTACAATATAAAGATAAAATAAAATAATAATATAAAATGTCAATTCAATCAATACAATTCAATTACAATATAAAGATAAAATAAAAATAATAATACAAAATAATGTCAAAATAATGTCAATTCAATCAATACAATAAAGTCAAATGTCAAGAAGATCATTAATGTTATTAAAATAAAAAATAATAAAAAAAAATCGTTCCCAATAGTGAACGATTTTTTTTACGAACGATATTGTATCAAAAGGTGGCAAAATGATATTTTTACTACGAGTGCGCTATCTTGAATCCAAAGGAAAGCGAAGGACTCGTAGAATCTTGAGCATGGTGAGCGATTCAATATATCTAACGCCCGAGGTAAAATAATTTTGCTACGGAGTGTAACAATCTACTGATAAAGTATATTTTCACCTATTTTGCTATTTTTGTAAGACGTTAAAATTGGGCTGTAAATTTTTTTATTTTAATTTTTAAGCATAATTACAACAGAAATCAGTTTCCGGAACAAAATTACTTTTGAGAGACAGAGATGCACTGAATTTAGACGTAACATTTATTCGCCAGAATTAGGGATAATTATAAGATTAAACGAACTTACCTAAGTGAAGTTCAATCTTAATTATACGAACCTCCTTGTCCAACACGGTTTTACTTATTGTAGTAGGCATTCCAATGCGTGCGCCACCACACGTTTCCAAGCCTCAAACAAAAAAAAAATACACACAGTTTTTGTTCTGACAACACTGGATCGATCTTCATTATGTTCAAAGACTTCATGAACAACCCTTTCCATTAGGGTAAGTATATCATACGGGGGGGTTGGGACTGACCGTGTTGGACAAGGAGCTTCGTATAATAAAGATTGAACTTCACTTAGGTAAGTTCGTTTAATCTTATAATTATACTCTCTCCTTGTCCAACACGGTTTAACTTATTGTAGATGTTTGAAGATAGGGTTGTGAATGAATTATGATTGAATTTCTAATGTTTGTTCTCTATTTGAAATTAAATCTTGAATTTAGGTAACTAGCTAAAACTTATTCCTAGTTACAAATATATTTACTTAGTAAATTATGTATGTATCCCATATAGGTAAGTAGGTCTTTGAAAAATTAGAGGTAATTATTATCTGGCAGAGGCCTATTATAAAAATTGACAATCAATTCTGAGTCCTGCCTATTAGCAGCAGGTGTAACAGCAAGTCTAGCAGCTACTGAGAGCTGTAAATTTAGGTATATAAAAACCACCCCAGTTTCTCTTATTGTATACTTTATACAATGACCTATAACTTCGGAACAATGCACTCTTATAAGGTTTTTAAAAGGTATAGTGGTTACTGTGCAATTGAAAAAAAAATCTACTTTTCATATACTTCTACATGTAATAAAGGTTGGAGCACTTACACTTCTTGTGGTATATCTATCTATCTATCTGGAATTTTTATTTATACACCACTTGATTTGAATTTAATTTGTTTTAATTTTATAAATAAAGGACAAAGTTTGGACTTTGGACCTGTGTTGTTAGTGCTAGTGAAGTGACAAGTTTCTTAGTTGACTACTGTAATTTTTAAAATTTTCATAGGGGTACTATGAAGCTAAATATATTAAAACTAATCCTGGGTCCTAAATTGTGTTCTTTAATGGTACCGGTGGTTTAAGATTAAGAATACCCTTTAGAAATTCTTTTGATTCGTTCATCTTCTATTCAAGGACTTATCCATATGGAGATAGCTGATGTCCTAACTGAAAAAGTTCATTTAGAAATTATATTTTAATAAAGGAAACCAAGCCACTATGGATAAAATTAAAATTTATGAATGCATTTTTGTATAATGTAAAAAAGTATGACTTCTGACACAATGTAAATGTATCTACTGTTATTGCTTTTGGATCTCCTAGCCAAGAAACAAACTTTACATTTATAATTAACCCTTGATGCACCCAAATCGCTAGGTATCTTAAATTCTAATTTGGTCATGATGTTAAGGAATTTTTATTGTTATGGAGGACCAAGATCTTTAAGTTTTTTCTGGTTATTTATTACACATAGCTTCTCAGCGCGTGGTTGATGCATCTGCATGTATTACAACACAACATCTATTGTATTTTAATTTCATTGCCTAGATCTATAATACACCATTCTAATTTTCTTTATACATATAGATAATAAGACTGCCATTTGTGCACTGTACTATTAAAATTACTCTTTCTAACAGTTTTTTGAATACCCAACTGTGAGGAAAGGCTGGATATATCTATTATAATATTTATAATTTAACAAATATCTTATTTCGCATATAGATCTTTTTGAAAATAATATATTTAATTTATTTAGAATTTTATTGTACATCAACCACATGAAAAAAAATATAGAATATGTTTATCCAACCTACAAAGGGCTGCCTTACCACTGATATTTTATTTGAAATTGCTACCTATCTGTTTTTTCTTAGGTACGACGGAGAGAGACATAACAGTGGAAATCAAGTTTTGTCCTAAATATTTACAACTTGTTTTTGGTGTTATTATGCTTTTTTCATAATAAATTAGTACCTTACAAACATATTTAAAATTCTTTACATTTTTCTGACAGACAAAAATGAATCATCATCATCATTAGCCTATACATGTCCCACTGCTGGGCATAGGCCGTCCTGTATGGGAGAAGAAACACTTAAGAAATTAAAATACCTTAGTATTAATAATGTAATATAAATAAAATGTTCAAATAATGTTGTTTTTTCCCACAGATGTAAAAATAAGTTTCATTACTTTGGTACAAAAAAAAAAATAAAGTGCTGCTTAAAGGCCAAAAGTTGAACAGCTTTTCATTTCATAAAAATCCTTTATGAATTTTAAACTTAAAAAATATATTTTTGACTCATTTGTAATTGGTATTGGTACTTAAGCATCTTTCAAACCTCTAATATTAAATAGGTATGTAACAATTTTTGGAAATCAATTCCATGCTGTTCTTCTAATTTAAAATGATGCAATTCTATGAAATTGTTTGTTCTTCTTTATAAGGTTAGTTTTGAGATAGGCCCATATGGAGGTGGTATTAAAATAAAGGGAATTTTGATACCCATTTATGAAAAATCATAAGTATGAGTTGACTCATTTATTTATAAAAAAATCTTATTTCTGACTTCCCACATTTCTCAGAGGTAACTGCGTTGGTTCTTCGCTGTGGTCCAGTCGTTTGTAGCATTATCTTCCTGGGCTGTCGAGGTTTTGCTAGTTGGGATAGCCAGCGATAAGGCCCGCTGGGATGTTGCTGATAACCTTGCAGCAGGCCTTCCCAGTTTTCCTATTAAGGAGGCAGTTTGTCCTTGTTTTTTATTTCTTGGCCAGTCTTTGGTACTGTCTGGGCTGTCTTGATTTTTGCTCCACAATCTTCATGAAACAAATATTCATCCGCATATTCATCTTCAAGAGCCTTTTTAATTGCAAAACTAGTCAAAAAATTGAGATAAGTTATCATCATAAAAAGTTTGAGCAGTCATTTTTGCTGCATCTAACAACTCTTCTTTGTTACCCTTCAAAATATTTTTGATTGTATGTCCAATTACAGTTGAAATTATCTCTTGTCAGTTAACCCATCAAAGCCTGATAAACAAGACACAATTAAATTTTAATTGTCATGACAACTTAAGCTGTCGTCTGGGCATTGAAGGAATTTAAGCCTTTTCTCGTTTAGTGTTTATACAAGGAAGAGCTGCTAGTATTTCATCATTAATTTTTGGAGGGGGGACTCTATAAAAATTTATAGGTATGGGATACTTTTCCATATTTGATTCTTGTGATACTTTTCCCAACCCACTTTATTTTTATTTATTTTATATTATTTTAATTTTACATTTGACTATTAGTATTCTTTTATACACCGTCCTCTTATTTTTTGATGACATATTTACTCACAAGTAGTAGCGCTTGAGTCAAGAATACACATTGTTTTATACACATTATAAAATGTGTCTTCTCACTACTCTGATAATTAGTAGCACTGAAGTTAAGAATACAGAGACATTGTCTACTAACAAGTAGTGGCTCTTATATCCAGAATTTTCAGTAATTATCTTCTCACAACTCTCATAAGTAGTAGCGTTTAAGTCAAGAATACACAGATATTGTCTACTCATAAGTAGTAGTGCTTCTGTTAAGAATGTACAGAGTTTTTCTCATTAGAAGTAGTATCACATGTGAAGAATACATAGACATTGTCTACTCGCAAGTAGTAGCGCTAAATGTCCGGAATATAAAAATAATGTGTGCTCATAAAGAATATACAGATCTTTTCTCCTTAGAAGTAGGAACACTTATGTCAAGAATGCATAGACATTGTCTACTCGCAAGTAGTAGCGCTTATGTCCAGAATATAAAATATTATGTGCTCATAAAGAATATACAGATTTTTTCTCAAAATCAACAAGTCAATCAGTCAAAATTACACAGATATTGTCTACTCACAAGTAGTAGCACTTATAGTATTTTCTTGTTGTTGTAATCCGGTAAGGTGTGTTTATTTCAAATCAGTAGCACTTATGTCAAGTATGCATAGACATTGTCTACTCACAAGAAGTAGCGCTTATGTCCAGAATATAAAAATATTATGTGCTCATTAGTCTGATATGTAGTAACTCTTAAGTCAAAATTACACAGATATTGCCTACTCACAAGTAGTAGCACTTATAGTATTTTCTTGTTGTTGTAATCCGGTAAGGTGTGTTTATTTCAAATCAGTAGGACTTATATCAAGAATGCACAGACGTTGTCTACTCACAAATAGTAGCGCATATGTCTGATAAAAATAATTACACAAAGTCAATTTTATTCTTATTGATTTCAAATTAAATCTTATTTTCATTTAAATTAGGTAGGTAGTCATCTCTACTTCCATCCTTCATAATTGTAGTAAAGTACTAATATATTGACCTTACATCATTATTAATATGACATTTATCGAATGCACTCTAAACTGAAGAAAAAATTTGTTTACACACCGGATTCCTCTAGAGCTAGATATTATCAAGTTAACTCGATGGTGTTCTTGGTGGAGTTACTTCCATTCTCCAATTTATCTTGAAGTTTTCTTATTTTCTTTTTAATTTTTTCAATCTTTGCACTGTTCTTTATTGTTTCATATTTTTATGATTCCTTAGTCAATGTTATTTAGTAAAATGCAGCTATATTGCAATCGCGAGAGCGGAAAAAGTCCGTCGACCGAAAGTGATCAAATTATTACGAAAATACAGCTTATAGAAAACGATAATACAAGTATTTACTTGCTGCCAATTTCTAAGAAAAAAGAGTATGCTAAAGTGTTCAAACCGACGTTCTAATTAAGAAAACTATTTTAGCATTTTTGGTTCCGACGGAAATCTTCCAACAAACGTAAAAATAACCTTAAAAATAAAGCCGGCTGTTTTGCATTCAATAAAAAGATATGCACGAACGCTCAACTGTTCTTAATTTTAAAAGAATGTTTTATTTATTAATTGCAGTAATAAAATAGTCCTACTTACGTTTTTCTGTTAGTATTTTCTTACCAACACAAACCATTATTGCGTCATATATTATTGGAGTTTGATTTCAGTGTTTTTGTGACATACCAGACTTAAATTTCATAACATCACCTTTTGTTGGTGTCTTATTTATATTTAGACTTTGTTGATGTTATTCTATTTACACAAAAAACATCACAAAACGATTTTTACAAAATACACCGTGGTGGCATTCACGCACACGAATACATATCTAATGAAGATCGATCCTGTTCAATCCTTATAATAAATATCGGTGATTGGTGGGTAAGTAAACATAAACTCCCGCCAATAGTGTCTCTCGGACATTTTGGGAATGATGAATAGACACGTTCTGCACGTCGCGTAAGGTAGACGTTCTGCCTCCTCGTATGTGATCTCCATGGACGTTCCATGTACCTTCGAACTTTAGTCCTGTGAAACGTTTTCATCATTTGTACAACCAACAAACCTGATCCTGTGCGTGCACGCAAGCTACCCTATCCAGAAGACCATCAGAGCGTTGCCGAGCATTATCCTGCGTGAACGAGGAGTCAAGGTTGGTGGAGTCGTTTTCTTTTCTCATTGATCGCCGGTTGTGTTGTAAGGATTGAAGACATTTCGAACTTTCTTATTACCTATACAGTCCATTATATCAATTAGTTTACCAGTGTTCGTTATTGTGACGTAAATAACGCACAATTTCTTGGTCATTCGAACCGTGGATACTTACTTCGTATAGACGTTCTATACTCACATAATTATTCATATATAGTATTTACATATTAATATTTACATAAGTATATAATTGTCGTACAACTATATATTTAAAGTACATACATAAACTTTATTACATCTACCTACAATAATGCCTCCCAAAAAAGATCGAGCTATTGGCGAAGGCTTCGAAGATTCCGTTGAGAGTGTTATTTCCACTAAATTAGCTATATTAATTAACAAAAAAGAAAGGCTATTTGAGAAAATTCAGTTATTGTATGATAAGTCAAAAAATCTCACTGATTCTCAATCAATTGAATTCTTTTTAATGCAAGCCTCAGAAATTAATGACTTGAGAGCTTCCTTTGAAAAAATTATTTATGAAATTTTTGAGCTTGAGCTTTCGCTAAACCCTACAGCTAAAATGTCAAATAATGAACTTCAAAGTTTCGAAGATTTATATTTCGCTGTGAAAATATCAGCACGCAAATTTGACACAAAATGTGAAGGTCAAAACCCAGTAAGCACTGCGTCTCGGCCACGTCTTCCAAAAATTGAACTGTTTGTGTTTGACGGAAACATCGAAAATTTTAATACATTTTACGAGACATTCTGTTCATTGGTGCACGATCAGCAAAGTATATCGAAAATAGATAAATTCCACTATTTGTTATCGTGTACAAAGGGTTCTGCCCTAAATATAGTTAAAAGTGTTCCAATATCTGCTAATAATTACGACGTTGTATGGCAAAGTTTACTTGATAAATATCAAGACAGTCGTATTTTATTAGGTAAATATTTAGATAAAATGTTAAACTTTTCTCCCTTAAATAAAGAAAATTCTACACAGTTAAACTCATTCATAGAAACTTTTGAGCATTCATATAAGGCCATTGAAGCTTTAAATGTCAAAAACCTATGTAGTTATATATTTTGCCATATTGCGCTACGGGCATTAGACCCTATTAGTAGGAAATCATTTGAACAAAAAATTGACCAGAAGTCAATACCGTCGTTTTCTGACCTTATAGCATTTGTTCACAACCAAATAAAAGTCTTGGAGCATTCCGTTTCCGTTTCGAGCATTCCAAACACATCACAATACAGACGCCAACAGATTTCAACACCTAACAAATTTGATAAAACTAGTAGCTATAATAAATCATATTCCCACGCGACTTCAACGCGTTTAATTTGCTGTATTCACTGTGGTAAAGATCACATGATTTATCGCTGCAATCAATTTCGGCAATTAAATAACGTGCAGCGAATTAGCCGTGCTAATCAATTAAATCTATGCCACAATTGCCTTAAGCCTAATCACAGTGCGAATGAATGCAAAAGCGATTTTAAATGTGTCGTCTGTCGGCGTCCGCATCACTTGTTGCTACACTCGGAGCCTGCTCCCCGTGACTGGAAACAGTCGGGCAGCGCGAGCGCATCCCCGCCGCCGCCGGCGAAGGCGGCCCCCACTACACAGCCCTCCTCTGAGGTAGAAGCGAGCGCTATTGTTCATAGCTGCCACGCGTCCTCACTACATGTTAATAATTATGCAGTTATATTAGGAACCGCTGTCGTACATGTTTTAGACCAGTTCGGCTGTTATCAACCGTGCCGAGTCTTAATAGACTCGGGCGCTCAATCAAACTTTATATCCATTGGGTGCTTACAGCGCTTAGGTTTATCACAACGTAGTTGTAATTTTAATATTTATGGACTTTCGGGCGAAAGTGTTCAAACACATGGCATGACTTCTTTCCAAATTAAACCGCGTCATTGTGATGGCCCAACCTTTAATTTAGATGCTATAGTTTTAAAAAAAATTACGTCTGACTTGCCGACAATTCAGATCCCTAATGAACTTGTCAACCAGTATAAAAATCTGTTTTTAGCTGATCCTAACTTTAATAAAAAATCTCCGGTGGATATACTTCTTGCCAGCGATATTTTCCCGCATATTTATGACGGAAGGAAAATAATTTATAAAAATGATCTCCCTGTTGCGCTGCACAGTGTCTTTGGCTATGTGGTGACGGGTAGGTTATCAATGCAGTCTTCAAATAACTCAAGCCTTGTAGCTTCTACGAGTTCCTTTGTGTCTTATAATATGGAGACTGATCTATTAAATGAGACTCTCAAACGTTTTTGGGAGATTGAGTCTTTGCCGTGCGAAGTCTCACTCAGTCCTGATGAACAGTTGGCTGAAGATATTTATATAAAGGGGCACCACCGTGATGATACTGGGCGTTATGTGTCACCGTTACTATTAAGGCCTAATCATGAACCACTCGGGGACTCATATAATTTGGCCCTCAAACGACTAATACAAGTTGAGCGTAGACTGGGTCGCTCGCCAGATTTAAAACAAGCCTATTCGGATTTCATGAAGGAATACGAATCAATGGGACATATGGAATTGTATGAAGGCTCAAAGTCTTCCAACTATTTTATACCACATCACTGTGTCTTACGCCCATCCAGTAGTACCACACCCTTACGTGTCGTATTTGATGGTTCTGCGAAAACAAGCAATGGGACGTCTCTAAATGACATTCTCCTGACTGGTAGAAAGCTACATCAAAACATTGATAAAATTATAACAAATTTTAGACTATATGATGTATGTTTCACCGCAGACGTGTCAAAAATGTATCGAGCTGTTCTCATTGACCCTTCTGAACGAATATATCAGCATATTCTATGGCGTGACTCGCCAGACGAGCCAGTACGGACCTACGAATTGAAAACAAATACTTACGGACTTTGTAGTGCGCCTTATATCGCTATACGTACTTTACATCAATTGGCGAGTGATATCGCTACTATTCAGCCGAATTCCAAGGCTGCTCAAGTCCTCATTGAAGGTTTCTTCGTCGATGACTTATTGTGGTCATGTCAGACTACAACTGAGGCCTGTAAGTTACAGGACGAACTAATGTCGCTTCTCAAATCTGGTGGCTTCGAGTTGCGTAAGTGGGCTAGTAATTGCCCAGAATTATTAACACGTATGAGCTCGGATCGAGTCTCGGCGATCGATTTTCAGGATGATACGTTATCATCGTCATTAAAAATTTTGGGACTTACATGGTTACCTTCATGTGATAGTTTTTCATTTAATTATAATTTTACAGACACAAAAAACACAAAACGGTCTGTTCTTCAGCTTCTGGCGAGCATATTTGATCCAATGGGGTTTATTTCACCTTGTACATTTGTTGCGAAGTGCATAATGCAAGATTTGTGGAAACTTGGCTTAGGGTGGGATGACCACTTACCACCTGACCTTTGCAAGAAGTGGAACACATTCATTCAAATGCTACCTGCACTGTCTAATCTTCGAATCGAACGTCACTTGCTTATACCTAATTTCACTAGCACTCAGATTGTAGGCTTTTGTGATGCGTCATCACGTGGCTACGGTGCGTGCGTGTATCTGCGCAGTGTGAGTGACGAAGGGACTGTAAAAGTGAGACTGCTGAGTAGCAAGACTAAGGTCGCCCCATTAAAGCCACTTCTGTCCATACCCAAACTCGAATTAGAAGCAGCCGTGCTGCTATCTAAACTTGTTTGTGTCGTGAAAAAGTATTTAAAAAATTTAACTTTACATATAACTGCGATAAGTGACTCAAATGTTGTTCTAGCATGGCTACAAACACCGCCGTATAAATTAAAAACCTATATAGCTAACCGTGTTAGCCAAATAATTGATGTAATTTCTCCAAATTATTGGTTTCATATAAATAGTGAACAAAATGTTGCTGACATCTGTTCGCGTGGTTCTCTACCGGACAGATTTGTTAAGAAGTTTTCTGATTGGACGGAAGGTCCTCAGTGGTTGTACAAGGAGCCAAAAGAGTGGCCTACTACGATTTATTTTATAAAAAACTGTGATAAAATTCCAGAAATGAAGTCTAACGTTGATACATTTAATTTTAACTCTTGTGATGATAAACAACATAAAAATACATTAGAAGATACTTTTAATAAATATTCGTCCTTCAACAGACTTCAACGAATAATAGCTTGGTGTTGTCGTTTCCTAAACAATTCAAAACTAAAACTCAAATCAAACCATGTCATTGGACCGTTAACTTCTCTAGAGTTACGTCATGCTCATGATAAAATCATCAAAATAATACAGGAAAACTATTTCGAAAATGAGTTTAATTTATTAAAAAATAGTAAATACGTTCCCTCTTTGCGTAAGCTGTCACCCTTTATTGATAGCGATAATTTCCTAAGGGTGGGGGGTAGACTATCTCAATCTAATCTCCCATACAATACAAAGCACCCGGTTTTACTTCCGAAGTGTCACGTGACTAATTTAATTATTGAGTATAATCATAAAATCTATTTACACATAGGTCCTCGTTCGTTACAAGGAATACTATGTAAACGTTACTGGATAGTCAACGCTCGTAGAATAATAAGATCCGTATTGACTAAATGTGTGGTATGTTTCAAAAGTCGCCCTACAATATGTCAACCCCTTATGGGTGCCTTACCAGCATCGCGGTTAAAGGCTAATAAAGTGTTCCAACATGTCGGTTGCGATCTGGGTGGCCCGTTTTTAGTAAAAGAAAGCCTGCGTCGAAATGCTAAAGTGCATAAATCGTATTTGTGCTTATTTGTTTGTTTCTCAACGAAGGCAGTTCATTTGGAGGTGCTCACTGATCTATCGTGTGACTGTTTTTTAGCTGCCTTTGATCGTTTCGTAGCACGACGCGGACTTTGCGCCTGTTTGTACTCAGACTGCGGCACCAATTTTATCGCTGCTGCAAAACATTTAAAAGGGGTGTCATCTTTTCTAAACAACAAAGCGAATAGTGACCAAATATTAGATGGGCTCACCCAACGTTGTGTAGAATGGCGAAACAATGCTCCTAATGCAGCATCTATGGGCGGATTATGGGAGTCAGGCATCAAATCTGCGAAGTATCACCTCTACCGTGTAGCTGGTGACAGGGCTGTAACTTTCGAGGAGCTTTCAACTTTATTTTGCAAAATAGAAGCAGTTATGAACTCTCGGCCTCTTTGCCCTTTGTCTGATAATCCAAACGAATTTGATTCGTTGACGGCCGGTCATTTTTTAATCGGTCAAAGTCTAACAGCCGTGCCTGAATATAATTATGAAGATGTTCCTTTGAACAGATTATCTCGTTGGCAATTCATACAGAAGGTTTCCCAATCATTTTGGAGGCGCTGGTCAGACGACTATGTTCACACTCTCCAACAGAGAGCTAAGTGGTTCACTTCTCCCCCTAACGTAAAGATAGGAGATCTAGTATTGCTCAAATCTAATCTGACCCGCCCTTTGCAATGGCCTTTGGGCAGAATTATAGAAATTCATCCAGGTGCTGATAATATTGTACGTGTTGTTTCAGTACGTACTGCCAACGGAATTTTCAAGCGACCGGTTAACAAAATTTGTCCACTGCCTTATACTAATTAAAATTCAATTAACTATACTTACATTTTTTATCAATTTTATTTAATTCATACGCATATTTTTTTTTTTTTATTTATTACACATACAAACATTCATATTGGATATCTTTTTAAACTTAAGAATAATATCCTTCTATCATTTGGCTCTGTTGAGAGCTTTCAGTTAGCTTTATTTTCATTTACCTAGAAATCATTACAATGATTTCGGTGGGGGGTATGTTCAATCCTTATAATAAATATCGGTGATTGGTGGGTAAGTAAACATAAACTCCCGCCAATAGTGTCTCTCGGACATTTTGGGAATGATGAATAGACACGTTCTGCACGTCGCGTAAGGTAGACGTTCTGCCTCCTCGTATGTGATCTCCATGGACGTTCCATGTACCTTCGAACTTTAGTCCTGTGAAACGTTTTCATCATTTGTACAACCAACAAACCTGATCCTGTGCGTGCACGCAAGCTACCCTATCCAGAAGACCATCAGAGCGTTGCCGAGCATTATCCTGCGTGAACGAGGAGTCAAGGTTGGTGGAGTCGTTTTCTTTTCTCATTGATCGCCGGTTGTGTTGTAAGGATTGAAGACATTTCGAACTTTCTTATTACCTATACAGTCCATTATATCAATTAGTTTACCAGTGTTCGTTATTGTGACGTAAATAACGCACAGATCCAGTATTGTCAGAACAAAAACTGTGTGTATTTATTTTTTTGTTTGAGGCTTGGAAACGTGTGGTGGCACATGCATTGGAATGCTTACTACAATAAGTAAAACCGTGTTGGACAAGGAGAGAGTATAATAAAATGAAATTACGGAGTTATGATAATTCTATTTCCGTTGGAATTAGTACCTACTTAGATTGATCCCATATTATTCGTCTGTATCTTATGAAAATATTGGGCGATAGAGAGAAACACAAAACCTCAACACGCAAGCTATAGTAAAAAAACAATATGTATTTCAATCAGAGACTAAGAAACCGACAAGTCACTCAGCTATTTTTGACTTTAGAAATAAAGTTACACACTAAACATTATGAGTATTTTTTTTCTGGGTGGCAGGGCCGTGTGTAGGGTCATCTGGGTAGGTAGCCACCACCTCACTTACTTAAACTGTGAAACAGTTCGCTGTATTTCGGATTGAAGGAAAAGGTAGCCAGTGAAATTACTGGGCATGAAAGGCAGATCATCTCAGGCCTCAGGATGACAGCGCACCTGCAATACCAAGTGATTTTTTTACCGTCAGTTATTAGTGGATACGCCGGCTTTCAGCTGAAGACTCCCACAACCCAGGGGGCAAGCCCCCAAATTCTCCCTGGGCACCCTTAAAGGGTATTCCGACGAAAAAAAGGGTCTTAAGCCGGCGGTTACAACTTACCACCAGGTGGGCCGTCAGCTTGTTTGTCATTTAGTTGTATAAAATACCGACTTCAAAAACTTAAAAGGAAAAAATTACATGCCCGCTACAAAGATTTTTTTTGAAAGT
Source organism: Nymphula nitidulata (assembly GCA_947347705.1). Classification (NCBI taxonomy): domain Eukaryota; kingdom Metazoa; phylum Arthropoda; class Insecta; order Lepidoptera; family Crambidae; genus Nymphula; species Nymphula nitidulata. The sequence continues at coordinate 15,393,637 of OX374626.1, read as the reverse complement.
GCTGGTAAGATGCTTTCAGAAACAATAGAAAATAAAGCAACGACGCCAAAAAATACGTTTTTATCAGATAAGTTGTACTTGCCTACTTAAAATTGTTTTTTCCCTTTCAAGTGTTTTTAGTTCAATCAAAACTGTTTTTAACACCCGACGAAAATAGAGGGGTGTTATAAGAATGACGTGTCTGTCTGTGGCATCATAGCGCTTAAACGAATGAACCGATTTTGATTCGGTTTCTTTTGTTTGAAAGCTGATGTGACTACGATGGTTCTTAGCTATAATTTATGTAGATCAGTTCACGCGTTTGATGACTATCAGCTTATTTTCTACATGATATTAGGATTTTACTAACTTTTACTGATCCGATTGATTTCAAATTTCGTGTACTGTCACTTCGATGACATTCCCATGACATACTAACTTTAAGTTGATCCTTCACCATCAAGAAGTCTGCAAAATGCTTAATTCTTCAGAAACTTACAGCAGATGTAGCGTGTTTTGGCTCTTATGAATAGTCTTAATGAGATGGCGTTAGATAGATGATTAATGACGCCGGGGGCTACTTAAACTTTTTAATTTTGCATTATAGGTATCATACAATTGTCAATTAAGCAACTAAATTATACAAAACCTGTGACTAAACTGGGTTCCAACGTGCCATTGTCAACCTGAATTCCTAAACTAAGACCCTTAGCGAATAAAGACACGCTACGGCCTTCATAATTATTTACCTTTGACTCGGCATTCACTTGATGTTATTATATCCAGCAGTTTCCATTAGCGTATTCAGTTTTCACTTTATTTCAATTATTATTTTACTCAGCTGTCGTAAGTAAAGGAATAAAGTTGTTATCTAGTCGGCAAACACATGTGTCAACAATGCTAAGTAGAATTTTTCCTTAAACGTCTTTACTATTATTTAATTTTGTGTACATTTATTTGTTAAACAAAAGAATTGTGTAAAATGTATATTGTATCGAATTACAAAATAATTGTGTGAAATTTATATTGTATCGAATTACAAAATAATTGTATTCATTACAAGTTCTTTGTTACTTAACGTCCATAATATTTTTGATAAAATTTGTTAAAATAGTAGCTCAATAGGTAAATGACTTCGCGTTTTCTTTTCACAAGTAGTGTAGGTAGAGACATCAGCAATAGTAGCCACTTCCCTTCAAGCGGTCTCGCGATGTCGAATCTGTATATTTCTTTCGTAAATATCGTTTTTCTTGTCATATGCATTTCTAATTCCTAGTAGCCGGTCATTGTTCCGCTGTGCACGAAATTAATAGATTATCTCCACTGTCCGCGCGCCCCGTAAGATGCAGATGGGGCGTCGACATAAGTCTCTTCATCGTCCCTTTCATACAAAATGTACAGAAGCGTCGTGTCCGCGCCCTGTCTTTTCTGTATGTTTTGCGTCGTTCGCAATTTCCCGAACGCTGCCCATCCGAGCTGGATTCGTCGATTTACCTCTTTCTCGAAGTTAGTTCTACCTAGATGGATAATTTGTCCAAGGTAAACGTACTCGTCAACAACTTCGAGAACAGAACTCCCAACTGTAACTAGTATAGGTGCGACATGTGTGTACGGTCATTGAACGTACATACAAAATGCTGTATTTACTAATTTTATTATTTAATTGTTAATGCTATATTTAAGTCAGTCTGCAATCGAATACCGATGCGTTTGTAGCTCATATTTTAGTGTATTAAATAATTCAAGTTTCAAGTGATTATCAGTGTTTTCATTCTTAAAGATCTGTGTGATAACAAGAGATCATACATCTTAATGGTCCTTCGAGCCCTTTAGTATTTTATTGGTCTCTTTGTGTGGTAGCGAATCGGTTCTCTGGCCTCCCACCAGCGGGTCTCACCAGGCGAATTGAGAAGGCGCAATTATCCACAGAGTGCCATAAAGTACTAATTAGAACTTTCAAGGAAAAGCAGCTCATATTTCAAGAGTAAAAGTGATGGAGCATTTGCTGGTACGTCAGAAAGAACTTCTCAAAGAAATTGAGAGATTGAATATCAACTTTGGGAAGGACGGCCCCGGCAGGAAAACTCAAGAGTACGTTCAGAAGAAACTCGATACTTTGAACGATTTGTGGCAAGAGTTCAGCCGAAATAATGAAATTTTACAAAAGTGTACAGATAAGTCGGGTGAATATTTTGTTAAAAATGTTTTCGACAATATGAAAAGTTTTTACGATAGCACTAGAACTATTTTCATGTCATATCAAGAATCGATGTCGAGTCAACAAATTCATGATGTTGACGAAAAAATTCAAGAAAATTCAGGCCCTTCGTTTGAAATCCCGACGAATAGCAGCATCTCTGCAAGGATAAGTAATACGGATTTTTTATTGAAAAAGCAAGCCAGCAACTTTCGTGCACTTTCAAGAACTATTTCAAATATAAATCTTAATATAATCTCTGAGAAGTGGGAGTACGAAGATCACCTAAAAACTATTCAAGCGAGGTGGTCTATTATTGACTCTCTTCATTGGGAGCTTGATAGTGAACTTGATGGCTCCAACGAATCATATGATAAGGCGTATTCACACCATGAACTGTCATATTTAGAAATTAAGAAGGCTTTAAACAGTCGATTGTGGTCAGAAAAACACAGGCAAGAATGTGTGCCAAAGATGGAAATTCCAGTTTTTTCAGGAAGCTACCAACTCTGGGTTTCCTTCAAGGACCTTTTCAGCGAAGCTATTCACCGAAATGCATCATTGTCTAAAGCGCAAAAGATGCAGTATCTTAAAAGCAAGGTGAAAGGTGAGGCCGAACGATTAATTCAACATTTGTCTATCAGTACGGACAACTATGACGTATGTTGGGAGATCTTAAACAATCGGTATAACAACAAGAAGTTGATTTTTAATACTCATATACAAACTTTGATGAGTATTCCTACAATACAAAAACCAGTTGCTAGCCTACTTAAAAAGCTACACGATACAACTTTAGAGTGCTTAAACTCCGTCAAAAATCTGGGGGCGGAGACAGAAAGGTGGGATCCACTAATTGTGTACTTGCTATCTCAAAAGTTAGATTCAGAAACTTATACTGACTATATGGAATCCATTAAGGAGCCCAGGGAGTTACCTAAGCTGAAAGAGTTCTTGGAATTCCTGGAAGGTAAATTTACTGTCATGGAAACCTCCCGGAGAAAGCAAGATGTGGCCCCACAGAATAATTCAAGGCAACAATTTCAAGCCGGTCACAAATACACAAACCCTAACTATTTCAAGCAATCCTTTTCAAGTAATCGAGTTCAAGCGAAACCTGTTCAATATGGATTTACAAGGATTTGCCCGCTATGCGAAAAGGATCACAGCTTATTTTTCTGTAAACAGTTCTTGGAGATGGTGCCCATCGAAAAATTAAATACAGTCAAGAAACTTAACTATTGCCAAAATTGCCTGCATGATCATCATGGCAACCCATGTACAGCGAAAAAACGATGTCGAGATTGTCACAAATATCATAACAGTATTTTACACGAAGCATTCAGAATGGAAACAAATGCGCAAAATATGACGAAATCAATAGCTACTAGGTCAAATACTGAGTCCGCGCCACGAGTGAATAATAGTCACGTATCACTGCAACGTGATGCGCCGGAAATATTGCTAGCAACTGCGTTGATCAAAGTTCAAGGGATAGATGGGACATACCACACCATGCGCGCATTAATAGATCAGGGATCACAGCTGTCCCTTATATCAGAAAATTCTGCTCAGATTTTATCATTACCACGTGAGAGTTTTAAGGGTGTGATATCAGGCGTTGGCGTAAAAGAGAGTAACTGCAAGGGTAGATGCAGCATTAATTGCCAATCAATGGATGGTAGTTACGATTTCAGCGTCAATGTTCTGATTCTAAAGAATCTAATACGTAATTTACCGAATGTATCCTTTGAGCGACCGAATTGGAAATACTTAGACAGTATAACATTGGCTGACCCACATTTTCATGTCAGTCGCCCTGTAGATATTCTCTTAGGGGCTGATATTTATTCCCAAATAATATTAGAAGGCATGTGTAAATCTCACGATGCTCTTCCTGTTGCTCAACAAACCCAGTTGGGTTGGATACTATGCGGTACTGTAACAACTTTGCAATGTAATGTTGTCTTGAATAACATTTATGACATAGAAAAGTTTTGGGAAGTAGAAGACATTCCGGAAGAAAATGAATTATCTTCAGATGATTTATATTGTATGCAGTTCTACCAAGAAAATACGGTACGCAAACAGGACGGCCGCTACGAGGTTAGGCTCCTGATGAAACCAAAATTTCAAGAAGAATTGGGTCAATCAAAACGAAAAGCAGTCGCTCAATTTTTACAATTAGAACGAAAAATATCAAAACTCGGAGCAATAGAATATAAAAGGTTTTTCGATGAATATTTGCAATTGCGACATATGACGCCGTCGGTCGGTAACAAGACACCGGAATGTTTCCTACCGCATCATTGTATCGTTCGTGAGGGGTCATTGACCACGTCACATCGAGCTGTATTCAATGCTTCATCCCTGACTTCGAGTGGGAAGAGTTTAAACGACCTAATGGCTCGCGGTCGCAATCTTCAGCAGGATCTTCAGTCTTTGATCCTAAAATAGAGGCAGTATAAGTATGCATTCACAGCTGACATTGAGAAGATGTTTCGCCAAATTTGGATGCATCCTGAAGACCAGCTTCTTCAAAAAGTAATCTGGCGAAATTCTTCAGCAGATAAACTACAAGAGTTTCAGCTCACAACCGTCACGTATGGCACTAAAGCGGCACCATTCCTAGCAATGATGACGCTGAGGCAGTTAGCAAGAGATGAGCGCCTTCACTTTCAAGATAGTGAAGCACCCAAAACTGTCGAAGAATGTTTCTACATGGATGACCTTCTTCAAGGTCACCACTCCATAGAGAAAGCGAAAAAATTACAACAAGATTTAATCAAGCTCCTAAGTTCAGGAGGGTTCAATTTGCGAAAGTGGTCTGCTAATCATCCTCTCTTATTAGAAAATGTGAAAATCAGTAAAGAAATACAAGATAAGTTTGAGTTTCAACAACTCGAGTCAACAAAGACCCTAGGTCTACGCTGGGATCCACAACAAGATTGTTTTTCATTCGACGCAAACTTGAAAAACGTTGAAAATTCAATAATTACCAAAAGAACCTTATTATCGGATATTTCAAAAATATTCGACCCTCTGGGCTGGTTGACGCCAGTAACAACAAGTTTAAAAACCTTATTTCAACAAGTTTGGACCACTGAGATTAGTTGGGATGACGCCGTACCAGAAAATATCTTATCAGAATGGATAAAAATAAAATCAGATATTATTCAAAACATAAATAAAATTCAAGTTGCAAGATGGCTCTATTCCGAACAAAAAGCTGATATAGAATTACATGGCTTTTGTGACTCATCTATGAAAGCATATGCCTGCGTGGTTTATTGTAAAATAAATAAATATCAAAAAGTGATATTAGTTGCTGCAAAGGCACGAATTATTTCAGTTAAGAAAAAGATAACACTGCCACGATTAGAGCTTTGTGGAGCCGAACTTTTAACAAAGTTGATGAGCAAGGTACTTCAAACGCTCTCAAGTAAAGAATATGAAATATCTCTATTCGGATGGTCGGACTCCACTGCTGTCTTAGGCTGGATACAAGGCGACATTAAGCGCTGGAAGCCGTTTGTGTCTAACCGTGTCAAGAAAATAACAGCAGTCATTAACCCTCAATGCTGGCGTTATGTAAAATCTGCCGAAAACCCAGCTGATTGCGCCAGTCAAGGCTTACTTATTTCTCAACTATTGCAACATCAATTATGGTGGCAAGGACCGCCCTGGTTAGCAAAATTCACTAAAAATCAAGACATTCAAGGAAAAATTACAACTACAGAAGAATTAAAACAATGCAAACAAGTCAACGCGGCTGTTTCGCAATATAATGACGCCAGCGTCATAGATCAACTACTTGAAAAATTCAGTTCAATTACAAAAATTGTTCGCATTTTGGCTTGGATGAGGAGAACATTTCATAATAATTGCAAAAACAAAACAGAACCACATCTTTCAGTTCAAGAAATTCAAGATGCCAGAATACAAATTATAAAGTATATTCAAGAAAGATACTTTTCATCAGAATTAAATGCACTTAAAAATAATAAACAGCTAAACAGGAAAAGCAAAATACTGAATTTGAATCCGTTCTGTGATGAGTTGGGAACTCTTCGAGTTGGAGGGAGATTAAAAAATGCACAGATTGCTGATTCTATGAAAAATCCAATAATACTTCCTCATTGCAGCCGACTTACTGATCTACTAATTGACTCAGCACACTTACTTACCTTTCATGGCGGTACTCGTCTGACCTTGTCTAATCTACGGCAAACTTATTGGATTATTAATGGCAATAGAGCTGTTAAAAAGCGCCTACATTCATGTGTTACATGTAAACGAAATAAGCCCAGTATGCAAGAACAAATAATGGGTGATTTACCTGCTGTACGAGCGAACCCTTCGAGACCCTTCTCTCACATCGGGGTGGACTTCACGGGGCACGTCGAAGTCAAAACAAACAAAGGAAGAGGCGTCAAGACAACGAAGGGCTACGTTGCCGTGTTTGTGTGCATGGCAACGAAAGCGGTCCACTTGGAGCTAGTTTCAGATTTAAGCTCCTCAACGTTTATCGCTGCAATTAGAAGATTCGCCGCCCGCCGAGGTACCCCACATCATATTTACAGTGACAACGGGACTAATTTTGTTGGCGCTAACCGAATCCTGAAACAAGAATACGTAGACCTCCAACAAACTATGGACAACTTTTTTTATAAAGAAATTGTAGATATGAAGATCGAATGGCATTTTCAAGCACCATCATGGCCCAGTGCCGGAGGACTCTGGGAGGCGGCAGTTAAAAGCCTAAAACATCATTTGCGACGTGTCCTCGGAGAACAAAAATTAACAGTCGAGGAATTTACCACCTTGCTGTCACAATTGGAGGCATGCATGAATTCAAGGCCCCTTTGTGCTCTCTCCGAAGACCCAGACGATCTCGACTATCTTACTCCATCGCATTTTTTAACAAACGGTCCGATACTTACTATTATCGATACAGAACACGATCAAAGAACACGATGGCAGTTGACTCAGAAAATATTCAAGGATATTTGGCAAAGATGGCGAACCGAATATTTATCGCAACTCACTGCACGCTCGAAATGGAAGTCTTCAAGAGAAAATATCAAACTTAACGATATTGTGACAATACATGACCCTAACCTACCTGCGGGAAAGTGGCCGATGGGTCGTGTTATTCAGTTGCACCCAGGCAGCGACGGTTACGTCAGAGTCGTGACGCTCAAGACAAAACACGGCGTCATAAAACGCCCTGTCATCAAATTGTCGACACTGCCCGTTCACGATATTGATATGAATCATAACTCTAGTATGATGTCACAAATTCAAGACACAGCACAAAACGATACAATACCGACATTATCGTCATGGCAAAGTAAACAAAAACGAAATGGAAAGCAATGTAATCGAATTCAAACTTCAACATTTGCTTCGATACTCTATTCATTTATGTATTTCATGATGATATTTACAACTTGTTTTTCTCACAAAATTATGGCATTGGACGACAGTCAAGGACTATATTTCGACAAGATTGCGAACATTCAACTTATCCGCGATGAATGGAAAATTATAGTATTCTACGATATGGAACCTTATTGGGCTGGAATTACAGCATACAAAGGGTTTTCAGAACACCTTGATAACATATGTTCAAAAATCAAAAAACAATATCATTGCGATGTCCTCATATTACAGCTACGTCACACATACGCTGAACTTGAATACTACAATACTATTTTGATGAATCGGCAAACGTCACGTGCTCGAAGGCGTCGTGGCCTTATCAACGGTGTCGGATCTATAGCGCGCAGCCTATTCGGAGTATTAGACGAACAGTTCGCAGAACAGTATTCAAAGGATATTGCCCTTATCAGAGAGAACGAGAAACATCTAGCAACACTTTGGAGAAACCAAACTTCCGTTGTGGAGGCGGAATACAACTTACTTAAAAGAACAGAAGAGAGTATAAGAAGTCAACATAAAATATTTCATCAGCATATTCTCTCTCTTGAACAAATGACAAATACCATGAAAGCAGAGATGACACTTCTAGAATACATGAACGAGTTCATGCTCTCAGCCATGTCTGCTCATAACATGCTACTCAATTTGAAGAATATTCAAGATACATTATTGGACACAGTCACAAATATTTTCAATGGCCAGTTTAATATTCATCTTATAACGCCACAGCAGCTTCAAAATGAACTGAATATTATATCTAGACAATTAGGAAATGACTTGTCTCTACCTATCAGCAATATTCATACTGATATTAGAGATATTTATCATTTATTGAAGATAAAGGCCAGAGTGACGGAACAATATCTAATTTTGGAAGTCAGAATTCCACTCATAAGTCAAGACAAGTATGAGTTATACAAAACGATTCCAGTGCCAAAACTAGAAGGGAGAAATATGACCAGCATACTTCCTATTGCAGAATACATTGGGGTTGACCTACAAAAGGACTCTTACTTTCCTGCTTCACAAGAAGAGATAGAAAACTGTATTTCTCATGAATCTTCCACTTATATTTGCAAATTACGAACACCTATCTACAGAATGAAATCCGATTCAGATTTATGTTTAAAGAATAAAAATAACGATTGTACTCAAAACAGCGAAGTATGCAAAAATCAATGGATTGGACTTAAAAATATAAACACATATTTTTATTTTTGTTGTGATGAATGTCAGCTGAGAACTTTGTGTGGAGATCAAGTTACCGCCGCTAAGCTGACGAATGCAAACATTGTAAGCATATCAGAGCAATGTGTAATCAAGACACAAAATTTCACCGTCTTTCCTCATAAAGACTTATCAAGCACCGTGAAATTGACAATGGAACTGGATCAATTGGAAATACCTCAAATCAACAACATACTTAACTTCACGATAAAGTCTATCAATAACTCTGATCTAATAGACAACGAAAAGAAAAAACTTTTAGAAGACCTTGGGCAAAGGATCGAGAGACTGAAGAATTCAGATATTTTGACTGACCAAATATCTTATCACGACATTCACCATTACAGTATTATTTATTGTTTGGTTGGATTAGTAATCAAAATTGGAATCGTTATCTTATGTAGAAAAATAAATCAGCGACGGAAAGCAAAATCTTCGAGAACAGCTCATGACTCACCGTCAGGGAGCCACCCTGTTCGAGAACATCATCAAGACTCTGCTATGGAGATGAGCGAGCGAACAATGGACAAGACAACTTCTCCTATATTAAGAAAAGTGATTTTTAGTGATAATTTCAATTAATATTTTTTATAATCGAATTACTGTTTCAATTTAAAGTACTTCATTAATATGATTTATATTCTACTTTCTTTCTCCCTCGGGAGCATGTACGGTCATTGAACGTACATACAAAATGCTGTATTTACTAATTTTATTATTTAATTGTTAATGCTATATTTAAGTCAGTCTGCAATCGAATACCGATGCGTTTGTAGCTCATATTTCAGTGTATTAAATAATTCAAGTTTCAAGTGATTATCAGTGTTTTCATTCTTAAAGATCTGTGTGATAACAAGAGATCATACAATGTGTATTCGACATAACCTTTAACTTGTCCATGTTCATTTTCAGACCCACCTGTTGGGAGGTTCTGTCCAGGTAGGCGAGCATTGTGTTCAATTCCTCCAGGGATTCTGCCATGACTGCTATATCATCGGCAAATCGAAGATGAGTGATGTACTCGCCGTTGATGTTGATGCCGAGTCTTGTCCAGTCCAGTAGTTTGAAAACATCTAATAACGCAGCGGTAAACAGTTTCGGAGATATTACATCTCCCTGTCTTACCCCTCTCTGCAATTGGATAGGTTTCGTATACTGATTCTGTACGCGGGCCGACATAGTGGCGCTCTCATATATTTTTTAAGTTGATAATAGGTATTTAATTATTTACACTTAGGTAGTTTCATTCAATTCTATCATTTCTGCAGGTGGCGCACCAGTACCAATCGATTTATCCAACTCAACCAAACCAAGTAAGATTAAATCATCGTGTCATTATTATTTTATCTGAATGTTATTAATAAACTACTATTTAATGACCGTGAAAAATATTGAACTCGAAATTATAAAGAACGTACTGACATGGCTGACTTTTCTGTCAAATTGTAGCATGATAATGTACTCTGTGGCTGCACCTTTGTTATGAACAATTATTGCTAGCCCTATTTTATCATTACTGCAGTGTGATTCACAAACAGAAATATTCGACATCGAACTTGACGTCTGACAAAGACGACGAACTGCCATTGGTTTTGACGTCTCCGCACTGCGCTGCGCGAAAACGTATTCACTAATCTCTACGTCGGTCTCTTGGCTGTGTATGATTGTCTCTGTTTTGGTTATACGAAATGAAGAATAATCGATATTTTTTGATTTCTTTTTTGTTGTGTTAAAATTGTATCGCAATGACTTCATTCATTATTTGATTGATTTTTTACATTATGATATAAAAATAAACCACTTTTTAGTTCCGGTTCACGCCGTGCTCGACGTCGGAACGCTGGTGTCGCCAACGGTTGTTAAACAAACGCCAAAAGGTATGACAGCGCTGCCGACAGCCACGAATCCATGGCTGCTGACTTTAGAGAATCGCATAGCTGTGCTCGATAAACGCCATTGTGACGTTTAACGTAAAACTTTCGTAAAATTCACTATCATGTCATTTATTATTAAATCAATATGACCCACTTAGTAATACTTTTATCCCATAATAATCTTATTTAAAGTTTTGAAGGAAAATATTTTCAATAAAAATATATTGTATAATAGGTAATAATATGATATAATAGCGTGCCCGCGACTTCGTTCGCGTGGATGTTGGATAATAACATCACGTCATACATAGGTAGGGTAGGTTACATGATTTTACTTAAGCCTTTATTTGGTCAAGGATTCAAATCATGTTTATAAAACACCTTCCGCCCGCCCGCCTTGGAAATGATCAATGCGTGCATGGTACTTCATCATTATTTTGTTGTTATTTATTTTAAAACTATGATATCTCATAAGATATTCATTGAAATCAAATGATGTTACAAACAATTTTGTTCTAAATTTAATACTTGTGATGAATAATGTATTTATCTTGATAAGAAATAATATCTGTTTACGATAAAAATTTCGCAGATAATGCAATTTTTTAAAACAAATTTGATTACCAATAACAGGTTATAGAGAGTCTACCTTATAAGATAGACATATGCTTTGAGAACTATTAAAAGACAAAAATTCCTTCATACACAAATTTTGAGTAACTTTAACCGTTTACGCAGCGCATGCAACGAAAGCTCTGAAAAGAAATATTTTTTTCCCGTTTTTGTAACATTTTTAATTGATCGCGGACGATGTACGTTAGCGGGGGTGTGGGCGCCAATGTGACTGGATGAGGCAGAGGGCCTTGAATTCCAGTTCCCAGTGGCGTCTGGCGCCTCGTGTGGCGCTGCTCTCAGCATTCCTCCGCTAAGCGGAAGAGGCAAAGGAAGCAGCTCGGTGTCGAGGGCCCACTTGGGCCAGTGGACAGTCTTTGATGGTCGTAGTATTGCAGACCTCCAAGGTCTGCGGATAGCGGATGGCGGTCTGCGTTGTATGGATTTGCCTGTGGCGCTCAACGCCTTTGCTGAAGCTCATGTCATATCTATTCAGGAGCAGCGGACCCTTCGGGGTCGGTGGATGGCTGGGCTCCAAGGCCGGTGGGCCGCTTTATGTGGCCGTGTGGGGTACGCTAGATTGTCAGTGCTGGGCCACAAGCACTATTTGTGACTCCAACATAGCCCGAAAATCTGAGCGCTAACGCCCCGCGGTCCTTTTTCAGGACCAGAATACTCTCCTCTATGAGGGAGTCGTGGGATTGCAAGCCTCCTAGGCTTGCGGAGGACAGTTGCAAGGGGTGGGCCCCTTGCCACCTCACAAAAGGTCTCATGCGGTGGAAAAGCTATAGGGCCAGTACCCTGTCCCTCCGGAAGTGGCGATAGCCAGAAATGACTGAGCTGCGGGATCGGATATGGACGACTACAATGTTCCTCGCGTCCAGTCCCCGTAAGCAGCCTCCTGACAGGAGAAGGGACGGTATTACTGGGTAGGGCCGCCGCAATTGCTGTGATGTGTGGTGGAGGAGTCCCACATAGCTTCGGAGTCGCCCATAGGCACCGGGGTATGCGTAAAGCATTTTCCGTCCATAAAGAAGGTCCTGTTGGTCGTACCGTAATATTATTTATTTGAATTAGTAGTTCCTGAGATTAGCGCGTTCAACCAAACAAACAAACAAGCAAACTCTTAAGCTTTATAATATTAGTATAGATTTAAATACCTATATCGAAAATATTTGTGGATATCCTTAGTATCACTAGTTGAACTTAGCGTATCATGGAAATCTAGCTGTGCTTCTAGCCTTCAATAAATGTAATGTCGCTGAATTATTCTTATTTAATTTGTCATATGCGTTAATAATATGTAGGTATACTTGACTTTTACTTAGAAAATTGCAGCAAAATCCTAACTAACGTATCCATAAAGGGTGTAAACTATACCTAACCCGTAAGGCTGCTTTTTATTGAAAGATAAAAAAACTAAAACTTACCAGAAAATTGTCAATTTTAATTACCTAAATAGCTCTTTATAGTAGTTTTGTTTCAAAAAGCCTATTAGTTAGAGGCTGTAGCGTAGATATAAGACACGCTACAGCCTCTAACATAATTTACCTTTGACTCAGCATTTGTCATTTATTTACACTCTGGGACCATATTTATTAAAGATAATATTTAACTTCATACATATTATTTTATTCTTACGTTAAATGTTTTCAGGTGGTGGAGCGCAGGCACCGGTAGGGCCAAAACCAACACCCATAGGACCGGGTAAGACTCATCGTATTATCATTATTATTACTGACATTTCCAAGACTTAATAAACCCTGAGTTTTGATTTGAAGTTTTCGTCAAATTGTATGAAAACAATAGCAGTTGTTAGAAACTATTATTAGTTCTATTTTATCATTAATGCGCTCGAGTAATGCGTTTAAGAAGTTAATCAAATTCACCATAATGCTTCGGCAGCCACTAATTCGGAAGACGTTACTTCGATAACTCTATAGTTCGATAGACGCTACTCCGCCAAAACTTACAGTGTTTGAACTTTATTTGTTAAGTTAAAACTCGCCTGAGGGTCGCCTGTTGAATTTGTTTCGCAGTTCATAAGTAACACACGAAAGTCATGGAAGTTATACAAGAGTTTTTTTGGAAAGAGAAAAGTAAAAAATAACATGCTATAATTTAAGTCATTTGACTTAAATTATAGCATGTTCCAAAAAGCCACGCTGAAAATTCACCACGGTAACGTTATCTTACCGTGCTCTGCCGATGTAATAATAATAAAACCTTAAACTCTATTGAGTAGTTTTGGTTGGATCTTGGTTTTGCAACCACACAGATAACCCGACAGATATACAAAAAATCTAAAAATGACAGAAATTCGTTTTGTTACTTCTCAGTCCCCCGAACTATTTTTTTTGCAATTTTATGCAATGTTTAGACAGACACGCGGTTCTTTCAATTATATTATATTATAGAAGATATAGATAATATTAAAGTACAGTACTTTAGTAAAATTATTTTTGTAACAATTTTTTTTTCAGGTGGTGAAGTACCGCTACCAGTAGGGCCAAAACCAACACCGCCTAAACCACGTAAGACTCATCGTATCATTATTGTTTTCTCTGACACCCCGAAGACCGAATGAACGTTACATCGTATAAAAACGTTTGCAGCACCTAATTGTGAAGCTCATTTTATCATAAGTACACTCAATAAATGCCATTAACACGTTCGTAGTAAAACTTGCATAAAATTCACAAACAGCAGGCTAGGAAGTTATGTTTTTTTTTCTATGTATGTACACCGATTACGCCGAGATTTCTGATCCGATTTACGTGATTCTTTTTTTGTTCTATGTGGAATAGTTGCCAATTGGTCCCATATTATTGGGCAGTTTGGTTTTTAAATTAAAATAACTGGAATGAGGAACTTGTCTACGCATGCGAAATTGCGGATTTTTACTTTCCTATGACTTTTTAGGATACGATAGTAGGAAACAATATAAGCTGACGGTCATCCATCTAGCTTTAAACTTAGAAAGTTATCACTAAATATTGTAAGAGAAAAAATTTAAAACGACTTAAAAAAACTGAAAAGGATAAAATAATTAAATTGAAGTAGGTACTCACCCCTAGGAACATATTTTTTGGAGTTGGTGACAAGTTGTTTCCAGAAACAATAGAAAGTGAAGCACCGACTCCAAAAAATATGTTCCTACATGGATGTTTATATGTTTATTTAGTATATGTATTTCTAATATTTATATACTTATTATTAACAGTATTAACCGTTATCTAGAATCCACAACACAAGCTCTTAATGATGCTCAATTTGGGCTAGATAATAGGTGTGAATGTATGAATATTATTATTAATATACTTAAATTTGATTATTTTATCCTTTTCAGTTTTTTGAAGTCAGTTTTAATTTTGTTTTTTTTTTGTCTTCTAGAATCTAGAGTTACTCGGTTGCGAAGATGGCATAAATATACTGTTTTAACTGCCATTTTATAGAGACAGCAGAATTGTTGGCTTGGTTGTCCGAAACACGCGTCTTGTACATACACAGCTCAAAAACACAGCTTTTGTGCAAGTGGTAAATCTTGTGTATCAAAAGAAAACATTATAATGAAATCTACGAATCAAGTTTTAATATATGTATTAAAAAGTCTTGCTTGACAAATGTTAGATAAGATCGACTTTAATCTGATTGACAAATCATGCATAATTATTATTGAAAAAAAAATTGTTACCAATTAAAATGTAGCATTTTTCATTTCTTTTTTTTCTTTTTGAAACTGCACATAACAAGCATTTAATTTAATTTTCTATGTCCTCGTGAAAATTAGACAAAATAAAGTAGCCATTAATTGAAAAAAATTCTACCACGATGTGAAAGTATTTATGCAAGCAATCACCTGAGCTAGCTTGGCTTCGACTGTATTTTTTTTATGAAAGAAGATAATAAACAAGCTGGCGTTCCACCTGGTGGTAAGTGGTTACCGTAGCCCTGAAACACCTGCAATAACAAGGAAAAATCACTCAGTATTGCAGGAGAGTTGTCATCCTGAGGCTCAAGATGAAATGCCTTCCATGCCCAGTCGTTACACTGGCTTCGATCCAAAACACGATGAACTGTTTTACGGCCGAAGAAAGGCGGTGGTACCTACCGAGACGACTCTGCATACGGACCTACCACCTAGTAAAAGTATTAGCATTGATGGTTACTTAAGGTATTCCAAAGGGGTTTGTGAACCAATCCATTTACTAGGTGGTAGGCCCGTATGTAGGGTCGTCTGGGTAGGTACCACCACCTTTCTTATTTCAGCCGTGAAACAGTTCACTGTGTTTCGGATTGAAGGGAAAGGTAGCCAGTGTAATTACTGGGCATGGACGGCATTTCATCTTAGGCCCCAGGATGACAACGCACCTGCAATATCAAGTGATTTTTCCTTGTTATTGCAGGTGTCTATAGGCGGCGGTAACCACTTACCATCAGGTGGGCCGTCAGCTTGTTTGTCATCTAGTTGTATAAAAAAAAAAAAAAAAAATGAATGTTCGGCTAGTAAGAAATATTTTAGGATTCTGACAAGCCTAACGCTTAGGACGAAGATAATAAGACAAGATATTTTTATTTCTAGAGCAACCAATCGAATGTGGATACAATGAGGTTTTCACCCAGAACAAGGTCTTTTGTCCACCTGAGACCTGCAGAAGTCTTTACTTACCAGCCCCACCTTGTGCTCCACCGCGGTCACCTCAACCAGGGTGCAGGTGCAAGGATAATCATCTGAGGAATTCTACAGGAATTTGCATTCCAGTTGAAGAATGTCCCCCAAGTCAGTACATCTATCTATTCTTATATCTCTGTATTAGCAATAATTAGGACAATCATGTATTACAAGACATTCCCCAAGATCAAATTAGTCCCATATATTGTGGATTGCTGCAATAATAACTTCATATCTGTGTGACGTAAACGCAACTTACGTTTTTCAACAGTTACACACATGTGTAAATTTCAATGTCAACTAAAAACATTCTATTTGACAGCCTTCTGGACGAGGTACTGGGTCCCGGGTTCGAATCCCGTTTTATCGAGTATCCATGCTTAATTTGGGCAAGATAATAAGTGTAAATGTAAAAATATTTTCATTATTACATAATATTTGTATACTATTAAAGGTACTTACGGTTTTTTCATCAGTGTAGGTATGTACGTACAGTCATCGGCAAAAGTAAGTGACAGCGTTAGACAATTCATAACCCTCATAATAAACTCAATAAGCGTTAATAATAAGTAAAGCGTTTTTAATATTTACTTTGCTAATGACTTTACATAAATACACTAATATATATGAATAATTTAATGAAATTACGTATTTAATATTTTCAGAATTGGAAACACCGACAACGAAACCGGTGGAGCCGAGAACTAACCCAACATATCCAAGTAAGCTGAACTGCTTCACGGCTGAAATAAGAAGGGCGGTGGTACCTACCCAGACGACCCTACATACGGGTCTACCACCTAGTAAACCAGTGGTCCAGTGCATCAAGAGATAGGGAGTGACATTATTCGGAAACAAAGAAAGGAGTCTTATTTCCTCATAAAACCACAACAGTACCTATGCGCGATTGCTATTGTTGTCGTTTTTCTTGTGCCTTAAGGAGTCATATCTATCCATCTCTGTCTTGGCCAAAACAACGTTTCCGAGTATCGCCATAATACGAAAAATGTATTAAAATATTCCTGAACGCTCGGACAAATTCACATCGTAGGTCTATACAACGATTCTCTCTTTCGAATCTAATAGAGGACACTGATTTAGCTTAGATGAAGAGTTAAAGTGATAAAACACTAGGTGGTAGGCCCGTATCTAGGGTCGTCTGGATAGGTACCATCGCCTTTCTTATTTCAGCCGTGAAACAGTTCGCTGTGTTTCGGATTGAAGAGAAAGGTAGCCAGTGTAATTACTGGGCATGGGCGGCATTTCATCTTAGGCCTCAGGATGACAACGCACCTGCAATATCAAGTGATGTTCCCTTGTTATTGCAGGTGTCTATAGGCGACGGTAGCCGCTTCCCATCAGGTGGGCCGTCAGCTTGTTTGTTATCCAGTTGTATAAAACAAAACAAAACAAAACAAGTGGTTTTGGCAGTCCTCTCGTGATGTTAACCTGACACTGCCTAGAGAATTTTGAACAGAGCGAAACAGGTGGAAATCTGAAGGTGCAAGGTCAGGACTATACGGCGGATGTATTAACACCTCCCAGCCAAACTCTCTTAATTTTTGCTGAGTGGCTAAAAATGTGTGAGGTCTAGCTTCTATCATGATGAAAAACGACACCCCTTCTGTTGATTAATTCCGGCCGCTTTCTCTCAACTTCTTGCTTTAATCTCATCAGTTGTTCGCAGTAGAGTCCATAATCGATGGTCCTGCCTGGTGGTAACAGCTCATAATGAATAATGCCCTTCCAATCCCACCACACACACAGCATCACCTTGTTGCGAGTTAACCCGCGTTTCGCCACAGTCTGTGAAGCCTGCCCGGCCTTTGACCACGACCTTTTTCGCACGTTCTTGTCGTACGTGATCCACATTTCATCACCAGTTATCAGCTTCTTCAAAAATGGTTCAGTTTCATTACGTCGTAATAAAGAATCACAAATGAGTACACGGTTATTAGATTTCTTTCAGTGAGCTCGTGGGGTACCCAAATATCAAGCTATTTTGTGTACCCATTTTTTTTTTAAATGCGCCAAAACTGTTTTGTGGTCAATTCCCTGCTCTTCAGCTACGTACTAAATATAAAAACTTGTCGCGGTATTTTGATCAGAAGCCCCAAGATTTATATAGCAATGGGATCTTGCTTCTACCTACAAGATGGCAAAATGTTATCGAACAAAATGGTACTTAAATACTTTAGTTAAATGTAAATAAACTGTATTAAAAATGTTTTGAATTTTCTTAAAAAATGCGAAGAAACTTTTTCCCCAACCTATTATGAGGAGATTGGGCCATAGCACCTGTGACCTATCTTTGATTAATCCTTCAATGCCCAGACGGCAACTTAATCGTCAAAATCGTCACTCAGCAACAACAGTCATTGAGAGATTGTGCAACTACCTGCACTTAAAAATAATAAGAAACCACTCCTAAAGACAAAGTACAAGGCTGAGAAACTGCCGGTAACCTCATCCCCTTCACCTGTGCAAGGATATCAGCCTTTGAGCTCCCTACAGCTACCACCCTCAGTCAGGGCGTATATCAAGATCTCGCATACCTACATCTTCAGCGTTAGCAAGCCACAATAACAAAGCAGACTGTAATATTGAAAATATTACTGTAATATTGATATTATTTTTAAAGATAATATTTAGGATTATAGTAATTATTGATTCTTACAAATTTATTGTTTTCAGCTGGTGGAGCACCGGCACCGGTAGGGCCAAAACCAACACCCATAGGACCGGGTAAGACTCATCGTATTTTTATAAATTTTTCTGAAATTTCAACACCTTATAAACCCTAAATTTGATATGACTCTTTTGTCAAATTGTATAAAATAAAAATTACAAAAATCGGTAATCCTCAGTACATGTAGAATAGTTAAAACAAAAATTACAACTTGAAGACACACAAATACAGATTCCCTACTCATTACATCATCTAGTAGTATAAAAAAACATAGACACCCCACCGCCTATACATATAGGTCAACACACCAAATACTTCATCATCTTCGGCATCATCATCAGTTACTAGGTGGTAGACCCATATGTAGAGTCGCCTGGTTAAGTACCACCGCCTTTCTTATTTCAGCCGTGAAACAGTTCGCTGTGTTTCGGATTGTAGGGAAAGGTAGCCAGTGTAATTACTGGGCATGTACGGCATTTCATCTTAGGCCTCAGGATGACAACGCACCTGCAATATCAAGTGCTTTTCCCTGTTATTGCAGGTGCCTATAGGCGGCGGTAACCGCTTACCACCAGGTGAACCGTCAGCTTGTTTGTCATCTAGTTGTATAAAAAAATTCATCACCAGCCTATATACGTCTCATTGCTGGGGAAAGGCCTTCCTACATGGGAGAAACGCATGAGGAGTGCACACTAAACACCAAATACCAATTAACAATGGGTAACACTTGGCTCAGGCACGTGTTATTCTTATAAACCGGTTAATATCCCGAAATAAAGTAATATTTTATAATAATAATAATATTCATACATTCACACCTATTAATAATATGTATATAAATATTATACATATACTAAATAAACATATAACCATCCATGACTCGTGAACAACTGCTCGTACTCGTCATACAAACATTTGCTCCTCCCGGGAGTCGAAACCGTGAACTCGGACCGTGTAGCCTGTATAGCAAGGGGCACAGACCACTTGGCCAGCCAGTTATCTGAGAGTTTTTTTGAAAAGAAAAAAGTAAAAAATACCATACATTTGACCTAAATTATACCTTGTCGCAAAAAGGCACCCTGTATATTTTACACCCGGTACCCTTGCCTCGGTAATATTATATTACCGTGCCCCGGCGATGTTATAAGGCTCGCTACAGCCTTTGAAATAATTTACCTTTTACTTAGAATTGCAGTTATTTACGCTCTTGGGCCATATTTATTAAAGACTAGCTGCTGCCCGCGGCTTCCCCCGCGTAATCTTTTAACGCGAGCAAAAAAGGTATTGTCGCCTGTCCTTCGCCACGGGGAGAGAGAGTTGTGTAGGTACGAGTATGTGTGACTCTTAGACCAAAGATGGTACAGGTCGAGTCGAGACTAACACAGTCGACACTAAAAACCCCCATGTTCCAACTTTTCACAGTAGCAGAATTTCGGTCAACAGTTTGCTGAATCCCTATTTCTGTGATGCGTTTGTACGTCTACCTTGCTTTGACAAAGATATTACCACTCTATGGCGTTATCACAAACTATTTAGCGACACCTATATAGCCTGTCTCCCATGGGTCCACTTCAAGGAACCAGCGCGCTGGTGTAAGCTGTACGCCTGCGGCCGAGTTTACGTATGCGGATTTTCTATGCCAAAGGATTTACTCCTCGGGATCTTTCTTCCTCATCTTTTTCACTTACGACTGTTACGCTTGAAATGTGTTGTAGACTTCAACATAATTTTGAAACTCAAAGACTCTATTCAGTAATTTTGGTTTTATGCTCTTTCAAACACACAGACAAACCGCTAGACAGACAAAAGTTCGAAAATGACAGAAATTTGTTTGTTCCATAATCTCAGTCTCCCAAACTATTTTCTTTTTTGAAAATTCATGCAATTTTCTGGTCATTATAATTTGCATTGACAAAAAAAATGTGAGATCTAATTTTATTTTATTTTGAAATCCTTAAACTCAATTCAGTAGTTTTGGTTTGGTACTCTTTCAAACACACACACACAAACCGACAGAGTCAAAAATTCTAAAAATGACAAAAAAGCGTTTTTAACCTACGTGAGAAAATAAGGATGTTCCACTGTATGTATATATTTTTGAAGGTATGTTAATTGATTTCTCGGTCAATTTTGAACCGATTTTTGAAATTCTTTTTTATTCGATAGACTTTACTCCTGAGATAGTCCCATGTCACTTACTCAGGATTTGATAATGGGATCCCAGGAAAATCGAGGGCATACCTCAAATTTTATAGGCACGTATGACATGTTTTACTTTTTTCAAATCTATTCAAGTATTTGCTACTGTTAGTCACCATCTTATGTTAAAGAGCTGATGATGGAAGGTACAACTCCTTAACGGTTAGGAGTTGGAAGATAATTTTTAAATATTATATTTATATTTTTATAATATTATGGGTACGTATTGACGAATAGTTGTATTCTATTGGTTTATTCGGTTGAACTAATGATGGAAGGTAAATCTCCATAATGGTTTGGAGTTCGAGAATATTTAATCAGTGGTACGATACGATAATATGAAACAATATTATGTATTTCATCCAAAGACTGAGAGACAAACAAGTCGATAGTGCTGACGGTCACCCATCTAGCTTTGACCTTAGGAAATCACTAAAAACTGTGAATTATTTTTAACAAAAATAAAAGCGACTTCAAAACACTAAAAAGGAAAAAAGAATTATATCCTAAAAAATTATGTTTTGGAGTTGATGCTAAGCGTTATCAGAAACAATTGAAAGAGAAGCACCAAGTCCAATAAAGACATTTTCAGGAGATAAGTACTTATAAGTACTTAAATTTAATTATGTTTTTCTTTTAGTGTTTTGAAGTCGGATTTCTTTTTGTTAAAAAAAATTTTTCTTGTTCTCAGGCCCCTAAACTATTTTTTTTGCAAATACATGCAGTGTTATACATAAGTATAATTATATTAATTATAAGTATATACTTTTAATCTATACTAATATTATAAAGCTAAAGAGTTTGTTTGTTTGTTTGGTTGAACGCGCTAACCTCAGGAACTGCTGATTCAAATTGAAAAATTATTTTTGTGTTGAATAGTCCATTCATCGAGGTATTATACAGGGTGGTGCCGTCAGTGCGAGAATAAATTAAAACATGGGCTATATGAGTCCATAGAAATGGTTTGCCACTTTCAAAAATATCGTATTCATTTGATAATTCCATGAAATTTGTATGGAATAGTGTATCGTTGGCAGCATTATTTCATACAAATGTTCACATCACATCATTTGATTCCAATGAATATGTTAAAAGATATCCTAGTTTTAAAATAACTCCGCAACAAAATAATGATCAAGTAGATAACACCACGCACGCATCTATGCTATAATAATAATAAAAAACTGAAAAGTTTTTTTGGTGGAATGCACTAATCTGAGGAACTACTGATTCAAATTTCAAAAATCATTTTGTGTTGAATAATCGGTAAAAAAATTTCGTTGTCAGAGCTTTTGTTGCGTGCGCTGCGAAAACAGTTAAAGTTATGCAAAAATCATGTATCCCGGAATTGTTTTTCTTTAAAAGTTCTAATAAAAAGTCCGCGACAGCATAATTTTAAGGTAGACTCACCTTTGGCAATTGATGATGGAATTGGGAATGGTGGCTTATTTTTTTCGATGCACTGGGAAGAGTAGTTACCTGGAATGAATGTACAATGGCGTATAAACGCGCTTTGGAAGCACTCAATTGAACTATGAAAAATGAGATCTACGCATTGGCTGTTGAGGTGTTTTGGAATGACATTCATTCTTTGTTTTTTTGATTCATTATTAGTATTTCCCGTGTGGTGCCGGGATAGAATAGCACTTTCGCATCCCTGTTGGTAATGAAAGAATCGATTCCAGACTGAGAATAAGTAACGATTCAAATTTCGGTCATTTCAGAACTTTTGGTCTATCTGTGTGTTTAATAGAGCATCAAACCAAAACCAGTGAATTGAGTTTATGCATTTCAATTATAGTTAAAGAACATAATATCTTCCGGTAACATTTAGTCTGTATTTCATTCAAATCGGCTTTTTCTATCAAAAGTTGCTACGATTTTACGCCTGCTGGAACCCACACCATCGCGGCTGTACTCTTCATCCGTAGAATGAGGTAAAGAGATGGTAGGGATCGCTCTCCTTCCGCATGGTGCAGATCCTCTCGGAACATTACTGCTTTGGGTCGTATCTGCACAAAATAGTGCCAAAAGAGCGAACTCCAATCTGCCATTAAAGCAGCTTCCATAATATTAACCCGTGAGAAGGCGCACCCTAAAAGAGTAGGTACACGGATAGGCGCGCGCGAGCAAAATGCTCACGCTGTTTCAAATGTATATTTTTCAACGAAGGATGATATTATGTTGATTTTTTTAAAATATTATCAATAAAATAACATCAATTTAGTATTAAAGTGTTTTTCTATTACTTACTGTCCAAAAATTCCATTCTAAGTATGCAAAATCAAAAAATCTTCTAAGCTTTAGCCTTAACTTTTAGCAGACTTTATTAAAAAGATCTGTGAAAAATTAATGACATACCTAATAATTTTAAATAATTTAGTTTTCCACGAGATTTCGAGTAATAACTGCACATGAAAGTCACGTGCTCCATGTAGAGTAATTTACTGCACGCGTTTTCACACGCATTACATGCTTTTTTAGCGTCATTTTTTCCATCTGGCACAAAAGCCACTAGGTCCAGACATAGCTTCGTTATTAGAAACAGATAAAAATTACCTGATAACAAACTTAAGAACGAGTAAAATGTTGTTTTATGGTCGCTTATAC
The DNA here is from genome assembly GCA_947347705.1 of Nymphula nitidulata. Taxonomy (NCBI): domain Eukaryota; kingdom Metazoa; phylum Arthropoda; class Insecta; order Lepidoptera; family Crambidae; genus Nymphula; species Nymphula nitidulata. The sequence goes on along the minus strand of OX374626.1, from coordinate 15,370,133 downwards.
GGTTCCGCACTATATCCTTATGATCTCGTGCTAATACTTCACCAGAATCAGACTTTTCTAGCCAGGAATAAATTTCAATGTCTTGCTGGATGTTCTTCGTACGTATATTAGTCCGCATACTATGGACATTATTAAAAAAATGTAGTCATATTCTCAAAACAACAATAAACAGTGAAAAAATATTATCATGTTCAGAAAAAAAAGTATACGCGGATAGGCGGGCGATGAGCAAAATGCCGCGTTTTATTTGTAGCCTGCAAAAATACTTCACTACTCTGTCAAAGTGACTTTGAAGGACGAGTGATTTGTATCAAGGGCGAGGTTACTTTGGTTGTTGTGCGAGGAAAAAATTGTATTATGTTTTTGCGTGAGTAAAATGTCATAGCGCGCCTTCTCACGGGTTAATATCGAGCACCTCTATGGCGTCATCGCAAACTATTAAGGACACCTATAGTTTGTACACCTATAGTTTGGTTTAAGCGCTCTGGTTTCAGTAACTGAAACAAAGCAACTTTATGTGTCATCTCGAACATCTCGAGCTTATTTTTTTCGATGCACTGGGAAGAGTAGTTACCTGGAATGAATGTACAATGGCGTATAAATGCGCTTTGGAAGCACTCAATTGAACTATGAAAAATGAGATCTACGCGTTCCGTATATTAGTCCGCATACTATGGCCATTATTAAAAAAAAATGTAGTCATATTCTCAAAACAACAATAAACAGTGAAAAAATATTATCATGTTCAGAAAAAAAATATATACGCGGATAGGCGGGCGATGAGCAAAATGCCGCGTTTTATTTAGGGCACAGCTTGCAAAAATACTTCACTACTCTGTCAAAGTGACTTTGAAGGACGAGTGATTTGTATCGAGGGCGAGGTTACTTTGGTTTTTGTGCGAGGAAAAAATTGTATTATGTTTTTGCGTGAGTAAAATGTCATAGCGCGCCTTCTCACGGGTTAATATCGAGCACCTCTATGGCGTCATCACAAACTATTAAGGACACCTATAGTTTGTACACCTATAGTTTGGTTTAAGCGCTCTGGTTTCAGTAACTGAAACAAAGCAATTTTATGTGTCATCTCGAACATCTCGAGCTTATTTTTTTCGATGCACTGGGAAGAGTAGTTACCTGTAATGAATGTACAATGGTGTATAAATGCGCTTTGGAAGCACTCAATTGAACTATGAAAAATGAGATCTACGCGTACCGTATATTAGTCCGCATACTATGGACATTATTAAAAAAATGTAATCATATTCTCTAAACAGTGAAAAAATATTATCATGTTCAGAAAAAAAAAATATACGCGGATAGGCGGGCGATGAGCAAAATGCCGCGTTTTATTTAGGGCACAGCTTGCAAAAACACTTCACTACTCTGTCAAAGTGACTTTGAAGGACGAGTGATTTGTATCAAGGGCGAGGTTACTTTGGTTGTTGTGCGAGGAAAAAATTGTATTATGTTTTTGCGTAAGTAAAATGTCATAGCGCGCCTTCTCACGGGTTAATATCGAGCACCTCTATGGCGTCATCACAAACTATTAAGGACACCTATAGTTTGTGATGACGCCATAGAGGAGCTCGATGGCGTAGTGGTTTAAGCGCTCTGGTTTCAGTAACTGAAACAAAGCAACTTTATGTGTCATCTCGAACTTCTCCGTAATTTGGAAGGCACGCTAAACCGGTTGTTGCTGCAACCGACTTAACCCACCAACCCGCATCGACAGAGGCATGCCTCTGTCACCCTGTAGCGAAGGACGGCCCTTAATGTCTTTTCGTCCCGAAAAAAAGGTCACGTGAGCGAAGCCGCGGGCAGCAGCTTGTTTATTATAAGAATATAGAAAAGATATACATAATTTTTGTGTATAGAAGTTTAATAAAAAAAATGTAACGAATTCATTATTTTCAGGTGGTGGAGTACCAATCCTGTTAGAGCCAGAACCAACACAAGTGGAACCAGGTAAGACTTCATCGTATCATTTTTAATTTCTCTGACATTCCTAGATCGAATTGTGTGAAAACATTTGCAGCACCTCTGTCGGAAACTATTGTGAAACTTATCCATACTAATGTTGTATGGATAAGTTTTACAATAAGTGTATCTGTCTGTTTCTCTGTCGGTTAGTCTGTTACCTCTTCACACTGAACCGCTAAACCGATTTAAATGAAATTTAGAATGGAGATAGTTTAAGTCCCGGGAAAGGATATATAGGATGAAATCTGGAATAGTTTTTATTCCAGATTTCATCCTTTAAGTAGGGTAGCAGTTTTGTATGGGGAATCAGTAACCGCTGAACCGATTAAGATTAAATTTGGTAAAGTTTGGTAAAGTAAAATTGATTTACATTCATCCACCAAAATCATTCCCATAAGTGTGGAAAAAGGAAATCTGTAAAACCAAAAAAATAATAGTTGGTCAGCCAAATACCGAGAAATTAACAATTTGTAGTCCAATCAAATATTCTGAAGAACACGCTAATATTTTTTGTTGACTTTTATTTTTTTCGTTTAATCAATGAAAGAAATATTTACTTAAAATTCCCAATTTTCATGTAGCTTTAAAAATCTAACAGTCGTTTTGTTGGCAAATAAAACGGGCAGGCCATTAGGCACCGATCATCATCATCACCGATTCATCATCAGACATGGTATGCAATTTTGTCATGAACGCAACTAAAATTGCCACTTTGTCATGTATTTCATGACAAAATGGCAATTTTAGTTGCGCAATATACATACACTACTCTCAAAATAAAATGTTAATTTAGTTAATCGATTCGTAAATTATCGGCTATCTTCCTAAAAATTCGTGCATCGGTTGGTAAGCATGGTCGATAAAGCAGTTATTGGTTGTCGACCATCTTCGTAGTAGTTCGTGTAAACATAGCTATTATACGACTAAAACCAAATATTCGTCAACCTGCTTAACTATTAAATTCCTTTAATTTTATAACTCTACAGCAGAAACATCAATCATTCAAATACGCTTAATTGCACAAAAGAACTCAGTCAAAGTTCCAAAAAGAATTTAGACACTACACTACATAAACCCAGATTTTAATGTCAAATATCCAGAATAAAAATCGTTGTTGTAAAATACATTTTTTTTTTCAAAGTTTCTATATTTTTACTTCTGCACTTACCGTACAATATTAGTTGCTCACAAGCGTAGCTTAAGCGTAGCACAAGAGTGGCTTAGACTATTGCAACACGGAAATGGTATAATATAAACCATACTATTCTACCAAGTTGAGCCTTATTAAAATAATCATAATAAAATTCCTAGATCCGATCGCCGAAGAACCCGAAGTCACAATTACACCATTTAGTCTCTTAGTTCCCAAAGTGATCCAGGGACCCAGTGGACCCCCAGGGGCCCACGGGGATTACGTGTGTACGTTGGTATGACAAAAAACACATTTTTTGTCGTGTTTTGAGAATACGGTAGAAATATAGCTGCAGGGGGTCCACCGGAACCAGCAAAATTTTGAAAGCGGTCTATGAGAAAAAAATCTGAAAACCTCTGAATTTAGTCCATCAAATTCATGAAACCCCTTATCGGTTCTTAAATTCAATATTCTTTTTTATTGGTTTTAGAACCAAAACAGTGTGGATATAATGAAGTTTACGCTGACCGCATAGTATCCTGCCCACCTGAAACTTGTAAAGCCCTGTTTGTTGATTATCCCTGTGCTCCCCCTCCGATTGATGAGACTAAGGCGGAGCCTCCCAGGCCAGGCTGCAAATGTCGAGATAACTATCGCAGGAACGACAAAGGCATCTGCATACCTCAAGAACAATGTCCGCCTCGTGAGTATGAATGTTTTGTTATACTTATAAGTACATATATTTTTTATATACCTAAATCAACAAACATGATTCCACATCACCTGATGACCAACTTGACATCAGGTGTTGTTGAATAATTCGTTTTTACGAGTACGAGTAACAGAATCTTTCATGCGAAGATAGCTGGCATGAAAACACTATTGTAGCTGTTGTGTAGGGACTTATGTAAAATCATGTTAATGAGGAATATTTGTGCTTGTAAATAATTATAATTAAGTTTTGGAAGTATTTTTTTATACAACTAGATGACAAACAAGATAATAGGCCACCTGGTGGTAAGTGGTAACCGCCGTCTATATACGCTAGACTAGAATCGATCGATAATTTCTCGCGACCCGGGTTGATCAAGACCCATGGTTGATGATCGAGTCTGAGAAATGATAGATCAGCATATTTACTATGATTTTGTTATTCTTTTTCGAACACATCGACGAGATGCTGTCAATGACAGACTAATTCACAATTCCGATTTAAGCCCCGCCCACTTCAGAGTCTCTTTCGGGGTGTCATTTTGGATGGCCTAATAGCTAGTCACTCGTCTATATAACGTTTATTACAAGCCCAATAATTCATTATTTAAAACAGGTTAATATTTATTTAGTTCATTTATCACGACAAAATTATTTATGTTTCGAAATTGTCTTTTTTGCACCCTTAGGAGTGATTATATTTAATATTTAAGTATATTTATGGTTTAATATGATTTAAATTCAAAGAGAGATTCCGGTATTTCAATGGTTACCAAAAGTCGCAAATAAACGTTCGAGTCCCGCGTGTAGCATAATATTTTTTTCATAGTTTTATTTCTTTATTTGTAATGTAATAGTTACAATAAAGTAGGCGTTTAAACGCATCGCAACATTAAAATGTGAATTTATTCTTTTCAGCTGGTGGAGTACCGACCCCGGTAGGGCCAACACCATCACCAAGCCCACGTAAGATTGAATCATCGTATCACTGTCACTTTCTCTGAAATCTGCAAAAGCGAATGAACCTGCTGATGATTTGACATTTCCGTAAAATTGTATGAAAACATAGCAACATAATAAAAAAGGAAAGATAGCATCAGCACTGTTAGAAACTACCCACTGTTAGCCCTATTCTATCATTAGTGCGAACGTTATATGCCATCGTGACGTTTTAAGTATAGTTCCTCTGACGGCCTGGCCACGATATCACCGCACGCGCGTCCTGCTTCTCGCGTCTCGGCAGACACAGCGCGCTGTCTCGATGTCGGCCTCGCAGCGCGTCGGTGACAGCGCAGTGGTTGCCGAGACGCCGCCGCCGCCCTTTCCCGTGGCCAGGCCGTAAAGCCGGGGCTCGACCGCGAAATGAACGAGGTCATTAATGAGTCCTCCTAACTCGCAACGATAATTTTCATAGTTACACCGCTCCGCTAACCTCTTTCGCGGTCGAGCCTAAACTATGAAAATTATCGTTGCGAGTTAGGAGGACTCATTAATGACCTCGTTCATTTCGCGGCCGAGCCCCGGCTTAAGTCTATACTGATCAGCAAGAAAAAATAGGAGCTGTAATCTGTATTGCATAACCTTCCGAATTTTAAAAATTGAATCGATATTCGTACTTTGTACTTGCACCTTATAAAGCGAGTTTTTAAAAAAGAGAACTAATACATAAGTACCATACAAATGACCATTTGAATACCTTAATTTTGCTATGTTCAAAAGGCCACGCTCAAATCCTACAACCGGCCCCATGGCGAAGTAACACTTCAGCCTTTAAAATAATTTACCTCTAATTCAGCATTGTAGTCATTAACACTCTCGGGCCATATTTATTAAAGATGATATTTAAGTTCATATTATTTGAGTCTAACGAATTTATTGTTTTCAGCTATTGGAAACCCAACACCTGTACGGCCAAGACCAATACCCATCAGACCTGGTAAGGCTCATCGTGTCATTATTATATTATTATTATCACATACATAGTATTATTATTATATCTCTTCCATCTCCGAGGCCGAATAAGTCTTGAGATTTGACTTTTCCGTCAAATTCTATGATAAAACTATCGTACCGATTTAAATCCCACAACTCCTGATCTCATAATAACGTCTAATGCAACTTTTATAGACAATCTTTGATAGATAAATGCCACTGAAAGAAAGAAAGAAAAAATACTTTATTTAAATAGGCCACAAAGAAGCACTTTTGAAACGTCAAAAAACACATTCTTACAACTATCACAAAAAATATATTAACTAACGTCATAGTCTTTGTCTGTCTGTCATGTCTGAATTTACACCGGTTCCAAAAGTTGAACTACCGAGAAGATTCCGGCAACAAACTCGTGTAGTCACTCTTTTCAAATATTAAATTACAATGTTTGTAGTTAAAAAATTATAACTTTTAGCAGTGTGGTGCCGCCCAGCAAAAAAAATAATTAAAATTAGAAGAGAAGGTATATCAAAGTACCAACAAAGTAGGTACCCAATGTCAAAAGTATTCTCGTTATTTTTAAGCTATCTGACAATGCACAATCACAATGTAGGTATACAGAGGTTAATAGTCATAATACTCGTAAATAAACATATAAAACATTTTGGAATTTTAATGTGTCCACGCATTCTTATCATCTTAATATTATTGGACCTTATAGTAGCCTTTTTTCATTAAAGTTTGTTTGACATATAACTTAACTTTGTGAAAAGGCAGTCAGTTACATTTGGTGGGACTTTGTTATAAATGTGTATACATTTCCCAATGAATAAGCGACTTGTCTTGTGAAGTCTAAAACTTGGAACAGCAAGTTTATTTTTATATCTAGTACTTAAGTTATAAATATCACTATGTTTTGAAAAGGTATGTTTATATTTGTGAACATAAATTATGTTCTCATTTAGTAAAGACCCATTTAGTATACATATTGAGAAGCAACGGTAAAATATTAATTTCATTACTCTCGAGTCATAAAACATCACATCGATTTTGATTGATTGAAAGACCCATTTAGTATTTGCCATTACACCTTTTCATTAAATTTCCTTTAAGTCGATACTTAATGGGAAAAATTATTAGGGCCTATTTCTTAATTACAGCTTTGAAGTATAGTGTTTGCCTAGTTATGCAAATAATATGCCTGGTTAAAATATTGATTTGTAGTAAACATATTAATAATGACTGCATATCCTCCATCACTAATTAAACTTGACGTTGACGTGACGTGAACTCCAAAAAGTTTGTTTTTAAGGGATAAGTAGGTACCTACTTATATTTAATTATCTTTTTTAATGCTTTGAAGTCGGTTTTTTATTTACTATTTTTAGTGATAACTATGGATGGTCAAAGCGATATGGGTGACCGTCAGCATACATATGTTGTTTCTTACTGTCATATCATTTCATTAAAAAATTTAAAGCAAAGCCAAAATCTGCAATAGGGTAGTTGACAACTTTTTTTTTATTTCATAAATAAGAAGTTTATAAATCATAAAGAAATATTGCAAAAGTAATAATATGTCTAAGATCAATAGTTTCACAGATATAGTGGTATGTTTGATGTGTTGCGGCGCATCGTCCAAAAACGCTCCATAGAAAATCTACGGAACAGATGACGTCACATGTTCCCATATTACTAAGAAATGTATGGGCGTACTGACAAAATTAATAATAACTATGTATTAAGTATGTTTTTATTAATAGTTGTCATAATAACAGTTGTTTTAATTGATGTCAGCAATCTAATATCTTTAACATTTTTAATAAATATTGAAAAAAAAATATAAGCATTTTTTTCATTTTCAAAACAGTACAACTTCAACAATATTTCATATGTTTTAAGTTTGAATTGTTTTTATGGGTCACATTTGCGTATATTTTTCGAATTTGTGACAAATAGCGCCATATTCAAACTTAGGCAACATCCCAATTGTGCATACATAATTTAGGTATTTTGATTTTGAAACCAAACTACCCAATCGATTTTAAATAATTTTTGTATGGGGTCAAATGGCGACTATTTCCCGTCGAACGAAAAAGAATCACGTTAATCAATCTCGGCGGAATCGGTGTACCTACATACATTTAAAAATCATACTAACCAAATTGAGAACCCCCTTCTTTTGATATCGGTTAAAAATCGACACACCTTGTTCAGGACACCAAGCTTCTGTGAGGTTATTTTGATCACAGTTTCGATGTAATTTCTCTGATGCATACCGAGTAAGTTAATGAGGCCCTGTGCCGATAGATTAGTGGCCTGAAGAGAGGGAAGGGGAAGGACATTTTGGCTGTGAACGGGCACACCTGTATTTTCTTATTATTTTACTCCACAAGATCGATAGATCCCCATTCAGATAGAAGGTTTCTGGTAACATTCATTCTCTCCCTCTCGATTTCAACGCGTCCAGCCCCTGGGCTCTAACATCCACCATGCACTGTACTATCATCCACATAGTAATAATGTTATCTGATACAAGCATGTCATTGATAAGAAGAAAAAAGAGAGTGGGGGATATAACAGAGCCTTGTGGTACACCAGCGTTCACTGTCTTTATAGCTCAGCATTACAGTTATTTACACTCTTGGGCAATATTTAGGTAGGTATAGTAGTATAATAATATTATTTTTTGTAAGGGATTCATTATTATTTCAGGAGTACCGACACCGGTAGGGCCAAAACCAACACCAATAGAACCAGGTATGACTCATCGTATCATTATTATTTTCTCTGATATCTACAAGATCGAAAGATCGACGAGTTTAATCAGTTTGTACGAGAACTAAAGCCCATTTACCGGATTTAGCTCATTTAATTCGATGTTACATTATTATTATACCTCCGACGTTTCGATTTGATTACTTTACAGCGATCGTGATCACGGGAAGACTGAAGATGTCAATTGTCTTTGATAAGTTTATATATCAACTACCGTCACTTTGTGTTATTTATTGAGCGGTCCGATTCACGCATACGGAGCTGACGGTGCTAGGCCGCGGGCAGCTAGTCTTTAATAAAGGCATTTACGCCTGTCCTGTGCCATGTGGAGAAAAAGGTGCGTTGGTACGAGTATGTGGTACTCTTCGACCAAAGATGGTATAGGTCGAGACTAATCACTAAAACAACCCGAGTACTCCAACTTTCCACATTATCAGAATTTAAAGCAAGATTTCGGAGTTTACGGATCTGCAATGCCAAAGGATTTTCTTCTCAGGATCTTTCTTCCTTCCCTTTTTACCTATAACTGCCTCACAGAATATGTGGAAAGCTTTCCAAGCGTTCTCCTCCTTTATTATGGCTTTTACTATGGATGGTAAAGTGAGACTGCCGGTGGTGATTACTGTCGTAAGCTATTTCTCTTGACCATCTTGGACACTGTGTGAGTGTGCGAGACGTTGTATCATCAACCGCACAGCATGAGCGGCAGATTGGAGTTCGCTCTTTTGTCACTATTTTGAACATATACCTCCCGAAGCAGCATGTTCTGCGGAAGGAGAGCAATTCCTTCCATCTCTTTACGCATTCACTAAAGACGGTGCGAATAGCTGCGATAGTGCGGTGTCCAGCACGAATACACAAATACCCGTATCTACTTCTCTCTGTATTATAATGGTAATAACTTTTGATAAAATAAGCAGATTTAAATGAAATAAAAACTAAATTTTACCGTAAGATATGTTATTTAAATTCGTTTTGAAATCCTTAAACTCTAATTAGAGCTTTTGGTTTGATGCTCTTTTAAACACAGACAAATTGATAAACAGACCAAAATTCTAAAAATGACAGAAATTCGTTTTTTTTTGCAAATTCATGCAATGTACAGACACGAGGTTCTTTCAATTTTATTGTGAGTATAGATATAGCTAGCTATAGATGATATTTGTAAAAAAAATATTTTTGGTAACGTATTTTTTTTTTCAGGTGGTGAAGTACCGCTACCAGTAGGGCCAAAACCAACACCGCCTAAGCCACGTAAGACTCATCGTATCATTATTGTTTTCTCTGACATCTCCAAGACCAAATAAACGTTACATTGTATGAAAACTTGCAGCACCTCTGTCAAGAACTACATATTGTAAACCTTATTTTATTAAAAGTTCCCTCGATAAATGCCATTATGACGTTCGACGTAAAACTTGCATAAAATTCACAAACAGTAGGCCAAGGAAGCTATTGTAGTAGGTATGGTTTTGTCTTCTAAAATCTAGGGTTACTCGGTTCCGAAAATAGCATCAGTATACTGTTTTCACTGCCGTATATTATATTAAAGACTGCAGTCTTTGTTAAAAGAAACATAAATTGTTGGCTTTAGTTGTCCGAAACGCACGTCTTGTACACAGTTCAAACAGAACTATTGTGCAAGTGTAAAACTTTTTTATTAAAGGAATACATAACAATTTTCTAAATTTAAATCTTCGAAATTTTTTTTTTTATTAAGCCTTGCGCGAAAAATTTTAGATAAGAGCAGACTCTAATATGTTTGAAAAGAGCTTACTTTAGCTACTTTAAAGCTAGCTCAAGTCAGTTCAGATCAGCTGGTACACACGACAGCACATCAAGTATAACAGTTGCACTACGAAAGCCGCCTCTATTACGAACGTAGTAAGGGCGGTCTCATGGTCAAACTGTTACGTTTGATGTGCTGTGGACCCTTTCCAGACGACTCTGCATACGAGTCTTCCACCTAATTAAAAGTAGGTAGTAGGAGAGTGGTATTGATGGTTAATTAAGGGATTTCGAAGAAGTTTGTGAACCGATCGATGAATGTTCGGCTAGTAAGAAGTATACAATCTTTTAGGATTCTAACAAGCCTGACGCTGAGATTATGACTGAGCCTATGACGATACGAAGAGGATAAGACAGCATATTTTTATTTCTAGAGCAAACAATCGAATGTGGATACAATGAGGTTTTCACCCAGAACAAGATTTTTTGTCCACCTGATACCTGCAGAAGCCTTTACTTACCAGCCCCACCTTGTGCTCCACCGCGGTCACCTCAACCAGGGTGCAGGTGCCAGGATAATCATCTGAGGAATTCTACTGGAATTTGCATTCCTGTTGAAGAATGTCCCCCAAGTCAGTACATCTATCTATTCTTATATCTCTGTATTAGCAATAATTAGGACAATCATGTATTACAAAACATTCTCTAAGATCAAACTATTGTGGTAACCCCATTGTGGGTTTATATTTGTGTTTTTCGTAAAATGCTACACACATTTTTCAACAGAACACACATGTGTGAATTTCAATGTCATAGCTATATTTGACGGTCGTCTGGTAGAGTAGTACTGGCTCCCAAATTCGAATCCCAGTATATTTATTATCCTTTAGTTGTAAGTGGTCATAAAAAAATAACATTGAATCGAACCAAAACTCTTCGGTACAAGATGATCCTTTCAATACGCCAAATCGTTAAACATTAAGTGAGTCTAGTTCAATTAACTATTGGGCTAGGCATTTGATTGAAGGCCGGCGTTTAATCAACGGGCTAGGCATCCAATAAAGCAGCGAATTACATACAGTCATCCGCAAAAGTAATAGACTGCTTTCGACAGTTCATAACTTTTATATAATAAAGGCAATAAGAGTTATATGCGTTGTCAATATTTACTTTGCTAATGACTATAAATATAGACACTGTAATAAGGATTATTTAACGAAATGGCGTATTTAATATTTTCAGAATTGGGAACACCGACTACGACACCAGTAGAGCCGAAAACTAACCCAACCAATCCAAGTAAGCTTGAATCATCGTAAAATAATTAATTTCTCTGACATCCCCAAGACCATTGGCATTACTACTTTAAGGATCGGGCCAACACGGCGCAATGGCAGGCTCTATAATATAGTTTTAGGGCCAACGCCATTCAGTTGTCATGGCACTGGTAGACGTCAGTTCGCTCTTCCTAAAAATGATTAGCTGTGTGATTATAGGCTGTAGAAATTATGATACAAAATTTAAAAAAGAAATTAGTGTATCTTATTATCGATGATAAGTAGCGACCGACTCTAACAAAACTCGCCATGAGTCAGGCTACTATAATTAGTTGTGAGTTTGACCTATTTTTGGTTTGTATGAAAAGCTGAAAATTGCTGTTACTCAATCATGATTAGACTTTTCGAAAAATTCTCATACTACTAATTAGCTATTTGTGTTAGATTCGGTTTGTTCGTTTCCAATATTTTCGACTTTACAGTTTGTATGAAAAGTCCCTTAACGGTTCCGTAGAAAACCGATACTGGATTGAAATTTATTTTCGGTGGTCCCATTAGCCAATGGGTCCACGGTAAAATGATTGGTACCATGGACAAATATTGCCTAATAATCTAGTGCGTAAAGAGATAGTTGTTTTCAAAAACAATAGAAAGTGAAGCACCGACTTCAAAAAATATGTATTTTATCCTTTTCAGTTTTTTAAAGTCGGTTTTAATTTTTGTTTAATTTTTTTTTTCAAAATTTTTAGTGTTATCTTTTTAAGGTCGAAGCTAGATGGGTGACCGTCAACTTATATTGCTTCCCACTATCGTATCGTTTCACTAAAAAGTCATAGGGAAGCAAAAATCCGCAATTTTGCATACGTAGACGACTTACTGATTACAGTTTTTTTTATTTAAAAACCAAACTACCTAACTGATATTGAAAAAAAAATTATGGGACCAAATGGAAACTATTCCGCATCGAGCAAAAAAAGAATCACGTAAATAGGATTAGTAATTTCGGCGTGATCGGTGTACATACAAAGAAAAAAATACGTAGACGACTTACTAATTTCTGTTTTCTTTTTATTTATAAATGTTAAAACCGACTTCAAAAAACTGAAAAGGATAAAATAATTAAATTTAAGTAGGTATTCATCCCCTAGAAACATATTTTTGGAGGCGGTGCTTCACTTTCTATTGTTTTTGGAAACCACTTAGCACCAACTCCAAAAATATGTTTCTAGGGGATGAATACCTACTTAAATTTAATTATTTTATCCTTTTCAGTTTTTTGAAGTCGGTTTAAATTTTTGTTTAAAATTTTTTTTTCACAATTTTTTGTGATAACTTTCTACGGTCAAAGCTAGATGGGTGACCGTATAGTTTCACTAAAAAGTCATTGGAAAAGCAAAAATTCGCAATTACGCATATGTAGACGACTTCATAATTTCAGTTTTTTTATATTTAAAACAAAAAAAGAATCACGTAAATCGGATCAGTAATCTCGGCGTAATCGGTGTACATACATAGAAAAAAAAAAAAAAAACACACCGGCCGAATTGAGAACCTCCTCGTTTTTGAAGTCGGTTAACAACCAAACCACCGAACTGATTTGAAAAAAAAATATGGGACCAAAGTGGCAGCTATTCCGCATCGAACAAAAAAGAATCACGTAAATCGGATCAGTCATCTCGGCGTAAATAACTAGAAAAAAAACATACCGGCCGAATTGAGAACCTCCTCGTTTTTGAAGTCGGTTAAAAAGAAACTTAGCAGCAGCGCTGTTAGAAACTACCTATAATAATAATTTAGCCCCCGATAATTGCCATCATGACGTTTAAAGTAAAACTTGTTTAAAATTCACTCTCTAGTCATAGAACATCAAGTCATGTTTGATTTATTAGATGACCCATTATGTTTATATAATTATATAACCATGTCACCCATACAGTATAGTTCCTATAAGTCTATACTGATCTGCAAGAAAAAATAGGTGCCGTTATCTTAGTGAGGAGCTCGGTGGCGTATTGGTTTGAGCGCTCTGGTTTCGAATACGAAAACAAAGCAACTTTCGCCATGGTCGACCCTGGGATGGGTCAACCAAAATTTATAATCTCGAGTTCCTCCGTGCTTCGGAAGGCACGTTAAGCCGTTGGTCCCGGTTGTTACTACAACCGCTTTAACCCACCAACCCGCATTGGGCCAGCGTGGTGGTGTTATGGCCCAAACTCCTCATGTGTTTCTTTCATGTAGGAAGGCCTGTGCCCAGCAGTGGGACGTATATAGGCTGGTGATGATGATGATGATCTTAGTAACAGCTTTAAAGTAAAATCTTTGTCTGTCGCTAAAAATAATATGCCTAATTATAATATTTATTTGTAGTAAACATATTATTAAAAATAGTACTGCATATCCAAATTCGAAAATTGCATGAAAATTCGAATGTGACCAGAAAAAGTACGTACTGTACTTGCACTTTACAAATGCTGTTTTTAGAGAAAACTAATACATAATTACCATACAAGTGACCATTTGAATACTTAAAATTTACTATGTTCCAAAAGGCCACTCTGAAATCCTACAACCGGCCTCTTGGCAAAGTAAGAGCCACCGCACATATACAATTTCAAATCGTACAACTAAATTGCGTGCTTTCATAGGCCGCACACTTCGTCGACTTAGTTGGTGGACAGTGTTGCTAGCGCGGTGAAGTCTGCGATAAAATGCGGAAAAACAACGCACTTCTTAACTTAATAAAAAGAAGACGAAAACAGAACAAAACATTTAGGGTGCATCCGATATTAAGTGACAGATTAGAGCGTAGGAAACATCATACCTCACATTCTAAACTGAGATGTTACCCAGATAAGTTTTTTACGGGCTTGCCTTTTTTGGACTTCGTCGATCAGCAGTTCTATTTTTTCATTTGTTACAAGAAGAGAATGCAGAGATCGACTGGCTGCGGCGGCTGCGTGCCCGTCGGCAAAAATCCAAGCGTGGGGAAATCACGCGCACGGGTCTGGTCACACTGCATCTTACCGTGCGACTGACCAACTAAGTTGTTATAGTGTGCGGGCTATCGGCCGATAGTTGGCCAATTATTTAGTTGAATGACTTAGTTGATATAATGTGCGGGCTATCATAAGATTCTATGCCTATTAGACATTCTGCGATTTAGTTGTACGATTTGAAATTGTATATGTGCGGTGGCTCTAAGACACACTACAGCCTTTAAAATAATTTACCTCTAACTCAGCATTGCAGTCATAATTGGATTCTAACGAATTTATTGGTTTCAGCTGGTGGACACCCGGTACCTGTAGGGCCAAAACCAACTCCCATAGGACCAGGTAAGACTCATCGTATTTATTTTGTCGTATTTATTTGATTTAAGTTTTCCGTCAATTTGTATGAAAAAGATAGCAGCACCTCTGCTAGAACCTATTGTTAGCCCTGTTTTGCCATTGGTGCGCTCGATAAATGCCATCGTGACGTTTAAAATAAAACTTGCTTAATCTGTCAAGCAGCGATATACCACCGGGGGCGATGACAATGGAAAAATCAATTGTGTCTGGAATCTCATGCTTAACGGGTTAAAATTCACTCTCTAGTCATAGTACATCAAGTCAAGTTTGATTTATTAGATGACCCATTATGTTTTTATAAATATATAACCATGTCACCCATACAGTATAGTTCCTCTAAGTCTATACTGATCGGCAAGAAAAATGCCATTATCTTATTAAGAGCTTTGAAGTAAAATCTCTGCCTATCGATAAAAATAATATGCCTAATTATAATATTTATTTGTAGTAAACATATTATTAAAAATAGTACTCCATATCCTTCCTAAATCCGAAAATTGCATCAAAATTCGAATGTGACGCGAAAAAGTACGTACTGTACTTGCACTTTACAAATGCTGTTTATAGAATAGAAAACTAATACACAAGTACCATACAACCTTTTGGAACATAGTAAATTTTAAGTATTCCAATGGTCATTTTTGTAAGGGATATATTGTTTTCAGGTGGTGGAGTACCGACACCGGTAGGGCCAAAACCAACACCAATAGAACCAGGTGAGACTCATCGTACCATTATTATTTTCATCGATATCTCGAAGACCGAATGAGCTCTGAGTTTGATCAAATTGTACCAAAACGTTAGCGCTATACAGGGCGTCCCACGGCCATGCCACACGGAGGGAAAGTATATCAAATATTGAACGTAGGATATTTTACTAAAAGAAGACATCGTTTTATTTTTAATAATAAGTAGAACTGCATTCACAGATTTTTTAAAAATCGCCTACCTCAACCGGGAATCGAACCCACCAAATGTGATAGAAAAATTACTTGTATTTTATAATAGCGTTTGAAAGGGCTACTCATAAGCATTATTTTTTCCTAAATAACCTAGCATATTAAATGAAACTAAGATCATAAAATTTTTCATTTTATTTAAAAAAAAAAAATATCAAATGCTCAAAATGTGATCCGTTCTGTTGTATACAAATTCTCACTCTTTTGATAATTTCTCTCCCTGTCGATTTACTTATTTTTGCATGGTGGATGTTTGAAATAATACGTCTAAGTTCATTTTGTAACTCCTGCACACTGTTGTACCGGTTCCTGTAAACTAAATCTTTTACATAACCCCATAAAAAAAATTAAATGGGGTTAGATCTGGGGATCTCGGTGGCCATCTAATTTGTCCAAAAGTGCCGATCCAGGAAGGAAAATATTCATTAAGAAACTCGGCTGTTCTCCTACTGTTATGAGCCGGAACCCCATCTTGCTGGAATATGAGATTTCGTCGATCTGCATCAGGAAGATTATTTATCTCATTTCTTATAATCTCAAGTATTTCTAGATATCTTTCCGTGTTCAGAGTTCCTTCGTAAAAATGTATTAAGAGAACCCGGTTACTTACAATCCCACACCAACAGTTGAAAGAAAAACGCACTTGATCATTAGTCTCGCGGATTCGTAAGGGATTCTGTCTGGACCAAATGCGATTATTACGCCGGTTGTACATACCGTTGTTACTAAAGTTTGACTCGTCTGACCAAATAATGGTGTTCAAAAAATTTTGATCCTCAAGGATGAGTCTCTCGATATGTTGGCAGAAAGTAAATCGTCTTTCAGCATCTCCCGGCCGTAATTTTTGCACTAATCGCCCTTCAACATAACTTTTAAACTTGTATTTTTTTAGAACGCGATGTATTCTACTCTTTGAAACTCCAATTTCTTCTTCACCTTCCCTCACTGAACTCTTCGGGTACGCTTCAAAGTAAATCAGAATGTTGAGTTCATCATCGCTGACGTTTATTATCTGTTGCTGTGGTTGCTGTAAGCGATGATCAAAACGTCCTAAATTTGTTAAATTATCCACCATTCTTTTCAACACATATCGAGATGGTGTGCGTCTATCGGGATATCTTTCGCGGTACCACCGCAAAGCTAATGAAATGTCTTTGTGATTTAAAAAGTATGCTTCTATTAAATCCAAATTATTTTGGTACGCCATGGTAAGTAAATTAACACAAAAATTGCTAATAAACGAAAATGAAACTCACAATAAACAAAAGAACAGACGCTTGAAAATTTACGTGTTCCATTTTCGAATGATTTATTTTTACTAATATCAGCCAGTTGCATGGTAATTGTGAGCTCATGAAGAAATGCATACAAGTACCTACTACACTTCATGTATCGCTTTATTATTATCATGTACTTACACCACGGAAATCTCGTATCTCAAGTGGGTAGGTCTTTGAAATGATAATGTTAATTGTTGGAAGCATGGCCAAGTCAGAGGAAATTTCCCTAAACAAAATTTTAAATAAAATGAAAAATTTTATGATCTTAGTTTCATTTAATATGCTAGGTTATTTAGGAAAAAATAATGCTTATGAGTAGCCCTTTCAAACGCTATTATAAAATACAAGTAATTTTTCTATCACATTTGGCGGGTTCGATTCCCGGTTGAGGTAGGCGATTTTTAAAAAATCTGTGAATGCAGTTCTACTTATTATTAAAAATAAAATGATGTCTTCTTTTAGTAAAATATCCTACGTTCAATATTTAATATACTTTCCCTCCGTGTGGCATGGCCGTGGGACGCCCTGTATCTGAAAAATATTATTGTTAACCTTGTTTTATCGATCGTTAGTGCGCTCGATATATGGTATTTTGACGTTTAACGTAAAACTCGTGTTAAATTCACTCTCGACACTCTCGAGTCATAGAACACGACCGGCTGGCTGAGTAGTCTGTACCCCTTGCTATACAGGCTACTTGGTCTGGGTTCCCGGATTCGAATTCCGGTAGGAGCAAATGTTTGTATGATGAGTACGAGCATTTGTTCACGAGTCATGGGTGTTTATATGTTTATTTAGTATATTTTTAACATTATTATACATTATTGTCATTATTGCTTCGTTATCTAGAATCCATAAAATCCATTAAAAGCTTGTTTTAATGATGCTTACATTGGGCTAGATAATAGGTGTGAGTGTGTGAATATTATTATTATTAAATACAAATGACAGTTTGAATATCTTAATTATACTATGTTCCAAAAAGCCAGGCTAAAAATCCTACACCCGGCCCCCTGTCTAAGTAAGACACGCTAGCCTTTAAAACAATTTACCTTCAGCTCAGCTTTGCATTCATTTACACTCTTGGCAATATTAAATTACGTATAGTAGTTTAACAATATTATTTGTTCTAGCGAATTTATTACTTTCAGGTGATGGAGTACCCACACCGATAGGGCCAAAACCAACACCAACTGAACCGGGTAAGACTCATCGGCACTTTATTATAACCCTAACGCTGAAAAAGACGATACGAAATGAATAAGGTTAATTATTTATTTCTAGTGCAAACTGTGGAATGTGGATACAATGAGGTTTTCACTCCGAATAAGATATATTGTCCGCCTGAGACATGTGAAAGTCTATACTTACCAAAACCACCTTGTGCTCCTCCTCCGCCGGAACCTCAACCAGGGTGTATGTGCAAGAATAATCATCTGAGGAATTCTACTGGAATTTGCATTCCCGTGGAAGAGTGTCCCCCAAGTCAGTATAGCTACCTATTCTTATATCTGATTGGGCAATTTAGTTTATCCTACTAATCTTGGTAATTTCATAAATGACAAAAAAATAAGCATCCAAAATGTTTGTTGAAATTTTCCGCTCGGTTTCGTTGGTGCTAGGGCTTTTCTGAGTCCGCCTGGCTAGCTACCACCATTTTACCTAAGTCTGCCGCCATTACAATAATGTTAACAGTATTGTACAATTGAAGGTAGATTAGCTAGTTCCTCTCTTGTTGAGGAATCCGGGTGAAGCTCACTTTTATCTTCGGTGTTGTCATCACATACCATCAGGTGCCTTGAAGGCGAAGAGTAAACTCGTTAAAAATAAAAAATATGTTTGTTACTCAATCACGCCAAACGAACTGTTGAATCTGAATAAAATTTGGTACAGAGATAGCTTATGGTCTGGTACAGCCTCAGATCATAGAAATATCTGAGGGTACAGCATATAGGCTGCTTTTTATCCATAGAATGTGTTCTCATGGGATAACGCAAACGAATTCGCGGGTGGATGCTAGTATTAAAAATGTGAGAGTTTGGATGGATGATTGTTACTACACACCAGAATCGCTGTTCGGATCTGAATGAAATTGGGCACAGAGATTGATTAGCCTGAATTAAAACAAATCATACTTTTTCTCTTAGGGAATGCGTTAACGCGGAATAACTCAAACGAAGTCGCGGACGGAAGCTAGCATGATATAATCTAAAAATATTATGGCCGTCTGTCTAGCTAGTCAGGTGATAAGCACGCCTGTCAGCCCGAGCTCCCAGATAGGCTTCATGCCCGGGATCTCGGGCGTTCACGAGTACTGGATGTTTATACTTTTTTATTATCTCCGTTATTTAGTATCTATAACACGAGCTCTTTAATTATGCTTAATTGGTGCCAGATAATAGTGCAAGAATCTTAGAGTTATTATTCTTAGACAAGAATATTATCTATTATTATTGTTAAAGATTTCAAAGTGTAACTGATCGCCAAATAATTGTATTCTATAAAAGGTAAATGATCTCACAATTTCTTTTAATCAGTGTAAGTACAGTCATCAGTTAAAATAAGTGACCACTTTTGACAGTTCATACCTCTTTTATTAAGGACAATAAGAGATAAATACAGGGTGGTGCCGTCTATTTAAACATGGGCTAAATTAGTTCATAGAAATGGTTTGCCACTTTTAAAAACATCGTATTCGTTTGATAATTTCATGACATTTGTATGAAATAAAATAACATTGGCTGCATTATTTTATAGAAATGCCGTGAAATTAAATGTTTTTGAAAGTGGCAAACCATTTCTATTAGTTCATAGCCTTTGTTTTCATTTATTACCGTATTGGCGGCACCACCCTGTAAAATTTCAATATGCTTTAATTTATATAAGTAAACACAGTAAAATAAAAACAATTTTATGAAATGACGTATTTATTATTTTCAGATACTGGAACACCGACCACTAATCCAAGTAAGCTTGAATCATTGTATACTTAATAACTAATTTCTTTACATGCCAAGATCGAATCAACCCTGAGATTGACTTTTGTTGTGTAACGAATGACAAAATAATTGTATTCGACAAACTACTTTCCACTTCACGACGAAAATTTTGTTTCGTAAAAACTCGAAGCAAACTTGCATTTTGCTTACACGATGTGAGTCAAATTAGTTTTGATGTAGAACTCGGGATTTTATATAATATTAAGCGGCTTCTGTGTTAGCACATCAAGCTTAACAGTTTGACCTTGAGACCGCCCTTACTGCGTTAGTAATAGAGGCGACTTTCGTACTGCAACTGTTAAACTTGATGTGCTTTCGTCTCTACATTATCTTGCAAATATTATACATATAGCCAGTACGTTAAAAATGGCCCAGTCACATCTTGAGCTTGAATTACATCCAAAATGAACACAGAACTTGGCACACATATAGATCTCGATTCTTTTGTCGGTAAACTCGAAAACGACGCATTATTCAATATTAAGCTTTGCTCTTGTTCCATATTTATGTTTTTGCTGGGATAATAAATATTAACCTCATAGTCTTTTCGCTGGGAGAGGTAAAAAGTTGTATGTTTTACTCAAGAGCAAGTGTTTTTTGCTTGTGTCTTTAATCTATAGTAACTCTTTACCCAAGGTACATACTTGTCAGTTTACAACTCTGTGGAAACAATAAAAGTTATATGAGCTATTAATACTTACTTTTGTTATGATTGTACGTCGACAGCACGTATGCGTAATAGTTTGACCTTGAGACCGCCCTTACTGCATTCGTAATAGAGGCAGCTTTCGTACTGCAACTGTTACACTTGATGTGCAATGACACTTTATTAAAACAATTTAATGAATTAAAAAAAAAAAATGTTTACGTTCGGATAACAGTTTTGAGGAGCTCGGTGGCGTAGTGGATTGAGCGCTCTGGTTTCGATCACGAAAACAAAGCAACTTTCGCCATGGTCGGTCCCTGGATGGGTCAATCAAATTTATAATCTTGAGCTCCTCCGTGCTTCGGAAGGCACGTTAAGCCGTTGGTCCCGGTTGTTACTGCAACCGCTTTAGCCCACCAACCCGCATTGGGCCAGCGTGGTGGTGTTATGGCCCAAACTCCTCATGTGTTTCTGCCATGTAGGAAGGCCTGTGCCCAACAGTGGGACGTATATAGGCTGGTGATGATGATGATGATGAACAGTTTTGATTCAAAAACTCGCTTCTTGTCTAGCTTTGACGCACCGTAATAAAAGTGATAACTTTATAGTTTCCATTTTTCCATTATTCGAATATTTAGCGACTGACTTGCATAAGGTGCAAGATATAGACACACATTCACACATAGGAACGTTAATATATTTTTTATTGATACACTACTGGGGCCATATGTATTGTTTAGACTTTAGTTCCCAAAGTGGTCCAGGTGGGCCCCCAGGGGTCCACGGGGGACTGGACGGGGGTCTACGTTGGCGTGACAAAAATCACATTTTTTGTCGAGTTTTGGGAATATAGTAGAAATGTAGCTGCAGGGGATCTACCGGAAAGAGCTAAAATTTAAAAGTGGTCTATTAGAAAAAAAGTCTAAGAACCTCTGGTTTAACTTTTGGAACCTGTGTAAATTCAGACATGACAGACAGACAGAGAATAGTGATAGTTATGAAAATGTGTTTTTTGACGATTTGAAAGTGCTTCTTGGTGGCCTATGTAAATAAAATATTCTTTCTTTCTTTTTTCTTTCTTTAGACGATATTTAGATATTCATAATAAATAGTTAGTTATTAAACATTTATTTTCTGACGAATTAATTATTTTCAGCTGATGATGCAGTGCCGATACCGATAGGGCCAAAACCACGTAAGATTAAATCATAATATAAATATTATTTATTCTAATATAAATATCACATATTCGTAAAAATTTGATACCGTAAACTTATACAAGGTGTTTGGTACAGTCGACCACAGAAGTAGAGTCGCTAGAGTCGTTGTGACATGGTACTAAATAAAGTGTTCAGCTACTTACTTCTGTGGTCGACCCTCTTCTTTCTATGATCTGAGGGTCGACCGTACATGGTATAACAAGCCGGCACCACTCATATCATATTAATACTATGGTGTTATCAAAAATTCTAAATTCTTAAATTAATTTTGAAATTTCCTATACATTTTGTTTTATCGACCAAACTATTGATATTTTACAGTATTGAATTTCTGATCACACCGATTGCTCAACCGTTTTCGGCCCTTAGTATTATATGACATTGGAAGGTGCCCGCTTGTTAAACCATGAACCAAACATCCTGAATACAACATGAAAGGAAATCTTATCTCGGCAATAAGCAAATATTATAGTCTATTAGTTAGTAGTAATATCATAGATTTAAGCCGAAAATCTTTCTTAGCCAATTCAACTTGACTTGTTATGGGAAGGCAAACATTGCTGAGTTTCTTGCCTCCAACACGATCTTTACTTTTTCTTCAACTAGTGTATATTAATAATAATAATTGACTTTGACTCCGAACTTTGCAGCAAAGCCCGGATGTAGCGGTGATCCAAACGCAATCACCAAGTCATGCCCGAACCCATGTCCAGCGACTTGTGACAATCCCACACCGACCGGACCCTGTACCAGGATGTGTGTAGTGAGTGGTTGCGAATGTAAAAAGGGATATGTGCTATCGTCTGACGGAAAATGCATCCTGCCTAAGAACTGTCCAGGTAAATATTCCGTCAATTTATGGTTAAAATGTTGTTATACTAAGCATGATGAATAGTTTAGTAATTAAAATATAAAACTAGAAAAACTTTTACGTCCTGAGACGGGAATCGAACCCGCGACCTTTTACAATCCGGGTGACTGCTCTAACCAACTGAGCCACCCAGGACTTGGGATATCCAAGTCCTGGGTGGCTCGTCCATGGGTAGATGCATAGGAGCCGTCGTTGATGGCAGTTGCTCGGATTGCATGGACATTAACGCTGGCGTCCCGCAAGGCTCGGTTCTGTCTCCAACGCTGTTCTTGCTGCATATCAATGATATGCTGTCTATTGACGGACTACATTGTTATGCAGATGACAGTACTGGTGACGCTTACTATACGAGTCGTGCTAATACCATTCGGTTTACTGTGGAGGAAAGTCGCGGTCGACTTGTGTCTGAAATCGAGAGTTCTCTAGTCAGAGTCTCCGATTGGGGACGACTAAACTTAGTCCAATTCAACCCGACGAAGACACAAGTCTGCGCGTTTACCGCTAAAAAAACCCCGTTCGCTGTGTCTCCACAATTTCTTGACACACCCCTTTCCATCTCTAAGAGTATCGGGATCCTTGGTGTCGATATCTCTAGTGACGTGCAGTTCCGCGGACATTTAGAAGATAAAGTCAAGCTGGCATCCAAGAAACTTGGTGTGCTCAATAAAGCGCGGCGGTACTTCTCTTCGGGGCAAAGACTGTTACTGTATAAGTCTCAAGTCAGGCCCCATATGGAATACTGCTGCCACCTATGGGCGGGAGCACCTAGATACCAGCTTGGACCGTTTGACGCAGTTCAAAGACGCGCTATGAGAATTGTCGACGATCCCGAACTCACAAGCGGTATTGAACCCTTAAGCCTATGGAGAGATTTTGCTTCCTTATGTGTGTTCTACCGGTTGTATAACGGAGTGTGTTCTGAGGAATTATTTGACATAATGCCCACGGCCTCTTTCTACCATCGCACCGCTCGCCATCGGCAGGGAATTCATCCTCACACGTTGGAACTAAAATGGTCTCGTACTGTGCGGCTTCAGAGGAACTTTCTCCCGCGTACGGTCAGGTTGTGGAATGATCTCCCTGCAGAGGTTTTCTCGAACGAGTACGGCATGGGGTTCTTCAAAAAGGGTTTGAAAAAGTTTTTACAGGGTCGGCAACGCGCAAGTGATATCCCTGGTGTTGCAAGCGTCCATAGGCTACGGTAGCCGCTTACCATCAGGTGGGCCGTATGCTTGATTGCCACCTTAGTAATATAAAAAAAAAATATCCCTGTGAAATTCTTCTAGTATATCTGCATTAGCGTTTATGAGCTTACGTCCACCCTACAATGTCGAAATGTTATATTTCAACATCCGAAACGAGTATTTTTACAAATACCTACGATTCGGTTAAGTTGGAGCTAGTGCTTCCAAATATTCTTATTTTTTTATTTTAACATTGTTATTAATGTTTGAAAAATTACTTAGTAATTAAAATATAAAACTAGAAAAATATCACGTCTTGAGGCGGGAATCGAACCCGCAACCTTTCGCAATAATAAGTAATTTTTCAAACATTTATAATAATGTTAAAATAAAATAAAAAAAATGATGAATAGTATTATAATGTAAGTTCAACTCATTAAATTTTTTTGTCAAAAGGATGTAATGGAGACCCAAACGCGGAGTTCAGAGATTGCACAGGATGTCAACCATCTTGTGAGAATCCCAACCCAATTTGTGCCGCAGTCTGTGGACCCCCCGGCTATCAATGTAAATCGGGATATGTGCTTTCAAACGGAAAATGCATTCTACCAAAACATTGTCCAGGTAGCTACGTACCGTACGTCTAATTACGTACCATTATATTTGAGAAACTTCACACAACTTGAAATTAAATTAAGCAACCTCTATCATAGCCTTTACCTATAGTCACGCAATATGATTTATTTGTTTAATATTTTCTAAGTATAAATAATACAGATAAACCGACATAATTAATAAAACCACATAAAAAGAAGCTGTTTTTTTTACGTATTCTTGACGGGGTAACTCTTGACCTTCATCTCACTTGATGGTAAGTGATGATGAGGCTGAAGATGGAAGCAAGCTGCAACCGGATGCCTCAACCACAGTTTAATAGATTATCCTACCTCCCAACTGCCGGAACACAACAATGCTATTCACATTATTGTTATGGCGAATGACTAATGTAAGATGGTGGTAGCTAGCCAGGTGGAGTTAGAAAAGCCCTACCTATAAGTGAGAAGACAGAGTTGTTATATAATGCTTCGATCGCTTCACTCGTTCCGCTGAGCCTGATCACCGTACCTAATCGAAACAAACCTGTATTCGCTTTACTGGAGGCCTCTGGATTCGCAGATACTCAAAATCTTTAGTAAAATTAAGTAGGGAAAGGCAGTTGCTTAGCACCGACACAACAGTTAGATTTTTCTAACATTTTTTTATTAATGCTTTCCCTGCAGAGGTTTTCTCGAACGACTACAGCATGGGGTTCTTAAAAAAAGGCGTGAAAATGTTTTTTACAGGGTCGGCAACGCGCAAGTGATACCCCTGGTGTTGCAAGCGTTTATAGACTATGGTAACCGCTTACCATCAGGTGGGCCGTATGCATGATTGCCAACTTAGTGGTATTTAAAAAAAATGACTACAATATAAAAAAGATCTTATCATTCAGTGATTTCCACAGTCAAGGCAACCACAAAGTAAGTAAGTTTAGTAATCTTCTTCAAGCCTAGCTATTTCTAAAACTCTATTTTAAAATCATTTGAAATCTGCAAGCTTAATAAGAAACGCTTCATGAAGATTCGGACCAAAATCAGTCGTGATTCATATCTCTTTTCTTTCGTTTACCTCACGAGTTTACGAAAACTCCAAATGAAAGATCCAAAACCGAAACATACTGAAGTTACTATGGAGTATGTTTAAATTTATTTTCGGAATTTCTCTGAAAGAATTTGGTTTCAAATCAAACTAAAAAAATACCCAAAAAGATAATAAAATAATAATCTGTAAAAAATATTGATTGCCGTGCTATTTCATATACACTTATTATTAAGCATGCTTAAAATTTTAATTTTCTTAAATGGCTGATTAAAAAGTTTTGTATTAAGCCGAGCAGCATACTAACCTATCCAAAAAAATGAAATAGGCAGAAAAAAACTAAGTAGGGCAATGTTTGGACGACTTGTTGCCAAAATGAATTTTGAGGGCCATTTTAACATTTTTTGTTGCTTATAAATAGCTAACTTACCACTTATTTATTTAATCAGCAGCGCCAGAGTTACCACAATGTGGCGAAAATGAAATAGCAACAAATAATAGAACAATCCTGTGAAATCATCTATACGACTTATTTGTGTCTGCCACAACCAGCCGAACCTGGGTGTATAACTGTATCGACGGCTACTTGAGGAACTCGGAGGGTGTCTGCATACCCAATGATGATTGCCCTCCGCCAGGTTAAATTTCACCATATCCGTTATTTTATAAGATCCTCAAATGACTAAAGAATTACTTTACAGTTGAAATGTTTCGAAATATAGCCGAGTCACATTTATTACCACTCGTTTTGTTTGTAATTGGGATTTCCATGTTTTGTAAATCGAATGGACCTCAAATGACAGCAAAAAACAATGGTAGTCTTTAGAAACATATCATTGATTTAAAATTATATAAATGCATTTTAGTGATGTCCTCAAAAAAGTTCCTACTTAAATATACTTATTACATACTCTCAAGGCGTTTAATTTAATTTTCACTACTCCTTAGAACCTGTCCTCCCCGAATGTGGAGAGAATTAAATAGCCACCAAGAATAGAAAAATATATCCACCACAAACGTGTGAAAGAATATATACTTACAAGGTAAGCTTGCCAGCTGCAACCAACTGAGCCTGGCTGTGACTGTATTGATGGTTATTTGAGGAATTCCGAGGGTGTTTGAATCTCATCAATGTAACGCTTATATATGACGATATAAAATGGATAAGACTAATGATTTTTATTCTAGAGCAAACATTGGAATGTGGATACAATGAGATTTACACTCAGAACAAGAGGTTCTGCCCACCCGAGACATGTGAAAGCCGATACTCACCACTCCCCCCTTGTGCTCCTCCACCGCCGGTACCTAGACCAGGGTGTATGTGCAAGAATAATCATCTGAGGAATTCTACTGGAATTTGCATTCCTGTGGAAGAATGTCCCCCAAGTCAGTATACTCGTAGCCACAGAATTATGTAATTGATATAGCTACCTATTCCTACTATAACAAGAACAAGAACAACCAAGTATGCCAAAATTCCTAAGGATCACATTGGTCCCACATAAAGTCCACCCTACGAGAGAGAGAGAGAGCGAGAGAAAGAAAGAGAGAGAGAGAGATAGGGAGAAAGAGAATGGAGAGACTATAGATCTATTTGATATTACATTATCACTATACAACGAATCTGAGAAGATTCTCGTTATCCCTCCTAAGGGCTATGACAATTGAAAAATCAATTGTGTCAGGAATGTGACACTTAACGGGTTAATATCTAACAAATAACTTAAAGTAAATTACTTAATTTATGGTTTACACGAGGCCAGCGCCAGCTGCCAGTCCCATTGGCATCAGCGCTGGCTTGGTATTGGCCTCGTGTACACAGTTTCTCAAGCCAGGCCAGCGCTAGCTGAAATGACTGGCCTCGGCTTGTCTTTAGTACTGGTGGCAGAGCACTGCCTTCGTGTAAACTTAGCTTAACTTAAGTAAATAAGTAATAGTTAATACAATAGATGTTGTATATCTCACTCAAGCTTTGAACCACTTCTCTATCTTTCTCTCTCTCTCTCTCTTTCTGTTTAAAATTTAATTACCTTAAAAAATTTAGAACCACAAGAGCGATGCGGCGTTAATGAAGTCTACTCTGTAATAAAACAAGTTTGTCCACCTCAGACTTGCGCAGCTCGATATCAAAAATTTGCGTGCAAAGATGAACCGCCAAGACCAGGATGTAATTGCATAGAAGGTTATCGTCGTAATAGTGAAGGCGTTTGCATACCAGCTACAGAATGCAGTGGAAGTCAGTAGATATATGTATACATAAAACTGCACTATGAACTGCAAGCAATCAAATGGACGATATTTTCATGACTACTTTTTTCATTTAAGCTCCTGTACAGAAATGTGGGTACAATGAGGTATTTACCTCTAGCAAACGGACCTGTCCTCCTGAGACTTGCAAGACCCTATACCAGCCACCCTACCCTTGCGCTCGTCCAATCAAACCCCCTCCGGCAGGATGCAGATGCTTGGATAACTATCTCAGGAATTCCACTGGCATCTGTATACCAAAAGAGCAATGCCCACCTCCACCTACAGTTGGTTAGTATTATATTAATCCATTTTTTCTTTCCCATCGAGTACACGTACGGATATTCTAAATTTACGACCTTAAGGAGAATGATTCATGCACATAACAGTTTATATTCCCTGGATGCATGTAACCTTTTAAAGAATGCGGTCGGCTATGGGCAATAAATGAAAAAGGACTTTTATACGCAGAAGATGTGACGTACTCCTCATGTGTTTCTTCCATGTTGGAAGGCCTATGCCCAGCAGTTTGACTAAAATAGGGTGGTGATAATGATGATAACGCAGAAGACGAGACGAGATGGCAAAAAAAGCCCTATACAAACATGGAAAAATTTCAGCAAAAAGGAATTTTGCTGAAATTTATTCAATTCAATTTTTTGTGATTTTGCGTTCATTGAGACCAATAGTACCGTAGACATACTTACAGATTTCATTTCGTTACACGTGTCTAGACTAGACAAACAATATTGGCATCATTATTATTATACATTTTTAAAGGTACATTTATAACTTCGTATCAGAAACATCAATCAATCAAATACGCTTTATTGCACAGAAGAACACAGTCAAAGAATCAAAAAGAATAAATATACTACACAGCGCTAGTAATACATGTTGGTGCCGTCAACACGACAATAAATTAAAACATGGGCTATATTAGTTCATAGAAATGTATTGCAACTTTCAAATACATCATAATCATTTGATTCGTTAATTTTATGACATTTGTATGAAATAATGCAGCCAATGTTATATTATTTTCATTGGTTTAGAACCAAAAAAGTGTGGATATAATGAAGTTTACACCGACCGCATAGTATCCTGTCCACCTGAAACTTGTAAAGCCCTGTTCGTTGATTATCCCTGTGCTCCCCCTCCGATTGATGAGACTAAGGCGGGGTCTCCCAGGCCAGGCTGCAAATGTCGAGATAACTATCGCAGGAACGACAAAGGCATCTGTATACCTCAAGAACAATGTCCGCCTCGTGAGTATGAATGTTTCGTTATACTTACAATTTTTAACATAAAACAACGAAAAATGATTCAACAACACCTGATGTCAAGCGGTACGAGTAATGAGCTGGCTTGAAAACACTAGCCGTCTCCGCTGTGTCTTGTCACTCTTCTGAAGGAACCTATGTTAAAGTATATTAGTAGGGAATACATGTGCTGGCAAAGAATTATAATTAAGTTTTGGAAGTAAGTACAAAAAAACGAGTTACGAAATTGGTACAGTAAATATAGGCCTATTGATATTCGAGTTTAAAGTTACATTTATTTGTATAATATTGAATGGCTTTTTCATTTATATTTTAGTTGTGAAAACTTGCAACGGAGATCCAAACGCGGAATTTACACAGTGCACCAGCTTGTGCCCTCTGACTTGTGACAACCCTAACAATAAGTGTAAAGCGCCGTGTCAACCACCTGGTTGTCAATGTAAACCAGGATATGTTCTATCGAATGGAAAATGCATTAAGGCGCTCTTTTCCCGTTTTGAACATTTTCGATTGATTGTACCACCACGAATATAAAACATTCAATTCTGAAATTCTTATATAATATAGTTGACCGTATTATCTATTAGTTGTAAAGACAGAAACATGATTGGTAATACTTCACTCGATAGAAAAAAAATTCAAAGATTGCTCTGCTCAACATTTTAAAAGTCATTTAAGTCAGATAATACATTACTAAATGACGTAAAAAATATACAAATTGATGTAACTTTTCATCATCTATAAAATGATAATAACGGATTTTTTTACGTCATACATTTTTATTACGATGTAGGCAAAAAACCTATAAAATTAAAATTACGGGGAGTGATCATGACGCTGCGCTGTTACTTCAGTACCCGTCGAGAGCTTCCCGAGTAAGGTCACGTCGTTTTATGCTCCGCAGATCCCGCGCGATAGTTTGTATTTGAATAGGTGTAAATATAAAATAGGTTAGGTAATTTTAAGTTTGATTAGGTTTATTTTAGTTTGTTTAGGTTTGTTTTAGTTAATTTAAAATAAGTTTTAGTTGGTAAATAATAAGTATCTAATTAAAATGGGAAACAAAAATAATAAATCAAATTTTAATAAGCGAACCCATAGAAAAATGTTGCAATATAAATGGTAAGTACTACCTTTCTAACATATTTGTTCTGTTCATAAACCACCCACTAAATGATTCTTAGGATGTACACGATGTACTGTTTGTTCCTAGTTATATAGTCTCGCAATATAACAAGGGACAGTATGATTTCAAAGCCAGTTATATAATGAATTAGAAATTTATTGTTATCCAATTAACGAAATTTATAAATAATATATATTATAAATTTTATAAG
Source organism: Nymphula nitidulata (assembly GCA_947347705.1). Taxonomy (NCBI): domain Eukaryota; kingdom Metazoa; phylum Arthropoda; class Insecta; order Lepidoptera; family Crambidae; genus Nymphula; species Nymphula nitidulata. The sequence goes on along the minus strand of OX374626.1, from coordinate 15,339,578 downwards.
TTTCATCTTATATATAAAATTCTCGACTCACAGTTTTAGTTACCATATTCCTCCGAAACGGCTTGACCGATGATCATGAAATTTTATATGTATATTCATTCAGTAGGTCTGAGAATCGGCTATTATCTATTTTTTTTTTGACATTTTGTTTTTTATGGCAAGACAACGTTTGCCTGGTCAGCTAGTGATTATCTAAATATTTCGTAGGACGCTTTTTGTTTGTACCACAGTGTAATTGCACAGAACAGTATAACTTCCAAACCGGTTCTGAAATTATTCTGAAATTTTTATTGTTTTTTTTTTCGTTTATATAAGTTTAGTTATAATTTAATCATATATGTTTTATAAACGCTGGCCTATTTTTTAGTGCTTTAATGCGCCAGAAAAGAAATTCGAGTGTTGTGGTCTCAGGGGTTTAAAATAGCTCTGCAGTATATGTATGTATAAAACACATTGGACCTAATTCTGGAGGAACTTAAGTTTAAATTTAAGTACAATCTATCTCTTTCTTACAATATGTAATAAGAAAGAGATATCAATATTTTGTTTAGAGCTGTCATCTAAATTCAGACAGATTTCATACGAACCATAGACAATTATTTTAGACGGCATGTATGGAGGTGCCTTCTAAATACTGCATTTTATCACGTTCAATAAGGTCGAAAATTGAATGCATGTTTCTAAATGTCAAATTTTAAGTCGGCGATACTTTTCGTATTCAAATTGAGAGAAAGAGGTAGACTGAACTTAAATTTAATCTTAGCATGTGCTCTCCAGAATTAGGGCCATTATTTCTTTAGATCGTTATTTAAAATTAAATATTTGTTTTAAAATTTGCATTCATAAGCAGGTTAATAATAATATTATTTTACTTATACCAATTATTTAGATCCAAATAAGTATCATCAGTCCGTGATGACGTCATTGAGATTTTATTTGGTTACAAAAGTTACCAAGGACTGTCGGTCAGGACCAAGAAAAAAAAGAATTTTTATACAGGGTGGTGCCGTCAATAAGACAATAAATTAAAACAGGCTATATTAGTTCATTGAAATCGTTGACCACTTTCAAAAACATCTTATTCGTTTGATAATTTCAAGACATTTCTATGAAATAATGCAGTCAATGTTATATTATTTCATACAAATGTCATAAAATTATCAAACGAATACGATGTTTCTGAAAGTGGCAAACCGTTTCTAAGAACTAATATAGCCCATGTTTTAATTTATTGTCGTATTGATGGCACCACCCTGTATACAACTTTAAAAAACGTGTTAGGGGGTCGCTCTCGAAAACGAAGACAGGTGGCAGTGCTGGTCACCCTTAACACGATTTGTTAGAAAATACCATTTGAAATCGTGAAAAAAAAACAGCTGTTCCATACCAACAGGTCCATACAAATAAAACTAACACTATTTCTATTTAGATATCGATTGTGTAGGTCTTAAGCAGTAAACGTTAAAACTGCTTAAGACCTACACAATCGATATCTAAATAGAAATAGTGTTAGTTTAATTTTTCAAACCGTCCGGGTTTGATTCCCGAGCCGAGTAGGTACATGTTTTTTTGTAAATGTGTGAATGCATTTGAAATAAAACCAATCAAACCAAGTAAATTGGTTTTATTTCAAATGTGTAGTGCTCGTGAAAATGTAAGACAATACTATGAATGCAGTTTTTTCTAAAATTATATTACTTAAATCGACGACATGGTTCCTAAGAAGATATTTTCGCATGTCTTATAGTTTCAGACTTTCCCATACTGACCTATCTAAATGTGCCACCCTGTATGTAGGGTATCTATGATTTTACCTACAATTAGTGTAAGTATTTTTTTATTGGATCTGTGTGTTTTGTTAATCTTTCTTTTTAATGCTCGTTTTTTTTTTCATTTCCTTTACTTTTCCTGTAGGACTTGCGTTTAGAAAAGCTTTTTGCAATTTGGAAATAGATGATTCATCGTTGAAAGAGACAACAGCTGATGAGCATCTTGCTTGATAACCTCTTCTTTGTGTGAAGTTGACTCGTTTACCGCCTACAAATTTAGCAACAACACTGTTGAAGCGCTCTACAGTATTTGTATCAACGTTTTCAATCAAACTACGAGATTGAGCCGCAACAATAGCATTAATCGCATTTATTCGAAATAAAAACGTCGAATTCCTAATCCAGTTGAAACAATTGTTTTCATTTTTATCTTTGTCACAAAAGTAATTTTTGCACAATTTATGTGTGAGGGACCGGTCTGACTAGATAGTCGGGGACAAAGATCCCTTGCACTCGATAGGGTAGGGGGTGGACTTGCCAAGGAGGTGTGACGAAATGAGAAGGCCCGTTGTGGATGGTGATGTTCTATCCAGTTCTTTGAAGAGCAGGGAGAGGTGGTACCAAGAGTGATCATAATCGACCGATTTCTAGTTTATCTATATTCGATTTTTACCTATTGCAACTATCGACGTCCTTCGTGAGGGGATTTGTCACTCAATGAAAGAAACTAAATATTAATATCTTTATTCATGAAAAGATATGTACAGGTTATCTAAATATTACAAATTTATATACCTACGAAATAATAAAAACATATCTCAACCTATTTACAAAATAAAATACACTATAGAACATAAAGAAATGAATTAACTAACTAGATGAAATATAACACTTAGACTATCTTATTACAAACTTCAACTTGATTAGGAATTCGACGTTTATATTTCGAATAAATGCGATTATTGCTATTGTTGCGGCTAAATCTCGTAGTTTGATTGAAACCGTTGATACAAATACTGTAGAGCGCTTCAACAGTGTTGTTGCTAAATTTGTAGGCGGTAAACGAGTCAACTTCACACAAAGAAGAGGGTATCAAGCAAGATGCTCAGCAGCTGTGTCTTACAACGATGAATCATCTATTTCCAAATTGCAAAAAGCTTTTGTAAACGCAAGTCCTACAGGAAAAGTAAAGGAAATGGAACAAAAACGAGCATTAAAAAGAAAGATTAACAAAACACATCCAATAAAAAAATTAGAAAAATTCTGAGTTCTAGTAACAATCGTCAACATGATTATGGACAAAATATATCAGCACCAGATTTGACATCAACAGAATTGGAGCAAGCTAAGGAATTTTTTTTAAGAAATTTAAAAGAGCTTGTAGAAGACAGGAACCATATTGAAAGGTCAACTGTATTGCAGTCTGATTGTAGTGATTGGCTTGAAATTAGAAAAAAAATTGTTACTGCTTCAACATTTGGCCGTATATGCAAAAGAAAGCCCACCACAGATACTTCCCCATTAGTGAAAAACATTTTATTTAAAAATAATATATCACACGTCGAATCCGTCGCTCATGGCCGCGAGAATGAAAGACACGCTTTGCAACAAATTCAAGAACAAGAGTAAATAACCATTGAACCTTGCGGGCTTTTCATTGACAAAAAGTATCCGTTTATTGGCGCTACACCTGATGGTCTCGTTGGCAAGGATACAGTTGTAGAGGTAAAATGCCCAATCACGGCCTACAAAAAAGGACTACAAAATGCGATTAAAGAAAATAAAATTGATATATTACAATACGACAAAAAAACTGGAATAAATAAAATAAAGATAACAAGTAATTGGTACTATCAAGTGCAGGTAATATAATAAATAAGAAAAGTCCAGTGCACAAGGGGTAATCTGTGTACCCAATTTCACCCACATGTAGTAGTAATATATGCCATGTATCAGTGGATTACTATTGTTGGAGCTCAGCTTTATAGGTTTATTTAATTGTAACAGGCCTTAACGTAGTTATCATTTATTAAATAATATATCATGTTAATAGTCATAATATCCATATTCATCTTATACGTAAACAATTTTCTAACGTTTCCGCGTTGTGTGTAAAGTTTGGTGAAATCGGCTACTTTTACGAATGTTATAATCAACACGTATAAGATTGCTCTTTTTTATTATTATAAAGTTACAAAAACTAAACATTTCATTTCAGGGTCAACTTTGTGTGACTGAGCGAAAATACTGTTTATTTGGTATTTGGTCAGGAGAAACGGAACCTGTACATATCATCAAAATTGAACAAGATCAGTCATTTTGGAAAGAAAAAATGGAATCCCAAATCATCCGTTTCTATATGATATGTCTTTTGCCCGAGATTGTAGACTCCAGAAATACAAGAGGAATGGAAATAAGAAAAATAAAATTACAAGGAGACGAAGAAAATGCACCTGTAACATTGTCTGAAAACACATCATCAACTGCTGTAGAGAGTTCTTCTTCTGTATCGCAGATAATAATAGATCCTGATAACTATTAAAAAAACCTATCCTAACTTTTATAACTTTTTTGCGGCTGGAATATGAAGGGGTATTTGGGACTCCCAGGCACTAACGGCCGCCACCGCCCGTTCCCGTGGTCAGGCCGTAAGGTGCAAGTACTACCCCTACCCATATAAAATACATATTTTTTGTCAAGTTAAACGGTTTCATTATGTAGCTATTGTAGCGAACGCTAGGAAATATAATTAGGTCCTAGGTCATCACAATACACACCGCTGTCTTCATCAATCCAGGGCATTGATCAGACTCAAAAATAAAATCGTAAGACGTAGCGCGACTTGAGAAAATATATAAATAGCATCTATGATAATACTAGTATCTTACCGCGGCTCCAACTTGGTTATCGTTTCAAAAAAGTATCCTACATCCCTTTTACGGTCTCAAACTATCTCCTTACCAAATTTCATCTGAATCGGTTACCTAAGTGGTTTAGGCGTGAATGCGTAACATAACATACAAACAAACTCATTTTCACTATTTCAATATTACAGTTAGGATGAGCGGTTGACTGTTGATACAAATTTTTACAGCTGACCATCTGGTGGACCGTATGATCATGAAAAAGTTAGTACCTATCTAAATAATCTATAACGTAATACCATAATGTTACTGTATGCAATTTTACTATGGCACGTCGTACCGCTTGGACCGGGCGGCCGCGGCCGGCGCGGTGTCATCTCGCGCGCGTCGGATTTGCTTACGTTACGCTACTTATTGGCGGGGGCTGAGGAAGCATTTTTACCTACGACTGCTCAGAATACCTCGCCTTAAACCTGAAAACTGCCCAGGTAGGTCCTTTCTTCTGGTGATTAATTTAAGGGACTTTTGTAAGTATTTTTATATGCTAGTCCCATCGTAACTTTATACTTAGTCTGGCCATAAATACTGTTACCATTAAAAATAAACAAAATATTACATTTGAATTTGGAATCTGTCATTTTTATATGATTGTTCATTGTGTTTGCTTATTTTGACGGCAATACATTGTACAAAAGCTACTCTCATCCTCCCGCCACGCTGTTTGGGGTTAAACAAAAAACTGGTGCCATCATTGTCCACAGACAACAGCTGTCTTGAGAGAAATAATGTGGTTTGCTATTCCCTTGTCTATTTCACACACTAAGTGAATAACATACCTAGTCTCAGTCATCTTGTATTTCAGGCATGCTGCTTCATAGGAATTTCTCATTTGAGGCAAACAGCTTTTTAGGTAAATCCCATGTTTAGGTATAACGCCTTCATTGGCATCTTGCGTCTAAGGTAACTCGATCAAAAGGGAAAGATAGCACCTAGAACTAAGTCGCGTATATTAAAAGATGATTTAGGACTTGAAGCCTATAAGAGACGTACTGGTCATTTCTTAACTGATAATTAAAAAAAAATAGGGTGGTAAAATTGAAACATCTACTGAAGCGGTACGCAAAGGGAGGTCACAGAATTTTTTTTTTTACGGATGAGAAAACTTTTACAATTGAGCAACATTTTAACAAACAAAATGACCGTATTTATGCTCAAAGCGCTAAGGAAGCTTCCCAATTAGTCGACAGAGTGCAACGTGGGCACTATACAACTTCAGTGATGGTTTGGTGGGGTATTAGCTATGATGGAGTGACTGAGCCATACTTTTGTGAAAAAGGTATCAAAACATCGGCACAAGTGTATCAAGATACCATGCTAGAGAAGGTAGTGAAGCCCCTTAACAACACTATGTTCAATAACCAAGAATGGTCCTTCCAGCAAAACTCGGCGCCGGGTCACAAAGCTCGGTCTACGCAATCTTGGTTGGAAACGAACGTTTTGGACTTCATCAGAGCTGAAGACTGGCCGTCGTCTAATCCCGATCTTAATCCGCTGGATAATGATTTATGGTCAGTTTTAGAGAATACGGCTTGCTCTAAACGCCATGATAATTTGGAGTCCCTAAAACAAAACGTACGATTGGCAGTGAAGAATTTCCCCATGGAAAGAGTGCGTGCTTCTATTGATAACTGGCGTTAACGTTTAAAGGACTGTATTGCAGCCAATGGAGACCACTTCGAATAAGCTTTCATATTTTAAATTTATATATTAAACCAAATACACTGTAAAAGTAATAAATATTATTTGCAATAGAACTTTTTGTTTTTTTTTTGTTTTAGTATTTATGGCAAGACTAGGTATATATTCTATACTGATCATGGACCTTAAGGTGTCAGCTGTGAATTTGTAGGTCAACTAAGCGTTATTGGATGGATGTATTTCTGAGGTATTTTCTTTGTATATAACATTTCTGCATACTTCTTACCAAACAAACTATTATCCAAAATCGGACAGTTAAAACGCTAAAAATATAAAGAAAAAAATGACCGGGTTAATTTATGATAAATTAGAAGTATAGTTATTGTATATAATAATATATTTGTAAAAAACAGTAAAGGATAACATAACTATACTTCTTAATTATATTTCAGCAAAAACTTGTCCAGCCAACGAACAGTTTGTGAACTGTAAAGTTGATTGTCCCACTAATTACTGTCCGACTAGTGATACTCGCGCTAGAGTTATATGCGACCCCGTTTACCCGTGCCCCTCGGGCTGCATCTGCAAATCTGGCTACCTACGGAAAAGTAGAAAGGAAAATCAGTGCATTGAAGCGGCGAGGTGTCGTAAGTTTGCCTCTACTTTTATATCCTAAATATACTATATTTTTGATTATGGGCTGTATTTGACTGATCAGGTATAGGTACTAACCTAAACAACCTAAATAATATAATTTATCAGCAAAATATCAGATTGGTCAGTAAAAACCGACGAATAAACAATTAGCAGACCAATTAAGTGTTCTGATGAGTATGCTAATATTTTTTAGATCATGCATGATTACTACTTAATCCTATCATCATCATCATATCAGGCGAAAAACGTCCACTGCTGGGCATAGGCCTCCCCAAAGGATCTGGTTTAAAATTTTAATTTTTCTTTCATTTTAGCACCATTTATATGCACAAGGCCTAGTGAAGTGTGGAGCCGAAGTCCACCAAGGTTATCATGCCGATTTCGGAAGTTTAAATTTTTGAGTAGCCTTTTCAAATTTTGTTTTCTGCATTTTCTGTACATTTTACCATCCTTTTGAATTCATGTAAAATTCTTTTCTAGCTCCTGTTGAATGCACGAAACAAAACGAAGTATGGTCATCGTGCCCATCGGACTGCCTCGCAGAAAGTTGTACTAATGTAAACGATCCTCCTCCAGTGTGCGGCAAACCTTCGGAATGTGACCCGAAATGTATATGCCAAAAAGGATTTTATAGGAATAGTGATGGTGCTTGCATTCCTGCTAAAGACTGCCGTAAGTAAATGATAACGCTACTGTGGTCCTCCGTGGCGATAAGAACCTGGGTGGACATTTGCATCATTGTTTACAATTTATTTGTTGTAGCGGGATATAATCCATGTGCATCTGCGTGTACTCCGACTTGTGCAAATCCAAATCCACCAAACTGCGACTCAGAACCGGTATCTACTTGCTGTAAAAACGGTTACGTTTTATCTGATAAAGGCGGTAAATGCATCAAGACCGAGGACTGTCCAAGTGAGTGAACTAAGTGTGATAAAATCAAAGATTTCAATATTTTATTTGCCAAAATTGTAAAAACTCATTAGCGAGAAAGAAGTATGATAGGATTTAGTATGTCGAGACAACTCTCGACATATAAACCCCTTTCAAATTCTTAGAAAATCATATCAGATAAGCTAAAATTTTATAGAAAACCTTGGCTGTAACGGAGATCCAAATGCAATAGTCAAGAATTGCCCAGCACCTTGTCCATCCACCTGTGACTCGCCCAACGCGATCCCGTGCAGGAAAGCTTGCAGAATTATTGGGTGCGAGTGTGCCCCAGGATATCTTTTTAATAAGGAGGGAAAGTGTGTACGACCAGAACAATGCCCAGGTATAGTTGAAAAATTCATTACTTGTAAGAGTGTTAAGAGAGAGTCAAGTCCAGTCCTGTAGTGTTAATTCCAGTAAATAACATGTGCTGGAGCTCGCCGTCGTAGTGATTTGAGCGCTCTGACTTCGATTACGAAAATAAAATACCTTTTGCCGTGGGTACCGGTCGTGACAACCACTATTGCTAATCTAGAGCTCCTCTATGCTTCGGAAGGCTTTTAATACCGCGACTGTTACTGTAACATATTTTACCCGTGCAATGAGTCAACGTGGTGATGCTATCATCCCAACTCCTCGTGTGTTTCAATCATGTAAGAAATCTTTTGCCCAGCGACGGGGAGTATAAATGTTGTTGAAGATGAAACAAGATATCTTCAATTTAAATTGGTTTTCATGTTGTCTTAGCCCCTCCGCACACGGGTCGTCTCGTAATCGTAGCATTCACCGCGCGTATGCTGCATGCAGTACGAGACGATTACGATTTCACACGGCTCGTTCTTACATCGTGCTTGTTTCATAACATGACAATTAGTCACAATAGCTGCATTTTTTTTGTGTTTCAGGAGGCAATCCTTGCAGACGGAATGAAAGATTCGTGTCATGTAAAGTATCGTGCCCAGGGGATTACTGCCCAACCAGCGACAGTCGGGCCGTGGCCGCTTGTGCCGCGCCACACCCATGCCTCTCTGGTTGTATCTGCAACTTTAACCACAGGAAAAAGAGCTACAAGGACGATCGCTGTATTGTTTCTTCAGATTGTCGTGAGTGTTTTGTTTTTCTTATATTAAATGTATTAGAGCTATTATTAAATACTTATTCTAGGAAACATGGTTCCATATTGACCCTTAAGAATATTTCGTTTGACTCAGTACAATATTTTACCTACACAATTTAAGTCACTTTCTGTTATAGTAGTATATGGTAGTATGTACCTCCTTTAGCCTTTTTGCTGTGATTTGTAGGAATATTTTATATCCTGCTTTATATAAAAGTTGCTTTTGAAGTTCCCTTAAGGTATAGGCTTACCATTTTGTTTTTGTTCTTTTTATGTTTACCTTCAAAACACAAAAAACTTTGTGAATTTTATATCACTCCTTACTAAAAATAAACTAAATTACAATACGCTACGATAATTTGAAACACTCATGGTAAAAATTCACAGGTAAATTATACGTTTTCCAGCTCCTGTGAAGTGCACTAGACAGAACGAAGAGTGGTCGCCATGTCCGTCTGCGTGTTTGAGCGAATACTGTGACGCTGTTGATCAGCAGCCAGTTGTCTGCAACACTTTGTTACTCAACTGTCAACCGCGATGTGTCTGCAATAAAAACTATTTCAGAAACGCATCCGATATTTGTGTATCAGCCGACGAATGCAGAGGAATCGTGCCTGACGACTCATGTGAGGACAGTGACGATGAATCATGCGAAGGCAGTGGCGAAGACTATTGATAATGTAAAAAGATCTGTTGCTTTTTCGGCTGGCTATTTAATAGAGTTAAGCGAGGATGTGACGTTATATGAGAGAAATTTACGCTTTTGTCGTCAAACAGTTATATAAAAAGTATGATACAAACCAGCCTCCTAACCATAGTATATTAAAATCATCATAATCGAATAACCGTCTCTAAAAACGCAAGCAGGCAGATCTTTCAATAAAAACATTTTTGCATATCTTTCAATAAAAACATTTTTGCATATCTTTCAATAAAAACATTTTTGAATATGGTGAAGCCCGAGAATAAGTTGTTGCACAAAGTAAAGTATTTATATTGAACGATCACATTGGTGTTAATTTTACTCTCTCGCATAGCACTTGTGAAGCGTTAGCCTTTCGTACGCCTTATTTTTCATAATGTATACCGTATAAAACATACACTGAGTTAATCAAAAATAAATATTGTATTATATTACTTCAAATTATTATCGTATTTTCAGATTGTATATCTGTTTCGAATATTACATAGTTACCTTTACAATTTAACAATAATTTTAAAGCATGAATGTACAGTATGTTATAAGCATTATAATAAATTCTTTATGCATTTTTTACAATAAACACTTTTTATACTTCCTTTATAGATATAGATATAATTATTACAAGAGATATTTTGCTTGAGAAGAACTGAGCTCCCGCGGAAAGAAAGCTAACAGTTGCCACCACAGAGTACTTTTATAAATGTCGCAGCCATCTGGTTGAATTCGCCACTTAACTGGAAGCCTGGGCCGTTGATTAAACTTCGGCATCGAATGATACGGCTAATGGTCATCTAGCCACGTCATTGCGCAGACGGCTGATCAGCCACTTGGTTAAATTAGACGTTCAATTGGACGCCTAGGCAGGCCATTTCAATCGAGGAGCTTTTAGTGTAACTATTTGGGTATTGATCGCTTATAACCGATTTCGGTCATAAAAATATTTTGATGACCGAAATCGGTTTTAAGCGATCATAAAAAAAACGTTGAGCCTACCAATTACATCAAAACTCTTCAGTACAAGACGATCGGCCTAGGCATCTAATTGAGTAGACTTTCAATGACGTTGAGAGAGTCTAGATCAATTAACTATGGGTCTAGGCATTTGGATACTTGCGTTTATTCAACGGGCTAAGGCATCCAATTGAGTGGCGAATTCAACCAGATGGTGGACCATTTTTATGCTGCTAAATGACTGCACGCGATTGCTTTACCTACATAAACGCATCTAGAATTTCAAAACCTCTTAAATATTTTAAGTATCAATTGTCAAAGTTGATAATTTCTTGAAAACTCCTTATAACTTCAGACTATTTGTATCGCACGATTTTTCATGCAAATTATGAAGTCAAAAATATTGGAAACGACTAACAAATTCTAACAAGACTTGCCTAAGTAAGTCTGGCTACTGGCTACAGGATATTTCGAAAAGTCAATAAAAAAGTACCTAATTATTGGCGATCCGTGGTTTTTTTATACAGCTAGATGAGAAACAAGCTGACGGCCCACCTGGTGGTTAGTGGTTACCGCCGCCTATAGGCACCTGCAAAATAACAAGGAAAAAATCACTTGGTATTGCGGGTCTATCCATCTAGTTATACTATTAGTTATATGATATAACAAAAGAAACAAAAAAAACAATTTGTTATACTGCTCAGTACTTGTAACTAAAAGATTCGATAAAATTTGGCCGGATTTGTCCAATTAGTTATATTGGATAGGAATTTCATGATCTGGCGGATCATAGTAACTATGTATAAACGTGTGTACGTATTACTTATGTAATTAGCCTCAGTTCACATTCCTCCACTGTATTGTACAGTCGGCACCAAAAGTCGATGACCAGATCCAAATTTCCAAAACACCTATACAGCGTTACCCGTTAATTAGCGAAACATCGGACTCAAAAGTAGATAAACAGTGATGATTTACCATACTCCTCCGAAACTGCTTGACAGATTTTCATGAAATTTTATATGTACCTATATTCAGTAGGTCTAGGAATCGGCTATCTAATTTTTTTTGTATTTTTTATGGCAAAACAACGTTTGCCAGGACAGCTAGTATTCTATAAAATAGTATTACAAAAATAACCTTTGTTCCCGTTGAGTCACACCATTTTGTGTCAAACTGTTACTCAGCGGAAAATTTATTCACGATGAGTAACACCGTAACTCAATGCCACTATTATTTTCCCGTTAAATGACAGTGTAACTAAACAAAACGCTGTATTCCCGTTAAGTCACATCTTCTTGGGTAAAATCAATGTTCAAATTCGTATGTATGTAGCTGGATCATCCCCTGAAGTACCAGGCTACCATAAGTATATAAGAGGTTATTTATTGTACCCCTACGATTAATATATAAATAAAATAAGAGTATGCTAAACATCTCCTACATATATATGGTAGCCGGGTACTTCAGGGGATCAACCAGCTACATACATACGGAACAAATAGTGGTATTGAGTTACGGTGTTACTCATCGGGAATATTTTTCCCGTTGAGTAACAGTGGGACACAAAATGGTGTGACTCAACGGGAACAAAGAAAAAATAATATTCAACATTGCCAGGCACTTACTGCCTGAATCGAATATAACTAATTGGATGAATCCGACCCAATTTAATGGAATCCATTTAGTTATACTGAGCAGTATAACAAATTGGGTTTATTTTATCTATTGTGTTATATCGTATAACTAATAGTATAACTAGATGGATAGACCCGGTATTGCAGATGCGTTGTCATCCTGAGGCCTTAGATCAAATGCCCGCCATGCCCAATAATTACACTGGCTACCTTTCCTTCAATCCAAAACACAGCGAACCGTTTCACGGCTGAAATAAGAGAACCCAGACGATCCTACATACTGACCTACCACCTAGTAAAAAGTGTTTTGTATGAAAAGCTAAAAATTGCTCTCACTCAACTATACATTACAGGAGGGTGTAAAAGGGACGCTCTCTATAACGAAGGCAGGTGACCTATTTGTATGACAAGCAAGACTTTATAAAAAATAAATTTGAAATAGCGAAAAAAAAATAAGCTGTTTGGATTCTCAGTCATGAAGTTAGGTATGCAGTTCATGCAGTTATATTGTGGAACTCTCTGCCTCCTCTGGTAACTGACTATCAGTCAATTTCTTTATTTAAAAAAAGATTAAAAGAGCACTATCTCTCCTTATTATAATTATAGTCTGTTTTTCCCCTTATTTATCCAATTCGTATGTAAATGGATATTCAAGTGTTTTTTGTTATATTTATTTTTTGTGGTTAATGTATATTTTAAGTTTTTTGCTAAACGTATAACTTAGGTAGTATTTACATTATTAGTATGTATGCATATAATTTTATCATCCCAATTATTCGTCCACGCGACATATATTTTCCCTGCTGGTCGTCTATCCATCAAATGGGATTCCTACTTTCCGTTTTCTGGTACGTGTTGATGCCATCTTTGCCACTTCCCTGGGTTTGAAGGGTTATATAAATATAGATATACTACTTATTCATTAATTACTTATTGGAATATTTTTATGATCTCCATTTTACTTGCCACTTTTTTTTTAATATAAATTGAATGCAAACTAAATGAATAGCTTAACCTTTAATATACCTCCTAAGACAGTCGCTTTAATGTGATTATTAATCTGTCAAGCAGCGTTATACCTCCGGAGGTCTATGACAATTGAAAAATCAGAATACTTTTACTCCAAGGAGGTTTGAAATCTGATGCTTGTCGAGCATACAAAAAAGCGACTGTAGTATAAAGCGACCTGGGATTGATAATGCATTGTGATTGTGCCTCGTGATGCGGGGGTTCTATAAAAATAATGATTGACTCGAAGCATCAGGAAGCCATCGTCGTAAAGAACAATATTTAGAGTGATTTCGAGTGAGACAGCAGGCCTAAGCTAATCCACCATATAGGAAAAAAATAAGTTTTTAGGGCTGGAGATTTATACTGAAAAGACGGCAGCAAGGTTATATAATTAAGCAAGCAAATCTTCGGAATAAGCATATAATTTAACAGAAAACTTTTTAATTATTGTCTTAGATTTTCGCGAATTTCGCGACATTTGAAATAAAAGCACTTTACCGGATTTGACTCGCGTTTAATTAGATGTAACATTTATTATTATACAGGGCGGTGACAACAGTAAATTAAAATATGGCTATATTAGTCGATAGAAATGTTTTGCAACTTTCTAATACATAGTTATTCATTTAACAATTTCATGATATTCGTATGAAATAACATAACACTGGCTGCATGATTTCATAGAAATGAAAAAAAAATATCTTAAAAGTATTTGAAAGTTGCAAAACATTTAATTTTTTTTAACAAAAATAAACCCGACTTCAAAACACTAAAAAGGCAAAAATAATTCGAATTCGGTACCGAGGTACTTACGTCCCAAAATGTATTTTTTAGAGTTGGTGCTTCACTTTCTATTGTCTCTGGAAACAGCTTAGCATGAACTCCAAAAAATACATTTTAGGAGGTAAGTACCTCGGTACCGAATTTGAGTTATTTTTTCCTTTTTAGTGTTATGAAGTCGGTTTTATTTTTGTTAAAAATCTTTTTTTCACATTTTTAAGTGATTTCCTAAGGTCAAAGCAAGATGGGTGACCGTCAGCACTATCGACTTGTTTTTCTCTCAGTCTTTGGTTGAAATACATAGTGAAAAAATTATCCTCTAACTCTTAACCGTTAAGGAGTTGTACCTTCCATCATCACCTTATTAACATGAGGTGATGACTAACAGAAGCAAATACTTGAATAGCTTTGAAAAAAGTAAAATATGTCATACGTGCCAATAAAATTTGAGGTTTGCCCTCGATTTTCCTGGGATCCCATCATCAGATCCTGACTTGGTGACAATGGGACCACCACTGGAGTATACTCTAACGAATAAAAAAAGACTTTTGAAAATCGGTCCACAATTGACAGAGAAATCGGTGAACATACATACAAAAAATAAATATATACATACAGTGGAATATAAAACCTCCTTCTTTTTTGAAGTCGGTTAATAATAAGTATAGCTCACGTTTCAATTCATTGTTGTATTGTCGTAATCCTGTATACCCGACGTTTCGAGATCATGGTTACGGGAAGACTGAAGATAACATCACGACAACTGGACTAATGAAACATCTAATTAATCGCGAGTTAATTCCGGTAAAGTGTTTTTATTTCATATTTAGCTATTAATATATTAAGCGAGGAGTCGGTGGCGTATTGGTTTGAGCGCTCTGGTTTCTAAACGAAAAACAAAGCAACTTTCGCCATGGTCGATCCTGGGATGGGTCAATCAATCAAAGTTTGTTATCTCGAACTTCTCCGTGCTTCGGAAAGCGCGTAAAGCCGTTGGTATCGGTTGTTCCTGCAACCGCTTTAACCCACCAACCCGCATTGGGCCAGCATGGTAGTGTTATGGCCCGAACTCCTCATGTGTTTCTCCCATGTAGGAAGGCCTCTGCCTAGCAGTGGGACGTATATAGGCTGGTCATAATGATCTAACTAAGGTAATAATAATATTATTCTATCTTTTCACTATCAAACAAACAAAATTTTAATAAATAAATATGAAAACTGTGGGAAACAAGACAAGTGGACAATAGAATATCGGCAGTTGTGCAATTAAATTATTTGTTATGTATTTTATCAAACGTCATCATCATCATCATCTTCATTTCAGCCGAGAGACGCCCACTGCTGGGCATGAGCCTTATCAAACGTCAATAGGTACCTATTTGTAGAATAAATAATTGCCGGTATGGTCTATTAAAGTTCAAAACGGTTCAAAGTCGATGGAACATGCCATTTGGTGCCTTCGAGTTTAAAGGAATACAGTTAAATATCCGCTAATACAATGATAGACTATCTCCATGTCAAATTTCATTTAAATCTGTTCAGCAGCTTAGGAAATGACTTTTCCCTTTCAATAATTTAAGTAATGATAAAAATAGTTAAGTACACGACAAGTACTCTAATTAATCTTACATCCCTTAATCCCTTTACAGGCCTCCAGCGATCATACATAATTTAATATCTAATAATGGGTTATAGACTACTAGTTATTCTGTATAATAGATACTTCACAGGCTCATACAGAGTATACCTCAGATCATCTATGATCTGAGGGGTATACCAATAACTTTAATTTGGTATTTGAGATTAGCTAATTAGTTTTTCTTACTTCAATAATTTTAATTATCTTTTAACTATTGTATGTGTAACCTTAAAGCTCCAGCGGTCCTAGGTTTAACAAATCAATCCTCAGGTCTGACTTAGTCTAATTCAAAGCCGAAAGTAAAGTCCCAAGGTCGTCCGAGAGTAATTATTGCTACACTAAGGACCAGGCTATTGAAAGATAATATGATATCACTTGGACGTAAAAAACGCTTTACTACTAAAGATATTGGCATACCGGGGGACTCTAAGCCACTTTATATTAACGAGCATCTTACACCCCATAACAAGCAACTCCTTAAAAAGTGTAAAGAGATAGCAAAGAAGAAGGAGTACACTGTACTTCTGAACAAAAAACGGCCGAATAGTTATGAGACAAAACGACACCAGCCCAGCTATTCAAATATTCGAAGAGGAGGATCTTGCGAAAAAAATTGGTTTGGTAAAATGACTAATGCGTGGACTATACGGAGGGTCATTTTATATCTCATTATAGATAAGATGTTTAACATAATATTCCAAACTGTTTCAAAATTTGCTAATAGTTTATTCAATTTATTTTTGTTATTTGTCACTTCTGTTGAGTTTCATTCATCTATGGTTACCAACAAAGACAAGTCGGGTAGTGAATTACTACTACTGGCTACGCGATCATTGTATGTGCGTCACCATGTTACCTATTGCTACTCGTATATTAATTTAATTTTTGAACTAAGCTTTATAATTCCAAATTGTATCTTATTTCCTATATAGATCTGTATATTGCTCTGAAAAACGATATAATAAGAAATATTACATGTATTTATATTTTTTATATAACTATATTTTATATAATATATTATTATGTAAATGTGAAATATTACTGTATAATAAAAATATTTATCATAATTGTTCTAAATCCGTATTTCGGCCTGGAAAAAGAAATAGTAATGAAAAATAATGCATGTTCTTTACTATTATTTTTGTCTAAGAATTTTTATCGCAAGAACAGCTTACAACTGTTCATCACAAACAGGTCATATATCGCACCGGTATGCAGCGAGCATGTCATATTAAGTAACTTCGTTTCTGTTGGCAAGCCGATTGTGAACCGCCGAAAGAATTTTACAATTAATACTCTAATACTAGTTATTTGTATAGTCAATATTTATTGTATTAAAATATGTTTCTTGCAGAAACAAAGTTATACTCATTATTTTAAAAATATCTATGAACTCATTAGTAATTGCGTTTTTGAGTCCCTTTAATTTTATCAAATTAACTATTGCACAGCCATATCTTCAATATGTATGGCTTAACTTATATTATTATTACCTAACACTAATCAACAAATCTACACGTTTAAAAAATGCACTAATTATAAATCTTAGTTATAAAATACGAGAACCAAAAAATTCGTGACTTAAACATTTTCTACCAAAACTTGCGGGGATTACGTACGAAATGCTTAGATTTGAAACAACAAATTTTGTTCAAACAAATATGACATTATTGTGATTACTGAAACGTGGTTTCACTCGGGGATTTTTGACAGGGAGCTTTGTGATTGTCGATACGATACATTCCGTTGCGATCGAGATCGTACTATGAGCCATAAAAAGTATGGAGCGGGGTTATGATTTTGATATGTAGCGAGCTGGGAGCGACACAGTGCACTGTTTACGATCAGCCCGCGCAGCTGGAAATGTTGACGGTGTGTGTGCCGGCTCGTGCGCTTGGGACATCTGTTAACTTGTATTTAAGCGTAGTCTACATGCCACTGGAATATAATCGCATTCCAGGCGATGCGGAATGCGTATTGGGCGTTGTTAAAAATTTAATGGATAATTCTCATTCACAGAACATTTTTTTGTTAATCGGAGACTTTAATTTACCGTGCATATCGTGGAATGGGACTGGCCCTATGCATAATAACACCGGGAATACTTAAGTACAAATTGCAGCAGTAAAGCTAACCGATGAATTAAGTTTTTTAGGGTTGAAACAATATAACACCGTAAAGAATTATGCCGGAAATACCTTAGATTTAGCCTTCTCAAATCTTCCCCTGGAGGTCAATAACTGCGTCTCGCCTCTAGTCAAACCTGATCGAGCTCATCCAGCTCTTTTGTTAAACGTTCTAGATCTCGCAGTAACGCCGCTGACTGAGGCCACAACGCCAAAACGGAGCTATAATAAATGTGACTATGGCGTAATAAATGAAACATTTTATAACATAAATTGGCAGTCCGCTCTAGAGTCTTGTACAACCGAAGACGCAATAGACACTTTTTATGGCATAATAAATAAAACAATTGAACAACATGTTCCATACAAGCAAGTGCAAGGTAATTGCAAATATCCGGTTTGGTATAATCGAGCACTAATAAAAATTATAAAAGAAAAATATAAGGCACATAAGAGATGGAAAAAATTTGGCAATTTATTACATTACGATGAATTTTCATTGTTACGTCAACGTCAAAAACGAGTTCAAGAGGAATGCTTCGCAAAGTACACAAAGTTGGCTGAGGAATCCATTACACAAAGGCCAAAGACCATCTGGATGTACATCAAGTCATTACGAGGTGGATCAAGTTATCACAAAATGCTTACCTACCGTGGCAGGAGATTTTCAGATGGGGTGGATATATGCAACGCCTTTAATGACTTCTTCAAAAGTGTTTTCGGGGTGCCATCACAAGCCTCTCTTGATAGGAATAACCACAGAGTAACCAATGATGACATATCTACAATAGTCATAACTGAGACTACCGTTAAAAAACAATTAAAACTTTTAGATATTCACAAAGGGGCGGGTTGCGATGGTATACCACCGGTTTTCTGGCGCAACTGTGCTGAAACGCTCAGTCTTCCATTGGCCCTCATATTTAACACTTCCTTGAATAATGGAGCATTCCCTAACATTTGGAAGAAAGCACATATTGTACCAATACATAAAAAGGGGACTATAACCAAAATTGAGAACTATAGGGGGATTTCGATATTAAATACAGTTGGTAAAGTTTTTGAGAAAATAGTTTTTGATGCTATATACCCTGTCATATGTAATATGTATATTTTTGTCGTTATATGTATTAAATATGTTTATATGTGTGTGTAGCTTTGACCTTCAAAAGTTATCACTAAAAATTGTGAAAAACTGAAAAGGATAAAATAATTAAATTTTAGTAGGTACTCATCCCCTAGGAACATATTTTTGGAGTCGGTGCTTCACTATCTATGGTTTCTGGAAACAACTTAGCACCAACTCCAAAAATATGTTTCTAGGGGATGAGTACCTACTAAAATTAAATTATTTTATCCTTTTCAGTTTTTTGGAGTCGGTTTTAATTTTTGTTTGAATATATATTTTTTTCACAATTTTTAGTGATAACTTTTAAAGGTCAAAGCTAGATGGGTGACCGTGAGCTTAAATTGATTTCTACTATCGTATCATTTCACAAAAAATTCATAGGAAAGCAAAAATCCTCAATTTCGCATATGTAGACGACTTAATTTATCCAGTTTTTTTTAATTGAAAAACCAAACTTCACAATGGATTTTCAAAAAAAAATTATGAGACTTATTCCAAACAGCTTATTTTTTTCGCTTTTTCAAATTTATTTTTTATAAAGTCTTGCTTGTCATACAAAAAGGTCGCCTGCCTTCGTTATAGAGAGCGTCCTTTTACACCCTCCTGTATTGTATAGTTGGGTGAGAGCAATTTTTAGCTTTTCATACAAACCACTTTTTACTAGGTGGTAGGCCAGTATGTAGGATCGTCTGGGTTCTCTTATTTCAGCCGTAAAATGGTTCGCTGTGTTTTGGATTGAAGGAAAGGTAGCCAGTGTAATTATTAGGCATGGCAGGCATTTGATCTAAGTCTATCCATCTAGTTATACTATTAGTTATACGATGTAACAAAACAGACAAAATAAATCCAATTTGTTATACTGCTCAGTATAACTAAATGGATTTGATCAAATTGGGTCGGATTCATCCAATTAGTTATATTCGATTCAGGCATTATGTGCCTGGCAATGTTGAATATTATTTTTCCTTTGTTCCCGTTGAGTCACACCATTTTGTGTCACACTGTTACTCAACGGGAAAAATATTCCCGATGGGAACACCGTAACTCAATACCACTATTTTTTCCGTATGTATGTAGCTGGATCATCCCCTGAAGTACCCGGCTACCATATATATGTAGGAGATGTTTAGCATACTCTTATTTTATTTATATATTAATCGTAGGGGTACAATAAATAACCTCTCATATACTTATGGTAGCCTGGTACTTCAGGGGATGATCCAGCTACATATAATACATACGAATTTGAACAATGATTTTACCCAAGAAGGTGTTACTTAACGGGAATACAGCGTTCTGTTTAATTACACTGTCACTCAACGGGAAAAAAATAGTGGCATTGAGTTACGGTGTTACTCATCGTGAATATGTTTCCCGGGTGCTGCTTCACTATCTATGGTTTCTGGAAACAACTTAGCACCAACTCCAAAAATATGTTTCTAGGGGATGAGTACCTACTAAAATTTAATTATTTTATCCTTTTCAGTTTTTTGGAGTCGGTTTTATTTTTTTTTTTTATTTTTTTACAATTTTTAGTGATAACTTTTAAAGGTCAAAGCTAGATGGGTGACCGTGAGCTTAAATTGATTTCGACTATCGTATCATTTCCTTAAAAATTCATAGGAAAGCAAAAATCCGCAATTTCGCATTTGTAGACGACTTAATTTTTCCAGTTTTTTTGATTTAAAACCAAACAACCCAATGGATTTTTAAAAAAAAATTATGTGACCAAATGGAAACTATTTCGCATCGAACAAAAAAAGAATCATCAATATCGGTTCACCCAGTCAAAAGTTCTGAGGTAACAAACATTAAAAAAAACATACAGACGAATTGATAACCTCCTCCTTTTTTTGAAGTCGGTTAAAAAAAACTTTAAACAAAAATTAAACCCGACTCCAAAAAACTGAAAAGGATAAAATAATTAAATTTTCTCCGTAAAACGTCTGCACTCGACATGCACGACCTGATTACAAATTATGCACGTATGTGAGCCTAAGCTCTCTTTTGGCAAATACAACTTACCCCATCTGAAGAAGTAATTTCAACTGTTGAAGAGTTCTCTTCCTTTCTTAGTGACAACAGTCCAGCGACTCAATATGGTGATTCTTAGTTTTTACTCCCATTGAAGTATCTATATTCTTTCACTGTTGACGACGACGGTCCAGGTATTTCCACTTCATCTCTTTGGGCTAAAATAAAATTTTGGGTCTCTTGTGGCAGTAGTCGGGTCCACTCCGATCTCCTCCTCCGGCACGGCAACTACCACAGGGATTTTTCACTGACTGGCGCTTCAGTCTCCCGGGACGGAGATTAGGTAATCTCTGGGTTCGGGAAACTGTTTGTTCAGCCTGCGGGCGGCCAGAGGACACCAGTTTCACTAGGTCTTTCTGACCGCCCGCGCCAACACGATGCACCCACACAAGCAAATGGCAGTGCTTAAAGCACACACACACATAACAAGGAAAAATCACTTGATATTGCAGGTGCGTTGTCATCCTGAGGCCCAAGATGAAATGCTGTCCATGCCCAGTAATTACACTGGCTACCTTACCCTTCAATCCGAAACACATCTAACTGTTTCACGGCTGAAATAAGAAAGACGGTGATACCCTACCCAGACGACCCTACATATGAGCCTACCACCTAGTAATTTCTCGACTTAAAAATTTATTCAACTATTGCTGGGCTACTGTCTGATTATCTTGTTATTATCAGTTGTAATTTTTATTTTTCTACAGTTATAAGTTTGTTTGCTTATGCACGTTATAAAAGTGGCAGTATAATTTAAAATCCTTCAGTCCTCGGACGGGCAGTGATTATGATTGGTCTATTAATTTTAGTCGGTCTCGTGGCGTCTTCCTTTGGCAGGAACTATAATACACCAAAAGGTCAGTAAGACTGTTGTATACCTACTTAATACTACTACAGTAAGTAAAGGGAGTGAAAATTTATTTATTCATCATATTTTGCCCGCGATTTTGTCCGTATGAATGTCGGTTCTATCCCACCGTACATTTTCTGGGACAAAAAACAACCTAACCTAGTAGTATTCCAGTGTATAATATATATATCTGTGTAATTTAGCCGTTCTGGCCTAGTTATGGAACAAAATATCCATCGAAATTTCGAATTTATATAATAACTGAAGTACGATCCCAATATAAAAATTTGTTATGTATTGATCGCTGTAACACAGCTTTGGCTAAAAAAAAATGTAATTCATATGGGACCTGTAATATACAGGGTGGAAAAAATCTATGGGCTCTGGATGGGAACTACTTTAAATCCTTTAGTTAGCTCATTTTACTGAAAATAAACATTCCTTTATTTTTAAAAAGAAACAAAATGAATTCAAATGTCTTCTAAATTTACTTGTTTCACCCGGAAATCGAACCAACTAAAAATTAAAAAAATAAACCCTCGCTATTTTATTAAACGAATCAGCAGGATTATTGTGCAGGATAAAATTTGTCTTGCAAACATTTGCTCTAACACTAATCTGTTGTACGAGCTACCTGTGAAATGGAATATTTATTACAAGTTTGTTATTAACAATACTTAATACTGTTAATAAATTAATTTTAATAATTTTAACAAATAATTTTATATTTGATTTAAAAACTAAACTACCCAATAGATTTTCAAAAAACTTTTATGGGACCAAATGGGAACTATTCCGAATCGAACAAAAAAATAATCATCAATATCGGTTCACCCAGTCAGTTCTCAGGTAACAAACATAAAAAAAAAGCATACAGACGAATTGATAACCTCCTCTTTTTTTTGAAGTCGGTTAAAAATAAAGAAAAAGCAATTGAAGGTCTTCAAGCTCAAGCTAATGTTATGAAACAATTAACTGAACAAAAATGTCCGCCAATCACGATTGGTAAAAATGTGACCATAACTATTCCCAGCTTTGATAGCGGTCTGTCTAACATGACTGGTCAAACATCAGTTCACCCAGTCAAAAGTTCTGAGGTAAGAAACATAAAAAAACATACAGACGAATTGATAACCTCCTCCTTTTTTTGAAGTCGGTTAAAAAAAGGAACAATAATCCTACCGATTCGTATAAAAAATAGCAAGTGATTACTTTTTTAATTTTTAGTTGGTTCGATTCCCGGGTGAGACAAACGAATTTTACTTTTAAAATTCGCCTCCCTTCGCTTCGCTTTTTAACCGACTTCAAAAAAGGAGGAGGTTATCAATTCGTCTTTATGTTTATCTTTTTATTTTTTTTTATGTTTGTTACCTCAGAACTTTCGACTGGGTGAACCGATATTGATGATTCTTTTTTTGTTCGATGCGGAATAGTTCCCAATTGGTCCCATAAAAATGTTTTGAAAATCCATTGGGTGGTTTGGTTTTTAAATAAAAAAAACTGGAAGAATTAAGTCGTCTACGTATGCGAAGTTGCGGATATTTGCTTTCCTATGAATTTTTAGTGAAATGATACGATAGTAGAAAACAATATAAGCTCACGGTTCACCCATCTAGCTTTGATCTTCAAAAGTAATCACTAAAAATTGCGAAAATAAAATTTTTACAAAAAGTAAAACCGACTCCAAAAAACTGAAAAGGATAACATAATTAAATTTTAGTAGGTACTCATTCCCTAGGAACAAATTTTTCGAGTTGGTGCTAATGTTGTTTCCAGAAACCATAGATAATGAAGCACCGACTCCAAAAATATGTTCCTAGGGGATGAGTACCTACTAAAATTTAATTATTTTATCCTTTTCAGTTTTTTGGAGTCCGTTTTAATATTTGTTAAAATTCGGAACTTTGAATGCAGTTTTGTTTCTTTTCAAAAAAAAGGAATGTTTCCTGTTCGTAAAATGAGCTAACTAAAGGATTTAAAGTAGTTCCATTCCAGGGCCCATAGATTTTTTCCACTCTGTATATATCTAATAAATTACCTATAGTGATATAAAAATGTTGCCTTTGAAACTATTTAAAAAGATTTCTTTTTAAATAGTTGCAAAGTCAACATTCACAGGACATTATTATTAACACATAAATGTGACTATTTATATTAAATGATTTTTTGACAGATATACTCTGCTAATAAAAATCTGACTTATCATATTTAGACATTTATTTATTTAACTAATTGAGGAAAACTGACATTGTTATATATTTTTTTTATTATTTCACACTTGACTTGATAATGTAATTATGTATAATTGCATGACTGACTTGATATTTCGTGATCTTATTATTGATTTAATAAAATTGTTAGTTATTGTTTAATAAATTTGTTATTGACATTAGGAATTTTAAACACTATAATAATTTTCATGACATTATAAAATCACATTCCCAAGTCCAATCAGATGTACATTAATTAAACGTATTATAGTTTTATTGATAAAATATAAATAATTTATAAATTAGCATGCTAACAATTCTAGAATATACAAGAAGGCGCGTATTTATATTGAACAACATAAATGCATTGTACCTACATTCCTAGCAAATAAAAGTTTTGACTTTGACAAACTTTTGCTCTCAAATTTATAGGTACTCGGTTTCATCCCACAGAACCTGTATATTATTGCGAGATAAAACGCCGCCTAGATCCTTGCTATTACAAAGTACTTAAAGTCTATCTCTAAATTTCACTATATTAGCATCAGCGTTGTTCTATGGACTGTTGATGATAGAAAAGCATCGAGATGAGAAAGCAACTAATAAGAAAAGTGCATAACTTAATAAAGGAGATGTTTCATATCCGGCCTATATATAATATTATGTACACTTTCTCTGAAAATCAGAAAAAATCTCCTGAATCCGGGAAAAATAATAATAATTAGTTTTTATGCATAGTTTGTTTGTACAAAAGTTGAAATTTCTCGTCGATTTTACAGTTATTTAGTATGGCAATATGGCAATGGCGGGGGGACATAGAAGTCAACTAAACGTCACCAAAGCGACATAGCCGCCATGATGAATGTTTGAATGTGTTACATTTTTGGAACATCTCTTTTGCATTCCCTCCTTCCTATATTGGGTTCTTCAACGGAGGCGCGAAAACGATCTTTTATGCCGGCAAGGTGAGGTGGCCGGATATCCCAAGTCCTGGGTGGCTCAGATAGTTAGAGCAATCGCCCGGATTGCGAAAGGTCGCGGGTTCGATTCCCGCCTCAGGACGTGAAATTTTTATAGTTTAGATATTTTTATTAGTAAATAATTTTTTCAATTATTTATAATAATGTTAAATAAAAATTAAGAATAGTGTGTTTCAAGCTGCACTAGCTGTTTTTGCATAAGGACTTTTATTACCGTTTCAGATCAGGTTGTGTTGAGTTATTTGCCGTGCTTTGTATAAAACATGAAAAAATAAAAAAATAGAATTAGAGAGTTGCGACTCATTCCCGGACTCGTTACAAAAATAGTACAATCATATTTGGGATAAGCAAAATATAATTTGCTTGTCACGAGGTCTCTTCGCATACCGACTCTTTTTATCGCTTCATCAGGTGGTGTTGAGTCATTTGTCGTGCGTTGTATAAAAAAATAAGGCAGTTCTTTTTTATTGACTTAGGGGACAATGGTGGGGTACCTACTTAATATAGATTATTACGTGAAAGGACTGACGTACCTACATGATATCTTTACACGTGTCGGAGTAACACCACGACTTAAATATAAAATTTTAATTGTGAATTTATTGTTGGTACGTAAAAAAAATAATGTCTTTCTATAACCAGTTCGATAATGGGCATACAGTCGACCAAATGGAATCCTGACCCATCGTAGAACCTTGTGCAATTGACTTTTCTTAACTTGACAATAATAGCAACTATGGCGTTACCTATACTTGGGTAAGCTGCTACCATGGGTCAGGATTCTACTTGCTCGATAGTATAAGTGTGTAGATTTATTTATTTATTTACCCGCGACTTCGTACGCGCGGTAGATAAGGACTTTTGGAAAAAATTAATAGGCGACAATCTTTCTAATAAACTGTAAACAGAATGGAGTCACAGTAGCAAAGGCTAGCTAGGGCAGTTATTAGACACCTTGGCCAAGAGTGGGTTTTACCTTGACCTAGCACTAGGCGTCGGCGTCGGCTAGAGTCGAAGAAAGAGAACTTCATATCGACACATGGCCGGAGTCAAAGGCGGCTGAAAAGCCGGCATGTGAGGAGATGCCATGAATTAAAACATCTTCATATTATTGAAGTCAAACCATTTCGTAATTGGCTATTGAAATCTGACAGCGATCTTGCATTTCTTCGCGATAAATTATATCATAAACGATAATTCAGTACATAATAGGATACGTCTATTTCTAATTTCAAGTTAATCCATCGAGAACTATGACTTTACATTTACTACGGGAACCTTATTTTTTTTCGGGATAAATTGTAGGTATTAAAGATTTCAACCCAATACAAAAAAAAAACATCTCAAAGACTCCAAACAACAAAAAAACAAAAAAATAAATGAAAAATATAAAAAAGCTAATAGGCAAAAGATAATTGTTGGTCGAGTAACGCCATACAAATGCCATACAAAATACTTTACGTCGAACGTATCATCAGTCAAATGTGAAAGATTGACGTTTAGGTATGAATTTTCTAGTTGTAATATGATACTTTTTAACCCCCGACAAAAAAGAGGGCTGTTATAAGTTTTACGTGTGTAAAACGTGTGTGTCTGTCTGTGGCATCGTAGCTACTAAACGAATAAACCGATTTAGAAATGTTTTTTTTTGTTTGAAAGCTTACATGAATATGATGGTTAGCTATAACTTATGAAGATCAATTCAGGCCTTTGATGACTATCAGTTCATTTTCTACATGATGAATAGGTATAGTATAACTAACTTTCATAGTTCCGATTGATTTGAAATTTGATATACTTTTCACTTCGGTGACATTCCCATGACATACTTACTAACCTTGAGCTGATCCTATAGGTACTATCAAAAAGTCTGCGGGATGCATAATTCTTCAGAAACTTACATCAAGCGTGTTTGGGCTCATAAGAATAGTCTCAATAATAGATGATTAATGAGGCCGGGGGTAACCTAAAATTTTTAATTTTATTTTTCTATCTAATTGACGGCCTAAGCATAACACGACGGACGATACGGGTCCCTCACATACATATTATGAAAAAGAATAAGAATAAAAAGATAATTCCACAAATCGAGAAATGGTATTTAAGTCACAAAAGCGATGTATTCGTGCCTTAAGCAGCATACAGACAATTGACTCCTGTAAAGAATACTTCAAATCTCTAAAAATTCTGACACTTCCATGTCTATACTATATTGGAATTAGCTTTATTCTTTAAAATCAATCATCCTCAGCGGCTACAAAAGCCGCAGAGACTATAAATAAAATAAAGTTTAGAAATAAAACGAAGCTTTACATACACCCTTAAAAAACTATGCTGTATCAGAAAGGTGTTCTTGCTATGATAGCCATAAAATGTATATTATAATAGATTACCTGACAGCCTGAAACAGCTACCAATACATTTATTTAAAAATCAGTTATCACGTTTTGTTGCTGGACAGGGCTTACTACTCGGTTCCCAGAATAAGGCCCTGCTGCGAAGATCATAGCGGGTCATGGCTAACAGGGTCATACGCGGATACCGCACTATATCGTACGAGGCCGCGTGTGTTCTCGCAGGGACTCCACCCTGGGACCTCGATGCACTTGCACTTTCAGAGGTGTACAGTCGGTGTGCAGAAGCACGAAGGGAGGGAGCCCGGCCATCACCCGAATTGCTTCGGCGGTGGCGTGAACGAGCTCAGCGATCGGTCATGCAGGCATGGCAGAGCCGGCTTGAGGCTCCAACGTATGGGCACTGGACCATTGCAGGAGTAAAACCGAGTTTGGGGATATGGGTTAGCCTCACGCAGATAGTGTCCGGGCACGGATGTTTCGGGCACTATCTGCACAGGATTAGGCGCGAGTCCACTACTCGGTGCCATGAATGCGCTTGCGACGACGATACGGCCCAGCATACGCTGCAGTTCTGTCCTGCATGGGCTGGCCAACGCCGTATCCTTGTTGCGACAGTTGGGACAGATCTCTAACTGCCGACCCTGGTTAAAGCCATGGTCGCCAGCGCGACGTCTTGGGATGCGGTTACTTCCTTTTGTGAGCATGTAATGCGCCAGAAGGAAGCCGCGGGGCGAGCCAGGGAGGAGGACCCCTCCGCAGAGCCGTTCCGCAGGAGGCGTACTGGTCGTAGGAGACGGCACCATGCACTTCTCCAGACACCGTAATCGGGGGTGTCGGCGATGGAATAGGGCTCCATCGTTGAAACAATCCTCCCGGCGTTGAAGGTGATACCCCAATGTGTTCTCGGGATATCTCCTACCAGATGTAGGATCCTATAGGGCCTGCTATTACGGTTCATACGGACGACTACAACGTTTCCCGCGTGGCTGTTTATAATACAGCTAGAGGAGAACACCGTCAGTTTTAGTCAGTAGACTGCGCCGCAGGAATCCGACATAGCCCAGATGTGGCCCCTTATCACAGATGGGTAGCTCTAAAAGCTTTCTGACGTAAAAAAAAGGGCTTACTACTCGGTTGCTGAATTTATTAATGACAAGTAAGAAGTATAGTAAGTTGTGTGCCGCTAGTTTTATTTTCTATTTTTTTTATTTTTAATAGAATTACAATTTAAAATTCCTAATTATTTGTAAAATTATATTTATTTTTGATTCCACTATTATTTTTTGGACATGTAAAATATTGTAACGACATTATTATAGGCGGGCCATAGTCTTATGGAACTTGTAAAAATTTATACATCTATATAATTGTATCTACCTATGTGCCACAAATAAAGTTATTATGAATTATGAATATTACCTACTTACTAGGTGGTAGACCCGTATGTAGGGTCGTCTGGGTAGGTACTACCGCCTTTCTTATTTCAGCCTTGAAACACTTCGCTGTGTTTCGGATTGAAGGAAAAGGTAGCCAGTGTAATTATTGGGCATGGACGGCATTTCATCTTAGGCCCCAGGATGACAACGCACCTGCAATATCAAGTGATTTTTCCTTGTTATTGCAGGTGTCTATAGGGCTAGTTGTTAAAAAAAAATCTTTAAAAATCTTACTCGTACCTAAAGAAAACTTTTTACCTAACAGACTTCAGAAGCGCTTGTTTCTTGGTACAGATGTGGCACTATCTGCAGCGTCTACATAAAGGTTAGTAAGGTTGCTGACATGTAAAAGATCGACATAAGTTGAAAAGCAACCAATGCTTAGGTCAACCCCCGTAACGTATAATGTTTGGCCCAGAGCTTAATGCCCATGGCGTAAATTAATAGGAAATTGTAATCGTTCAACACTAAAACTTATTATGAATCAGGGGGATTCTGTATATAATAACAACATAAACGGCGCCACAACCGGTTAAGATTTCGGCAACAACGACGTTTTGCTGCAGATTGGTGACTTTAAGCCGAGTACCGTTACTAAGTTTGGGAGACCTTAAATTACTAAGAAGGATTATTGGCACTCCGACTTTTAGAACTATTCCATGGGCTGGACCTCCGGGTGTGTTGAGGGAATATAGAATTCACCGGATAGCGCGTGGCGTCCCTTTCTTTCATAAAGGGATACCCGGGAAGAGTAAATGGTAGAGTGAACTGGTTACTATTCCACCCATTTCGAGTACTCTACCAGTTTATGTTAGAACTTTACCAATGCTGTCTACATTGGTATAGTTAGTAGTACCTATAGTTAGTACCCACCGTGCTATTATACCGTTCAGTTTTAACTGTACTTACAGATGTATATTCTATACTTTCCCCAGAAACGTGTTAATATTTTAAAATTCATTGCCGCCACTTGGTCGTTGCGAAGGCATAAAAAAGCTCTTCGGAATAGCCAAGAGCCTACTTGACTTGCATTTTCTGTGGGATCCCAGATCCCAGTGGATAGGCAGAAAATATGATATACTGATGTGACGTGACAACAGAGATTATCTTCCAAAATACTCTACTTGACTTTTTTTACTTTGACCTTTTATTTATAGGGGTATAAAGGTGCCATCGCCAATTTTTAAAAGAAAATTAATTATTGTGTGTTTACGCAGTCTTCTAATTGTGTGAATCAACTATTTTACAAGAATTCTGATCAAATTTTATTTCAAATTGACTTTATTTTGTTAGATATTAATTTAGTCAAGAGTACTAAAAAATACTCCAAACTATATTCATCTAGAGGAGCAACGACATTCATAAATTATTTTAGCTGATATAGGTATGCTTAACAGTGTCAGTAGGTACCTCGTATTGTGTTTCTTGCGTTACCTGAATTAAAAATGAGATATTTGATAAATTAAACGATTTAGACTTTGTCTGTAATTTTAACTTCAATTCACTCACTTAACGTGAGCTTTCTCAATCTTGGTGATTGTTTTTTTTTTAAATTTAATTAACGCATTGTCATTGCGTTACCCAATAGTAATTAAATAAGAAAAACTTCAAAATAAAACAAAATATAACTATTGAATATCCCGAAAAGTATGCTGTCTATACGTTACTCAATATACTGCGATTAGTAGCATATAAAATTAACATTTATAAATTTTCAACAGCGAATTAATCCTACCGAGATCTAGTAAAAGATATACATAGATGTACTAAATTATTTTTCTACTGCATTTCCAACAGTTCCAAAATGCGGAGAAAATGAAGTGTACTCCGACAAGAAATTTGTCTGCCCTCCTCAGAGCTGTGAGAGCATATACACCACGTATTTGTGCGCTAACAGCGAGTCTGAACCTGGGTGCAATTGCATCAACGAATACTTGAGGGATGCCAACAACGTTTGCATCCCCAGCGACCAATGCGATATACGTGAGTATAACAACAAATTTACTTTTTAATGTTTCTGGATACAGTTTAGTATCAACTCCAAAGAATACCTTTAAATTGGACATATTTTGTTAAAGTCGGTTTTTAATTTAGAAAAAAAAATATTTTCAAGGACAAAGCTAGGTGTGTGTCCATCAGTATTATAGACTTGTATGTCCCTCAGTCACTGGTACAATTAACTAAAGCTTGAATATTGTTGGTTAAGGAGTTCCGTTCTCTGTCTTCGAAGATCTTCATCAAAAAAATCATTATCAAGTTAAAATGAGGCTACCTCAGCAGGGGTAGGTACACTAAATATATACGAAAAACTCAATTCCGAAATTCATAATCACAATTTCCAAAATACAGAATTTTATAATTCCGAATGTTCAAGAATTTTAATATATCATAAACTCTATTTTTACAAATCCGAAATTACAAAATACAAAATTCCGAATGGCAATACCCTCAACCCCTAACAATAAAAATTTCGAATCGATAATGTAATCCGAAACATGGAGTAAAAAAAGTATATACTTTTTATTTTGTAGGGAGCATACAGCAAGCAAGTAAGCATGAAAGCAAGCAAGCAATTTGACTCTCCGCTCGCTTTGCTGGCTCCGCTGCAATTGGTAACAAGTCTACCCTAACCTAACCAAAAAACAGACTTTACGTCCAAAAGACTTTCTTTATAGCGGGGGACCTCAGGCCCCAAACATTCCATTATTATACTTCCTGGAGTCCTACGCGGCTTGACAGTACCCGACATTCCAGACACAACCACAGAATATAACTACTAATGTCTAATTTGTCAAGCCGCATACGAGTCCCGGGAGTCTAAGGACAATTAGACTCCTGGGACGGGACCACCTGTAGTTAGATATATCCAAAAAATTTATTGTTTTCATAAAGATATAGTTTTCACTTTATTTTATTTATTAGTTTATTCAGCTGTCTTATGTAAAGCAATAAAATTGTCGTGGTGCTGTCTCTAGGTCGCTACTCACGTTTTACAACATTTGTGTTTTTAATGTCAAGTAAAAGTACTGTACGTAATTTTATACTGTAACGAATTACAAAATAATTGAAGTCAACGTCTTTGTTATCTAACGTACATATTTTCAAAAAAAAAAGTTATGGGTGAATAAACTTACGTTTTATTTACATAATTAGGAAAAGCAAGTAAAAACTTTTGTAAATGACTGTGCAAAGACACTAAATATAAACAGTTATTATTAATAATAATTTTAAGTATTATATAAAATGACAGCAAAGCTGATGGGTCCCCTGGTGGTAAGTGGCTACCGCCACCTGCAGAAACCTATAATAACAAGCAAATATTATTTGGTATTGCAGGTGCGTTTTCATTCTGAGGCCTTCTTTTCGCAGCAATTGCACTGGCTACCTTTCCCTTTAATCCAGAACACAGCGAACTGTTACGGCGAAAATAAGAAAATAATAATGTGATATTAAAAATATCACATTAAGTACGTAATCTGACTTGGCAGACATGGCCTAGTGCTCCCTAGCTTCTTGGAAATCCACTGCTGCTTTACTCTTATAACGTCATTTTATCTTGCATTGTTACGCAACGAATAGAAAATAATCTTTAGACAGAAGCCAATTTCTATTCACATTGGAACTATGTGGAATATTGCGCTGCGGACCCACCATACCCCTAGCCCTACCGCTGGGGGTAGGGTGGGACTGAACCATACCACCGTTAGTAGTGCTGGGTGCTGGGATTTAATAAAAAAAAACAGATACTAGAAATTGTCAATATTGTCATTATTTAGAAGTGAGGAACTCAATCGAAATATCGTATGTATGTAGCTGGATCATCCCCTGAAGTACATACCAGGCTACCATATCTATGTAGGAGATTTAGTGTGTAGCATAATTTTAATTTTATTTATATAATAATCGTAACTTACTATAAGTTTTGCAGCAATAATTTCATGTAAACTAGTACTTTCGGTCCAACCTTAAGGCCGGCCTCCAAGCTGGCGGCCCCCTTTGTGGGTAAAGCGGTTAGATGACATTATTGCAATTAAGATTATATAAAAATATTCCCGATGAGCATTGATATAAACAAAAAAGGGAAGATACGGTACGCCTAAGCATTTCATCGTCGAAAAACGGGCTGCGTGCACTACATACACACGAGTCCGCACACAGCAACATTTTTTTCTAAATACGCATGAAGCACGGTAATCAGGTAACAGAGATAGATAAACGCCCTTGACTGCCTAGTGCAAGCGAGACGACTGTGAGTGTATAGTATTACAAAAGGGAATTCCCGACTTCGTCTCCCACCTCCCCTTCTTCGTACTGCGGTACAGTCAACAAACAATCTTACGAAATAAGAAACTTATTTTTTTTTACTTAAAATATTAATTTTACTATAGTAAGAACAAAAAGCTTTTACACTGTAAACATTCCCAAATAATTTAAAATCATTTAAACTGTGAAAGCATACTATAATTTTAATTAGGAATTTTAATAATATTTGCGAGCATCAGTGACTAATCTTAGCATTAATAAAATTGTTGAAGATATAATTTTTTCATAATTTATTAATTATACTGAAATATACAGGGTGGTGCTGTCAATACGACAATAAATTAAAACATGGATTATATTAATTCATAGAAATGGTTTCCTACTTTCAAAAACATCTTATTAATTTGATAAATTCAGGACATTTTATGAAATAATGCAGCCAATGTTATAATATTTCATACAAATGTCATGAAATTATCAAATGAATAAGATGTGTTTGAAAGTGGTATACCATTACTATGAACTAATATAGCCCATGTTTTAATTTATTGTCGTATTGACAGCACCACCCTGTATATTTTGCTTTGTTTTTTTTATATAAAAAGTACGGCAAATGACTCAACACCACCTGATGTTAAGCGGAAAGAAGAGTCTATAATATTATGAGAAGACAGCTAGTGCTAGTCTGGCTGGACCCCAGGAGACGTGGGATTCTCGCTTGGAGCATACAATTTTTTCATCGTTTTCTTTCTTTATTTGTAATTATTACAGCTAGTGCAGTTTAGACACTGGCCGACTCCACCTTGCCGGTCCAAAAGTTGCTTGTTTGTTTTGAAGGAACCTATGTTATAGGAGGGAGGGAACACATGTGCCGGCAAATAATTCCAAGTTTTGGAAGTACGACAAAGAAACAAGGTACTAAATTTATTATTGCGTGATGTTAAGGTGGAGACAGTGAATTGATGACTCCGAAGGCCTGCACGCATGCTCCTGCGTAGGAAGAGGGAAGGTGGGTTATGGTCAAAAAGCTCTTCATCTTCGTGATATAGCCGTTAGAAGGCGCAAAGCGACGCAATGTCTCGATGCAATTGCAGAGGCTAAAGGTTGTTCGTAACTTCCACATCGCCAATGGTACGGGTAGCACGACGCTGCAATCTGTCCAGTGCATCGAGGCGGTACTTGGCGGAGCCATTTCACAATTTCAGCAATATTCCACGCAAGACCAGACCTGAGTTTTGTGAAACAAATATAATTGGTCAGGCGTGAAAAATCGACGCACCTCGTTCAGGACATCGAGCTTCCGTGAGGCTGTTTTGATCACGGTTTCGATGTAGTTCCTTGAATTCAGATCGCAACATATCTCCATACCGAGTATATTAAGTACTAGCAACTACCCGCAGCTCTGCTCGCCTTCCAGAGTGTATCCCATCTGGCCCGGTGACATGGCCCGGCGCCGGGCCACATGGGAAAAAAAAAGTTTTAAATGGCCCGGTGATATATTTACCGGTCCAGATGACACAAATCAAGTGCCATCGTCCCCGGTAAGGGGACAAAAGAGGATACGCCTCGTAATTTGTGAAATACTAACTACAAGCATCTATGAAAGGGATTGAACTTATAGGTAAATCAAACTGCTTAGTATACAATAATCATTTTTTATTGTGAATGACGCGATACCAACTTATGTTTTCAAACTCAACCTGAAATAGACTTCTTATAAGTAGATCTTTTCTAAATCCATTTTAAAAATATACATGTATATATTTGAAGATTTTATTATTTTAAAATGGGTTGGATTCCTAAATTGAAATTTAAATATTTAAAAAAAAAATCCTTCTTGTTATAATAATATTTCTGAATCCTTTGAATAAGTCGCTTGATATTTTGCAGGTTATTGACCCAATAGATAGAGAAATTTTATGTCGTTTACGAAGTAAAAACCTCCCTAAATACGTTATATTTTTGTCTAGATTAGTCCGAATTAAAAACTGTATAATTAATCTAGCGGACTTATTCAATATTCACATTAAACAAAAAAAACTAAATTTTCTCAAAACATACATGGGGGTCCTTCGGGTAGCCCCTCCATGGATGGTTTTCTTTTGGACCACTTTTTTTTTGGAAAGTACTGCCTAATATATTACGATTTTTGCTCTTACACGTTGGGGGTCCCTGTAACCCGTATCATTGATACGGCTGATACGGCGGATTATAAACAATCAACAATATACATTTAAAATGGTCAAAAACCATTTTTTTAATAATAGTAATTCCTAATCAACGAAGAAAAAATGCTATGAACCAAACAAAATTATTAATCAATACTTATTATAACATACAAACAGTGTTCAACATGGTTTTTTTATAAACAATAAAAAAAATCATATAAAATGTTCA
Organism: Nymphula nitidulata; assembly: GCA_947347705.1. Classification (NCBI taxonomy): domain Eukaryota; kingdom Metazoa; phylum Arthropoda; class Insecta; order Lepidoptera; family Crambidae; genus Nymphula; species Nymphula nitidulata. The sequence continues at coordinate 15,304,037 of OX374626.1, read as the reverse complement.
AAAATTTGAACATAATAACAATCTTTTAATCAACGATGCCAAAATGCTATGAATCAAACAAAATTAAGTACTTATAATAACGTACAAACAGTCTCCAATATGATTTTTTTTATACACAATCAACAATATACATTATAAAATGGTCTCTTTACCAAAAACAGAAAAAAATAACTAGCCTCTTATTATAAGTATATCACTATAATAATATTTGAAAAATTTTATTTCATTCATAGCATTTTGGCTTCGTTGATTATTATTATTATAAAAATATTGTTATTACTTATTATGTTCAAATTCAAAAAGATCTACTTAAAAAGTCTATTTCAGGTTGAGTTTTAAGACACAAGTTGATATCGCGTCATTCACAATAAATACTGATTATTGTATACTAAGCAGTTTGATTTATAAGTTCAATCCCTTTCATAAATGCATGAAGTTAGTATTTTACAAATTACGAGGCGTATCCTCTTTCATCTCTGGAAAATCTTTAAATAGCAGGATCGTAAACAAAACCATGACATAAAATGTGTATATATTTTTACTTATTATTTTCTTAATGTGTTTTCTATGCTAACGCTACCAGGTAATGCTACCTTTCGGTAGGACTCGGAACTACTCGGTCGCTCGGGAGTACACGCTATCTCCGTCACTCGCATGCCTATACGTATAATTCTATCCCACTTATGCAGCAATATGGCGATTTTGGCTGGTTTGTTTATTTTAAGTCGATTTGTATTTAAAACTCAAAATTTATATACTTTACGGGTGAAAAGTGAAACTAAGTGACTTTTTTTCTCTCCGTGAGTGGTTTGTACACTTATTAAAAGAACAAGACGGCATTCTAGACAATGTTCAACCACAATTTAAACAAATTACCGGGAGAAAGTGTTCGTTTGAAATTCCAAGCGCAACTAGGACGCACTTTTTGCCAAGTAAGCCCATGGACATAGTTGAGCCGGAACGCGCGCCGAGCGTCGATGCCGTATCTTCCCTTTTTTGTTTATATCAATGCCGATGAGTAACACCGTAACTCAATGCCACTTTTTTCCCCGTATGTATGCAGTACCATGCTACCATATCTATGTAGGAGATGTTTTGCATACTCTTATTTTATTTTTATAATAATCTTAGGGGTACAATAAGTAAAATCTGATATACTTATGGTAGCCTGGTACTTCAGATTGGAAATATACATTTGGATCAAATGAATCAACGGATTGAATTACCTTTCTCTTTTGTATTATTATCGGTTTAGCATTGTCGGTTGAGTTTAATTAGAAACAATTATAAAATAAAAAAAAAGAATTATGCTATTAACACCAGGTTCGTAATATTTGGAAAAACAAAACCTGTAAACATATAGTGCACAGCACTACGGTGGTATGGTTCAGCCCCACCCTACCCCCAGGGGTATGGCTAGGGGTATGGTGGGTCTGTCACGGAATATTGCACACACTTGTGGGATAGCTTTTGACGACCGGGTGGCCGAGTGGACTGTGTACCCCTTGCTGTACAGGCTACTCGGTCAAGAGGTCCCGGGTTCAAGTCCCGGTAGGAGCAAATGTTTGTAAGATGAGTACGAGTTATGGATGTTTATTTAGTATACTTATTTCGAATATTTATATACATATTACTAATCATTATTTCTGCGTAATCTAGTATCCATATACAAGCTACTTTGGGCTAGATAATAGGTGTGAGTGTATGAATATTATTATTAGGTATTATAGGTCTGTTTTTTGTGTGACAAGCCGTCGATTTTGATGAGTGAAAGTGAAACTGTATTCACAAATGGTCAAAATATTGTAATTTGGAACAGTCGCTAGTCGATACAGTGATAACAGTAACAAGAATAGAAGCAGAAGTAAAAAGAATGTCAATAAAAATAGAACATACAAAATAAACATAAAAAAGTAAATAGGACATAAAACCGATCTTCTTGGGCTTCTAAAAGCTACGCTAAGTATCTCCTCGATGCACTGGACAGATTACAGCTGAGCTTCCACAATATTGTCGAGACATTGCGGTGCTTAGCGCATTCTATCGGCTACATCATGGAGAGTACTCTGAAGAGCTTTTTGACCTAAAGGTGGTTTTCCACCAGAGGGGCGAGACGAGACGAGGCGAGACGAGATTTAAAATTTGTATGGCAAATTTTCAATCCTCGCCTCGCGCATCTTTGGTGGAAATAGTCAGTATTGACGAGGATGTGCGAGGCGTGAATTGAAATATTTGTTTGTGTAAAAATGAACCATATTGCTTCCGATATAGAGTATAAATTTTAAATGTAAAATTTGATATGATTTCGAACCCTAGGCGATTTTCCACCAGAGGGGCGAGACGAGACGACGCGAGACGATAATTGAAATTTGTTGCAGAGTTAATTTATACTATATATCGCAAGCAATACGGTTCATTTTTACACAAACAAATATTTCAATCCTCGCCTCGCGTATCTTTGGTGGAAATAGTCAGGATTGACGAGGATGTGCGAGACGTGAGTTGAAATATTTGTTTGTGTGAAAATGCACCGTATAGCTTCAGATATACAGTATAAATTACTCTGCAACAGAAACACGCTTCTCGCGATAGGTTTATTGTTGTGCGATTTCAATCCTCATCTGGCCACTCTGGTGGAAAATCATAGCTCGCGCGGGCAATTTTTAGTGGAAAAGGGTCAGTGTGATTTCAATTCTCGTCTCGCCTCGCCTCGTCTCGCCCCTCTGGTGGAAAACCACCTTCACTCCCACCTTTCCCCTTCGTACTTACTATCTCCACCCCGACATCACGCACAAAGAAATTATATACCTAACTCGTTTCTTTGTCGTACTTTTTCCAGATTTTTTTGTACGCACATGTGTTCCCATGTGTACTTTATAATGTAATTTTTTAAAAAAAGGCGTGAAATGGTACATTTTTTGCCGGCAAGGTGGAAGCGGTTAGAATAATGTGTATGTGGCAGCTAGACTGTCATAATAATACTCTTTTTTTCTAACGAATTTATTATTTGACGACCGCCTGGCCGAGTGGTCTGTACCCCAGGCTTCTCGGTCAAGAGGTCCCGGGTTCGTTTCCCGGTAGGAACAAATTATTACCATTATTTCTCCGTTATCTAGTATCCTTAACACAAGCTCTTAATGATGCTTACTTTGGGCTAGATAATAGATGTGAGTGTATAAATATTATTATTATTATTTGCAGCTGGTGGAGCACCGACACCGGTAGAGCCAAAACCATGTAAGACTGACCTATTGTTATATTTATTAGTACGAGACTGAATGGAACGAATCATTCCCTCTGCGTCGACTCTCTTTACGTCGAGTCTCGCTACGGCGACTCTCGCTGCGTCGCCTCCGCACCGGAGTTCATTCGGTCTCGGAAAAGAATAGAAACTGAAACTCGGGAGTTTGGCTTGACTTTTCCATAGCTGCACCTCTGAATTCTGAATTCTCGTCAACCTTATTTTATCATTCCTACTATTATTGATGAATGCTACTTTTTCAATTGATGATTCAGCTTGATCTGCGCTAAATATTTTCGAGGCTATTTACTACGTCGAAAACTATTATGCATAAATGAAACAATAATAATAATTTCCAATGAATGCTACTTTAGAATATTAAATGTATTTTAATGTATTGGACAAACCATTGAGTTTTTTACTTTGCAGAAAAATAATCTTATTAACTAATTTACAGCTTGAAGGAAAATCTTTGTCCCGTGAATATAAAAATATTTAATAAAATTTATTTTTACCAAAAATATACATAAATTAGTTAATAAATTGAAATTGGGCTTAATTACAAAAAAGACTCCCTAAATCTAAAAGGTGCAGTCAGAGACACAGTGATAATATGCAGATCTTAAGTTGCCTATTCTTAATTTTTGATTTTAACATTATTATAAATGTTTGAAAAATTACTTAGTAATTAAAATGTAAAACTAGAAAAAACATTCCAATCCATCCATCCATTCCAACATTGACCATTTCCATTCCATCTACTTATTCCATTTCGATATTGTAGGGTGGACGTTAGCTCATAAACGCTAATACAGGTAGAATAGAAGAATTTCACAGGGATATCCCAAGTCCTGGGTGGCTCAATTGGTTAGAGTAGTCGCCCGGATTGCGAAAGGTCGCGGGTTCGATTCCCGCCTCAGGATGTAGAATTTTTCTAATTTTATATTTTAATTACTAACAAATTGTAATATTTACACGGCCTGTTTGTATGAAACAGCTATTTTTTTTCGTGATTTCAAATTTATTTTTCAACAAATCGTGTTTAACGTGACGAGCACTGCCACCTGCATTCGTTTCCGAGAGCGTCCCCCTAACATCCTGTAACTTATCATTAATCTGTAAAGTACCTAAATATCAGACACATAAGGTTGTATTTTGCTTTGACCGGGGCGAGGTGGTAAGGGGCGAAGGGTTTAGTTCAATAATTTGACTTCAAATATTGTAGCAGAAGGATGTGACGGAGACCTAAACGCAGAGTTCAGAGATTGCACAGGATGTCAACCATCTTGTGACAATCGCAGCCCGATTTGTGCAGCAGTTTGTGGACCCCCCGGCTGTCAATGTAAATCAGGATATGTGCTTTCAAATGGAAAATGCATCCTACCAAAACAATGTCCAGGTAATTACCGTGACATTTTTTACTCAATTCTGTAGTATGTAAGGAAGTTCACACAACTTGAAATAAAATAAGGGATCTGTATCAAAGCCATTACAGTTTCCTAACATGATTTATTTATTTGATAAGTATTTGTTTAGACTGCAAAATTCGCCAGTTTGGTAAAACTAAAAAATATATGTATAGATAGCAGTGGCGAAGGGTGAATAATACCAAAAGGGAAGCCGGAACAAAATCACACAGTCAAATTAGCAGTAGGTACCCTACCTATGTTCTAATTAAGAGACAAAATCACGACCTCGTTTAGTTGAAAACTAACCAATAGAAATCTTAATATATTAGAAAAACCGATACTAGCTTTTTTAGGTAGGTACACCTTCATAATTTTTTACTTTCAAAACCTATAATATCCAATATTAATATAGGTACTTATATAGGTATATGACCAGCAACCAACTTACTAAACTTACACTAACAGAGAATTTTAAAAAATCTGATGTAACCTAAATCAACCTGAAATATCAAAACAAACAATAGTTTTACCTGAAACCGAATCAAAACCTACCTTATATCACTGGTAACATTTTTTCACACAATATTAAATAATTACTTATTTGTGCACCATTTTAAAACAACAACAAAACACAAAAAATCTTTGTTTTTGCTTTTATCTTTGCGCAACTCGAACGAAAATAAATAGAAAATTTTATTTGTGAATGGCATTACAAGCTGGCAAAATTTAAAATGTCTCGGTCGAAAGCACGCCAGTGGATGGACGCTTACTTTCTACTTGATAGAATAATAACTCAAGCAATAATATTACCTCACTGTCTGTCCTAGTCACACTCACGGAATCTTGGGATGCTTTCCCTATCATAACTCGACAGCGACCGGCTTATATCGGCCTTTGATACGGAGTGTGAGAAAATGACGGCGCTTGAAAAAAATATATGCGTAAGAAAGAGATAGCCACGCCAGTAAGTATAGGCATAATAACCCGAAAAATTACGGCTTGCTCATTGCGAATGATCGCAACGCACGTAAATTGGAACTGCAATGACGACTCTTTGTGTGATATTGCTAAAAGAATTAGGTAGGCGCTTAGATAGGTGTTTAGGAATTGTTAATTTTTGAAGTTAAATACTAAGTTATTATTATTGTAATAACATATTTAATAGTAACACGGTATGCCGAACAAACGTCGAAGTTGTTATTAGTTGAGTATTATTTCAAAAGGGAAGCCGACAGGAATCGTGTTATAGGGACCCCTCGCCACTGATGGATAGTATTATCAACGTAGCGACTTAAATATTACTTACTTGAATTGAATACCTACCTAGCTTACAAGGTTTCATTCCGTCAAGCATCAGATTCCAGACACAATTGATTTTTCAACTGTCATAGACCTCCTGTAGTACAACGTCGCTTTACAAATTACTGATCCAGTACCTACTCATAAAACAATAATGCTCTAATTTTGTGTGCATGAATTTATTTTCTTACAAAACATTAGAAAGCACATATATATTATATCACTTAATTAACTTATTGATTCACTTAATTAACAAATATTTCTAAGCGCCATATTAGATAACGAACACAGAAAAAAAATCTAGTAGGTAAATGCAAATTGAACTTTACAAATGCGAATTAATTAGATACAGTAAATGTAATTTATGAAAAACGATTGCAGTTAATTCTGAATTAGAACAAATTAATGCCTTTATACGTAGAACCCATCATTTTATACGTAAAATGTGATCTGCATGGCGATTTATTTTTAATTGGAGTTCAATTTATTAAAACATTTTAGCTAAAGGATGCAATGGAGACCCAAACGCAGAGTTCAGAGATTGCACAGGATGTCAACCATCTTGTGTGAATCCCAACCCAATTTGTCCCGCAGTTTGTGGACCCCCCGGCTGTCAATGTAAATCGGGATATCTGCTTTCAAACGGAAAATGCCTTCTACCAGAACAATGTCCAGGTAATACATTGTCTTTTATACTCGAATAACACCCGCTCGCGGCTTCGCTTCGGGACATACAGAAATCAAATGACATTTTTTTTCAGAAACAATTATTAAAATCGTTCAATCGATATCAATTAATTATTCAAACTCCTAAACAAAGCAAAAAGTGCTCCGTAAAACCACGTAAAGCTCACCAACTCTCTGGGATGAGAGTATATTTTTTGCTGAAGCTGTTTCACGCTTCGCCAACGTATAATGTGGGACCGGCCTACCGGATAACAAAAATAACTATTGTAGTTAAAAGCATTCGGAATAATCATAATTTTCATACCATAACTATGACGACACAGACTAGTCATCATCCCACACTTCTCATCTGCTTTGCTTAAAAATGTATTTTTCGAGTCAAAATCCATGTGTCAAATCTGCTATTCGCCTTGACTCCTGTTATTCAAGCTGTCTTTTGGTCAACTTAGATTTTAAGTCAAATTTTTCCAAGTCTCAGCCCTTGATCAAGAGACTCGCCGAGTCACATACATGTGCGACCTGACCCCATTAATTATATTCTTTGGGTGTACACTAACCACATAGCCCTGGACTCAGTTCCACTGGTAAATCATCAGGCCAACCCCAGACAGTATATTAACACCAAGGTATGTAACCCTTGACCCAGATACATACATCATCAGGCCGCCCCAATACAGTTTATTAAAACCAAGGTGTGTAGCCCTTGACCAGGTTCCACTGTTATATCATTAGGGAACCCGAGCGAGTGATCTCGTGCGTGTTCCCTGACCACCCCTGTTGAATTCTTGCCTGTTTGGTGGATAGTGAAATTTTAAGCCACTAATTTTTCCCACGCATCATCGTGTTTATGACGGCGATGGCAACACCGGAGCGGACTTACTTACGAACCTGTCGTCGCGAGCGCATGATACAAAACGTTTTTGTAATCTTGCTATGACAAATTTTTGACCAGGACGTTCCGTCCGGAGCCGTCAAAAGTTGCTTCCAAAGTAGTCAGTGCCGTGTACTAACTATAAATATAGAAAATTTTCCCAAAGTTGGTGAAATTTACCTAACATCAGCCTGCTACAACGCCGTGCGTGCCAAAAGCAATAGCTCAATTTTATCAACTAGAGAAAAAATTTAATCAAATGAATGATTTAGCAAAAGGTTGCAAGTCATTTATCAGAGAGTATTGTTTACTAGGTCATATGCAATTAGACCCATCGACGATAGCCGGTAATAGGACTCACATTGATTACTACATGGCACATCATTGTGTGCGCCGCGCCGATTCGACAAATACATCATTAAGAGTTGTTTACAATGCATCGGGATAGACATCAAGTGGTTAAAGTCTTAATGGCCTCATGTTTCGAGGCCCAAATTTGCAGCAAGTACTTCTAGTGTTTATCATCAGGTGGAGGCAATATCCTCATACATTCACGGCAGATATCGAAAAAATATATCACCAAATTTTTATCTACACAGAAGTCCAGAAGTATCAAAAAATAGTCTGGCGATACTCACCAACAGAGACACTAAAATACTACCAACTTAAGACCGTTACCCATGGTACAAAAGCCGCTTTCTGCTGCTGCCGATGTACTAAGTGGCCACTACACAGTTGAATCTGCGAGACAACTAAAGACAGAGCTCATTACACTTCTTCAATCGGGAGGGTTAATTCTTCGAAAGTGGGCATCTAACGAACCTTCTTTAGAAGATAACCAAAGCTCGACGACAGGACTAGCCCACAACTTTGACTTCCGTTATCAGGGATCTACTAAAACCTTGGGGCTGTCCTGGAACTCTAAAGATGACGTGTTCAAAATCAAAAGCAAAAGGATGTAATGGAGACCCAATGTAGAGTTCAGAGGTTCCACAGGATGTCAACCATCTTGTGAGAATTCTACCCCATTTTGTTCCGCAGTTTGTGAACCCCCCGGCTGTCAATGTAAATCGAGATATGTGCTTTCAAACTGAAAATGCAAACTGAAAATAGTAATAATTGTATATTAATATAATTATACATTTCTTTTCATTGCTTTGAGTTTGGTAGAATAAAGAGTTAATAATTTTGATTTATATCAAAAACAGTAGTAAAAAAAGTGCAGATCTTTCTAAACCGATTGTACTTACCTTGTAATTGGAGGCTTGCCGTCAATAAGTGTATTGTAATAATAATAATTGACTTTGACTTTGACTTCAAACATTGCAGCAGAGCCCGGATGTAACGGTGATCCAAATGCAGTAGACAAGACATGCCCGAACCCATGTCCAGCAACTTGTGACGACCCCACACCGACCGGACCCTGTCACAGGCTGTGCTTAGCAAGGGGTTGCGAATGTAAAAAGGGATACGTACTATCGTCTGACGGAAAATGCATACTGCTTCAGAATTGTCCAGGTAAATATTCCGTCAATATTATTATGATCTGCATCACAGCGAATTATATTATAATTTGAGTTCAACTCATTAATACATTTTAGCAAAAGAATGTAATGGTAACCCACCGCAAAGTTCAGAGGTTCCACAGAATATCAACCATCTTGTGAGAATCCTGCCCCATTTTGTTCCGTAGTTTGTGGACCCCCGGACTGTCAATGTAAATCGGGATTTGTGCTTTCAAACGGAATATTCTGATAATAGTAGTACCTAATTTTATATTACTATAATTATACATTTCTTTTAATTGCTTTGAGTTTGGTGGAATAAAGAGTTTATAATTTTGATTTATATCAAAAATATAAGTAAAATTAGTGCAGATCTTTCTAAACCGGTTGAACTTAACATGTAATTGGAGGCTTGCCTTCAATAAGTGTATTGTAATAATAATAATTGACTTTGACTTTGACATTGCAGCAGGGCCCGGATGTAACGGTGATCTGAACGCAATAAACAAGACCTGCCCGAACCCATGTCCAGTAACTTGTAACAATCCCAGACCGACCGTGCCCTGTCCCAGGCTGTGTTTACTAAATACTGCATACTGCCTAAGAACTGTATGCAGCATGCAAGCAAGCATGCAGCATGCAAGCAAACATGCAGCATGCAAGGTTTCTGTCACGGCTCCGGCGCTGCGGGGCCCCAGCGGTCCCACGCGACCTAATCGTCGCAGATGGTTTTCGCCCACTGCCACGGCTGAGACTGGCCTTCAAAACCACCTCCTCAGCTCGCGGGAGCTCGCGGGCCGCCTCGCCCCTCCGGGCCTACGCGAGCTTGAATTACACTTTAGGGGTAGGGCAGTCAAGACTACGTGGAGTCGGTTTTGCAGCGATTCGTTTCTGACACTAATGTAGCACAATCTTCAGAATCTACCCTTGATCGCAAACATTTTTATGTCACAATATTATTATGCATATCAGCGGATGGCATAATTCATTAGAAATAGTATGCCAAGTGAAATTATACCGAGTAATCGTCGCACTAAATAAGTGTTATGCGTAATGAAATTTTGCTAAATGAAATTATGCCCAGTGAATATCTGCCATCTTAAAAGTATGCCATTGGGAATTCGGACAAATAAACATTCGACCAAAAGATAATTATACTAAATGATTTTTATGCATTGAACATATTCGTTTTAAGAAAGTTATGCCAAGTGTGTTTTGCCAACTAAAATTCGGAACAACAAAATTCTGCCAGACAGAAGAAACCCATATCAAAAATATTAGTAAAATTAGTGCGGATCTTTCTAAACCGATTGAACTTAACGTGTAATTGGAGGCTTGCCTTGATTATGTGTATTGTAATAATAATAATTGACTTTGACTTTGACTTCGAACATTGCAGCAGGGCCCGGATGTAACGGTGATCCAAACGCAATAGACAAGACATGCCCGGACCCATGTCCAGTAACTTGTAATAATCCCAGACCGACCGTGCCCTGTCCCAGGCTGTGTTTACTAAATGGTTGCGAATGTAAAAAGGGATATGTGCTATCGTCTGACGACGGAAAATGTATACTGCCTAAAAACTGTCCAGGTAAATATTCCGTCAATAATAATATGATCTACATCACAGCGAATTATAATAAAATTTGAGTTCAACTCATTAAAACATTTTAGCAAAAGGATGTAATGGAGACTCAACGCAGAGTTCAGAGGCTCTGCAGGATGTCAACCATCTTGTGAGAATCCTACCACATTTTGTTCCGCAGTTTGTGGACACCCGGGTTGTTAATGTAAAACGGGATTTGTGCTTTCAAACGGAAAATGAAATCTTTTTCCATCAATAGGAAAATTATTATATTCTGATAATAGTAGTAATTGTATATTACTATAATTATACATTTCTTTTAATTGCTTTGAGTTTGGTGGAATAAAGAGTTTTTTATTTTGATTTATATCAAAAGCAGTAGTAAAAAAGTGCAGATCTTTCTAAACCGATTGTACTTAACGTGTTATTGGAGGCTTGCTTTCAAAAAGTGTATTGTAATAATAATGATTGACTTTGCTTCGAATATTGCAGCACGGCTCGGGTGTAACGGTGATCCAAACGCAATAGACAAGACATGCCCAAACCCATGTCCGGCAACTTGTGACGATCCCACACCGACCGGACGCTGTCACAGGCTGTGTTTAGCAAGGGGTTGCGAATGTAAAAAGGGATATGTGCTATCGTCTGAGGGAAAATGCATACTGCCTCAGAACTGTCCAGGTAAATATTCCGTCAATATTATTATGATCTGCGTCACAGCGAGTTATATTATAATTTGAGTTCAACTCATAAAAACATTTTATCAAAAGGATATAATGTAGACCCAACACAGAGTTCAGAGGTACAGCAGGATATCAACCATCTTGTGAGAATCCTACCCCATTTTGTTCCGCCGTTTGTGGACCGCTGGACTGTCGATGTAAATCGAGAGTTGTGCATTCAAACGGAAAATGAAATCTTTTCCCACCCATAGGAAAATTATTATATTCTGATAATAGTAGTCATTTTATATTACTATAATTAAACATTTCTTTTAATTGCTTTGAGTTTGGTGGAATAAACAGTTTATAATTTTGATTTATATCAAAAGGGTTCTATTGTCGCAAAATTGTTTATGTTATAATTTTATTGTGCATAACAGCGAAAAGCATAAACTGCATTTGGCAGAAAATCATTTGGCAGACACTCTTTAATCATACATTCAAAACCCATAATTTTATAAGTCAGAATCATCTTTAGGCTTATTTTAATATTCTTAATAATTAAGAAGCAAAACTATCATATCGCAGAAAGTTTATACTCAGAATCATCTTTATGCATAAATTTGATATCCATAATATTAAGAGGCAGAACCATCATATCGCAGAAAGTCAATATTCAGAAGCAATACTAGCATCCACCATAAACGCATGCAGTATGCAAGCAACAGTCAGCATGCAAACAACAGGCAGCAAGCAAGCAAGCAGCATGCAAACATGCAGCATGCAAGGTTTCTGTCACGGCTCCGGCGCTGCGGGGCCCCGGTAGTCCCACGCGACCTAATCGTCGCAGATGGTTTTCGCCCACCGCCGCGGCTGAGGCTGGCCTTCAAAAACACATGCTCCCCAGATCGCGGGCCGCCTCGCCCCTCCGCGCCTAAGCGGGCTTGAATTACACTCTAGGGGTAGGGCAGACAAGACTACGTGGAGTCGGTTTTGCAGCGATTCGTTTCTGTCACTAATGTAGCACAATCTTCAGAATCTACCCTTGATCGCAAACATTTTTATGTCACAATATTATTATGCATATCAGCGGATGGCATAATTCATTAGAAATAGTATGCCAAGTGAAATTATACCGAGTAATCGTCGCACTAAATAAGTGTTATGCGTAATGAAATTTTGCTAAATGAAATTATGCCCAGTGAATATCTGCCATCTTAAAAGTATGCCATTGGGAATTCGGACAAATAAACATTCGACCAAAAGATAATTATACTAAATGATTTTTATGCATTGAACATATTCGTTTTAAGAAAGTTATGCCAAGTGTGTTTTGCCAAATAAAATTCGGAACAACAAAATTCTGCCAGATAGAAGAAACCCATATCAAAAATATTAGTAAAATTAGTGCAGATCTTTCTAAACCGATTGAACTTAACGTGTAATTGGAGGCTTGCCTTCATTATGTATATTGTAATAATAATAATTGACTTTGACTTTGATTTCGAACATTGCAGCAGGGCCCGGATGTAACGGTGATCCAAACGCAATAGACAAGACATGCCCGGACCCATGTCCAGTAACTTGTAATAATCCCAGACCGACCGTGCCCTGTCCCAGGCTGTGTTTACTAAATGGTTGCGAATGTAAAAAGGGATATGTGCTATCGTCTGACGACGGAAAATGTATACTGCCTAAAAACTGTCCAGGTAAATATTCCGTCAATAATAATATGATCTACATCACAGCGAATTATAATAAAATTTGAGTTCAACTCATTAAAACATTTTAGCAAAAGGATGTAATGGATACTCAACGCAGAGTTCAGAGGCTCTGCAGGATGTCAACCATTTTTTTTTTATACAACTGGATGACAAACAAGCTGACAGCCCACCTGATGGAAAGCGGTAACCGCCGCCTATAGACACCTGCAATAACAAGCAAAAATCACTTCATATTGCAGGTGCGTTGTCATCCTGGGGACTAAGACGAAATGCCGCCCATGCCCAGTAATTACACTGGCTACCTTTCCCTTCAATCCGAAACACAGCGAACTGTTTCACGGCTGAAATAAGAAAGGCGGTGGTACCTACCCAGACGACCCTGCATACGGGCCTACCACCTAGTAGGTGTTGTGAGAATCCTACCTACCACATTTTGTTCCGCAGTTTGTGGACACCCGGGTTGTTAATGTAAATCGGGATTTGTGCTTTCAAACGGAAAATGAAATGTTTTCCCATCAATAGGAAAATTATTATATTCTGATAATAGTAGTAATTGTATATTAATATAAATATACATTTCTTTTTTCTATTACTTTAATTATAATTGCTTTGAGTTTGGTGGAATAAAGAGTTTATTATTTTGATTTATATCAAAAGTAGTAGTAAAAAAAGTGCAGATCTTTCTAAACCGATTGTACTTCACGTGTTATTGGAGGCTTGCCTTCAAAAAGTGTATTGTAATAATAATAATTGACTTTGCTTCGAATATTGCAGCACGGCTCGGATGTAACGGTGATCCAAACGCAATAGACAAGACATGCCCAAACCCATGTCCGGCAACTTGTGACGATCCCACACCGACCGGACCCTGTCACAGGCTGTGTTTAGCAAGGGGTTGCGAATGTAAAAAGGGATATGTGCTATCGTCTGAGGGAAAATGCATACTGCCTCAGAACTGTCCAGGTAAATATTCCGTTAATATTATTATGATCGGCATCACAGCGAGTTATATTATAATTTGAGTTCAACTCATTAAAACATTCTAGCAAAAGGATGTAATGTAGACCCAACACAAAGTTCAGAGGTACAGCAGGATATCAACCATCTTGTGAGAATCCTACCCCATTTTGTTCCGCCGTTTGTGGACCGCTGGGCTGTCGATGTAAATCGAGAGTTGTGTTTTTAAACAGAAAATGAAATCTTTTCCCACCCATAGGAAAATTATTATATTCTGATAATAGTAGTCATTGTATATTACTATAATTATACATTTCTTTTAATTATACTTAATTTTTGATTTTTATCATTATTATAAATGTTTGAAAAATTACTTAGTAATTAACTAGTAAACTAGAAAAATTACTTAGTAAACTAGAAAAATTTCACGTCCTGAGGCAGGAATCGAACCCGCGACCTTTCGCAATCCGGGCGACTGCTCTGACCACTGAGCCACCCAGGACTTGGGATATCCCTGTATTTCTTTTAATTGTTTTGAGTTTGGTGGAATAAACAGTTTATAATTTTGATTTATATCAAAAGGGTCCACCTATTGTCGCAAAATTTTTTATGTTATAATTTTATTATGCATAATAGCGAAAAGCATAAACTGCATTTGGCAGAAAATCATTTGGCACACACTCTTTAATCATACATTCAAAACCCATAATTTTATAAGTCAGAATCATCTTTAGGCTTATATTTAATATCCATAATAATTAAGAGGCAAAACTATCATATCGCAGAAAGTTTATATTCAGAATCATCTCTATGCATAAATTTGATATCCATAATATTAAGAAGCAGAACCATCATATCGCAGAAAGTCAATATTCAGAAGCAATACTAGCATCCACCATAAACGCATGCAGTATGCAAGCAACAGTCAGCATGCAAACAACAGGCAGCAAGAAAGCAGCATGCAAGCAAGCATGCAGCATGCAAGGTTTCTGTCACGGCTCCAGCGCTGCGGGGCCCCAGCGGTCCCACGCGACCTTATCGTCGCAGATGGTTTTCGCCTATCGCCGCGGCTGAGGCTGGCCTTCAAAACCACCTACTCCTCAGCTCGCGGGCCGCCTCGCCCTTCCGCGCCTACGCGCGGGCTTGAATTACACTCTAGGGGTAGGGCAGACAAGACTACGTGGAGTCGGTTTTGCAGCGATTCGTTTCTGTCACTAATGTAGCACAATCTTCAGAATCTACCCTTGATCGCATACATTTTTATGTCACAATATTATTATGCATATCAGCGGATGGCATAATTTATTACAAATAGTATGCCAAGTGAAATTATACTGAGTAATCGTCGCACTAAATAAGTGTTATACGTAATGAAATTTTGCTAAATTAAATTATGCCTAGTGAAAATCTGCCATCTTAAAAGTATGCCATTGGGAATTCGGACAAATAAACATTCGACCAAAAGATAATTATACTAAATGATTTTTATGCATTGAACATATTCGTTTTAAGAAAGTTATGCCAAGTGTGTTTTGCCAAATAAAATTCGGAACAACAAAATTCTGCCAGATAGAAGAAACCCATATCAAAAATATTAGTAAAATTAGTGCAGATCTTTCCAAACCGATTGAACTTAACGTGTAATTGGAGGCTTGCCATCAATAAGTGTATTGTAATAATAATTACTGACTTTGACTTCGAACATTGCAGCAGGGCCCGGATGTAACGGTGATCCAAACGCAATAGACAAGACATGCCCGGACCCATGTCCAGTAACTTGTAACAATCCCAGACCGACCGTGCCCTGTCCCAGGCTGTGTGTACTTAATGGTTGCGAATGTAGAAAGGGATATGTGCTATCGTCTGACGACGGAAAATGCATACTGCCTAAGAACTGTCCAGGTAACTATTCCGTCAATATTATTATGATCTGCATCACAGCGAATTATATTAAAATTTAACTCAACTCATTAATCAACTCATTAAAACATTTTAGCAAAAGAATGTAATGGAGACTCAACGCAGAGTGCAGAGGTTCCACAGGATGTCAACCATCTTGTGAGATTCCTACCCCATTTTGTTCCGCAGTTTGTGGACACCCGGGCTATTTAATGTAAATCGGGATTTGTGCTTTCAAACGGAAAATGAAATCTTTTCCCATCAATAGGAAAATTATTTCCGCTCAAACGTCCGTGTTTTAAAAACAGAGAGGGTCATACGTCCGGGGTTGAGAAGGAGATTCTCCTTCAACTCCTGCGCAACTCTCGCGGCGCAGAAAAAAAAACCAAACATCGGAAAAATACGCAAAAAATACTGTCGTCAAGCTAATTAAATAACAATTCCAATGATATAACAACATTATATACATATCTAATAGATATATTCTTTAAATTGGGTGTAAACTTTCCTTAATGAAAAACATTATCTCCATTTTCCATCTTGATAGCTTATTCTACATCGTTGGTATGACTCCTTATCCTTTATTTTATAGTTAATGTGTAGTTAATTTAACTAGCTTTCTATTCATACCACATTTGTGTATGCTAACATCTACAGAAAAAATAAAAAAAAATTTTTGTGATCTCGGTAACTTTAGTTACCAAGGACGGTTGAGGTAGAAAGTAGGTTGCGCGGCCTCCTTTTATTGCTTATAACTCTTTAACCAAGTAACGGAAAAAAAACAAAAAATACTGTCGTCAACCTGATTAAATAACGATTCTAATGATGTACTAACATGTTAAACATAACTAGTATTAGATTCTTTAAATTCAAAAACTAAACTCCGCATTTACCGCGGCGGCAGAAATTTTCGTCAATTTTCGTCCAACCTCCCGTGTTAGAAGCTTATTCTACATCGTCGGTATGAATCCTTATCCTTTATTTTATATTTATTGTGTAGGTAATTTAACTAGCTTTCTATTAATACCACATTTGTATATGCTAACATCTCCAGGAAAAATGATAAAAATCTTGGTAACTTTAGTTACCAAGGGCAGGTGGGGTAGAAAGTAGGTCGCGCGGCCTCATATTATTTGTTGGATTGAGAAATTATAAAGTTATTTTTACAAAATAAAAATTATACGGGCTTTATTATTAAATAAACAACGTTATTTAGTATAAATTTTATGTATCTAGCAAATATAATAGTAATAATAACTCAACAAAGCCGTCGTTCATAGCCGCGTCAGCGGGTCTGACTTCGGACATTTTTAGAATAAAAACTATTGAAATGGCGAAAAAAGTATGTTATATTGACTTAAAGCCTGTTTAACGACGAATATTTTGATATATAATCAAGAGCATAAACAATACTTACAGAATTATAACAGAATAAAAATCGGCACAGATGACGCGCAAAAAGCAAAAGTTGTCACAGGTAATGAATCTGAACTTTTTTTTTTGTTTCTTATTTCGCTGTGGGAAAACCATAAATAGGAAAAGGCAAGGGGATTATTGTAGTGTACAGCTCGTTTAGTGCCGATTCTGTAGGTCTTTGTTTCATGGCTGTACGATGTTTTTAAAATTTATGAAAATGTAAAACGTCCGGGTATGTCGAGCCCATACAAAATGTTCGTGCGGCGGAGAACAAATGTTACCAAGGACATTAAGAGCCTTTTTTCGCGGGGAATAAAGTTACCAGGGACAATCGACCGGATTCTGATAATAGTAGTAATTGTATATTATTATAATTATATTTTTCTTTTAATTGCTTTGAGTTTGGTGGAATAAAGAGTTTATTATTTTGATTTATATCAAAAGTAGTAGTAAAAAAAGTGCAGATCTTTCTAAACCGATTGTACTTAACGTGTAATTGGAGGCTTGCCATCAAAAAGTGTAATAATAATAACTGACTTTGCTTCAAATATTGCAGCACGGCTCGGATGTAACGGTGATCCAAACGCAATAGACAAGACTTGCCCGAACCCATGTCCGGCAACTTGTGACGATCCCACACCGACCGGACCCTGTCACAGGCTGTGTTTAGCAAGGGGTTGCGAATGTAAAAAGGGATATGTGCTATCGTCTGAGGGAAAATGCATACTGCCTCAGAACTGTCCAGGTAAATATTCTGTCACTATTATTATCATCTGCATCACAGCGAGTTATATTATAATTTGAGTTCAACTCATTAAAACATTCTAGAAAAAGGATGTAATGTAGACCCAACACAGAGTTCAGAGGTACAGCAGGATATCAACCATCTTGTGAGAATCCTACCCCATTTGGTTCCGCCGTTTGTGGACCGCTGGGCTGTCGATGTAAATCGAGAGTTGTGCTTTCAAACGGAAAATGAAATCTTTTCCCACCCATAGGAAAATTATTATATTCTGATAATAGTAGTCATTGTATATTACTATAATTATACATTTCTTTTAATTGCTTTGTGTTTGGTGGAATAAAGAGTTTATTATTTTGATTTATATCAAACGTAATAGTAAAAAAAGTGCAGATCTTTCTAAACTGATTGAACTTAAAGAGTAATTGGAGGCTTGCCTTCAATAAGTATATTGTAATAACAATAATTGACTTTGACTTCGAACATTGTAGCAGGGCCCGGATGTAACGGTGATCCAAACGCAATAGACAAGACCTGCCCGAACCCATGTCCAGTAACTTGTAACAATCCCAGACCGACCGTGCCCTGTCCCAGGCTGTGTGTACTTAATGGTTGCGAATGTAGAAAGGGATATGTGCTATCGTCTGACGACGGAAAATGCATACTGCCTAAGAACTGTCCAGGTAAATATTCCGTCAATAATATTATGACCTGCATCACAGCCAATATATTATAATTTGAGTTCAACTCTTTAAAAAATTTTAGCAAAAGGATGTAATGGAGACCCAACGCAGAGTTCTGAGGTTCCACAGGATGTCAACCATCTTGTGAGAATCCTACTCCATTTTGTTCCGCAGTTTGTGTACACCCATGCTGTCAATGTAAATGAGGATTTGTGCTTTCAAACGGAAAATGAAAACTTTTCCCATCAATAGGAAAATTATTATATTCTGATAATAGTAGTAATTGTATATTACTATAATTATACATTTTTTATAGATGTACCTACTTAATTATTTTACTACTGCATTTCCAACAGTTTCAAAATGCGGTAAAAATGAAGTGTACTCTGACAAGAAAATAGTCTGCCCTCCTCAGAGCTGTGAGAGCATATACACCACGTATTTGTGCGCTAACGGCGAGCCTGAACCAGGGTGCAATTGCATCAACGGCTACTTGAGGGATGCCAACAACGTTTGCATCCCCAGCGACCAATGCGATATACGTGAGTATAACAACAAATTTTTCTTTTTATTGTTTCTGGAAATAGTTTAGTATCAACTCCAAAGAATGCTTTTAAATTAGATAAGTACTGAAACATTTTATTTTGGTAAAGTCGGTTTTTAATTTAGAAAACAAAATAGATATAAATTTCCAAGGTCTCACGGGTTAGGTCTTGCGCTCCCTTGTTCCCTAAGAAATAAGGAGAGAAATGAAACACAAGAACCGTGCAGTTAAACAATTATATTTAAAGAGCAGAGCTGGGTTCGAAAAGGTTCTATCTCACTCAGTAGCACTGTACTTCCCTGAAGAATGTTGGTGAGCCATCCAGTAAGCCAGTCTGATGCTGATGGTGAAGAGCTGTCCAGTAAACCGGTCTGATGCTGCTCGCTGTAGGTCCGGTGTCAGTACGCGTAAGCAACACAGTCAACTGATGGTATCTGCCAATTTCCCAAACAGGACTTTGGACCCTTTTTTTTACCAGGAGAAATCCATTGACGGACCATACCACTGCTGGCGAAGCAGTGGGCGTGTTCGGGACTCGCCCAGCGTCTAAATTGACCCTGGGAATACCCGCTTAAACTCCTGGATAACTTCCGTGCCTTTCGCGTAGGCGGTTTGGGGTCTACGAAGCAAATTCACCAAACCACCCCCAGAAAACCTCCGGCCTTACGGCCCGGCTTCGCGCCGATGGAGATTGCCCAGAGTTACCATGGGCAATCTCAGACATGGCGGCCTTTGTATTGCGCGCGTGGGAGCGCGCGCGGCCGCACCTAGGGCGCAGGCAGACGGGCGATTGCCGACAGCCTTCTCGCGCCCACCCGTCTACGCCGGAGAGGGGCGGCTAGAGGATCCTCCTCCCGTGCCCTCTCCGCTGCCTCCTTCTGCGTGAGAACACTCTCGCAGAAGGAGACGACAGCCTCCCATACCCTCTCACTGTCAATCATGGTTCGTACCATTGCTGACAATGAAAGGGGACCGCCACCGAGCACTGCACGTAGCTCGTGCCGCTCGTGTCGCCAGGCCGGGACCTCCAGCAGAGTGTGCTCGGCGGTGTCGTCGGGAGAGTCGCAGTGGGGACTTTGGACCCTGGAACGCGCCGTCAAGGAAGACGATAATCACTGGTCCGACTGCTTTTGTGTCTCACCAACGGCACTACGGCAATAGGAAAGTAACGTAGTCGTTGTGTCGAGAGTGTTCACAATCAGGTTCGCAAGAACAAAGGTAAATGATGGTGTGTGGAAAAAATATTTTATAAAATTATGAGGATAATTAATAAAAAATAATCAGGTCATAACGGTTTTCAAAGAATCAACTTTAATCTAGTACACATGGAATATATATCTACAATAAGGTAATGAACATGAAGTGATCGATGAAATCATTGTTATGAATGATAGGTAAACTACACTATTAACAAAAGCCCAAGCATCTAATAAGCACTAAAATGCTTTCTAAGCTACTTCTTACAATATTAAAAATGTAACCACTTACCCAAATCGGGGTTTCACTAATATATATTTTTAAAACAAGACGTATAATGACCACACGTAAAACATAACTATCGGTTGCGAACAAAAGTGTCGCACAGGGACCGATCAGAAGAGTCAACCATCAAGCCTCGCAGTAGGTCGCAGTGTGTGTCAAACTGACAAAATCAAATAATTCGCGATCGCAAGCGCCGGCCATAGATAACTAATCCGCCGGCGACCAGTTTCGTGTGTGTCAAATGCCACGACATGAAAAGCTATAATGTATTGATGAATTTATTGATTGTTCTTTATTCTTATTTAACTGCTAACTAATGTAAATTTGCAATTTAATTATAATTATGTACATACAACGGTTACAAATGTTAGGTTACATTTAAATACTAAACATTTATTTTGTTTTATTTTACAATGTATATTAATATTAAAAGTGTTTAGTTAATTACAAAAATATTAAATAATATTATTCTTGATTTCAATATGGCTGTTTGAAAAATAACTCGGGTAGAGGGCGCTAGCGAGCGCCTCACAGACCGTTGTGTCGTGGCGCGTAAAAGTGGATTGCAGATTATTTTTGCTAAGCAGTGGTTTTTGAAAAACGAAAGTGAGTTGTGAAGTGCGTTTCGAGTAAAAGTGTGTACCTACAGTGTTTGCAGCATCAAATCAGGTTGTAATATTATTTCATGGCTGATTCTAACTAAATTATTTGTTAGTTTTCCTTGTGATATGGTGGTATGTTGTAATTTCCGTTAATAAATAATTCTAATTGTTAACTCGTGTTTTACTATACTATCGAAATGTCTTGGCTTATAATAACTCAGAAGTGGTATAGACGGGCAAAAACCTTCTTAAACTGTCCGTTTATCCTTGCCCATAAGCTTAAAAGGCCACAAGCATTAAAATTTACAGTAATACTTTTTTTTCTTGGGTTTCTTTTGTCTAATAAAAATCTTATAAATTTGTAGTCAAGCATAGTTTTTCTTTTGTTACCTAATTTTGACAAAACTGACATTTATCTTTGTTTAAATACCACCATACCACAATAGTATATCTACAATATTGTGATAAGAAAATAAGTTAAATAAACTACTTATACGAGTAAAATTTTACCTTTCATAAAATCATTAAATGAGTGCATAATATTGGTGCCGTATCAGGTATTTATACTTTATCCCCGTTTTGCTGCTATTTAAGTATCGGTAAAATTTCGATACAAAATATGAATCAAATAAATATTATGTGTTGTTTTTATTATTATCATTATTTGTGTGAACTATTATATTTTATGAAATACATAATAGGTGTGCACCAGAGCAATCGAAACTAGATTTGATTATTTTAACTTTTAGTCCAGGTGTATGTATATTTTTATTTTTTTTAACTTTGTATTTATTTTACATTTGATTAGTTATCGTCACATAGATATCTATGTGTCCCATTCACATTATTGCTAATTGACAAAAGATAAGACAATAATAGAATAAATATTAGTATTTCCAAATAACACATCAATTTAGAAAATACATACTTCTCACTTATTTTAAATGTTGTAGTGTGATGGACCACGAGAACGAGATAGATGTCGTGCATCACACACAGAGAAGGACGAATTCGTCAACGGCAGGACGAGCGCGATGGCTGTCCGGGGAGTGTATCCAAGAACCTACTGGCGTGCTCGTCGCGATGTGCCGTAAGTCCCCGTGTTGAGGGATACGACCAAAGCCGCATGTATGGTGAGAGTTCTAGATTCCTAATACACAGACCTGAGGGTCATCAGTTAGAGGTACTAGGCGAGGGAGCGGGAGGGAGTCTCTCGTCGAGGCAAGCCCGCAAGCGCTTTTTACCTGAGAGAACCCAACATTCTATGAGCGGAGAGTTGACGGAGCAAGGTCATTGTGACAGAGAGTTCCGTCAGCAACGTTCAGAGAGTCGATCAGTGATATTACCTGTGGGTACCACTAAAAGCCGGCGAAGTCCACCTCGTGATTCCGATTACAGGCAAAGCCGTGATTTGGGTGGGAGATCACCATTAGCGGTTTCGGAATACCGGCATCGAAGTAGCTATGTAGATAACTTAAGTAGTAAATCAGTCATTGGCAACGCGAGTCGGAGGGCTAGCAGAAGTTGTTTGAGAACGCCTGACCGTGATTTAGATGTCAATAATTTTCAAACCGCTTATCGTAAAAGGTGTCACTCTCGCTCTCCAACCAGTAGCCCGCCCACTCGTCGAGCTCGTAGCGACTATACTAATAATATACTTGATAAGTTTTTAAACATTCTGGAAGATATCAAGGGCAGGTCTGGCTCTAAACTTTCGTCGAATAATGTGATTCCGGAGTTTGACCCAATGTCCAAAGACCAGACTATATTGACGTGGCTAACCAAAGTTGAAGAATGCGCTACAATATATGGATGGGATGAGAAGGAGACTATCCACTTTGCGTTACCAAAACTTACGGGTATCGCAAAATCGTGGTACCAAGGTCTGGATACCGTTCTTTACTCATGGACCGAGTGGAAAAGAAAATTAATCGAATCGTTTCCTAGCAGAGATGATTATGCTGAGCTTTTAACAACAATGCTCGCGAAAAGAGTGCGCTATGGCGACTCACTCGAACATTACTACTATGATAAGATTAATTTACTTAACAGATGTTCTATTAAAGGCCGGAAAGCCGTAGATTGTTTGCTGCATGGAATTGAAGATCGAGCTGTGCGTGTGGGTGCACAGGCCGCTAGATTCCACGAGCCTGAAGAGGTTCTAAAATATCTAAAAACTGTAAAAGTAGGTACGAGCAGAGACTTTGATAGATCAAGATCAGACAGGCGTAGTACGAATGTAAATTTAACAAATAAACCAAAAATTGAGCAACAGAAAAGAGTAATTAGATGCTATAATTGTGATACTGAAGGACATAGAAGTTTTGAGTGTAACAAAACAGCCCAAAAATGTTCCGTTTGTAATAAAATGGGGCATATGGACTTGTATTGTAGAAACAATAGAACGAATAATCAGGCGAGAGGCGCCATGCAAGCAGAACTAGCCAATAAAAATGAGAAACAAATCGCTGAGCTATCTAAATCTGATGAAACTAATAAAAAGTATGTTATGTGTGTAAAAATTAATGGTATAGATTTACAATGTTACGTCGATCTAGGTATCCAGTGTACCCTTCTTACCGAGCACACGTCCGCTCGACTAAGTTTGAAGTTAATAACCAATAATCTGCCTGTGTTAAAAGGCATTGGTGGTCATAGTTTTACTCCATTAGGTTTTTGTGAAGTAGAGATAACCGTGCAAGGCCTAAAGGAGACCATTGACATTTACGTTGTAGAAAACCATATTTTAAAGTACCCAGTTTTACTAGGACACTCTTTTACAGAGAAACCCGATATTATAATAACAAAAACTCAAATTGTTTTTAAAAGAATGCCAAAAGAAAAAATAATTTTAAAGATTACAGATCATGTAGCTATACCATCCCAGGCTTTGAAGGTTGTGACAGTAAGCACAACATCTAATTATACTGGAAGGGTATACGTGAATGGCTCCATCAGAGGCAAAATCGGTCAAGAGCACTACCTTTTACCGGGCGAGTACGCTATGGAGGAAGGAATTGGACGACTTTTGATACAAAATGTTAGTGAGAAAACAATAGTTATGGATAAAGAGGCATTATTGACCCGCGCTATCCCCATTTCCACTGAATACGATATTAGCTCGGTGGCGTTTTCCGAGTCTACACTTGACGATAGTGTCTTTTGCGGTCCTTTTATCTTAAATGAACAGAAATTAGAACTACAAAAGCTCTTGTCTCAATTCAGTAGCTGTTTCTCGGCTGGTCTAAAGGACTTAGGATTTACTACGTTTGGTGAGATGGAGATCGAGCTTAAAGATTCGGAACCGGTTGTGTATAGACCATACAGAATGTCCTTTGGGGAAAGAGCTCAAGTACGCAACATGGTTCAAGAGATGTTAGATGCGGGAATAGTGCGCGAATCTGCATCACAGTATGCCAGCCCAATAGTATTGGTACAGAAGAAAACGGGAGAGAAGAGATTATGTGTCGATTTTCGCGCTCTCAATCAGAGAACGAAAAAGGATCACTACCCCCTTCCCCGTATCGAAGACCAACTGGACCAGTTAGCCGGAAGCAAGTTATTTATCTCTTTAGACTTAGCTTCTGGCTATTATCAGATCCCTATTGCAGAAACCTCTCAAGACAAGACTGCGTTCATCACGCCTGATGGGCTATACGAATATACCAGAATGCCGTTTGGTCTAGTGAATGCACCTTCAGTGTTTCAGAGGACGATGAATAAAATCATGTCAGACGCCAAAGTTAGGTACGCACTCATATATATGGATGACGTACTAATCCCGGCGGCTTCCTTCGAAGAGGGTCTTGTTAGACTAGAAGAAGTTCTTAATCTTTTACGGAAAGGTGGACTCACTCTTAAATTGAGTAAGTGCAAATTTTTCTTCGACCGGATTGATTTCCTAGGATTCGAAGTAAGTGCAGATGGCATAAAACCAGGATCTAGAAAGACGGAAGCGGTAGAAAAATTTCCTACTCCTAAGAATGTCCATGAACTGAGGCAGTTCATTGGCTTGGCTAGCTTCTTTAGGAGATTTGTGAGAGGATTTGCTAATATTGCAAGGCCGTTAACAGACCTTCTAAAGAAGACTTCGGACTGGAAGTGGGAGAAAGGACAAGACGAAGCCTTCCGCCAGTTAAAAGATACCCTAACACAACGGCCATATTGCTAGCTCTGTACGATCATAAGCGGGAAACGCAGTTACACACTGATGCTTGCAAAAATGGCATAGGAGGTGTCCTGCTCCAAAAAAATGATGATGGCTTATTAAAGCCAGTTGCCTACTACAGTCGAAAAACTACGGCAGAGGAGCAACGGCTACACTCGTGCGAGCTGGAGACCTTAGCTGTAGTCGCGTCTTTAGCTAGATTTCGGGTATACTTGATCGGAATACCTTTTAAAATACTGACGGATTGCAACGCCCTTAGAACGACTATGACAAAACGGGATCTTGTATCCCGCATTGCGCGTTGGTGGATCCAGCTACAGGAGTACGACTGTGAAATAGAGTACCGAGCAGGTTCCACCATGTTGCATGCGGACGCACTGAGTAGAAACCCCGTTGGTGAAGCAGTTGATAACGTCCATATATTAGACATTTTGACTGTTAGCACTGAGGATTGGATAGCGACCGTTCAAACGAATGACGAAGAAATAAGCCGTATCAAAACGATCTTAAGCGATCATAATAATGTAAACGTGGCCGATGTTGTCAAAAATTATAAAATTTAAAACGGCAAAGTATTCCGCATACTAGACAACAATGGACTGGATCTGCGGTGGGTGGTTCCGAAAGGTGTTCGGTGGCAAGTTGTAAAAATGAACCACGACGACCTTGGCCACTTTGAATTCGAAAAGACACTAACGCGCATACAACAATCATTTTGGTTTCCTAAGATGAGGAGATTCATCAAAAAATATGTTCAATCTTGTCTGGAATGTGCACATAATAAAGGAACCACGGAAAAACAAGTTGGCGAACTTCACCCTATACCCAAAATCGAGATACCCTTTCATACAATTCACGCCGATCACCTAGGGCCGTTTGTTGCAAGTACTAAGGGTAACTCATATTTACTCGTGATCGTAGATGGATTTACCAAATTCGTGAATGTTACTCCTGTAAGAAATACGAAAACATCAAGTTCGGTTAAGGTTTTCAAGGAGCACATAAGTTATTTTGGTGCTCCAAGTAGACTTATCACGGACAGGGGTACCTCTTTTACGAGTCATAGCTTTCAGTTGTTTACAAAATCCCGGGGCATTAAACATATTTTAAACGCAGTTTCCACACCTCGTGCTAATGGGCAGGTGGAGCGTTTCAATCGCTCTATTCTTGAAGCCTTATCAACAAAATGCCCGGATAAAAATGATAGGAACTGGGACGACCATATTTATGACATTCAGCTAGGTATAAATACCACAGTGCACAAAACAATCGGGAAGAGTCCGTCCGAATTAGTTTTTGGTTTTAAGGTCAATAGTGGAACCGAAAACGTTTTAAGTGACGTAATTATCGAAACTTTGAAAATACCAAGTGATCAGGAGCTCAATGAGATGAGATCGAATGCTGGGCAACGTATCTGTGATCAACAGTATAAGGACAAGGAACGTTTCGATTCTAAACACAAGACCGGTCACGTTTATTCCGAAGGAGATCTTGTGAGTATTAGGAGAGAATTGCCCAGCGACGGTAAATCGATGAAATTAGCAGCCAAGTTCCAAGGCCCTTACCGTATAACCAAACTGCTACCGAACGAAAGGTTTGTTGTCGAGGATACACCACTGACGAAAAAAAAAGGTCATCGCGGCTACGATAACGTCGTAGCGATCGATAAATTAAAGCCATGGCTAAGTTTTAATAAGAACTTTGGGTCAAGCTCAGAATCTGAATCGGAAAATGAACAAAATAACACTACATAATTGTTTTATTTTTCTACCTAATAATTATTTTGTTTTTGTTATTACGACATGATCATATTGTGTAAATAAAGGATTTCCCTAATAAAAAACACTGTATCAAATTTGTAATTCTATTAAACTAATAAATGTGTACTACATAGTGTGAAATAATTTTCGTTAATTAATTACTATCTTTTTTTAAATATTCTTAGTACTACCTTAATTGTTTGATAATTAAATTGTAATTTTGGCCATATTAACATATAAAACTACAGGATTGTCCCTTACTTTACATAATCTGTATTTAATTTTACGATTCTGTTAAACTAATAAATGTTATATGACACACATACAAACACATAATAATTGTCTTTATTATTATTATTATTTTTAATGAATTTTATTTTAATGCTATGTACAAACTCACAATAAAAACTAATTTAAGGCTATCTGTTAAGCAAGGTCAATCATCTAAGCTTAGATTATGGCTCTAGCCCTAAGTGTCAAATACAAACATTATGAAGTTTTTTTTTATTTTATTTCTTTAATTTTTTGTTTTTGTTTGTTAACATTCTTGTTCAGAGTATTTTGTATATTATGACGAAGGGACTCGTCGCAACAGGATGGCCGAGCTGTTATGTTACATTTAAATACTAAACATTTATTTTGTTTTATTTTACAATGTATATTAATATTAAAAGTGTTTAGTTAATTACAAAAATATTAAATAATATTATTCTTGATTTCAATATGGCTGTTTGAAAAATAACTCGGGTAGAGGGCGCTAGCGAGCGCCTCACAGACCGTTGTGTCGTGGCGCGTAAAAGTGGATTGCAGATTATTTTTGCTAAGCAGTGGTTTTTGAAAAACGAAAGTGAGTTGTGAAGTGCGTTTCGAGTAAAAGTGTGTACCTACAGTGTTTGCAGCATCAAATCAGGTTGTAATATTATTTCATGGCTGATTCTAACTAAATTATTTGTTAGTTTTCCTTGTGATATGGTGGTATGTTGTAATTTCCGTTAATAAATAATTCTAATTGTTAACTCGTGTTTTACTATACTATCGAAATGTCTTGGCTTATAATACAAAGGACAAAGCTAGGTGTGTGTCCATCAGTATTATAGACTTGTCTGTCCCTCAGTCACTGGTACAATTAACTATAGCTTGAATGTTGTTGGTAAAGGAGTTCCGTTCTCTGTCTTCGAAGATCTTCATCCAAAATATCATTGTCAAATTAAAATGAGACCACCTGAAAACGGTTACACTAAATAAATACGAAAAACTTAATTCCGAAATTCATAATCATAATTTCTAAAATACAGAATTTTTGAATTCCGAATGTTCAAGAATTTCAATAAAACAAAAATTCTTTTTTTAAAAATCAATTTTTCAATCAATCAAAAAAAATGACAAAATACTCAACTTTAACATTAACGAAACTCAAAATTCCGAATGCCAATAGGTACCCTTAACCCCTAACAATAATAATTTCGAATCGATAATGTAATCCGAAACATGGAGTAAAAGTATTCTGTGATCCGAAATCTTATAAATATGAATACCGATTATTAAAACTCCGTTTATTAATGAACCGAAATGTATACGCCTTTTAAGTCAAAGTAGCTTAATATTTTGTATACATATATAATTTTTATTTTGTAGAGAGCATATAGCAAGCAAGTAAGCAATTTGACGCTCCGCTCGCTTTGCTGGCTCCGCTGCGAATGGTCATAAGTCTACCCTCACCTAACCGACAAACAGACTTTACGTCCAATAGACTTTTTTATACCGGGGGGCCTCAAGCCCCAAACATTTCAGAATTATGGGTTTTTACTTGTCATATTATTATACTCCCTGGAGTCTTACGCGGCTTGACAGAACCCGAAATTCTTAAGCCTTACTTTTCCAAAATGTTGAAACTGTAAAACTGTACAAAAACTACTTTAATTGAACAAAAAATAATGTTATTAATATATTACTTTAAAAGTTTAAATTAATATTGTATGTTAAGATTATATTTCACTTTCGAATAATAGCTACTACTTATAGTAACAAATAAACAATTATTTTAAAGCATTATTATAAGTACAGTCTGTTTTTAGTATTATAATAAAATCTTTACGCATTTTATTTATTTTGTTCTTTTTATTCCTCCCTTATAAATGTAATGAATACCCGATGAATGCGGACAGCACATGACCGATCGGTTTGGAAATCCTTGGGGAGGGCCTTTGCCCAGCAGTGGGCGTCTCTCGGCTGAAAGAATGTTGATCATCATCATAAGCCTATATACGTCCCACTTCTGGGTACAGGCCTTCTTACATGGCAGAAATACACGAGGAGTTTGGGCCATGACACCACAATGCGGGTTGGGTTATAGCGGTTGCAGTAACAACCGGGGCCAACTGCTTAACGTGGCTTCCTAAGCAGGAGGAGCTCTAGATAACAAATTTTGATTTACCTGTCCCAGGATCGACCGTGACGAAAAATGCTTGGTTTTTGTAATCGAAACCAGACCCCACAAACCACTACACCTCTGGGCTCCTGTTAATATTATGAATGCTCCTCTAAAAAAGTATGATGATACTTATATTAATGCTTTAATTAGTAGAAAAAAGCTGCTTAATATTTCGTGAATAAAATAAGAGATTTTAGGTAAAACAAAGTTATATGTATAGATATCATTGTGGGTCCTCATTGGAGGTGAAGTGCACGGACGCGCAAAGTTGAGTTAACTGTAAATAAAAGCCTCGTTTCTGCTAATGTTTACTTCGCTTTACTCTTTACTAAAAAAATATACAAAACAATATTTTAGAAATAAATACACATTCTGGTTAAATGATTATATGAAGTTACATAGGTACCTGTGATAAAATTGATATCTCTTGAAGTCAATTAATTTAAGTAATTTATGAGTGTTTACGGTGCACGACTTTTTATAAAAAAATCTAGCATTCTGCGCTTTTGGACATTCTAACATTCTGCCATTTCAGACATGCTGCAAATACTGACGTTATGTAATTTCTGATATCCTGCAATTTTTGACAAACTGCAAATTCTGACCAACTGCAAATTCTGACAAACTGCAAATTCTAAAATTATGCAATTTAGGAACATTTACGTATTTGACATTAAGCGTACAAATCTATGTAGTACGACATTTTTCCTGAAATTAGATTTAATTAATCTACTTAAGAAGTTTCTGGCCTATCGATAAGTCCTCGCAGCCATCACAAACTCCTTAATTAGTTAGGAAACATAACATTCTGCCAACTAGAATTGACTTAGGTCAGAATTGACCAAAGTCAATTCTAGTTGGCAGAATGTTATGTTTCCTCGACTGGAAAATCGACTCGTTAACCAGTCGATTTTGTGAGTTCTCCCTTTTTCTATCCACATGCTTGTGTTCACTTGTTCAGTCTTTTAGGAGTACACACAGATGAATAATACGATACAATTATACTAGAATTGGATGGTTGTCTATTGTTTGCCCGAAGAATACTATATTATATGCAATAATACTTATATGCGCGAATTTAATTTGCCCGAATGTTTTGTTTACCATAAAAGACATGTGACAACATGTGACATTAAGATTGAATTAACACTGCAAAGTAGTTTAGCGCAAAAGGTGGGAAATTAACCCTTTTACTATATTAGGGAGCGCAACGGGAGCAACGCGACGCATGTAATTTATTCAATGGTCACACTGACAGGAGCGCCGCCGCACGTCCTCGTCCTCCATGCTCGGTGAGAGTGAGAGGGCGCTAAGTAAAAGGAATCTTTCACTGAATGACAAATGACGTTAACTATACTATGCTGTTTCAAATTAGAATAATATTGTATTAATTCATCCTACTCAATTTGGCCTAAACACGTAGCAATATGGTTCCTTTTCTAAAACCAAATACTTAAATATGGTAGGTAGGCGACAAAATCTCTCATTTGTATAGGTACATAGCATTTGTTTTTTTTTTATTTTTTTATTTATTGTTATCAAAAAACGTACAGTTCATATATCACATTCCCGTCTGCCAAACTGCGTAACAGTTTGTCGGCAGTAGTTCTCGCCCTTACTTTAGTTACATCTAATGCAATATCCTCCAAATATATCAGCAATGGTTACAATAACATAACTTATTTTTTTTATCACATAAAATACATTTTTTTTTGTTGATATACCTATATAGAAGCTATACTTAGCATAATAATAATATTCATACACTCACATATGATGTACATATGTGAGTGTACACTTGTGATGTACATACTGAACAGGCCTAAAGTGTGGCTAACGTGTGTAAAATTGGAGGGCAAGTGTGCGGAGCCAAATAAAAGAGGAACAACTTTCATTGTTTAAATAGCAATATAATCACTAAACCACAGCGTTGGTTACAACTAGGGATTATGGAGCTCCGTAATTGTAACCGAAACTGTTGAATAACCGAAATAAAAAAATATCCGTAACCGAAACCGATATAAAAGTTTCGGATAAAGGCGGAGTCTGAATGACAAGCTACCACCGGTATTTGTTTGTTTTGTCACAACTGAGGCATCACTTGTCACACAGCCACGCGTGTCTCTTACAATATGCATTGCGTGTGATTTATTTTGTGATTGTGGGTGTGAAAACATTAAAACTTATTATTTACGAGTGCCTACTTACTTAGTTTCAAAGTGTTGTGTAAGTAGATTGTTAGAATCTTGGCAAAGGGCAAAATGTGTCCTAAGTAAAACCCTCTTCGATGCCCTGGACAGATTGCAGCATCGTGCTGTCCGTATCGTTGGCGACGTAGAGGTCGCAAACAATCTTGAGCCTCTGCAATTGCGTCGAGACATTGCGACCCTTAGTCATAGTCATAGTCTTAGTTTGTTCAATGTAGGCTTTCAAAAAAACTCTTAGCGCCTTCTATCGGCTATATCAGAGAGTGCTCTGAAGAGCTTTTTCACCTTATTCCACCTTTCCCATTTCTACTCAGGAGCATGCGTGCCGGTCTTCGGAGTCGGAGTTCATCCACTGTCTCCACCCCAACATCACACATGTGTTACCTCCTTCCTATAACATGGGTTCCTTCAAAAGAGACGTGAAAAAGCACCTTTTAGGTGGAGGCAGCTAGAGCAGTGTCTGAACTCCACTAGCTGTCTTCGCATATGGACTCTTTTTACCGCTTCCCATAAGGAGGTGTTGAGTCATTTGTCGTGCTTTCTATAAAAAAAGGTCTAGTTTAATCTGGATATTTTCGAAGAAATAATGTAATCTAATTTAAAATGTTTGATTTCGCGCGTTTATAGCACCTACATATTTGTGATTGTAACAATGAAATTAATGTAGATTCTGCAAAATGTAAACAGTGCGGTAAAAACTATTCACCCAAAGGAGGCAGCACTACTTCTCTGAAACTTCAACTTAAATCAAAACACATTGTTAAATATGAAGAACTGTTGTTACTGGATAAGGATACTTAATTTTCTACTATCCGTAACCGAAATTATCCGAAACTAGCGGATAATCCGAAATAATTTCATATCCGTAACCGTAACCGAAACCGGTTAAATATTTTTCCTTTATCCGTATCCGTATCCAGATCCGAAATTTCATATCCATAACATCCCTAGTTACAACTTATTATAAACACTATCTTATCGTAAAGCAGTCGCCCGGATTGCGAAAGTTCGCGGGTTCGATCCCCGCCTCAGGACGTGAAACTTTTTTAGTTTAGATAGATTTAATATAATAGTATATATAGTATATATAGTAATAGTATAATTATAATAGTAACAAATTTTTAAACATTTATAATAATGTTAAAATCAAAATTAAGAATATTTGAAAGCAATGCCCCAACTTAACAGAATCGTATAATTAGTTACAATTTACTGTCGTATTGCCGGCACCACCCTGTATACACATGTATACACACGACAGATAATCATGGACTCCCAATTTCGACGTTTCTTGATCTTTTGAAATTTTGTTTGTTTCACAAATAACCAAATTTTTTTTTTTTATACAACTAGATGACAAACAAGCTCACGACCCACCTGGTGGTAAGCGGTTATCGCCGCCTATAGACACCTGCAATAACAAGGAAAAGCACTTGATATTGCAGGTGCGATGTCATCAATACGTGTAACCCGAAGCAATTTTACATCACGGCTGACTGTTCTCTCCGATTTAGAATCCTATTTAGGATCCTTTTTAGTGTAGTGTGATCGCTGGCTCTCCACTTAGGTCTCTAACTCTATTTCTAGTTAGGAAATAGGATAATGTAATAAGCGCTTAAATGCCGTCCATGACCAGTAATTACTTCTACATTTGCCTTCAATCCGAAACACAGCGAACTGTTTCACGGCTGAAATAAGAAAGGCGGTGGTACCTAACCTGACAACCCTACAGATGGGCCTACAACTTAGTAGGTACCTAATAATATTATTTTATCTTTTCATTATCAAACAAACAAGATTTTAAACTGTTGAAAAGACAAATATGAAAACTGTGAAAAACAAGAAAATTGGACAATACAATATCGGCAGTTGTGCAATCAAATTATATATTATGTATTTTCTCCAAACGTCAGTAGGTATTTGTAGAATACACAGTTGCCGATATGGTCAAATTGTAATCGGCGACAGTTGAAAACGGTGCAAGGTCGACGTAACATGCCGTTTGGTGCCTTCAAGTTTAAAAGAATACAATTAAATATCCGCTAATACAATGATAGACTATCTCCATGTCAAATTTCATTTAAATCGGTTCAGCAGCTTAAGAAATGACTAACTTTTCTCTTTCAATAATTGAAGTAATGACAAAAATAGTTAAGTATAGGAAAAGTACAACGAATACCGCTATCAGTTTGGGTAAAGACCCAAGAGCCCGACTGATCCGACACTATACCAAAGATATCCCGGACGTCAGCCTGTACGAGATTACGTTAGCCCTCAAGCAACTTAAGAACAACAAGGCACCGGGGGAGGACGGAATTACTGCAGAGCTTCTGATACCGGGTGGTACGCCGGTACTTAAAGTCCTTCAGAGGCTATTTAATTCCGCCATTCTTGAGGGTACAATGCCACAGGCGTGGAGCGGAGGCCTGGTGTTGTTGTTCTTCAAAAAAGGCGTCAAAACCTTACTGAAGAACTACAGACCCATCACGCTTTTGAGCCACGTTTACAAGTTGTTTTCAAGGGTTATCACGAATCGTCTCGCGCGCAGGTTTGACGACTTCCAGCAACCCGAACAAGCCGGTTTCCGTAAAGGCTTTAGTACCGTAGACCACATACATACGCTGCGGCAGGTAATAAAGAAGACCGAGGAGTATAACCGGCCACTTTGCTTGGCGTTTGTGGCCTACGAGACGGCCTTCGATTCGATCGAAACATGAGCCGTGATTCAGTCTCTTCAGAGATGCCATATTGACTATCGGTATATCGAGGTGATAAGATCTTTGTACGAGAGCGCCACCATGTCGGTCCGTGTACAGAATGAGTATACGAAACCTATCCAACTGCAGAGAGGGGTAAGACAGGGAGATTTAATATCTCCGAAACTTACCGTTGCATCGGATGGAGTTTTCAAACTACTGGACTGGACAAAATTTGATTAACCCCTCTGGCCACGTGGTCCTGCTGCCTTTGTTCTACCAATACCCACCCCGGCCCGGGACCGACCAGGGTGAAAGTTGGTTTGTTTTCGTAATCTAAACCAGAGCGCTCAAACCACTACGCCCACCACCAAGCTCCTCGTCAATACGACAATAAATTAAAACATGAGCTATAGTATTTCATAGAAATGGTTTGCTACTTTCAAAAACATCATAAAGATGTTTTTGAAAGTGGCAAACCATTTCTAAACGGTTCTGCGCAGCCTGCTTCCAACGGCTCCCCGCGACCCTGATCAGGTCATCTGTCCATCTAGTGGGAGGCCGTCCTACTTTGCGCTTTCCGGTACGCGGTCGCCACTCATTAACGCCCCACCGGCCGTCCGTTCTATGGCTGCGTGCTTTGTGCCTTGCCCACTGCCACTTCAATTTGCTAATCCTAAGAGCTATGTCAGTGACTTTATTTTTATACTACTAGATTACAAACAAGTAGACGGCCCACCTGATGGTAAGCGGTTACCGCCGCCTATAGACACCTGCAATAACAAGGAAAAATCACTTTATATTGCAGGTGCGTTGTCATCCTGGGGCCTAAGATGAAATGCCGTCCATGCCCAGTAATTACACTGGCTACCTTTCCCTTCAATCCGAAACACAGAAAACTGTTTCACGACTGAAATAAGAAAGGCGGTGGTACCTACCCAGACGACCCTACATACGGGCCTACCACCTAGTAAAACTTTGGTTCTCTTACGGATGGCCTCATTTCTGGTTCTATCTCGCAGAGAAACACCTAACATAGCTCGTTATATAGCTCGTTGTGTGACTGCGAACTTGCACAGAAGGCTCATAGAGAGCGACCACGTTTCATAGCCGTATATCATCAGTGGCAACACACACTGGTCGAAGACTTTCGACTTCAAGCACAGAGGAATTTGGGACGAGCAGATCTTACGCAATTCCCCGAATGCTGCCAACCGAGTTGGATTCGTCGATTGACCTCTTTCTCGAAGTTGGACCTACCTAGCTGGACCATTTTTCCGAGGTACACACGTCGAGGTATACTCGTCTAAAACTTCGAGAACAGAACTCCCAACTGTAACTGGTATAGGTGCGACATGGGTATTAGACATAACCTTTGTCTTGTCCATGATCATTTTCAGACCCACCTGTCGGGAGGTTCTGTCGAGGTCCTCGAGCAAATGTGCTTTACATTTTAAGTTTTACATTTTAATTACTAAATGAATAAGATGTTTTTGAATGAGGCAAACCATTTCTGTGAACTAATATAGTCAATGTTTCAATTTATTATCGTATTGACGACACCAACCTGTATAGGTACACATTTTTCCAAGATTGTACAATGATGGACTCCCAATTTCCACGTTCCTTGATCTTTTGAAATTTTGTTTGTTTCTCAAACAAATAACCAAATTTATAAATGTCTAGTCAAATCGATTGCGGTTGTTATCGTGTTGTTACAATACATTATAAGCTTATAGGTATGTGACGCCCTGTATGCACATTATAACATTACAGAACACTAGCAGATGCTCCAATAAATATTTGAAATACAGTGACATCATGATTTTTCTTTCCATCGTGTAACTCGGTTTTATTTTTCATTTCTTTTAGGTTTAATTAATAATCGAGTAATTGTGACGTACATGATTTTTATCAGTTGTAATATTATTGGAGAAGTCTAATGAGTCAACTCGAAAATTATTTGTGTAAATAGCAAAAAATATTTTCTCGACTTAAAAATTTATTCAACTGTTGCTGGGCTATTGTCTGCTTGTCTTGTTATTACCAGTTGTAATTTTTGTGTCTCCACAATTATAAGTT
Source organism: Nymphula nitidulata (assembly GCA_947347705.1). Lineage (NCBI taxonomy): Eukaryota > Metazoa > Arthropoda > Insecta > Lepidoptera > Crambidae > Nymphula > Nymphula nitidulata. Next base: position 15,267,385 of record OX374626.1, on the reverse strand, counting down.
TGTTTGCTTATGCACGTTATAAAAGTGGCAGTATAATTTAAATCCTTTATTCTTCGGACGGGCATTTATTATGATTGGTCTATTAATTTTAATCGGTCTCGTGGCGTCTTCCTTGGGCGGTGATTGTAATTCACCAGAAGGTTAGTAAGATTATTGTATACCTACTTAGTACTACTACCATAAAGGGAGTGAACTTTTATTTATTCCTAAGGTCTATTTCTGCAAAATTTCATTAAAATCCGTTTAGCTGTTTTGGCGTGATTATCTATATCTATCTATACATATAATAAGAATGAAAGGACCGCGTGTCTGTACATTGCATATATTTAAAAAAAAATTTGGGGGACTGAGAATCAAAGAGTACATTTTTTATACGGGTATAGAGGTATCACTCTCATACTACAAAATATATCGCGCTTAGCGATATCTGGTGATCTGAACCGGTAGACAACCAAAAAATTATTTTTTAATTAAATATTTTTTTTCTTAAAAACTAAATTTAAATAATGAAAGTTACATTAAATATGTTTATTTATGTATTTTTATTATAAAATAAAAATTTTAAAGAAAAAAAAATGTTTTTCATATCTGGATTCGAACATGGTTTTCTTGGTATAGAACGTAGGATGTCTCGCAAATCTACCATCTTCGAGCGCTACCATTTCTACTTAATTAATGTACTTAACTAAAATATTTATAATGGTAATTTATTGAAAAATACTGGAAAAAATATCGTTAAAATAATGAACACCAAAATCTCATCAAAAATATTAAAATGTCATGAAAAATTCAAAACTGACAGGAACTGCTGTGACGGCCTAGGTTCAAATCCCAATACATAGGTCGCTACTCTAACTAACTAAGTAATTAATAATTTGGGCAAGATATTATAATATTACTAACGGCATAGTGAAAAAATATCAGAGTTACCTAATATTGATTAAAAATTGAAGTAATTATTTTTTCTCCGTTTAAGGAAATAACATCTTAAATGTCATTTAAGTTTTAAATATTTTTTGTTAATATTTTTCGAAGTCACTATTTTTTTACGGTTACAGAGTCGTCTATCGACTTGGGCCTGAATTTCGAACCCATTATAAGCCGACCAAATTAAAAATCAGTTAAACGAATGGTCCTAGTCGATACTTCAAAGTTAACTGCAATTGGTCGTATATGATATGGTTATTTTAGTATATTATATTAAGTTATAACACCGTGCTGAGAATCAGTAGCATAACCAATTTCTGTAATTTTAATTTTTTTTGTCTGTCTGTTGGTTTGCTTGTGTGTTTGAAAGAGCATCAAACCAATACTACTCAATCAAGTTTTAAACTTTGATAATATGGTTAATGTCCGTATCTTAGGGTAACATTTAGACTTTATTTCATTAAAATCTGTTTACTCTATCCAAAATTATTACGATTTAAAGACAGAAAGAAGTAACTTTTGTATGATTTCGTGTTACGAGTCATCTGTAAGTAATGTTAGCTGCCGATAGTATTTATTTATATTTTTTTCTTTTCATCATCACCAGCCTATATATAAGTCCCACTGCTGGGCACAGGCCTTCCTACATGGGAGAAACACATGAGTAGTTTTTGGGCCATAACACCACCACGCTGAACCAATGCGGGTTGGTGGGTTAAAGCGGTTGCAGAAACAACCGTGCCTTCCGGAGCACGGAGGAGCTCGAGATAACAAACTTTGATTGACCCATCCCAGGATCGACCATGGCGAAAGTTGCTTTGTTTTTCGTATCGAAACCAGAGCGCTCAAACCAATACGCCACCGAGCTCCTCTTTTTTCTTTTACTTATCAGTAATACAATAAGTATTTTAAACGTAATCACCTGAACATGTTGTAAAATAACAAAAAAAAACTTTTATGATTACGGAGTTTAGAGTTTGAGTTTACCGGTACAATAGGTAGATAACGTTAAATAATAGATTTGAAAATCCTAATTTAGAGGAATAATAATGACTGTCATCTATATATACGATGGTGCCGCCAATACGACAATAAATTAAAACATGGACTCTAATAGTTCATAGAAATGATTTGCCACTTTCAAAAACATCTTATTCGTTTGATAACATTTAATTAATGACATTTCTATGAAATAATGCAGCCAATGTTATAATATTTCTTACAAATGTCATAAAATTATCAAAGGAATACGAGGTTTTTGAAAGTGGCAAAACATTTTCATGAAATAATATAGCGCATGTTTTAATTTATTGTCGTATTGACGGCACCATCCTGTATACTTATAGCACAGTCTATATGAATTTCATACAGTCAGCCAACGGGCACGTCTAGACAGAGCAATCGTGAGGGGTACGCGGTGCGAGAGGGGGGCGGTAGCGAGCCCAACGTGGCCCAACATTCATACACCTCGCTCTTGGGACATGCGGCATGTATACTGTATACAACATACCTGAGAAGGTTCACATCCATAAGAATAGCATGTTTTATATAATGTTAGAACATTAATATCTAACCTAATAAATAACTTAAGTAAATTAAATAAGTTAAGTTTTATATATATTAATACAACAGATGTTGTATACCCCACTCAAGCGGGCAAAAAACGCTATAAACAACTTCTCAATCTTTCTCTCTCCGTCTGTTTAAAAATTAATTCTTTAAAATTTTAGAACCACAAGAGCAATGCGGCGTTAATGAAGTCTACTCCGAAATAAAACAAGTTTGTCCACCTCAGACTTGCGCAGCTTTATATCAAAAAATTGCGTGCAAAGAGGAACCGCCAAGACCAGGATGTAATTGCATAGAAGGTTATCGTCGTAATAATGAAGGCGTTTGCATACCAGCTACAGAATGCAGTGGAAGTCAGTAGATATATGTATACATAAAACTGCACTATGAACTGCAAGCAATCAAATGGACGATATTTTCATGAGTACTTTTTTCATTTAAGCTCCTGTACAGAAATGTGGGTACAATGAGGTATTTACCTCTAGCAAACGGACCTGTCCTCCTGAGACTTGCAAGACCCTATACCAGCCACCCTACCCTTGCGCTCGTCCAATCAAACCCCCTCCGGCAGGATGCAGATGCTTGGATAACTATCTCAGGAATTCCAATGGCATCTGTATACCAAAAGAGCAATGCCCACCTCCACCTACAGTTGGTAAGTATTATATTAATCCATTGTTTCTTTCCTATCGAATACGTGTTCAGATATTCTAAATTTACGTCCCTTGTTACGATGTCTCTGGAGCCGGAGTCGTCTTGCAATCTAAAGACTATCAAATGAGAATGATTCATACACAGTACAGTGAATATTTAGTGGATGCACGTAATCTTTTAAAGAATGTAGTCGCTTATAGGTAATAAATAAAAAGGACTTATTTATATACGCAGAAGACGCGACGTACTCCTCATGTGTTTCTTCCAGTTTGAAAGATATGTGCCCAGCAGTGGGACTAATATACACACAGCAACAGAATCTAGGGATATTTTATTAAAAATCTAAAAGCTAAGATGAATTTTCTTTTAGAGTAAATGAAATAATGATAGTTTTAAAGGCTGTAATAAAAAATAAAAATAATTTCATGGTTTTTTTGTTTTACATAAAAATGTTATTTTTTTTAATAGCCATAGAAAATTAGTATGATAAAAAAACTTAATTTGTTCTAATAAAACTGTTAATTTTAATTGAAAAAATCTATATTAATCATCAGTGTTGCCTCCTCTGACAATAATTACACATCGACAGCGATTGTTCATACTTAAAATTGAATTGAATTCGCAAGTGTTCGTAAAATTGTTGTTCCGTCGTTAAATTTGCCGGGAAATCTCTCATAGCTCTTCGTTGTAACATGTGGCAGGCATGCTCGATAGGGTTTAAGTCGGATGACTGTGCAGGCCAATTCAAAACTATAGAATCGTAGCCTCGTAGGGGCGGCCGACACCAGCCGCGTCGTATGGAAAGGAGGATTATCGTCCATAATTAAAAATTCCTGGCCCATTTGAATTATGTGTGGTACAATAACAGTCTCTACTACCTTCTCGCGGTATTTTTGTGCAGTCATATTACCTTGGATTCAAACGAGCTGCGTACGTCCGCCTAGACGAATTCTTGCCTATACCATGATTATCCCGCCTTGGTATGAGTGAACCTCCTGAAGGTGCCGTAGACGGCTGACTCTTCCTAGAGTTTTCCAAGCGCGTGTTCTTCGTGAATCCGGATGAAACTCAAACCGGGACTCAGCGGTGAACAGCACCAAGGGCCATTGTTCGTTACTCCATAGTAAATGTTCCCGAGCCCACGAAAGCCGCCAACCGCGATTGCCGCAATGCTGGAAAACGTAGCGGTCTTCGAGAGTAAAGACCAACTTCATGCAACCTCCTTTGCATGGTTTGGATGCTTACTAACAGCTGGTGGTCCTCCTGAAGCCTTTATATTTGCTGCACCGCTGTGATATCGGGTTGTCCTTTGGCGGTCATTTGGAGAAATCGATCCTGTCTCCGCGTAGTAACATGGTATCTACCTGTATGCCGTTCAGCCACATCCCCAGTACAGCGATAAAGTGACCACAACCTTGATATCACGTTTTGGTTGGTGTGTAGGGCCTCAGCAACGATGTGTTCAAAAGCACCATTTTCTAACATGTCCACGGCTCGTAACATCATCTCGACTCAAATGACGACGTGACTGACGTGACAGGAATCTTAAAACTCACACGGCACGTTAAATTTAAAAAAAAATGTAATCCCTTTTTCTAAGTAATATTAATAAAACAAATTAATCTTACATAACGTAACAAACGGTTAACAATTTTGCCGCCAAATTTGTATCATTCTTTTGTTTTTTCTTTATAAAATTTTGAAAATAAAATAAAAGAGGCTGCAATCTGTACATACCTAAACTTTTTATAGAAACTAAATAGATTTTAAACTATTATGTCATAAATAACTTAGTATTAAGGTATCCCTAGATTCTGTTGATGCGTGTAGGCTGGTGATAATGATGATGACGCAGCAGACGAGACTAGATGGCAAAATAAGCCCTATACACAGATGGCCATACATTTGACTGTTTACTATTACAGTGGAATCTAATTTACAAAGGAATTTTCCTTAAATATTTATTTTAAAAAATTATATGATTTTGCGTTAATTGAGAACAGTGAACTGTAGACATACTTACTTACAGATTTCATTTCGTTACACGTATCTAGATAAACAATATTGAATTTATTATTATTATTCATTTTTAAAGAGACATTTATAACTCCGTATCAGAAACATCAATCAATCAAATACACTTTATTGCACAGAAGAACACAGTCAAAGAATCAAAAATAATAAATACACTACACAGCGCTAGTAATACAGGATCGCGCCGTCAGTACGACATTAAATTAAAACATGGACTATATTAGTTCCTAGAAATATTTTGCAACTTTCGAATTCATCTTCATCATTTGATTTGTTAATTTTATGACATTTGTATGAAAGAATAATGCAGCCAATGTTTTATTATTTTTAATGCTTTTAGAACCAAAAAAGTGTGGATATAATGAAGTTTACACCGACCGCATAGTATCCTGCCCACCTGAAACTTGTAAAGCCCTGTTCGTTGATTATCCCTGTGCTCCCCCTCCGATTGATGAGACTAAGGCGGAGCCTCCCAGGCCAGGCTGCAAATGTCGAGATAACTATCGCAGGAACGACAAAGGCATCTGCATACCTCAAGAACAATGTCCGCCTCGTGAGTATGAATGTTTCGTTATACTTACAATGTTTTTACATGAACCACGAAAAATAATTCAAAACACCTGATGTCAAGCGGTACGAGTAATGAGCTGGCTTGAAAACACTAGCCGTCTCCGCTGTGTCTTGTCACTCTTCTGAAGGAACCTATGTTAAAGTATGTTAGTAAGGAATACATGTGCTGGCAAAGAATTATTATTAAGTTTTGGAAGTAAGTACAAAAAAACGAGTTACGAAATTGGTACAGTAAATAGAGGCCTATTGATAATCGAGTTTAAAGTTAGATTTATTTGTATAATATTGAATGGCTTTTTCATTTATATTTTAGTTGTGAAAACTTGCAACGGAGATCCAAACGCGGAATTTACACAGTGCACCACCTTGTGCCCTCAGACTTGTGAGAACCCTAACATTAAGTGTAAAGCGCCGTGTCAACCACCTGGTTGTCAGTGTAAACCAGGATATGTTCTATCGAATAAAAAATGCATTAAACCTGAAAACTGTCCAGGTAGGTCCTTTTTTCTGAAAATCAATTTAGGGGACTTTTGTAAGTATTTTGTATGCTAGTCCCATTGTGACTATAATATATATATATATATATATATATATACCATCCTACGTCTGGCCATAAATACTGTTTTTTTTTATATACAACTAGACGACAAAAAAAAAATATTACATTTGAATTTGGAATTTGTCATTTTTATATTATTGATCATTGCGTTTTCTCATTTTGGCGCCAATACGTTGTTGTACAATATTTGGCGATATTAAAATGGAGTGGGCTGATATAGACAACCGAATCGCTGTGATTGCATTACACAAAGTAGGTATGGAGCCAAATGCAATTTTTAAAACTCTCCTTACGCTTGGTATTAGTAAAATGTTTGTGTACCGGGCTATTAATAGGTACAATGAGACCTACTCTGTTTGTGACAGAAAAAGATCTGGCAGTCCACGTAGTGTTCGTACGAAAAAGGTGGTCAAAGCAGTAAGGGAAAGATTTCGAAGAAATCCTGTCCGAAAGCAAAAGATTTTATATCGGGAGATGAAGATAGAACTGAAGTGTCATTGTTCACACAATTTTTTGTTGTTGTGCGTCATTGTTGTATTTATATTATGTATATAATATTGATATTATTATTATTGTTATTACTATTTTTTCCTCATTCCCTGCACTCTCTTCATTCGTATTCTTTTTCTTTATTTACTTTCCCTGCAGGTTGCCTGGAAGGGATTGCTGCTTAGCAATAAGACCGCCTTTTGTATTCAGTTTTATTTTATCTGTTAAGTGTGTCCTTTGTAATAAAGTGTATGGATTGGTTGATTGATTCACTGGTATTACGGTTTTACGGTCAAATGTTTTGTGTTGTCATTTCTGGTTTCAAGTGCTTCAAAATTTCAGCTTAGTATTTAAAAAAAAATACATTAAAATTGCGCCTCAATTTAGGTACATAAGGACTGGAGTACACGCGAAGAAGAAACTTTTCGTTTTGGAAACTGGAGCCTAAGAATTTCTGTAAAAAGCTAAAAAACTTGAATTATTTTAGTCAGTTTATATACGTTAATGGTGAAGACATATTTTAATTTAATCTTTTCGTGTATTTTTACAGCTGATTCACGTAGTATTCCTGAACAAAACATCGCAATTCTAACCTTGTTGGTTAGAATTGCGATACTAAAATAAATTCTATAAAAAAAAATGTTATTTCTTCAAATATTCTCATCCTTACCGTCATCAAAAACATGTCATATTAAAAACTTACTAAATAAATTACTGTGAGTTATACATATTCAAAGGTTTAATATTCTTGGTATTATCAAGGTATGGTGACACGACAGGAAAGAAGCCCTTCTCAACTCCAACAGCATTACGAAATGTCCAATATATCCGTTCGTTGACCTAATAAAAGACAGACAGGTAGCGCATAGCGGGTTTCACTGTTGAATTTAGAATGCCCTAATGGGAAAGTACCTCCATCTAATAAAAATCTTAACCAAACCACAATCAAATGATAGTTTTACATCAAGCGAGCCTTATACCGTTTGTATAAAAATTTTTATAGCCTGAAAGTATTATTTGTTTACAGTGCAAAAATGCCCCATTATTCCAAGGTGCCAACAGACTTGCGCAGTGCCAAATCCACGAAATTGTCCAAAAGTACAACCTGCCACCAGTAATGTCGACGGTTGCCAATGTAAAGAAGGATACATACTATCTAAGACTGGAGGACAATGCATTAAAATTGAAGACTGTCCAAGTATGTGGTTTTTTTTTATATTAAAAACCTAAATAAAGCAATATATTTCCAAAATATACAGGATGTATTTAGTTAATTATTTTCATTCTCAACTTTCTTCCTACACTCACTTACGAACTGGGATAAAATAATAATAATATTCATACACGCACCTATTATCTACCTCATAGTAAGCATCATTAAGAGCAGGTGTTATGGCTACTAAACAACGGAGGAATTGTGATAATAATATATGTATATAATATATATGTATATAGATATTAGAAATATACTAAATAAACATATAAACATCCATGACTCGTGGAAAAATTCTCGTACTCATCAGACAAACTTTTGCTCCTACCGGGATTCGAACCCAGAACCTCTGACCGAGTAGCTTGTACAGCAAGGGGTACAGATCACTCTGGCAGCCGGTTGCCTAAGACTTGGATATCGCATACATACAAATTACCTAAGGCCTGGATACGAAAAACTATCATAATCTGAAAATGTATCGGAGTTCGGGACAGACTTATTAAGGATTAGATTCTAATCCTTAATAAGTCCGTAATCTTCTAATCATTAGAAGATTATAATTAAACAATGACGTTTTAGTGTAGGTATACGTTTTACAGTTTCTCAAATATTCTCTCAAATATTCATATTTAAATCCTTTTTAGAACAAACTTCCTGTAACGGAGATCCACATGCTGTACTTAAATCTTGTCCGTGGGCCTGTCCACCTACTTGCGCTCATCCAGAGGCAGCCAGAACATGCACTAAGAAGTGTCCGCCAGTCGGCTGCGACTGCGAGCCTGGGTATATCTTTTCTAAAGTGAATGGCAAATGTATTTTGCCTGATAAATGTCCAGGTACTATATTTTTAAGTCCTAAAATACTATCACTCATTGTTTGTCTATAGAATGTTACCTTGTCATTTCTTGTCACATATCTGGTCTATTTGAATCATCAACCATCTTTTGTAGGTGGAAATCCGTGTGGCAAAAACGGAACATATGTGGAATGCGGATTCCGCTGTCCAAACCAGTACTGCCCTCAAGATGACAGTGGAATAAAAGTGGCGTGCAAACCCGGCCGTCCCTGTCCCCCTGGATGTGGTTGCAAAGATAACTACAAGAGATTGAACTTTAAAGACGAACATTGCGTTCTGGCGTCAGATTGTCGTATGTACCCGTATTTACAACAAAATTAATAATGGGTCAGGGAGTATGGGGTAATTTCCAACGCAGGGTAATTTTGAACGAGGCACTATACACCATGATAGAAAACTATAGTTCACAATCTCTATCTGCTCGCAGAGAGCGAGATCTATGTTCAATGCCCAGGCATTGAGCTTGGGTTATTTATCCTTTTCTATCCTGTTTAATAACGACCTCAGTCCTCCCACATGTCCCTTCTAAGGTTATTATACCATATAAGATGTTGCAAAGTATTAGTACTTAGACTTTGCAAATATTGTTTTGTATTAAGATTTTTGTATAGATTTTACCGCTCTTATTCTTTCGTCTTACTCAATGTTCAACTCGTTTCTAGCTCCTGTTGAATGCACGAAACAAAACGAAGTATGGTCATCATGCCCATCGGACTGCCTCGCAGAAAGTTGTGCTAATGTAAACGATCCTCCACCAGTGTGCGGCAAACCTTCGGAATGTGACCCGAAATGTATATGCCAAAAAGGATTTTATAGGAATAGTGATGGTGCTTGCATTCCTGCTAAAGACTGCCGTAAGTAAATGATAGCTTTACTGTGGTCTTCCGGGGCGATAAGAACCTGGGTGGACATTTGCATCATTGTTTACAATTTATTTGTTATAGCGGGATATAATCCATGTGCATCTGCATGTACTCCGACTTGTGCAAATCCAAATCCACCAAACTGCGACTCTGAACCGGTATCTACTTGCTGCAAAAATGGTTACGTTTTATCTGAGAAAGGCGGTAAATGCATCAAGACCGAGGACTGTCCCAGTGAGTGAGCTAAGTCTACTAAAATCACAGATTTTAATATTTTATTTGCAAACATTGTTTAAACTCATAAAAATTGCCTCTACATACTCCTATCAAAATTATATTTTAAACTGTCCAGCTCATTTATCATTGTACTGTCATTATTATTTTATACGAGTATCAGTTTGATAAGCCACAATTTTATAGAAAATATTGGCTGTAATGGAGATCCAAATGCAATAGTTAAAAATTGCCCAGCGCCTTGTCCATCCACCTGCGACTCTCCCAACGCGTTCCCGTGCAGAAAAGCTTGCAAAATTATAGGCTGCGAGTGTGCTCCAGGATATCTTTTTAATAAGGAAGGAAAGTGTGTACGGCCTGATCAATGCCCAGGTATAGTTAAAAGTTTATTACTTGCTCTTATTACAGTGTTAAGTCTAGGAAATAATAGTACCATTTCTTGTGCTTGGGTTTCGATTATATAAACATAGTAACTTTCGCCGTGGTTGACCCTGGACGAGTCAACGATTATTTTGTAATCTAAAACTCCTCATTGCTTCGGAAGTGTTAGAGCCCCGGTTGTTACTGCAACACCCAGTTTAATTCGCTTTAAGCCAGGGTGGTGGTGTTATCATCCACACTACTAAAGTATTTTAACCACATATGAAGGTCTTCGCCTAGCAATGGGACGTATATCTTAAAGGTTGTTGAAGTTATTCTATCAAATTAGTCATGTTGTTGTCGGATGTAGCTAATTTTATATTTGTTTTTCCAAGGGGGCAATCCTTGCAGAAAGAATGAAAGGTTTGTGTCATGTAAGGCACCTTGCCCAACGGATTACTGCCCATTGAGCGACAGTCGGGCCGTGGTCGCTTGTGACCCGCCATTCCCATGCCTTTCTGGTTGTGTCTGCAACTTGAACTATAGGAGAAAGAGCTACAAGGACGACCAGTGTATAGTTTCTTCAGATTGTCGTGAGTATTGTGTATTTTTTATCTCAATTAGTTTATACTTATTGGAGCTATACTAGATTAAACGCTTACTCTAAAGAACATGATTCCACATCTATAAGGGATTTTAAAATTACAAAAATCAATAGGTTTTTGTATTTGTCGTATGTCTTTTATTTTCCTTGCTGTATTTGGTTAGTAAGCATGTTTAGTAACTTTCTATATGCCACATTGTTTAGATTGTTTTATTGATCGGCTTCGAAACGCAAAAAAATCATTGTGATTATTTTTTAAATATTTCCCATAACTAAAACCAAACTGAATTAAGCGTTGCCATTCTGTAACTGACTACGAAAAAATAATAAGAGTGAGTATTTCAAAGGTAAAAAAATTGAGAAAGAAAAAAATAATTCAAAAATATTGAACCGACTTCAAAACACTAAAAACAAAACAAATAAATAAAATGAAGCAGGTAGATACTTACCCCTTTATTTTATAGAGCCGGTGCTTCACTTTCTATTGTTTCTGGAAACAGCAGTGTGATTCACGAACAGGAATATTCGACATCGAGCTTGACGTCTGACAAGACGACGAGCTGACATTGATTTTGACGTTTGAGCACGTCGCTGCGCGTAAGCGTATTCACTAAGCTCTACGTCGGTCTCGTGGCTGTGTATGATTGTCGCTGTTTTGAATATAGGACATGAAGTAAAATCGATATTTTTTGACTTCGTATTTCTTGTATTTGAAATTTATCGCAAAGAATTCATTCAATTTTTTATTGATTGTCACATAAAGAGATAAAAATAAACAACTTATTAGCTGTGCTCGTCGTCAGAACGCTGGTGTCGCCAACGGTTGTCAAATAAACGCCAAAAGTTATGACATCGCTGCCGACAGCTACGAATTCAAGGCAGCTGACTTTAAAGAATCGCATAGCAGTTTAGCTTCAACTCCGAAAATACCTTTTTATGCGATAAAGACCTACCTACTTCATTTGTTTCTTTTTAGTGTTTTGAAGTCAGTTAAATTTTTTTAAATTAATTTTATACAGTGTAACCATTGAAAAAACATGCATAATCACGTGTTTTAGAATTACGCTGTTAAGAAACTACACGTTTTATTAGTGACTCTCTATCTCAAAAACTACGAAACCGATTTAAATAAAATTTTCACAGTTCCCTAAGTTGGACTATATCGTAAGCAACAAAATAAGCAATTTTATAATCTAACTTATGGTTTTAGAGATATGCGTGGACAGACATACATACATGCACACATGAAATTTGACGCCCATGTTCAGAAGCTGGTACAGACTAACATATACAAAAACTGTTTTTGAAGTCGTTTAATAATGTTTTCCAGCTCCTGTGCAGTGCACTAGACAGAACGAAGAGTGGTCGTCATGTCCGTCTGCGTGTTTGAGCGAAAACTGTGACGCTGTGGATCAGCAGCCAGTAGTCTGCAACACTTTGTTACTCAACTGTCAACCGCAATGTATCTGCTGTAAGAACTATTTCAGAAATGCATCCGATATATGTGTATCAGCTGACGAATGCAGAGGTACGGTGCCTGACGACTCATGCGAAGGCAGTGGCCAAACTGATTAAGAATGTAAAATATCTGTTACTATTTGGGCTGGCTATTTAATCGAGTTATGCGAGGACGTGACGTTATATAAGTGAATTACGCTATCGTCGTGAAGTAGTTTTTTTAAAAAGTATGATACAAAGCAGCCTCCTATCCATAGTATATTAAAATCATCATACTTCAAAATTTGGTAAATCGAATAACTTTTAAAACCTCTATAATGAGCTCATGACCTCTTAACAGATTATTCTCGGGCTTAAATGGCGAAGCCCAAGAATAAGTTGTTGCACAAAGTAAAGTATTTATAATGAACGATCACATTGGTGTTAATTTTACTCTCTCGCATAGCACTTGTGAAGCGTCAGCCTTTCGTACGCCTTACTTTTTAAGAAAACCGTATAAAACATACCTTGAATCAATCAATAATAAATATTGTATTATATTACTTCAAAATATTGTCGTATTTTCAGATTGTATTTCAGTTTCGAATAATATCATAGTTACCTTTACAATTTAACAATATTTTTAAAGCATGAATGTACAGTCCGTTATAAGTATTATAATAAATTCTTTACGCATTTTCTACACTCTATGGTTTTTTTATACTTCCTTTATAAATACAATTATTACAAGAGATATTCTGCCTGAGAAGAACTGAGTTTCCTCGAAAAGAAAGCAAACGGTTGCAACCACAGAGTACTTTTATATGTCGTAGCCATCTGGTTTAATAAGCCACTCAACTGGACGCCTAGACCGCTGATTAAACGCCGCCATCTAATGTAACGGCTAAAGGTCAACTAGCCAAGTCATTGAGCGCAACGTTTCTGAGCGAATCAGCCGTTCAATTGGACACCTAGGCAAGTCATTTTAATAGAGGAGCTTTTTGTGTGACTATTTGAGTGTTCAAGGTATTTCTTTTATGATCACTTATAATAGAATGTGCTCATCCGCTTAAGTAGATCAAAATAGATTTTTCCAATTCATAGACTATTTACACGACGTTTTTCAAACGCAAACATCACGAATAAAACAATAAAACACGAATATAGCTCCACCGTAATTGGAGCCGATATGTGTCCCTTCCTTCCTATTATAACATGGGTTCCTTCAAAAGAAGAGTAAAAAAGGCACCTTACGGGCCGGCTAGGTGGAGGCGGCTACTAGAACCGTGTGTTTCAAGCTGCACTAGCGGTTTCCGCGTACGGACTCTTCTTACCGCTTCTCATCAGGTGGTGTTGAGTCATTTGCCGTGCTATGCATAAAAAATATGGTAAAGAAAGTCCAAAGTTCAGCAACTCCCTCATTGAACTGAAGCTTACTGTTCATCCATAGCAATGTCATAAGCGTGATATTTGCGTTTGAAAAACGTCGTGTGAATAGGCTACGAGATTGCGGATAAGCAAATTCTTCTTTGATCTACTTTAGCTTACTCAAACGAAAATAAAACACAAAAATAAAAATAGCGCCCTAATCGTGCCGATTTTAAGAACCGCTGTGATAGGAACTTTTATCTTACACGGCTTTTTTCTTTGAAATTAAACGGTTGAATTTGTGCTGTTGCCGCTCGGGAGCATTATGGATATCGTTAATGCTCAACTTTCACGGCGTAGAGCAGCCCGGCCAACTTTCGTCTGATAGCCGTACGGCTTATTTGCGACGTAGCCGTCCAGTAGGACGGCTACGTCGCAAAAGAGCCGTGGAGGCTGGAGGCTGAAGGGGCTGGACGAACGAATCGTATGAAAAATAATACCCGTCAGCAATAGTCTAATTTCAAAGCTCCCGAATCACTCAACAGTTCTGTCCTACAAGCGTTCATTATTTCCGTTTGTCTAAATCACGTAGTACCTTCAGTCAATTTTTATTTCATTGGTAAGCGTTGAAAAAATTTAGTAGTCAAAGCAATCGCAACCGATTGGGGGATAATCCATTCCGGGGAGGTTGGGAATAGTCGCAATTTTCTCCGGTGAATAATTATCGAATGTAGAAAGAGCCATATACCTACGTTGATAATTATTCTGTTGGAGAAACGCTCTAAGTGAAAGATTCTGACGGCAAAAAAAAAAGTTGTAGGCGAACAGACTGTGGAGTCTGGACTACGTTATTGATAGTGTGTTTTAGGGACTTAGAAATGATTGCTATGAATGCCAGTAATAGTCTGTTTATTATATTAGTTATTGCTTTTATTACAACTATGTATCACGTGCATAAACAGGTATATTTAATTTAGGTCAAGTGAATGAACTGTGTAGCCACAAGACCAACGATGAAACGGTCGTTGGAGATAGGTTGCAGAATCATTATATCTTATTGTTCTTTCAGGTCCTTCTCTACGCAATATGTGTAAACCGTGTAAGATAAAAGTTCCTATACAGCGGAATAAAACTACTTATTTAACTGTTGTTCGCGGGAAGTACAAATTTGACATTGTTCAAGACGGAACAAAAGAAAACTAGAAATGGTAGATGTATCTTGAAATAGTTAATTAATTACATTTACATTAAAATTTAGTAGTAGTGTAGTAGTATAGTATAGTCTAGTAGTAGTGTAGTAGTAGTGTTGTGACTCTAGGATAGGTACTGTTTCCTATTTTTTTTATTAGGGATAACTTAGAGGATTTTATATTTTTCTCAAGAAGACTTAGAGTAGATTTAAAACGAGGAAATAAACAACATCAGTTTCCAACAGAGGAGACGTATTTTGCACACCGAGTCCGAAGAAAGTGGCAATGATAATAGGGTTGTGCCTTTTTTTGGTCAGAAAACCCTTTATGGGTACCCAGGGAGAATTTGGGGGCTTGCCCCCCGGGTTATGTAGGTGTCTCTGGCTGAAAACTGACGGTACCCATCATTATCATAGCAAACAACTGAGGTCACAACACTGTGGTAGTCCTTTTGGACTCAAAACTTTGTGAAAAGTGTCGTGGGTACAGGTATTTTTCAACCGACTGTGTAGAGCGTTTAGGTGAGTGGCGGAACCTCCTTCCACCACTCCACACCCCTGGCTAGGGTGGTCGAGGCTGCGGCAGCGCGCGTGCATAGCAAAGTTTCTTCCGGTCGAGTCTCTTGCGGTGGTTTGAGTTAGCCAGGGTATCCTGGATTCAGGCCCGCGGAAAGGGCTCCCAGAAGTTGACAACCGCCTGCTAATACGTCTCGCTGCGAACCATCTTTTGAATGGCGTTTGGCAGGTAGAGGTCACTTCCGATGACTGCGGTGATGATGTCGATCACGCTGTTCATACCTCCAGGGTGTGCTGCGGGGTGTCCTCGTCGTAGCCACATTCATGACAAGAACATGACATGACAAGGTAGCTGCCGAAATACCCGTGTTCCGCCAGCACCTTTTTTTTTTTTTTTTTACCCTGGGAAAAAATGCCTTACGCATGCCCTCCCGTCGGGGGACGGGAGGGGTATGTGGGACTCCCCGGGAACATGGTTCCCGGGTCTACCCACTAAAACGACCCAGCGGCACTCCCTCATCGCCTTATGTGGTTGGGGGACTGGGAAACTGGCAGAGCCTCTACTTCCAGTCCCCCACCGGCGATTGCCCGCCTAGACGGCGGGCCCTTTACGCCCCCCCCCCCCAGGAACAGGGAGGTGGTCAGAGGGTGACCGTGAGTGCTCGGCCACCCTCTACGGCGAGGTGATGAGCAGTGCAATGCGAGGGCGCCCCCGCGCCTGTCGCCCGCTGCTCTTCACCGTGGGGGGGAGGAGGGGTGGTTATGCGTCCGCCTTCTCCTGCCCCTCCTCCGCCGGCGGATCGCCGGTGCGTCAGGATCATCCTCACGCGCGCGCTCCGCCTCCTCCTTCTGTGACATTACATCTTCACAGAAGGAGGCGACCGCCGCCCAAGCCTCTTCGCTCCCCAGCATGGCATTTACCACGCCGGGAAGCGAGAGGTCCAGCCCGACCGCCGTGACAAGACCGCGACGCCGCTCGGACCAGGACGGGCACACCTCGAGGGTGTGCTGCGCCGTGTCCTCCGCCGCGCCGCAGTCATGGCACGCCGGGCTCTCCTCCCGTCCGATCCGGTGCAGGTACGACCCGAAACAACCATGCCCAGATAGCACCTGCACCAGCCGGAACGAGAGGAAACCGTGCCGTCGCTCGAGCCAGTCTTGTAGGACCGGACCGAGCGCATCTAATGTTCGGCGGCCGTAAAAGGCGGAGGCGAGGTCCGCCGTCCAGTGATGGACAATGGCATCCCTCGCCTCCCGCCGGACGGCCTCCCGCTCTTCAGCGGCAGGGCGCTCGCCGAGCGCCCTTCGCCCTGCCGTCCACTCATAAACTCTGGCGAGCACCCACGCCTCAAGTTCCCAAGGCGGGGTGCCGGCCAGAGCGCACGCCGCCGCGAAGCTAACTGAGCGGTAGGCCCGCGCCACTCGCTGTGCGATGGCCCTTTGGGGCGCCCGGATGCTGGTGGCATTCTCCCTCCTTTGGAGGGAGTCTGCCCAGATGGGCGCCCCGTACAGGGCCATGCTCTTCAGAATGCCGGCGTAAAGACGCCGGCATCGCTCACTCGGCCCCCTCAGGTTTGGCATTAGCCAGGAGAGGGCCCCCGCTGCCTTGAGCAGGCGCGACGACAATCCGCTAAAATGCGGACCGAAGCGCCACCTGCTGTCGAGCGTAAGGCCCAGATACTTCATCTGGGCCTTCACCTCGATCCTGACGCCCGCCACGAAGATGTGGGCGTCAGGCGGGGGGCGCTGCCGAGGGCCGTGAAAGAACACGGCCTCGGTTTTCTGCAGCGCCACCCTCAGTCCTAGACGGCGGATCCTTCCCGCGACCAAGGAACCGCCCGCCGAGGCCAGATTGGCCGCCTCCCTAAAGCTTCGTCCCCGGGCTGTGAGGAGAGTGTCATCTGCATAGCAGATGACACTCGTGCCCCGGAGAAGGGTGCCCCGCAGCAGCCAGTCGAACCCGATGTTCCACAGCAGAGGTCCTAGGACCGACCCCTGCGGAACACCAGACTCGACGGCGTACCGGCGGACCTGGCCAGCTTTGTCTACGAGGAGGACCGATCGGTCCTCCAGGTAGCTAGCCAGGAGGCCCCTCAGGTATTGAGGCACTCCATGATAACGGAGTGCCTCAAGGATGGTAGAGTGGGGGACGGAATTGAAGGCGTTGGCTATGTCGAATGACACAGCCAACAATCCGTCTCCCGCATCCACGGCCTCCTTCACCTGGTCCTTGAGAAGGGCCAGGGCGTCTACGGTCGAATGCTCAGTCCGGAAACCAAACTGAGCGTCCGACAGGTCCGGCCCGACCACCCGCAAGTGTTTATTCAGGCGGGCGGCGATAATCCCCTCGAACATCTTACCGACTTCATCAAGCAGAACGATGGGTCGGTATGCCGAGGGGGAATCCGCCGGGCGCCCTTCTTTCCGGAGGAGACAAAGTTGTCCCTCCTTCCAAGGCTTCGGGAACCTCCCAGTCGTGAAACACGCATAGAAGAGATCCCGAAGCCTTTCGCCCATTTGGGTGGCGGCTATCGCTACCATTTTTGCGGGGACGCCATCGGGCCCAGGGGCTGTCTTCTTCGCACGGAGGCGGAGCGCCGCCGCGCGAAATTCAGACTCTACTACGGGTGGGATGTCCTCATCCTCCTCCCGAGCAGGCCTTCTTGGAGCCTCCATTGCTGGCGGGGCGAAGTTGACCCTGCTTGGAAACAGGGACCGGACCACCCCGTCCAGCAATATTGGCTCAAGGGTCTGGGACACTGGGGGGCCAAAGGGGCGCAGTTTATTGCGCGCCGCCTTGTATGGTCTCCCGAACGGGTCGCTGTCCAGACCTTCCAGCAGCTCGGCACGGGCCGAGTCCTGGGCGGCAAGCATGGCGGACCTGAGGACCTTTTTTGCCTCTACGTATAAATCGTAGAGGCGGTCCTCGTTTGCTAGATCTCGCTGGCGTCGCCGCCTGCTCCGCGCATACTGTCTCCTGGCTACCACGCAGGCAGCCCGGAGCCTCGCCAGCTCCTCCGACCACCAGTAGACGGCGCGTCGGGGAGGCGGGCGGCGAGACCAAGGCATGCTTGAGTTGCACACCTCGGTCAAGGACCGCCTCAGCTGGGCCGCAGCGGCGTCCACGTCCAGGACACTCACCGGAGGCGAAAGCCAGTCCTGGACGAAGGACGCCTCCTTGGCCGCCTCCCTGTCAAGGTGGACAAGAGCCCACCGGGGAAATGGGGATTGGCCCGTGGGTACCGTTCCCCAAGGGCTCTGGGTGGAGACCTCGAACCGCACGTATCGGTGGTCCGAAAACGTTTCCACCATGTCCACCCTCCAGTTGCTTACGCGCGCGGCTAGTGCAGGGGTGGCAAAAGTGAGGTCCACAATTGACCCCCCCTGCCGCCGCACGCACGTGTGATCTCTCCCTCTGTTCAAGAGGGAGAGGCCAGAGGAGGCCGCCCACTGCTCGACAGCCCGCCCGCGGGCGTTGGTGGCTGGGTTGCCCCAAACCACCGACTTGGCGTTCAGGTCTCCCAAAACAGAGACCTGACGAGGCGCCAGCCTGCCGACCACTGCCGCAAGGACTCCTAGGAAATCCTCGAAGTCCGACAGTGGGCGGTTAGGAGAGAAATAAACCCCCACGAAGGCTATCTCTCCCCACGCGGCGGCCACGTATCCCGGTCCCCTCTCTAAGAGCGAGAGGGGAGGGGACTCTGTGGAAGACCGCGCCGCGAGCGCCACCAAGCCGTCCCTATCTCCCAGCCAGCGGCCAGGGATCGAGTACGGCTCGGCGACCACCGCCACGTCCACCAACCACTCGGCCATGACCTGCACCAACAGGTCCTGAGCCGCTTTGCAGTGGTTGATGTTCGCCTGTAAGATGCGATGGACCTCCCCCATTATTGATCCATCGCATTTTCCATCTCAGCCGACGGTGAGGCTTCAACGGCGTCAGCAGCGGCAGTGGTAGCGGCAGGACGGGTTGGCGCCTGCACTTGGCCTTTCTTTGGGGGAGGTTTGCAGTTTCTCCCCCCCATCAAATGGTCGGCTGGGCGGCCACTTGCAGCGCAAACGGCGCATCGTGGCGTTGCGACCTTGCAGGAGGCAGCCTTATGCCCCTCTTGCCCGCAGCGGCAGCAGAGCTCCGCCCTGTCTACAGAGGACGGGCACAGAGCCCTGGTGTGGCCTACTCCGAAGCACTTAAAGCATCGGAATGCTTGGTCCTCAAGTGCCCTGACCACTGCCACACTGAAGCCTACGGGCAACCGTCGTTTTGCCAGGATGGCCTTTGCCGCTGCGACTGGGCACTCCAGGCGCATGGTGCCCAGACCCCCGCGGCCTGGCCTTATGGCCCTGCCCTGCACGGTGGCCGCATCGCAGCCTCCTGCAGTTGCGACTGCCGCCACTACCTCCTCTTTGGTGACCGAGTCATCCAGACCGGTCACCTCCAAGGAGACAGACTTGGTGGGCCTGGCCACTTTCGCCGCGTCGGCTATGACCTCTTGCAGTTTCGCTGCGAAGAGGTCAGCATTAGTGCCGCCTTGAGCCCCCGCGAACTCGAATAATCGAGCCCCGGTTTGAGTACGGCGGCACGTCACCGGGCCTACACCTAGTGTTGTGGGGTTGGCATTTGTACGAGCCCGCTTTAGTACGGACTCGTATGTCTCGCCCCGCTCTACAGCCTCCGCGGTGAGCGTCACCACAACGGCTGCAGTTTTAGGAGGAACCAACTTCCTTCCGCCCGGCGTGGGGGCTGACTTTTGCCCCTTGCTTTGCCCCTTTCCCTTGCCCGTCGCTTTGGACAAGCCGGGAGGAGCATTAGCAGGGGCAAGGGCGGCAGCCTGTGCAGTCTTTTTGGCGCCTTTCTTTTTCCTTCCAGTCACCTTAGTCCAAGACTCGTTGGTCTGGGTGGTGGAAGGAAGGAAGGCGTCTTCTCTCTGGGAATTTTGGGGTGGAGGGGCCACAGCCTCTCCGCCCGTGCTGGGGGTCGGGGGAGCCGCCCCGGTCTTCTTCCCCTTCCCCTTGCCTTTTGTGGGCTTCGGGGCCTGGGGAGGCGCCATATCAGTCACCACCGGGGCCGGAGCAGTCTTGTCCGCCGCGGGCGGGAGCCGCAGGCGCTTTTCAGGCAGAAGCCTGTCTTCGATGTCCGCAAGACAGGCTCTGGTAAAGGCCCTCTCCTCCATAGCAACCTTCCGGATGATGTCCTCAAGGTTGGAGGGGGAATGGGCTTCTGCCACTGCTGGTTGTGAGGCTTGGGCAGGTCGGGCCGTTGCCTCAACGAGCTTCTTATGAAGCTCGCTTACCTCTTTCTGCAAGCGATCGGTCTTAGCCTGCAGTTGCTTCACTTCGTCCGTGGTCGTGCGATGCACCAGCTCACGAACGATGCCGCGCATACTTGCGGCCCGGCACTTAAGGGCCTTTTGGAAGGTCCCCTTTAGATTGGAGGACTTTGTGGCGACTTCCACAATGCCCTCCTGGTCCTCCTGGGCCATGCTTTCAAGCTCGGCCAAGGAGTGGTCGGCGTACAGCACACTGGTTGCGCCGTAGCCTGCCTTGGCCCTGCGGGTGCGAGCCTGCGCCTCCTTGGCGGCGACTTGCTCCTCTAACTCCTGCTGGAGTTGAGCCCTGTTCGCCTGGTTAAGCAGGCGTTGAGCATCCATTAGCCCGACGTCATGGCTGGTGCTGGCGACGGCGGGAGTTGAAGACTTTGTTTTGGCCTTCGCCTTCTTTTTGGGCTTGCTCTTGGCAGAGTCCGAGGAAACCTCAGAACTCTGTCTCAAGTAGGCCCGCTTTTTGGCCTGCCGGTCCGTCGATTCTGCTACGATTGCCACATCGTTCTCCGAATCAAGCAGGTCCTCCTCCAGACTGAACAGGCTAGCCGCAGATGGTGGGCGGCTGGCGTCCGACGCCGGAGCGTCCTCGGGGTTGGCCCTGAGAAGAGCCGTTTGGGTTTGGCCCTGAGAAGGGCCGTTTGGGTGGTCCTGAGGATGTTCTTCTTTAGAACGCCCGGAGGCGGCCCGCAAAGGTCTCGACATGGTCGCAAAACGATGATCACACATAAACGGCAATAGATATGTGATCGCACAGTCTTCGTTAGCCGCCGGCTTGCCACTCCGTTACGGTGGTCAAGCGCGACGTTGCCCGGGGAACGCTACGTGGAAGCCAAGACTGTGGGGGGTTCCCCGTTCCGCCAGCACCTAGGTCAACCGAAAGGTGAGTGCGCCGTGCCCTCTTTGGATCCATGACGAGGCAAAGAATTCAGATAGACATCACAGTGTACGCCATCTTTTAGAAATGCTAACCAATAATTTTCAGAAACACTATGTTCCTGCTGAAGAATTGTGTACAGACGAAAGCGTTATTCCTTTTCGAGGAAGGATAATTTTTTGACAATATAGCAAGCAAAAAACGATTTTACGAATACTTCTCCAACCGCAGTCTTAATTGATTTATGCTCTAATCTTTTAAATAGAGACCATACAAGAGCGTTGATCTTGCTAGAAAACTGTGGAACAATAATACACATTTAATTAGCACCCTAAGAAAAAACCAAGACAGAGAAGTTAAGAAACAGAGGAGCTCAACAAAGTCTTTTATTTCGCATAATTTGGATAGAGGAAGTTCGATTCGTTATTTTTAATTTTTAAGTAAGACAAAAATTATGTTTTATTATGTATATGATTTTATTTTCTGCGCAATAATAAAGTGATTATCCCCTTTAAAAATTAGTTGAATTTTCTAAGAAAAAATGCTTTTTTAAATAGTGTATATATTTCACATATTAAAGTTCAGAGCAACCCTAACAATGTAAAGAAAATTGTTAATAATTTGTCAATCTTTTGCAATATACAAAAACCAAGCCTACTCAAGTGTTCTACTGGGCCACGCGGCCCACTCTAGATAAGTTTTTGTCTAACATAAATGCTTCGTGGCCTGTAAAACAAGTTTGAACGAATCACCTCTCCTGGCCCACCGGTGTCCACCGTGGCCCCAACGGTTCAATACAGTTTGGCCCACCGGTGTCCACCGTGGCTCCAATGGGAAGTTTCCTTTTTTCGCAAAGCGTTCAACGTGTTAATTTTATTACCTTCAAAGTATGCTCCTTGAGAAACGATACACTGTTAAGTACTCCGTGACTTACGCCAACAAATAATCCAATCATGAAAACATTTTTAACGCTTTTGTTAATTTTTCGCCGCAAATTCTCCCTTATGTCTCCTACCCATTGAAAACGGGTGCCACGAAGTGGTAATTTGAGTTTAGGAAAAAGATAGAAGTCGGCTGGAGTCATTTCTAGTGAATATGGTGGTTGCTCGATGGTATTGGTGGAGTTTTTGGTCAAACCACTCCGAAGCTTGTTGACTAGTTTGCATGTAGAGATTGCAACCCGGTATGTTTTTCAACCCGGCCGGGTCCGCTTTAAAGTATTTTATGAAAATTTGCTTTAAGTAAATGAAGGAAAAATACAATGATTCAATATTTATTTCAAACCAGCAAATCAACAATAATCAGTCTTAATCAGTCTCAAAATCACGACTTTTTAATACAGTATTAGTTCGTTTCACTTATGAACGGGATAGTAACATTAGTGTAACTAATTAAGTTTAAGCAAGCATGTGTATTCAGTAATTAAGTTTAGGATAGAAATGATCTTCCACGATTATAGGATTTCGAGAAATAGTTTGGAAAGTAGTCAGATTATTTAAGAAGTCGCCCACAATTTAATTACTAATACTATACAGAGTAAAGAGAAAGACCTGCTTCATCATCATCATCATCATCATATCAGCCGAGAGACGCCCGCTGCTGGGCATAGGCCTCTCCCAATGATCTCCAAACCGATCGGTCCTGCGCTGCCCTCATCCAACGGCTTCCCGCGATCCTTACCAGATCATCGGTCTACCTTGTGGAGGGCCTACCAACCAACGCTGCGTCTCCCGGTACGCGGCCGCCATTCGAGGACCTTTCCGCCCCAACGGCCGTCAGTCCGCCTCGCAATGTGACCTGCCCAAGACCTGCTTCATCATCATCATCATTTCAGCCGAGAGACGCCCACTGCTGGGCATAGGCCTCCCCCAAAGATCTCCATACCGATCGGTTCTGCGCTGTCCGCATCCATCGGCTTCCCGCGACCCTCACCAGATCGTCGGTCCACCTTGTGGGAAGCCTACCAACGCTGCGTCTTCCGGTACGCGGCCGCCACTCGAGGACCTTTCCGCCCCAACGGCCGTCAGTCCTTCTTGCAATGTGGCCTGCCCACTGCCACTTGAGGCTCGCAATTCTTCGGACTATGTCGGCAACCTTAGTTCTCCTGCGGATCTCATCATTTCTGATTCGATCACGCAGAGAAACCCCGAGCATAGCCCTCTCCATTGCCCTTTGGGTGACATTGAGCCTTCTTACTAGGCCCATTGTAAGCGGCCACGTCTCAGTTCCGTAAGTCATCACTGGCAACACACACGAATTGAAGACTTTCGTCTTGAGACACTGCGGTAGTTGGGCCGAGAATATGCTGCGAAGCTTCCCGAACGCTGCCCAGCCGAGTTGGATCCGTCGATTGACCTCTTTCTGGAAGTTGGACTTACCAAGTTGGACTATTTGTCCCAGGTAAACATATTCGTCAACAACTTCCAGTGTAGAGCTTCCAACCTTTACAGGAGTGGGTACGACATGGGAATTCGACATTATTTTCGTCTTATCCATGTTCATTTTAAGACCCACTTGTTGGGAGACTCTACAGAGGTCGTCGAGCATTGTGCCCAAGTCTTCCAGGTTTTTAGCCATGACTACGATATCATCCGCAAAACGAAGGTGAGTCATGTACTCGCCGTTTATGTTGATGCCAAATCCTCTCCAGTCCAAAAGCTTAAACACATCCTCCAACGCGGCAGTGAACAGTTTCGGCGATATAACATCGCCCTGTCTCACACCTCGCTGAAGACGTATTGGTTCCGAGTTTTGGTCCTGAAGGCGGACTGACATAGTGGCGTTTTCGTACAGTGACTGCAGCACTTGGATGTACCGATAGTCTATTTGGCATCTCTGGAGTGACTGAAGCACGGCCCAGGTCTCGACAGAATCGAAGGCTTTCTCATAGTCCACGAACGCTAAGCATAATGGCAGGTTGTACTCTTCGGTCTTCTGTATAACCTGCCGCAGCGTATGTATGTGGTCTATGGTACTAAAGCCTTTTCGGAATCCGGCTTGTTCGGGAGGCTGGAAGTCGTCGGACCTGCGTGCGAGACGATTCGTTATAACTCTCGAAAACAACTTGTAAACATGACTCAGGAGCGTGATGGGTCTATAATTCTTCAATTGGGTCC
Source organism: Nymphula nitidulata (assembly GCA_947347705.1). Taxonomy (NCBI): domain Eukaryota; kingdom Metazoa; phylum Arthropoda; class Insecta; order Lepidoptera; family Crambidae; genus Nymphula; species Nymphula nitidulata. Next base: position 15,242,632 of record OX374626.1, on the reverse strand, counting down.
TGTCACCCTTTTTGAAGAAAAGTGTCACCACGCCCCCATGCCATGCCTTTGGCGTTTCACCCTCGAGGATGATGGAGTTAAATAGCCTCTGAAGCGCTCTCAGGACTGGTCGTCCACCTGCTTTCAAAAGCTCCGCTGTAACTCCATCGTCGCCCGGCGCCTTGTTGTTCTTAAGCTGTTTGAGAGCTACACTAATCTCGTACAGGCTGACGTCCGGGATATCTTCGGTGTAATGTCGGGTTAATTTGGCTCTCGGATCGGTGGCCTGAGTGACAGGTGTGCGTGATGTCGCGTAAAGCTGTCCATAGAAGTTTTGAATCTCGGCCAATAGCTCAGGTCGGGATGTAACCAATCTGCCGTCCTCTGTCTTCAGCTTCGTCAGCAAACTCTGTCCAAGCGTCAGATCCCTGGTGAACACTTTTGAGCCCCTGTTCCGCTCGATTGCCTCTTTAATACGTTCAGTATTAAATCGGCGCACGTCTCGGGTTAGGGACTTGGAGATCTGTTTGTTGAGCTGCCGACGAGCGTCTTAAGAAGACTGCAGTCCACGTCTTTCCTCCATGAGCTTTAATGTTGGCTCAGAGATTTTCTTACTTCTTTTGTTACGGCTGGGTTTTAAAAAGCTTGAACCCGCCGTAAGGACAGCTTCCACGAACCTGTCGTTGTATGTGTCCACATCTGTGCAGTCCTCCAGGCAATCAAAGCGATTTTGCAGTTCGAGTTGAAAGCGTTCGGGGTTTTGGATCTGGATAGCATTAGGGCGGAGCGTAGACTTCATCAGTCGATATCGTTCGGATTTTACATTCAGATTCAATGTGCCTCTTACCAGTCGGTGATCGCTCCCCGTGTTAAACGAATTAATCACTGAGACATCATTGAATATCCGAGTCTTAGTCGACATGATGAAGTCGATCTCATTTTTTGTTATGCCATCCGGACTTTTCCAGGTCCATTTTCGATGCAGCCGTTTCCTGAAGAAGGAGTTCATCATAAAGAGTCCCTCCCTCTCCATATAATCGGCTAGCATTTGACCACGGTAGTTCCGGATTCCAGCTCCAAATTGCCCCACTTTCAACTCATCATCGCCACGTTTACCCAGCCTTGCGTTGAAGTCTCCCATGACAACAGTGTAGTGAGTATTGGAAGTATGTATTGCCCGAGAGATATCCTCATACATTACTTCCACTTCCTCGTCGGGGTGAGTCGAGGTCGGAGCGTAAACCTGTATGACCTTCAACGAATACCGTTTGGTGATTCTGAGTATAAGGTACGCCACCCTATTCGACACACTCCCGATTTGTACAACGTTATTCACGAGAGACTTGTGGACTAGAAACCCGACACCACCTTGGGACAGATCTTCGCCCTCCCGGAAATAGAGCAGGTTGCCGGATTTAAGGACCATCGTGTCCTCGCCCTCTCGTCGGACTTCAGATAGTCCCACTATACTCCAGCGAATCCTACTCAATTCTTCCTCCAGTTCTAGCAGCTTCTCCTCGGTTCGCAGTGTGCGTGTGTTATACGTCGCCAGGGCCAAGGTCGTATGACGGAATGCCGTCGCCACCCGGGGATTCTTAGCACCCCTGGTCCCGGCGCCTCGCCAACGCCCGTCAACGCCGGCACGGCTTCCGGTACCGCCGGGCACTTGGGGCCTTGGGTTGTAGAAATTCATGGGGGGGTTTGGGCCATCTCCCACCATGCTGGCCCAGTGCGGGTTGGTGGGGAGCGCCAGAGCCTCGTCTGTCGGTCGGCAGGGTGCACCACGTGCAGGTGAGGTTGGCTTGGATCCCGTGAGGTGTTGTTCGGGACCCCTTACACCCCTCCTGCTTGCTTAAACTTAATTACTAATACTAATGTAACTATTTGAAAACGTAGTATTAGAATAAGAAACTAATAACGCAGACTAATACAGTACTAAACTTGTCATATCAACTTAAATAGATAAACTTTGCTAGTTTTAGTAAAAACAAAACAAATTCTTAAGAGCAATAAAATAACTATATTCTTTTGATAATAACAATAACTTTAGGTATTATGACTATTGAGTGTTAATTTTCTACAAGTTGGGGCTTCCGTGCCGCACGTTTCGTACCTACCGGGCCCGGTCTCCGGGTCCGGTCTTCGGGCCCGGTATGAATGTACGGCCGGGCCCTGTGTGCAATCTTCATTTTCATGTCAAACTCGTAAACCCACGTTTCGTTACCAGTAACAATGCGTTTCATGAATGTTGGGTCGTAATTGACTCGTTCTAGCATGTCCTCAGCGACTCTCATGCGATTGAGTTTTTGGAGAAAATTCAGGTCTTTTCGGACTAGCCGAGCGGCAACATGTTTTATACCCAAGTAATTATTTAAAATGGGACGGATCGACTTCTTGTGAGATACAGAAAGTTCGCCGGCTATCTCTCTCAAAAATGAATGAGAAATTTCAGTCACTATTTCCCTCACTTTTGCGATGTTAACTTCAGTAGCAGACGTTGATGGCCTACCAGAGCGAGGAAAATCTTCTATCACATCTCGAACACGTGTTTTTGATAAAGTCGATTCACCGTAAGCCTTCTGTAATTTTTAGTGACTCCGAACACGAAATTCCGTTTGCGATGCATAATTTAAGACAAACTCTTTGTTCGATG